>OZ007594.1:237410914-239810914 GCA_963931845.1 Maratus michaelseni | reverse complement strand
ATTCATACTGTGATGCACAAATAAATTCGAATACCTTACCTACTATGAGCGGTTTTCAACAATGTTGTAGGTTTTCTTCTTTCAGAATAACAAAAGATGAATTTGCGTTAAAATATTCTAGAATAGCTGAAAAGTGTTTCATGATCTATGCGCGATGCATGATATTTCTTTCTTGTTTTTAAGCGCACCCCGACACAAGACTTATTTGGTTTTACATGTTAGACTTGTGGAATAGCACTTCATATCTTGTTTAATGAAATATTTACAATGAAGCGATATCCCACACCTCATTTAGTATTAAATGACTTCTGTATTGATTATAAATGGGTAGAGAACATGGTAATCTGATACTATTTACTCCACCTGTTTAATGATCAGAAATTATAGACTTAGATAAGCCTTATGTCATTTGGAAACATTGTCATTTGATTTATTCATGTATATATATATATGTAATGTTATATATGAAAAATGATATATTTTTAATTATTTTGTACTTAAGTGTTTTTAGAAAATTATATTTCAGTCAAATTTAAAAATGTAATTATTTTAATTACACCACTACCTCAGCATTTGTAATATTTTTTTTTATCGCTTATAATAGATGCAACTAGTAGTATGTTGAGGATCCATTAATCATTCTATATGAATGGACATATGACCAACACTTCTGTCTTTTTTAGTGTTAAAGTTAATTCAACCTAGAAGATAATTTGGATGTCGTAATTGCTTTAATAGAAAAGAATCTGGCAAAATACGCGTTTTTAACACTTTAAAACCTAGTTGAAAAGTGTTTATGACTTCGGTTTGTCTGCCGTATGGCCGTTTGGCCGTCTGTCCGTGCTCTAACTCCCGTAAATATACCCGGATTGCCCTACAATTTTTATATATTATTGTCGTTATCTATAGCATGTTCCCTATTTCAATTGAAGTGTGTAGCACTTATAGTTTTTTTACAGGAACACTCAAAAGAATTCCGTTACATTACGGTCTATGGGGAAAAATCATTTGCGGTTTATTTTAATGATGTCACACAATTTCAAACACATTGTAATTGATATATATCACTAAGGATCATTACAAGAAGCTTAATATGGAATAGGGTGTGCATAGCACTTATAGTTACTTTATAGGGACAGTCAAAATAATTCCGTTACATTACGTCTATGGAGAAAAATCGTCTGCGGTTTAATTAAATAATGTTTCACTATTTTAAACGCATTGAAATTTATATATATCACTAAGGTGCATTACAAGAGGCTTACTACAGAATAGTGTGCATATAGCAGTCATCGTTCATTTACAGGGACACACAAAAGAATTCTTTACTGTCTGTTAACAATCATTCCTGGAAGTGCGTTTTAAGTTGCTGAACGCGATTTTAAATTTAACTCACTTTTTGTCTATTACTTGATGTGCATAAATTCTGTATTTCATATACAGGGCAGCGCAAAAGTTCGCGAACACATTTCCGTTTATTGACAGAAACTCCAGAAGGAGAATTTTAAACTGTGCTACGCGTTTCCTAACTAAACTAAAATTTAGCATCCTATGTAGTATATATACAAATGTATAGATCCTATACAGGGCTGAATAAAAGTAATACGGATATTTTTCCGATTATTGTATATGTTGGAAATTCCTGAAATTACGTTTTTAAATATGTTATGCGTTTTCCAAATTGTTTACTTAGATGATATCTTTCAGCTTATTAAACGGTAATGATTTGTAAAATTATTTTGGAAGCATTGGAAAGTGTTACATAATCTATGCTTGACGCATGATTTTTCGTTCTTGTTTATTTAAATGAAATAAGATCAAATTTAAGCATTGTAGATTGATAATTTTTTTTTTTTTTTATTTAAAAGAAATAAAATTGAATTTATAGAGGAATAACATGTTTTTCACTCATTGTGATGGTGTAGACTCGTGAAAGCTTCTCATTTTTTTTTTTTTATCAGAAATAAAACTCAAATAAGAGATTAATAGAATTTTAGTACTCATTGTGTTGTTGAAGTTTGACAAACATTTTTTATTTAAGAGAAATAAAAATGTAATTAAGATAAATAAAATATTTTGTATTCATCCGTGGTGTTGTAGTTTGATAAACATTGTTTATTTGAAAAAGTAAAAATCAAGTTATGCGCGGTAGCGTATTACTGCTTGCACGGCAGCGTATTACTGCTTATTTTACTGTTTAATACTGTTAATTTTACGGTATAATACTGGCAGCTGGGTGCCAGTTTTATACTGTAAAATCAACAATTATTTTTTGCAGTGTAGATGAATTGAATTTATTATTGATTGAAGATTTGTAGCTATTCCAAGAAGAAAAGAGAATAAAATATAAAAATTTAAATTAATTAAAAAACACATTGGTTAATTTTTATTTAGAGTGTTTGATTATATGTAAGTTTTACATGAGATTTCACGCACAAATTTAAACAATAAATAAACAAAAACATAAATTTTGCATAAAGCATGAAGTCGATCGGGTAATTAGTTACCGAGATATTTGGAATCCTATTTCCACACTCTTCGATTTTTCATGACCCTGTATTTCATCCAAATTTCACTTCAAAGACATATTTTAATTGGAAATTTGACGCTTTATCAGATGCAATAAACCGCTAGTTAATAGGATTATTATTGTTGGAGTTATAAGGAAAAACCTCTTTCAAGCAATTCAGTAATCGAGCCTTTAAAGTTTATGACGTCATCAAGCCACGATTTTATTTGAATTGCAATGCATTTTATAAGTAGTTTACATATTTTAATTTTAATATTTTACATTATGCATATCCATGATGGGTAAGTATTACGGTGCCCCCCAACGACTAGTTTAATTCGACATTTGCGTATATTTTTCATTATGTTTTACTGATTTATTAGTTATTTCAATAATTCAAATAACAATTGTGTCTTTAAATTCTTATAGTTTATTTATTTAATTATTTTGATATTCCAATGGCAACGTTCTCCCGTTTATTTGGCGTTACAGTTTTTTTGTTTTGAAAAGTGGTCGACGGGATAATAGAGAAGTACCAAAATAATAATAATAAGTGATACGATAATGATGACGAATACTAAATTCTAATGCAAAATTCATTAATTATCACACTTTCTTAAATTGCATATACTTAAAATGAAAAGTTTTCTACTTTTAGTATTATTAAAGAAAATCACTTACAATCAGTTTAATCTTTCAGTTCATTGTCTCACTTTATGTGTTGAATTTCTGTCTCAAATTGTATTTCACTGAAAAGTTTTTGAAATGCTCTCCGATTTTGATATCATCCGATTTAACAATATTTCGAAATGATTTTTATTCCCATCATTTGTCCTAAACAAGCTCAATTTTAGTTGGTTCCGATACGAAATAAAGATGCACCATGCTCCCATAGGATTTATGTTTGGGATTAAGTGTCACTAACACTCGCGAATAGCTTGAGTAGCACATTTTAAGGCTTTTGTAAAATTGAAAAAAATAAAAAATAAAAAATAAAAAATGTAATCACTGATACTAAAATAAAGTTCAGCATTGATGTTTCACACAATTACAGTCATTCAAGTACTTCCAACGGATAAACGTAATGACGTTTGCTTTTTAAATTACGTTGTATCTTAATTTTCAGAGCTTTTTATTGATCATTGAAAAAAGAAGAAAAAGGTTGATTATTTTGTTGTTTTGTTAGTTAAGGAAAATTACATATAATGAAAGATAAACATTCTCGAAGATTGAAATGATTTTGAAGATTATATGAGTATTAGCTTGCAGTCTTATATAATTTATAATTTAATTTATCAGTCGGCATAATTTATAGCTATACATTTTTTTTGTCAAAGAGCATGTAACTTTTCGAGTCTTAATTTATTTGTTATTTTTTGTAGAGTACTCTGTTGTATACGTGACACAGCAAAAACAGGCTAAAATTATGAAAATATTTATAAATTTGGAAATTTATTTATGTTTTAAAAATATTTCTAAAAAGCTATATTTATATTCTTCAAGCTAAACGGTCTTTCAAAAGCCCGCCAAACAAACAAACGCTAAGAAGCGAAAATCAGATCGTTACGGCTTATTATACGGGAAACAACTTGTGTATGTTAATTTGACCAAGCATGCCAGCGTAAAAAATCAGATATTAAAGGAACCAAGAATCATATAAAAATAAAACTAAGTCGAAGAATTTTATGAGCAACAACATTAATTTGAGACTAAAGAGACCTTTCTAAGTGTACAGGCTTTCTAAATTAGAGCTAAATTACATGTTTTGTAATTTGTTTTAGAATTTTGTTGTCTTCGCCAGTTTAAAAAAAAAAAAAAAAAAAAAAAAAAAAAAAATGCAGACTTAAATAATGGACAGAAAAGAGTAAGGATTGAACTTTTAGCTATCTAATTCTACTTAAGATAGGAGCTTTTATAAAGTTTTGGTTCAAAACATTAAAATTTCTATCCTGAATTAGCAAAACATTCTTAATTAACTCTAAAATTAACAAAATACGCCTAAAACCAATAAAAGCGCCAAATGCTGGCGTACTACTTTCCACAGAATATCATGATTATTTTCATTATTCATTAGATAATAGTTCAGGACATTATCTCTTTAAATTTCGTCGCGGAACACTGTGGAACTTATAAACTTTCTTATGTTTGAAAACAAAAAATTATATTTAAAAAAATATTTTAATCAAAAATAATCATGACACTATTAATTTTTATGCGCTTAATATAATTTTTCTAATGCATGCTAATAGTTTACACACCATCATTGTGTGAATCCATTTTACAGAATTAAAATTGGATGATATGGAAAAATATAGCACGTCTTCAGAGGAACCGATGTTTTGCTCTCTTTGTTCACCTCAGATGATACTTCCCCAAGCATCACTTTTGAAATGATGCATTTTGTCAGGGAAACGCGAAAACCTTTTTCTAAATACAGATTCTGACCCCCCAAACATTATTCTAGCCAACTGTATAATCAAAATTCCCGAAATAGTAACTTTATTTTTCGACTTTTGGCCAGCTTTTTGGGATTTTGCCCCACTGTGGAACGTGTCTAAATGAACAATTTGGAAAATGCGTAACACATTTGAAACCCCAGTTTCAACAATTATCATCTGTAGTCGGAAACATATCTGAATTCTTTAGTGACCATGTATATGATCTATAGATATGTATATATACTTCATAATATTCAAAAATTTAGTTCAGTAAGGAAATATATATCACAGTTGAAAATTCCCCTTCATCAATTTCCGTCAATAAACGTAAATGTACTTGAATTATTTTGTGGAACCCTGTATATGATCTATAAAATTTATACACACCAAGTAATGTGCAAAAAATAGTTAAATTTAAAATTGCATACCACAATGAAAACGTACTTTCATCAATTATTGTCCACAGACAGTACTGTAATCAAATTCTTTTGTGTGTCCGTATGAATGATATTCTACTACCCATATTCTACAGTAAACATCTTGTAATGCACCACAGTGATATATATCAATTTCATCATGTTCGAAATAGAGTAACTTCATTAAAATACCCCGCAAACTATTTTTCCTCATAGACCATAATGTAACGGTATTCTGTTGAGTGGGTTTATTTTAAATATATAGTAAAAGAACTATAAATGCTACACACTGTATTTTCAATGGCGAACGTGTCACAGTAAACCTGAAGAACATATAGGAATTATTACATGTCAATCCGAGTATATTTACGTGAGTTAGAGCACGGATCGAAGGACAGACTGACGACAGACAGATAAACTGAATTCATAAACACTTTTCAACTATGTTGGAAAGTGTTAAAAAGTAAATTTTAAGACTTGGAAAGTAGGAAAACATCTTACTTATTTTGCGCAGAATTTTTCATTCAAAATTATTGTATGATATATGTTTGAACATAAACAGATGCGAATATGCTATCAGATATATTTTTAGTAAAACTTATCAATTATTTTTTACTTAAAAGTTGTAAAATCCCAGATAAAATTTCAGGCATAAATACAAAATTATTTTATATATTTTTGTCATGGAAAAGTTGGGAAATATTTCTGTCGAAAATATTTCTGTAAAAAATATTTTTAAGAATAAATCTTTGACTTTCTTCTGATAGAATTTTGTTACGTAATGGATTAATCCTTTTAAATCCGCTTACGTGGTCTCAGTTAGTCTGTTTAATAAAATAAACATTCTAGTGCGCATACGGCTGAAACATGTTTTAGTTTTTAATATTTAATTCTTTGTATGTACGTATGGAATCTTCTAACGGTGTTTTTGACATTTTTCTAGTTGATTTCGAGGGAAACATAAATTACGATAAAGTATTAGAAAATGTAATGTTATTGAAAGATATAACACGTTATACCTTTTTCAGTAAGTGTAACTTCGTTCAACAAATTGCTATAAAGCATTTTTATCAAATTTATATTTAGAAAGAAACGGATATATGAATTTGAAAAGAAAAAGACCCATTATTTTTAGATTTTGGTACATTTTAGAACATTGTAAACGTATTTTTAAGTTACACAGATAATCTTATTAACTGCGTATGATGTTATTTGTGTAATATTTTTAAAACATATTAAAACTACTAATTTACTGTAAAGTAGCCCGAATGGATACAACCAATATTTCAAGTTTATGACTAAATATCTTCGTTAAGAGGTTTCCTACAATCAGTGTTTCCAGATAATTTTTTCATTCAAAATATCTACCACTTTTACCGAGTAGAAATCTTTGCTTTATTTAATGGCAGACATTCCGTGATTAAATAAAGCAAAGATTACTAGGCAAAAAAATAAAATAAAATCAAAATTTGATATTTTGAATAAAAAAATCCCCCAATCTGGCAACATTGCTTACAGTTTCAGTCTGTACCAAAAGATTGGGATCTACACTGCAAAAAATAATTGTTGATTTTACAGTATAAAACTGGCACCCCAGCTGCCAGTATTATACCGTAAAATTAACAGTATTAAACAGTAAAATAAGCAGTAATACGCTGCCGTGCAAGCAGTAATACGCTACCGCGCATGGCAGCTGGGGTGCCAGTTTTATACTGTAAAATCAACAATTATTTTTTGCAGTGTACCATAACCAGTGACCGATTTACCAAAGGGCAAAGGGGCCAAAAACCCGGGTTCTCTGTTGAAAGGAAGGGAGGGGAGTAAATTAACTGAACGATATTAATAAAATTTAAATTGCAATACATATGTTTGAAATTCGATATGGAATGCCAATAATTTCTTTATGGGACAAATTACTGAAGTAATATAATTTATGGCTAATCCATATATTCGGGTGTGATTAATAACTTCGAATGTTTTTTACTTTGTTATATCTGCATAAGAAAGTATTGGATTCGTCAAAAATTTTGACTTCTGGTTTTCGACGGATTTATACGCTGTAGAAGGTGTTGAACATAATTTGACTGTTTAAAAAAAATTCTATCAGCGAGTCTGTGTGTCTGTCTGTATGTGAAACAAATTTTGCGGGCACGAATAGATTGTAATTTAATTTTGGTTGAAGGCTTCTAAGAGTGGTTGCCGAAATTGACGATTTGTTCGAAATATGCGATGCTTATATCTGCACTTTAAATGCACGCAAATAAATTTGTTTCTCCTACATTAAAGTCTTCATTGTCCAAGATTCCATAACAATATTCTATGTTTGTATATTAAAATAAACTCAGTTGTTAAATCGATGTATTTTTTGTACTATTTAAATCATTTAATTGATTTGATTTACATAGAAGAATGGTTTGTGATGGCTACAATCTACTAGTTTCTGCATACAAACATGGGCAAGCTGAAACAAATTGTAGAAATATTTTCGTATCCCTCAATACACGCGTTCATTGACTTATACGAGATGTTTTCGAAAAGCAAAGATACACCTTAGACAGCAGGAAATAAAACTCTTTAATGAGCGCGTTGGCAACACATGTTGTAACCTTGAACATTTGACCTTTCGCTCGCAGTCATTCGTTATTTGTCTGTTTCGTGCAGCATGTGTTTGTAATGGCTACGTCAATTCAAAGTCCCGCCAAATGTGAAGTACGTTCCGTTATACGTTTTTTTCATGCAAAAAGTTAGCTTCCAGCAGATATTCACAAAGAATTTTTTTTCATCTATGGGAACATCATGAATCGCCAAAATGTAACGAAATGGTGTTGTGCTTTCTCTGGAGGTAGGACCAATGTTCATGAAGAACCCAGAACAGGTAGATCATCTGTGATCGCTGACCTTGCACCCAGTGACTACCAATTATTCCTTTACCTGAAGAAACATCTTGCAGGGCAAAACTTCCACGACGATGATGAGATGAAAATCGAAGTGAAAATGTGGTTTGGACAGTAAGCGGTAAACTTCTATGACTGTAGAATGCAAAAGCTTGTACCCAGACTTAACAAATGCTTGTACAATGGCGACAACTATGTCGAAAAATTAGGCATATAAAAGTAAGTAATTTGTACTGGACATTTTATCAATTAAAAGTTTTTTGAATGAATATGCGGCATTGTACCTTTACTTTTTGAAAACCCCTCGTAGCTCACATTAACCTTTACTATCATGAAATTAACCAATTATATTTTAAGTCTCAATGGATTAAATTAAAAAGGATAATAGTGTATTTAATGATCTGAAGCTGTACATGCAAAGTGCGTAGCATATACTTATGATACCTGAAGTAGATTTTTTAATAGTCCTCAAAACATCTTTTATATTTGACAAAATTAATCTTAGAAATAACAATGAAATGATACGAATATTAATAAATATCAAAATAGTACTTTTATTTTGTTTGTTTTCAAATTTCCAATTATAAGTTTTGATTAATAATGTACTTCCGTTCCCAAAGTGCATGCATAATCATACAAAAAAATGCATATCTCTCTACTAACTCTGCCACAAATCCATCGAATAAAATATTGACTGTCACCAATCGATTAGTAATAATGTCTGCTAATTAATGCTATACTTAAATTTTGCGTAGTGGCCGTCTATATATAGAAATTTTAAGGGGTCTCAGGACTCTTAAACCTTCAAAATTTTCGATTTTTTTATTTTTTTATATATTAAACTCCTATTTTTTCTAAACATTTTAGTGTAAATGTTTTCTTGAAATTCCCATTAGAGCAGACGTTATGGCTTTTAGAATTATACCCACTCAAAGCTGAAGCAGCGTTTCCGAAAACTTTGAAGTCATTTTTCTCAAAATAATGTTTTTGGACATAACGCCCATGATATCTCAAAAACTTATCAATATTTTTTCATGAAATTTTCAAAAAATATGTGTCATGTTAGTCTACATAAATTGAACCTAAAATTTCATTTTTATTATTAAAAAAAAATTTGTTAAGTGGTTATAATGTTGAAAATTTAAAAAAATTGCATTAGCTCAATACAATTTAGCATTAAAAATATAAAAATGCTTTAAATACAAATTTATTTAGGTTCAGTGTAATTATTACAATATCAAGTATAATTAGGCTCCAAAAGTTTTATTCTAAATGAAAAAATTATTTTGTAATCGCACGCGTAATCTGTCATGTCAATTTTCTGCTCGACAAATGTCTGACAGTTTGAAGCCCCCTATAAATATTAATTCTGCACCTTGTAACTTTTTAAATATATGAAATGAAAGAACACGCTTATATCTTTTCATCCCAATAAAAATTGTGTTTTTAAATGATATACATTTGAAGATATTAAATGTTAAAAATGGTCATTTTTTTCATTTTTTTCCAATTTTAAGAGTCCTGAGACCCTTTAACAAACTTTAAAATTTCTATACTAACATCTAATTTTGACATCATATTTGAATGCTTTGGTTATTTTTACATTCGAATACCAAGCGAGAATTCATCCGGTCAAGTATTTTAGGAATTAGGAAAGTTTGAAATTTGGAACTTTTAATGCTAAATTCATTTTTAATAGTTGAAAAACAGATTGCAATGCGAGTAGTTTTTTTAAGTATAACTCAAAAACACCTTGAGCCGTAATTTTGGATTAGCATATTTAAAGATTTTACAAATCGATTTATGTTGAAAAATTTATAGAGGTTAAATCATATTATAGCGGTATCAATTTATATTTTATCGGAAAATTAATTTCAAGATATATGAAAGATAATACTCGTATTTTATTTAAACGTGATTTAACAATATCAACACTTTATACTATTTGAAACGTTCTACTTTTATTGAATAAATTCAAATTTTTCTATCATCGCCATTCTTTGCAATATCAACATTTACTTGAAACTAGGTTACATACATACCGGGTGTCCCAAAAATGACTGATGGATTTTAAAATTCAATAACTAGCAAACGGTGACAGATATTAAAAAAATTCTTGCAGGAGGGTTATGTATGATTTCGGGAGTTTTTTTTACTGTGATTCTTGATTTTAGTTCGAATTTCAAACAATAGATGGCGCTGACCGCGGTTGGCGCTCATTCGAGGCCGAAACTGACGTCACTCAGCATTGATGGGAAGAAAGGAGATTAAGGCTATGAAGTGGGTCTCATTCGCCAGTACAATCTTGCTCTTAGGCCCCGATTCTGAACTACATGTAAAATCGCCTGCAACTCGAATACTGCTTGTTAAATTCATGCCCTGATCTGAACGCTGTATTCCACTATCGAAGAATTTTTTGTTTCCATGGCAACAACGCATTCCATTGAAATCATATCGAATGAGTTCAGAATCAGGGCCTAAGAGCAAGATTGTACTGGCGAATGAGACCTACTCCATAGCCTTAATCTCCATTCTTCCCATCAATGCTGAGTGACGTTAGTTTCGGCCTCGAATGAGCGCCAACCGCTGTCAGCGCCATCTATTGTTTGAAATTCGAACTAAAATCAAGAATCACAGTAAAAAAACTCCCGATATCATACATAATCCTCCTGCAAGAATTTTTTTAATACCTGTCACCGTTTGCTAGTTATTGAATTTTAAAATCCATCAGTCATTTTTGGGACACTCGGTATATGATGTATTTAATTATTTTGTATATTTAATCATGGCATCCCTAATACGGATAAATACAAACATGTTTATGAAAAGATGACTAAATATATTGAATACGCAAGTTGATGGTCTGCATTTTCGTAGTTGTGTGCAAATCATTTTTACATCCATGGACTGAGCATTATCAAAATGATAATATTGAAATTAAAGAGAGTAATATTCGCGCAATACTTATAATGAAGCTTTTGTGTAACATCGTTTTCATTTTTCATTTAGGCAACTTTATCTTGGAAATTGCAACAGTAGCTATTTTAAGAGTATTTTCGTTCAATACTTATAATGAATCTTTTATGTAACATCACTTCCATTTTTCAGTTAGGCAACTTTATCTTGGAAATTGCAACAGTATCTATTTTAAGAGTATCTTCTTGCCACTCAGGTTCTGGCATTTACTCATATTTGTATATAATTTTAGTGCTAGGTATACAAATAGCTTATCACGCAAGATATGAATAGAAAACTTCGCATGTGATAATGTCAGAGGAAATAGTACAGTAATGGTTCCGCAACTCTTCCTTTTTAAAAGAAATCTTTTCCAGGAAATCTTTCTAAATTACTACAATATTTTTTTTCTAAATTTCTACAGTATTTCACTGTAACAGTAAAAGAAATTAGAATAGAGAGAGTAAATTTTCATAATTGAAATAGGCTGTTGGGATCATAAGAAACAGAATAAAACACTAAAGTATTTAATATTTATTATATTTTTGAATATTTTTTTTTCGATTAAAAAATTTGTTCTATTTTAAATGTCTACAGAGGATACGTAGACTATAAAGTTATAAATCGTGTTTACCGAAATAAACAAAAATAAATCTGATTAAAATGCCAATTTTTAAATTATATTGTTCTAAACAGATTAACTTCTGTTTTCTAAATTTTTCTATTAATAATTGTAAACAAATCAATTTATATTACATATTTTTTCTATTACACCAAGTGTCAATAACATAGTTAAATTACATTGTTAAGAAAAATAATAACATACAGTATTGAATCCAGAGATTTTATTCTGGGCGTGAAATTATGAAGCTTCAGGCAGCGGGAGGGATAATGGAGTTCTAAGAGGGAATTCGAACTTTTACACCATTAATAAATACAAAATATCATTTTTTTCGGGGAGGAGGGCTACCCATAACGAAAGTGCAATTGTAGAACAAGTGCATACAAACAATAATAATGTATTTTGTTCATTCACAAGAGATGGGAATTAATGCAATAATAACGTTTTTTAATGTATTATAATAAATAGGATATTATATAGGATTATAGTTACTGTTTTATAGCTTATTATTTAGTAATAGACTAATGGAAATTCCCTGTTAATTTGGGAACGCAATACTTGCAAAGTATTTTTTTTAAAGGCTGAGAAATTAGTATTTTAGAAATTCATATTCAAATTAATATAAAAATGAAATTACCGAAATTAGTTATCTATCTATAAAACATTTTCTTAAAAAAGACAAAAAAAGAAGTATTTTTGCAGAAAAAGTACTATTTTACATGTTTATGAAAGTGTCAAAGCGAAAATGATCAAACGGAACCATAAACAAACTAAACCATAGCCACAGTTCACCCTTCCAAATCAATTATTGGCTACCTATTAGCAGTACTATCAGCTGTTTCACAATATTACCAATTGGGAGAGTGGGAGTACGAATTGAGAGTGGGAGATCTTTTCTTCTCCCTCCCACTCGGTAGTTGCAAAATGATCCCAGCAAAAAGATTATTGCTTGCATTTTTATCTTCTCAAGTTCCAAACCATCGTATAACGTGTAGACCAGTGATGACAAACCTATGGCATGCAAGTCACACGTGGCACGTGACAGATTATTTTTGGCACGCCATATATTTAGGTTATAAATTAAAATACAGTGAAATTGCACAAAATGCACGAATTTAGACTAGGCGTGTTTGTCTAAATTCGATCGGTTCAATTGGTTGTCATATAGATTGAAGAAAGTGAAATCCTAAGCTTAATGAACTTAATGTATCCCAATCAAATTTAATATTTGCTCTGTTTGTTTTCAAATTAAGAAAAAAATAGGATACTATCGAAAAGAAAAGATTATCAGACATTATAAGCAAAACCCCGACGGTAAAATTATGACACCTTGTAATTGAATTCCATACATGCTTAAAGAAGCTTGTACTTGTCATTTTGACATTTTTTACTACAAGTCATTATTTACGTAAATGAATAATATGAAAAAAAATCAAGTAGGAACCTCTAGTCAGATGACTCCAGCTCACCTTGTATTATTTAAAAAATAATAAAAGTACGAAGCTGCTTACATTTGTTTGCCATCTAAGTAAGTTGTACCAAAAGAAAAAGCAATTAAAAAAATTATCAAAAATTCAACAAATTTTTTTATTCATATTTGTTTAACCCTAAAAACAAAATTTTAAGTCGTTTTTTTTTTCATTATTATTTGATCCATTAAATGTTTTGGCTATTGGCACATCATGGTCCCGTAAAAGTTTTTTTGGAAATATTTAGCACGCGGATATGTAAAGATTCGCCGTTCATTTAGACAGTCATTTGGTTCCATGTAATCGTTATGTAGATTTTAATAATGCAGCTGATCTCATTCATTGCGAAAAATAGTTTACAGCAATATAATTTTAAAAAATTGCAATACCTTGTGTAGATGTATATGATTGCGTGAAATCATTTGAATCGGTAGGAATATTTTAGATGTAAAGGAAAAATAAGTTTTTTAGTAAATTACATGCGAGGATGGGAGGAAGAGTTTTAATTTCAATCGCGTTGCTGGTTGGTTAAATTAGTGATGGACATCTTTGGTCAGATATTAGCACTTGAATTTGGTATGACTATAAGTCTCCTGTTTGTGTAGTTTATTTCGCGAGTGGTGGTTTCTTTGAATTTGAATCTTTAGAAAAGGAATATTGTTATATACTCATGGAGTTTTATGAGCTTTTCTTCTTATTCTGACGTTAGAATTTTCCCTTTAGCCATATATATATATTTTTTTCATTACTGCGTTTTTAGAAAGTGAGAAAAAATTTGAGTCGAGGATGTTTATATTGTGAAGGGTTATAAATATTATAAATAAATTTTCGGGTTGTTTTTCCAAATAATATTATTGATTACAGGTGTTTTTCGGTCGATTAAAAGTGCTGTAGTTAATTTTATTTACAGTTTTATCTTTTACGTTCAGCTGGAATTTTAATTTTTGTGATCAATTTTTGGAAATAATTCTCACATTTCTTTTAATATGAGTCAAAATATGAAAAGCAAGAACTAACATTCTCTAGAAATATTTTAATGTGAAAAAAAAAATATTCGTGGAATTTTTGTGGACAATGTTTAATTTTTCAGATTACAATAAATAATTCTCAAAAATGTATTCAAATATGCCATTAAACAATAACTTTTAATAACTAAGAATAGCTCGCATCTTAAAACAAAGAAAAAATGTTGAGAACGTATTATTTTTTAATGCTAAAATTCCTTTTTATTACAATAAAATATTCCTTTAAAATTGCATTTTCCAACAAATCATATTGTTAAAAATGTGTTTAATATTTATACAGGGTGTCTCTTCCTATCGTTTTTTCTGAAATATCCGTTTTATATTTTTTCTTTTTATAACAGATACCTTGTATATCTCCTAGGAATTTTCATTTCGTTAAAATGACTTTTATAGAACATTAAAAAAAACATTTCAATGACAACTTTACATTATATGGGGAGGAATTCCCTCTTTGAGCCACTCTTCAATAAACAGTCATAACTTACCGCTATAGAACTCGAAACAGAAGCCTCCGGTTTTCTAGGTCGTCGACATGACTACTGAGCTATGATTACACAAGACACGCTCTTAAATATTTTTACTTATTTTAGATGCCTTTTATTAATTACAAGCAAGATGTGAAAAAATATGAAAACTCTGTGGTATCGTGGTCGCATATATATAATTAAATGTCATATCGTATTAAACGAAAAAAAAATCATTCCAAACTAACAATTGTAAAAAGGTGATATGATGGGGAAATTTTAGATGAATATTTACAAGACATGTTTGTACAATCTCAGGAACGCCATAAGACTAGGTCCAACTCACTAGAACTCAAAATCTAGACTGCCAATCCTGGCGAATATCCTTCTCATCCTCACTGCATAATCTCTTGATCTTCTTTGATTGACGCTCCCTTCTTTTCTTCTAATACTACTTTTAAAGTACATTGAAATTAATTTCTTTGGGATTGCTATACATACAAATAAACTTCCTGACACATTTTAAACTCCTTCAGATGATCTTGTTATAGATAAAATTCACACGTATTTTAACAAGGCTATTCAAAGTATGAAACCTTTTCCTTTTTACTTGAAAGAATTTCCTTTCTTCAGGATAATCCTTTTTCAATAGGTGTCAATCAAGAAACTATTCACATTATTCTGGAATTATTTTAATACCATCAGTAAGAATCAAGTTGATGGCCAACTAAGCCATAACAAATCCTTTGGCAAATACATATTTTAATACTGGGTATAATTCTGAAAGTTTTATAAATTTTCTTCCTGTAATTTCAAATATTTGGTTTTTTTATTTGATGCTTTATAAAAGTCAATTTTAACTTGTTGCGTAAAAAAATGTATTTTTTCTTTCAGATTAAAGTTTGTTTTTTTAAGAGTACCAATATTTTTTTCCCTTCAATCATGTGCATTTTCGAATTATTTGTGATCATAGTTATCTCATCGTAATTATCTTAATCACAAATATTTAGTACATTCTGTTTAAATAAACCTGCTTATTATAACTTAGATTGATAAAGGTAAACAATAATTTTGTGATCCATTTTAATATTTGGAATATGCTGAAAGTTTTCGTGTGCGATGCTGTTAAGCTGAATAACTTAAAAAAAAAAAGGATAATTTGATTTTAAGGAAAATTTTTAATATTATCTTGTGATAGGTATATGCCAAAATTTAGTTTAAACTAATAATAAAAAAGAAGCTGTAATATTTACTTTTCAATTGCCTCCGACTTAAAAATAAATAATTAATTTTAATTTTTCTTTTTCTTTTTAAATGTCGTAAAAATATGTTAGCTTTTTAATTAAATACAAAAATCTGTGGTAACTCCACCCGATTTTCCAAACACTTTACAGAATGCAGTGCGTTCAAATAAATAGTAATATGACAATAAGTAAAAACTTAGATTATCGTTTTACAAAGGTGAAAAGTTTACACTGGTGAAAATGACCTCATGTTTTAAAGAAAAGGTGCACTTTCATTCATAAAGGTTAAACAATTTTCTAATGATGTGATTTTTAATAAACTTTCATTTCGCCCGTGCTGAAATTGAGGCCTATAAATAAATAAAAAATAAAATAAAAAAGGAGAAACATGGTTGCATTAATCTAAAATAAACGTGAGCAATGAAAATAATTTAATCGAGATATAAGAGAAAATGTTTATCAGTTATCGTCACAGAATGGTTGAAAAATGGTTGAAAAAAGGTATAGATACCAAAGCCGTCGGCCTAGTTCTGCGAAAATGAATACAGTTCTTTCGACAGAGGCCTGTAGTATATTCACCAAATGGGAGCTCAATCGTGAGCATAGTTTGGGCGGTATCGTGTTCACTATCACACTTACAAACACAGTGACATCAATGAAACATCGCCAAAAATGAGTTGTGGGATCTGAAAAAACGAGAAATTCTAATATATACGCCCACATCTACACATACATATGGAATTATAAAAATAGCGAAAATGGATTCACGTAACAATAAAATGTAAAAAAATTCCAATATATCCATAATCGGGTTTTTATCATGATTACAATACTTTCTTTACACTGTATGTGTACGAAATATAAAGAGAGAGAGAGAGAATGAAAAGAAAACGATTATTGTGTATACTTTTAATGCACTTTTAGATGATGTCATAAATTTTATTAGTTTTATTAGAAGATTTTCAATTAAAACCAACATTTAGCCAATATTGGCTCATCAATGCAATAATTACAAATGTAGAGCCAACATTGGAGTTTCACTTAAAATATATCCAATTTAAAACCAATATTTTTGTTTTGGGATTCATTAAAATTATTTGCAATGGAACGCCTATATTTGACAATATGGGCGTTCCGTTGGAAATATTTCCAATATTAAGTCAATATTTGTAAATATTGGTGTTTCAATGGAAATATTTACAATGTAAAAGAAGTATATACAATAATCAAATGCTTCGCATTTCAAACACAGCGACTTCTAATAGGCATATCTCTAAACGCCATTTACGCAACTTGTATACCATTTTGAGAGAAAAACAGAAAATTTTCAAAAAAATTATGGAAAACTTCCTATATTTTTACGGATTTTAATCTCAAAATATCAGTTAAGGAAAATGTACCTTTTTCAGAAAAATGAAACTGTTCCATAACATTTTACGAAGAATTTCCCAGATTTATTTACAGTGTATTATTAGAACTAGGCGATCCATCCCGGGATACCCGGGTTACAGCTGCCCGATCTACTACCCGGTGTACAGAACGTATAACTTCTTTTTAATTGAAAACTCTAATAGTTTTTTTTTACATTTAGTATATTTTCTTAGATTGTCCGCCAACTACATCAAAAAGCATTTTTGGCACTTTCGTACTTGTCCCATTCCACCAGTTAATCCTAAAATAACTCTGTATGTATAGCAACTTTTTTGATTTCGATTGTTCCAGTGTTTAAACGAATGGTTCGATTACATGTCAATATTTTATTTATTTATTTATTTGTGAAGTTTTAAACTTTTGTTTGGCAATTTAGTTACAGAATATTACACGAAAACATATAAAAGGCTGAATTATTTACACTGTTTTAAGTTCAAATGTGCTAATATTTCGTAATCAGGTTCCACGTTCATTTTTAGAGGAATATTGAAAAAAGAAATATATCAAACTTGGATTTTTTTTTTTAAATCATAAAAACTAAAACTGAGAAACAGTTTTCAAAGATATCGTATTTGAAAGAATTTTTTTTTTCTATTCGACGATGTAAAATTTGTAAATGTGCGATGTTTAGAAGTTAAAAAAAATGCGTAAAACGCAATTGATTTTTCAAGTCGTTGCCAACCTCGATATGACTTCAGCGTTACTTACGGTTATGTTTTGCTTTATAGTATAGATAAATTAAATACATACTCGCCTATAATTTGCTTGAAAAGAAAATTAAAATATTGGTCCAATTTCAGCGTGTCTAGAATAATTGGCAATGGATTATATAAAAGTTTACATGAAATGATATTCTCATTTAACATTCTGCATTATTTTATAATACTTCAATTAAAAAAAAAATTCAGCCTTAGCAAAAACAGCTAAAATTTAAGAACAAAAGAACAATTTATTTTAACAATGAAGAATAACGGAATTTTATTATTTAAAAAAATCTTGAAAAGTGAAATTTTGGAATTTAAGATATATCCAATTATTTTTAAATACTTATGAAACCCCCAGAAAAATTCAGTGGAAAATGTATACAATAAAATATCATAGAAGGAATATGCCTCATTACATTGTAATATTTTCTAAAATATTAGGTTATGTTAATGCAAATTTACATTTTGACGATTCTTAACTTAATAAGCATTTGTTTGATATGCAGAGGCAGTCTCCAACATAAACCATACAAATCAACTTATGCATTCGTCTGAATACTACAGAGAAAAAATAATCCTGAATTTGGCGAAAGTCTGTACATGCATTCAAATTCTGAAATTTAGCAGTGTTCTGTTGCATTTGTAAGTTTGAATAGTAAAAATCTTAAAATCATCTATGTTTTGAAAAAATAGCTAAAACTTTGTAGAATACCGAATATATTACTTTTCTTTTTAAAAGTAATTTCAATAACATTGTAATGAGACAAAATAAAGTAAAATCTGATAATATGGAATCGAAAGAGACCGGGAAAAATTTGCTTTAGGCAGGTGTTCGTGTTAGCAGATAAACCTATTACTATCTTGTATTATTTTCGGTATGACAAGGATATTCTTCCGTTTAAGGCAGGTTTCAGTTACAGACAGGTTACATTTTCACAGTTTTTAAAAAAATAGAAAATAGATACTTTTTAAGACTATTTTTGAAGTCCGTAAAAGTGCAGTGCTTTTGCGACTGAAAACGAAATCATGATTAAGAAAAAAAACTGAAAAACCTATATAGTAAACCTAAATTGTTTCGAAACCCTTTTTATTATGAAAGAAATAATAATAATAATTAAATGTAGAATAAATAAGATTTATTTTTCCCTCAAGGACAAAAAATCTTATACTATGCAAACACAACATATAGAGAATAACCACTCAGCTAATTAAAACATTTGCCAGTCAAAACTTTTATTCATAAATTCATTGATATTCACTCTGTTGCATATCATTTATTCTCAACATTTTCAAAGTAGTATTGTCAAAAGGAAGAAAAAAAAACCTTAACTGGGACAGGCCTCTTTTTCTCTTTCTCTTTTATATTCTATAAAATGTATATTAACTTTTTAATATTACAAAAATTATATATTATCCTCAAGTGTATAGTAATGCCTTTACAAACACATCAGTAACTTTTCAAACCACTATTAATAGGTCTCATTCAATATTATTTACATGATATCCCTACATCATCAAATGTCGACACCTGTTACTCGATAAATGACCACTTAGGACATAACTGAACACGATGCTCCAAGCAGTTTGGCGATTAGGATTCTGATGAGGAATTTAGTGAATTGATATTTACTCCTTGTTATTGATTCTAGCTGTCTAGCTGAGATTTCATATCATTTGATTGCTAGTGAGGACGAATGAGGGCTAGGTATATATTTGCAAAGAGAATAATTGTTGGGATGATGTCTATCATTAAATGCATCGGACATATTTATTTGCTTTCAGAGTGTATCAAGGTACATTTCTCTCCTTCAACGTAGATTTTGCGGACAAGGCTAGAAATTAAGAATGTACTGTATTCATAATTGTTTCTGTTAGTGCATATAGAAATTTATTGATGACTAACTCTTTTAAAATGCTTAAATATAAAATCGTTAAGCAACATGTAATTAATTGGGATTACTTATCAGAAGATAAACACGAAAAAAAAAATCATACGTTCTTAGAAATAATAGACTCGATTTTATACAGCTGTTATTCCTTAACTGTCGACTGTATGTGAATGATATAAAAAATCTCATTTGATTATTCTTACATTTAAGTTCATATATATTTAATTTGCCTTCTTTCTGCTGATTGAACCGCATCTAGACGATAGCTAAATTTCTTCCAAACTCGAAGGAAAATGACTTGCATTTCTGTGTTCACTATAATTGTGATATGGTACTTTAGCTAACCAAAGTTGTTAGTAGAAGTAATACTTACTGCTGCATATACGAACCCTTACAGGTGTAAAATCACGATTTTATTAAATTCACGAGTCCAAAAGATCTTCTGCTTCATAGCAGCTAATTTGCCCATAACTGGAGATGCTCTGCACTAGGGTAAATTTATGTGATATTTATCGGCAGTTTTTAAAACTTTAGGACTATACACTGTCCAACTTTTTTTACTTTTCAAAATGCCATTTTAAGATAGTACGTATACTGTACTAATAGTAACAATAGTTTTTAAGCAAAAGTGTTCAAAAAAGTACATTTCCAAGTGAGATAAAAATTCAAAAATATCGTAAAAATGTCTGATTTTATTTCTGTTAGATGTTTTTTAATCAGAACAGTATTACTAGTTACATAATCGTCTCTTGTTTCTAGTTAGGCTTGTAAAATATTTGCAGTTTTCCTTCAGATGAAAGCTAAAAGTTCTTAGAAAGTATCCAAAAGATTCTATTAAATGTTTCAAACAGAGGCTGTGAATCTCTCTATTTTATTAGGAGTTAGTAGTTTACTTGCTGTTACCACTTAATTAAGAACTACTTAATGGAGAAGGGATGACATTAATGTAAAATCATTATCCTGCTCTTAATATTGTTTTAATATTATTTAAAAATGAAATACTGTATAGGAAACAAAAACACGAAAATAAAAACGACAACAACAACGAAAAATAAAAGCAAACAAACAATTATAATAGATTAAAAAGTAACAATTAAAAGTATTAAAAGTCACAGTTTGGAACTCGTTAAAAATGATACTTTACTTTAATTTTAAAACAATAAGTCTAATTTTTTTTTCTACCAACCTCAAACTGATGCCACTCATTCAAAATTTCTAAATCTTCTTTTTAATTCATTTTCCTAGACTTTTAAGATAATTTATTAATTCATTTTCTGTTAATGACTGTTCATTATAGGATTCTGTTTATTATAGGAGTGGTTGTTACTTTTGATTTGATTACAGAGATTTTTTTCCACTTCTATAAAAATGTAATATTTTTTGAAAAATAAATGAAATAAAGATAACAATAAAAAGTACTATTTCGAGATTTAGCTAAAAAATAATAAATAAAAATAAGCCATAAGAAAAATATAACCATAAGAAAACACCATAAGAAAAATACACAAAATAATTCAATAACACCATGTGATGTCAGCTGTATTCTGCAATACGGAGCGTCTAATTTATTGTTGTTTGGAAATGGGTAGCAGCTACTTCGAACATTTCTCTTGTTATCGTTACATTTCACACTAAACGAGGTAAGTCTGTTTCAATTTTCATTAAAATATCTTCATTATTGTTAAAAAGTTCTTGTTCTTAAAATTATGAATGTAAATACGGGAACATTTTGGACGAGATACCATATATATCTGCCTAAATAACTTGTTTGGGACCTAAGTTCTATAAAAATATTGTTGATCCAACTATCATCCTTGTATTTTTACTTCTAGGACGGAAATACATATACTGAAATGAAACATGGACAACTATAATTTAAATCTGTTTGTATGATCTATATTTATTTGTATGTGTGTGTAAGACATATATATTTCTATTAAAAATGAAATTATTTCGAAAGAAGAATATATTTTTAAAAAAATTTAAAGGTACATTTTTTAGGTATTAATATATAATGAACGAAACATTTTTTCCCTAAAATACAGGGTTATTCTAAATGATGGACCCATTTTAAAAAAAATGTATTTATTAAAGTACAAATCCAAAATGAACAATCTGTATACCAATGAAAAGAGAAAGTTTCAAAGTTTTTTAAAGCCATTATAAATGTTCAATGCGCCCACCGTTTGCTGCACGGCAAACATCTACGCGATAGCTAAACTCGTCCCACACACGAGAAAGCGTGTCTGCTGTCTCATTCACAACTGACAGTGAAACGAAATCGCGGCCTATTGTTGCGGACCTCTACCGGCCGCCTCTGGAACCATCACCGTTTTGAAAGCCGTGCACTCAGTAACAGCAGATACGCTTTCTCGTGTGTAGGACGAGTTTGGCTAACGCGTAGATGTTTGCCGTGCAGCAAACGGTGGACATATTGAACATTTATAATATTAAAAAAAAAAAAAAACCTTTGAAACGTCCTCTTTTCTATGGTATAAAGATTGTTCATTTTGGATTTGTACTTTAATAAATACAATTTTTTGAAAATGGGTCCATCATTTAGAATAACCCTGTATATAGTAAAGTGCTTTATTTTCAAAGCACCTGGCAAGTTAGATAAACGTATTTTAAGAGGAATTCAGCAGTTCTTGCCATCGTTTCTAAAAGACGATATTTAAATTCGCTTCGCCTCATCTGGAACAAAAAATGATACTACAGTTTCCCTGACTTAACACAGTCTTCCATAGTCAATATTTGTGTACAGTGATTGATTTTCGAAGCTACATTCTTCAATTCGCACGGATGGAATGAAAAAAATAAATACTTATCACTCCTAAAAGTAGAAAGCCGCAACGCTTCCACCGATGAATATGACATATGTAAAAGCATAAATAGCAAGAACGAAAAATCATGCGTCATACATATATTATGAAACACTTTCCCGCACATCTAGAAAACTGCAAAGAAACTTCACCGTTAAATAAGGTAAAAGAAGATATGTAAGTATATATTTTAGGAAACATATAATACATTTAAAAATTCAGTTTGAGAGCAATTACCTGGTCAAAAAAGAAGTCGAATTATTTTGTGAAGCCTTGTATATGATCTATAGATTTGGATTACATAGCATGATAAAATTTAGTTCAGTGAGATCAAATTCCCATTTAGTAATTTTCGCTAATTAATGGAAATGCAATCGAAATCTTTTGTACAGCCGTGTATATTATCTAAAAACATTTGTACACAACACATATTAAGCTAAAATTTCATTGAGGTAGAAAACGCATAAGGCAACTTAAAACTTAATTCCATCCAGCAAATACCTACCGTAAATGACTATGTATCTTGTTCTTTGCGTAGCCCTGTATATTAATTTATTTACATTCCACAAACTTCTATTAGTCTACTACATGTAGTTCAGCAGGAGCGTAACACAGTTAAAAACTACTCTTAAGGCTCCTCTTCAGTAAACTTCCCGATTCCCCTCGCTAATGTTATTCCTATGGGCGTAGGATGCATTCGTATTTTTAAAATATCTCCTCGGAAAATTAATATTTTTAACTTCTGTTTTCTTTGTACTATTCTTAAAGAATGTCTCTTTTTTTCTTAGTTGTCAATTTTTTTCTAAAATATATACTTAATTTTATATGAAACGTTAAAATCTTATTAAGATTTTAAAACAAAAAAATGTAAATTAAACACATAATTTAGAAATATTTTGATAACTAAGAAAAAAAAGAGACATTCTTTAAGAACAATACAAAGAAAACAGAAGTTAAAAATATTAATTTTCCGAGGAGATATTTTAAAAATACGAATGCATCCTACGCCCATAGGAATAACATTAGCGAGGGGAATCGGGAAGTTTACTGAAGAGGAGCCTTAAGCAATTCATTTTGTGTGTCCCTGTAAATGAACGATAAACGCAATGTACGCCATACTTTTCATTGAGCAATTTATAGTGCACTGCAGTAATTCATATAAATTTTATTATGTTTGAAATAGTGAAACATCGTTAAATTGTAAACGATTTTTCTCCATATTTCGGATATTTCTGCATGAAAAACCCATTATCAAAATTAAAGGGAGGGGGATTAGTCCCCCGTATCCCCCTTTATACTTAACCAATGAAACCCCAAAACTAATCAGGGAAGCGCCTTATCAGAATGAATCTATTTACAAAATTTGAAGCAAATTGGATATTTCTATCAAGAGTTATCGCGTTACGTACATACGTACATACATACGTACATGCCTACAGAACCTGAGGGCAAATTTGCTCTCAGGCTTTGATAGCCTGTGAGTTAAAAAGCGTGTTTTGTGCGCTTCATAATTGTATATCAATTTCATCATGTTTTAAATGGCGTAACATCATGAAAATGCACTTGAAACGATTTTTTCCGATTGACTGTAATGAGCAGGAAAATTTTGACTGTTCCTGTAAAAAAACTATAAATGCTACACGCCTCATTTAGAATAGGGATCATGGTATAGTAAACGACAATAACATACAATAACATACTTAAGCAACAAACACAAAATGCTAATTTCTGAACACGTGAGAAGTCAGGAAATTCTATAAAGAGCAAGTGTAGAAAAGAGGTACTACCCTAACAGCACGGCCAGTCAATGTGAAGTTCCCTTGACGTCACACATGTATAGAAGTGTCACAATCGCTACGGTGAATCAAAATATGGGATATTTCACTGTATTGTATACGTACTAATGCATTCAAAATGTACGACTACAAATAATTGTCATCATAATGTTAATCTCAAAATGCTATATAAATAACTAAAATTAAAGTTTATGTAAAATATCAATTATTGAAATAATTTTAACGTTCGCCCAGCCTTGTGGCAAAATTGGGTAACGTTTATACTTTGTAAAAATTGTAGTTTAACTTGTAATTATTGTAGCTAGCGCCGGATAGTAATATTTTTCCCTCCCTAGGCTTAGGGGTTCGTCCTGGCCATTAGCCAAAAGCTGGTCCCTAGGGTGGGCGCTGTCTGTCTGTCTGTCTCATTACTACTCTCAAATGATTGTTAACACTGAAAAGTCACTGTGACTGTCACTTTGTGATGGGTCACCAGGTGACATTACAATGAAGTCACCTTGTGATTCTCAAGTCACTGTCAGTTGAAGACTGAACTTTGAAGTCATTGTGAGCACTGCATTGTGATGAGTCACCAAATAATGTCATAATGAAGTCGCATGGTGACTTTCCGGTGATCGACACTCTATTGGAAAGTCATCATTGCACTCCTTTGTGAAAAGTCACCAGATGATTTCATTTTCTGTCTCTTGGAAACTCGTCACAGAACAGCTATCATGATGACTTTACAATGGAGTGTCAAAATGACGGTCACATGAGAGTCACAAGATGACTTCATTGTAAAGTCACCTGGTGACTCGTCAAAAAGCAGAAGTCATGGTGACTGTTTAGTGGAGTGACCAAATGAGAGTAAAAATGAGACGAATGAAAGATATCACATTTCTGTTCATTGTAGTGACTGTGGCAATTGTGACCATTTGTGATGTCAAGAAGACTTCACATCGACTGTCTGTGCTGTTAGGGTAGTACCTATGTTCTACACTTGCTGTTTATAGAATTTCCTTTTGAGTAGTCACGTGTTCAGAAATTAGCATTTTGTGTTTGTTGCTTAAGAGCGCTAGTCACGCGAAGAAGCGCTCCAGCTAATGTTAAGTCTATGGGAAGATTATCGCGCGATTTCTCGCTCGCATTTTAATATTTTTAAATGATTTTTTTGCATTGGATAGCTGAGGTCGATCTCTAACATTGTTAGTTTTTACTTTTTCGATTTTGGTTACGGTTTTTATATAAGCGGACATTTTCAATTTTCTGAATCGATTGGAACCGGTTCTGAAAGTGAAATTACCCTTATATAAAAAAAAACTGGAACCAAAATCGAAAAAGTAAAAACTAACAACGTTAGAGATCGACCTCAGTTATCTTATGCAAAAAAAAATCATTTAAAAATATTAAAATGCGAGCAAGAAATCGCGCGATAACCTTCCCATAGACTTAACATTAGCTGGAGCATTTTTTCGCGTGACTGATGTAGGCTCTTATGTTTTGCACACTAGTGTACTGTTTTTTAAAAAGAGAAATCGACCATAAAGATTTTTTTCGTAAAATGTGGCACAGTTGAATATAAAAATAATCGCCTGTTCAGGCACGCAGTCAAAAGGTTTATATAGCTGAACGAAACAACATGAAAAAATATGATGGACCATGGACCATGAAGTTTAAGAGGATGGAATTCATTGTTGATATGTAGAAGATATATTCCTATTTGAGTAGTATTTATTACATAAAATTTTTTGTGTAGTTAAAAATAACTCTTAAATTTTTATATAATCTTAAATATTGTATCTTAAAAATCTTATATATTAAAGTCTTATCTTCTTGAACATTATATCTAAAATATTTATAAAATTTGCTTAATACACTACAGCCATATTAAACTAACCACCAACATTTAAATTTCTTATAGCATATTGAATATTTGATCACTTCAAATAACTTTCTTATTTAGAATAAACACTATATTATGTATTGAATAGTAGTATTGTTATTCGCAATTAAAACAATGCTAAATAAACAACAATGCTCGTTTGGGGTCTAAAGTAGGAAACGTTTTACCTAAGTATGTTTAGAAAGATTTCAATATAATTTTTGTAAGTTTTGGTAGGATATTCAAGAGAAACTACCATATTTTTAGAATATTTACAATATTTTTTATGGACTTTATAAGTGATTCCATCCATCGGTATTTTTTTGTCACTATATTGTTTAGAAAATTCAAAAAATTGTGTTACTCTTTATTATTTGTACTTATAATTTTGTTTTAAACCTTCATGTTTGGCAATATTTATTTGCACCGTAAATTAAACAACAATCCAGAAATCTTAAATTATTTGTCAAAGCTATGAAATTAAGGGAATTTTATTATGCCCAGTTTTAAAATTTCCTATATTTTTTGTTAGTTCTCAAAAGAAGCTAAGTAAATTTAAATTGAGATTGGTTAATCGATTTTACAATGAATAGCAATCAAATTACACATATTGTATTAAATTTTCACAGATATATTATTTTGTCGAAAAGTTAAAGTACAATATATTTACTCTTTGTCTCGTTTTCGAAATTAGAATATGATTTCAGTAATAGGCAATTTAATACTGTGGACAGATATATACGCAATGACACGTACATTGGTTTGACAGATTTATCTTTCCATTTACTGCTTTGAATTAATGGAATAGGGAAGACTATACACAACCTTAGTGTACTTAATAATTAATTATAGTCACGAAATATCAACTGATAAACACATCTAGAATATCAATTAATACCGCACTCAAAGGAATAGAAAAGGATGATTATGTTAAGGTTTCTTAACAGAATGATTTGTATCAAAGAAATAAGGTTGGATACTCATAAGTGAATTATTATGCAACATCTGATTGTACATTTAAATCAACAAAAATAATTAAACAAATATCTTTAAATTCTGTTACGAAATATAATGACGTTTTCTAATTGTCAAAGGCTTAGTTATTGTTTGGTTCATAGCGATAGTTCTCCTTTGTACTACAGTCATATTAAGACTTTGTGTTTCATTTACTGTTTATTCTCAGATACTTATAGAAACAGTCATCAAAGCCAAATACCAATCCTTTACGGAAGATCTTTGGCAGCTTTATACTAGTGATATATAATCAAACTTCAAACACTAGATCCGGAATATGCTTTGAAATGCTTGCAAATGATATATTTTACGTTATAACTGCACTTATTTTTATTAATGGTAAAATTACTGGCACAAAACATTTCTACCCCTTCCCCCTCCTCACATAATGAATTATTTTCATCTTATATCACAAAAACCTTTCGATACTGTCGAAAAATATTTATTCAAAAATAAGAACACAATCCTACCCTTTTTGTTAAGAACAAGTTTATCATAAACAGTTAATGACATTCTGAAATGTAAGTTACCAAATATACTTAAAAAGGAAGTTGTCGATAAATATAACTACAAACTTTTATTACTTCATTTCATACTTTCAAAATAATTTAAGAAAATTAAAATTATAAAAATCATTCATCAGGCATAGATCATGAAACATTTTGCAGATTATTATTAAGAAATTTGACTTTTTCATATATTAAAATCGATCACAGTCCGTCCTGTCACCGAATTATTTTGTGCATTCTTGCAAATGAACGACAACTGTTACGTACTCCACAATCTATAAAAAACATGTTTTAGTGCACTTCAGTGATCTATTATGTTTGAAGTATCATGAAATCATTAAAATGCATAGTTAACGATTTCCCCAAAAAGAACATAATGAAATTGGATTCTTTTGTGTGTAGTTGTAAAAGAATTGTAAACTCTAATTAAGCTATACTCCTGAGAAAGCATGTTTTAGTCCCTCTCAGTGATGCATATCAATTTAATTATGGTTGAAGTATTGTAATATCATTAATGTTTATCGAAAACGATTTTCTCCTTTATACCATAATATGAGGGAATTCTTTTGTGTGTCCCTATAAACGAACCATAAATGCTACACACTTTATTTTTAATACAATATATGCGCACTGCCACGTGCATTGATTTAACAGATTTATCTTTCCATTTAATGCTTTGAACTAATGAAAAAGATACGACTATACAAAACCTTAAAGTGTACTTAATAATTAGTCATAGTCATGGAATATCATCTGATAAACACATGTAGAATATCAATTAATACCACATTCAAAGGAATAGAAATGGATGATTATGTTAAGGTTTTTAACAGAATGATTTGTATCAAAGAAATAAGGCTGAATACCCATAATTCTCCATTCTACAGTAACTATCCATAATGTATAAAAATTACGTGACAATCCGAATATATTTACAAGACTTACAGCACGGACAGATGGACAGAGAGACAAACGGCCAGACAAACCGAATTCATAAACAATTTTCAACAATGTTGGAATGTGTTAAAAAGAATTGTTCACTGAATGTATAAGTGAAATCATGATGGTTTAAATATATAAAATTGCGAATTTCAAACGTAAAGAACATTACAATATGGTGGATATATTGAATCCATTTGTGACTATATGTGTTTTGTTTTAGTTACATTTCTTGTGGGGAACTGATTTATTATAGACTAGCTGACCCGCCCGGCGTTGCCCGAGCCCTTGTAATAAACTTAAATCTCTTAAAAAACGGAACTCTGGTCACGGTCTACGATGGTTTCGGAACCGTATACCCGGCATTGTCGTACGCTCTAGAAAATGTTTTATTTCCCCCTACCACCGCCAGGAGAGCATTCTGTTCTAAACAAACCTCTTTCCGAACGAACTTCTGAGACAGGTCCCCGCTGCCTACGTTACTGTATAGTAGGCTCACTACAAAATTGAGCTGGTTTCGAGAAGATTGGAACATTATTAGCCCAGTTATTGCAATAAGGCACAGTTAGAGAAAATAACCTTGAGTGAGGTGCCGAGGGAAGGGGATGTTCGAGTGTCCTTCAGAAAATGACTAATTAGGAGGCCCACTATGCATGCGTAAAAATTCGTTCGTTTTGTTAAGCTAGGAACTTAATTACAAAGTTGGCTTAAACTCTTATTTGTAAATAGTGGTAACCGCTACTCATAAATTTAATTTAATGTTATAAAGGGTGACTATTAAGTTAAATATAATGTTTGGAATCACTTGCGTTGAAATCGGAAGGATAGTTGCTGATATATAGAAACGGGGCATAGTTAGAAAAAAACCTTGAAGGAGGGGCCGGGGGGGGGGAGGGTTGTTCAAGTACCCTTCAGCAAATGACTAATTAAGAGGAGCACTATGCATCTATCGAAATTCGTTCGTTTGCTTAAGCTAGGAACTTAATTACAAATTTGGCTTACCCAAGTATTCGGAAATAGTGGTAACCGCTACTCATAAATTTAGTTTAATGTTATAAAGAGTGACTGTTAGGTTAATTATAATGTTTGGAATCACTTGCGTTGAAATCGGAAAGATAGTTGCTGAGATATGGAAACGGAGCATAGTTAGAGAAAAAACCTTGAAGGAGGTCCCGCGGGGGGGGGGAGGGGATGTTCAAGTGTCCTTCAGCAAATGACTAATTAGGAGGATCACTATGCATCTTTCAAAATTCGTTTGTTTCCTTAAGCTTTGAATTTAATTACAAATTTGGCTTAAACTGTTATTCGTAAATATTGGTAACCGCTACTCATAAATTTAGTTTAATGTGATAAAGGGTGACTATTAAATTAATTATAATGCTTGAAATCACTTGCGTTGAAATCGGAAAAATAGTTGCTGAGATATGGAAACGGAGCAGAGTTAGAGAAAAAACCCTTGAAGGACGGGCCGGGAGGGGGGCGGGGGTTGTTCAAATGACCTTCAGCAAATAACTAATTAGGAGGATCACAATACATCTTTAATGATTGATTCATTTGGTTAAGCTAGGAACTTAATTACAAAGTTGGCTTAAACTCTTATTTGTAAATAGTGGTAACCGCTACTAATAAATTTAATTTAATATTATAAAGGGTGACTATTAAGTTAAATATAATGTTTGGAATCCCTTGCGTTGAAATCGGAAAGATAGTTGCTGATATATAGAAACGGGGCATAGTTAGATAAAGACCTTGAAGGAGGGGCCGGGGGGGAGGAGGGTTGTTCAAGTACCCTTCAGCAAATGACTAATTAAGAGGAGCACTATGCATCTATCGAAATTCGTTCGTTTGCTTAAGCTAGGAACTTAATTACAAATTTGGCTTACCCAAGTATTCGGAAATAGTGGTAACCACTACTCATAAATTTAGTTTAATGTTATAAAGAGTGACTGTTAGGTTAAGTATAATGTTTGGAATCACTTGCGTTGAAATCGGAAAGATAGTTGCTGAGATATGGAAACGGAGCATAGTTAGAGAAAAAACCTTGAAGGAGGTCCCGGGGGGGGGGGGAGGGGAAGTTCAAGTGTCTTTCAGCAAATGACTAATTAGGAGGATCACTATGCATCTTTCAAAATTCGTTCGTTTCCTTAAGCTTTGAATTTAATTACAAATTTGGCTTAAACTGTTATTCGTAAATAGTGGTAACCGCTACTCATAAGTTTAGTTTAATGTTATAAAGGGTGACTATTAAATTAATTATAATGTTTGAAATCACTTGCGTTGAAATCGGAAAAATAGTTGCTGAGATATGGAAACGGAGCAGAGTTAGAGAAAAAACCCTTGAAGGACGGGCCGGGAGGGGGGCGGGGGTTGTTCAAATGGCCTTCAGCAAATAACTAATTAGGAGGATCACAATAAATCTTTAATGATTGATTCATTTGGTTAAGCTAGGAACTTAATTACAAAGTTGGCCTAAACTCTTATTTGTAAATAGTGGTAACCGCTACTCATAAATTTAATTTAATGTTATAAAGGGTGACTATTAAGTTAAATATAATGTTTGGAATCACTTGCGTTGAAATCGGAAAGATAGTTGCTGATATATAGAAACGGGGCATAGTTAGATAAAAACCTTGAAGGAGGGGCCGGGGGGGGAGGAGGGTTGTTCAAGTACCCTTCAGCAAATGACTAATTAAGAGGAGCACTATGCATCTATCGAAATTCGTTCGTTTGCTTAAGCTAGGAACTTAATTACAAATTTGGCTTACCCAAGTATTCGGAAATAGTGGTAACCGCTACTCATAAATTTAGTTTAATGTTATAAAGAGTGACTGTTAGGTTAATTATAATGTTTGGAATCACTTGCGTTGAAATCGGAAAGATAGTTGCTGAGATATGGAAACGGAGCATAGTTAGAGAAAAACCTTGAAGGAGGTCCCGGGGGGTGGGAGGGGATGTTCAAGTGTCCTTCAGCAAATGACTAATTAGGAGGATCACTATGCATCTTTCAAAATTCGTTCGTTTCCTTAAGCTTTGAATTTAATTACAAATTTGGCTTAAACTGTTATTCGTAAATAGTGGTAACCGCTACTCATAAATTTAGTTTAATGTTATAAAGGGTGACTATTAAATTAATTATAATGTTTGAAATCACTTGCGTTGAAATCGGAAAAATAGTTGCTGAGATATGGAAACGGAGCAGAGTTACAGAAAAAACCCTTGAAGGACGGGCCGGGAGGGGGGCGGGGGTTGTTCAAATGGCCTTCAGCAAATAACTAATTAGGAGGATCACAATACATCTTTAATGATTGATTCATTTGGTTAAGCTAGGAACTTAATTTGAAATTTGGCTTACACTATTATTCGGAAATTCTGGTAACTGCTTTCTAGAAATACACCTTGAAGCTTAAATGTAATTAGACCCTTGCCCCTCTTCATTCCCGCAAATATAAAAAAGAATCTGTTAAATAAAGTTTTCTGTATTAACAATCTCCATCATAATAAAAAAAAAAAAAAAAAAAAAAAAACTTAAACCCGACTAATTGTCATGAAGAAAAATGCGCCTGGAAAATATTTCAATCAGTGGGACGTATGTGTAATTTGTCATGTACAGGTGGCGCGACAATCGCATGGCTCCTCTACGCTGATAACATCAATCTATATTAACACTATTTAGTTGGAAATCCTTATTTATGCATCGCTACTCTGGTTTATTTAATTACTTCTGTGAAGAATCGATGCAACCAACCAGTGAACTAACCAACCCAAGAGAATAAAAGCGTATTTTTTATTCTCTCGTGTTAATATTTCAGAAAGTAATTAAAATATTAAAATTCTGACGCTCGGGTACACCAGGAAAGGGTTTGGACTACATAAATCTAAATTTACAGACTTCTAGGTGCGCTAAATTTTCCTAGCCATCGCCAACAGACACACACACACACAGACACAGACACACACACACACACACACAGAGCGAAACTTTCTTTTATTAGTATAGATGTATTGTAAAAACAAAGTTACATAAAGGTGAATTTTTATGAAAACAAAGTACAGTAATACCTCGGTTTTCGTTGACTTCGGTTATCGAAAATCGTCGATTTTTTCTGTGAAAAATTTGTTTCGGTTTTCGTCGGTTGCCACAGATTTCGGCGTACCCACTTGACCTCGCTACATTTTCCATAAACAAAGGTGCCGACACACGCGTTATTTTTCTCAGTGTGGCGTTGTTTCTCGCCATGTGAGTAGAAGCCCGCGCATCTAGGCAAACAATTTTGTTTATTTCCGGTGTATTTTTGTGCTTTTTTTAATTGAATGCGAATGCTTCATTATGGGACGAAAGAAAGTTTCCAGAGCCAGCAGCCCTTCAAAGAAGAAGGCCAGGAACACGATCGAGTTGAAGAAGAAAATTATTCAAAAATGCAAGAGCGGGATTAAAATTGCTGAAAACGGCTGCATGGGAAATTGACATTCACGATAAGTTCCATTGTGGAGAAAAGAGAAGCAATAAAAGAGGCTAATGTAGCGAAATAAGTGAATATGTTAACGAAACAGAGATCACAAACAATTTAAGATGTCGAAGAGTTATTATTAATTTAGATCAAACAAAAACAGTTAGAAGGAGATTCTGTTTCGGAGGCCATCATATGTGAAAAGGCCAGACAATTGTAATCCGATCTCACTCAGGAAATGCCTGGAACGTGTGCTAATCTTAGTTATTTTAAGGCAGCAGATACTGGCTCGAAAAATTCAAGAGGCGAGCATACACAGTGTTCCTAGGCACAGCGAAGGTGCGAGTTTGGACAAGCCTAGGACCGAAAATTTTGTGTCTGAATTCCAAGATTACGAAGAGGCTGAATGATTCGTCCCCCAACAAGTCATCAAATGTGATGAAACTGGCCTCTTTTAGAAGAAAATGCCAAAAAGGACGTTCATCACACGGGAGAAAAAGGCACTTCCAGACATAAGCCTATGAAAGATAGGCTAACTCTTTTGTTGTGTGGTGATGCTAGTGGTGATTGTAAAGTGAAACCCTTACTGGTGTACCATTCAGAAACTTTTAGAGTTTTTAGCAGAAACAATGTGATTAAAAATAAATTGTGTGTGATGTTGAGGGAAAACAAGAAAGCATATGGGCCACGAGGCCAATTTTCAATGAGCGGATGAATGAAGTATTTGGCCCGAGTTTGAAAAAATACCTCCAGGATAATCAGTTGTTCCTTTATGCCTCGTGGTAATGGACAACGCTCCTGGACCATCCTCATCCAGCTCATGGACCAGAATGTCATTTTAAATTTCAAGAAACTGTACATAAAAGCAATGATTCAAAGGTGCTTTGAGGTGACAGAATTGCCCTTAAGAGAATTCTAGAAAAAATATTTCAACATTATCAACTGTTTTAGCCTGATAGGTAAGGCTTAACATGGAGTGACATCCAGGACGATGAACTCTGCCTGGAAGAAATTATGGCCAGGATGTATGAATGAGAGAGATTTTGAAGCGTTTGAGCCTTCTCGTAATGACCTACACACGTGGTGCAATCAATTGTTGATTTCGGGAAGTCCATGGGTTTTGAGGTGAGTGGTGAGGATATGGAATAGTTGGTGGATGAACAGAGTAAAGAACTCACTGCGGAAGAGCTGGAAGACCTTCACCTAGAAGTGCAACAGACGGCAGAAAGAGAAGTTGCTTCAGATGATGAGGAAGAGACAGGATAGAATGTGCCTTCTTCAGAGATTAAGGACATCTTCTGTATGTGGAGTGAGGTACAGGGGTTTGTGGTGAAAAATCATCCAGACAAAGCAGTTGCAAACCATGTCTGCAACTTGTTTAATGATAACGTCTTACGCCATTTTAGGCAAATCTTAAATAGGTCCTGTGGCTATGAAGCTTGTCCTACTCCCAAAAGACCAAAAAGGAAAGAGACTCCAAATATAGTGCCTTGATACCATACCCCAAGAACGCTATAATGAATTGAATTAATTTCTTATTGTTTTTAGTAGTAAACGCTATATTTATTCTCTATGAAATGTGTTTTTCGTACGTATTTTGGAGTGTTTAGGACGAATTAATTGGATTTACATAGATTCATATGGAAATAATTACTTCGGTTTCGTCAGTTTCGGATTTCGCCGATTGTTTTTGGACGGATTATCGACGAAAACCGAGGTATCACTATATATAATAAAAAAAGAATGTGCTGTATAAGTAGGAAATCTCCTAACAATCCAGGTTATCTCCTAACTCTAAGGAGTACGTGCATTTTTCAAAATTGAGAAAATGCTTAAAAATTTGTACATTTTATTTATTTTTAGGAACTACTACAGTACATTTAAAAACAGTTGAGTAGTTTAATCTTAAATTCTTAGTAAACATTCATCTTAAAGTTATTTTTTAATATTTTAATATTATTGAAACAAACAATAATAATAATAATAATGATAAATGTAATAAAAGCAGAAAACCAGTAAAAAACTGTAAATTGTTCTACAAATGAGTACAATTAAATGTATAAGCTGTAATAATAACCTCATGCTGATTTTAATTTTTCTCAAATAGAGAAAAAGATATTGTGCCATATAAAAATATTTAGTTTTCAAAAACCACAACATGGATTACACCACTAAGAATTTAGATTCAAGAATAATGCAGAAAATTATGCCAATTATAATAACAAAATTATTCTGCAAATTTATTACATACTTCACCATGGAATAGAACACTAAAAACATAAGAAAATCTTCACACCATCTGTAGAAATAAAGATTTTTTAACCATGTCAAAAAAATTGATACGCTTTGCTTCTTATGGTGTAAAGGTGGGTATAAACGTCTTTGATAGATATTTAAATTCAATTAAGAAAACCTTGTAATTGACGTACTAAGTTGCGATTTGGACGAAAATGCCTCTCATGAACAAAATTTCCCGAACCGAAAAAGTTATTTAATAAGTTGGGTGAAATTTGAAATTCTGTGCATTAGTTCTTGAGTTATAGGTATCGTAAAAATCATGAAAAAGGTAGCATAGAAGCGACACCTGTTGAGCGGTATACAACAAAACCTAATAAGGATCTATTTGTGTCAAGGTAGAAAAAAATATGAAGTTTGCTGAAATTCAGTGCATCAGTTCTTGAGATATAGCTATGGTGGAAATCGTGAAAAATGCAACATAGCAACGCACTGTTAGGCGACTTACACTAAAACCTAATCAGCGTCTATTTAAGTCAACGTCTAACAGAATATGAAATTTGAAATTCTGTGCATTAGTTCTTGAGATATTGATATCGTGAAAATCATGAAAAAGGGTAGCATAGCAGCGCCACCTGTTGAGCAATTTACACCACAACCTAATGAGCATCAATTTATATCAAGGTCTAACTAAAGTTTAAAATCCATGCATTAGTTCTTGAGATAGCGCTCCCACAAATTTTTTGTCACATACAGACACACACAGACAGACAGACAGAGTCACAAACAGACATTTTCTAAAAGAGTAAAATCGTGTTTAAGACTTTCTAAAACACATAAATCCGTTGAATTTTTTTATGAATTTAATACTTTCTGCAGGTAAAGATAGAAAAGAATAAAAAAAATAAAATAAAATAAAAACATTCGACAGACACAATAAGCAGCTACAGACGATTTATTTTGTACAATCTACTGTATTTTTAAACGTGTAAAAACCATTTGAATGTACAAAGAGGACCTACAGAAATATAGTACTAATTAAAATAGTAGTCTTGTGGCGGATCCTTTGCCCCCCTCCCAATAAATAAGTAGCCATAACACTGGAATAACAATAAAAACAGTTAATTAAAAACCTATATTAGATGAGGATGGCAGTGGAGAGAGCAAAATTAACTAAGATGATCACATTTAAAACTCAGGATTTAAGATATTGAAAAGGGAAGAAACCGACTATAAGTATTTCGCTAATTTCTCCTCTAACTCTGATTAAGATGGCTAGGTAGACTGACACTCGTAATTCTGAAAATGTCACCAATACGCAATATCACTGAAAACACTAAAAATAAATATATATATCACTATAGGCAATTTGGAATGCCGTGGATTCCAAAAATCTTTTATTGAAACAACTAGGTACAACATCGTACTGTTAGGCCAACACCTCAATCCAAATTCCAAGTCCCGAAACGATGAAGCTCTAGTCTAATTCTTCTTAAATGGCAGGATCCGACTAAAATTCAACGATACTCGCTTCTACCAGCAGATTCATACTGTCCAGCAGAAAACAGAAATCTCAATAATATATTATTGCGTAAAATAACCTTTACAGTCCAATCCGGGGAAATTCGGCCATACTTTGCGAAAGTAAAAGAGATGACAGTTTAGGTTGCTCTTTCCCGCACAAGTGTTAGAATCCGTACAACATACTCACACACAAAACTCAATAAGCCTTTTCATCTTAAATTACCTTCATACGAGAGTATCTAGACACTACGCTATAGTATGTAATAGCTTAATTTGAATTTTTGATCCTATTTGCAGCTTCAAAGATATAACGTCATCTAGAAATACATTTTGCAACTAATTTTTTTCAGTTAACTTAAAAAAACCCTCTCCATCATGAGAAGCATTTTCGCCCAAATTGCACTCGCCTACGCCAATTTCTGGATTATGTTTTAATTTTTTATTTTAAAATGTGTCAAAGAATTTTGTCCCAACCTTTATTTTGTCCTACTGTTGAAGCCGTTTTTTCAGAAACAACATTTCTACATATTTTAAGAATATGGATAAGGATATCTAAATGATATAAGGAATAAAAAACTTTTCTGAAAAACTAGGTGGAGTATGTAATACTTTCATTATTTTAAACAATAATACGAAATTGAATATCTTAACTTTTATCTAAATATGTGGCGATGTGTAAATCCAAAATTGTTTTTTATTTGGCAACGCCAAAACATTTTATGGCTTTAGATAGAGAATATATACTTCTGAGTAAACATTATCGAAATATGTCAATTTTGCAAAACATTAACGATTAAACCGAGTTAAATAAGGTACATTAAATTACCGTAAATATTTAGAATAAAAAAATATGCTTCTTAAAAATTTTAATGTTACATCTAAACATTGAAGAATTAACATATTAATTCTAAAACAAAGACACACTTGTCTGACAATACTAATTGAATACGTTTTAACCATACAATCAGAGCTTTAATATCAACCATCAGAAAACGACAAATACACATTTTTCAAATTATTTCTGTGGAACATTCTCTTAAATAAATAAATAAATAAAATAAAATAAATAAAATGTTGTAAATTTGGGAGAAAGATTGCCTCCAAATCTCAGAGGACAATTTTGTTTCCCAAAACTTAGAGTTTTTGATTCCCAATTCTCATCGTACGTTAGTTCTTCCAATTCTAAGAAATGAATTCTTTTCTGTGAAACAAATACCCACTTTTAACGCAAGTTTTGTAGTCCGTCTTTGACAAATGAGCTACTGCGTTCTGCTTCAGTGCTGAATACATATATTACGATATTCTCTTTAGGGGATGGAAAAGACAGTACCTGTTTCGTTTCCCTGGATATAGAAGCAATATCTTCGAAAGAAATATTCAATGTATTTTTTAATACAACTTTCTTTTGTGCACTGGATGATCCGAGGTAAACGTCCAAGAGAAAAATAAATTTTATGATATACTAGTACCATATTTAATAATTTAAATCTGTACAGCCTTTAAAGTATATAACTAAAAAAAATAAAAGTGTAGTAAATATTTGTCGAATCTATTAGGTAACAATATCTGGAGATAAAAATAATAGTAATAATAATTTTCTGACAGTTTAGAAATGCATAATATAACAAACTATTTGCGAGAGCTATACTTTTATTACTTTCTTTATCAAGCTAACTAGCATTTACAATCTCGTTCATTGTAAAAGATACACGCCTCCTAATACAGAGGCTGTTTGTACATTTTTTAGGTGATTTTGATAATAATTTAAAAAAAAATGAAATTATTTTGAACTAAAAAATTATGGCAACAAGTTATTATTTGTAATTCATATTATCGTCTGATACATTCAAATTTATTCTTCTTTCAAGATGGCGCAGGCAAACAAACTGTGAATCGGATTATACGTTTTTTTCTTGTTTTCCGAAGAGAAATATTATTATACACATTTAAAATAATAATAATCACATTTTAAATATTAAAAAACAATCCCGAAATCCTCTATAAAATGTGCGAGCACCTTCTGTAGCACAGACAGTCTATCTAACGTCACTGTAACATCAGAAATGGTCACAAGTTCCACAGTCGCAATGTTCACTAAAATCGGATATATTGAAAGAGTATGTTATGACTTTCAGGCAACAGTCACTTCGTGACTTCACAGTGAAGTGAAGCTGACCAGTGTCTGAGTCATTTGCATCTTCTCACTAAACGGAACATATGCTTCACAGTGATTTAATTTCCACGTCATGTGACGGCAATGTAGAAAGTGAGAGTTACATTTGGTCCAAGGTTCTTTCACATTTTGGTTGATTTCGGGTCACGGATAGAGAATCCAATCCCAAGCCTAATTTTCATTCCCAAGCTTTCGGGATTGCGCAAATAAAATCTCGGGATCCCGAGATTTTGCGAACAAGAACTTTTTCCATACTTGTATTTTCTTCTTCATAAATTAAATAAATTACTTTTAGAAATGGTAGTTTATGTACACTGTAAAAAATTTACAGCAGAGTAACCGGTCTTTCGACCGTTTTAATAAAAAACGGTTACATATATTTAATATTTACATATATTTAATGGTTATATAGTACATATAGTAGTTATATAGTTACATATATTTAATGGGCCGTAATTTAACAGTATTTTGACCCTAATATGAGCAATATTATGGTTAAAATAGCTTTAAATTACGGTTATGTACGGTTAAGTACGGTCATTCGACCGTTTTTATTGAAAACGGTCGAATGACCGGTTACTTTGCTGCAAAATTTTTTACAGTGTAGAAATGTAATTTACGCTTCTGAATAAATATGTCATTATTTTTTACTAATATTACATAAAAGAAAAAAGTTATAAATTAATTGGTTTACGAAGTTTATAATAAATTGCTGTTAATCAACTATACTGTTGAATTTTTACAATGTAAAAATAATAATAAAAAAAACATGGCTTATTCCCTTTTCAAAATAAATTAATTTTCCCCACAAAGCAATATGCAGAAAATGTTCGTTCTGAATCAATTATCACATACGATAATATTAAGAAATATTGTTAGTCGAGCTCTCTAAGAGGGCCTGTACAGCGTCGTTATTCGCATGCTTAAATAACCGAGATGAAACGTTTGGTTTTCAATCGATTCTATGCGACTAATGTGAATGAAGAATGTGACTGACTAAACATTTCCGTCGTAAAACTACTAGATGAGAATTTTAGTACTTTATAATCAAATCGATTTTACTTGTACTTTCACTTTAGAAATTCCTCCTCGAAGACAGCTCCTGGAAATTGTGTCCAATTTAGCTACTGCCAAAACACACTCACATATGCATACTATACACATTCGTATTCTAAATAATGATTGAAGAAATAACATTCTCAGAATGTTGTTAACTCTTCCATTCTCAGAAATAACACCTGGCACCTTAGTGTTCGTGAAAATTTACTCTGCTTTCGTATAGGTGACGAAATTTTCAGCATTTTCCCTTTTCTCTTAGCTTAACGAAAATGTTCACACGCAAAGTTGTAGTTTGCAAATGTGACGTCAAGTTTGAAAATGTATTTATTAATAACCATTGTTAAAATACTATTTTTAAATCGTAAATAAGAATGAAAGAAGTAAATTTTGAGGCGCTGAAAATGATGCTATGTTTAGATTTCATTAAAATAAATTTAAGACAATAAAATATCAAAGTAACGTATTTTTTTTCTTGATTTTTCATTACACTGTTAAAAATTTGCAGCAAAATGTCCAGTCATTTGACTGTTTTTGTAGAAAACGGTTATATAACATAATTTAATTATATTCTGGCGGTATTATTGCTCCTTTTATGGTCAGAATATAGTTAAATTACGGTTATGTAACCGTTTTCTACAAAAACGGTCAAATGACTGGACAGTTTGCTGCAAATTTTTAACAGTGTACGCAAAACCGATGATCAGGGCATCAATTGATAACTTCATCAAAATTATTTATATGGATTACATGTTACTGATTACTTATACGAACACAGTTTAGTTTTATAATAATTTGAAAAGTTGCAGTTGGGGGAACTAATACATTGGTAACTTTCGTTTTAAATAATATTTGTTTTAAGAGTTAGACTAGCTGATTTAACTGATTTATTTTTTAAATATTTTTGTAGATATATTATAAATTTAATGTAACAGCTCGTTTAGAAACATTTTCGTTTGTCGAATTTCGACGGATTCTACCTCGTTAATAATTATAAGATGTACATCCGTAAACCCTTTTTCTTTAGCATAATTGAAAAGTCGAGATTTTAAATTTATAAAACTAAATACATAATTCTTCTTATAATTATGTCAGAGAAATACATTACAGAAAAGAATAAACTGAATGTGTTAAACAATCAAAACTTCTAATTTCCCATTCTTTAAGTTTATTGATCCTATACAACAAAAGAACTGTTGAAAATTTGTTTCTGTTAAAAAGAGATTTCTACGCAATATACTAGAATGTCATCCGTACAATGGAAACTTGTAATTATAGCATAATTATTTTAACGACAACTTCACCTATATCAAATATTACATAATTATTTTTCTACTGTCGGTCAAAATAAAAGGGACCCCCAACCCCACATAAATTTTAATCTCCAAATTGTCATAGAAAAAGAACAAGTTGGAAACTGTACGTCAAACGTGACAAACGAGGTGCGTTCGTACTATAGCTAGTCATATAAATATTCTGATCTTGATGATTTTTAAATCTGTAAAGTGAATTATATCGTCTGCAGATTAATTTCTGTAATGAAATAAATATCTCGGTCGCTTGACGATTAAACCTTGGAAGTTCCTATAACAAGAGAGCACCGATTTTTTATTTTAATTCAAATTTCTTAATAAATATTTTTATTAATATCTTCTAAAGTTTTGATTCGATTTTCATAAAATTTGAAATGTCTCGACAAAATTCTGCAAAGGTAATTAATATATCTTAAATTTCAAACCATTTGGTTGGGTAGTTTTTGCGCTGTTATGCGGACAGACGGACGGACCAGACGACGACTATAGGTGCTAAGTACTTATATAATTACGAACGCACCTAAAAACAGAAGTAGCCATTCGACAGGATATGATGTCGTCTTAATTTATATTATAAAAATAAGCTTCATACGAAAAATGAGCCAAACTCTGAAATTTTCGATACGAACACCTAATTTTGACTTCATATTTGGCTTTTTTGTGAAATTTTACCAAACTGAAAGCAATCGATCAAGTAGCTTAGGAATTATGGAAGTTTAAAGTTAAGTTAAATTAACTTGTAATCGTTGCAAAACAAATTACAATGCGGATAGTTTTTTAAACATAACTCAAAAACTACTTGGCGGAATGAGATGTAAATTTTGGATTTGCATATATGAATCTTTTAAACATTGTTGTCTGTTAAAAAATAATAAGATTATAAGTTAAAAGATAATAATTCATATTTATTTTTAAAAAATAATTGAAAAATATTTTTTTTTTCGAAATTAATTTTCTAGAAAAATATAAATTATAATCTATGAATTGATGTGTACAGAAATGGCGGGCGATTGTTAAAATTTATTTACAAACCCTCAAAAAAAGAAAAAAAAACAAGAAATTGATTTTATTTGAAAAGTTGTATTTTACTTCTTCAGATTGCTGTACACCAATTTTCTTTTGTAAAGGGATGTTTTTTTTTTCGGTTAATGTACGCGAAGAGTATGTATATAAGTTACTGACCGCTGCTTGAGTGAATTTCATGCATTCTCGAGATTGCTGCACAACGAGTTTCATGCATCCAGGGTTTTTTTCGGTTAATGTACGCGAAGCGTATATATATAAGTTACTGACCGCTGCTTGAGCGAATTTCATGCATTGTAGAGATTGCTGCACAGCGAGTTTCATGCATCCAGAGTTTTTCGCGTACATTAACCGAGATTAATTTACTTACTGACCGCTGCTTGAATAAGTTTCGTGCATTCGGAAAATAAGGAATTTCGAAATTTTCCCCAATCATAACCTGTGTGCTTTGTGACAGAGAACTCACTACTTGCACAGTTCCTATGAGAATTTCTTTCACGAAGTAAACATTGATTTTATTTCGTTTTGTGACAATTTACAAAGTTTAAGTACTGTTTTCTGGAATTTTTTTAATTGTTAAAAATTTTTAAAAATGGAAAAATCTAAAGGGTAAAAAGAGATGAAAATTTGTAAAATTGAAAAAATCCGGAGGGAAAAAATAGCTAAAAATTTGTAAAAATTGAAAACTCCTGAGGAAAAAACAGCTTAAAATTTATAAAAATGGAAAAATCCGGAAAAAAAACAGCTAAAAGTTAAAATCGAAATGTCCTGAGGAAATATTGCTAAAAGTTAGTAAAAATTGAAAAATACGCAGGAAAATATTGCTAAAAGTTTGTAAAAATCGAAAAATACACAAGAAAAACTTGCTAAAACTTTGTAAATAGTCGCAAAGCGAAATAAAACCGATGTTTACTTTGTGAAAAAGTTGCCGTAGGAAGTGTGTAAGCATCTCCTTGTTTGCCGAAAGCACGCGTTCTGATTGGGTAGAATTTGGAGGTTGACGCTTTTTCTGTTGCCGCGCGTAAAAAAAAAATCGCCAAATCGGGTTTCTCGCTTGTTCTAGGATTTTGCCGTAATTTAATCTATTATAAAACTGTTTATTAACATAAGTTTTTTAAAATAAGAAATAAATAAAAATTTTATAAATACCATAAATACGTCTGCTTGCTTAAGATAATTATTGTTTTTATTGGAATTGATAAATAGATCATCATACAAATAATTTAAAAAAGTATATGTTCGGAAAAAGAAAATGTTTTTACTATTGCAAAAAGTAGCAATCATTACTCTTAATACAATGTTTTACGCATATAATACATAATAAGTTAAAATTTATCTGTTATAAAGCATCAAATAATAAAACAAAATATTGAAAACTGTGAAAAGAAAATAAGTTTTTGCATCATAAAACGCGACTAAACTATGTAATAACATTTGAGAATCTGACGTGTCCAGACATAGCGTAGTTTTCGAGGCCGCCAGTTTAGTAAACAGAAGATTCCGGGTTCGATTCCCCTCGTGGTAAGGGATGGTTATTTACTGAAAACTCACCCAGAAATGAAAAAGGGAAAGAAAACTAGAAATCTATCCCTTTCAAAGTTATCCTTGAGGAATAACTTTTTTTTTAGTTTTTTAAATTCAATTTTAACGATGTATAAATTTCTAAAAAATACGGAAGATATCTGTAATAAAACGGAAATTTATAAACGGATATTTCAGAAATCACGGAAAATTTCCTTGAATTTACGGATTTTTTTCCTTTAAAATACGGAAATAGTACTGGCGTCCCGATTGCCAGTACAATTTTCGCTTTTTTTTTCGTTTTTTTTTCTGGTACTTTTTTTATAGTGATGATCAAGTTTGTTGCTTAATTAAAAATAATAATAATAATAATGCTACGCAAATAAACTGTTGCTAAGTGTCTTTCAAACACTTAAACATTTTCTACCAAATAAAACAGGATGTTTTTAATTACGAAGCACAGTTTTGTGAATTGTATTATGATTTTTCAACAGTAATATAAACAAATATTTTTCTATGCAATCATATATATTTACTGAAATTAAATGTTTACGCGTGAAAAAAAACCCCTTATTAATATACATTAGGATAATTCGGTGGTAATTGAATTAAATTTAGTTTCCATAGCCAAAAAGTTAAAAATGTTTTAAAATAAACACCTAGTTATTTCATTTAAGACTACATTTTTAGCCTGGGTGGAGATATAATGTACTTATTTGCTTTGTAAATAGATTTTCAAAACATGTTAAAATAGAACCACAACGAAGTTGTGAAAAGTTGAATAAACACACATATTTCTAAATTTAAACAAATACCACCGATTACTTTTTACCATTTAAACTTTAACCGAAAAACCTTTTAAAAGTATATATCTATTTTGATTCATTCATTCATGAAACTTACAGTTTGTTTATGAATAAACGTAATATTATAAAATTTTCGAAGGACAAAGCTTCTACTGTTCCATGATTTTTAAAACATATGTTTATTTAATTTTAAAATATACATTTGAACGGAAATTAATTTGTAGTGGATATTTTAGAAGTAATTTTTATTATCGTTTTTCAGTATAAAAATATCATATCGCCCGTTTAACAAAATAACGGCTTAGCTCAAAAAATTTCACTTTTCAGTTAACATATTTTAACAAATCATAAAGTGTATTGTATTTTTATGTGTAAAATCTAAATAAATGTTATTTTAGTAGATTGCATTTAATTTTGTTTAATCACCGACCGTATTAATTAGTACATTATATTCTGAAAACAATTTCTTAACAGGATTTGAGAACATGATGATTATTGCTTTTATTTGAATTCTATAGAAGAATGCCCAGTAATTATTTATGAATAAATATAAATATATTATGATATTTTATACCACATGATTTCATAATTCCAGCATGTGCGTTAAAATTAACAAAATCAGTGTCGTTTAAGTGAGCATCATAGAATTAGGTCGCATTTATAACTTTAATAATCTACAATAATATGGAAAAAAGTTTATCTGTCTCTGTGTGGTGTGTGTGTGTGCTGTGTTCCGAAGAGGCCGTTGCACGTAGAGATACAAAATTTAATTTTGGAGTTAGGTTTCTCAATGTCTGAAGTAATGTACATCGAAGTCCGATTTTGGGAATTTGGAATAGATTTTCTAATTTAATTTTTTATGCAATTTTTCTTTTTTTTTCTTTTTACATTACGAGGCGATTATTCTACATTAATAAAAATAATACGGCTTCAATTTTTTATCTCAATATAGAAAATTTTTGTCGTCTATCTATTGTTTCAAATTTCGTAAAAATCGGCCCATAATTAATCGAGATATTAACTTATTAAAAATCTTCCGAAAATGCAATTTTGTTATCTTAAACACATGCTTACGATATGAAATAGCAGACGATGGAATTTGCTAATTTTAACTTATTTGCGAATATTAGGAAAAGTGTTCGAGGCATGGATTTGAAACTCTGTTAATGTTAAAGGTCATTGGATAAATTTTGAGGGGGGAGGTGTTCAGTTGTAATTTAAAAATCGCGTTAATGTTAAAGGTATATAGATCTGGCGCTCACTGGCGGAGGGAGGTGGAAGTAATTTATTTTTGTAGCGCGTGCTCATAATGCCTGCAATTCGGTGTTATAGACAGCGGGGACCCGTATCAGAGGTTGGTTTAGAATAGAATGTGCCCCTGGCGGTGGAAAATGAAACTAAAAGATTTTGCGGTGCGCCTGCAACACATCTGCTATATGGTGCCGTAGGCAGCGGGAAGGAAAGAGATTTGTTTAGAACAGATTGATCCCCTTGCCGGTGGAAGTTGGAACTAAAAGATGTTTTAATCATTTGAGGATCGTTTGGAGAAATAGACTAGCGAAGCTGGCATAGCCTACTACTATAAAATAAAACTAATAGAACAAATACATTGGACGAAAAACTGTCAGCCCTTAACGCCAGAAAAACTGTTTTTTTAAGGCTAATTCCGTTAAAATTACAGAAATTTCGTAATAAATACAGGTTCTTTATTCTGTATAATATATTAATGTCTTAATATAATGAAAGATTTCATCTAAATATATTTTAGAGCGTTTAACACTAAATTAGATTTTATTTTTTGTAAACAAATTTTGTTTATTTTTTTATGGTGTACTGGCAATATTTCATTCTATCAAAAAATATCAAAAGTGTTACATTTTACTAGACTAATTAAGTAAAATAAACAGGTAAAATCACATTAATCTTCAACATAACTTTTCAATTTCAAGACCAGATTCATTTTAATTTTATGATGTGAATTGTTTGCTATTAAAGGGAATAAAGTAGCTGCTAAATTCATTTTTTGACATGAACTAGGGTAGATGTGCCAGTAATGGACACCCTTAAGGAATTTCTTTAAAAATTATTTTTTAATTAATAGTCATAATTATTATAGTCCACTTTTTTTAATATTATATTAATCTATCAACAATATTTAATCATGCTCATAGTCACATTTCCCAATGTGGATCAAAATTTAATTGTAAATAACAGAAATAAATCAAAACACCCTAAATTCCAGTAATGGACACCCTCTCTTCCAGTAATGGGCCACCCAATAATGGACACCCCACAAAAAATAATAGGTAATTGATTTTATGATTGTATTTAAAACCAGAATTTAATGAAAGCATATTAATGAAATAAAATAGTCATTTTCAAATAAATTTAAAATTAGGATATCAATAATTAATAAAATATGAGAATAATTCACTGTTTAAATTAATTATTGTCACTATCAGAAGATCAATATTTTAATTATTTTAGATAGAAGGTTTAAAATACTAACTTTCAAAGAATTATATATATCAAATTATTAAGTCATTGAGGGGGGGAGGGGGGTTAGAAGGGTTAGTTTAACAAAATAAAAAGATTTTTTTTTTAAAGTGTCTTGGAGTACCAGTGCATGGAATCATATTTCTTTTTATTCTTAACAGTTAAACTTCCTAAAACTGCTTTATATATTACTTTTAGCCATTTGTATAAAATATATCAAATAAATGAAAGTGTAGGTTGAATGTTTTTTAAATACTAAATAAAATTATTTCAAAATAAAATATCAGAACTGACATTTGAGCCCCCTGATCTGCAGATTTACTACTTTCATTGCTACTATAAATTTAATATTACAGGGATTTTTCATGTATGTAGTTCTTTTGTCAGAGCTGAATAATGAAACATTTAAGACAAATTTTTTTTTAAGAACTCGTATGACTTAAAAATTTTTCTTTTATTAAATGGGGAAAGTGTAAACCCCATGAGCCCCTCATTTTCCCATGCCCTTAAAGATTATTATCTGCTTCCTGATGGATGTTAATTGCCACATTATAAAATATGCAATGTACGGTTTACAAAAAAATAATTTGATAGCAATCTTAGAAAAAATTAATTACATGAAATAAATAAAATATATATATATATTATTACAGTCTGGTAAGTAAAATTTAAAAAATTAAATTTGACTACTTAGCTTTTCAGTTAAATAAAAAATATATATGCGCTATGAACATTACTGAAATTGCTTTTTTCAGTAATGTCCACATGGGGTGTCCATTACTGGAAATTGACTAAATAAGCATTCCAGTAATGGGCCATGGACCTAAAACCTGAAAAATAAATGAAATTTTGTAAATTGCCATTAGTATGTAAAATTCACAGTTTTCTATTATTGTCTAAACAAAAACATGCAATTTTTTCAAGAAAATAAAAAAGATATCAATTGTTTAAGTGAATCCATCTCTTAGCATGTTCATTAAGATTTTCACAGAAAATCTGTGGAACTGTGAAACATTATTTTCTGCTTCCTGATTGGTTTGATTAAGAGTGTCAACAATAACCCAGATTATAAAACAAGCAAGGAGGAATTATGAAAAAATATATAAAAGGCTAAATTTTTAGGTGCGTTCGTAATTATATAAATACGTAGCACCTATAGTCGTCGCTTGGTCCGTCCGTCTGTCCGTCCGTCTGTCTGTCTGTCTGTCCGTCTGTCTGTCCGTCCGTCTGTCTGTCTGTCCGCATATAACAACGCAAAAACTACCCAACCAAATGGTTTGCAATTTAAAATATATTATCTTTGCAGAACTTTGTCGAGACATTTCAAATTTTATTAAAATCGAATCAAAACTTTAGGAGATATTAATAAAAATATTTATTAAGAAATTTGATTTTTTTTTTTAAATCGGTGCTTTTTTGTTATAGGAGCTTCCGATGGATGTTAAATCGTCAAGCGACCGAGATACTTATTTTATTACAGAAATTAATCTGCAGACGATATAATTCATTTCACAGAATTAAAAATCATCAAGATCTGAATATTTATATAACTAGCTGATACATACAGTGTCTCACAAAAGTGATGGGACACTTGTGCTTTATAAAAAGAAACTGCAATAAAATAAATAAACAAACATGTGCAAAAATTTTTTGGGTGTGTTTCATATTTAAAGTTAGTAACAATTATTACATAACATACATTTTGTCAAAATATTAAAATATTAATTTAGTAAAAATACAATTGTTCAGAACGGAGCAAAAAATGGCTCACATAAGTGATGGGACACTTACTTTTCCATCAAATATTTATCCAAAAATTTTACTTTTTAAAAGGTTTTAATATTTTGTTGGATTTCCTTTTACTTTTAAAACATGATTTAATCTTTTTGGGATGGATTCGACTATTTTTTTTGTGATTTCTGGAGTGATTTTACCCCATTCTTCTTGAAGCACCGATTTTAGTTGTTGTTTTGAAGAAATGGTGTGTTTGCGAATTCTTGATTCCAATTCTTGCCAAATATTCTCTATGGGATTTAAGTCTGGAGATAGTGGTGGTGTTTTTATTATTTCAGGACAGTTATATAGCAGCCAGAGTCTAACGTTCAGAGCAGTGTGCTTGGGGTCATTGTCCTGGTAGAATTTAAAATCGTTATGAAGGTTCAATTTTCGTGCTGAAGATTTCAAATTTTGCTTTAAAATATCAATATACTTGTACTGATCCATTATACTGTCAATAAAAACAAGATTACCAACTCCAGCGGACGACATACACCCCCATACCATAACTCCTCCTCCACCATGTTTTACTGTTGGTACCAAGTTCTGTTTGCGAAGTTCTTCCCTGGGTTTTCTCCACACCAAGATTCTACCGTCAGAACCAAATATATTAAATTTACTCTCATCAGCAAATATAACTTTATTCCAGTAATCAGAATTCTTATTTATGTTGGATTTTGCGAAAGCTAGTCTGAGTTTTCTATTCTTTTCACTTACGAAGAATTTTTTCCTGGCTACTCTACCGTGATATCCAGCAGATCGAATTACCCTTCTAATAGTTTCAGGATTAACAATTATTCCATATAATGCTTGTAAATCAGCAGCAACTTTTGAAGCACTAATTCTTGGATTTTTTTTAATATTTCGAACGATAATTCGCTTTATTCCATTGGATAGCTTTGATGGTCAGCCAGGTCTTCTTTTATCCTGAATCATATGATTCTTTTTATATCGTTTAATGATATTGAAAACTGTTGAACGACTCAAGTTAACTGTTTCAGCAGTTTTTCTAATAGATTTTCCACGTTCAATATGCAAATGAATAACTAATTTTCGAATTTCAGGCGAAGTTTCTTTTCGTTTAGCATTCATGACTACACAGAGCTAAAAAACACAAAAATTCCAAAACAAACTGGAGAGAAATACTGCAGACGATTTTATAAATTATTGCCAATTGCTTTTAAGTAAAAATAAAACCCCAAAAAATATTTTTATTGCTTATTTCAGACGATTTTTGTTGCATATATAATGGTGTCCCATCACTTATGTGAGCTATTTTTTGCTCCGTTCTAAACATTTGTATTTTTATTAAATTAATATTTTAATATTTTGACAAAATGTATGTTATGTAATAATCTTTACTAAATTTAAGTATGAAACACACCCACAAAAAAAATGTGTACATGTTTTTTTAATTTATTTGATTAGTTTCCTTTTGTAAAGCACAAGTGTCCCATCACTTATGTGAGACACTGTATATATCTGAATATTTATATAACTAGTTAAGATATTTGTATGAACAGTGTCATAAAATATATACTTAACTAGCTGTTTAACCCGTTCTACGCACGGGATATCATGAATTTAATTCTAAAACGTGCGTACGAACGCACCTCGTTTGTAACGTTTGACGTACAATTTCCAACTTGTTATTAGTTATTTTTTTATAAATCAAAAATTTTGAAAGTGGCCCATTACTGGAAGGGGGTCCATTACTGGCACATCTACCCTAGTTAGAGTTGAACTGCATCAAATTAAAAAATGATGTCCAATGACGAAACAAATCTATTATAACTAACAAAAGTCCTTATATATATTATTTACACTTATATAAGAATCAGGTTGAAATCAGAAGACATGACACTATACTCAGTTGCTGACCATAGAATAGAACTAATGTGTAAACAATACCACTTAAAGGAAAAACATAATCGATATTATGCTTGGCATTAGTAAAATAATAATCATTGTTACTAAAAGTAATGACCCCATGATCATATTAGCTAATGAAATAGCTAACTAAATGTGAATTATTCCACGCAAAATTCTATATGCGATCACAACAACAATACAAACGTTACAGGGTGTTGACAAACGGTAAAACTAAAATCATATTAGAATGCGCCAAAGGGCGCGCTTCTATAAATGTCAAGGCAAGCCGTAACTATGATATTATTTATGTTAGTATAATAGATTTTCACTTGTAAGCGATATAATGTAAATTTTTTAGTACCACTCTTTCTGAATCGAAAATTTCATCTTACTTAATAGCAGAATCCATAAGGGGAATACTAGACTTCTGAAATATTGATCTGAAAAATATTTACCGTACATCTCATATAAGTGAGAGGTCATTGTATTATTTATATTCAATTCTCGTACAATTCAATCTTGAGATCAGTCATAATGAGATGTAAAAAATTCTTTTTCATTTAAAATTTCTCAGAGAAATTACTTGATTGTAGCGAAAATCTATACTTTTTAAAGCTATTGAAATATGCAGTACTTACTCAAAAATTTTACTTATTTTTTGGAGACTGCTAATGTAAACGTGTAAATAAGATGTTTTAAAACAAAAATGTATATATTTATCGTTATATTTGGGGAGTGTGGTCTGTTTTGCCTGTCAAGATAAGATTGCTTTTATTATTATTAAAAATTTCCCGTATCTCGTTCTGGTCAGAACTTGAAGGTTCTCCGTTAGAGGTAATCATTGTAGTTTCATGTTGTTGCTTGTCATTTAGATCAGACTGCAGGTTCTTTTATTCAAACGACGCCATTCATTCTATCAATCGAGATTCAAAACTTGATCAAATAAGTTAAATTTTCACTTACTGTAAAATATTTCTATAGATAATCAAACTTTAAAAAGTTAAATAACAATTTATTTACATATTTAACAGGGTATTATTATTTTATCACACTCTTTTGAGCGTTCAAATTATCACCGAACAATCGGTTCAGAAAAGTTACATCCACTAACTAGAAAAAGAATAAAATCAGAGAAAACAAAAAACCGTTGTCATTAGTAACCGACAAAATCGTCTGGTTTCAAATAACCAAGGAGGCATTCGCAGCACATGTGTAATGGAACTTTGCAGCGAAATTGCTTTTTTGCTTTCATGATAACTTTGTTGTCTGATAAACAGGCAAAAGCCTTTTTGGAAATCAAGGAATTAACAATTTTGCTTCATGTGAGGTTGAATTTTTAAGCAAATTTTAAGCAAAGATTAAATTATCTTCAACCGTATTTTTATTTTTTATATATTTAAAGTTAATGCTAACCGAACCTAACCCGCCGGACAGATCGGGATCTTCGAGTTCGGGTCAACACTTCAGGGTTCTTGGTTAGAGGTAATAATTTATAGATATGTATTATTTCTTGTTGTACGTTGAATTTCAGGAATTTATATTAACGCAATGTAAATATTAATAAATTAAATGGTAAGTATACAGATGTCTTAGATTAACTAGAAATAAGTTAGTGATAAAGATGTCAGAGCTTCATACTTGACGAATACAATTTTTTACAGCCTCTTGTGTAATTTATGGTTATTCCATTTTAAGTTTTTACCGTAGAATTGTTTTGCTCAAAATCTTCTTGATCTGTCACATTTTATTGTCTGTAAGATGTAAAATTCTTATAAATAATCTCTGGTACACATAAGCGCATTGATAAGCGCATTGTCGTTTAAAATTTATGAGTATTCCGTTTAAGTTTATGCATTAAAATTCTATATTTCTTTTAAATGCTCAAAGGTGTAAATTAACATCATAATACAAATTAAAGTAACTTTTATTGGGTTGTATTACATGTTTCGACCCACTCCGAGTCATTAAAAAAAAACAAATGAGAATATTCCATAATTGCACGGGCTTTGAAGTTATTAATTTCACGTACTTTTTTAAAAATTACGCACGTTATCTTTTATTTTTATTTTTATTTTATTTTTATTTTTTTACTTATTTTTATATCTGTGACCATGGAGTAACTCGAGCCACAGTTTCGGTAAATTAAAAGATGCCGCATCGTTACATATTGTATTTTTGCGTGTTAGTATCTCTATGGTTTCTCTTATTGTGGATGGATAGTATACACTGGACGGAAATATTATTTTACTTTCATTGAAATTTATTTGGATGGTTTCTTCTTTATATAATCTTGCCAGGGCTGTAGTTTTTCTATTATACTTAATATCAGCTATATACTCTTTTTTTCTGTAATTAAATTTCCTGTTGGTCATGCCTATGTAGTAATTCTTGGATCCGTCTTCTTTAATAAAAGGTATTTAATATACTCCTGAATAATTCTCAAAATTAATGGGGTCAATTTTACTGCAAATGATATTCTTTAATTTCTGAGGGGGTTTGGCTATTAAGCAGATATTGAAACGTTTAACGCTGTGTTTTAATTTTTCAAAAAAGCTTGGATAATATTGAAGAGTATAAGGTTTGTATTTTTGCGAATCAACTTTCTTTTCTGGTTTCTTATTATTGGTGATATCCATGATAAATTTATTAATATGGGGTACTTTAAAACCATTATTACAAGCAATTTTACGAATATTATTAATTCATTATTCAATTTATTTTCAGTACATACCATAAAGGCCCGTCTTAAGACTAAAACGTCTTAATACTAACACGCAAAAGTACAAAATGTAACAATGCGGCATTTTTAAATTTACCGAAACTGTGGCTCGAGTTACTCCATGGTCACAGATATGAAAATAAGTAAAAAAATAAAAGATAACGTGCGTAATTTTTAAAAAAGTACATGAAAATAATAACTTCAAAGCCCGTGCAATTATGGAATATTCACATTTGTTTTTTAAAATGACTCGCAGTGAGTCGAAACCTGTAAAACAACCGAATAAAAGTTATTTTTATTTGCATTATGTTGTTAATTTACACCTTTTAGAATTTAAAAGTAATATATTATTACAAGATGTTATAATTTATTATATTGTCATTAAAATTCTATTAAAATATAAGAAAAGGAACAACCAAACAACCGAAGTAACAAATTTAGTTTTTTAGATTACCATTGATATCTCTTTTAATTACGTTTGCTACATTAAATGAAGAATAAATAACATATGCATACTAGTATATTTCATTAAGCATACTATACGCAAATAAAAGTAAAATAAATGCAATAAGTCTAAATTTGCTTAATGGAAAAACCTTTTGGAATGCAGTAAATATAACTTTCATAATCTTAATAATCAGAAAATATAAATGATCACTTATAAATTAATTATTAACAAATAATTTGCAAAAAGTCTATCACAATTTTAAATAGTTGAATACTCAGTGCGAAGAAAAGCCTTAAAGAGACACTAGCTTGTTTTTGATTGTATGGTGTAAAATTCTTAAAAATATTATCTGGTACACATAAGGGCATTAATATAAAGCTTGTTTTAAATAAATACGATATCGACAAGTTTTTAAAGGAAATTATATATTATTGAATAGTTCGAACATCGGATCCTCAGAGTAAAAACAATATGGCATAAGCATTATGCTTCTGAGCTCTCCATATCATATGTCCACATGGCACGCGTACCATTCATATTTACCTTATTCCGAAATCTGAGGGCAAACAAATAATATTTATTCATTTGTTGCGTGTCTACCCGATGTATTTCATTTGCATTGCATGGCGCCGTTATATTTCTTGAGGGAAAACAGAAATCAATTATTTTTTTTCTACATTTAGAAAAGATTTATTGTAATATTAATTAGATTATATTCTAAATTTCAAATAGGAAATTTTATTTGGAATAAAGGTGAAATAGAAATTGGGAAAATTGCATTTTGGCTATTATGTGATTTTTGATGCAATCATAGTAAACCAACTCACACTGCAATCTTCATTAATTTTAAACTGCAATTTAATTAAAATAATATTATTTAACATTATTTATTAAATAATATTAATATTAATAATTATATTAACAATTAATATTATTAAATATTTTAATTATATTATTAAAATTAATATTATTAAATATATAATAATTAATATTATTAGATAATTATTAACGTGTTTTAACTGAATGTGAGTGTACTAGGTCAAAAGCCTGTTTAAAAATCTTTTGTATGAGACGTTATTTATTGTTATACGTTTTATATGGGCAAAGGAAAAGAGATGTTGACATCAAAAATATTATATACTATACTTATGTACAGTTTGTACAGAGATAAACTATATCCTATTTAAACTATATCCTATTTTAAACAGATTTTGTTATCATTATTATCCCGAAAGAAGATTTAAAATCAATTCAGTAGTTCCAAAGTAATCGTGGCTTTAAAACATCTTCACTCATTTCACACTTTTAAATTTCGAAATTTTTGAAACTGTTCTGAGCGAACATGTATGACTTAAAAATAACAACCATGTCTAATTTCTAATTTCTAGCCTCAACAATTCGAAATAAATCGCGATAAAGAACTTGTTTAGAGCATTTTTGGTTCATTTTACATTTTTAAATTTCTATTTTTTTAGACACTGTTCTCAGTCAGCATTTATGTTTCAAAAATTACCTTCATGCGAAATTTAAGATTTATATCCCCAACAGTATAACAAAAAGAAGAAAAAAAAAATCCACAATTTTTGAATATTTTTGTGATGCACCCCATTGGGTATGGTACTGGCATAAAATATGTCCTTGGTGCAGAGACTGTCAGCATCATTTTTATCCCTACAAAGAAATACACAAGCAAACATTTCTTCTTTATAATATTATTAATATTTTTATAGATTGAGATTTTTTTCTTTATTTCTCAGTAAAATAAAAAAAAATATATATATTGTAAAAACATTTGGGTGTACAAGACTGTATATCGAAATTAAATTTCTTTATTTAACATAAAAAACTTTTTATCGAAGTCTTATTAATAAATAATTATGCTATTTCTGTTTATTTAAAGATATAAAGCTGCGTTATTTATAATAATTGCTAGCAAAACCCGCGGCTTTGCACGCATGATTGTTGAAATAATGCCAAGTGATATTTGTGTGTAGGGGAAAATTATATGACTGCAAATAATTTAAATATTACTAAGTCATATTTTGAAGAAACTTCATTCTTCATGAATGTGAATTTTGAATTATTGAGAAAACCATTATCACAACGCATCGACAGTCATCCCCTACCAAAAAAAAAAAAAAAAAAAAAAAAAAAAAAGATACAATGCACTTGGGAAATCTGTTTATCAGCTATCACACAGTGAATGTAATTTTAAAATCGGTTCAATATGTTTCAGAGTCTATTTCTTAAAAACAAACCAATGTTTCTTTTTTACAGTATTGGTACACCTTGATTCACCAACAAAATTAAAATACGTTAATTAGGTTAGAAAATAATGGTTTAGTACATTTGACCGTCATTTTTGTGCGGCATATAGTATTTCCTTATACCTAGTTGGCAATCCTATTTCTTTATTACTGTCATTTTAAATCATTTTATTAATTACTGATACTTACATTTTTTTTTAGTTGCTCTAAAAGTGTGTATGTAACACTGGTGTAACATATATTTGATTTTTCTTATCTTCTCAATTTTTTGAAATTTAAATAAAAAATTATTGTTCGTGAGAACCTACATTTTATAAGTTATCTCTATGCCAAATTAAAAGTCTCTAGGTTGGCAGTTTCAGAGGAATCATAGTGAAAATATAACTGTAGAACGTTTTTTACCATTTGAAGTCCGTGTTTTTTTTTCACTATCTAATAGAAAATTGCATAACAAAGTTAAAATTTTAATACCAGATACTGTTCGAGTAATCACGATTATACAGCGTTTTTCAATAATTTCATCGTTTTAAATTTCTAATATGTTTTAGCAAACATTCTTAGCGAGCATTTACGACTTAAAAATAACCACCATATCAAATTTCGTGTACTTAGCCTCAACAGATTTAATGAAATTAGACTTTAGAACATTTTCCGATCTTGCACAATTTAATTTTTCCTAACAACTGAAAAAAAAAAATATATAGATATAATTTACAACATTTTTTGAACATTTTTAGTTCATTTCGCACTTTAAAGTTGATTGTTTTTACAACAGCTCTTACCGAGCATTTACTTCTTGGATGTATCCATCAAGCCAAATTTCATGTTTCTAGTTTCAACATGTGCAAGGAAATCGTATTTTCAGATTTTTTTTCTTTCCTTCTAGGGCAGTTTCACAGAGATAAAAAGTAGCTAAAAGTTAAGTAGAAACTGTCGCCAGTTCTTTCCTGAAAGACAATTCTCAGTCGATTTACTACATTGGTGTACAAAACTTAAGCAACAAACACAAAATGCTAATTTCTGAACACATAAGCACTCAAAAAGAAATTCTATAAAGAGCAAATGTAGGAAAGAGGTACTACCCCAACAGCACGGCCAGTCGATGTGAAGTCCCCTTGACGTCACACATGGTTAGAAGTGTCACAATCGCTACGGTGAATCAAAATATGGGATATTTCACTGTTTCATTATTACTCTCAAATAATTGTTAACACTGAAAAGTCACTGTGACTGTCGCTTTGTGATGGGTCACCAGGTGACATTACAATGAAGTCACCTTGTGATTCTCAAGTCAATGTCAGTTGAAGACTGAACTTTGAAGTCATTGTGAGCATTGCATTGTGATGAGTCACCAAATAATGTCACAATGAAGTCGCATGGTGACTTTCCGGTGATCGACACTCGATTGTGAAGTCAGCATTGCACCCCTTTGTGAAAAGTCACCAGATGATTTCATTTTCTGTCACTTGGGAACTCGTCACAGAACAGCTATCATGATGACTTTACAATGGAGTGTCAAAATGACGGTCACATGAGAGTCACAAGATGACTTCATTGTAAAGTCACCTGGTGACTCGTCAAAAAGCAGCAGTCATGGTGACTGTTCAGCGGAGTGACCAAATGAGAGTAAAAATGAGACAAATTAAAGATATCATATTTCTGTTCATTGTAGTTACTGTGACAATTGTGACCATTTGTGATGTCAAGAAGACTTCACATCGACTGTCTGTGCTGTTAGGGTAGTACCTATTTTCTACACTTGCTGTTTATAGAATTTCTTTTTGAGTACTCACGTGTTCAGAAATTAGCATTTTGTGTTTGTTGCTTGAGTTTTGCACACTAGTGTAGTTCCAACGTAATCGTGATTTTGAGAACGTGCTAAAACTTTACAATATGAGTTAAAAAACGTCCAGTAAAGGAGCCGTATCCAGATTTACGTAGAGAACCTCGCGTACCTGTGGGCGTTCAAATTTATATTATTATTACCACACATTTGTTTGTGTGAAATGTGTTCGCCAGAGATGTCCAGGTAACTCATTTGGCAGAGCGTTCGCCGACCACACAAACAGTCCTAGGTTCGATTCTTAATCTGCACTGTTAAAAAGGAAAATATTTCTTAATCTAGAAAAATATAATAAGCGAAAATTTACAATAATCTCTTCCGAGTTACAACGATTCTGAAAAGTGTTCTACATCATTAGAAACCCCAGAAAACGGTATATTTTTCAGATTTAAAGAAACATTTACAAAAACAAAGTTTCCTTTGTAATTATCAAGAAAACATATGTATATTGAACAAACATGTTTTACATACAAACATGATAAATTAATTTAACATTAATATTAAAATTAATATCATTTTGATACTTTTACATGTATAAATTCCGTTACGTAGCTGAAAATGCTTAATTGAGAATTGATAGAATCCTAAAAACCGATATTCTTGTATAACAAAACTTGTTAATGCACTATAAAAACTACTCGGAAAAGTTTCTGAAATATAGTGACAGCAAAAGAAACTCTTTTAATAAACGCTTCTGGTAAATTTCGAAAATATATTGGTTTCTGAGGTTTCTAAAGATAAAACACTATCCGTGATCGTGGGTAACGCGGAAGCGATTATTGTTTATTTTCGTCCCTAATTATATTATGTTTTCCTAGATTAAAAAAAACCAAAAACATTTGTCACTTTTTTAATGTACGCACGATTTCTTTATCAATCAGTTTGATTAAGGTAAAAATATTTTATAAAAAGTGTAATCTACGTATCCATCGTTCATTGGAGTTCCTTTGCCTGTGTTTAGCTGTCGTACATGGATGTTAGCTATAAAGGTTGTTTGAGGGAATTGTGTCCACTAGAGTTATTCAGTTGACTGAGGATTTTTACGGTATTCAACATGTCAAATTTTCAATTTTTGGCCATTTTATCACTGAGTTTGGAAATTTTCAGCACCTAATGTTATTTTATCCAGATCACTTTACTTCTAGTAATATAGAAAAGTTGCAAAACTCTTATTCGATGTATATAATATGTTGTTAATTGATGAAACTTTGGCATTATATTGATTCATGGAGTCTATCGCCAGCACTAAGATTATACACAAATGCGGTCGCCAGGTCGCCAATTGCGACTAAGTTATTTAGTTTGGAAATTTCTGCTTTTTTTTCCCTACAAAACTTGGCTATAAGAAATACTCACAAATAGCATTTAGAATAGTTACCAGAGAATTCGTTCAGAAATAACTTTTCAAAATTCGCCGCGAAACCAGAAAAAATGCAAAAAATCGAATTCAAAATTGAGGAAAAATTTAAAAATAGCAGAGAACAAAATCTGTTTTATTAGACTAAAAGATAGAAATCTTATGCTTCTTACGAATGTGTAAAAAGCGCCTCAAAACGCGAAAAAACACAAGAAATTGCTAAAAATTCACAAAAATCGTAGAGGACAAAATTTACTATACTGGATTAAAAAATTGAAACCGGATTAATTTTACGAACGTCAAAAGACTGCCGCGAAACGCGAAAAAAATGCTCCGAATCGCATAAAAAATAGCAAATGTCAAAATTAATATATTGCGTTAAAAGACTGAAACCCGATTATTTTTATCACTGATGAAAAATAGCAGGGAAACGCGAAAAGAAAATTGCTAAACAAGAAGAAAAAATTTACTGTATCGGGCTAAAGGACTGAAACAGGTTTCCTTAAAAGAATGCCAAAATAATTACCAAGGAACACGAAAAAACGCATTACATGTAAAAAAAAAAAAAAAAGAAAGAAAAAATAAATAAAGTTAACCCTTTCCGGCACAGTGTTCCCACTCCGGGCACACCTAATTTTAATTCCAAACTTGCATTCGACACCAAGAATATTTAATAAAATTTTGTTTCTAGAATGAAAGCTTAAAATAAGTTCTTATTTTCTAAGAAAGTCGTTTGAAAATTTCGGTGTCAGTCAGTAATTTCTCATATTACGAACAGACTTTGTCTGTGCCGGAAAGGGTTAAACAATTAAATGAAAAAAAAATCGGCATTATTCTAAACTATGTAACTAAATATTTAAACTATGCTTATTAGTTTTTCAATTAATTCGTAAAAAACTTTTGAGGTTTTTGAAAATAAATGATGTGGGAAGCGGCGGTATAAATATTGGTATTGGTGACTCAAATTTTTATCTAGCTACCACATTTTATTAACTTTGTAAAGCCTTTGTTATACAGATATATAAAAGTAGAAAACACATATTATAAAGTTATTTTTAATATATGTTTTCTTAAATAAATATTTTTATAGAATTAATATTCAGTGAAAATGTGAAGGCTGCGTAAATTTATTATCTTAAAGAGAGTTTTGAATTTGTCTGGCAAAAGTATTTTTAGAAGTCATGATTAAATGTCATCTCTCATTCCGATATTCATTGCTTTCAATACCAAAGCTTTTGAAAGGCGTATATTATATTACAAAATAGTAAAGAAAATATTGCGTGGTAAATACATACAAATAGACCATTTAAAGTTATTATTATCTTTCTGAAAATAGAGCAGTATTTTCTACACAAAGAATTGAGATATAATTACGAAGCAATTATATTTTCTTCTCTCTCAACTGATTAGAAAGGTTTTTCCTGTGTCAAAACAGGGACTAGTTAATTAAAACTCAAATTGTTGACGTAATACAAGCAATATATTGTAAGTACACCAAATGAAAACACTTAAGTTTTCAAAATGCTTAGGATAATAACTTAAATGTTATTTATTAGTAAAAAAGTCATATTTCTTTGACTACGGGCTATTGTGTCCTTTGAAATGTGTAGGCTACTTTTCGGTACCTGACAAAAAACCGAGGGCATTTTTTTTATCGTTCATACATCACTTCTAAATATGTATTATTTAACTTTTTACATAATGGATAGGTAGAAATTATGCTTCGAATGGAATTTGTTTGAAAATTGCAGCTCTATTTACTGAAATTTTATGACTTTTAAATAATTTTCAAGCATGATCTCCAAAACTTGATAAAATTTAAATTATTATAACTCAGTGAATTTAGGTCATAGAGGAATGGCATTTTTATTGTTGTACTTTTCAGAGCATCGAAATTGGTTTTCTAAATATAACGTAATATAGGAATCAGGGACCGTATAAAATTTTAATATTGAAAAAGTTTCGAAAATTAATGGCACGAATATTTCAGCAACATAATCTTAAATCATACAGTATTTTGAAAACTTTTGAAATTCATATTACCTACTTATCTCTGACAGGTCAGGAATCAAAGCGCGTTTTTTAATCTTTTTTGGTACACCCTGTATTATTTGTAGAGCTATATTATGCGTACTTTCAAAATCCCTACTGGTAGTCTATTTCCAAACATTTTCTTTAATATATCGTTCTTTTAGACACTGCTTTCATAATACTTTTTTTAGTGGTTGAAAACTTATTTATGTTTATTAGTTAATATTTAATAAAAATCTGTTCAATAAATCACATTCATGCACTGTAAAAAAAAAAAAAAAAAAAAAAAAAAAAAAAAAAAAAAAAAAAATGTAATTTTGACAAAAAAGTATTGTATTTTTTTTTTTTTTTTTTTTTTTTTTTTTTTTTTTTTTTTACAGGAAAAATAGTTTTTACCTGTAAAAAATGTGCATTTTTCATTTTTACAGAAAAAATCATCTATATGTTTTACTGAAAAAAACTGTTTTAATGAAAATATATGGATATTTCCTGTAAATTAAACGGTTTTCCACTGGCGCCAAAATGTCCAGTTTTTTCTGTCAATTTGAGAGATTTTTTTTTTTTTTATAGTGTGATAGTATCAAACTAAATTACTTATTTAATGTGAATTGACTATAAAAAGCTATTATTTTATATAATTTTCAGAAAACCCGACTTTTTTCAATTAACACTGACTTTTAACAAGTGGTTAAAACTAAAAAAGCCAACCGAGAAATATTGGCTCACTTAAATCCACCAACGCTGATACATACATGCAATTTTTTTAAAAATTCCCTGAGAGATTTCAGTTTTAGCTGAAAGTTCACTTTTAAATATTCTTTGAAGTTTTAGTTTCTGCACGCATGAAAACATTTCTGTCAGTTTTGTTACAATATTAAATATATTCTTTATGACATATGTGTAATTCTTTCTTTATTTTTGGAAAAATAAACAAGAAGAAATGGAATATTTCATTTCTTTAAATAAATAGTCTTCAAAACAATGTTTCTGATAAATTTCAAACAGAGACAATATCATTTAAAAAATAAAAATATTATCATTCTAAACTTAGATTAACATCAGCTTTATTCATGTTTTTAACTTATTACATAGTCGCAAGAAAATGCTCATTATGGACAATAACCTAAAAAAATAGCTTAAAAAATTAAATTATGTATGGAACAATTGAGCTATTTAGGCACGAAATCTTTTCCGTCGAATCCGTTGTAGAAATCATTATCTTTAAATTCCACTACTTTAGAACATATACGTTTTTTTCTGTCTTATTTCAGGTCTGAAAAAGAATTTTCGATATTTAAAAGAAAGAGTCTTATTGTAGAACTTAGAGTAGAAAACAGTAGAACTTACAAGTAAAGGTACTATAGTCTGTGGCGGCTAATTTCGATTTTTATAGCTCATTCGATTCGTCTCATCGAGCTAAGTAATTTGCTACTTCGCATATCGGCTATTGAGTTTTGATAATGGCAGGGGGCCGGGTCAAAGTTTAAAATTTCGTTCATTGAAAACCAGTTGCCTTCAAAGAAATAAGTAAGATTTAAATTTATTTATGGTTCTTACAGTGACATGCATTGGTGATAGTCAATTTTTGATACATTGTTCATTTCGAAGAAGTGAATAAAACAAAAATATTTCTCATAGTGCGCACAACGAGCAAAGGCTTCTTCAGCTGACTCGACGACGCTTTCAAAACAGCTCTGGTTTCATCATAACTTGCGAAAACCTGCCTGTCAAGTAGCATACAAATATTTTATCTGCTATTACAAATTCTTATAATAACAGCAAAAATATAATCCTATAGTAGTTAGTGGCAATGTATGGCACTGTAAAAAAAAAATTGTAAACTTAAATCGCACTCATTTCTTTGAAGGCATCTGTTTTTCACTGAACAAAATTTTGAACTTTGACTCGGCCCCCTGTCATTATCAAAACTTAATAGCCGATATGCCAGGTATAAAATTACTGAGCTCGATGACACGAATCGAATGAGCTATAAAAGTCGAAATTCGCCACCACAGACTATAGTACCTTTACTTGTTAGAGTAGCAGAGTCATCTTACAGTAGAGATAAATATTTCTTAATCTAGGAAAGTATAATATAACCAGGTACGAAAATGTACAATGACCTCTCCCGAGTTACCCTCGATTCAGAAAGCCGTTATTGGTCTTTAGAAACTGCAGAAACCAATATATTTTCGAGATTTAAAGAAGCATTTGTAAAATTTAAGTTTCTTGTGCTGCCACTGATTTTCAGAAACGTTTCCGAGTAGTTTTAGTAGTATATTAATTAATTTTCATCACCTGGAATAAAGGATTTTCGGATCCTATCATTTCTCAAGCAAACAGTTTCATGTTCAACAAACGTGGTTTACAGACAAACATGATAAAGTAACAACATTAGCATTCATATTAATATTAATGTTACTTTTTTACTCTTGTTTGTATAAATTCAGTTACTTAATCTGGTTCAGTTTCGAATCTGACGTTTTTATATTTTATTATATTTATTAAATATGAAAAAATGTAAATTATATTATTTAATCCGTTTAAATATTTAAGAAATGACAGTTCATAACAAAAATGCCTTTCAGATGGTAGCTCCTCAGCAATTAATCCGAAAAAAAAATAAAACTATTAAATTGCTGAAGTAGTAAAGCTAATAAAGTTAAAACATTATTTTTTTATGACATTCGAAAATCAAACAGTATTTTCAAAGTTTTATTTATTTATTTATTTTCATACCTGCATGCTTAAGAATTTGTACATTTACATAAGCTATTAAAGCTATTAAAGATTCACTGACTGTTAGAAGATAATATAATTCCTAATTACTATATATATATAGTTAAATCGATCGATTAGTTTTTGAGATATTTGTTCCACGAAATCAAAAAATAATATTTCGAGAAAAATCGCATTTAAATTGGCTTAAAAAATAATCCGAAAAGTTGTTGAATGAGATAGCAGGGCTGCCACTGGCGACTATTTTTTAAATCTATATCGCACCACTTTCTCAAAACAAAATCTTTCACATACACTTTGACAAAATGTTCAAGAGAAATACAATATATGTATATTTTTTTTAATGCTGGTGAGATATAATATAAATATAGTCGCCAGTGGTAGCCCTGAGATAGCAACTTGATTGAGAATTTAAATACATATTTTTGAGACAGCCAAGAAATGAAAATTGTAAAACAAAAGAAATATATATTTTTTAATATTTAGACCAGCCCCTTCCGCCCCTTCCCCCAATGAAATATAAGGCATACACATAGAATCCTAGAAGTGTATTTGACATGAAAACACTATTAAATGCGAAATTCTGCATATTCTTCGCGATATAATTTATTGTTGTCTAGAATCTCCCGCATGCAATGCATTATCATCTGTGAAGTCGATGATAGCGATCTGTGAAGGCGATCAATTACTCGACAATTTTATGATCTGAACAATTTTTTTTTTGTTTTCTATCATCTGTCTGTCCTTAATTGTTATTTCCACTGCTCTCTTTTGCGTATGAAAGTCGCCGTTTTCACTGTAACAGATTTCGTTCCAGGGCCATTTCTGGATTTTGACTGTGTTAATTATTTCTCGATGCAAAAAAAAAAAAAATGGGTGTTGACATTTGAAGTTTTGCCACTATATCTGTAATAGTGAGAGTTCAATTGTTGTTGTTCAAACTCATTCTCGTTTTAAAATACTCACATTTCAATTGATATTTCTCACCATTTATTTAAGGTAAAGCTAGGAGAGTCTGCGCACAATTCAAAAGAATAACAATAAAAAATCTAAATATTAATTTATTGCTAAACTATCCATGAATAATTTTTACTTCATTTGTTTTTTATGCATTTCCATTGCTATTTTGTTGTTATGTTTCAATTTAATAGAACAGTTGCAATAAAACCAATAAATTTATTTTGCGCAATCTGTCCTTGCAGGGTTGGTGTGATTGCGCACATGGGTAGGAGAGATTGTTACTAATAATAACTACAATTAAATTGTTAACAATAATAATTACGCTTAAATGACATTGTTGTAAGGTTTTTGTGAACAAATATTATTGTATTAGGAGTGAATATTTCAACCTAATGATTAAAGAATCTGAAAAAGAAAATAATTTTAAAAACGATTAAAAGATTTTAATTAAAGGAAAAAAAAATAAAGAATCAGAAAAAGCAAGTCCAGATAAGATTACAAAATAACATTAAGTTACTTGATAACACGTTTAACTTAAAATTAGTCAATTTTCATTTTTCATTTTTTATCCAAATTTACCAATAAGCTGCGTAATCTCTCCTAGCATGGAAACTATTGGGAACAATGCGCCATCTCTCCTAAGTAGCAGATGCGCAAACTCTCCAATTTCGGTAGGAGAGATTGCGCTGCCTTTTATATAAACATGGCCGCTACTAAAACGAACCGTTGATGTTCACATTGTTAGTCTAGATTAGTAGCTTATGAGAAATCGTTTAAGTTTAAAATATTTTGTACTACTGACATTGTATAGAAATTTCGATGAATAGCTATGAATATTCAAGCACTTACTTTGTGAAAACAAAACAAAATAGCAATGCTTCATCTTAGACGCTCAAAACAATCAACGTACACTTTCAAGTAGACACTCCACTACTGCTGTTGTACAACTACCTGCAGTCACTGTGCGCTCACTCTACTCTTTGCCCCCGAACCTCTATGTGCTCAATCTCTCCGACCGCGCCATCTCTCCTGGCTTTAACTTAATGCTCCGGTTGATAGAACCTCATATATCAGTAAAGTGTTTTTAATGACCACGTTGTAGCTAATACTTATAGAATGATTTTCGTTAAAATACACAACTTTAAAAAACATTAATCTCCAAAGACTTCTCATAATTTAATAAATAAAGCATAATTTTCATAAAAAAATTTCATAACTTCAATTTTTCATTCAAATAAAATCAACCTTTTTTTCTAGTCATAGTTAAAAAAAATATTAATTAATTATCATAATTTAACTTGTACCGTTTATTAATTTGTAGAACATATATAATCAGACATGGGGTAATTTAATGCTTGGTTGACTTATAATTAAGAACACGTTGAAAGATTAGATAAAAAATTTAATTCTGTTCCTCTAATTTTGCACATGAATGTATCCTGAAATGCGAAGCTTTAGTAAAATACTGTTTTTCGAATTCTAGATATTGCAGAGGAAAAGGTTTTCCTGTAAACTATCATTTAAATTTATTAATTTTTGTTCCATAAATTTTTGATTTCAATTTGTAATATTGAAAAAAAATAATAATAAAATAAAACAAACTCTTCAAAATATTTATTACGCATAAAACAATTATGATAATTTTGAGCATTTTCTTATATTATTTATTAACTTATATTATTTATTAAATAACAAATTCAATTTGAAATTCTTAAACTTTAATTTACTTTGATTTGCAAATGATTTCAATTTGAAAACTTAAAATAAATAGAAGATAATTATGATTGAGAACACGAATTTTTCACAACTTTCCATAAAATGTCATCTTTAAATTTAAATAATACTTTGATAATATTATTTTAAACAACATATAAAACATATTCAGATTTCATTCAATAAAATAAAATAAAATATTGCATCTGGAATTTAATCTTCATCATCCATTTTTAAATGGATGAAAAAATAATTTGCCTCTTAAATAGATTATAAAGAACAAATACCGTCCAATTTTCAAAAATCTTACGTTTACTTCAAAATTACAAAAAGAACTTTACACACACAAAAAATTATTATTAATGTAGTTTTATGCAAAATTTAATTCCTGGACACGTTAAAAACAAAACAAAACAAAACAAAGATAACAAAACTGTTCAGGTTCTTTAGATCCAAGTTCAATAAATCTTTAAGATTTTTATTTTTCATCGGAACAGAAACAAATTTGTCAAATAAAATTTTTGAACTGAATATTCGAAAATAAAATGGTTCTGGTTGAAAAGTGTTTATAAATTCTGTTTGCTTGTCTGTCCGTGCTCTAACTCGCATAAATATACATGGTTTGTCATGCAATTCATATACATTATTGAAGTTTACTATGGCATGTTCGGTATTGAAAATGAACAGTGAACTACTTATAGTTCCTTTACAGAAACACTCAAAATAATACCGGTACATTACGGTCTATGGGGAAAATCCTTTGCGGTTTATTTTAATAATATTTCCCCTATTTTAAACATATTGAAATTGATATATATCACTGAGGTGAATTACAGGAGACTTGGTACAGAATTTGTGTTTATAGTTCATCGTTCATTTACAGGGACACACAAAATCATTCGCTTTACGTTAAACGTGTTATAAAGTAACTTAATGTTATTGCAAGTGCGTTTTCAGTTGCGGAACTAGTTTTTAAATTTAACTACGTTTTTGCCTATTACTTGGTGTGTATAAATTTTATAGATCAGATACAGGCCCGCACAAAAGATCTCTAGTACATTTCCATTTACTGACGGAACTTCCAGAAGGGGGGATTTTTAACTGTGCTATGCCTTTCCTAACCGAACTAAAATTTCGAATTTAGCATCATATGTAGTATATTTACAAATCTATATATCATATACAGAAAAGAATTCGGATATTTTTCCAAATATTGTTGATAATTCCTGAAATTAGGTTTTTAAACGTGTTATGCGTTTTCCAAATTGTTTTCTTAGACGCCATCTTTCGCCTTTTTAAACGGTAAAATTTTTTAACAGTATTTTGGAATTGTTGGAAAGTGTTATATAATATATGCTTGACGCATGATTTTTTGTTCTTGTTGAACTTCATCTAAGGTTTATATGTAAGAAAGGAGTAAAAAGTAAATGTGAACAATTCTCTATTTTTTTACAATACAGCCTCATGTGATGATATCGTGCATGAGAGTGTTAAAAAATTGACCCTCAATAAATTTTTAGCTTACGTATTATAACAAGTTTTAAACTTGAACTCAATTGCAGATTCCTTGACGCGCAGACGACAAAATCTGTAACTTGAACTGAAAATAACTTTTGTTTATTAAGTTGTTCGATGTAGCGTATTATTTTGAGAGAGAAATTTGATCGCTCAGTTACAATTTGCAAATATTGATTCTCTGTGAATACATTATTATTTGTTCGTGCCAGTGCTCGTTCTTAAGTGAAATTAAAAGTGTTTCATTTAAGATGCAGTCTTTAATTCAAACAATACCCTCAAATGCTGATCTAAAAACTATATCCTAATTAGCATATTTTTTTATGAATTTTTAAGTACAGTAATCCTTTAACATTCGCGAGGGTTAGGTTCACTGAAATCTCCGCGAATGTCAAAATCGCGAATGTTGAGACAACCTTCCCGTGCATAAAAGGGGGTTAGGTTTTACGATTTTTTTTAATGGAAAAAACGATTGAAATGTAAATAGTATATTAATTAAATATTAAAAATACATACTCTAAATAAGTTTGATCAATTATAAACTATTGTAAAAAGATTATTTGTCGGTTGATGACAGAAAAAGAACTAGTAATATGCGATTGCATGGTAAAAGAGATCTTTTGTTTATGGATATCCATGTAAGGAAAAGTTGCAGCCTCAATTTATCTTTTAAATTGAAGACTCCTCAGTAGCGAGGGATCACATTCTATCGCTTTATCAACAAGTTGTTGTTGTAATTTTAAAATTTCCGATACATTTTCTGCAGAAAATTTTTCCCCTGCAATAAAAAATTTAAATTTTAGAAAATTTAGTTAAAAAAAATACTTAAAAAAATGCTTACCTCCAGTTTCAGAATTCCTGCTCTCATCGTCTGTGTCATTGTCCGGTTATGTAATTTTTTCTTCAAGGATTTCTAGTGGTTCATCAGAAAGTACATCATCATGGGATATTATCAGATTTTCCACATCTTCTCTCCTCATGTCGTCGAAACCATCAGCTCCAACCTGATGAGCCAGTTTCACAATTTCTTCAAGAGGTTTGGAAATTGAAGGCATTTGATGTTCTTTTTGTACCACTTGGGGCCAAATATTTCGCCAACAAGAATTGATTGAACTTTCATTAAGTTCCATCCATGCTGCATCAATTTCGGCAATGCAATCTGCGATGTTGAAAAATTTCCAACTCCTTTTGACCGTGGCTTCTGAATTTACTTTAATCAATTCTAAAATTCTTTTGAAAGATCTTCTTGTGTAGTAAGCTTTGAACGCAGCCAACCTTGGTGTAACGGTTGGATCAGAAAAGTCGTATTAGGGGGTAAAAAAATCACTTCGACGCCGGGATGGGCATTTTTTAAACTAAGTGGATGTCCAGGAGCATTGTCAATGAGGAGTAGAACTTTAGATGACAGATTTTTAGATGAAAGGTATTTCTTCACCTCATGAACAAAACAATCATTAAACCAATCCAGAAACAAAAAGCTGGTTACCCATGCTTTGGTATTTGCTCGCCAGAAAACAGGCAACATGCTTTTATCTTTACCTTTGGGAGCACCAAGATTTTGTGATCTATAAATTAACATCGGCTTCACTTTAAAATCGCCTCTAGCATTGGTACACTATCTTTTGCTGCCTTAAAACCTGGAGCTGTGCTTTCTGTTTTGGCAAGAAAAAAAGTTCTCTTTGGCATTTTCTTCCAGAACAAGCGTGTCTCGTCGGCATTAAACACTTGTTCTGGAACATATCCGCCTCTTTCAATAATTTTTGTAAGTTCTTCAGGAAATTTTCAAGCACTTACATGAACAGCAGAAGCCGATTTGCCAACTAACTTTATGTTGCGTAAACTATGCCTGTGTTTGAAATTTTCAAGCCACTTTTTACTTGCCTGAAAGTCAAATAAAATTTCATCCTTTACTTTTATCGCGTCAAAAATTTTTTTAGCCTTAGCTCGTATTAAAGCTCAACTTAGCGGCCTTTGCTTCTGGTTCATATCATCTATCCAACTACTTAAGGCATTTTGAGTTTCATCCAGTGACTTGTTCCGTACTTGCGATACGGTTTTTGCACTAGTCGGTGCACTTGCTGAGACGCTGTCTCTTATAGCCTTTTCGGGTTTTTTAATTGATCGAACAGTAGATTCATTAATATTAAAATAACGACCGCTCTTTCTCCCATTCGCAACTTATCTAAAATTTTAACTTTTTCGGAAAGGTTCAACACTTTTTTCACATCTTTAGCTGTAGGCGCCATGATAAAGTTTCTCTTTTTTAGATTTGCTAAACACTGAGAAGAAAAAATAGACAGGCGAAGAGAAAGAACAAATGTATTCTACGGGGACTTACGTAATTCAAACGATAAACAAAACTTAGAAGGCGCATGCGCAATACATACTTCGAAGAGAAATTTGCGTTTTGGTCTTTCAATATACATTGGAGAAATGCCAAGCTCGAACAAACAAAAGGGGATAATCCATTTTTAGAATAAAATCATGTTTCGGTTAAAACAAAGGAAATTTACTTAAAATTCTTTATAAAACGAAATCCGCGAATAACCAAGTTAAGTATTCGCGAATGTTGAAATGTTCTTCATTTTATATTTCGCGAATAATCAAAACTCGCGAATGTTAAATCCGCGAATGTTAAGGGATTGCTGTAGTTACAATCATTGATGAGCAAGTGAATGTGAATACCAATAAAGGTTTCATATATTTACAAAAACATTCTACATACTCTAATAATAGGAGGAAAAAAACCTCTTTTATATGCAACTAAAATTTATCGAGTAATGATAGTTTGAATTTTATAATTTTTTTACGTTTCACACTACATGAAAAAACGCAAGTTACCCTCTATATTCCATGAAGTGTAAGGCACGTGTACATTTTCTATATATATGGATTCTATATTATTTTTAAAGCCAAAAAAATATTTTTAATGAAGCAAGTTTTCTTTTATTTTTAATTTCTGTCATATTAATCTGCCAAACGAAAAAAAAAATATTTTCCATTAAAATAGCCTTAATTAATTACGAATGTGATATATTTGATCTTTAAATGTTTCTTAAACTGATTTCTCCTGAAAGTTTTTTGTGAAGAAATATAAAATATATACATATTTTTCAATAAGTATTGTTCGACAAATAGTAATAAAAAACACGTCAATAAAAGTTAAATATTAAGGTGAATGAAAGAAAAAATATTAAGACAAATTTTATTGTGTAAAACATTTTTAAGTTTAACTGCTCGTAATGTATTTTTCTTTAAATATCATTTCAGTAAATATGTAACATCTTTCAATAATTTTATCGAGTGAAACAGTATGTATATTTGTTGAAAATATATAATGCACGTCTGTCCGACAAATCTTTTATTTGTATCTTCGACGAGATAATACATACAACTTTGCTTCATGAAAACATATATTAAATTACTGTCCTTAAAATGTATTATCTTTTTATGTATTTCGAAATGTATAAAATTTGTTATTATTATTTTTACCCCAGGACCTTAGTTTTTCAAATTTTGTATCATACCTTAAAGCATTAAATAGATTAAAACGACCGAATATGCTATGTATATTTATATATTTTTCTCTTTTATTCTCGCATAACGTTTATCTCGCAGGATACACAAAAGAGAATTCTGATAACAGCACTCTCTTTATACTCTCGAAAATATTGCTACTATTTCGAGGGAAACGAGGCAGGTTTATGGTTTTTTTCCATCCCCTCAAGAGAATCTCCTAATGTATGCATTCAGTATTGAGGCTGAACACCATAGCTCATTTGTCAAAGACGGATCGCCAAACTTGCGTTAAAAGTGGGTTTTAGTTTCAAGGAAAAGAAATTCATTTCCTAGAACTGGGACAATGATGATAGTTGTGAATCAAAAACTGAAAGTTTTCAGAAAAGAAATCTTTCTTAGGGATTCGACTAGCATCTATGTAAAATAGCATTTACATCGCTTCCGCTTAAAATACAAAGTTCAAAATATGTATTTGTTCTTTTATAAAGTGTGCTATTGGAGCACTGAGTAGGGAGGTATAACTTTTTCTAAACTGTATATTCGTCATAAAATTGAGAATGTTATTTATAAATTGAATATTATTTAATTTATCCGTTTTTAAGTAGTACGGGTTATATGTTTGTCCTACTTGTATGTTCTTCAGATCAACTTTTCTATTTAGAAAGTAACCGCAATCTATCTATAAAATAATCTTTATTTGACATACTGATATAAAGTTTATTAAAAATCGATATCATGTAAAATGTAGAAATAAAATTTCATCAACACGCTATTGTGCTTTGAATATTTATGAAATATATCTATGATAAGTATTTATTAATGAGAAGTTTGTGCTTTCATATCTTCTGTCAAGTGTTTATAGTCAAATATCTATCTATCTATAGATAATGAGAATTTCAGTATGTGAATTGGCATATAAAAAATAACGCTGCGTATCGTTAATTTGAAACAATAGGAAATATAGATAGGAAAGATAAATTCAGGAAATATAGACTGTATAGTATTTATTTTGATCCAAGTCAGGAATAAATAAATTAACTCCACTTTTTGATACAGAGGTACTTCTCGAAAATAAAAAAAATATTTATTAAAAGTCTTTAAGTTTGTAGCATTGGCAATTAAATCAAATTGATGTTTTACGATTTTATCTAATACATTTTCCCCAATTAAAATAAAATACAGCGGAACATTTTACATTTAAATACTTCTCAAATGTGACAGATAAATATTGAACATCATCCTTAAAAAAAAACAAAAAACACCAAAACGTCTACAATGATTTCATTTCTACAACGGCCTTTTAAAGTTAACTCTGGAATGTTTTTCATATGATTTTGATTCCTCGTTGCATTTTTTCTGGCATTACATCTGAAATACTAATTAGATTTCACGCTCAGTTTCTAACGATAGATCAAAAAATTTTTTCGATTGAATTGTTGATAAAATTAAATCAAATAAACACGAAAATCCAAAAGACACGCGTTTACGTGAAAAATCATTTGTTTTTCATACATACTGGGCAAAGCTGGCTGTGCTTAAGCCATTCCGTAGACCTCCTTACCCGGCATGAACCTGTCTTACATACATATAAAATGAAACTTATATAACAGTACTATGCATTGCCTGGCCAAGGCTTTAAGCTAATGATTATGCTTGGTGTCACGGCTTAGATGTATTACATAACATGGAATTGTCATTCTTCAGTATCATTGTTATAAATAGAACACGAAAATTCACCAATCCTTTCAAAAAAAAAAAAAAAGGAAAGAAAAGAAAAGATAAAGAAAAATAAGAGCTACTAAAACTTGTTAACAATTTCTCCGAAATGAGTAATACAGACGAAACTTCCAAACTAAAAGGAACACTGAAATTTTTCACAATACGGTAAACATAAAATTTATTGTATAAGAGAAGAAAACATTAAAAAAAATATTTGTACAGTTTATTAAGTGTTATTACATAATACATATGAGCATTGAAAAGAGAAATGGAACTCAGAGATTTAGAAAGCTACAAATAAGATGTATTTAATTTTAAACATGTATAATTTTTAAAATGAATATACACATTACAAATATTGTTACTTGCAGTAATAGGAAACCTTCCAAGAGAGTTTTTCCAAGAAATGCATTATATTAAAAATATATATCTTTCTGTCAGACTGTAAACAGATCAATTTACAAAACTGTCTTTCTTGGAAAAATTTTATCCCCCAAGTCAAGTTGAAAAAACAAATCTTTCATGTAAAGTTGGTTTTCAGAAAAATTATTTGTCAGCCTATAGACCAAATTCAGCGACAAGAATCTTAAATTATGTTTTTCGGCTTTATTTTGAGAAGGTTCTGTGATTAGGTGTTGACCTTTTTTAATGTTATCAAAGGGAACAAAATTAACGAAAGAAATTATCCCAGTGGAGTTGATAAACATGTCAGGGAATAATAAAAAATGCATTGTGAAAAATTCTTTACAATGTAGAAAAAAAAGAAACATCGTGCTATAGTTCTGTAGAAGCCTCTTAGTGATGAACTGATGTGCCCAAGAGCCCATTCACAAATATAATGATAACAAACTGGATTACATTTGTCTCGGATCAGAACTGAAAATTTCAGACTTTTCCAAACTTCTTTTTAAAGTAGTATTTCACTTTCCTAGCATATAATAAAGCTTCCAGTTATTTTCTTGTAGAAAGTCTTTCCCGGGAAATGACAGTTCCGAGATAATATAGGTAAACATTCATACAATGCGGATAAATTGGTGAATACAAAAAATGTAATAAATAAAAAGTATTCTTTGACATCCAAAAAAAAAACATTACTATAGTTTCGAAGGCGTTTCAGTAACGGCTCCTAGTGTCAGTTGAAACAGGGCAGAAAACACTGGAAAGAGTAACATCATGTCTGATAATTTTATAACAATGATATATGAAAATTATATAGCTATTCTGCTATTCATTTTATTCATTGAAAAATTTGTTTATTTTGAAGCATTAATAGAAATACATATCACCAGCTTTTGAAAAATATAATCCAGAGAATCGAATTTGGCTTAAAATGATTGAAATATTTCTTGAAATGCAGCTTGCGTTAAGTCTTTAAGAAACAGATCTGAGGAAATTTTAGTTTTGATTATTAAGCTTGTTCAATCAATATAGCACTTAAGCTGCATATCACACTTGTGAATCGCAGGCTTGTGCATATTTTCTGTAGGGTGATTTTCATTTCCTTGAATGTAAGAAATAAAATGTTGCTTTTCTTAAACAAAATCTTTGAGTAAGAATATCTCTTAGAAAAAAACAGATAAAAAATGTCTTACTAATAATTATATTAAATATTTAAATATTTACATAAGAGTTATTCACATTTATAGAATATTTTTTCTTAAGAGAAATATAAAAACAAAAATTAAATGAATGAATGTCGCTCAAAATTCAATAAATACCGAAATATTTTCATACCATATTTTTAACTTAAAATCATTATTTTTCATTTAAATACCTTCATTTATTTTAAAAGGTATTTTACAAAAATAATTTTAATTAAAATCGTAATTTTGCTTGCCCAGTTTCATAATTTGTAGAATCAACAGATATATCAACAGATATATCAACAGATATGAAGTAATTTAGTGCTTGGTTCATTTATAATTAAGTACTTATTTGAAGTTTAGATAAAAAAGTTTAATTATTTCATCTAATTTTACACATGAATTTATTTCAAATAAGCACGAAATTCCTGCTAAATGCAATTTTTAAAATGCGGCCGGTTAAATAGGAAAAGACTTTCCGGAGAAGAATTATCATTTAAACATCGTTAATCTTTTAATTTTTTAAAAATATTAATTTTGGTTTTAATAAAAACTATTTTGTAATAGATTTGCTTCTAAAAATGTATTTGATTTATACAAAATGAAAAAAATGTCCGTTTATACAGAGGCGTTTATACAAATTTCTATCTTGAATAAAAAGTTTAAATTACATTTAAACAATTTTTGTTTTCCGTAAATATTTATTTTCCTGGAAGCAAAATAGGAAAAAAATCATTGCCGCATAAATTTCCCATGATTTATATATATAAAAAAAACATTTTTTAAAGCAACTATTTCATTGGGAACGTGTTTTTTTATTCTTAAATAAAATTGAAATAAGTTTGTATCAATTACGTGGTACAACCTATAAAAATTTTCAATATGTAATTAATTAAATTTTTATAATTAATTTTCAAGAAGTAAGTTTTAACGGAAACATGTTTATATTTATAAATTCTTAGATTTTCTAGTAAAGGATCTAGCAGGATACGTATGGCATATTGGTGCCCAATGGGAACCTATACTGTAAATTCTGTTACAGTTAGCATATCGAAATATGAAGAAATTTTATGTGTGTTTAGGCTCCGCATTTTAACAAGATTTTGAGATATAATTAAAAGTATTGCATACAGGAATACTATTTTAACTTCGAATAACATCATGTAATACAGTTAAAACCAACGGCTTCTGTTTGCTAATATTTTTTAGTACATTATACATTGTTTCATAATTTTAGAACATCTGTGTCAAAATTGATAGAAAATAAAAATTTAACTTCTTTATAGTTTTATCTGAGATTATACCATCTTTGAATTAATACATGTTAAAGTACCAAAATATATAAACTTCACTGAAAAGAAATTTGTGCAAAACTTAAGTTTCACCCCCACCCCCGCCCTTTATTACCTATTATTATATTATAAATATGTCTGTGTGCCTTGAAGTCCTACTTTAAGTACACTACTGGCCATTAAAATTGCTACACCAGGAAGAAATGTAGATAACAAAATGATATTTATTGGACAAATATATTATACAAGAAATAACAAGTGATTAAATTTTCAAGAAATTTGGGTGCATAGATCCTGAGAAATCTGTATCCAGAACAACCACCTCTGGCAGTAATAACAGCACTTATACGCCTGAACATTGAGTCAAACAGAGATTGGATGACAAGTACAGGAGCAGATGCCTCTGCAGGTTCAACACGATGCCACAGTTCATCAACCGTAGTGACTGGCGTATGGTGATGAGCCAGTCGCTCGGCAACCATTGACCAGACGTTTTCTATTGGTGAAAGATCTGGAGAACGTGTTGGTCAGGGCAACAGCCGAACATTTTCCGTATCAAGGAAGGTCCGTACAATAATGACAACATGCGGTCGGGCATTATCCTGCTGAAACGTAGGATTTTGCAGGGCTCGAATAAAGGGTAGAGCCACGGGTCGTAACACACCAGAAATGTAACCTGCACTGTTCAAAGTGCCGTCAATGCGAATAAGAGGTGACCAAGACGTGTATCGAATGGCACCCCAAGCCATCAAGCCAGGTGGTGGGCCAGTATGACGATGAAGAAAGTACGCTGCCAATGTGCGTTCACTTCGATGCGGCTAAACACGGATGCGACCATCGTTATGCTGTAAACAGAACCTGGATTCATCTGCAAAAATGATGTCCCGCCATTCGTGCGTCCAGGTTCGTCGTTGATCACACCATTGAAGGCGCTCCTGTCTATGATGCAGCGTCAAGGGAAGCCACAGCCATGGTATCTGAGCTGAAAGTCCATGCTGCTGCAAACATCGTCGAACTGTTCGTGCAGACACTTGTTGTCTTACAAACGACCTCATTTCTTGACTCAGTGCTCGTGAAGTGGCTGCACGATCAATTACGGCCATGCGGATAACATGCTTGTCTTCTCGGCTGCTAGTGTTAGGGGGCCGTTGAGACGCCGCACGGTGTTCCGTATTACCGTCCTGAACCCATCGATTCCATATTCTGGGAACAGTCACTGGATCTCGACAGACGCGAGCAGCAATACTGTGATACGATAAACCGCAATCTCGGTAGGCTGCAATTCGACCTTTATCAAAGTCAGAAACGTGCTGGTACGCATTTCTCCTTCTTACACGAGGCATCACAACAACTTTTCACCAGGCAACAACGTTCAAATGCAATTTGTGTATGAGAAACCGGCTGAACAATTTCTCATTTAAACACATTGTAGGTGTCGCTACCGGTGCCTGCTTTGTCTGAATGCGCTGAAAAGCTAATCATTTGAATATCACAGCACCTTCTTCCTATCGTTTAAATTTCACGACTGTAGCATGTCGCCTTCTTGGTGTAGCAATTTTAATGGCCAGTAGTGTATATTATATATGTTGATTTATTGTTTAGTATTGTTGCTTTAACGTATATCAAATATTATCGAATATTTACAGCGCCCGTCGGACTAGTATATCAAATAATATGACGTAATGAATTTCAGTCAATTTTTAGTAAAAGAATAAAATATGTATTTTATATCTGTCGAATAATGTACTTTTCATCAGTAAGGTATCAGGAATTATATCCTTCTATAAGGTAAAGCCAGGAGAGAGGGCGCGGTCGGAGAGATTGAGCACGTAGAGGTTCGGGGGGAAGGAATAGAGAGAGCGCGCAGCGACTCTAGGTAGTTGTACAACAGCAGTAGTGGAGTGTCTACTTGCGATTTTAAATTTAACTCACATTTTGTCTATTACTTGGTGTGTATAAACTCTGTAGATCATATACAGGGCAGCACAAAAGTTCGCGAACACATTTCCGTTTATTGACAGAAACTCCAGAAAGAGAATTTTAAACTGTGCTACGCGTTTCCTAATTAAACTAAAATTTAGCATCCTATGTAGTATATATACAAATCTATAGATCATTTACAGGGCTGAATAAAAGTATTAGGATATTTTTCCGAATATTGTATATGTTGGAAATATATGTTGGAAATTCCTGAAATTACGTTTTTAAATATGTTATGCGTTTTCCAAATTGTTTACTTAGATGTTATCTTTCAGCTTATTAAACGGTAAAGATTTGTAAAATTATTTTGGAAGCGTTGGAAAGTGTTATATAATCTATGCTTGACGCATGATTTTTCGTTCTTGTTTTTCTTTCCTTCGAGGGCAGTTGCACAGAGATAAAAAGTAGCTAAAGTTAAATAGAAACTCTCGCCAGTTCTTTCATGAAAGAAAATTTTCAGTGGATTTACTAGTTACAACGTAATCGTGATTTTTAGAACGTTTTGAAAATTTACAATATGAGTGAAAAACATCCAGACAAGGAGCCGTATCCATGACCTTTCACGTACCTGCGGATTTTCAAATTTTATATTGTTATTACAAAACATTTGTTTGAGCGAGATGCGTTCGCTAGATTTGCCCAGGTAACTCATTTGGTAGAGCGTCCGCAGAACACACAAACAGTCCTGGGTTCGACTCTTAAACTGCACTGTTAAAAAAGACAAACATTTCTTAATCGCGAAAAATATAATAAACAAAAATATACAATAATCTTTTCCGAGTTACCCACGATTCTGAAAAGCGTTCTTTACCTTTAGAAACCCCAGAAAACAATATATTTTCCAGAACTTATCTGTAATTATCAAGTAAACATACTCATATTGAACAAAATGTTTTACATACAAAGGTACATGATCAATTAACTTAACATTAATATTAAAATTAATATCATTTTGTTACTTTTACATGTATAAATTCAGTTACATAGCTGGAAATGTTTAATTGAGAATCGATAGAATCCTAAAAACCGATATTTTTGTATGAGAAAACTTATTAATGCACTATAAAAACTACTCGGAAAAGTTTCTGAGATATTGTGACAGCAAAAGAAACTGTTTTAATAAACGCTTCTGGTAAATTTCGAAAATATATTGGTTTCTGATGTTTCTAAAGATAAAAAAACACGATTCGTGATCGTGGGTAACGCGGAAGCGGTTATTGTATATTTTCTCCCGTGGTTATATTATATTTTCCTAGATTAAAAAAAAGCATTTGTCTCTTTTTTAGTGTACGCACGATTTCTTTATCAATCAGTTTGATTGAGGTAAAAATATTTTATAAAAAGTGTAATCCACGTATCCATCATTCATTGGAGTTCCTTTGCCTGTGTTGAGCTGCCGTACATGGATGTTAGCTGTAAAGGTTGTTTGGGGGCATTGTGTCCACTAGAGTTGTTCAGTTGACTGAGGATTTTTACGGTATTCAACATGTTAAATTTTCAATTCCTGGCCATTTTATCACTAAGTTTGGAAATTTTCAGCACCTAATATTATTTTATTCAGATCACTTTACTTATAGTAATCTAAAAAAGTTGCAAAACTCTTATTCGATGTATGTAATATGTTGTTAATTGATGAAACTTTGGCATTATATTGATTCATGGAGTCTATCGCCAGCACTAAGGTTATACACAGGGCTTGACAAATGCGGTCGCCAGGTCGTCTATGGCGACCAAGTTATTTAATTTGGCAATTTCTGACTTTTTTTCTTTTCTACAAAACTTGGCTATAAGAAATGCTCACAAATAGCATTTAGAATAGTTACCAGAGAATTCGTTCGGAAATAATTTTTCAAAATTCGCGGCGAAACCAGAAAAAATGCAAAAAAGCGAATTCAAAATTGTGGAAAAATTAAAAAATAGTAGAGAACAAAATCTGTTTTATTAGAATAAAAGATAGAAATCTTATGCTTCTTACGAATGTGTAAAAATCGCCTCAAAACGCGAAAGAACACAAAAAATTGCTAAAAATTCAAAAAATTACAGAGGACAAAATTTACTATACTGGATTAAAAAATTGAAACCTGATTAATTTTACAAACGTCAAAAGACTGCCGCGGAACGTGAAAAAAAAATGCTCCGAATCGCATAAAAAATCGCAAAGGACAAAATTAATATTTTGCGTTAAAAGACTGAAACCGGATTATTTTTATCACTGATGAAAATTCGCAGGGAAACACGAAAAGAAAATTGATAAACAAGAAGAAAAAATTTACTGTATCGGGCTAAAGGACTGAAACAGGTTTCCTTTAAAGAATGTCAAAAAAATCGCCGTGGAACACGAAAAAACGCATTAAATCTAATAATAATAATGATAAAATAAATAAAGAAGAAATATTAAACAATCAAATAAAAGAAAATCCGGTTTTATTCTAAACTATGTAACTAAATATTTAAACTATGCTTATTGGTTTTTCAATTAATTCGTAAAAAACTTTTACGTTTTTTAAAAATCAATGATGTGGGAAGCGGCGGTATAACTATTGGTATTGACGACTCAAATTTTTATCTAGCTACCACATTTTATTAACTTTGTACAGCCTTGGTTATACAGATATATAAAAGTAGAAAACACATATTATAAAGATATTTTTAATATCTGTTTTCTTAAATAAATATTTTTATAGATTTAATATTCAGTGAAAATGTGAAGGCTGCGTAAATTTATTATCTTAAAGACAGTTTTGAATTTGTCTGGCAAAAGTATTTTTAGAAGTCATGATTAAATGTCATCTCTCATTCCAATATTCATTGCTTTCAATATCAAAGCTTTTGAAAGGCGTATATTATATTACAAAATAGTAAAGAGAATATTGCGTGGAAAACGATATCTGAAGAAGTAAATACATACAAATAGACCATTTAAAGTTATTATTATCTTTCTGAAAATAGAGCAGTATTTTCTACACAAAGCATTGATATTTAATTACGAAGCAATTATATTTTCTTCTCTCTCAACTGATTAGAAAGGTTTTTCCTGCGTCAAAAAAAAAAAAAAAAAAAAAAAAAAAAAAACAGGGACTATTTAATTAAAACACAAATTTTTGACGTAATAGAAGCAATATATTGTAGGTACACCAAATGAAAACACTTAAGTTTTGAAAATGTTTTGTATAATAACTTAAATGCTATTTATTAGTAACAAAGTCATATTTCTTTTACTATGGATTTTTGAGTCGTTTGAAATGTGTAGGCTACTTTCCGGTACCTTTCAAAAAACCGATTGCATTTTTTTATCGTTCATACATCACTTCTAAATATACATTATTTAACTTTTTACATAATGGATAGGCAGAAATTATGCTTCGTTCAAAATTGCAGCTCAATTTACTGACATTTTATGACTTTTAAATAATTTCCAAGCATAATTTTATATAAATCTATCTCAACAAGGAAAATTTCTTTGGACCAAAATTTCATAAAATCTCCAAAATTGATAAATTTTAAATTATTATAACTCAGTGAATTTTGGTCGTAGATGAATGGCATTTTTATTGTTGTACTTGCCAGAGCATCGAAATTTTTTTTCTAAATATAGCGTATAGGAATCAGGGACCGTATAAAATTTTAATACTGAAAAAATTTCGAAAATTAATGGCACGAATATTTCAGCAACAGAATCTTAAATCATACAGTATATTGAAAACTTTTGAAATTTACATTACCTATTTATCTCTGACAGGTAAGTAATCAAAGCGCGTTTCAATCTTTTTTGGGACACCCTGTATTATTTGTAGAGCTATATTATGCCTACTTTCAAAATCCCTACTGGTAGTCTATTTCCAAACATTCTCTTTAATATATCGTTCTTTTAGACACTGCTTTCATAATACTTTTTTTAGTGGTCAAAAACTTATTTATATTTATTAGTTAATATTTAATAAAAATCTGTTCAGTAAATCACATTCATGATGTAATCAAACTAAATTACTTATTTAATGTGAATTAATGTGATTAATGAATTAATGTTATTTAATGTGAATTCTATAAAAAGCTATAATTTTATATAATTTTAACAAATCCTGACTTTTTCAATTAACACTGAATTTTAATAAGTAGTTAAAAAAAAAAAAAAGCCAACCGATATATATTAGCTCATTTAAATCCACTATCGCTGATACATACATGCATTTTTTTTTTTTTTTAACTCACTGAGAGATTTCAGTTTTATATGAAAGTTCGCTTTTAAATATGCTTTGAAGTTTAAGTTCCTGCACGCATGAAAACATTTCTGTCAGTTTTGTTACAATATTAAATATATTCTTCATGACATTTGGGTCATTTTTTCCTTATTTTGGAAAAATAAACAAGAAGAAATAGAATATTTCTTTTCTTTAAATAATTAGTCTTCAAAACAATGTTTTAATAAATTTTAAACAATAGAAAGTAAGTTAATTTCAAACAGAGATATTAATAATATAATTTTTTAACTCTTGTTTGTATAAATTCAGTTGCTTAAAATGGTTCTGTTTCGAATCTGATGTTTTTATATTTTATTTTATTTATTAAACATAAAAAAAATGAAAACAATATTATTTAATCCGTTTAAATATTTTAGAAATGACAGCTCATAACAAAAATTCCTTTCAGACGGTGGAACGTCTAGCTCCCCATCAATTAATCTGAAAATACAAAAAAAATGAAACTATTAAATTGTCGAAGTAGTAAAGCTAAGAAAGTTAAAAACATTATTTTTTTCTGACATTCAAAAATGAAACATTATTTTCAAAGTTTTTTTTTTCTCATGTCTGCATGATTAAGAATTTGTACATTTACGTAAACTTAAGCTATTGAAGGTTCACTGACTGCTAGAAGATAATATATAATCCTTAATTAAATATATATATATATATCGATCGATTAGTGTTTGAGATGTTTGTCCCACCAAATAAAAAAATAATATTTCGAGAAAATCGCATTTAAATTGGCTTAAAAAATTGCCTTAAAAGTTGTTGAATGAGATAGCAGGGCTGCCACTGGCGACTCTTTTTTAATTCTATCTCGCAAAACTTTCTCAAAACAAAATTTTTTCACATACACTTTGACAAAATGTGCAAAAGTGCATACTATTTATTATTATTATTATTATTATTATTATTATTATTATTAGTGGTGCTAATAGAATATAAATATAGTCGCCAATGGCAGCCCTGAGATAGCAACTCGACTGAGAATTCAAATACATATTTTTGATACAGCCAAGAAGTGGAAATTGTAAAACAGAGAAATATATATATTTTAATATATACACCAGCCTCTTCCGCCCCCCTCCTAATGAATTACAAGGCATATACATCGAATCCGAAAGCGTATTTGACATGAAGAAACTATTAAGTGTGAAATTATGCATATTCTTCGCGATATAATTTATTGTTGTCTAGAATCTCCCGCATGCAATGCATTGTCATCTGTGAAGTCGATGATAGCGGTCTGTGAAAGCGATCAATTACTCGACAATTTTATGATCTGAACAATCTTTTTGTTTTCTATCATCTATCTGGCCTCAATTGTTGTTTCCACTTTTCGTTTTGCGTATGAAAGTCGCCACTTACACTGTAATAGATTTCGGTCCTGAGCCATTTCTTGATTTTGACTGTATTAATCATTTCTCTTTGTGAAAAAAGTGGGTGTTGAATTTTGAAGTTTTGCCACTATATCTGTAATCGTGATAGCTCGATTGTTGTTGTTCAAACTCATTCTCGATTTAAAATACTCACATTTCAATTGTCATTTCTCACAATTTGTTTAATGCTCCGGTCAGTAGAACCTCATATATTGGTAAAGTGTTATCACCACGTTGAGATTAATATTTATAGAATTATTTTATTTAAAATACATAACTTTAAAAACATTAATCCCCAAACATTTCTCATAATTTAATAAATATAGCACTATTTTCATTAAAATCAATTTCATAAAAAAATGCATAACTATTTTTCATTTAAATAAAATGAACATTTTTTTAAGTCATATCTAAAAAAATATATTAATTAAAATCATAATTTAGCTTGTGCCGTTTATTAATTTGTAGAACACATATAATCAGATATGGGGTAATTTAATGCTTGGTTGACTTATAATTAAGTACAGGTTGAAAGATTAGATAAAAAATTTAATTCTGTTCCTCTCATTTTGCACATGAATGTATTCTGAAATGCGAAGATTTAGTAAAATATTGTTTTTCGAATTCTAGATATTGCAGAGGGAAAGGCTTTCCTGTAAACTATCATTTAAATTTATTAATTTTTGATAAATTTTTGTTTTCAATTTGTATTGTATTTAAAAAAAATAATAAAATAAAACAAATTCTTCAAAATATTTATCACGCATAAAACAATCATGATAATTTTGAGCATTTTTGTATATTATTTATTAACTTTAAATAGCAAATTCAATTTGAATCTCTTAATATTTAATTTTCTTTGATTTGCAAATGATTTCAATTTGAAAACTTAAAATAAATAGAAGATAATTATCATTGAGAACACGAGTTTTTCACAACTTTCCATAAAATGTCATCTTTAAATTTAAATAATGCTTTGATAATATTATTTTAAACAAATATAAAACATATATATGTATATATATATATATATATATATATATATATATATATATATATATATAAGTAGAATAGAACTTGATATGTTTTTTGAAATTCATAGATATTATAATTATATATATATATATATATATATATATATATATATATATATATATATATATATATATATATATATATATATATATATATATATATACATATAACCATAAATGAAACATTATCATAACACCAACTTAAACAATGAAATAATAATTAAGTATGAAATAATTAGTTGACAATGAAAGATTCCCCAACACACTTAATATGGAAACAAAAACATATTAAAAGAATAAGAAATTAAATAAAAATTGAATAAAAATTGAATAAATGGAATTAAATGAAATTTGTGGAATTTAGACAGAATTATCAAGTCCCAAATGCCTAAATACCACAAATAAAATGAAATGAGATGTTTCATCCTCATATTAGCCATACATTGCTAAAAAATATGATTTGGGACTACATCTCATAAACAATGAAGCAAACCAGTGATAAAATGAAAAATAAAATACAATATTAAAAAGGAAAGAAGCCATAGTTATAATTTACAGTGAAAACATTTAATAGAGTCAGTAAGTATAAAATCCATAAAGATTAAAAAAGATACCTTGCACCTCAAGAACCAGCATGAAACTCAACCATGACTAGGGAATGAATTGCAAAAAAAAAAAAATCCTTACATGTTGCCAATTTTAGAAATATAAATTGCTTTACAATGATGCCAGAAATAATGTTAGAATATTATGGATTGTAAAGTAAACAGGAACAATAGTGCTGCCATCTATTGGTAAAAGTGAATATAATCTGAATCGAAAGTATTGGATGGAAATTAATGTTTAATAATTAAACCAAATTACTATCTTAAATGATACCAATTAGTTAAATAATAAATAAAAGAAATTAATTAATAAATAGAATATCGAATTATATTAAAGTAATGGATGTACTAATGAATAATTCTATGTTATAAATAAGTATAAAGATGGAAAAATTAATTATTAAAGCAACTTAAAATAGTGCTGCCATCTATTGGTAAAAGTGAATATAATCTGAATAGAAAGTAATGGATGGAAATTATTGTTTAATAATTAAACCAAATTACTATCTTAATGATAGCCATTAGTTAAATAATAAATAAATGAAATTAATTAATAAATAGAATATTGAATTACATAGAAGTAATGGATGTATAAATGAATAATTCTATGTTATAAATAAGTAGTAAGATGGAAAAATTATATATATATATATTCAGATATATATAATACATATAAACATATTCAAATTTCATTCAATAAAATAAAATAAAATATTGCATTAAATGGATGAAAAAATAATTTGCCTCTTAAATAGATTATAAAGAACAAATACCGTTCATTTTTTAAAAATCTTACGTTTGCTGCAAAATTACAAAAAGAACTTCGTATGAGCTTCACACGCACAAAAAATTATTATTAATATAGTTTTATGCAAAATTTAATCTTTGGACACATTAACAACAACAAAAACAAATAAAATAAATTAAATTCATATTCTTTAGATCCAAGATCAATAAACCTTTAAGATTTTTATTTTTCATTAGAACAGAAACAAATTTGTCAAACAAGCTTTTGAACTGAATATTCGAAAACAAAATAGTTCTGACATCTATTTCTCTATTTCACAAGCATTTTTAACGCTTTCAAACATAGTTGAAAAGTGTTTATGAATTCGGTTTGTCTGTATGTTCGTGCTCTAACTCGCATAAATATACATAGATTGTCATGTAACTCATATACGTTATTGAAGTTTACTATGGTATGTTCGGAATTGAAAATGAATAGTGAACCACTTATAGTTCCTTTACAGGAACACTCAAAATAATTACGGTACATTACGGTCTCTGGGGAAAATCCTTTGCGGTTTATTTTAATAATATTTCACTATTTTAAACATATTGAAATTTATATATATCACTGAGGTGAATAACAAGACGCTTAGTACAGAATATTGTGTGTAGTTCATCGTTCATTTACAGGGACACACAAAATAATTCGCTTAATGTAGTGTCTGTTAACAATAATTGCTGCAAGTGCGTTTTCAGTTGCGGAACTTAATTTAAATTTAACTATTTTTTTGCCTATTACTTGGTGTGTATAAATTTTATGGATCAGATACAGGCCAGTACAAAAGATTTCTAGTACGTTTTCGTTTACTGACGGAAATTCCAGAAGGGGGATTTTTAACTGTGCTATGTATGTCCTATTCGAACTAAAATTTAGCATTATATGTAGTATATATACAAATCTATATATCATATACAGAAAAGAATTCGGATATTTTTCCAAATATTGTTGGTAATTCTTTAAATTTGGTTTTTAAATGTGTTACGAGTTTTCCAAATTGTTTACTTAGACACGATCTTTCACATTATTAAACGGTAAAATTTTTTAAAAGTATTTTGGAATTGTTGGAAAGTGTTACATAATATATGCTTAACGCATGATTTTTTCTTCTTGTTGAACTTCATCTAAGATTTATATGTAAGAAAGGAGTAAAAAATAAATATGAACAATTCTCTATCTTTTACAATACAACCTCATATGATGTTATCGTGCATGAGAGTGTTAAAAAATTGACCCTTAATAAATTTTTAGCTTACGTATTATAGCAAGTTTTAAACTTGAACTCAATTGCAGATTCCTTGACGCGCAGACGACAAAATCTGTAACTTGAACTGAAAATAACTTTTGTTTATTAAGTTCTTTGATGCAGCGTATAATTTTGAGTGAGAAATTTGATCGCTCAGTTACAATTTGCAAATATTGATTCTCTGTGAATACATTATTATTTGTTCGTGCCAGTGTTCGTTATAAATGAAATTAACAGTATTTCATCTAAAGATGCAGCTTTTAACTAAAACAATACCTCAAATGCTGATCTAAAAACTATATCCTAATTAACATATTTTTTTATGAATTTTTAAGTAGTTTCAATCATTGATAAGCAATTTAATGTGAATACCAATAAAGGTTTTATGATATTTACAAAAACATTCTACATACTCTAATAATAAAAAAAATTACCCTCCCCCATTTTATATGCAACTAAAATTTACCGAATAATGATAGTTTGAATTTTATAATTTTTTTGCGTTTCACACTACATGAAAAGACGCGAGTTACCATCTATATTCCATGAAGGGTAAGACACTTGTACATTTTATATGTATTTGGATTCTGTATTATTTTTAAAGCTAAAAAAATATTTTTAAAGAAACAAGTTTTCTTTTCTTTTTAATTTCTGTCATATTAATCTGCCTAACGAAAAAAAAAATTCAATTAAAACATCTTAATTAATTAGCAATGTGATACATTTGTTCTTTAAATGTTACTTAGATTGATTTCTCCTGAAAGTTTTTCGTGAAGCAATGTAAAAAAAATATATTTTTTTTATAATTACTGTTCGGCAAATAGTGATTAAAAAAACACGTCAATAAAAGTTAAATATTAAGGTGAATGAAAATAATAACAAGACAAATAAGACAAATTTTACTGCGTAAAACATTTTACGTGATAAGTTTAATTGTTCGTAATGTATTTCTTTTTAAATATCAAACGTACTTTCAGTAAATACGTAACACCTACCAATAATTTTATCGAGTGAAACAGTATGTATATTTGTTGAAAATATATAATGCAGGTCTGTCCGACAAATCTTTTATTTGTATCTTCGACGAGATAATACATACAGCTTTCTTCATGAAAACAGATATTAAATTGCTGTCCTTAAAAATTATTGTCTTTTAATGTATTTCTAAAATGTATAAAATTTGTTTTTATTATTATTTTTACCCCAGGACCTTAGTTTTTCAAATTTTGTATCATACCCTTAAAGCATTAAATAGATTAAAACGACTGAATATGCCATTTATATTTATATATTTTTCTCTTTTATTCTCGCATAACGTTTATCTCGCAAGATTCACAAAAGAAAATTCTGATAACAGCACTCTCTTTATACTCTCGAAAATATTGCTACTATTTCGAGGAAAACGAGGCAGGTTTACGGGTTTTTTTCCATCCTCTCAAGAGAATCTCCTAATGTATGCATTCAGTATTGAGGCTGAACACCATAGCTCATTTGTCAAAAACGGATCACCAAACTTGCGTTAAAAGTGGTTTTTAGTTTCAAGGAAAAGAAATTCATTTCCTAGAACTGGGACTATGATGATAGTCGCGAATCAAAAACTAAAAGTTTTCAGAAAAGAAATCTTTCTTAGGGATTCGATCAGCATCTATGCTTAGCATTTATATCGCTTCCGCTTAAAATACACCATTCAAAATCTGCATTTGTTCTTTTATGAAGTGTGCTATTGGAGCACTGAGTAGGGAGGTATAACTTTTTCTAAACTGTATATTTGTCATAAAATTGATAATGTTATTTGTAAATGGAGTATTATTGAATTTATCCGTTTTAAGTAGTACGGGTTGTTTGTTTGGCCTACTTGAATGTTCTTCAGATCAACTTTTCTATTTAAAAAGCGTCCGAAATCTACCTATAAAATAATCTTTATTTCACACAGCTATAGAAAGTTCCTTAAAATCGATATCATGTAAAATGTAGAAATAAAATTTTATCATCACACTATTGTTCTTTGAATATTTATAAAATATATCTATGATAAGTATTTATTAATGAGAAGTTTGTGCTTTCATATCTTCTGTCAAGTGTTTATAGTCAAATATCTATCTATCTATAGATAGATAGATAATGAGAATTTCAGTATGTGAATTGGCATATAAAAAATAACGCTGCGTATCGTTAATTTGAAACAATAGGAAATATAGATAGGAAAGATAAATTCAGGAAATATATATTCAGGTATTTATTTTGATCCAAGTCACGAATAAATAAATTAACTCCACTTTTTGATACAGAAGTACTTCTCGAAAAAAAAAAACACCGCTTTATTAAAAGTCTTTAAGTTTGTAGCATTGACAATTAAATCAAATTGATGATTTACGATTTTATCTAATACATTTTTCCCAATTAAAATAAAATACAGCAAAACATTTTACATTTAAATACTTCTCAAAAGTGACAAATAAATATTAAACATCATCCTTTTTTCTTTTTTTTTTTTTTTTCTTTAAACCGCCAAAACGTCTACAATGATTTCATTTCTACAACGGTTTTTTAAAGTTAACACTGGTATGTTTTTCATATGATTTTGAGTTCCTCGTTGTATTTTTTCTGGCATCACATCTGAAATACTAATTAGATTTCACGCTCAGTTTCTAACAATAGATCAAAAATTTCTTTTCGGTTGAATTGTTGATAAAATTAATTCAAGTAAACATGAAAATCCAAAAGACACGCGTTTACGTGAAAAAACATTTGTTTTTCATACATACTGGGCAAAGCTGGCTGTGCTTAAGCCATTCGGTAGACCTCCTTACACGGCCTGAACCTGTCTTACATACATATAAAATGCAACTTATATAACAGTACTATGCATTGCCTGGCCAAGGCTTTAAGCTAATGATTATGCTTGGTGTCACGGCTTGGATGTATTACATAGCATGGTATTGTCATTCTTCAGTATCATTGTTATAAATAGAACGCGAAAATTCACTAATCCTTTCAAAAAAAAAAAAAAAAAAGAAAAAAAGAAAAAAAAGAAAAAAAAGGAAAGAAAAGAAAATATAAAAGAAAAATAAGAGCTACTAAAACTTGTTAACAATTTCTCCGAAATGAGTAATACAGACAAAACTTCCAAACTAAAAGGAACACTGAAATTTTTCACAATACGGTAAACATAAAATTTATTGTATAAGAGAAGAAAACATTAAAAAAAATATTTGTACAGTTGATTAAGTGTTATTACATAATACATATGAGCATTGGAAAGAGAAATGGAACTCAGAGATTTAGAAAGCTACAAATAAGATGTATTTAATTTTAAACATGTATAATTTTTAAAATGAATATACACATTACAAATATTGTTACTCTCAGTAATAGGAAACCTTCCAAGAGAGTTTTTCCAAGAAATGCATTATATTAAAAAAATATATCTTTCTGTCAGACTGTAGACAGATCAATTTACAAAACTGTCTTTCTTGGAAAAATTTTATCCCCCAAGTCAAGTTGAAAAAACAAATCTTTCATGTAAAGTTGGTTTTCAGAAGAACTATTTTTCAGCGTATAGACCAAATTCAGTGACACGAATCATAAATTATGTTTTTCGGCTTTATTTTGAGAAGGTTCTGTGATTTGTTGTTGACCTTTTTTAATGGTATCAAAGGGCACAAAATTAACGAAAGAAATTATCCCAGTGAAGTTGAACATGTCAGGAAATAATAAAAAATGCATTGTGAAAAATTCTTTACAATGTAGAAAAAAAGAAACATCGTGCTATAGTTCTGTAGAAGCCTCTTAGTGATGAACTGAAGTGCCAAAGAGCCCATTCACAAATATAATGATAACAAACCGGATTACATTTGTCTCGGATCAGAACTGAAAATTTCAGACTTTTGTAAACTTCTTGTTAAAGTAGTATTTCACTTTCCTAGCATATAATAAAGCTTCCAGTTATTTTCTTGTAGAAAGTCCTTCCCGGGAAATGACAGTTCCGAGATAATATAGGTAAAAATTCAGACAATGCGGATAAATTGGTAAATACAAAAAATGTAATAAATAAAAAGTATTCTTTGAAAAAAAAAAAAAAAAAAAAAAAAAACATGAAAAAAAACATTACTATAGTTTCGAAGGCGTTTCAGTAACGGCTCCTAGTGTCAGTTGAAACAGAGCAAAAAACACTGGAAAGAGTAACACCATGTCTGCTAGTTTTATAACAATGGTATATGAAAATTATATAGCTATTCTGTCATTTTATTAATTGAAAAATTTGTTTATTTTGAAGCATTAATAGAAATACATATCGCCAGATTTTGAAAAATATAATCCAGGGAATCGAATTTGGCTTAAAATGATTGAAATATTTCTTGAAATGCAGCTTGCGTATAAGTCTTTAAGAAACAAATCTGAGGAAATTTTCGTTTTGATTATTAAGCTTGTTCCATTAATATAGTACCTTAGCTTCATATCACACTTGTGAATCGCAGGCTTGTGCATACTTTCTGTAGGGTGATTTTCATTTCCTTGAATTTAAGAAATAAAACGTTGCTTTTCTTAAACAAAATCTTTGAGTAAGAATATCTCTTAGAAAAAACAGATAAAAAATGTCTTACTAATAATTATCATTTTAATTATTTAAATATTTACATAAGAGTTATTCACATTTATAGAATATTTTTTCTTAAGAGAAATATAAAAACAAAAATTAAATGAATGAATGTCGCTCAAAATTCAATAAATACCGAAATATTTTCATACCACATTTTTAACTTAAAATCATTATTTTTCATTTAAATCGAAACCTTCATTTATTTTAAAAGGTATTTTACAAAAATAATTTTAATTAAAATCGTAATTTTGCTTGCCCCGTTTCATAATTTGTAGAACATATATCAACAGATATGAAGTAATTTAATGCTTGGTTCATTTATAATTAAGTACTTATTTGAAGTTTAGATAAAAAAGTTTAATTATTTCATCTAATTTTACACATGAATGTATTTCAAATAAGCACGAAATTCCTGCTAAATGCAATTTTTGAAATGCGGCCGGTTAAATAGGAAAAGACTTTCCGGAGAAGAATTATAATTTAACATCGTTAATATTTTAATCTTTTTAAAATATTAATTTTGGTTTTAATAAAAATTGTTTTGTAATAGATTCGCCTCTAAAAATGTATTTGATTTATACAAAATGAAAAAAAAATGTCCGTTTATACAGACGCGTTTATACAAATTTCTATCTTGAATAAAAAGATTAAATTACATTTAAAAATTTTTGTTTTCCCTAAATATTTATTTTCCTGGAAGCAAAATAGGAAAAAAATCATTGCAGCATAAATTTCCCATGATTTATATAAAAAAAAAACATTTTTTAAAGCAACTATTGCATTGGGAACGTGTTTTTTTATTCTTAAATAAAACTGAAATAAGTTTGTATCAATTACGTGGTACAACCTATAAAAATTTTCAATATGTAATTAATTAAACTTTTATAATTAATTTTCAAGAAGTAAGTTTTAACTGAAACATGTTTATATTTATAAATTCTTAGATTTTCTAGTAAAGGATCTAGCAGGATACGTATGGCATATTGGTGCCCAATGGGAACCTATACTGTAAATTCTGTTACAGTTAGCATATCGAAATATGAAGAAATTTTATGTGTGTTTAGGCTCCGCATTTTAACAGGATTTTGAGATATAATTAAAAGTATTGCATACAGGAATACTATTTTAACTTCGAATAACATGTAATACAGTTAAAACCAACGGCATCTGTTTGCTAAGATTTTGTAGTACATTATACATTGATTTCATAATTTTCGATTATTTACGTCTGTGTCAAAATTGATAGAAAATTAAAATTTAACTTCTTTATAGTTTTATCTGAAGAGATACTATCTTTGAATTAATACATATTATAGTACTAAAATAGAAACTTCATTGAAAATAAATTGGTGCAAAACTTAATTTTAAGTTTCACCCCCACCCCCCACCCTTTATTACCTATTATTATATTATAAATATTCCTGTGTGCCTTGAAGTCCTGCTTTAAGCATATTATATATGTTGATTTAATGTATAGTATTGTTGCTTTAACGTATACCAAATATGATCGACTATTTACATCTCCCGTCCGACTAGTATATCAAATAATATGACGCAATGAATTTCAGTCAATTTTGTAGTAAAAGAATAAAATATGTATTTTATATCTGTGGAATAACGTACTTTTCATCAGTAAGGTATCAGGAATTATATCCTTCTATAGATTGATACGTATTGTAGATCCCCATACTCATTTCATATTTGTGATCAAGTGCTATCTATTTGTCAAAACTATGGAGTATTCATACAGTATATTTTATTATACATATTATAAAAATATATCACTCACGTAAACCTATGTATAGTGATGAACACAAGGATGAATAAATTTTCTTTTTCTTTTACAAGAAATAAATTTTCTTTTTCTTTTACATTAATGAGCATTTTCTATTCTAAAGTTATTCTAAAGGCTTCGGTTTAATTTTATAAGTGTTGCACAATTTTTTTCAATAAATTTTTATCATTTGTAGCACTTGATGAGTGATATAATATATATTAATTCAGTGATTATGCCTGTGATTATAAGAAAAAAATAAATTATTACTTTCTATCAATTTTTAACATAGATGTATTTAATCAAAAATTATGAAAAAATACATAATTTACTGCAATACCTTAGCAAACACATGCCGTTGATTTTATCTCTACTACATGTTTAGTCAAAGATATATTAAAACTTTAAATAATCCTCTCTCGTATGCAATATATTCATCACATCTCACAGTCACGTTGCAGTATGGAACCTAAACACACATAAAATGCATTCCTATTTCATATTAGTCTTCTGTGACAAAATGGTGTATCGTGTTTAATGAAATAATAATAAACGTTTAACATGTTAATAGGAACAAACATGCTATAAGAAGATCAGAGTGCCCAGCTAACACCAGTTACAGATAATAAAGAAATTTTATTTTGATGCTACGGATAGTATTTATTGATACTGGCGTAAACGTCGAAAAACGTTATTTCCATGCATCCATAAAGGGAAGGCTTTCTAATAATTTGAACCGCTTTCTTCTTAAGAGCTAAACTGCACCAGGATGAAAAAATTACAGGTCTCGATTATATTTTTTAACAAGACAATGCATCAATTCAGTCTGAAAAAGACACAAAAATGTGTTTTTAAGATTATAAGAATCCTGCGCACTCGATTGTGTGGCAAATAGTTTGAACCTGAATCTGATGGAAATTGTTTGGTTAATTACAGTGGCGAAATCTACCGAAAATATAGTAAAATGTTTCAGTATAATCCAAATTGTGAGGCAGGGCATATTTTGTCACCTCTACAAGCTTCAAACCTTGCAAACTTCATGCCATAATGCTACATTGAAATTATTAAAGGAAAAGGAATAGCAACCAATAAGTAAAATTTTTACATAAAAAAAAACTGTTTTGTTGTTATCATTTTGATCCTATTCCATATCTAGTATCCCGTGAATATGTAATTTATTATATTATAATAATAAAAATTGTTTTATAATGTTTACTTATGTTTCTATTATCTATTTAGCTTGATAAATCAATTTATATACGTTATATGTAGATTAAAATAATTATATTTAATATTTATTCAATTAAATGATCGTTTCTATCATTTTTCATTGCGGTATATACATATATATACAGAGAGAGAGGGAGATAGTCATAGTTTTCATATTTTCATTTTCATTTTGTTGTGTTCAGTTTTTGTTTTCGCGTATTTTTTCTTTTGTTTTCATACTATTTGTTCCTTTGAATTTCACACATGTGATTTCATTTAAATATGTATATATATATATATATATATATATATATATATATATATATATATATATGTTTATTTTAAAAATTTTAAACAAATTAAATACAATAAATGAAAACTTCGAATAGGTATTATCAAAAATGATTACGATTTGAAGAATAACTTTTTCAGTATATTAATTATTTCATTATAGCTCCAAAATCTATAGAGGGGAGAATGCAAAATGAACATTTGGTACTTATTTAATAACTTGTAATTCGCAGCTATATTAAGAATGTTTTAGAGAATTCGCGCACATTTCCCATTATATCAATTCCCTGGAGAGAATCAATCAATCATACCTAGAAAAGTTTTAATTAAATTTGTTGACAAATCAGATTTCTAGCGAAAAATTGACCTCCTACTTTAAACAATATCCTAATTTCTAAGGCATTTACCTAATATAAGTGTGGGCCTTTTTTTATTGTCTTTTAATATTGCTTTTAAACGGACGCATATGTTTCCCATATCTCGTAAAATTACTTTACATTTTTTTTCGATTTTTTTTAAATTTTATTTCAAGGAAAACTTTGAACTTTTTAATAAACTCCAAACAGTATTTAAGACAATAAAGTGTTTCGTAAATAAAAGTAGTAAATACTTTAAGGGGAAGCTCGCGGAAAACTAAAAGAAAAAATGCATTTTTTGAACTCTTAAGGCAATATGCCATCAAACTTTTTTTTTTAAACTTAATATTTAAGTTGTGACAACTAATTTAACGGACCAGTATCACATTTAACAAAGGTTTAAACAAAACTTTAAACACGTTTTTCTTGAAACAAGTCTCTTTGAATCGTTGTCAGTTTTCACGCTTAAACCGTTCAAGCTATCGACGTTTTCTTTTTTTATATTAAAATATATACTTTTATTTATTTTTTTAATTTTTATTTATTTTTATTTTTATTTATTTATTTATTTATTTATTTTTAAGGACAATCCTACGATTTTTTTAAAAATATTTTTCCTTTTTCGAACAGTTTTGAAAATGAAAAATTAGTGACAAAAACTTACTTTAAAAGTAGTTCAGAAATTATGTAGGTTTAATGTTTGGAACTCTTAATATTAAAATCATTTATAAGTATTGCGAAACAGATTGCAATGCGGGTAGTTTTTCAAGAATAAATCAAAATCTACTAGGCAGAATCAGCTGTAATTTTGGATTCAAATATTTAAAACCTCTAGATATCGATTTCTGCTTAAAAAAGAAAAAAAAAACATAAGTTATAATTCATATATATATATATATATTTAAAAATTTATATTGAAAAAATATATACATGGACATTAATTTTCGAAAAAATAGGAATTGTGACCTATAATTGTTTTAACAGAAATCGAATATGCGAATCCAAAATTACAGTTTATTTCGCCAAGCATTTTTTGAGTTACTAGCTGACCCGCCCGGCGTTGCCCAGGCAGACTGTCATTGAAAAAATATAACAGTGGAGTGGACTTTAATAAAAAAAAAAGAGAGAGACTGAATAATATTTATTTATACTAAAAACTTGTAAAAATATTAAATAAGAGCTAAAATTTCAAAAGTATAACAGTTACGTTTAAAAAATGAAACTGTCTGGGAATTTTATTCCACTAACTTTTCCCTTCTTACTAAAAATCCCTTTTTAAAAATCGTTGCTTTGTTTACATTTTAACTTTTATATTTCTAATTGTACTTTTTAAATTATAAATATTAAATGCTTACAAAAATCAATATTTCAAATGAAAATGTGTAAAAATTTATCTATTTAACTGTTAATGTTGACAAATTATAATTACAATTTGAAATCATTGTTTGTTTCGCTTTTATTTCTGTAGATGGCAGCAACAGGTTCAGGTTCAGGTTCATGCCGGGCAGGGTGGCCTACTATTTGGCTTAAGCTCCACTAGCCCCGCCCGACAGAGATATCTACTACTATCTTCGTTAGGCCCAACCGAGGGGACGGGCCCGCAGGAATCCCCGAGGAAAGGAGACCCCTATTTATTAAGATAATAAAAATAGTGAATACAGCTTGCAATCACAATTGGCAACCTTATTATTCAAGATGGCAGCAACAAACAGGCCAAAACTCCTGGCCTGTTTGGTGCTGCCAAAGGCCTTTTTACACAATTACCAATGAGATGCATTTCATTCGGGCGTTGCCATTAAACAATTAACAAATAATCGCGATTTCTGTACCCCGTATGATAGCGGAATATATATATATATATATATATATATATATATATATATATATAGATACTTAAAAAACTAGATGCATTGCGACATGTTTTTCAACCATTGCAATACGTTTTTCAACTAGTAAAAATGAATTTAACATTAGAAGTTCCAAATTTTAAACCTATATAATTCCTAAACTACTTGACCGAATGACTTCCCGTCTGAAGTACATTTCACCCTTCTAAGCTTACGTTTTACCAAAGAATCCAAATATTATGTCAAATTTAGGTGTTTGTATTGACAAATTTGAAGTTTGATACAGTTAGACGACCCTCTAAGCACAAATTAAGTATAGCATTCATTAGTAAACGTTATTACTAATCGACTGGTGCCAGTCACATTTTCATACGATGATTTGCAGTAGAGTTAGTAAGGGTTGATGATTTTTTAACTCGAGTGTACCATACCAGTCTTTGTAGGATTGGATTAAGATTGTAAGATTGAAAGTCTTTGTAAGATCGAAACATAATGAAATGTCACCAAATGCTTAACCAGTGTGTAATTCAAAATTTTCTCAAAATAAGATTTTAACTAAAATTCAAAACATTTTAGTTATGTGGATAATTAATGTGAATATTCTTAAATATAGTTTTCATATTAAGATATTTCCATTTCCGTAACAGTACAATATTTTTAATTTATTCAGCATAAATAATATAAAATAATATTATTACTTTTTATTTATTTATTTTTTTTTATTATTCAAAAAGAATTTATACTTAAATGCATTTTGGCAATTTGCAATAAACTATTTGATGGAAAATACCGTATATTTATGTCACTATTGAGATATAATATTTCAAAACTTACTCATAACAGATTTAAAATAAAATAAAATCAATAACGTACTGTACAAATTTCTACAGAGGATTGGTATGAAATTAAAAAAAAAATGGAATAAGAACACGTTGCTACATTTGAACTTTGTGAAAAAATATTTTAAAAGTTTCTTCTTCATACATTTGTTCAGATTTCAGAATATATTGTTCATGTGCCATTTTCATATACAAATTATTTATCATTGCCAATTTAAAAATCTAAATTGATTCCGTGAATAAATTTGAAAATAAAATAAAATAATAATAATAGTTAATTCTTCATCTCATTCAATTCTAACTGCCGAAACTGGCTAATGTGAAATTACTATATCACGTTTTCGTAAAACGTCATCATGCTCCAGTCAAGCAAGATTGAAATAGTATGGTTATTTGTACGTTTAACTTAAACAGTTCCCCCCACACATATCCACATTTATGTAGTGGAAAAGGGTCCCTGATATGCCTTTTCTTTTTCTTTAGACAGCGGATTAGGCCCTTTCCTACCGAGTTATTGCCCAGCTGAATGCGTTAATGCCTGTCAACGTGGCGAAGTTTCGCCTGATCGCCGCATGGCGGAAATCTACTTGATTAGCCTTTCGGCCATCGTGCTGCAGTGTTTTTTGTTGCCTTCGTTTCTCTTCTTGGATTAGCCGATTACTAATTAATGTTTATCTTGGTCAATTCGGTACTGCACAGAGCAGCGATGTCATGATAGGTGGATGTGAGATACTGAATGTTTTTGAGCCAAATGTGTGGTGCAAACACAGCTGTGGGGATAATTTAGAAAAGGGGGAGAGTGATTAATTATTTAATTAAAAGAAAAAGTGGGGAATACTGCAAAATACCAAGTTGCACCAAAAACATGGGTACTTTTGGGGAGAATCGCAGGGCAGACTATGACGTTGCAGAGGAAGATGGCACCCAGCCTTTCTACGATATCGACTATGTTATTTCAGACCGCTGACTGGACCTTTTTTGTTTTATCTCTTCAGTTCTTGTAGCGTTCTATTATTAGCTTTTTCATTTGTAGTTTTTTCTTTCGGTAGAATTTGTCTCTATCGTGGGAATTCGTCTTTTGTCTTAGCAGTTTGATGCTATCTTGGTGATAAAATTTGAAAATACTGGCAATTAAATGACGAAATATTTTTTTGCCAATATTCAAGCAGCATTTGCAGGAGGAAAGCAACCCAATGGTAATGCACTATTTTCTGTCAATATTGACTAAGATATAGCCATTACAAATAATATAATCCGAATATTATTTTGCTATTTAAATTACCTTAGGTCTGACTTGATGCGCTCAGTTAGATACATTTAAACTCAAACTCATAATATATTTTTTAATGTATCAAAGTATACGCATTTTCTAGCAATAAAATTTTTAAGTTTAGGTATAATTTACATTTGAAATTATTAAATAATTTTTATAATAAAATTTTAAATATTTTTTACTAAAGTTAACCTATTGAAAGAAGTGCATACAGTCACTAATCTTCTATTTTTTTTCTATCAACTACTTAAATTTGAAAATTAAAACTTTCAATGCAAAAGAAGTTTAAATTTTAAATTAATTTCAGGAATTCATCTAAAAAATTGCAGACAATAGAATATAAAAATTCTAAACAATACATTTATAAAATTATAAATGTAACATTTTCTAGAAAAAAGTGCAATGAACTTCTAACATTCAGCAATAATATCAAGCAGGGCGGTCGCTCTGCCAAGCCAAGCTTTAAAAAAAACGCCACACAAACAACGCCAAGAACTGGAATAAAGACCGCTAATGCTTATATACAGAAAGCAACTTCGCAATGTTAAATCGACAAAACATGCCAGATTAAAATATCAGATATCAAACAAACCAAGCGTCGTAGAAAAAAAACGAAAAACTAGAAGAATCTAAGGGAGAATTTCTTCAATATAAGACCAAACTTTTCTTCATAAGTGATTTATAAACAGAGATATAGCTTTTTTTAAAAAACGTCGAGTTACTTAAAATGATCACTATTTTCTTCGTCAAACTTTTTTTTTCAAACAAGCTACAGGTCTTAATATTGGGCAGAATAAAAAAAGGATTGCATTTTTGGACAAATAATTACGTACTCTATGTGCTTTTATAAAATTCAGTGTTAAAAAAAAATATTTTCTATCCTTAATTAGCAAAAAACTGTTAATTAACTTGGCGATTAAAAAATTATGCCAAAACAGAGATAAAACCCGCCAACGACCATGTACCATCTGTATTAAAATAGCACAAATCAGATACAGGTTATAATATAACCACATCAAATTTCATCTGCAAGTCAGCCATTTTCTTCTGAAGATTTTTTTTTTTTTAAATAAAACTTCATAATTATAAGAACACATATTTTATCAGACAATTAAATATGACTGCAAACTGTGGGAGATGACAGTTAGTTTCCAACATGAATAAGTATGAGAAATTGCTGCTCAAGGATATCGGTCTGGGTGGTTCAGTCGCAGCGCGTCAGCACGGCATGCACAAGGTCAACTTTACATTCATGTTTGTTTAGTATATTTAATTGTCTGATAAAATGCGTGTTCTTATAATATTGTAAAATAAAGTAATCAGACGTAGTGTTTATGCTTTAAAAAATAATTTAAATATATAATTTGCGTTTTTAGAAAGATCTTTAAAAATAAATTAGTTTTTGAGGGAAGATGTACCTTCTAAAATGTATACATTAAGACTTATCGGCATTTAAAATTTCTTTCCAAACGTTTCGCAGGAATACCTTTCACGTCATTTTCCTATAAATTAACGAAATCCAATTGTTAAATTATTTTTGGTTTAGACGTGAAGTTTCCATTTAAATTTATTGTAACAGTACAAGGTTTAATTGAATAAAATATTGTAAATCTAAGAAATTGCTAAGAAATTCTAAACATGCACAGGGCAACGCAAAAAAAAAAATAAATAAATAAATAAACAAAAAATAAATAAATAGGTAAATAAATAAATAAAAATCAGCTTTCAGAAATTCTAAAAATTGTTCGTATATCTTAATTACAAGCTAAAGGGGGGTTTATTTCTATATTATTCTATATATATAATCAAGCAGGGCGGTCGCTCTGCCAAGCCAAGTTTGTGAAAAAAACGCCACACAAACAACGCCAAGAACTGAAATAGACCGCTACTGCTTACTTACAGAAATCAACTTCGCAATGTTAAATCGACAAAACATGCCAGATTAAAATATCAGATATCAAATAAACCAAGCGTCGCAGAAAACAAAACGAAAACTAGAAGAATCTAATGAAGAATTTCTTCAATTTAAGACCAAACTCATCTTCATAAGTGATTTATAAACAGAGATATAGATTTTTAAAAAAAACGTCGAGTTACTTAAAATGATAACTTTTTTCTTCGTCAAACTTTTTTTTTTTCAAACAACCTACAGACCTTAATATTCGGCAGAATAAAAAGAGTATTACATTTTTGGACAAGTAATTACGTAATCTATGTGCTTTTATAAAATCCAGTGTAAAAAAATATTATTTTCTATCCTTAATTAGCAAAAAACTGTTAATTAACATGGCGATTAAAAAAATATGCCAAAATAGAGATAAAACATGCCAACGACCATGTACCATCTGTATTATAATAGCACAAATCAGTTACAAGTTATAAACAACATCAAATTTCATCTGCAAATCAGCCATTTTCTTCTGAAAATATTTTTTTAAAATAAAAGTTCATAATTATAAGAACACACATTTTATCAAACTATTAAATATGACTGCAAACTGTGGCAGATGACTGTTTCCAACAAGAATAAGTATGAGAAATTCCCGTCAAGAGCATCGATCTCGGTGGCTCAGTCGCAGAGCGTCGGCACGCTGTTCGTAAGGTCCCAGGTTCGAGTCCTGGCTCAGGTCAATTTTTCTCTCGTGTTTGTTTAGTGCATTTAATTGTCTGATAAAATGTGTGTTCTTATAATATTGTAAAATAAAGTAATCAGACGTAGTGTTTATGCTTTAAAAAATATTTTAAATATATAATTTACGTTTTTAGAAAGATCTTTAAAAATAAATTAGTTTTTGAGGGAAGGTGTACCTTCTAAAATGTATGCATTAAGAGTTATCGGCATTTAAAATTTCTTTCCAAACGTAAACAAAATTTTTTAAATTAATTAAAAGTGATTCATTTATTTTAAAAAAAGAAAAAAAAGAAAAAAAAAACATGGTAAAGGACAGGCATTTCGTTCGCAGGAATACCTTTTACGTCATTTTTCTATAAATTAATGAAATCCAGTTGTTAAATTATTTTTGTTTTAGAAGTGAAGTTTCCATTTAAATTTATTGTAACAGTACAATGTTTAATTGAATAAAATAATGTAAATCTAAGAAATTGCTAAGAAATTCCAAACATGCACAGGGCAATGCAAAATAAATAAATAAATAAATAAATAAACAAAAAATAAATAAATAGATAAATAAATAAATAAACAAAAAATAAATAAATAGATAAATAAATAAATAAATAAATAAAAATCATCTTTCAGAAATTATAAAAATTGTACATATATCATAATTACAATCTAAAGGAGGGTTTATTTCTATATTATTCTACATATAATAGTAATTTCAGCAAATATATTAAATTCCAATGCGATCTGTTTTAAACTTTAAGATAGTTTATAACACATGTTAAAAAATTTATAAAAAAGAATGGCGCATCACAGTTTGGGGAGGGGCGTGAACAAAATTTGGAAGTATAATAAGGCTATCTGTTTGAAACTTTACGATATTTTATAACACATAACATAAATTTTAAAAATAAAGCTGCGTCAAAAATTATAGGGAGGGGCGGAGCGCGTTTTGCCTACACAAGTGGGGGGGGGACACTTTTCTAAATTTTAATGATATCCGTCATGTCAGATATCGTTACAAAGGGCTGTGACCACTTATTCATGTTATGCACCACAGGTGAAACCCCCACATATTGCGCCCCCCCCGACACTACTCATGTGATATATTGTTCGAAAGGCCTGTGACCGCTTATTCATATTATGCATCTTCGGGGTCCGTCCTCCCACTTTCACCTCCCCCAATCCTCCCGGCACTTTTCTAAATTTTGCCGACACCTCTCATGTGATATATCGTTGGAAAGGTCTGTGAACGCTTAATCAAATTATGCAGGGGGGGGGGGGGGTATTTTGTGAATTTTTCACATATCCCTCATGTGATACATCGTTGGAAAAGTCTGTGACCGCCTAATCTTATTATGCATCTCCGGTGTTCATCCCCCCAATTTGCCCCCCAAACGCGATTAGCTTTCACCACCAGTAGGCGCTTTCCTATCTCTGTTTCTCTGGGTCGGATCACGACAGGGTATGGCTCATTCGACTCGACATCTGTAGAGCTTTCCGATTTTACTTCGTTTTTTCACCACCAGGGGGCACTTTCCTATCTCTGGTTCTATGGGCTAGATCACGACGGGGTATAGCTCATTTGACTCGACATCTATAGCCTTAACGATTTCAGTGCCCGAGGATCATATAGAACAGATTGCGCTACTTGGTGGTGGAAGATAGAACTTGAGCGTGCGCAGCACGACTGCTATACGGTGCCGAAGTCAGCGAGGACCCGTGTCGGAAGTTCGTTTGTTTAGAGTTTTATACAATTCGATGTGCAAATTAAGGGATCATCCGGTGCCGAAGGCAGCGGGGAACCAGGTCGGAGGTTCGTGGTTTATCTTATTCGAGGTTTTACAAGATTTGAGGCCCCGGTGTAAATTAGGGGCCCGCTAGCGGGCGAAGTCAGCTAGTGCTAATAATAAAAGGGCGTGATATCACATTTGATTTCAAATGCAGCGCTGACACGCTATGTACGTATTCCATTTTTATTCATTTAATAGATTAGTCAGTGATATTTTTTAACGGAGGATAAGAAGCATTATAATAAGCCACATTTAGTATGTTGTTTTTAAGAGTGTAATTAGTTTAATTGGAAAATCTACTGGTATTTCTAGTTAACCCTTTAAACAATGACTGAAAGTAAAATGTAATTTTAAATTATTTCTCATGTTTAGATTATTTAATTTATGTTCAATATATTTAAAAAAAAAGAAATGATATCTACAAAAACAACTTTTCAAAAGTAAAAAAAGCCAAGCGTAAAAAAAAAAAAAAGTTGTGGCTAAAAAATGGTGTGATATCAAATTTCCAAGCTATTATATTGCTTATTTAACTTTTTTCCATTAAATAAGTTATCATACATATAAGTCGAGTGCCTACGTATATGTTAATAGAAATCGTTTTCTCCTGTACTAAATACATCCTAACGAGTTTCTGAAAATTCAATTTTTTTCAAATTATGCATGATGGGCTTGGCGGCCATCTTTGCATATTATTCACAAAATTCTAAGCACCCAAATCCGTAGTTAAAATCCGAAGTTCAAAATTGTTATTTAAGCAAATATTTTAAGCGTTTAATTTATAGACTTGTATGCTCTGAAAATTGTGTCTTAAGATAATGATGACCTATCTTAAAGATTCATCTTATGATTTATTTTTTTAGAGTAATTAATAATTTTAAACTAGTAAAAATCAATTTCTCAAAATATCAGTCGTATCTAATTATAAAATCTTAAATTCGAAATTGTTAAAAACATATTACATTGCAAACATATTACGCTTTTACTTTAGAAATTTGGGTGCTTAGAAATATGGAAAGATGGCCGCCAAGCCCATCATGCATAATTTGAAAAAAATTGAATTTTCAGAAACTCGTTAGGATGTATTTAGTACAGGAGAAAACGATTTCTATTAACATATACGTAGGCACTCGACTTATATATATGATAACTTATTTAATGGAAAAAAGTTAAATAAGCAGTATAATAGCTTGGAAATTTGATATCACACCATTTTTTAGCCACAACTTTTTTTTTTTTTTACGCTTGGCTTTTTTTACTTTTGAAAAGTTGTTTTTGTAGATTTACTTTACGTCAGTATATTTAATCTAAAGCAGCTATGTTCGTTTAAGTATATAGTAAAAGAAATGATTGATAGTCAGTTGCTATAAAAAATAAAAACAGAAGAATCTATAAGTATGCATTATTTATCGATTCTGATATTATAAAACGCTTTACAGAAAGCTAAGATCAAACTGATTCTGCTTGAGCTTTGAAAAGTAGCGGAAAATATATTTATTAATTAAAAAAAATACTGCAACTTAACAAATTTAAGCCAGCCACCCCTCCAAATTTTTTTAATAATAAAATCTCGTTTTCGAGTACGTATTAGATAATTTTCCGGAAAAATTTGGTCAATATACTAAACAGGCTTAAATAGAAGGCCAAATCAGAGGTTATAATATATTTAAATTTAGATCGTCTGTTTGTTCTAGTAGACTGTTCTAGATAGTCTGTCTGTTCCTTAATAAAATATAAGTAAATGTAAAAAGTGATAAATATTAGATGCCATCAAAATGATTACATGAAAAGCATCTAGTACATCTAGTAGTCTGTTCTAGATAGTTTGTCTGTTCCTGAATAAAATATAAGTAAATGTAAAATGCGATAAATATTAGATGCCATCAAAATGATTACATCGAGAGCATTCATTTATATTACAAGTGACTAGTCTTTGTGCATAGTAATAATTTAATAATGGTAATAATAATACAACAGTAATAACAATAATAATGATAATAATAATTATTATTTTCGTAAATATATTCTTTACCAAATGTACAGTTTTTAAGAAGTTATATTTTCGATTTTCTGGATCTATTCTATTTATTAAAAACGTTATGCTTAATTATGATAAAATTTTGTAAAAAAAAGCTTTGAGTAAGAAACACTATCTAAATTTAGATATATAACCTCTGAAAAGGTTTATTAGAAATATCGAGTTTGATAATGTAAGTCCTTTACCGAAGCACTGTAATGAATTATTAGTTTTTTAGGAATCATTTGAGATTTTTATATATTTACATTTAACATTCGGTTGTTTTTAATTGTATAGTGTACTTATACATTATACCACATGTTGGAATTATAGCAAATAATATGAAATTGAAAACATTGAGAAAAAAAATAGAAGATAGGTTGTATCACCGATAAAATGCCCGAGAGTCGATAAAGAATGATAATAACTCTTTAATTAAATGCAGCATCTTTTTAATTTGCAGCATTTATATGTTTATTTTTAGGGTTTCGTTCATCTCACGAAACCCTATTACTCCCGCTCCATTGTCTGTCCGTCACAGAGCCGTTTTCAGAAACTAACTTACAGGCATGAAAATTTGTGTACTTATAGCTAAATACCTACTATGAAGCTCAAAATATTAAAATTTGAAAAAATCGTATTATTTTAATAAATAGAGATAAAAAAAAATTCTAACAGCCTTTTCCTATTAAATTTAAACATTTTTCATTATAGCAGTTGCCAACAATTAAAACTCCACACTAAAATTCTTTCTACAATAATTAATTTTCTATTGAAAGATTTCCACGTAAAAAAATGAAAATGAAGTAAAAAATTTCACCAATTGAAAAAAGATTAATATGACGTCATATTGGTAATAAAACGGAAATTTTTAAAGATTTCTCAATAGTACAAGGAGTATGAGTATGCGTAAGTACAGAAAGCAAGTTAATATGATGTCATCAGAGAATTAAAAAGAAAATTAATCTGACGTCCTATTGGAAGTTTAACGGACTTTTTCGAATGTTTGAGAATCATACAAAGAGAGTATCAACATGAGGAATAGAGAAAGCAAGTACATACGACGTCAGCAAGTAATTATAACGTCATATGAGTTCGAGCAACGCATTGAATCTTGATAAAAACCGAATTATGGAAATATTGGCATGTTTTAACATTTTGAAGGTCTCTATACAACATGTTTAATTTTGAAATTGTTTTTTTTTAAATATCGCAATTAGTCCACATGACAGATGAGAGATGATTATGAGAGAGTATAATAGCGGGCTTATCCCGCTAGCGGAACGGTTCAGATTTTCGAAAAAACTAGAAAAATAGACCGGTAAATTTTTACTTTATAAAAAACATGACTTTTTTTTAATGAAATTTATTTGGATTTATTAAAAAAAGGATAAAGTGTTTTGAAAGGAATATTAAACGAAACCCTTTGTGCGATCTTCGATCACACTTACCCATTTGCTTCTGGTGAGTAGCATGCTTTTCGGATGGGAAGGGTTTATTTAGAGTCCTTAAACTACATTAAAAAAATCTACGAAAATTATTAAATATTCAAAATAGATTTTTGATATTAAGAAAAACATAGATTTTCACATTCGATAGTTAGATAGAATTCGATAGTATTTTATAGCTACGATGTTATAACGCAGCTATTGGATATTCTATTAAAGTATATTTTGGGCCAGTATTGTTTTTCTGAATGATTATGTAAAATTGCTAAATTTGGGGACTGCAATAAACAGCCTTGGTAAACTAGTTACAAAATCTCTATCCCAGGTAACTTCTCATTTAGTTATTTCCAAGTGAAATATTAAATACTGAACATAGCAACGCTTAACCCCTTCGGGACTATGGGCGCACATATGCACCTTAAAAACATGCATTTGATACCAATAAAAATAAAAGTAGAATTTGCCTTATTTAATTAGGGAATTTCCGTCATTAAGCAAATAAATGTAAATGTTTTAAAAACAGAGATACCAAATGAATAAAATTCATGTATTGGACACTGGTCACTAAGGGGTTAGAAGCCCATACTCAAACAAAGAAACCGAATTTACGCGAATTTTAAAAATACGATTTTATTATAAACGAGTGCATAATACGTTCAAATATAAAGAATCGTGTTCCCCGAAACAAACCTTTAACGATATATACACTGCTCAAAACAATTAAAGGATATTTGAAGTTTTATATAAAATAAAGATATAAACGAAATTTTTTTTGCCGAAAATAGAAGAAGAGAATCACAAATGCAAATTTTTCTGGTTTTCAAACTGTGGAGTATGCAAATTTTGATTTCGACGTCAAAAACGTCGCTTCAGCGGCAGCGAATGAAATTTGACTTTCAACTGGATAAAAGAGAATGAAGACAAGGATGATCGGCATTAAGTGATTGCTTTGTTTCGATGAGTACGATGTCTCAGCGAAGTCATTTGATAGATTCAGAAGCTTGGAGAATTATTGGTAGGTTAGAAGGGGGCCAAACTCAAGCCGAAGTAGCGCAAGCCATTGGAGTGTCACAAAGTGTCATTTCCAGGATCTGGAACCATTTTTTGGAGAGTGGATGTGCAGGCCGAAGACCAGGGCAAGGTCGTAGACGGGCAACAACGCCCAATGAAGATCGGTATTTAGCGTTAACAGCTCGGAGACACCGAAACATGAACGCTACTCTTCTCCAACAACACCTTCGCTCGGCTACAGGCACCACGATTTCAACTCAGACTGTCCGAAACCGGCTCCATGCTGTAGGTCTGTATGCTCGCCGACCGATGGTATGTGTTAGATTAACATCAAGGCATCGTCGCGACCGCAGGGAGTGGGCAACCGAGCATGTCAACTGGAGGATAAATGAATGGAGCAATATTCTGTTTTCTGACGAGTCCCGTTTTTCTGTGCATCCGGATAATAGGCGTATTTTCATCTGGAGGGACCGTGGCAGTAGGAATAATCCTGCGTTCGTGCACGAAAGTGTCAGATTTGGCGGTGGAGGAGTGTTGGTGTATGGTGGCATCTCCATTGACGGGCGCACTGACCTCTACATCATTCGAGATGGAGCTCTGACTGGTCGCCGATATAGGGATGAGATCCTCAGACCTATTGTAGTCCCTTACGCTGCATCAATCGGAGATAACTTCATTTTAATGGACGATAACTGCAGGTCACATCGTGCAAACCTGGTGGAGGATTTCCTTTTCTAGGAAGGAATCGTTCGAATGGAATGGCCAGCGTGTTCTCCAGACATGAATCCAATCGAGCACGTTTGGGACGCTCTAGGAAGACGAGTTTCTGGCCGCCAACAACCCCCACAAACTCTCCAAGAACTGGAAAGAGCTCTTCTGGAAGAGTGGGGCAGAATACCCCAACTCGTCATTAATAGCCTCATTGAGTCCATGCCTCAAAGGTGTTCAACGTTGCTGGCCGCCCGTGGAAACCATACCCCCTACTGAAAATGATTTTCTTTGAAGAAAACACCTTTTCTTATTCTTTTTTTCTCATATGCACAAATTGTGTTTTTTTCCTTTTGTACACAAATGCGCAATAAAATGCATTTTTTTCTGCCAAACATGTGTAATTTATTCTCATATAACCTACTATGTCTGTCGACCATGTATCAATCAGCTAAAAAGTTTCCCAGATACAAAATCCACCTAAAACTGCAATATCCTTTAATTGTTTTGAGCAGTGTATATAAAATATAGGCTATAGCTTTACTTGAGAAACAAAGGTTATACAGAGTTTCTTTCAAAACCCTAGAAAGTATAGGGTGTATACTACAGTATACCATCCACCACAGCCCTAAATATGATCTCCTATTACTGCATTTTTCCTATAATAGATTTCAGCATAAATAGTTTAATAAATGAGGCGTTGAGAACCAGAGCGGACTATGCCATATTTTTGTGGAAAATCAGTTTGAAATGTCGAAGCATTGTATGTCATGCCATCTATTGGCTGTATAATGGATTTTATTATTTCGAAACTAGAAAAGTGACAAAGCCAGTTTAACAGATAATCCAACGTAACTGGGATATAATGTTGCCAGTGCGAGTGTGGATCAAGTGGCTTGGTCCACTTTGGCACTGCGAGTTTTACTACCAAATACTAGGAACTTTGGAGAAAAATGTGGTTTGGTCCTATCTGTTTTTTTTTTTTTTTTTTTTTTTAAACAATAGGTTTTGACAAAAATAACTGTTAAATATAACGCATTTTTATTTCATTTTGTTAAACAATCCTATGTAGTTATTTTTTAATAAAACCCAGGTAATGTAAATATGTTTTTTTTCAATTTGGAGAAAAAATAATTATGAAAATAAAAATAATAAATAGAGATAAAATATTATTTTTCAGGTTCTCTGGCACTGGAAAGTTAATCACCATATGCTTGCTGAAGAAGCTTGGTCTCTCTGGCGCTAGCAGGTTTTAATTTTTCTTCTCTATAACCATATAATAATAGGACCTCTTACGTTATAGGCTTTGAAGGGTTAAAATCGGCTTCGAAAGTTTTTTGAAATACTGGGCTGATGTTGCATGGTTCTTTCTACTCGGTTCGTATGCTTCTTACAATCATCTACTTGTTTATTTAGAGTCAACTAATAATTTTCCTTTTATTGTAAAAATATGAAAAAAAGATTTAACCAAATATTTGTGCCACGAGACTAGCATCAGCTCAGTGCTTCTGCAAAAATGAAAAAAAAATCTTTAAAGTCATTCAGATGACATCGTTTGATTTCATATCTACAACGGAATTACTAATATCGCTTGTTACAAATCGAAAAGAAAACATGGAAAGAGATAAAGTGCAGTGCCTAAAAATTTTATATCTACTCTACGACAAGGAGTTAGTTTGTAGGGTCTTACAAATATGGACTCGCACAAGTACATGTTTGTTAAAAATTAGATCTAAGGAAAATACAATCAAAATTAACCCATTTGTGACTGACGTCCTAATTTTGGGACACCTCTTCAAAAAAATCCCAATATAAATGAAATTATGATATTTTTTTCAAAACTTTGTAAAATATATCCTTAGTATTTGTTTTCAATATTTATTTATAGATGACAGCATATCTTTAAAAATAAAAAGGTGAAATATATGTTTGTTGTAGCCCAAAGCTGGATTTTCTTGGAATAAAAGGGTGCGTAAGAAAATGTGAGATATTTCTTTTATTTTTTTATCAATTATTTTATAAATGGTATTATTCATAAGAAGAATCATTATTTTATAAATGGTGTTATTTATAAGAAGAATCATTATTTTATAAATGGTCTTATTTATAAGAAGAATCATTATTTTATAAATGGTATTATTTATAAGAAGAATCATTATTTTAGAATACCTATTTTTGCATTTTTTTTAGATTTCAACTGTTTTGTTCGAATTTGAACCTTTATGTATCGTCCTATGTTTAGGACACTAGTACGAAAGGGGACGTGTTTTCTCCGTTACTGTCTATACATTAAATCTATGTTTTATGCCACTTATTATTTTACAAAGAGCCCCTCCCCCTCCCCACTCTTAACCTATTACCAATATGTAAATATTTTTTAATTATAAATATAAATTCAATAATAATAGTTTTTGTCATTTTCAGTTTATCCGTCCAGGAAGTATTGGCTCTATTAGATGGTTTGTCTAATGATGAAGAGTTCATAAATGTCGACATAATTATTACTCCTTCAACAAATGGAAATTTAATGGATGAAGGCAGCGTTCCAGAAGATGCATTAACTGTAGATAATTTATCTGGTTCACAATTACGTGTTTCAGCCACAGTGAAAATGAAATACAAAGGAGTGGCAATCCAAATAGTCTCCTAAAAAAAGTAAAAGTAAAAAAGAAATGAAATACAGTGGAAAGCTGACGATTTAGTACGTCAAATACCAGATTGCAATGTAACCAATCCAATTTTTTTTAACATTCACTGGTCTTCAACATCAATATTTGAAGCATTTTTTGATGATGATCTGAGGAAACTTATTCAGGAGCAAAACATTCTGTATGCTAAGCAGTAAGAGCGCATGACATTTACAATTACATGTGAAGAATTGTGAACTATTATTGCCATTTTTTTAACAAATTGTTATGCTGAGTTACCGAGAAAAAGATTGTACTGGGATCCGTCTATTGATGTAAATAATGTTGCAATAAGTTCTTCAATGAGCAGAAATCGATTTGAGGAAATATTGCAATACCTACATTTTGCAGATAATAACAAGCTCGATAAGAAAAATAATAATATGTCAAAGATGCGTCCTTATTTTTCAATGTTAAATGACACGTTTTTCCTGTACTATCCGATGGAGCAACAACTAAGTGTAGACGAAAGCATGGTACCTTATTACAGTCAACATACATACATACATACAAACAATTCATCAGGAGTAAACCAATTAGATTTGGGTATAAAGTTTGGGGGCTACAAATACAAGACTTGAATATCTAATCCAATTTTAAACATACCAGGGAGCTGGAACAGTTCCAAACATTCATGGAGTAGGAATGGGATGACCTGTAGTTTCAGATCTAATATATGAATTACCTACAAACAAGCCTTATGACCTCTTCTACTTCGATAATTTATTTACTAGTCGTATCTTATTGATGAATTATCCAAAAGATACATTGCAGAAACAAGAACCATACATACCAATCGTACTGAAGACTATCGTCAAGAAAATGCTAAATTATTCAAAAAACTGAATAGAGGTGCACACGAATATTATTTTGATGAGTTGAAAAATTTGATAATTCTAAGATGGAGAGATAACAATGTGGTTACAATTGGTTTCAATATGCACAGAGTTTTTCCTATAGTAAAAGCAAAGCACTGGTCTAACGCTGAAAAAAGGTAATAGAAATTGATCAACTTAATGTAGTATCGCAGTATAATCAGCGCATGGGAGGAACAAATCGTATGGGTCAAAATCTAAATGCATATCATTGTTTCATACATTCTAAGAAGTAGTGGTGGCCATTATTTGTATTCGGGTTGGAAAGTGCACTTCAAAATGTTTGGAACATATATAGATTATGCCCATCTTCTTTTTCAAAACTACGTGCTCTTCTATTCTTCAGACGGCAAATATGTTTAACGTATTTCCAACGGTCAAAGAGCAATCAGCCTGGACCAGGTAGACATATTACTAAAACATGCAGATGTAAAGTACCAGATTCAATTAGATACGACAGCTTAAACCACTATGTAGAGGTCAATAAAACATAGTTACGATGTGGAAACTGTGGAAAAAAGGTCACCAGGAAGTGTAGCAAATGTAACACTGGTTTTCACGAAAGTTTCAAAGACTTTCACACAAAGTAGCAATATTTTATTATTTTCTAAAATATATTTAAATACATATACTGTATAAAATGCATTTTAATATCTTATCTTAGAAATAAATTGATATTCCTTTATTTTTAATGGCGTTTTACTTTTAATTTTTTTTTATTCAAGATTGGTACCATTAAAAAATGTGAAAAACCTGTACCATTTCGTGCCTAGTTTCCCAAAGTTGGAACATTTAGATTTTTATAAATTAAATAAATATTTTTTCATAGAGAATTTTTTTTCTATTTTCTACGTTCATTTTACACCATTTACTATAATTAAGCAGAATATCGATTTGAAAAAAAAATCAGGCACTAATGGATTAAAAATAATAAGCATGGTACGTCCAACAACTCTTCTCTACCCAAAGGACATCGGATTATAGCAAATAAGAAGAAGGACCTAGCTATTTTGAAGTACATCCCCCTCGCACCACGATTCTATAAAAAATAAATAAATAAAAAAGTCGTCAAAAGCAGAAGGCACGATATACTTAACGGGAGAAGAAAAACGTCAGAAATGTAAGAAGGCACTTTTAAATCTAACATAAGAGAGTTTGACAATTTTTTTTACACTTTTGGAAAGCATTTTTTTTTCGAAATAATAGCAGGTGAGTTTGTCCAGTCTGCTTCTCAACGTCTCAAATATGCATGGAAAATTCGGAAATATATTCTCTGAATAATTTCAAGAGAAAAAAAGATGGCATTTCAAATTTAGCTAGTTATATCTTATGGTGAATGTATAAAATTCTTGTGTATTAAATCTTGTGTATTATATTATAGTCTGTGTGTCAGTTTATTTGAATTTCTTGGAGCGCAGTGACTTATTATGGACTGGATGAATTCCTAAAAATGAAGACATGTAGTTGTGAAATTTAAACCCGAATTATAAACTAAATAATTAAATGCTCGTGTTTTACAAAATTGAAATTCAACTATTAGGAGTCATTACATTTCCGGTAACAGACTTGATAACTTATTTTTAAGTGCAGATGGCCAAAACACCTTTCGACTGGAAATGTAGTCTTTTCTCAATTTACGTTAAAAAAATAAGTTCGTCTTCCTACTGGAACTGCACAAAATTCTGACATGTTCAATACGAATAATCGCTTTTGACATCAAATTGGTCTTTTTCGATAAATTATACTTAAAAATATCAAACAGGCCGTAATTAGGAAAAGTAGTTTACAAATTATGAAGGTTTAAATTTTGGAACTTATAATGTCAAATTCATTTGTAGTCGATGCAAAACAGATTGCAATGCAGGTAGTTTTTTAAGCATAACTCAAAAACTACTACGCGGGATGAGTTGTAGATTAGCACATTTGAAGCTTCTAGAAATAGATTTTAATTAAAAAATGCACATGTTACTGTTTGCTCTCTCCCTATTTTTGAACTGGATTTGAAGCAGATTTTAGTCAGCAAAGTTCAGGGTAAAAGTCTTAAAGTTTATTAAAAAAAGCAATTTATTTGGAGACCTTTTTTATTTAACGATACTTTCTAACCACACAATCTTTAGGCAGTATTACTACCACATAAACAGTCAAGTAAAATAAAAACAAAGGATTAACTTAATTCTTAGTGTATTCTAACTGTTATATTTTGACTTTTGTCTCGCTGAATGCTCGGTAAAAATACCAGCACCGCTTTCTTGACAAAAACACTTCACATAAATTCCAGATAGATTTTCGGCTAAAATTTTAAAAATTCATATACTACTTACATATGCATGAGAAATTTCATCGATTTAACGAATTTGGAATTGCTAAAAAAATTCTTAAAATTTAAGAAAAAAAAATGATTTTCTAAATATCGATCACACAGTGTGGTCAAACTGTAACGAAAAGACTATATGATTCGATAGTCATTTTGATCTCTGTGACGTCATATAGTTATTTTACAATGGCGAAGTTACTAAGGTTTCTTGAGATTCGATACATTACGAATACAACTCAACTCTTTTTTTCAATTTAAGTGAAATTGTAAAAGTAATCGAACCAGCCTAACTGGAAAGCCAAATGGCGTGGTCGGTAGTAGAGGCCGCTGCCATGCTGAGGGCTCGAGTTCGAATTGCGGTAAGCTATGGATGTAATCATGTTCGTAATATGGATTCTCTGCATCTCGATTGCCCCACTTGTATACAGAAGAAGATATATCTAAATGGAATAAATAAAAAAAATATATATCCTGTTTATTATATCTGTTTCTGTGTATAATATGGATCATTCGAGGCAACAGCCATAATTGCTATAAGCCTCAAAGAATTTTCCATTACGGTTCCGCTCATATGTCAAATGACCAGCCGAATTGCGACAATGGAATGAAAACGAAAATTAACTTTTAACCATAACTTAGTCAGTTGTTTTAAATTCTAATAACATCTGAAAAGTATTTTTTAATATAGTTAATGTCAATTTCCTTTTAAAATGCCAACAATTACAATTCATATTTTTTTTTTCGAAAATGACTATTTCGAATGTATATATATTTTTTAATTTTCGAAAAACGTATGATTTATAATTTTTTAACCAGAAATTGATTTCTAGAAGCTTCAAATATGGGAATCCAAAATTACAGCTCATACAGCCCAGTAGGTTTTGAGTTATGCTTAAAAAACCACCCGCATTTCAATGTGTTTTGCAATGATTGCATATGAATTTCACGTTAGAAGTTCCAAACCTTAAACCTTCACAATTTCTAAAGTAGTTGATCGAATGACTTTCCGTTTGGTATACAAAGATAAAATTTACCGAAAGAAGCCAAATATGACGTCAAAATTGGTTATTGAAAATTTGAGAGTTTGGTACAATTTCAATATGATGACGATCCTTTAAGCTTATTTTTTAGGGTATAATTTCCAGTCGAATGGCTATTTCTGGGTTTCTTCTGGGGCAATTTGATGATTACAATACATTGGATGTTTTTTTTTATTATATTGACTGACTGTACTTAATTTTAAAAGTGACGTTTATAATTATTATCTGTTAAGAAATATTTTATATGCTAATTAAATTAAGAATATCAACCAGTTTTATCAATTTCTTATAAAGAAAGGAAGCAAAACACGAATTTGGCTTTGTTTATATTAATAGCAAATATTGAAATCATGACATGCGGCATAAAATACAATGAATACTCGGTTGTTAAACACCGCGCGGGTAATTCGGTTCTCGAAAAATAATTTCGAGCGAAATTTGCATTTTCGAATAGAAATTCGACCTTCCATCAGGGTAACGGTGTCCGAGACATATACCTAATGAAAAAATGCAGTATAAACGACCAAATTGATTTTTTTATTTTATGTTTCTATTTCTTTTGCTTGTTTGTTCGTCTCTTTTCTTGTCTAACTGATAAAAGTATATATACTGTTTTTGTTAAACTTTCATAAAAATGTTATAAAATTGCCATTGCCTTATGTAATGTACAGTATTTTAATGGGATTATATATTTCATTGTTCCTTATTGTATGGCATGTTGTTTGAAACAGATGAATAAACTTGGGAGTTAAGAACCAGTTAATGGTATTTTCATTAATGAAAAAATTGATTTAGCTTACTAACATTCACTTCTCGATCAACTTTTCCGAATGAGGTGTTTGAGGAAGAAAATACCACTGCATTGTTATATTTTTACACTCTTGTATTTAACTAAACTAGGTTTTTGTATGTCAAAATGGGATTTTGAAATCGATTTTTCACTCATATCCTGATGGGATAGAATCATAATAAATTTGTACACTGGCGCGTTTCCGATGACAATACAATATTTATATATTTTTATAACTTAATTTTAAACTAACACATTAATTTGAAGGTACTTTCCCGCTGGCCAGCCGCAGATGATAAATTGCCAAATATTCTTCAGGGTTACAAATGTATACGAGTTACAACAACAATGGATTTAACGATGCACCAAACCGCGATTGCCAAAATATGCCATATGGCTTTGGAACTGCAGCAATGAAATATTTCAAACGCTAAAATGTAGAAAATAAAATATAAATAACAAATAAAGTGTAATAGTTTAAAAAATACGCTTTAATCAATTAATAGTTTAATATTAATTAAATTACGATTATGCGTTGAGAAATTAATTTAGAAATCCTAAAAATATAGTTTAAATAACGTTTCATTTGTTTCTTTCCAGTTGCCATATCTTAAAAAAAGCAAAAATTATATATTTTTTATAAATACACTTGATTTCTTCCAAGCGTAAAAATAGCAGGGAATTTTCAATACAGTAGAGTCTCGATAATTCGAAGTGGACGGGACCGGGCTTACCTCGAACTATCGAAAACTCGAATTAGCGAAATCATAAAATTTAATTAATAAATGAAGATAAAGCAATTTTTAAATTTCAGTGCATATTTAAATGAAAAATGTACTTACAAATTATTACATTACTGCTGATAGCAACAGGTTAATTATATCTTAAAATAATTGTCAATTGTTTTTTGTTTTGACATATTGCCCCGTTTCTGTGCAGCAATATCACGCCATTCTTGAAGCAGCATATTGTCGGCTGGAGTCGACTCAGGCTATTGCTCCACGTATCGCATGGCGGACTCTAGCGCAGCAGGCAGCCCTTCGCTGTGACTCATTAGAGGTGTGGAATTTGTCGGATTCTGGCAGAATCCGTAAATTCTAGTTGTTCGTGACTATTTATCCATTCCTCTATAACGCCTGGCACAAAATCGTAAAAACTGTTTTTAAATATTTTTTGAGTCATCCAAGCACTTTTTGGTTCATATCGTGAACCTAGTAACATATAGTGACGATATCGAGACATGCTAAAACGCTCTTGGCTTTGCAGCTTTTCTGATAACAAGTTTAATCTTGTGATTTCCCGAAGCATTTGATGCGGCAAGAAGTGTTAACCTCTCTTAGCTTTTATGTGACCTGGAGTACTTTTCTCTTAGCTTGACGCGATTGTTTTAGATGGTAGCATTTTCAAATTAAGACCAGATTCATTGCAATTATAAAGCTGGTCGTTCGTAAGGTTTTCATTTGTCAAGACTTCTTGCAATTTCTTGCAAAATTGCAACAATACAACAATTAAAACCAGATATTTGAATTTTGTGGTGCGAAATAATTCGTTCACGTGTTGCGTATATGTTGGTCATTATTTGGAAGCTAAACTGATCGTGAGTTATGGGAAACTCGAACAATCGAGACTCGAATTATCGAGACTCTACTGTAATCGAGTTCGGTGCCCACGTCAATTTTTTTGTGCACAAATGTGAATTGCAACTATGAAATTAGGCGTGATTTTGAAGATAATACTGAATGCTTATAAAAGAGTGTTTTTAAAAAACTATTTTTATTTAAATACTTATTTCATTAATATCAGATATCTGTTGCACAAAGTGTTATTGTTACAAAGCTATATAGGTACATTGTTACTTGCAAAGTTGTTGGCACAATTTGTATCTTGATGTTTTGCACAAAATTTACGTAGAAGTAAAAAGTATGCTTGCAAACTATCTTAAAATTTAAGTTCTTGCAAACAGAATAGAAGTGATATGATGGTCATTCATTAAAACAATACAACCACAACCTTTCCCATTTATTATGAATACAGTCCATTTACTACAAGTTAAAAAATGTACTTTAGAGATTTTTATTAAAATTACATGAAATTTTTATGCCAAAATGCTGCATAATATGAGAGTTGTTTTTTAAATAAGCTTTTAATAAGAAGAAAAATACTGTAAATATCATTAAAATATATTTATTTCCATATTCTACGTACTTTCATCTACTTTTCTACATAATTTTCATTTTTGTTCAAGCATTTGTACAAAATAACAAGTCAAGTTAACAATAATCAACAAGTTTTTGAATTCCGACGTCAAAGAAATTGCCGCCTGTTAAGAAACCCGATCCATGACCGCTGTTGTCACTTCTTTTGAATGACCAAGGAACTCCTTTAAGTACCAAAACAGGTGAAAACCTGACCCTCTCGAATTTTGTTCTCCTTATCACGAACCAAATCTTCAGAAATCAGAGAAGGTTGTTCTGGGCGTGGCTCATCATGCACATTAACCCGCCCGTCTACACAACATTATCATACCCTGTTCGCACCGGACATTTAATATATCTTAGACCGTCATTTTTGTGGTGGTATTCTCCCGGAATTGAATATCTGTTCACACCCCAAAACTCACCTAACTCATTGAACATCACTGTGTCTGAGATCTGAACAAATATAGAATGTGCGCATGCGCATAAGTTAAAGCCAGCCTCAACAGCCAATCGGTTAAAGCTAGCCTCCAGAACCAATCAAAGTGAGTGATACTGGCTGTATGTAGCAATAGAAAGTTTGAACCCACTGAGTGTGTTTGTGGAACTCCCTCAGTGAGTTCGGCGGTCTAAGATATCTTAAATATCCGATCTGAACCGGGTATTACCTCTTTCGAACTTTAGTATCCCTCATAGCATTATCACCGTAGACTTCAAAAATCTGACGGTGAATTTCCGCTGCTACCAAGTTTCTTGCACTTAAAAATCGAATTACAGATCGTATCTTACAATTGGCGGGTGAATCAATTTTCTTAAACATAAACTTCTACAGCTCAGCACACAGACAGACGATACAGCTGCAAATGACGTCTAAACACGCGGAAAGCATGCTGGGAGCAGACGTGCATGCGCACTGGGGCGATCGCGTGTCATTCTCACTCTCATTCACAAATGGACATTATTTAAAAAATAACCCTCGTAAAATGAAACCTTATTAACATTATAAATAATCAACAACAAATCACTTTAAAATCATATTATAATATTTATTTGAAATTAAATATATACATATCTATATAATTAGAATATGAAAGAAAAGAGTATATCTTTTGAGAAGACTGTAAAAATAGAATGTGTATTCAGAAAAAATATATAAATTTCACTGAATAATGGAATTAAAATATATAAGTGTTTACAATTTTAATGATAGGAGCAATCTGTGATATTTGTTTAACTTGATACCTTGTCATGTTTATTTTAATTTTCCAAACTTAACTGTTGCACTGTAAGATGTTTTGAAAAGTTTGTCTCGAAATAACAAATATGTATCTTCGCCTAGGCTAGTAATTCAATCTCTAAATAAACAATTATGTATTTGTTTAAAATATTTTTAAATAGTTTGACGGTGCGAAAGGATTTGAATTAAAGTAATGTGGATTATTTGAACAACGATTTTTCATTAGAGAAATTTGAGTAAATATATAACACGATTAAAATGAGAAACGTATGTTAAAAATACTATTAAAAATACTATTTTCTATATTTATGTTATTGAACTAAATGCAGTACGAGTGAAATTTTTAATAGATACTGTTATATTTTGAATCTTTGAACTGCTTTTATCATAAGAATATATTTATACTTAAACATTTATGAGCATGCGTATTAATACATATTATTATTATTTGAGGTAGGATTGTTATGTTTATTTTATTCTAAAATTATTTTCTTTTATATTCAGACATAAATATAAGTAAATAAAACTTATTATGACTATTTATTAATTATTTATTTTTTAACACAGAATTGCTAATTTTTTACTTAAGAGAATTTCAATATACCTTAAATTCTATTGCTTTACAAACTCATTTTATAAAATTAATTTCCCGAGATTCAGTTTCATAAACAAAATTATTTGAATACATTTGCTAAAAGTAAAACACTCTTTTACACTAAAACTTAAATTTTAAGTTAATCTTGCGTTGCGTTCTACCTGGTGCTATTAGTAGTCTAATTACTACTTAATCTAAAATTCAGAACAACGCTCAAATTTAAAACCAAGTTAACTTTAAACATATCTTTATTTTTTCTGCAAATGTTACTTTAAAACATTTATTTATTTTAATGTTTTGTTTTAATTAAATTCGCTAGTCATCAAAGAACCCATTTAAATAGCAAATAAATAAACAGAAAATACCCTAGAGATTAATACTCAAATAACAACAACCAAAACTCAGGTAATTGACCTTTTACCACACCATAATGTTACATGATTATAACATAATTGTAACTTATCTTTTTTGAGCAGCGACCTCTAACGACACATTATATATCCAAATTGTTAACTTAAAAAAGGTTTTCTGTGATAATTACATATTTAACAGTCACAAGCCTGTACTACGTAGTTAAATTTTAAATCAGGAAACCTGCTGCACTCTTGGACACAATCTCATTGTCGCGCAGCCGGAGTGAAAGATGGAACGGATAGCTGTTTCCGAGGAGCATTTTCTAAATGGTCATCACTCTAAGTAAAAGGTAGAATGGATGGTCCGTTATTCCCGATGGACATTTGTTAAAAGGACATCACTCTCTACCCAAAATTTAGACACTAGTGTTTACTTCACGCCATCAGATTCCTAGACTGAACTACTACAAATTAATGTTGTTCCATGACATCAAAATCATTGCTGGATGGGAGTGATAAGCCCACGAATTAGTTTGATGTCAGCTTTACTGGAGGGGATGGAAATATCGGGGGAAAAGAAAGAGGAATCTATACTGTCAAAGATACTCGTTGACGCACCCTTTCGCACTAATGATTGAAATACCCGTAGCCGTGACGCATACCCGTTACGGCACTAAATGTTATTCGTCGACGCCAAACACCTGGATGGCACCTGCTACGAAATACGGCGCTAAGTGTTATTCGCCACCATCAAACTCCTGGATGGCACTGCTACGAAAAAAGCTCTAAAATTATTCTACGACATTAAATTCCTGGATGGAATTGCTACCAATTAGGCAGCGCTAGGAATTACTCCCCGTCATCAGAATCCTGGCCTCTTCCGAACTCCTCGGGCGATGCACGCCGTAACTGCAGGGTCGCTCCGACGCTGTTTCGTAAAATTCTCTTAAAGTGAGCCCGACATAGAAAAACACGAGGAGGAATGCTTTTATTGTTATCAAGAGCGGAGCCAGAAGAAGGAATAGAATCTAAAATCTTAAACGCTTTTTTTTTTTTAGGGTGAGTGCACCAGTAATAGACCAAGTATCAGTAACTAACAAGTGAAATATAAAAACTGCAGAAAACAGAAATTAGTGGATATACATTCTAACTTTGCTTATTATACACCATATCTAATATTCAAAGAAATGTTTTTTTACAAGTTATAATTGCAGTTTAAGATGTGCTTGATGATTAGCGGTGGAAAATTAGAGATATTTTTACTTTTTAATGTTTTTAGTTCGTTAATTATTGAGTTTTAAAATGTTTTCTGACTATTGTATCTCTCAGTATACGTGTCGTTTAGCAGATATTTTAAATACGAACATTCATATTTTGATTTTTACATAAAAAAAGAAGTGGTGAATTACTGGTGGAATCTCATGTTCTAAGCAATAGTATAAATAATTAAAGGTTAGAAAAGAAAATGAGAAAAAAAGTTCTTGGAATATGAATCTTCATACTTTAATTAGTATATAGGAATGAGTGCAGAAAAATGTGTGCACAATTTTATTAGAAAAAAATAATAACTTGAAGAAATTTACACTAAATGGTTAATTGCTGGCGCATTCACCCTAAATCCAAAATTCGGCAGCGGGCAGCTCTTTCTGCTAAATTCCTCTCTTCTCCAACTGGAGAATGCCTAAGGGGGGTAACCTACACCCTCACACAATGAATGTTGGCTAAAATTTCCTCAGACGCCTTGACGCTATCATACAAGTTTAGTTTTTAAGTAACGCTTACCAGAACGGAAACCCATTGACAAATTAAATTCATTATATAATGAGAAAAAACAGTAAAACCCATTGACAAATTTATTATATACAGAGAAAATTAGACCCCTCGCGAAGCCTGAAACAAGGAGAGGATTAACAACGTCAATCCGATATCTCCACTCGACAATTTTATTGCTTAAAAATAAAAAGTTTTGTCTCTGATCTTCTTCAACTCTTGAAACACAATTTGTTTTCTGCCTATAGGGGAAAGATAGTTATAGGTCTCAAAGCAACACTCCTTAAAATGTTCAAATGTAGGAGAAAGATAATTTCAACTTCCAATATGTTAAAAGAATAAGAAAACACATTTACGCTTCTCCCTAAAGCGAGGTGCCGATAAACACAACACCACCTGATCTCTAATACTCGACATTTTAAAAATAAGTTTAATTATGCTGATTACGGTTGAAAGTAACTATTTTATTATCTTTTATTATATATATATATATGTATGTATAATATTTTTTTACCCCTTAAATTACACCATAACAATAACTCAGTTTTTGAAACATAGATACAGAAAATTATTACAAATTGCATTAATTAATTTTTTTTACACATATTGGGTTATTACTTAAACTGTTGAAGCAATATATTCTTGGACTACATAAATTGAAATTGGCAAGAAGCTGACTGGTACGGACTCAATATTACTGCAATATGTTTGTCATGCTTGGTTAGATTGGGAAACACAGAGAAGTGAATGCAAATTCATATGTAATCAGTCGCGATGGGACTCAGCCTGGCTGTTAGAAAATATTTGGAAATACTGATTCAGTTTTCAAATATACTAATATCAAATATATTATACCAACTCATATACCGTTTTAAATATATTATACCGCTTGCATTTGCTTACGCGCAATTTTTTCGTTCTGGTTATTCCACATTTCACTTAATTTCTTGTAATATACGTAAAAAAGTACGTATAAAAGTGTTTTTTGGAGAATTTTCGCACATATTGTAAATATTAAGGAAATCTAACACGATATTGTTCGCGAAGTTGCGACTATTGATTGGAACTTTCACAGCGCATTCGAGGAAAGTTTTCAGCAATGCAATGATCTAAATCTAAACGGAGACTATTTGCTTGATGAAAAAATTCTTGTAGTCCGTGGTTATAAAATGAGATATTTAGAAATGCAGCAGTTCATCATTATAACACGTTTCGTCAGTTAACCCAATAACAAAAGTAGTAGAAACCTCCAAAGTAACTGCAGTTTTTAAATACATCACATATATGTAAATAAAATTAAGCAAATGTAATTCACTGTTATTAATTTATTCAGAAATTTCTAATACTCATATAAATAACCATTTTGGAGGGAAATATAAAATTTATATTGATATGTTTTCTTCTTGTTTAAATTTGTTAATGATCTGGATGATGTCTCTTTTTTTCTCTCCCGCCAAGCGAATATAATGATGGGATACTGTATTTATAATAGTGGAGTCATTTTTTCACGAATCCAATGCAACTTGACCTGTATTTAAGAATTCATTAATTCAACGCTTGTAATTTGTCATCTGATACTTTAAATGTTACGCACAAGCATTTGATGTTTTATAAAGCATTTGTTTTATAAAATATTTGCTCAGAGATAGATTTTCTGCGTATATAGAATACATATAACTAAAATCTTATTATTAAAGTATTTTCCGCACTGTTTTGCATACATGAACGTCGCATAAAAAGTAATATAAAAAATGTATTTCGGAGCTTCAAAAAAATATTTTTGTTTATCATCTGCGTAATTTTGAAGCATGTTTATACCCTACCCGAAACCTATACTTCTACTTCTGGTCAACCTCAAAATCGATACACTTCAATCCGAACCCGAAATGGAAGAAAATTAGTACAGATTTTAATATAATGATGGGAAAATATTATACAACTATACATCTAATAATTTTATTTCTTACGTTGAAAAATTAACATATACCAACTTTATTTTACTTTACTACCCGAGAGGAACTGCTCAGACTAGGAAAGGAGTCTGTAGAGCATACATGTCAATCCCGGTCCCCTTCACTGAGGTTGAAAAAAAATACAAAATACAAAATACCGCCTGTAAACGTGGGGTAGTGAACAATAGATAAATGAAACTATGAATATGACGGAAACAATATTTGTGAAAAGAGAATAGTACAAAATAATATCACTGCCGGAGATTACAAAGCTCCGACACGACAAGGGGGAATGAATAAAGTGAGAACCGAGTCACTGGCTCAGTGATGGATTAGTATAGAGAGTTAACCACTTAACAGTTTAGCCCGAACGTCGCTCGGGCAAGAAGAGTTTGCTTGCTTCGTTACTGAACGCTTTTGGATACCATTAAATTTTAACTGCAATCTTCGCTTTATAAAATAGGATGACAGACATTTTTAGATTATATAAGGCAAATATTTTATTACGGAAAAAGTGGCGTTCGGTCCTTATATTTAGTTTATTGTGTGAAAAAAACGAAACTATTAAGGGGTTAAAGATGTTTTAAGCTTTGAGAGCAAAGCCGGGCCCGATAAAATATTAGCCAGCCCACCATCTGGAAGAACAGGGGGACGGCGAATATACGAGCGAGCTGTTCATTACTATTGAAATATATAGTTTTTCTTATCTGGAAAAAATTGTAAACTTTTTTTGAAAAATCTTGTCAACCAGAACCAGAACCACAAGCATAAAATCCCAGCTCGAAACTATTCAAGTTCAACCCGATCCGCAACGAAAGAAAAATATGTTAACCAGCCCTATGCTGGACTCTAGTACAAATACCGTATAAAGCTAAAATTTTTGACATAAACTGTTTTTATTGATTTTCCCGCAGTAATTCGCACATAAACAATATATTTGGGAATACAAAAAGTGTCAAAAAGAAATTCAGTTAGACGTAAATAGGTAAAGGTCTCCCTTAGGTCATCTGAAACTGATGCTAAATAGATTTCGGATTATTTGTTAAGCGTTGGTGAAAGTCGAAAGAAAGGAACGTCAGTCATCACTTACGTTCTCTTCTAAATTATATTCAGAAACAGATCATACAGCGTTAATGATAAATTAAAATCTCATTATTTTGATAGGAAACAGTCTGTGATTTAATTAAATAACATTTCCAAAGGGTGTAATTTCTTGTTTTTCACAGACTCTGAAACACATTTAAAAAGAAATCAGAAAAATATTAAATAACAGAATATACAAATTTTATCTGATCGCTATCTTAAAGGCTTACAAATGAAAGTTGCACTTCAAAGAAAACTATCATTTCCAAGCTTTCAGATTTAAAAAGATTTGAAGAAAACTACCAAAGTGAGATTTTACTCAAAAAATCACAATTAAATTATTGAAAAGCCAAAAATTATTAATACTGTCCCTTGTTTTATCTGTTTTCTTGAAATACAATATACCCTAAATTTAAAAGGTTTCGTAATTATTTGTATATTTTCAAACTAAAGTACACAGGGACATGTGTACACGAGAAAAATCTTAATCCTACTTTGACGTTGTGCAGTATTATTCCAAAATGAATGTGAATGTGTCTAAGTATTCTTCAAACAGTTCTTAACAAGGATGATTTGCATGTTCAAACAGTTCTTAACAAGGATGATTTGCATGAAAAAATTTAATTTTTACTCAACAACCATAGCTATGAAACTTATGCTGCAATCCTCATATGTACACTTACCCCTGATTTTGCATTTCACTTGTGATAAAATTTGATTTGCTTGTTTAATGAGTGTGTTAGCAATACCAAAATAACACAAATTATATCATTAAATGACTTATATTTCTTGTTTGCATATAATAAAATATTCACATTAAAAAGCAAAAAATATCATTTCGTCTAAAGAAAAATTGATAATTTCTCCGATTTCTCTTATTTTAGATTATCGAAACAAATTCTATGTTACGATTTAAGATAGAAAAAAAAATTGAAACGTCTACATAACATATGTCAAGATAAAATAGATGTGACATAGCAGTTGGTATTAGAGATTTGAGTAAAACACAATATTTTCAGAAGAAAGTTTAATACTATGAAATATTTCAGGGCAGTGCACACTATTATTAATTACTTGAGCATGGACACCGACGCACAACACACATACAAACTTTTCCAAAAAATAAAATTAAAAAATTAATACTTAGAGATTTTTTTTTAAATAACATAAAAATTCTGATTTTTAAAATAACAAATCTCATCAAAAAGTCACCTGTAAAAAAGGCTGCCAAGTCTCGTAACTCATTTACCGTAAAAAGTACTGAGATCGTATAAAGCCAAGTTTAACTATCTTATTAATTCTAAAATTTTCATTCACAAATCACTCCTAGTCTCTACATATTTCGTTAATTATTATTTTGTGACTTGGCAATTACATAGCACGAGAATGTGATGCATATAGTTAGTTTTAATCAAATAATACTATAACATATTAAGGTGTAATAACTTCCCTGTGCGTATATAATTTGCCTTAATTAAATTATCCCATCCCATCCCATAACATTGTAAGGTGTAATTACTTCCCTGTGCTGCGTAATTGCCAAGTCACAAAATAATAATTAACGAAAGATGTAGAGACTAGGAGTGATTTGTGAATGAAAATTTCAGAATTAATAAGATAGTTAAACTTGGCTTTATACGATCTCAGTACTTTTTACGGTAAATGAGTTACGAGACTTGGCAGCCTTTTTTACAGGTGACTTTTTGATGAGATTTCACTTCTTTTTGTAAGTAATCCTCCTTTTCTTGATTTTTGGTTCTTTTTTGGAGATCATAAACTGATTTTCGCTAAGCCCACACTCTGTCCCTATTATTTACAGGTATCAAAAATTTGATGCTTTAGTTTCGTTTACAAAGTACTGTAGATAAAAAGATATTTCAGGTTCCTAGGCAAGTACTAAGTTATGGGAGGGGGAGTGTCAAAAGTACTCTCAGTTGCTTCCAGGATAGGTGCTATCATCTGAGATATTACTCGCAGCCCTAGATACTTGATATTTAACATAAAAGAACTTTTTAGTATAAAAAGAAAGCCAAAATTAAAATCCGGAAATTTCCAATAAATCAAACTATATATTCCTTTTTTCGATGTTTTTTTTTTCGTTTTTTTTTTATCTTTTTTTTATTATTATTTACGGATTTTTTAATTTTTTCTTACTTTGTGTACTAAACCCTGCCTTTCTGCCAAATGTCAAGCTTCTAGGACTACAAAATCGAATTATTTTCAAATTTTCGACTTTTTATAAATTTATTGATTTTTCGATTTTAATACTAAGTTACCTGATTGTCATGCCAATATAGTAATTATTTGATCCGTCTTCTTTAATTTAGTAATTTAGTAATCACGAAATTTAGTAATTTCGTGTTATAGCAGGCCCCAAGGATGAAATATTTTTGTTTCTGTTTTCATTAATATATTGTAAATTTCATACTTTCGTGTATTTTTTTTTTTTTTTTGAACGATTTTGTAACAACAAAAATAATCTGGCCGTGAATGGGGAAACATTTGCGTCAAATATTTGAGATTTTCCATTTAATTAAAAATCACTTAATTTTCAGACGAAATGATTGTCAAAAATAATGAAATAGGGCCTAAGAATTGCCGAATCGTCAAAATTGAGTGTTTTATTTCTGAGAGTGCACTTGTTTGATTTTACTTTTAAGTTTTCTGATTGTCATTGTCATGCCAGTATAGTAATTCTTTGATCCGTCTGCTTAGGATCATTTAGGTTCAATTTAGAGATAAATCAAGTTAATCTTAGAGTCACCATGATTTTATTTAGAAAGGACTATCAAGCCATAACCAGCCAGTAATGTCGGGAGGGTAGGGGGAGCTGTGAAAATTTTTGTGGGGCTAACATCATTTAACAATCCATATTTCATATGTGAAGTAAATAGAGACAACCTGTGAAAGAAAACAAACCTGTCTATAAAGAAATCGCTTATATCGTAGCCAGTCTATGGCGGAACTTTTCTATAACGAAATTCGTAAACGAAAGAAAAGAAAACCATAATCCGGGGGGAAATAACATAAAACAATTAGGGGCGTTGTACTACCTAATAGGACAATTATCTTAAAACTAATGTTTCTAGCAGTACAAAATCAAATTGTTTTCGAATTTTCGATTTCTTAAAGATATTTCGCTTTTATTTTCGAATTTAACGAATATTTTAATTGTTCCTTTTATTGAATAGTAAATACTACCTTTACACCAAGTTTTAAGTTTCTAAGACTACAAGATAAAATTATTTTCAATTTTTGATTTTTTCGAATTTTTTTTATAATTTTCTGGATTTTTTAATTTTTTCTTATTTTGTATCCTTTATTACAAATGTCAAGTTTCTAGCACTACAAAATCAAATTATTTTGAAATTTCCGATCTTTTTCGAGACTTTTATTCTATTTCCAAATTTATTGTGTTTTAATTTTTCCTTTTTCTGCATCCTAAACAATAAGTTTACGCCGAATTTTAAGTTCTAAAGCTACAAAATCGATTTTTTTTCTATTTTTCAAATTTTCGATTTTTTTTTCGAATTTTATAGATTTTTTATTTATTTGTTTTTTTTGTATCCTAAATACTACATTTATTCCAAATTTTAAGTTTCTAGCTTTACAAAATCGAATTATTTTCAAATTTTCGTTTTTTTTCGTTTTTTTTATTTTATTTTCAATTTTTGTTGTGTTTTTAATTTTTTCTTTTTCTGAATCCTAAACACTACCTTTACACCAAATTTTCAGTTTCTAAGACTACGAGATCATATTATTTTCAATTTCTCTCTTTTTCTTTCTTTCTTTCTATTTTTTTTTTCTATTTTTTTTAATTATCCATATTTTTTAATGTTTCCTTATTTAGTATCTTAAATATTACCTTTATTTCAAGTTTCTAGCGCTATGAAATCGAATTATTTTCAAAATTTCCTTATTTTTCGATTTCTTTCGATTTTTTATTTTATTTTCGAATTTTATTGCGTTTTTATTTTAACTTATTCTGGATCCTAAACACTATCTTTACCGCGAATTTTATGTTTCTAAGGCCAAAAGATCAAATTATTTTCATTTTTTTCAATTTTTTTTCGAATTTTTTGAATTTTCGATTTTTTTTTTCGAATTTTCTGGATTTTTTAATTTTTCCTTATTTTTCATCCTAAATACTACCTTTATTCCGAATTCCAAGTTTCTAGCGCAACAAAATTGGATTATTTGAAAATTTTCGATTTTTTTCGATTTTTCGATTTTATTTTCAATTTTTTTTTGTGTTTTTGATGTTTTCTTTTTCTGAATTCTAAACACTACCTTCACACCAAATTTTAAGTTTTTAAGACTACAATATCGTGTTATTTTCAATTTTCAATTTTGTTCGATTTTTTTTAATTTTCGAATGTTTTTAATTTTCCGGATTTTATCATTTTTCCTTTCTTTGTATCCGAAACACTAGCTTTATTTTAAGTTTCTGTGGCTGCGGGATCTACCCAATCTTTTTGGTGACGCGAGAGTGAGTGAGTGTGTGAGTGACAAAAAATCGAAACTTTGAGTTCATATATCGTCTGCACTAATTTATGGGTATTTTTTGAATTATCCATATTTTTGAATTTTTCCTTATTTAGTATCTTAAATATTACCTTTATTCCAAATTTCAAGTTTCTAGTGTTATGAAATCGAATAATTTTCAAAATTTCCTTATTTTTCGATTTTTCCGAGTTTTTCGATTTTTTTATTTTATTTTCGAATTTTATTGCGTTTTTTATTTTAACTTATTCTGAATCCTAAACACTATCTTATTGCGAACTTTAAGTTTCTAAGGCTAAAAAATCAAATTATTTTAATTTTTTCAATTTTTTCGAATTTTTCGAATTTTTGAATTTTTTTTTTTCGAATTTTCCGGAATTTTTAATTTTTCCTTATTTTGCATCCTAAATACTACCTTTATTCCGAATTCCAAGTTTCTAGCGCAACAAAATCGGATTATTTGAAATTTTTCGATTTTTTCAATTTTGCATTCGATTTTTTTGGTGTTTTTGATGTTTTCTTTTTCTGGATGCTAAACACTACCTTCGCACCGAATCTTAAGTTTCTAAGACTACAAGATCGTATTAATTTCAATTTTCAATTTTGATGGAATTTGTTGAATTTTCGAATGTTTTATTTTCGAATTTTCCGGATTTTATAATTTTTCCTTTCTTTGTATCCTAAACACTACCTTTTCTCCAAATGTCAAGTTTCTAGGGCTACGGGATCTACCTAATCTTTTTGATGACGCGTGAACGAGTGAGTGAGTGAGTGACAAAAAATCGAATGTTTGAGTTCATATATCGTCTGAACTAGAAAAGACAGAAAGTTGTAATTTTAAATTTTGGTCCTGTGTGTCAAATACTCTAGAAAAACGAAGTTTCAAAATTTTGGGATACTCCAGCGCGGAGATATGGGGGGGAGGAGGGTCAAAAGTGCCCTGAGTTGCTTCCAGAAAAGTATGTTTACGGCTGTCCTCTCTCGACTTAGCGGAGGCACTGCCGTGCCTCCAGATAAATCAGTAAAACATAATGAAAAATACACGCAAATGTCGAATTAAAAACCACTTGATAACATAACAAACACGTGTAATGCTTCTGACATCAAGTAAATGGGACTGCATTTTTGGCGTTTAATCTTACAGTTTGGCGATGTTTTTTGTTATGAAAAGTGGTCGACGGGATAATAGAGAAGTACCGGTTTTTCTTATAATACATGGTTTGTATAGATTCGAGGGGAAAATTATATTACTTTCATAAAAATGTATTTGGATGGTTTCTTGTTAATACAATCTTGCCAAGGCTGTGGTTTTCCTATTAGACTTAATGTTAGCTATATGCTCCATTTTTCTGCAACTAAATTTCATCATGCCAATATAGTAATTCATTGCTCCGTTTTCTTAGGATCGTTTATGTTCTATTTAGAGATAAATCAAGAGAATCTTAGAATCACCATGATTTTATTTAGAAAGGACTATCAAGCCATAACCAACCAGTAATGTCGGGAGGGAGGGAGAGATGTGAAAATTTTTGTGCGACCAACATCTTTTAACAACAAATATTTCATATATAAATTAAATAGAGTAAAGCCTGTGAAAGAAAATGAACCTGTCTATAAAAAAAAGGTCTATAACGTAGCCAGTATATAGCGGAACTTTTCTATTACAAAATTGGTAAACAAAGGAAAAGAAAAGCATAATCCGGGGAAAATAACACAAAACAATAACGGAAGGTGTACTAGCTATAGGACAATTATCTTAAAATCTATCTAAAACAAACTATCCCCATCCTGTGGGATTTGTTTTTCAATGTTTTACTTTATTTAATGAAAAACATAGATTGCATCCGACAACTCATAAAAAAGTCCTCCGGCCTGTACCGGCAGGAAAAGGTAGCTTTCCTATATCTTCGTTTTAAAATTTTAGCTAATGTTACTCGAAAACAGCAAGTTAAAATGCAAAGAAACCGTTTACAAAAGATTCGTTTACACTGAATTTGAATAAGAAATTCGCCAAATTATTGAGGTATAGCCAAGTTGGCTTCATTTATGAAGACTTATTTTTGTCGCCAAATTTGGCGAGATTTCGCCAATTGTCGCCAAATTTGGCGAGAATTTGGCGCTAATGGATATGAATATATAGTTTTATGCGTATGATTGGGAAAATGATTACAACAATGAAAGAAAATAATTTGCGAGAAATCGCGTTCACTAAAACTTATAAATTTATATTAAAATCATTAAAATTACAGACATTACAATACACTTTCATAAAACATTAAAAACATATTAAAATTGGACGTTTCGGATTTACATGGAAAATCCCTCTTCAACAACAACATGTCACTTAGCGTAAATCATAGTTCAAAAATATCAACAAATAGAAAATGCAACGTATCAAAATTTCGAAGTCAAAGTTACAGTTATAATAACACGGAGTATTCATTCGGGATTGCACCTGCTTGACCATAAATTTATTGTTGGTTTTTTGTAATGTGCTGTTTTGTTTCAAAATGTCAGCCACCCTAGAATTTCAAACTGCTCTATCTCAGCCACTTTTTAAGATAGAGGTAAAACAAAAAATGCTCTGGAATCCTTGTATCCAGTCCTAACACCTAATTAAAAAATAAACTTGATTTTTTTAACTTTTTTGTATATTTCTTTTAGTTTTAAAGTTTTCCGTGGCCGCCATCTTGAAACAAGATGGCGGACCAAGCTGGCCAACGAACTCGGTCGAGGCATTGGTGAGCTTAATACACACAATTAGTTTCATCCAAATTAATTTATAAATACGAGCGTTATCGTATCAAATTATTTTCATTTTTTCAATTTTTTTCGAATTTTTTTATTTTTTTTTTCGAATTTTCTGGATTTTTTTAATTTTCCTTTTTCTGTATCCTAAATACTACCTTTATTCCTAATTTGAATTTTCTAGCGCAACAAAATCGGATTGTCTTCAAATTTTCGTTTTTTTTCAATTTCTTCGATTTTTTCAATTTTGCTTTCGATTTTTTTGGTGTTTTTGATGTTTTCTTTTTCTGGATGTTAAACACTACCTTCACACCAAATCTTAAGTTTCCAAGACTACAAGATCGTATTATTTTCAATTTTCCATTTTGATGGAATTTGTTGAATTTTCGAATGTTTTTTTTTCGAATTTTCTGGATTTTATAATTTTTCCTTTCTTTGTATCCTAAACACTACCTTTTTTCCAAATGTCAAGTTTCTGGGGATACGGGATCTACCCAATCTTTTTGATGACGCGTGAACGAGTGAGTAAGAAGTGACAAAAAATCGAATGTTTGAGTTCATATATCGCCTGAACTAGAAAAGACAGAAAGTTGTAATTTTAAATTTTGGTCCTGTGGGCCAAATACTCTCTATAATTGAAGTTTAAAATTTTTGGGATACTCCAGCTCGGAGATATGGGGGGGTCAAAAGTGCCCTGAGTTGCTTCCAGAAAAGTATGCTTACGGCTGTCCTCTCTCGACTTGGCGGAGGCACTGCCGTGCCTCCAGATATGCTTAACAATACATAAATTAGATACCAATCAACAAATAATTTAGAATGTAGCGTTACAGTAAATTATAATTGAATACTATAATTTACCATATGTGTGTTTAATATATAAAACGCAGAAAAGTTATTCAAATTGATAAAGGAAAAGGTCCAAATACCGGCTAATACTTTTATATTCAATATAGATCTTACAATTTTGAAAATTAGTGGAGGAAAAAGTCATGGTAGGGTAACTTGGTATATTTCACATCCGTTTTGAATAAAAAAAATCAACTTAAAACCGTTTTTTGTTTATAAAAAGAAAAATTCCGAAAGTCTGCAAATTTTGCGTTTAAAAAATGGGGTCTAAACACCGGCTACCTCAGTGTTTTCCAGAAGAATCACACAAATAGGGTTAATTTAGCTAATTAAAAGCGAAGAATATTGTTTTAATAAATTTTATGGATTAATAATGTTTGTATGTAGAGAAAGAACATCAAATTTTTAATAAACAAGCGTTTTTATAAAATTTAAAAAAATCTTAACGTATATCTATGACAGTCTTCTTTTCATTATGTTCTTAGGTTTGTTTTTTAGCGTCTTAAACAATAAAAAAAGCTTGCTGCTTAAAATACAGATTACTTTATCTATAAAATTCACAAACATATTAATCACTCTCTGTGGCGGTGCAGTAGCTATGAGTCCACATATCGTATTCTAAACATCGAACCCAGACCTACCCCTTCTTGTCCGCAGAGAAAAAACTCGCTCGCAAAAGACACAAATTGCATAATTTTTCTCTGTTGCATATCTTCTTTTTTTATTTTTTTAAAAATCCGATTTCTGCCCTTTCCGCCTGTATTTCCTTTTTTTCTTTCTCTTCCCATTTATTGCGGACGATTTTGTAGTGCCCAACAACGCTTTCCTGTGAGGTGATCCGGTAACCAGTGTCGCTCCGAAAATCTTGCGGCAATGGTTGCTTTTTTTTTTTTCTGATTACGAAATGGGACGGGAAACCCTTCATGCGGATGAAACCCAGAGAGGTTCAAATACCGGCTGGGTGGCTGGTATTTGGACCACTGCTATGTTTAAATTAAAACCGGTGCTGCGCATTCACATAATAAAATACGAATAACGTGCATGTGATATTTGGGAGCTAAATATGTCTAGAAAACTATTTTATCGTCAATTCATACCAATATACGATCAGTATATTTCTTTAAAAAATGAGAAACACATACCTGAAAAACTTTTGGTATCCCAGGTTTTGTCCTGTTGACACTTTTACTCTTAGACTTTGTAAATGAGATGGACTTCAGCGACTTACTGCTTGTGCATTTTTTCTCTCAATTAAAGGTACAAACTCTGACTATCGACGGCAGGCTGCACTGTGTTCAGTTCTCAGAACACATGCTAGCCGTTATTTGGACCATTGCCGGAATTTGGACCTTCTTTAGAAAAGTATCTATATTTATTTTGGGTTCATTTTAAGTACTCAACACTAAAATTAATACTAATTTGATGCCCAAAAATTCAGATTTGTAAATTGTATAGTTCTTTAGAAATGCTCTTTCCAAAGCAGCTTGCCGTAGATAGTAATAGAAATTGATATGTAAACAGACTGATATATGTGATGAAATTATTTTGTTAAAATCAACATTTTGAATACGAAACTTTTAATATTCACTCTAAGAATAAATAAAATTTTGTAGAACCGGAAAATGTTTCAATATCATGCATAAAAAATAAACCACTCATATTCGAAAATATATTTTAATTCAATGCTGTTGAAGAGAAGTTCCATTTCTATTAAAGTAAAAAAAAATCTACAATTTTTCTCTTCTGATATCTTCGAAAGCATAGATTACACATTAAAATGAGCTATTCTGAATTTGATTACTGGCTGTATTGATATCGTTTAAAAAAGTAAACTTATTTATCTGTCTTTAGCAGACATTTTATTGCAAACATGTAATAATTCAATTAAAATAAGAGTCATTAAAATCTTTAATTAAGAGAAATTCATTATTAGAAACAAACATTTTACCAAAATCTAAAAACAAATGTTACACCATAAATTTCGGACAGGAAATCCAAAACAATTATTTTAAAAGTTGCTTTAGATATAAATCTCAAAGTAAATGTTTTCTTTTCTATGTATTATTTGGCAAAAAATTGTTTACTCAGAGAAAACTAAAAAAGTGATCATTCGCTCAAATATTTATTTGAAGAGTGCGTGTTTGTACAATCTATTAACCAGCTTTTATGGAGAGTTTTATATATTCTGAAATGCAACTAATTTTTATTAAAGAAATGTATCTACTCACTAAATAAAAGATTTCACATCTTTGCCAGAAATAATTGTAAATGATATATACTACATCTTTCATAAACTAGGAAGTTTAAATGCATTAAAATCTCTTACCCCTGATTTATGCTATTCTTTAAAATGTAACTAACAGTACTGTGGCAGTAAATTGAATTTATTGTGATCTTTTCATTTTCTTGACTTATCCTGCAAAAACTATTGTATATAAAAACATGAAAGCTGGTAGTTTTATAGAGAAATGTATGATAAACGCATTGAAATAGACTTAAATCGAAAAATGATTTTAAACGCTTTTTAATGTTGAAATCGGTCCAAATAGTTCAGTTACATAAGTATTATAGGATCTATTTAAGCCTCTTTTGCTGGCATATACTTGTCCACATTGTGGTGTGCAGTGTCTAATCATTTTTTAAGTTTGTCTAATTTTGTATGTTTTCTTTTTCCATTATGTATTTAAAATTTCATTATTTGAATAGAGGATTCATAATTTGAAAAAAGTCATTTTTATCTACTGTTGGAAGATTTTAAAATGCCCAAATAATAAAATTTCCAAACACTTTTCAATTGAAAATATATTTACACGGAAATATAAAAGAAATAGAACGTTAAAATAATTAAATTATTACGAGCGAAAAGAATTTAATGGGGAAAATTACGTCATATTTAAAACGATATATTTAAAACGTCATATTTAAAACGATTCTAAAGTATTTTTTTTCTTCTAGATGTTATAAAAGTATGGGATTTTTACTTAAACATTTTATACACGATGATTTTCAAATGTGTAATTGATCTTACTTAACCAATCACGAAACCAACTATTAGCTGTCACGAGAACGGTCGATGAGGACTTGGGACAGAAAAATTTCTTCCAGTCAAAGGGATCCGAATGGAAGATTCCCACTGGTCGTGATAATATCATTCATTCTTCTGTAATCGGGTAATATTTTTAAAACAGAGCAAAATAACGCATTTTTTGAGCCTGTGGGATCTGGAAGGGGTTTGCCGTCGTTCGTAGAAGTTAGGGTCCTTTAGTTAAAAAAAAAAAAACTAATTCCTGCAACCTATCACAAAACACACAATAATAAATACGAGGGAGTGTTAATCTAACAAAAATTCTAGCTTCTGACCATGCATTGGGAAGCTTTGCATCGTCATACATTTTTATTCAATGATTATACAAAACAGCTTTTCAAATTAATCTAGTGATTGATTTTATATATTTTTCTACAGTATATTCCCAATTTTCATTACAGATACTTTTAGAGACATACAAAATTTTATAGCTAAACATATGGTACTCGTAGTACTGATGATCTATTTCATTTCTCGTATATTTTTAAAAAGATAAATTACTTTTATATCGTTGAAAAACTTTCACACAAAGACTTTAACAACGTATTTTAAACCTATGTGCTTTTTACTATAACTAATAACGCATAGTTAATCACGTTTTGGCAAAAATATAGGATGACTGATGATCTTTGCGACTTTGATACTCAATAACATATGAAATAAAAATAATAACCAAATTATGTTGCTTGTACATGTAAAAGCAATACATATTTTATTTTTTATCATTTTTTTTTGTCGCAGTATTTTAACAACAATTTCAGCATTTTTTTTTTTGTAAATTTAATTAGGAGCGATATTTGAATTTAAAAATTTAACCAGAAACAGCCGGGCACCATTTTTTACACGCAATAGATGGAAATGATTGTCCAATTTCTTCTAAGCATGCTTTAGCATATCTACATGAATGTTTGCAATTTCAACAGAAATGATTGTCTTTAAATCATCGGAACAGTGAAACCCCAATCAGAACAGTGAAACCTCCTCACAGCTCTAGATTGGACACAGTTTTTGATAATGGAATGTTTCATAGAATTAATAGTATGTCCAAATTCGTTGCTTCCTCTCTAATTTGGATGTAATACACTGAAAACTGTAGTAAGTTGGACACTTAAGACCAGAAATTATGTTCACGCTATTCAAGGATATCGTCTATTAAATATTATCCCTTTTAGAATTGTCTACATGTTGTATCTAAAAAATAATATTTATAATATCAATTAATTTACCTCATCATTTCTTGGAATATATCTTTCTTTTTTTTTTTCAGTTGAAATATTTACTGTTCGATATGCCCAAATTTGATGTTTTGAAGTATTGAAGCTTGCTTATAAACACTCGCTTATAGCAAAAAAAAAAAAAAAAAAATATATATATATATATATATGAGACATTTCCAAATAAGAAACGAAATTAGAAAATATTCAATTAAAAAATAAACAAAGATCATAAATTGATCATGTATTTCACATGTCAATAACAGCGTATTCTTCTGAAATGTAGTAATAATTAATAAACAGGTATATCCCTTTTTGTACTTATTGCTGTTTCTTTTCGATTTTCAATTTCAAAACTAATTCTTCTTCTTGTTCTTCTTCTTTTTTTGGTATTTAAGCAGTAAATATTATAGAAAATTTTTGCTTAAAGTTACTAATATCGTTGATGTTAAAGAAGCTTGCATACTGCATATATACTTGCAAGTAAGCTAAACCATTTATAAGCACCTCTATATGTTGTATGCCTCACTAAGTTAGACATCACTTTTGGAAACGTAGGTGTAGAACTTAAAGGGGTTTCACTCTATTAACTGCTGGAATGTGACACCCGCCTCTTTTAATGTATCCCCACAGACGAGAACTGGTACAACATGATGTCTGGTGATATAGCTAGTCAAGATATAAGATCACCACGGTTAGTCCATTGATATGGGAATTCCTTGTAGAATGAAACGCGTCCATGGACCAAGTCATCTTTTTACGGATGAAAAACCACACACAAAATTACTTTTTTTACAAATAAAACTTTATACACTAACTTTATATATTGTTTTTACATCTATAATCAACATAACTTGGCTATCTTAATTAGTTCAGATTATATTGAGTGTCAAAATTGTAAAAAATAATTCTCATTCATCTTGTATACTGATACAAAATGCATACAAATGTAAAAAATAAAAAAAGTAAATAAATAAATAGATTCTTTTAATGAATCCCTTTGTAAACAATTACTGCATGAAAGATACAGCATATCGTCAATGTAATACACAGATATGTTTTGAATTATTTCATTTTCAGTTTATTAAATAACAAAGAGGGAAACTAAAATCAAACCTTGGGAAAACGAATTAACCCGCGGATTTGCACTGACGAAAATTTCAAATGTCGGCGATTTTTTAAAACATGCTTTTGTTAATTTTCCTTTCTCATTAGCAAAATGAAATTTTTGAGAAAAATAAATACCACAGTTCGATTCCTCATTAAATTTCGCATAGCAATCGTGTTATATTTTATTATTATTATATTGACAACAAAGTTATACGCAGTCGAAGCTAAGGAATCCGAAATCGCTACTGGTGTGAAGCGCGCAGACACTAAACAGAACTGTGGAGTCCACTGGATAAACCAATACTTTTATTTTTTGACTATCTGTTTTAAATATAAAAGTATCATCGTATGTACCACTATTATATTGACAACAAAGTTATACGCAGTTGATGCTAAGAAATCCGAAATCGTTACTGGTGTGAAGCGCGCAGACACTAAACAGAACTGTGGAGTCCACTGGATAAACCAATACTTTTATTTTTTGACTATCTGTTTTAAATATAAAAGTATCATTGTATGTACCACTATTATATTGACAACAAAGTTATACGCAGTTGATGCTAAGAAATCCGAAATCGTTACTGGTGTGAAGCGCGCAGACACTAAACAGAACTGTGGAGTCCACTGGATAAACCAATACTTTTATTTTTTGACTATCTGTTTTAAATATAAAAGTATCATTGTATGTACCACTATTATATTGACAACAAAGTTATACGCAGTTGATGCTAAGAAATCCGAAATCGTTACTGGTGTGAAGCGCGCAGACATTAAACCGAAGTGTGGAGTCCACGGGATAAACCAATACTTTTATTTTTTGACTATCTTTTTTAAATATCATTGCATGTACCGCTATTGATAACCGACTTTTTACAAATATGTAGGCATCGCGTTAAATATTTTCATTTACATGATATTTTCTTTATTAAGACTATTAAAAAAGATTATTTTTTTATCCGTAAAATATGATAACCGAAAATTTACTTCTACATTTTAATCACAGAAAACATGCCTTCTTTTTAAAAAAATAGAACACTAGATGGTATAAGCATTTTTCTTTTTCTTTTTGTTAACAAATGCCTACCACATGCTTCAAAATTTATTGAAACTCTAAAAAGCATTTCAAAAGAGAGATAACAGTATAAAAACAAAAAGCTGTAGATCTATTGTAAAACTATGAATCGTTTCCAGATTACCATTTTGTTATTATATTATCTGTTCTACTTTTCATACATAAATTACCTATTAATCTAAGCGCAGTTATAATTAGCTCTGCATTAAAACCATCATTATATGTGATTTTTAATATTTCTCAGGAAAGGATTTCAAGGACTAATACAAACATCAAAACAAATTATAAACAATCGGTCTTTTATTCAATCGTAGTTCTATTTCGCGTTTTAATAATTAATGCATTGACAGCTTTATCTTTTGAAAAATTCTATTAATGTCTTTAAATTAATTAAACTAATACCAAGTAATAACTTAAAACTGTAATAAAATAAGCTGAAACTTGAGCGAGGATAGTAATTTGTTTTTTAAAACTTTTATATATTAAGGCATAAAATTATCAATTAAAAGGTTATTTATTTAAAAACTTTTTTCTAGTATCATGGAATTTAGATATAAAATTCCACTACATAATTATAATATTTATAAGGGAATTATTTATCTTTTGTTATCTGCATTCATTTTGTGTCTTTTGTAGAAAATGCGTTGAATAACTATATTTTGTGCTAAAATTCTGTGAGAAAACAAAATTAACTGAACATCTACAAATTAAATAACGTATACAATATCAAAAGATGAATGGAAAGTATTTTAGAATGCGATTATTTATTTATAATTAATTAATATTATGAAACCAAGCATTCTTTGAAAAATAAACACACCCTTATAAAGTTAATTTGAATATCATTAAATTTATACAATTTATAATTTACGTTGCAACTCTATGTGTATTCATTGCAAAAAACTGTATGGACTGAATCAGAAAAACGTACAAAAACATATAAATTTCTTCACAAATATAATTGAAAGAACACAAAACAAATTATAAACGATAATGAAAAATCATGTATCATGTGATGCATAGATTATGAAATACTTTCGAACACTAGTAGAATATTATTAAAAATATTTAATTTTTTAATACAATTAAATTATATATCTAAATAATCAACTTAAAAAACACATATGTAAAACTCAATTTTCAGCAGTTGTTGTCCCTATCTAGTAATATGTACGAATTCTTTTGCCTGTATTGCCTGTATTCTTTTCCTGTATATTATCTACAGAAATTATAGACACAGCGTACTGCTCTAAAAATTAGATAAGTTTAAAAATGCATACAACAGCGGAAAACTCACTTCTAACAATTATTGCTCACAGTCAGCCATGTGACTGAATTCTTTTGTGATTCTCTGTAATTGAACTATAAATGTTGCGCACTCCATAATCTATAGAAAATATGTTGTAGTGCACCTTACTGATCGTTTAAATTTCATTATGTTTGATCATAATATCTTTGAAATGCACCGCGAACGATTTCGCCCTCAAACTGACAAGGGAACCACTTTTGGTGCAGCTCGTACCCAGCATTAAGAGCTGATGCATTTTAAATCCTTATATTACGAAGTTTGAGAATCAGTAAAATTTTTCTGTTAAAATCATATATTTTTTGATTTTACAGCAGCATAACTTTCTGAAAGTGCAATTTTCGAGACCACTTATCGGACTATTAACATAAAAGTTTTTTTTTTTAAATAAAAGCAGTAAAAAATACAAATTAGTTAATAATAAGTATAAATATCGTAAAAAGTTTAAAAATTCCTTCAAGAACTTACGAATTTGATTTTGAAAAATTACATTATATTTACATTTTTGGCAGAATGCCATAGTCGTCTGCCGTGTGTCATGGATTTGTACACCCATATATGGCGATTAACTTATTTTGGCGTGAAATTAACAATTAAAAATCCAATAATAAAAAATTAAAGTATAAAAAATTATATATATAAAATGAATTTAACAGAGAAATGTTATCGGTTCTCTAACTTTTATGTATAGGGCTACAAAATGCACCAAGTCTCGATGCTAGGTGCGAGCTGCCCCACAAGTGGTTCCCTTGTGAGTAAAAGTGAGATTTCCGGGTTTCACTCGACTTCAGGTTTTACTCTATTTACTCCTGCAAGATACAATGATCGCAATTTCCTCATTAAATTAAAACATATTGGTTACATAATTACAAACCTTCCGCTTATTTTTTTTTCAAGTATAATAAATATATTTTACGCGAAAATTTTACTTATTGTATAGAAACAAAGTACATTTTATCGAATATTTCTTTTTTTGTTGTTTATGATATGTTTATTTAACTTAAGAGGTTTTGTACCTTTTAAACTCGCCAAAAATTAACAAAAACGTTCAAACTTTGAATTAGTGTATCTTCAAAACTTTTTAACCGACTTAAAAAAAAGGAGGAGGTTATCAATTCGACCCGTATGTATGCATTATGTTGTTCACGCATAACTCTCGTAAATGTGCATCGATTTTGGTAATTTTTCCTTTGTTTGAAAGAGTAAGGCACCCAGGGGGTCGCATTTCAATTTCGTCAAAATCTGATCATTAGAACAAATTATTTCAATTTTTTATTCAAATTTCCATTATTTGTGTATAAGCATGAAATTTTGACTATTGATTAAGCAGATTGTGCTTTTTAATATAATACCATTATAAACTGACTAGTCTTTTACAGAATTTGAATATTGTTGAAAATAATTTTGCTCTTTTTTTTTATTCCGTAACGCGCATGATATCTTGAGAACGTATGACTGGATTGTTATGAAATTTGATATAAATAATAAGCACATATGTATTTTAAAAATGATCTACTTTTAGGTCAAAATTATTTCATTAACCATGTATAAAAAAATAATTTTGTAAAAAATTTCAAAATTTTACATTTTTTAATGAATAGAAATAGTCATAATTAAAAATCTTATCATTGTAAATATTTATATGTAGATTATTTTAAACACACATATATGCTTATTATCTAAATCAAATTTCATAACAATCCATACATACGTTCTCAAGATAACATGCGCGCAATCACTTACGGAGTTAAAAAAAAAAAAAAAGAGCTATTCTAATTTCAACAATGCACAAATTCAGTAAAATATTAGTCAGTTTCTAATAATATTATATTAAAAAGCACAATCTATTTAATTAATAATCAAAACTTTATGTTTATACATATTAAGGTTTTGAAAATACACTAATTCAAACTTTGATTGTTTTTCTCTATACAATCATCGAAGAAAGAAAGAAAGAACACTCCATATATTTTAATCACCAAATTACTTCCGAGAGATGTCTGAGATACACTTCGACTCGGAATTGTCTTTACTTTCCGAATATGATTACAATATTTGAAATAAGGTCGTATACATATTAAAAATTGTAACACCTTAGAATTTTGAAATGCTAACACACACTTTTGACACCATATTTGAGTTCCTTGGATCAAGGCAGCACGGAAAAAGTATAGTTTCATTATTTTTCCTTAAATGTTCATAGAAACTATATTAAAATGTGTTAGGGGTTTATCGTTAACTTTAAAAAAATCTTACAAGTAGAAATATCGAGTATATTCAAGTAGTTAAAATAATTTTTTGTAAACATTCTAAATGCATATTAAAGTTACCTTACATAAAAAAAATTATAAAACTTTTTCCGGAGGCTACCTAAAATTCTCGTTTCTGTAGATGACAAAGATAATACACTGTTCAAAACAATTAGGGGAGCATATGGTTTTAACGAAATTACGCAAATACTTACACCGATAAGTAACCTAAAATAAAAAATTACACAATTTAAAGCGTAGTTTAAAACAGAAGAAGAAAACTTAATATGCAAATCAAAGTTCATGTCGTCAAAAACCAGATAAAGGAGATAGGTGCAGAAATCGGGATTTCGTATAAACTATTGTTTCACTTTCTCAGTTGTGAAATTCATTTTCTCGGCTATTGTTTTGAGAAAAGGTGACGTGAAAATGTCACAACAACGTAATTTATAGGAAACCCTGGCTTGGCGTATTATCGAGAGACTGGAATCCGGGGAAATACAACGAAGTATAGCGGACATTGTTGGAGTCGCAAGAAGTGTCATTGCAAGGCTGTGGAATCGATTCCAAAAAACAGGGATTGTTAGACGTCGACAAGGACAAGGTCGGCCACGTGCTACCACAGCAACTAATGACCGATATATCCTGTTAACAGCTCGTCTAGACAAAACAAGCAATGCTACTCAGCTGCAAAGAGAGTTGCTCTTGGCAAAAGGACGAAGGCTGAACAGCCAAACAATCCGAAATAGGCTTCATCAGGTTGGTCTCTACGCACGAAGACCAATGGTCTGTATTCCGTTGACTTCAAGCCGCGTGCGGCCCAAAGAAGTTGGGCTTCTGAGTATCCAGATTGGAGGCAACGTGATTGCAGTCATGTGCTGTTTACAGACGAGTTCCAATTCAGTCTGGAGTGTGATAATCGACGTGTTTTAGTGTGGATGTAAAGGGGCTCTCGAAATAACACCTCATTCGTTCGTGAAAGATCACATTACAGACGAGGTGGGTTGATGATACGGGTTGGAATCAGCATAGGTGTATATACGGACCTGCATATCTTTCGGAATGGCACTTTGACTGCCCAAAGGTATGCAGACGATGTACTAAGACTTCATGTCGTACCTTACATTGCAGCCATTGATGATTCCTTTGTTTTCATGCATGATAATGCCAGACCGCGTACATCTCGTCTTGTGGAGAACATGATTGGAGCTGAAACAATACAGCATATGGAATAGCCAGTGTGCTCTCCTGACCTGTATCCGATCGAGAATGTTTGGGGCACACTCAGGCGATGTGTTACAGCGAGTCCATGACCTTCTTTTACTGTCCGTGACTTGGAGATTGCTTTTCTTGATGAGCGGAGCAATATTCCCTAAAATCTTATCGACAACCTCATTGCATCCATGGAAAACAGGTGTTCAGCAGTCTTAGCTGTTCGAGGGGACCACATGCTACATTAAACATCTTGCATAATTTCTAAACAATACTTTTTTTTGTCATTTATATGTAACCAAATTGGTCCCCTAAACCATATTTTCTTGTTTTTTCCATCGTTTCAAAGAATTAAAGCTCTCTGATAATTTTTTTATGCGTCTTTGTTTCTGTATTGCGCTTTAATACACGTGTACTCTCCATTTTATGTCTATTCATGACTGTCTCGCACGGTTTTCTTAACTTCCTTGCTTGCTCCTCTAATTGTTTTGAGCAGTGTAGTTTATAATACCGTAAACCGTTGAAAGTAAAATTTATCTTATCTCGAAAACTAATCACTGGAATAAACTGTAAATTTTCACACTCATGTTTTTGACGATTGTGGTTCTTTTTATGCAAAAATTAATGTAGGTCATAATTCATAATTTTCTTTAATAAAGAAATGATTAACAATTTTTATAATTAAAAATATGTTTTTAAATAGAAAAAATACCTGAAATAAGATTGGGTGTATTTATTTTATCGCATTAAGACAAAAAAAAAAAAAAAAAAAAAAAAAAAAATGATTTTTGGAAAGATATAACAAACAATTGTTATGTGTATTTCACATTAGCATCTTCAAAGTTTGAATTCTTCTAACTCTATAAAGATTTAAGGAAAAGTTTATAAACTATAGCTTTTTACTCGCTGCTTTGATCCATTGAATTCAAATATGGTGTCAAACGTGGGTGTTACCATTCGAGAATTCAAATTTGGTGCAATTTTAAAGTTGTAAAGGCCCTGTATTTAAAAAATTGTATAAATATTTGGAAAATAGACACAATTCCGCGTCTATCCGTGCCTTTCGCATCTCCCTGAGAGAATTTGGCGATTAAAATGTCTGGGAAGTTCTATTTTTTTTGGACGACTGTACTTTGTATATTTTATTAAATAAAAAGATTGCAATCCTAGTTTCTTATAAATGTTTGTCTTGACATGTATTATTACTGCTTATAGTTCTAATAATCATTTCAGATACAACTTATATAAATACCACATCAGCAACTTCTTCCCATTAAATTTAATAGAAAACTCAGACATTATGTAACAATTCATTTTGATACTTTATTTTGCTATAAACTTGTATATGTGGCATGTTTTAGTTACACTGTTTAATTACAAGGCAAATATCTTAAAATAAATGTCCGAGACATGAAATTAAGGGAAAGTTTATGATAACCAGCTTTGAAATGCCTACGTTTTCTACTAATCCTCGACAGAAATTATTCAAACTTTAATTTGATTCGGTCAAATGATTTTACAGCAAGTTGAGATTAAGTTACACAATCATACTAAATTTACATTCAGAGATTATTTTGTTAACATGCTAAAGGATAATATATTTGCTTTCTGAGACATTTTCTAACTCAGATTATAATACCAGTATTAGACAATTAAAGACTGCCAACAGATATAAATGCAGCGGCACGTGCATTGGTTCAACGGATTTGTCTTTACATGCACCGCTGTGATTTAATGGTATCGAGGCAGGCCATATATAATCTTAGTGCATTTAATAAATATTTACAATAAAGTAATAATTGATAAATATGTACAGATTATCTATGAAAATCAAGTATAAAGGAAAATAATTGGTTGCTTAACAGAAATGAGAAACAGGGGAAAATACTCAAAGTAAAATTCAAACAGAAATATTTTTCACTGAAAAAAAATCGCGATCAGCCTGAATATGTGATCTTTCTGACAATTAAACAGCTGCATAGTTTTGCGTAGTATCTTTAATTTTTATTAACGACGTCTAGTGTTCAGTTATCCTTTTCCTGACCTAGTCGTTTACATGCGGTTTCACTTGAATGCGCTTGTTTTGAAAAACTTTTAAGTAAATTGTCGAACAGTGCTGAACAGCGTGAGGAAAAGTTCAGAACTTATTCCCAGTCTACAGATAAGATGTCTCGCTATTTCTATATAAGCGCTACCTCTGGGGGTGCCAATCCAGATGCAGGTCTCTCATCTGGAATTGGTTCAAAATTAGGAGACTAGTTTCACAGTTATATGGATCATGTCAGCTATATAGAAATAAAAAGCTGCAAAACCGGGCTCTTGGGCCAAACCAACAACAACAACAACAACCCATTATGGTTTAGTCAGTTAACGGCAATAGTACATATTTTAAATTACAAATTGTTAATTATTTAACAACCTTTCATGGGCCCAATGGACGGGTAGCCAAGTCAATTAGCACAATAAAAGTAAATTAATTTCAATAATGTAGTTAAAGTGTAATTCAGAATAAGTTCAGTTTAAAATGTAACATTCTTCTCTTCCAGGTTCCCCTTGCAGATCCTCGTGCTGCCGGTTGGGACGAGCCAATGGCCGGCCCCAACTGGCAGCACAAGGGTTTTTTTTTTTAGCAGCAGTTTTTTTATTCATTTTATTTTTGACTGTTCGCCTCTTTATTAGGTGCAATTGGACATTGTCCGCAAAAGCTACCGGACCCGCTCTAATGGGACAGCCCACGGAGCCAGTTTTTACCAGGTGGGGTACGGTAGAAAGGCGCAGTCCCGTCAGCCCCCGCAGCGTTTTCGTCTGCCTTGCAACTCGGCCCAAAAATTTTCCCCGATGGTACGACTTAGCTATTGGCTGATTATATTTTCATTTCAGTGGTTTCATTATCTAGTTAATTTCTTTATTTAGTTTCCCTCAAAATTCTCTCCCCTTTTTCAAGCTAAGTTCAGTACCAACGTTTCGGCACTAAATTGTCCAGCCCCATTTCAACTGTCATGACGAGTACGTGGTGTGCGGCGTCAGATCTCAGAACATTTAAATTTAGGAGTGAACAACACAGAAAAATCCGGACTCAGTTGATTGGCCGAACTGGGTACTTGTCTTTGTGGACCGCCCCAATAGGGCGATCAGGCGAATTTCGCCCCAATGACCAGGCACTCAAACCCGTCAAACTGGGTCGAATCCCGGTAGGTAGGGGCCTGGTCAGTGGTCTCCAAGATGTCTCGCTATCGAAAACGCTTGCTTATTCGCACAGAATAAACCCAAAATCATTATAACACATAAAATAAAAACCACAACGGTCAATGATGTCAAAAAGCCTTCAATGAAATTAATATGAACACGACACCTGAGGTTGTTTGTAAAACAATAAATCAATGCAAACTCTTGGTTGCATGTAAAAGTAAGAAGGACTTAGATAAGTTAGATGGACTTAAAGAAATGATATAAATAAGCGAAATAAAACCAAAACTATCAAGAGTAATCATATTTAGTGTTACACTGTTGCCGAAGAATTCTGACTATATAGAAGAATATAAGGCGATGACTATAGCCCCGGCTGTACAACATAATTTAGGGAAAAACAAAATTGACTTCCAGCTAGTAAAAGTAATGGAAAATCTAGGAGATAAGGACACGTCCCATCTGGTCCTGCAGTTGGTGGAGGAAGATGCTGCTAAGCTTGTTCAGAGGAACTTATGCATCGACTTTAACATCTTTATGGTCAAGCGATTTATATCCTTGATTGTTTTAGCTGTCAAAGGTTTGACCATATTGGCAAATAATGTAGAAATGTGGCGGCTTGTGCACATTGTTCAGGACCATACAATGCTGGAGAGTGCCACAAGAGCAGGCCACCGAGATGTACAAACTACTGGGCAAAGTTGAGAGAAAATGGTGGTACACATTGCTCCAAAGATGCAGCACACCTCATATTATAGAGGCCTATAGAGTCTATAGAGAAGTTATGAGGTTGGCTCTGTCCTTCCAAACAGCGAAAAATTAATGAAACTCGCGGTTAAAATTTTTGTACATAGTTTAAAAAAAAGCATTGTATTAGTTCGATATTTATAATATGAAAATCACTTAGTATTTTATGAGAAATATATAATATTACTATTTAGTGTATAGTATAAATTTTTGTAATGTAATTTAGCAAAGTTAGTATTAGTTGTAATATTGTAAATATCGTTATTATGCTTAGTAATTAAATAATTTAATGTAACTTTGTAATTAGAATTCTCTATGTATTAGCATACATATGCATATATATGTATATTTAACCATTGCATTACCTTTGTTCTTTTTTAGGGTTTCGTTTATCTCACGAAACCCTATTACTCCCGATCCGTTGTCTGTCCGTCACAGAGTCATTCTCAGAAACTATATAACTTACAGAGTTGAAACTTTGTGTTTATATAGCTGAATACCAGCTATAAAGCTCAAAATATTAAAATTTGAAAAAATCGTATTATTTTAATACATACAGATGAAAAACCAAAATTCTAAAAGCCTTTTCCAATTAAATTTAAACATTTTTCGTAATAGCAGTTGCCAAAAATTAAAAATCCACAATGAAATTCTTTCTACAATAATTAATTTTCTATTGAACGATTTCCACGTGAAAAATGAAAATGAAATTAAAAGTTTCACCCATTGAAAAAAAAAGATTAATATGAAATAAAATTAATTGACGTTATAGTGGTAATAAAACGGAAATTTTCAAAGATTTCTCAATAATACAAGGAGTATGAGTATGTGTATGTACACGAAGAAGATTAATATCACGTCTTTAGATAATAAAACAGAAAATCTGACGTCATATTGGTAGTTTAACGAATTTTTCAAATGTTTGAGAATAATACAAAGCGAGTATCAATATGAGTAATAGAGAATAGTAAATATATGAGTTTGAGGAACATATTGAATCATGATAAAAATCCGATGATGGAAATATTCGCATATTTTAACATTTTGAAGGTGTACAACAAGTTTAATTTTGATTTTTTTTTTAATATCGCATTTAGTCTGCATGACAGATATTATTATGACAGAATATAATAGCGGGCTTTGTTCGCAATCGGGCTGGTTTAGATATTCGAAAAAACGAAAAAATAGACCGGTAAATTTATACTTTATAAAAAACATGACCTTTTTTTTATTTTTTTTTCGCTAAATGAAATTTATTTGGATTTATTTAAGAAATGATAAAGTGTTTGTGCACTAGGGCGAAAGTTGCACCAGCTATCGGACTCGCTCCAAGGGGAATAGCTCATGGAGCCAGTTTTTACCAGGAGGTGAGGTACGGTAGAATGACAGAGTCTTGTCATCACTGCAGCGCTAATTCTGTCTACTTTTCGGCTCTAAATCCCCCTGATATTACTTACTTTTCCTATTTGGCATTTTCTACTTCCTGTTTGGTCTGCCATCCTCTAAATTATTTTTCAAAATTACTTTGTAAGTAATATCATTACGTACGCGTACAGCATGGCTGGTTTGTTGTGTCGCGTGGGCATAGACTTTGCTTTGTTAATTAAACTTAAAATGTTATTTTAAACTTTGTTCTTGGTAACCGAGTGCTTGTTGGGCTGGTGCGGCCTGTGCTGTAATTTGGTGATTTTTTGTTCCGTCTCCAGAATTATAACCCGGTTGGATAAACTTCGAGTACGGTACGTAGGAGCCTGTTTGGTGGTTTGGAGACATCTTGCCAAAACTAACCCTTACTCTTAAAGGATTATTATTTTATATTAGGGTCTAGTAGATAACGTTTAAGTGTAAGTTACTTAGTCTTAAGTAATTATGCTGTCCTATTGGAGCGGGTCCGATAGCTCGTGCATCTTTCGCTCTAATGCACAGAATAAAAAGGCTTAGTCATTAAAAAGGGGATGGGAGACCCCACTCTTGTACAACACTCGCAAGAACCGACTGGATTAGTCAGCCCGTACTCTGACTGCACAGCGTGCGAGAAAACCTGTAAAGGAATTGGACTAATACATAGGGTTAGTACGTGGATTAGTACACTTTTTCTAATTAAATCCTTAAATTGGATAAATTAAGATCTAGTATTGCGCTAATATTACAGTGATTGAAAATACTTCCAATGTCATACTAATATTTGTTAAATATTGTCTTTAAATTGAAAAATGTTTCAGTGGAACGTTTGTATTTCAAAAGTATTCACTTCACATTGTAAATATTAACCCTATGACCGCTTATACTACGATTTCAATGGGCAAGACATTTGTAGAAATTTTTATATAATACACAATTTTTTAAACAATTTTGTTTTAAAAATTCCACAGTCAAAGAGTAAAAATGCAAATGATAAATATACTACATATTTAAATACATGATGATTTGAAATTTGTAATAATTGAGGACATAATGGTCTATTACATATTGGTCGAAATGATTTTAAAAAAAAATTAAGCAATCAGACGGTTAACAATAAAATGAAGAAATATTTCTTGCCAATATTGCACCAATTTTGCCAAATTTTAAACGCCCAAACATTGGAGCAATATTTCAAGACAATGAGTTCCATATTCATTATGATATGATCGAATTATTATTTTATTATTTAACTGATCATGATTTAACATTCATTTAACTTAAATCAGTGAACAAATTTGACTAAAAGTTTCCATTCTATATCTTAGAGAGTTTAAAACCATGTTAAGGAATTAAAAAGTGTTTTAACGACCTGATACATATTATTTTAAACATACAAATAATGTAACTAATTAATTCTTTCACAAGGTTAATATACAGTGACAAACATCTTTCTTTTTTTGTAAATTTAAAATACAATTTCAATTTTCTCTCTTTAATTTGGTATTTAATTATTTGAAAACAAAAGATATTTTATTTTCTATTATCCTAAATTTCGATGAAGATTTTTCAAATGCAAATATAATTATGTAATATTTAATGCAGGTTAAATTCTTGAAGTGGCTGATAACAATTTTGTAACAAACGCAAATATTTTGTTGCGAAACATATTGTTATTCATATTAGAAGCTGTTTGAAAAGAGACACATTTTCAAAAATTCATTTTTGAAGTATTGAATCAATATCTTTAAATTTAAAGAAAGTAAAATGAAATTTTCAATTATTTAACCGAGTGGGCGTATTCTTTGTAATATTGTGACATAATGTTCAAAACAATGAAATGCAATATCTTTTAAATTGGAAATCCCAACGAGTAAATTATACTAGAGCAAAAGATAATGAGTGTTCACCTAGTATAATTAAAATAGAACTTTAACAAAGAATTCTTGGTATATTTTGAAGAATCCACAAAAGTGATAAATAATGACATTTTTCAAAAATTCTCTACGCAACGAGCAGCTTGCTTCTAACTTTACTTACATGGCTTTTATTTACATACTCTTCAATTTTTGAAAATTTCAATGATGATTTAATAAAATTATTTTCAGTATTCGAACGAAGTAATGACATATTAACAATACCAAAAAGAAAACGTTACCTGCGTTTTATTGTAAGTTGTAAATTGCTGTTGTGCTGAAATTATAATATTTCATTGAGCGTATTTTAATGTCTGTTAGATGAAACATTAGAAATTTATAATAGGTTTAACAAATATACAGTGTAATATCCCTGTGCGACTATCTCCATTGAGCGACCACCTCCATTGAGCGACCACCTCCCTAAACGATCATCTTTTCAAGGAACGAAATTTAATCCCATAGGATCAATTCTAATTTTTCCCCCATTAAGAGACTATTCTTTGTAAAACTACCTCCATGAGCGAACAATTTGTTTCAAGAAACGAAAATAAATTGCGTTCTTTCCTGGTCGGTTGACCTTAATTTTAATTTTATCTGTTTTAGATTTTTAAAAAAAAATTCCGTCAAGTATTTAAACCCCTTTTGTGCCTTTTCAAGCAATGAGTCGAATTCTGATTACGAATCGGGAGTGCCGGACAGTAAACTGTCTGCCATATCCTCTCAGGAAACTCTCAAAGAAGTAGATAGAATAAGGGAATCTTCATTATCTGTTCAAGACGAAAAAAATTTCATTTGTTCACTGAACTTCGAAAGCGTTTAGAAATTAAAGTTGTAAAAGATAAAATAAAAAGTAAAAGATAAAAGTATAAAGTAAAAAGTAAAGTGGTAAAATCAATGCAAACATCAATTTATACATTTTTTTAAACCCTTGTAGTAATTAAGATATGAATTTAAATTAAAGTTTCCTTTTGGTATTTATTTATTTTTTATTTATTTCCTAATGTAAGATAAATTTTCATAACTGTACGTGTTACCTTAATTTCAACAGTCAAAGCTAGATTCAAACGTGACCTCCATTAAGAGACCACCTCTCGGAGCGACCAATTTTTAATGGAACGAAGCATGGTCGCTTTAGGGAGGTTTTACTGTATATATATATACAAAACAAAATCAAATAAAATCCATACACTTTCGTAAGTAAATATTATTGGTTTGTGAACCTCCGATCACAGTAATTTACTCGCATAATTTTCGTTTACGGAAACTTTTCGTAACTCAAGTTTTTGAAAGAAAAAGAACAGGAAAGAAAAATATTTCACGAATTATTTAAGCCACATTACACTGTTAAAGATCTGCAGCAAACTATCCAGTGATTTCAACTGTTTTCAAAACAACGGTTACTTGACCATGTTATTAAGCGTATCTGACCATATTAATGGTTATATTAAGGTTAGCATAAAGTCAAATTATAATTATATAACCGTTTTCTATAAAAACGGTTGGATGACTGGGCAGCTTGCTGCAAATTTTTAACAGTGGATAGAATATTTACTAGAAAACCGAACGAATTCGATTAAAACGAGCTTGCGTCCGAACAAATCAAACAAATTTAACTACAAAGTATGCAGCTGAATCCGAATACCGCCCCAACGCTGAAAAATTTCTATAGAAAATAGCGATTTTAACAAAAAACAAGATTATTATTATTTTTAATTTTTTTTTCTTTTTACTTAAAAAAGGAAGAATATTTTTTCCCATAATGTATCTGGATTTTCAAGTATTGTAATAAATGTTAGAACAAAGCGTTAAGAAAACGTTCATTTTATCGAATTAGTTTCTATGCCGTTATAAACTAAAAGTTAATTTGATATAAAAGTGAAATTATCTTTTAAATACTACTATCTGAAATAATTTTATTAAAAATAAGCTTTTATAAACATTTAAATTATTAAAAAATTAATAAATAAAAATATAACGATTGTTTTTTATTAATACATTCTAAAATCCCCCCTTTTTATGTTGATATACATATACCGAGGGGGGGGGGGAAGAAATTTCATTCCAAGACCCCAAGTTTGCGCTTTGCGACTTTGAGCATAACAAAATAATATGTAAGTTCAACAAGTGTATGACATAGCAATTACTGAGCCTATTTATTTAAATAACTTCATTTTAGAAGCAAAGTTATTAATAAAGTTATAAAATTTAAATTTTGTAGGAAAATGGGTTTCAAGATAACTATTTATGAGGATTTTGTTTTATTACCTTTACCAAGTAATAACTCACGATTATTCATACACATTTAACTCAATAATTAAATAAAAGAAAAACTGGAGAAATAACTTGGTAACACATTGTCATGTGGAAACAATTTTCAAATCATCCAGAGAACAAAAAAATTAAGCATATTTCAAAGACTTGGGTTACTGAAAAAAGTGAAATTTCTTTAAAATAATAATGATGATGATAAAATGTATGTAAATCATATAAATTTATAAAACAGTTTTCTTCATTTCATATATTTTTTAAATGTGATAGAATATATCTACTCATGCCAGTTATTGTTTTGTACCAGAAAAAGATTTCTTTCGATTTTCGATCGCATGATTATGATATTTTTTAGAATATTTATTCATTAAATTCCACAAATTTTTGAAAATTCATTGAATTCCACAAATTTTTGAAAATTCATTGAATTCCACAATTGTTTTGGATCTGAGTTTTAAAGTTTCAGAGAAAATAAACAGTAATCAAGGCGTAAGACAAGGATGTAATTTATCACCACATTTGTTTAATATATATATTGATTATGTTATGATAATTTGGAAAAATAAAATCAAAACTGGAATAGATCTCGGAAACATTATGTTTAACAATATATTATTTGCAGATGATCTTTGTTTATTTCAGGATAATGAAGACAATTTACAACGTGCAATTTTTACTTTAAACAAAATTGGAAAAGATTATAATTTAAGGATTTCAAAGAATAAGACAAAGTTAATGGCATTTAGGGGCAAAGATCCTATACGAACAAAAATTATTTTAGAAAATAAACCAATAGAGCAGATTTCACATTTTAATTACTTAGGATGTGATATATCTTATGACTATGACAACGGTATACAAAATGAGCTTTATAAATTTTAATACATCTGTGGTACTATAAGAACAACTCTTCGAAATACAAGAAAAGACACAATAATAATTTTATTTAAAACAATGGCAATACAAACTTTATTATACGGAAGTGAGGCATGAACACTCACAAAAAATGATGAAAGACAAATACAATCCTCAGAGATGGAATTTTTGAGGAGTGTGAAGGGATGTTCAATAATAGACAAAATAAAGAATGATTACATCAGAAGAGAGCTTGAAATTATACCAATATTAAACAAAATGGGAAATTACAAAAGGAAATGGAGGGACCACATCGAAAGGATGGATACTGATCGTATACCAAAAGCAGCCTTTAATTATAAGCCAAGGGGGAAAAATACAGAGGAAGGCTGCAAAAAAGATGGATTGAAGCCGGAACAGGCTTATAGCCCGAAACCATGTTTTGGGATGATGATGATGATGATAAATTCCACAAATTTTTTGCAATACATTTATTCACTAGTTCTGTCCTTCATAGTTTCAGGAAAATGCATTCTCTTTTACATAAATTTGCAAAGGACAATGTAATCAGTAATAAGGCCACCAATTAACCTGCGTGAGGCATTCGCACTGCAGTCTTTCACGTTATTTGTTGATACAAATTTTCCAATTAATTTTAAATTAATATCAAATTTTAATAAAGCAACGTGTTTTACATAGAAAAAGAAATGTTGACATCAGAAATAATATGTATGATTATAAGCAGGATAACAGCACTTGTTACATTAAAATAATAGGTCTCTTTCCCACAAAAATACAGAAAATGTGAATTTTAGAAATTTACTTAAATGACATTGTTTACGCTTTTTAGAAAGACATTTTTGATGTTAAACGGATTTTTCAGGAAACAATGATCAGTTATACCTTTTTGTTAGGGATATCACGGGTTACTAATATTTAGTGACATTTACATAAGTTTTTAATTTGTGAGCTAATAAATTATTTTCAGCGACAGTAGTGTCCGACATCGAAATCGTTTTTAGATACTTTTGAGCAGTCAACCTTCCGTATGTAAGTTAGTTTTAGATTTGGAAGTTTTGCATTTTTTCATATCTTGAGAATTAATTTGGAGATTAAACTTAATTTAAGTCAGAGTAGCGTAATCTAAATTTAGAAGCTCCACTGCAGTCCTTCCCTATTTTGGTTTCAATAAACAATAAACACATTAAACAATAAACAATTAACAACAGTAATTAAAACAATTAAACAACAATTAAAACAATAAAACAATAAACAATTCAATAAAATAAAGTATTTTAAAACTTTAAATCTGAGTATATCTCAATTACACTGGCCTCCAAAAGTTAAGGTACAACCAGTCTTTTGTGTCTAATTTGAAAACAAATGAAGATAAAAAACATGAAATTTAGAAGAATTGTGCTTTAAACAGTTATTTATAGAATTTTACTTAATTTTAACATCAATCATGATTTAAAAATAAAAAATTGCATTTTTTGCAAAAGTCCACTGTTTGATAAAAAAAAAATAAATAGAATTATTTTGTGAAAAAAAAATAATAAACGGATTTTAATAAGGCATGTGTCCGGTCGTGCTTTTAATGAATTTGTGACATCGGCTTTCCATACTGTCAATTAAGTGTTTTGACACTGGAAAGGGAAACAACTTCCATACATCGAGCAACGCTTGTTCCAGCTCATTTGACGACTTTGGAGGAGGACTTATGGCAGCCACTTGTCTGCTGAGATAGTCCCAAAGTTGCTCTATATGAACAAAGTCCGAAGATTGTGCTGGCCATTTCATTCGCTCCAAACCTTGATCCTCTAGGTCTAGATATTCAATAGCTTCAATAGCTTTAGCTCAATTTGATCGCGCATTATCAACCATTCAGATTAATGCATCACCAATATCACCACCATACGGTGTGACAAGCGGAGCAAGGATCTCGTCCTGATATTTCACACCAGTCAGAATTCTTCCATGGCACACATGTTAGTTACTGTGATCAAAAGAGAGATTTCAGCCCAAAGCATGATTCCACCTCCTCTATAACTGTGTCTTTCAGCAATGTTACATAGGTAGAATCTGATGCCTTGTTCTCTCCAGATCAGCACACGAACTGTAACACTCTCCAAAACAAGCCGGTACTCATCTGTGAACAGTAGGGAAGCCCATTGTTGTGTTTTCCAGGTAACGTGGTCTCTTGGCCAACATAAACAGGGACTTCTCTGTTGTCGATTAAGAGGGCCATACACAACGGGTCGTCTCGCATAGAGTCCTTAATTGTGAAGACATCTGTATGCATCGTAATCGAAGGTATTTATCATCCCTGTTGCTTTACGATGATCTGAAATGAGCTGAGCCACAGTAGTGATGCTCCTCTTTCGGGCCAAAAGAGCTAGAAAACGATCTTGTACAGGGGTTGTAACCCACGAGGGGTCTGTAACAAGTCTTCTTGATACTGAATTTTTGGATTCAAATTAATCTCAGAGCCTTTGGACTACACTACGAGACACATTAAGACGTCTAGCAGCACCAGCTTGTGATAACTCCATTTCCATCCATCAGATTGCTCGCCATCTCAACGAATCAAGTAAACGACATCTCCTAGACATGGACAACACTATTTTAATACCAACAATTCAAGATCATCAACCATAAAATAAAATTCCCACAAATTTCCAAAGTGGAATATTCTCAGTTTCTCCTGACAAACATATAAGTATCCAATACATTAAAATAATTGAGATGGGTATAATTTTTTCATAAGATTTTATTGAAGTACTTATGATCCTTCATATAAACCATATTTTTTACCTTTATTTTCATTATTTTAATAGTGAGCGTCTAAAACTGGTTGTACCTTAACTTTTGGAGGCCAGTGTACCTCGTGGCGGCCATGATGGGGTTGTCACAATATGAGCACCTTACTAAATCAACATTCGAAAACGGATGCACAAATTTGCTGTAGTACTTATAGAGATTTTCCCTTAGAAATACAGATTTTCGATTAGGAATACAGATTTTCCCTTATCCTGTTTAGAATTTAGAACAAAAATAATGGAGTAGTTTACAGATGGAGTATGTTACAGATGCATAGACTGCGAAAAATTTGTTTAAAAAAAAATAATTTAAAATACAATATGATCTTAAAGAAATTTAGAATCACACTTTCTGTCATGTATATGGTAATATATTTTATTTTTTTAAATATTAACAAGTTGATAATACAAAAACAAAGCTTCACATGATTAGTCGATTTTGGCCCATTTCAAAGCATATTATCCCTCTAATGGAACTACAATGTAGAAAAAGGCATATGTTTCCAAATCTACCAAAATATAACATAATCACAATAGAAAATATACAATAACCTCTTCCGAGTTACTTATGATTCCGAAAAGCGTTCTTTATCTGTAAAATCCTCATAAACCAGTACATTTTCGAGATTTAAAGAAGCATTTATAAAAACAAAGTTTTGTTTGCTGTCACTAATTTTTGTAAACGTTCTTGAGTACCAGCGTATAAATTAGTTTTCTAAAACCGGAATATCGGATTTTAGGAGGCTATCAATCTCAAGGAGGCTATCAATTCTCAAGTAAACATTTTCAGCTGCATAATTGAATTTATACATGCAAGAGTAACAAAATAATACTAATTTTAAAGTTAATGTTAGTCATTTATCATGTTTGTCTGTAAAACATATAATATTTACTTGAGAATGGATAGTATATTCAAAACCTTTATTCCAGGTTTTGAAAACTAATTAACGCACTGTAAAAACTACTCGGAAGCGTTTTCGAAAATCAGTGACAACAGAATAATTTTTTTTAAATAAATTATTCTTTAAATCTTGAAAATATATAAGTTTCTGAAGTTTCTAAAAATAAAGAACGCTTTTCAGAATCGTGTATAAGCACTAACTCCGTAATAACTAAGGATATAGTGGTTATAAGTCGAAATAAGTTATTACTTACCCATCATACGTAGTATAGGATAAGTCATGTAATCGTTTTGAAAATAGAAAATTTTTTTGGACGGATTTACCCGTTTCAGACTCTGGAGATTCCGAAAAACATATTTAAAAAAAAAAAAAATTGCCGTTCGTTTGTCTGTGTGTGTGTCTGTGTGTCTGTAAACGCTCTATCTCCGGAACAAAATGAGATAGAGACTTGAAATTTGGTATGTACTTAGTATGTAATAATGGGAAGAAGCCTATTGAATTTTAGTAACCTTGATTATCCGGAACTATTTTTTTCGGACTCTCGAAATATTCGTTCTGATAAAAAGTATATAAAAATTTTCAAAATTGTTTGTTACTTACCCATCATACGTAGTATAGGGTAAGTCTTGTAATCGTTTTGAAAATCGAAAAAAATTTTTTGACAGATTTACACGTTTCAGACACTGGAGATTCCGAAAAACATATTTTTAGAAAAAAAAATTTGCCGACCGTCTGTGTCTGTGTGTCTGTGTGTGTGTGTGTGTCTGTAAACGCTCTATCTCCCGAAAAAATTGAGATAGAGACTTGCAATTTGGTATGTACTTAGTATGTAATAATGGGAAGAAGCCTATTTCATTTCAATAACCTCGATTAACCGGAACAATTTTTTTCGGACTCTCGAAATATTCGTTCTGATGAAAGGTATATAAAAATTTTCGAAATTGTATATTTTAAGAAATGAATATAAAATACAATAAAAAAAACATAAATTTTGAATAAAGCATGAAGTCGATCGGATAATTAGTTGCCGAGATATTTGGAATCCTGTTTTCCACACTCTTCGATTTTTCATGACCCTGTATTTCATCCAAATTTCACTTCAAAGATATATTTTAATTAAAAATTTGACGCCTAATCAGATGCAATAAACCGCTAGTTAATAGGATTATTATTTTTGGAGTTATAAGGAAAAACCTCTTTCAAGCAATTCAGTAATCGAGCCTTTAAAGTTTGTGACGTCATCAAGCCACGATTTTATTTGAATTGCAATGCATTTTATAAGTAGTTTACATATTTTTATTTTAATATTTTACATTATGCATATCCATGATGGGTAAGTATTACGGTGGCCCCCAACGACTAGTTTTAAGGAGTGAATATAAAAAACAATAAAAAAAAACGTAAATTTTGAAAGAATGAAGTCGATCGGATAATGAGTTGCGGAGATATTTGTAATCCTATATCCCACACTCTTTGATTTTTCATGACCCTGTATTTCGTTCAAATTTCAATTCAAAGATATATTTTAATTGGAAAAATTAGACTCTTAATCCGACACAGGAAACTGTTAGTTAACATGATTATCAGTTTTTGAGTTATGAGGATGTTTCTTTTACGCAATTCAGTAATAGAGCATTTAAAGTTTATGAAGTCATCAAGGCAGGATTTTATTCGCATTACAATGCATTTATAAATAGTTTACACATGTTTTATTTTCATATTTTATATTATGCATATCTCTGATGGGTAAGTATTACGATAGCCCCCAACGACTAGTTGTATATTTTCGTTCATGGTTATATAATATTTTCCTAGATTATGGTAGGTCTATCTTTTTTCCAGTGTGGTTGCCTACAAATGATGCATTAATTAAAATATCTGCACATTTAAAGTGAGAGATCTTTTCTTTTTAACACGTTATAAATGGATTACTTATGTTTTTTGATATAGATAAAATGTGCTCTGCAACAAAATGCAGAAAGTGTCTTTTATATGTAATTTTATAAATTAAAATTTCGTAAACGAAACTCGTACTTAAGTAATTTCAAATAATGTATTTTCTATAATTTTCTTTTCTTCTTCTCTTTTTTTTTTTTTTTTTTTTTTTTTTTTTTACAAAATATTTTTTTATAGTAAAGAAAACTGCAAATGCAATTATAGAAAAAACATTACGTAAAATTATATTATTAAATGTTGTTCAAATTTAAATAGTGTTTCTCTTACTTGTTTACAGAGAATAAAGAAAATACCATATATGTTGTTTTTAATTATTTGCATTAATTCAAGATAAATATTACCTATTTTCATGTAACATAATTTCTTCTAAATATCATCTAATTTCATTTCATTTATATGAAAATAAATGCATTTTCAATTACCTAAAAATAAATAGCCAAAAACTTAGAAAACTAAATTTCAGATATTAACCTTTTAAATAGAAATATTTAAACTTGCGTTAAATCTACACAAATTTTGAAATTATATTAGTTTTCAAAAACTTATTTATATTTTGTTTTCTCTCATGCTTCAATAAAAAATCCCTGAAAACTAACTGAGAATTTTTTTTTAAATGGGCTGGTAATCCTTATTTAAAAGGAAGATTTTCCTATAAAAAAATAACAAAACTTGACAATGAAAGATCCTTTACATCTTGCTACATTCATAACGTAACGGTATTAAGTATAAAATGTTCTCGAATTTCCCATAAACTGTTTTATGTTTAATGTGTTAATTTATTGCTTTATAGTTAAAAAAATAATAATAAACCTAAATATTTATATAATCCTACACAAGTATTATGATAGTTTTTCGAAAAAGTTTTTATTAGAGTTGTTTGACTTATTTTAGAAATTTATATATTTTTGATAATCTAGACTTTACTTCACTTTCCATTAGCTAAGTAGTTATGATGAATAATAGTTTTGGCTATTTGTGAATGGAAAATCTTACTTTCTAATAAAAAGAAATGAAATAGCAGAACTAATTTGTTTTTAACTGAATTATTTTAATGATTTATTTAATGTTCGCTAAAAAATTATATTGCAAGGAATTAGTTGAACATAAATAAATGAGGTACCTTTTCTTACTTATATGGAATTCAATTTGTTGTTTTTAAAATGTCCGTTTTAAATATTAATTTTTAAAATTTAAATATACATTTTTCTTTCAAGAAATTTCAAGTTTTTGTGGCGAAACTCTCGGACCCGTCACGTAAGAGAGTCGACATGACACTGAATTTTAATATAAAACAACAAGTTAATAACATTTATTTAACAACAATATAACAACATTAGTAAACAATTAGTAACAATTAGTAAACAATTAGTAACAATTAGTAACAATTAGTAACAATTAGTAATTAACAATTAGTAATTATTAACAATTAGTAACAATTAGTAACAATTAGTAACAATTATTAGTAACAATTAGTAACAATTATTAACAATTAGTAACAATTATTAGTAACAATTAGTAACAATTAGTAACAATTAGTAAACAACCTTTATTTAAAATCAATAAATGAGTGAGATGTGCAGTGGAGCGGGCAAAACTTAACTATGATGCTCGAATTCAAATTCAATTAACTCTCAAAATAACTAAATTCAAAATTACTAATTTAAACTCAACATACGTAAAGAAAATGGCTGCTCAAGAATCATACCCAAGACGACTTCTATGTCAAAGAATCACTACTGTTAAAACATGTTAATCAATGTAATTTCAAAACAATGTTAAATGTCTCTATTAATCTCGTGAACTCCGAAAATCACATTTTAGAAGTACGTAGGTTTTAACAACTTACCTGAGGTCAAACTCCTTAACTGAAAGCTTTGAATCCATAACTCAGATTGCACCAAATGTCAATTTCTGATAGCATGTGGCAAAGTACACACTCCAAACTCTGAAGTGCTAAAGCACAGGTCTAAGATACTTTGAGAGACGATACATGTCCAAATCCGCTCGTTCAAACTTTCATTCTTATATTTATACTAAGCCAGTCGACCACAGAAAGCTAATCTACATATAATTGCAGCAAAAGATAAATAAAAACATGGGGTGCTTAGATTCAGGGAGGCACAATTATACTTGTGAAAGTCAGAGAAAATGACAGATAGATGGCAATTTCACGCATAGGTGTTAAATGTCGGACAACACGTGCACAAACTAGGCTATTCTCATAAGTGACTAGTCCGACACTGGCACAATTCCATTTAGCAGAAATTAGCATTTTTGCATGGAAATATTGAGTTCAATAGAGTTGCCGAATGCATTTGTAATATCGATACTTATTTCATTTAATTATGTATTAATAAGAGTTTTTGAAAATTAATAATCATATTTGAATAATTTTGTTAAATCAGTATGCCATTGTATTTAAACTTTTATGTAAAAAATTAAGAATACTTTATAATTCATTATTTTGAATAGTTATAAATATTAGTCAATTTGTAGCTATCGTGAAATATAAACAATGAAAGACATACTTCAAGTATTGAAATGTGTGAGGAATGATGAATTAAATTTAATAAAATATATAATTTATTAGCCAGATAAATACTATTTCGAACATGATGAAAATCAGTGACCTACAAAAGATCAAATTACATTATTTAATAAATTGTAATTTTTCATGTTTGCTAAAATTATATCCATATTGTAGCATGAAGAATAGTTTGTAATGCAGGAAAAGGTTATAAACTTCCCAAATGTCTGTTAATTTTTTAGAAGTACCTATAATTAATTTTGCTGTAAAATATATTATTTATAAGCGTATTTTTTTTTTAATTGATTAAACAGGGATAGAAAACTTAATAAATATATTAAAGAACTCGGGAAACCTACTATGGCTAAACTGATTAAATACTACTTTAAAACAATACATTAAACATATATTTCGTGAAAAAAATCCTGACATTAATTATGGGTATCTCTAATAGTTTCTGAAGAGATAAATTCTATGATGCATAAATTGCTAACTTAATTATGCATAAATTAAATACGCTCCAATCATTAAGTAAAAAAATCATTTAGAATGAATTTTTAGAGTTGTTTATAAATTTATAATATTATTTTTAATAACTTAAAATGTTTACATATGCACAACACGCAAAAGAAACATAGTGTTTAAAGTTATTCAAAATGATTGAATTTTTTTAATTAATTTTTTCCTCTCAATACTTAAGGCTATACACTAGTGCGATTTCGAGGAAATTTAATTAAAACTTCGGAAAAGTAGTTTTAAGAAGCATTATCATTAGACGGTAACGCAAACTGATACAGAAAATGCTTGATTTATGAAATGAAACTAATTTTGCTTACAATCAATATTTTGAGCAACAACAAAATATCTTGCTTTCATTAAATTAATAAACCAATCTTCTATTAAAATTCAAAATAAAATCCAAATTTATTAAAAATATCGAAAACAGCTATACAAAAAACTATATTAATATATTAACTATAAAAAAATTAATACAACATGGTTAGTTGAAATAAAAGTTTAATAAACACGTTTTTTATAGATTAGTTAAAGCATAAATGATAATTAGAAGGTTTTAATTCAGCTCAATAACATAGAGAGAAACATTTTAGAATGAATATTATGATATTTTAGGTACCTTCTAAATAATAATAATAATAATAATAAACTTTTCAAACAATTTCTTAAGAAATATCTATCAACATTGTTATACTACACAAAGGCGACAAAATGAACCCCACTCCATGATATAGGCTAGAGAGAAACATTTTAGAATGAAAATAATATTTTAGACATTACACATTCTTCTGAATAAAAAGCCTATATAAAAAAATAACTTTTTCCAACAGTTTCTTAATAAAAGGCTATGCCATAGCGTAAATATTTTTAAATACAAGTTAAGTCTGAGGTCTTACACATTTCAGCAGCCTAATTCCTATCTGAATCAATCTAGAATAAGGAAGTCAGCCGTATATCTCTGCGAAATGATTAATAAAAAAAATGTTAGTGACAATCATTAGGAAACATATTAAAACTACGGTAAAAATAAATCATTTTATAAGTAAAATACAGTGGCACCAAATTACCCAGCTTTTTATTTTGTGCTTTCACCAATATTTTATTTTTCACGGTCATTTTTAAAGATGCAGAAGGAAGAAAGACAATACTTATTAGAGTATGCGCTCAACATGGCTATGCAGTTTTTTATTCTTACGTAAATCATCTTTCTTTTCTTGTGGCTTCATGTAAACAGAGAGGTATTGAAATTTTGGAAGGCCGTCATTTTCACAGTTTTCGACAGATTCCAGAAAATATTTTTTTTTCTTCCTAAAAATGTGCTATTTACATAACAAGGATATATTTAATACACACTACAAGTACTTGTACAAGTACTTGTAATTTTTTTTATAGATTTATACTATGCAATTAGATTATAATAGTAATAAGGTAAAGCCAGGAGTGATGGCGCGGTCGGAGAGATTGCGCACATAGAGGTTCGGGGGGAAGGAGTAGAGTGAGCGCGCAGCGATTCCAGGTAGTTGTACAACAACAGTAGTGGAGTGTCTACTTGAAAGTGCACGTTGATTGCTTTGAGCGTCCAAGATAAAGTATTGCTATTTTGTTTTGTTTTCCCAAAATAAGTGCTTGAATTTTTATAGCTATTCATCAGAATTTCTGTACAATGTCAATAGTACAAAATATTTTTAACTTAAACGATTTCTGATCAGTTACTAATCTAGACTAACAATGTGAACATCAACGGTCCGTTTTAGAAGAGGTCATATTTAAATAAAAGGCCGCGCAATCTCTCCTACCGAAATTGGAGAGTTTGCGCATCCGCTACTTAGGAGAGATGGCGCAGTGTTTCCATTAGTTTCCATGCTAGGAGAGATTATGCAGCTTATTGGTAAATTTGTATAAAAAAATGAAAAATGAAAATGGACTAATTTTAACTTAAACGTGTTATTAAGTAACATAATTTTATTTTCTAATCTTATCTGAACTTGCTTTTTCTGATTCTGTAATTTTTTTCCTTTAATTAAATTTTTTTAATCGTTTTTAAAATTATTTTCATTTTCTGATTCTTTAATCATTAGTTTGAAATATTCACTCCTAATGCAATAATATTTGTTCACAAAAACCTTACAGCAATGTCAGTTAAATGTAATTATTATTGTTAACAATTTAATTGTAGTTATTATTAGTAACAATCTCTCCTACCCATGTGCGCAATCACACCAACCCTGTAAGGACAGATTACGCAAAATAACTTTCTTGGTTTTATTACAACTGTTCTATTAAATTGCAACATAACAACAAAATAGCAATGGAAATGCATAAAAAACAAATGAAGTAAAAATTATTCATGAATAGTTTAGCAAAAAATTAATATTTAGATTTTTTTTTTGCTATTCTTTTGAATTGTGCGCATACTATCCTAGCTTTACCTTAATTGAAAATGAGGAATCAAATTACTCCGGCTTACCCTATTTCTAATTTTAATAAATATACTTTCCGAAAGAAAATACAGTTTTTAACGTCAAATATTTTGGAAATTCTTAATTTAAAGCAAAATAGCAGATTATTTCATTATATTCATCGCCTTTATTGGTATCTTTTAAAAGTACTTTATCATCCTTCATTTATGATTTTATTGATAAATCCAAAATAGTTATAAAAAATAAAACAAAATCAGTTAAGCTCTTTAACTTTGCAATTCAATCATTATCGAAAACAAATTTCAAGTAGGAAATTGACAGAAGAATAATTAGAAAAGAGTCAAAGACAGGAATTTTAAGAGACGTTATTTTCTGTTATTTCTGCTTTCAAGCGTAAAAAACAACAGCTACCGATAGAGATGATATCATACAATATTTTAAAATTTTAGCATGAAAAAGCAGCTGTTAAAATTAGTAACAGATATGTTTTTATACAGCAAAAAGTATAAAAAGCTACCTATTTGCTCAGACGCTGTTTATTTGGAACATACATTCGAACTTGGTTAATACGAGTAACAAGGGAATTCTAAAAGTCCTCGTATTAACTGTTACTCGTTACTCGTAATGCCCGTGAAGATAATAAAAATCTTAAAAACACACAGGGGTGTTCAAATGAAAGTGATTCGAGGTGTGTATCCATGAGATGCGTAGGGACAGAAATGAGACAGATACATAGATAGAAACAACAATATTTAATGAGTGAAATGCATACAAAGTTTGTTAAAAAAAAATCACCCATGGCGTTTAGGCAGACGTCCCATTGCTTAGGAAGGTTACGAATTCCGTCCGCGAAGAATGATGTTGGTTGATCATGGAACCAGTCCAGAACGGCAGCCTTTACGTCCTCGTCTAGTGAAATCGTTGACCCTTTAGGCTTTTCTTCGGCGGTCCAAAGATGTGATATTCGCAAGGCGACAGATCTGGACTGTAAGGTGGATGCTCCAGGAATTCCCACTTTTTACGGGCCAGTGCCTCAGCACACACCTTGACGACACATCCAGCATTCTGCGATGAATATCCACCGGCTTACGCCCTTCAGTGTTAAAAACTTAATTACTGCTCGCTGATGCGTTTTGGACGCAGTTGTATCCACACCAGCCATTTTTAACTGAATGCCACGTCCTTACGAATGAAGTTATCACAAATCTGATTGCGCATGCGCACGCGTGGTACATATACCTTCACTATAGCGTTTGTTTCACGAAAATACATTGAAAACTGTTCGCATGCGACGCTTCGAATGACTTTCATTTGAACACGCCTTATAATTAAAGTAATTACTACTATTTATAGCTCAAATTATCTCAGTGCTAAAATTAATGTCACAGAGTTCACATAAAATTTTCACTCTTATCTTTGTGAGTGTCATTTTCTTTAGACGAGTTTTTTCTTTTTAAAAAAATGAGAATACTGAAGTCAAAGCCTTTAAATCACTAGTAATTCCAAAGTCATGAACTACGTACAGTAATGCAACTGACCACTTTCCGCAACTGATCACTTCCCTTTTTCACGGAAAATCTTGACTAACATTGCAATTTTTGATTTATTGATCTCACATATCCGTTTAATTTTAACAGTGCAAAAAGAGACATGAAAATACTCGTTAATATGGTTCAGGGGTCCGGATTAAAAAAAAAAGAAATAAACAAAAAACGAAAGTTTTCTTTTATGCTCCTTCCTTTCCACGGCTCACTTGGAAATCTTAGAAAGGGACGATGTTTGAAACGTTCTTATCGCTCATTCCTTCCTTCTTTCTTTTATTCTTTCAAATCTTCAAGACATTTCTTTGCATTTTCTTGGGTGGGGATCTCCTCGAAGGTTCAAATTACTGCTGGTAAAGCTGATAAATTACTATATCTTGGCAGAGATATGTAATGTAGAATTTTTTTCGCTGAATGAGAACAATGGGATTTCTTTCCTTATTCTACCCTACGTTTCGCTGAAAATCACATTGAAAAGAAAATCTTCGTATTAGCAGTGATCCTACTTTTGCTAGGTCGTGAAAATCTGAATATAGTTTAAATGATGAAATATATCTCCCATAGATAAAGACATAGGTCCACAGGTTGTGTCTTCAGAGCGTTACAAATTTGAATATTTTAGCTTGAAACATCCTGTATAACATTAATTTTTTCTAAACTATGTTCGGTAGTTCTGTATTATCTGTGAGAAAAAGTTACCCCACCAATAGTGGAAAATGCCAAATTACACTATACACACAATAACTTTAGAGCACACTGAAATGTAGATAACACACCAACAAAAAACACGAGACATGCGTTTGGAAATTTTTAAAAATGCATATTTACAAACAATGAAAAAATAAATAAATTAGTTAAAAAGTGATTACCTTTATAAGTCAAACTACTACACTGCAAAAAAAATTGTTGATTTTACAGTATAATACTGACACCCCAGCTGCTAGTATTATACCGTAAAATTAACAGTAATGAACATTAAAATAAGCAGTAATACACTACCGCGCATGCGCGGCAGTGTATTACTGCTTATTTTACTGTTTATTACTGTTAATTTTACGGTGTAATACTGGCTGCTGGGGTGCCAGTATTATACTGTAAAATCAACATTTTTTTTTTCTTTTGCAGTGTAATTATAAATTCTTGTGCTATTTAGTTTTTGTGATAATCAGTTTCGGTTTCCTCAAAACTAACCAAATATATACTGAAACTGTATTCCTGAAAAAAAATGTACTGGAACAAAAGATAACATCTTTACTAAGCCTTAAAGAAAAACATTAAGTACTTAAAAATATATCTTTCTTAATTGGCCAAATTACTGGAAAATGGCTCGTAAATAAGAATCAAAAAACAGAAAATTGTCACTTTAAAAATATATAGATTAGATACTATTTCTAGAAATCATTTTCGCCATTTGTATAAAATCCTGCGACTTACAGGAAATATATTAAGTTAAAGAAAGATGTACAGATGCATAAATATTTTTTGTTTTGAAATTTTTTTTTACTTTTTTTCTGATAGTTTTGGAAAGCATCTCATTCGATTGTTAAATAAATTTCGGAGATTATTAGGATTGTAATAGATTTCATTTAATGGAGAGTTTGACTTTAATTTTTTTTTATCGTACTCAAAATATGTTCATTAAAAAAAAAAAAAAATTGTAGTCATCCAAAAATCACAATTATTACCCAGCCTTAAAGCAGAATAGTAGATACATGAAAATGTATCTCTTTTTAATTGCCCAAATTACAGAAAAAGGAATTGCAGAATAATAAAAATAGTGTACAGATAAAAATGAAAACGTGGCTTTTCTTTAAAAAATATATAGCTATTTATTTCTTTGTGTAAGATCAAGTGACATACAGGAAATTTATTAAACTAATGAAGTACAGTAAAATCTCGTTATAACGAATTTCTGGAGATCACTGATTAAATTCGTTATACTGAAAAATTCGTAAATGTGTAATTCCAATATGGCGTTTTTAAAAAAGGGAATTTGCAATAAACATATATATTATTACTACACTTATATTGAATTTCAATTTTATCTCAAGAACTAATGCATGGAATTTAATTAAACTTTAGATTTAGTGAGACCTTGATATAAATCGATACTGATTAGTTTTTGGTGTAATTCGCCTAACAGGTGGTGCTGTTGTGCGGCATTTTTCACGATTTCCGCAATAGCTCTGTCTCAAGAACGAATGCACGAATTTTCATCAAACTTCAGATTCAATTAGACGCTTATATAAGTTGTTACCGATTAGGTTTTGGTTTAAATCGCGTAAAAGGTGGCGCTGTCATGCTGCATTTTTCAGGATTCACACGATTTTAGCGATAGTTATATCGAAAGAGCTAATGCTCGAATTTCGTTAAACTTCATATTCTATTAGACCTTGACGTAAGTTGGTGCTGATTACGTTTTCGTGTAAATCACGTGTCAGATTTCGTTTAAAGGAGAGTTTGACTTGAAACATTTTTTATATTACTCAAAATATGTTCATTAAAAAAATTGTAGTCATCTAAAAATCACAATTATTACTCAGCCTTAAAGCAGAATAGTAGATACATGAAGATGTATCTCTTTTAATTGCCCAAATTACAAAAAAGGAATTGCAGAATAATAAAAATAGTATACAGATAAAAATGAAAACGTGGTTTTTCTTTTAAAAAAAGATAGTTATTTCTTTCTTTGTATAAGATCAAGCGACATACAGAAAATTTATTAAACTAATGAAATATAGTAAAATCTCGTTATAACGAATATCTGGAGATCACCGATTAAATTCGTTATACTGAAACATATGTAAATGTACAATTCCAATATGGCGTTTTTAAAAAAGGGAATTTACAATAAAAATATACATTATTACTAAACTTATAATATTGAATTTTGGTTAATATGCAAACATGTCTGTACTCTCTTAAAACGAAAGAGTGGATTTTGCTTCTCAGAAAAGAGCTCTAATTTATTGGATCGTGAATGAGTTGATTTTTAAATGTTTCACTCATCATGATTTGAATTTTTATTTTCCTAATGCACTCGCACTCCAGAAGGGCGAATACTAAACAACTCATCTCGATAAAAAAGCACTCATTGGCGAGCGGAAATCCAGTAAGCTGACGCAGTTGACGTGACCTCACTGTCCCCATATCCGCTGAGCAGACGACAGACGTGTGGTGTGTAGTACGCGGCTAACACCACGTTGTTAAAATTTTAAAGAAAGAATACTTGAAAAGGTAAGAATTTCTGCTGATTTAAATACTCTAATTATGTTTTTTATAATGATTCTGTTTTATATTAATTGTTATTTTATATATGGCGTGATATTTTTCAGTTTATATCAATATTTTATTAAATATGTCTTAACCCTAACATTTAGGACTATTTATACGAGCGAACATTTAGAGATCTTTTAAGTTGGAAGGATAAATATTAAAAAATACTCTAAAATATAATGAAATAAATCCTTTGCCTCTCCTTTATGTTTTTTTTTAATGTTGTTTCAATAAATATGATTTATATAAATAGCATTTAGTAGCAATTTAAACTTTTAAAGAAAATATCTTGGCGGTACGTTTGTTTAGATAGTCAGGGGTCGATGCAAGTTTTTTATCTTGGGGCCCATTTTGTGAAAAGTAAAGGTTATTTTTGTGAAATTTATTATATTTTTGTGAAAAATAACATTTTGTAACGAAAGTGGAAATCCAGCTAATCAAATTCGAACCAAGCATTTATAAACAAAAAGTTTTTAAAATCCTTTTGCTGAAGTTTTTCTCTTTTTTGAACTTGTTTGTTTACAAATTACACATTTTAAAACATCATAAAATAATAAATAATAAGTTTTTATGGAATAGAATTTTGTGAAAGGATCAATTTTAGTAAAAGGAATTTTGTGAAGGGTCCCTTTTTATCAAATTGATTTTTGTGAAGGGAATATTTTATTACATTGATTTTTGTGAAGGGACCCTAAATAGGCCCAAAATTTTGTCTGGATCGAGCCCTGATAGTATATATTTTTAGCGATGTTTCAGAACTCTAACTTTTATAATACTATAAATTGAAAATTGACTTGTCTGACTTTAAAAATATTGTTTTAAAGTAAACAAATTATATTTCTTATTTTATTCTCAGTCTGAATTATAATATTTTAAAATATACTTGATCTATGAAACTGTATAAATCCCATATTTTTTATCGTATGTTGTTAAAAATAAGGTAAATATCTACATTCCCGGATATTCACGGTGTGAATATTCCTAAATAGTATTAGGATTAAAACATATTTAATGATAATATTGATATAAACTGAAAAATATCATGCAATGTATCGAATAATATTGCATAGAAAACATAATCATTATAACAAAATAAAAAAAAAGATTAAAATATTTAAATCAGCAGAAATTCTTATCTTTTCAAATATTCCTTTTAAAATTCTCTTTTTGGGTCGAGAGGGGGGGGGGGGGGTATATATTTTAAGCAGCTCAGAAACAACAACAACAACAAAAAAAAAAAAAAAAAAAAAAGATACTTTTCACTTAATTGTTGAATATATACATATATGTAAACATAAATATGTATACATTCAATATGCAAATTACTTTTTTTTTTCTAAAATAATAATCTACCTGTTCATGAAATTTATTATTTTACAATGAATTATTACATTTTACCATGAATTTTAATTCTCCTTCCCCTCCTCAAGTATGAGTTAGTTATAAATCACTCAAGTGCTACTGGATTTAACCTTCATTGATTTTATTTCACTCAAGTATGAGTAAAATAGAGATAACTCAATCATGAGTTGCTTAAAAACAACTCGTTCACTCGAGTTGTTTCAACTCTTCATGAGAAGCTGACTTTCAAATCATGAGATGAGTGAATTTCGGCTCAACTTGAGTTATTTTGGCTCTTTCGTTTTAAGAGAGTAAATAATAAATATACAGTACATTACTGTTGTGAACTTACTAGGTCGAAATAAGATAATTATTAAGTTCCTTAAGTTTCAATATTTTAATCGTAAATGTTATAAAGGAATGCTATACTTCATTTTTCACGATTCACAAGATTTTAGCGACAGTAATATCTAAAGAATTAATGCACGAATTTCATTAAACTTCATATTCTGTTAAACCTTGATATAAGGCTGTGCAGATTAGGTGTTCGTGTAAGTCATATAAGACGTGGAGCTTCTATGCTGCATTTTTCGCGATTTTTGCGATAGCTGTATCTCAAAAACTAATGCACGGAATTTAATCAAACTTCATATTCTGTTACACTTTCACATAAATAGATACTTATAAGACTTGGGTGTATACTGCTCAACAGGTGTAACTTTTATACTCTTTGGGTTGGGAATTTTTGTTGCAGACATCTAAGTGGGTGGTTGCGGAATTTCAATGATTTGTTTTCAAAATGCGATTCCTATATCTCCTTCTTAAATGCACTTAATTCAACGAACCTATACCTTTAGAATCCCCATGATGTGCATAGATTGTCATTTAATTTTGGCAGTGTGACAGCAAACTTTGAAGTATCAACATGTATGAAATAGAAGAAAATTTTGGGATTGGCACATCCGATTAGTTAAAAATCTAATTGATTTTCTACGCGTCAATTTCTTTTTATTTTCAAATTGCGCCAGTAAAATTCTCTCCAAAGTATTTCGATACAACGTCTTTTATTTTTTTTCGACACGATTCTAGAAACTACGATAAACTTTTCTTCCCGCTTTTTTGAGAGGCTAATCGCTCATTTTTGATTATTCCGCAAATTACTTCAAAATTCGTGGCTTTGATTGGATAAATTCCATTATTTGTAGCCTTTCGTAAAGGTGTTTAAAACTATTTGCACGACTTTGGAACAAAACTTTACGAGTGCTATCGCCTGATAAAAATAGCCACGGCATCAGCAGAATGAATCCTGATATTTTAGAATTTTTACCTTAAAGATGTACCGGGTGGTTATAAAATAAGTTTCCCTATTTGGAGCTGTCTGTAGCTTGAAGGAATAACCCGAATGAAACCAAAATTTGTACACATACTATTTGAGAAAGGGGAAGAATAATGGAACAATAAAAAATAATTGCAATAATCGCCGACAGATGGCGCTTTTGTGTGTGAAATGTATTGTGCAATACAAGAATGCAACAAAGAGTTAAGGCACAAAACCGGAAGGCATACCTAATTTATTGGAAAATTTCACAGTGAATGGGGTTAAGATTTCGCCTGGAAATGCCAATCAAGTTTAGGTTCCACATGACCATTGTGCTGCAAGACACAATCCAGGCGGTGGATGACGTGCTCAACTGTGGAATGTAACGGATCAGGAGTGATGTTTTGCACATGTTGTGATATGCGATCTTTTAAGTCATTGCGACACCTCCACGGTACACAACAGATTTTAAGTACGCCCAAAGCCAAAAATCACATGGCGTCAGATTTAGAGATCGAGAAGGATCGAGAAGGCCACGTCATACGAAAATACCGGCTTATTACTCAATCATCTGTGAATTGTTGTCGTAAGAATTGTTGTACTGCTCGCCCAATATGGGGCGGGGCTCCATCTTGTATAAAAATTGTTTCAGACAGGCACTGTCTTTGCTGCAGTTGAGGAACTACGAAAGTTTGTAACATGCGCAGGTATCTTTGTTCAGTAACCGAACACGTTACAGGGCCTGTTGGCCGTAACTCCTAAAAAAATAAGGACAAAGAATGAAACTTGCAGTAAAGCCACATCACACAATGATTTTTGGAGAGTCGAGGGGTATTTCGTGAATAACAGTTCGGGGCTCCGAAGCCCATATTCTGCAGTTCTGCGTATTGACTGTCCCATTCATATGAAAATGGGTTTCATCTCCCCATAAAATCTTCCATGGGAAGGCATCATCAACCTCTATTCGTGCTAAAAAACGTTAAAGACCAATCCAGTCTCTGCTGCGCCTCACCTGGTAACAACTGTTGATGACAACTAATTTTATACGGATAAAATTGGATTATCTTTCTTAGTACTTCGAACAGTAGCATATGGAATATCCAAATTTCGGGCAACTCCACGTCCACTAGGACCGGCTTCCGGAGTCCCTGATGACTCCAGAATCGCAGTGGCAATTTCTTCTTGCGTGCGAAGAGGTACTGGTTTCCACCCTCTTCCACATTTTACAGTAAACGAACCTTTCTCTTCGAATTTTTTTACCATTCTTCTCACTGCACACGGTGTCAAAGGGCCTTTTCCTTTACGCATTCCTTTCTCACGCCTAAATTCACGTAAAGCAGCTGCGCTGTTTGAGCTGTTAACGTAGAATAGTATTAAAATTAAAGCACGATCTGGTAAACTGAAAGCCATGTCGTACAACGTTAATGGCAGAAATGACCGCGTTTTGATTTTATTAATGATTACAACGGCGTTTGCACCGACAGGACCCATAACGCCATCTGTTGCCGATTATTGTAACTATTTTTTTATTGTTCCATTCTCCTTCCCCCTTCTCGAATAGTATGTGTACCGATTTTGGTTTCATTCGGGTTATTCCTTCAAGCTACAGACAGCTCCAAATAAGGATACTTATTTTATAACCACCCTCTATATCATTAAATGCTGTGCTAATTTGAGATTGCTCCATTTTATCTGATGAGATGTTAATAAAGAAGTTGAACTTGAATTGTTTGATTCTTTTTCAGGCAAAACATCCAGGAATTTTCGATGATTGCTTATTGTACTTATCGAACATTTTTAATTTAAAAATTGAATTTACCTTCAAAAGTACGACGACAAATTTTAGGGCATAATTTCAACACATCTTATTACTTTTATAATCGGCTTATGCTAAACCAATGGCAGCATTCTTTTCGAACTTTTCGCTTACATTTCAATGTTTTTAAATATATTTTTTGTATAGATTATCTAAGGTTGATGTCTTACTAGGTATATTTGTACTTCTTCGAATTTAAGTGCAGTTTGCTTTTTGACACGCGCAATTTCGAAACCGTTTCCTAAAGTGAAAGTATTCCCATAAAGACAAAAAAAAAAAAAAAAAAAAAAAAAAAAAAAAAAAAAAAAAACGCAGCCAAAATCGAAAGAGTAAAAAGATACTATGTTATGCAAAACCTCAGTTATTCTATGAAAAAAAAAAAAGAAACAAAAACCGAGAATTTTCAAAAGAACGCTACCATTGATTTAATATATCTATCTAATTTATAAATTTTTAATTGTTTTGAAAAGTAAATTCTTGCTTTTGTTATTTTAAATTGTTTTAAACTTTTATGTACAATTAACACTTTGAGATGTATGAAATATGTTGATCCTAATATAAAGTTATTGATGTAGTAATAGAAACTGATTAAAAAGAAACCCGTATATAACGAATAATTTTCGCGCATGATTCAGCTTCATTATAACCTGATTTTATTTAAAGCAATTAAATTAAATTACTTGTTTAAATATTTAAATGTTAACATTATCATTAAGCATAAAATCTTAATAATAATAATTTATTAATCAGGCCAGTGTTGTACATACGTCATTATTATTATAAACTAGGCCCGCACTGTACTAAACAGTTTCTTCATAGATGTCTGCTCCATCAGAACTTTTCAGTCCCTGACCAGGCTCGTTTATTTTTTTCAAATTTCACGGTCCTGTCTGGTCCGAACATAAATCAACGAAATAAGGCTCGGACCATCTCAATTTCTAAAAAAAAAAAGTGATATTTCTTTACCCACTTTATCGTACGTTAAAAATTCTTGTAAAAGAATATGTCACATATATTTTATACAAAATGTATATTTTTCAGTTGTGTTCGCAAACCATGGAATACAGAATAATAACATTATTGATTACTTTTAGAACAATACATTTAAATGAAGAGTCATTAGAAATATTAAAGCACGGTTGTACGAATAGTTACTTTTGAATTTTACTATTTCCGAAAATTAATACTCGCTTTACTTAATGGCAGAATTCTGCGATAGAATAAGATGAATAATACTCTTCTGAAATAGTAGTATTCAAAAGAAAGCAAACTTTAAAATGAAAGGTATCGACAGTTACACAAAACAAAATTTTGAAGCTCTGTAAAGAAAACAATGTACATAAAAAAATGTTTCTCTGTGATTTAGTAGACTAAAATAAATTTTTAAAGATTCGTTAAAGAAATGTCATTATCACTTAGTTTAAAAAAATTGCTCGCATCATGCGACCCGGAAAGAATGAGTACCAGGCCCGGCCCGAATTTGGAAAAAACAAAAGCATGGGCACGTGCAGATCTCTATTTCTTCAATCAAAAGGATGTCCACCTTTTTCTCTTCCCCTAAAAGCAGGAAACAAAAATAATAACACTTTTTATATGATTCACTAGTTCAAGCTCTAACCTCAAAGACGATCAGAAAAAAAAAATAATAACTTCAAAAACGAAGCCCCAAAAAAAAGCAGCAGTTGAAACGTGAGGTTACATGCTCTAGATCTATCGTCTCGTACCTGTGCAGAAATAAACAACTTCACAAAACGCCAGCATGACCGGGTAATCTTATTTTCCCTTCAAACCTCAATCCACAGCAACTGTTCCGATTGTAGCATAATTGAGCTATCGCCCATCACTATGATCGCATTTCTTCTCGCAATAATCCATAAGTTTTACAACTGCGTTTTTAGAATTTTCGAGGAAACAGTCGATTGTTGAATTTGGGATTAAATCGATGGCTGCTTCTTTAAACCAAATTCTTTAAAACTACAAGCTTTCGAAGATCAACCTTCCATTTTTTCCATGATAGTACATCTCGTACTCTAATTATTCAATTAACAAATACATATAGGTAGAATTTGGCGTATCAAAAATACAAGTATTTGAAATACATTTTCAAAATACATTGATAATTCATATTTTGTATTGTAAACTGATAAAACTACACTATTTTCTTATGTATTTTGTCAAGCATTATCCAAGTATTTTGTATTTTTAAAATACTCAAAACAAACTTCTCCAGTTTTCAAACCGATGTGTTTAAACCGATGTGTTTAAACCGATGTGTTTAATCATAGATTTGTAACAGATTTTTTTATAGGAAGAGATGGGGAGGGGGGGGCGGTAATTGTTAGTAACAAATTTTACTGTCCAAACTAAACAGAAAGTTACAATAGGTTTTTATCTGTGGTGGCTTACTTTGAGCTATGATAGATAGCTTAGAAATCGATGGATCATTTACCGAACGTGGGCTTGGATGGTGAAAAAGTTGTTTCCAGTGTCATCCAGTGTTTAAGATGCGCTGGTTGCCGTCTCGCTCTCTCACACAAAATAGAATACGCATCCAAAATCTTAATTTTTTTTTTTACTTTGCTTTGGAAGAAACAGCAGAGGAATCTGATGAAAAAAAAAACTGCAGCAGAGGATGATTGATTCATATACTACTTGGATCAGAAAGCTCACCGGCTGTTTTGTTTTAACAGATATTATTTATTGATATTATGTGTTAGGAATAAAGGAGAGCTGATAGAATATCCTGAATAAAAAAAACACGGAAATGCGCAATATTATGAACATAAATAAAAATATCATAGATCGTATAGAAGTAAGAAAGTTGACATAGTGCGGGAATGTCCAAAGAAAAAATTCTAAAGGGTGATCGCCAAAAATTATTATGGAATGGGTTGGGATACCACATGGTAAAGAAAAGAAAGGGATGCCATAATGGAAGAAACTATTAAAGAAGGCCAGAAGTGGAAACAACATATACGAATAAGTAAATTACAATAAACGCTCCAAAGCTCCTCCACTGAACTATGAGGATGATACCCAACTTGGTATCTCTTACTTAGATGTCGGACAGGCTGCAGCGCAAAATAGAAATGTCATCATTAGTACAAAAACCCTGTGGCAAATTTGAGACGACATACAAAGTCACACAAAGTCCACCATTGACTCCCTGCCGACATTTTTCACTCTATCGGTTTTACGCTCAGTTTAGCAATGTAAAAAATCACATGATGAGATTTCCATCTTGCGCTTCGGTTGCAGCCTGTCCAACATATGTGACTGAGAGATGCCAAGTTAGGTATCGTCGTCGTAGCTCAGTGGTAGAGCCTTGGGGCGTTAATACAAGGGACCGAGTTAAATTCCCGGCTTGAATATTTTTCACGCTATGGGTTTTACGCTCAGTTTAGCAATGTAAAATTTCACATGTTTATTAAACATAAAGGAAGATGAGGTATTCGACATAAAACTTTGGGGGGGGAAATTAAAAAAATTTTGGTCCAAGAAAACATCAGCTCTGTGGAAAATTTTGCTAGAATAAAAACAGATGTGTTATACACAGACATCTTTAAAGTATTCCTTTTATACCTGTTGCATCTGTTCACCTTTAACTGCTCTAACATGCGCATTTTACTGTTAATTTTCCAAACACTGGCAGAATTTGATATTAGAACGTTGTTCTTTACATGTAGTTTCTGCTTTCTCTGAACGCGAGCGACTACAGTTTACTTAAACACATTATTTTTAAAAACCCTGCTCTTCGGACGTACTACTTCTTCTCACATTTCATAGATTATATGCCTGTTCTTGTCTCCTCAGATCTGTGTTGAAACTATCAGCACAGTCTTAGAACATTTTGATCGTAGGATAACGAACGCACGCCATTTTCGTCAAGCTTTCAAAAAGATGTAAATATTTCAATATTGCAGGTTTTAACTGATAAATCGATTGATCAGAAAATATTTAACTCATACTTTACAAGGGTAAAATTCTTCTTTCGATTCAAACTATTTTTTCTTCGATTGTTCTGATCGAAATGCTTTTTCTTTTCCGAGTATTATAAATTCTCAGAAAAAGAATTTATTAAGTAATTCTCAATTAGAAATCTGTTCTGTTAAGGCCAATCAAAATTTCTAGTCATAATTTTGCATTGTAGATTTATTTTTATAACACTTTATTTGCATGTTTTAAATTACGCTGAATTATATCCATGAATATTTTTGTACTTCAATATACGTTTATATATATATATATATATATATATATATATATATATATAATTACAAAAATATTTTGTATTTTGAATGTCTTTTGTATTTGAAATTTTTAATATTTGACAAATTTTTTGCATGTTTGGTTCTAAAACCAATATATCTCATATAACCCATCGCAATTTTTTAATGCATTTTGTCTAACTCTGTATTCAGGGTATATAAACATAAAACGTAAGGCTATTTTTTAAGATCAAATAAACGCATTTTTAAACAGAAATGTTACTGGAAAATAAAACAAAAACATTATCCAGATAGAAACAAGATACAATAAATTAAGTAAATTTCCTACCACAAAATATGTTTATTTGATTTTAAAAAAATACGGCTGATTGTCAATTTTGTAAGCGCTTCTTTTAAGAATTATATTTTTCTTCGAAGTTTTTTTAAAAATATAATATGTAGAATTTCCTATAAAATTTAACAAAATCTTAAGGAAACTCGACAAGTTCTAGAAGAAAGATTACGGTGAAATTTTCGATGAATACATAGAATATTGGATGAAATATGAGCATTTAAAAGAAAACATATCAAACTGCGCATGTTCAAAAGATAGCTTTTTTTCTTTCTAACTTACTAACCAACAATTACCGAGCAACGTATATAAAAATTTCAGTTTAATATCATGAAAATTCATAAATATATCGTCAAAATAGGGAAAAGATTTTTATTTACTTTCTTATTAAGTTTGTTGTTGTCCCTTAAATGCACTCCAGATTCAATTTTCAGTGGAATGTGGAAATTCAAGCATATTCGTAATTTATCATACAGGGTGTCCCAAAAGTCTCCGTACAACTTCAAAAATTTATTACAAAAAATATATATAATTGGTCTACAGCAAAAATAATTACAACAGTACATAAAATAACTTAAAAAGTTTTTTTCTACTACCTTAGTATACTTGTACATGAGATCCTTTTGTTGCACGAAGAATATCAAGTCGATATTCCAATTCCATCCACGTGGGTTTCAGCATGCTAACATCAACAGTAGTTACAACTGTTTGATGAAAACTGAACAAAAGTTAATAGTCTCATGGAATTGAAACAAAAGATCCAAACTGCAGTAGCTACTGTTAATGTTAGCATGAAAAATGTTCGTGGATTGAATTGGAATATCGTCTTGATATTCTTCGTGCTACGAAAGGATCTCATGTTGAAGCTTACTAAGGCAGTAGAAAAAAACTTTTTAAGTTACTCTATGCACTGTTGTAATTATTTTTGCTGTAGGCCTATTACTTATTTTGTAATAAATTTTTGAAGTTATCCGGAGACTTTTGGGACACCCTGTATATATTGAAATTAAGAATCGAAAAAAATATGTATTGTAACCTATAAAAATAGAAAGAGAAATCGATATCTAAAATTACAGCTCATTCAGCCCATTATTTTTTGAGTTATGCTTAAAAAACTATCCGTATTGTAATCTGATTTGCAACGAATAAAAAGTAATTTAACATTAGGAGTTCCAACCTTTACATCTGCATAAGTCCTAAACTACTCTACGAAATGAAATGCAAGTTTGGTATCCGAAAGTAAAATTTACCAAAGAATCCCAATATAACTAATGAAATAATTACTTTGTAACACAATTACTGCGTTGGTCGTAGCTCAGTTGTTATGTCATCTGCTCCTTGATCCTCGAGACCGGGGCGTGCTACGTTTGTTTCTCTCCTTTTTTAACACTTTCCAACCTAGTTGAAAAGTGTTTATGACTTTGGTTTGTCTGCCGTATGGCCGTCTGCCGTCTGCCGTCTGTCCGTGCACTAACTCCCGTAAATATGGTCGGATTGCCCTGCAATTTTTATATGTTATTGTCGTCATCTATAGCATGTTCCCTATTTCAACTGAAGTGTGTAGCACTTATAGTTTTTTTTACAGGGACACTCAAAAGAATTCCGTTACATTACGGTCTATGGGGAAAAATCATTTGCGGTTTATTTTAATGATGTTACACAATTGCAAACACATTGTAACTGATATATATCTCTAAGGTGCATTACAAGAAGCTTAATATGGAATAGGGTGTGCATAGCACTTTTAGTTACTTTACAGGGACAGTCAAAAGAATTCCGTTACATTACGTCTATGAAAAAAAATCGTCTGCGGTTTATTTAAATAATGTTTCACTATTTTAGACGCATTGAAATTTATATATATCACTAAGGTGCATTACAAGAGGCTTACTACAGAATATTCTGTGCATAGCAGTCATCGTTCATTTACAGGGACACACAAAAGAATTCTCTACTGTCTGTTAACAAAAATTCCTGGAAGTGCGTTTTAAGTTGCTAAACGCGATTTTAAATTTAATTAACTTTTTGTCTAATACTTGGTGTGTATAAATTCTGTAGATCCTATACAGGGCAGCACAAAAGTTCGCGAACACATTTCCGTTTATTGACAGAAACTCCAGAAGGAGAATTTTAAACTGTGCTACGCGTTTCCTAACTAAACTAAAATTTAGCATCCTATGTAGTATATATACAAATCTATAGATCATATACAGGGCTGAATAAAAGTATTCTGATATTTTTCCGAATATTGTATATGTTGGAAATTCCAGAAATTACGTTTTTAAATATGTTATGCGTTTTCCAAATTGTTTTCAGCTTGTTAAACGATAATGATTTGTAAAATTATTTTGGAAGCGTTGGAAAGTGTTACATAATCTATGCTTGACGCATGATTTTTCGTTCTTGTTGTTTTATAAATATACTTGTAATTATTATTGAATAATCCTAATTAAAAATTATAAAATTGTGCATTAATTATAATGTTAACCTATTTATTTTTATTTGTAACTAAATCGTTGTATAAAACATCATTAAACAGTTACTTTTTTAAAAATCTCTTTTAAAATGTATTTCATATATGCTTTACCGATGCAATGATATTGAACAACTGTGTCAATTCGTGATTTTAAAGAAACATAATTTATATATTGCCTTAACAAGAGAAGTCAATGCGATGATAATACTACTCTGTTTTTAAAGTAAGAAGCATAATTATATTAAAATTTAGCATAAGAATTAAATTACAATATATTTTTTTGCATATTAAAGATTTTTAAATTTATAATACGTATGCTTGCGCTTTGAATTAATTTATAATTAATAAAATAATGTATTCTTTTGCAACGATGTTGTAATTTTTATTAGTCAATAATGGATCAATTAAAAAAAAATCTTTTTAAATGATGAGAAATATTTAATAATGGCTTAAATATCGAATAAATTAAATTTAAATATAAATATGTTAACAGTATAATTAATGTACGATGTTAAAATTTCTAATTTAAATTATTAAATTATAATTACAAGTATATTTATAAAACAAAGAATGAGAAAAACAAACGCAACCCGTCCCGGTCTCGTACCCGGGACAGCGGATCCAGGAGCAGACGCCATGACAACTAAACTACGACCAACGTTTAGTTACAAAGTAAGTATTTAAGTTGTGTTAAAATATTAGCCACCTTATTTTTGAGAACTAAGGAACGTTGTATAAAATCCGTTGAGCCTGAGACTAAGGGGCTTCTACCCTACAACATACATAAAAATAATAAAAATCTGTGATTACCAAGTTTGGTCCTCTCCTTGTTGTACAAGGTTTTTGCTTTTGGTAAGGCGAATCATAATGATACGTAGTCGACGGTTTTCATTCTAATTGAATACAATTATTGAAGAGAATTATTGAACAATAATTCATAGAACAATTCCAAGTTTTTTACAAAGTTTTATTACACTTTTAGCAACGTTTTTTTTTGTAATATGACAGTTTGTATTTAATAAATTTATTGTACGAAAACTCTTTGTGCGCGAGTAAATCTTGCACTAGACCAATTATTTTTATTTCCTGTTGCCATATCTTAAAAAAGGAACAGAGCTAAAGTTATTATTTTTAAATTTCGCGCTTTCTACCAAGCGTCAGTTAAAGTCGTGAATTTTCAGTAATCGAAGCCAATGCTAAATTAATATATTGCAGCGAAAATTCTATGAACAAAAGGAAATGCAGTCATAAAATGAGGAATAACTTTTTAAGATAAATATTCGAATGATTATAAAAAAGTGTTATTTAAAAATATTTTTACCTTTATACTTATTTCGTACTTTACTCTTATAAATACATATAAAATTTATTATTCAGATGTACTAAAGCTTTTTCGAAGTTAATTAAATGATGTAGAGTAGATGAAACAGATTTCTTTTTACGCATCAGAATTAAACTAGTAGAGCCATTTTTAACGAAAGCATCATGTGGCATTAAAGAAAGTGAAAAACGCTTTTAATGCAAGTTAATGGGTTGTGACAATTACGGTAAAAAGTAATGATCAAATAAAAATATTTTTTTTAAAACGTAAGTACGGTAACTATAGTTTAAGATGTCATTAAATAGCATCGTTATTGGAAAAATAGTTGTTTTATTGTTACTCTAAAGGAAAATCAAAGAAATTGTTAATTAGACAAAAACTTGTGTTTTATTCTGACAAGAATTTTTTTGTTCTGAGACAGCGTATGTGACAACGAAGATAATCTCGTTCGATTGGTGTGACCTTTTTTGAAACTATTTTTTAATAACTTTCAGCTACTATTAATTTTTTTTAATTAAAACTCATGAGTTAAAACTAATCAAGAACTTAAAGTTTATTTATTCAGTGAATTTTACAGTCTATTTTTAGTCTCAATAACTATTTTTCGTTAGTAGAAAATAAAATTGGTATCTTAAAGTAGCAAGAAAGAATAAGTTTATTCGTGAACAGCAACATTTTTACAAACAAAAATAGATTGTTCTGTGATCTGAAAAATAAACTATTTGACAAGTAATATTTAACTAGAAAAAAAAAGAAAGCTACTTCGAATGACTCCCACTACTTGCTTGCAATTGTACAGTCGCTGTAAAAAAAAAAAAAAAAAAAAAAAAAAAAAAAAAAAAAAAAAAAAAAACAGATACACACCATACATTTTATTCGCCAAATGGTTGTAGAGGAAAACGAAAGTAGTCATTCGATTGGGAATTGTGGCTTCGTTCAATTTACATTTTAAAAAATCTTAGGCTGGCATCTTTATATTAAACTTGTAAGAAACTATTATATTTTTTATACGAACACCCAATTTTGACATCATATTAGGATTCACATTAAAATGTTGAACAAACTGATGTGATACATAAATGAAGGCAAACAACTTCTTGCTAACACCATAGAATTAAGAAATGCACAAGATTCTTCGAAAGAACTTTGTCTTTCTTCATCAGGTGCAAAAAAGACATGCTACCACTTTGAAGACAGGAGCGAAACATGTTAATTTTACATTCAAAACTGATATCTAGAAATATCAATTGTGACATTTTTAATTTTGTGGTGTTATTAAGAAGTTGTTAATTAACAAGGAACGATAAGACTATGAAACTGATTCCTTTGAATTGTACACACACACACACACACAAAATCATTATGTTGCTAATATGTTAAATATTATATATTGTTAACTCATATTTTATTTTGTCTTAAGACGTGAGTCCCATGATTACCGAAAAGGAGCTAGATTTGTAAATGGTGATTTGACAACATATTTTTTTGGTAGTTTTTAGCTCACAGGCTATCAATGCCTGAGAGCTAATGTGCCCGCCCGTTCTGTATGTATGTATGTTGGTACGTATGTACGTAACGCAATAACTCTTGATAGAAATATTCGTTTTGCTTCAAATTTTGTTTATAGGTCCATTGTTATAAGGCGCTTCCCTGATTATTTTTAGGGGTTGATTGGTTAAGTATAAAGGGGGGAAACGGGGGGCTAATTCCTCCCTTAATTTAGGAAAATGGGTTTTTCATGCAGAATTTTCGTATTTGCTTCAAATTTTGTATATAAGTTCATTGTGATAAGGCGCTTCCCTGATTAGTTTTGGGGGTTCACTGGTTAAATATAAAGGGGGGAACAGGGGAATAATCCCCTTAATTTATTATCGATTTCTTTATTTTTTGAGGGCATTATTCTTTGAAATAAGAGTATAATATGCAATTAATGTGAAAGCTTGTGAACTCAATGCCATCAGTTTAATTGGGCACTTTTCTTTTTATTAATTTCATTGTTCGCTCATTTAAAAAGTTATTTTTCCAAATTAAAATTTTGCGATGTGCAAATTTTTGTGAAAAATGACGAGTTACATAGGTTCACGAGTCATACGAGTTACAAGGTGTTTATTTTATTAATTGGTTCCACTCTGTTATAAAATACTACTTCTTTTGGATTTTTTTTTAACCTGATGTGGGTTAATGTATTCTCGAAAAAAAGGTAGCTTAGAAAGAAATAGCAGTGAAGACGACATTAGTTTTTCAGAAAGTGATCATCTAAATCATGTGCTGAATGAGTAAGAAATAGTAGAGACAGGGAACTACAATACCGAAATTTCATTACATACAAACAATCAGCGACGACATGTAATAAGCGTGTCAGAGAATTTAGGGAAAAGAAACTCTAAGAGAATTTGCCCTCAACGTTTAAATGACCAACGACAACATCTATTAAGTATGTCAGAGAATTTAAGGATTTAAAACTCCAAGAGAAGATATCCTTAACGTGTAGAAAACCAACGACAACATATACTAAGCGTGTCAGAGTATTTCGAGAAAGGGACTCAAAGAAAAATTATCTCAAAGTCTAAACGACCAGAGATTTTATCAACTAAGCATGTCAGAGTATTTATACAACGGCGAGAGCATTTACAGAGAATAAATATCACCAGTTTCGACTGTTAATCACGATTTCGTAGCAGTTCACGATGTTAGGGATATGATAATAAATGCCAATATTGTAACGCTATATATTGGAAAAGGAATTTCGAAAAAAAAAAAGTTCCCTCATAACGTAAAAGTAAGGTTGTTCTCCATTTCGTATAGAATTAGAACAAATTTTCTGCGATAAAAGCTTTGGAAACATTATATGAATATTCAACTCCATGTTTGATTTTATAAACTTTCAAGCAGATATAACATTAGTAGCAGATATAACATTAGTAGCAGATATAACATTAGTAGCACATATAACATTAGTAGCAGATATAACATTAGACGGCTGCCAATTTTAAAAGTTAATGGACAGGTACATCATATTGCTACAACATGTCTTTCTGAATCACGTAGAAGAAATCAATGGTATTGTGGGCAGATTTATATATAGGATGCTAATAATGCTTTATAGTATATATCAAAATTTGAATCAACTATTAACTTCCGCTGTTACCTTGGTGAAATAACAGAAATTTTAGAAAAACATGATCGATACGTTGCAAATTACAGAGCATTACGAAATGAAGTAGAAGAAAAACAAGGAAAATATTTCTTATATTTTACAAAAGGACCTGATAAAAGAGTGCATAATAATCCTGTAACGTCGGAATGCGCAGCGATATTTGTTTCAAAGGATGGCATATTGCCAGATTTATGCATTTATCCCAAATTTAACCACGAAGGTATTATGTTATCAAAATTATTAATGCATATATACTCTATGATTTTTACTCTATTCTCTTCAAGGGATGATTTAGGTTGGACACCCGGTATAGTCCAGACAGGAAACAATAAAACAAAACAGACATCAGTCCTTTAGTACTATACTTACCGCATGTTGTACAGAGATACAGATAAATTCAATCCTGTTTATTATGGAGGCAGATTGCATCAACACTATGTTATTTACGTATATATTCGAATAGAAAATAAACGTCTTAATTACCATTTACATGATAAAGATAACTGAGAATAGAAAGTTATCAGGTGTAATGGATCCTGTCTCGAAAAGCGCATTAATAAACCCAAAAATGTTCAGAATCAGGCAAAATTGGGCAATATATTTGTACCGCCTTCTCCATCGATAGGAACCCAAGATATGTGGAACAGCTATCTCAAGATGCAATGGTCATTATGAGAAAGCATGGGAGAACCTGATTTTTTTTGTAACCATGTCATGTAATCCGTTTTGGCCTGAAATGAAAACAGCATTGAATAATTTTAAGCACATTAAGGTGGAATCATACGATACACCATTACTTATTGTAAGATTATTTAACATAAAATTAAAAGTACTATTATAAGAAATACTAAGCGGAAAATTATTTGAAACTATCATTGCTTACGTGTATACGCTAGAGTTCTAGAAACGTGGATTGCCACATGGACACATGCTTTTTACAATAAAACGTGCTCAGAAACTAAAAAATTGGTAATTATATATCGGCAGAGATACCAGAGGAAAGGCCGTTGAATGAAAATGTTATTAAACATAAGTTACACATACCGCATACAAATTATTCACCGTGTTTAAGTGAAAACGGAAAATGTTCTAAAATGTTTTCAAAAAAAGTTAATTTGCCAAGCAGGAATGAATGGAAAATTATATCCAGATTATAAACGACATGATAAGAAAGCAGAAGCAAATCATAACAACAGTAAAATAGGTGGACAGTTAATAGCAGTGGACATTACGGCAGGTTGTTCCTTATAACCATTACCTTTTAATGAAGTACGATTGTCACATTAATGTGTCGTATTGTACTTTAATATCAACCACTAAATACATACACAAATATATTCATAAAATACACGACAGATCTCAATCCAGTTTTAAAATATTTGATAATTATACTGAACTAATCAATGAGGAAATACAAGATGAAATTACTTCATTTGTTGATGTGGGACCTACTCAAACAGCTTGGAGAATATTAGAAATGCCGTTACAATGTAGATCACATACAATTTATAGATTGCCTGTTCATTTGCATCTGCAACATAATGTACTTTACAAAGAAGGCGATGAGAAGGACGTTTTAGAAAAAAATAAATAAAACAGTTCTGACAGCATATTTTGAATTGAATAAAGTTGATACTGCTGTTAGAAATATTCTTTATAAAAATATACCTGCATTCTACTTTCTGAAACCTAAAAAAAGAAAAAAAACATGGATTAAACGCAACAAGAAATTCTAAATTATTGGAAGAGTCTGTTCTCTTAACCCAAAATATTATGAAAGATTTTACTTAAAACTACTATTAAACTTTTTTCCAGATGTCACATGTTGCAATGATTTAACAGTTTATGAAGAAAAATGATATCAGTATTTCAGGGAAGTTGCAGTAACATGAAACTTATTATACATTGACGCTATTGTTTATTAAATAGTTGATGAAGCTGTTTAATTCATGATTCCCAGATAACTACAATTATTTTACGAAACTTACCTTACTCGGGAACAACCAATCACAGGTTCGAATATTTGGGTAAAATACAAAGAATACTTCTGCAAAGGATTTCACGATAATCATGAATACCGAGCTCTATAGCATTATAGCCTCAATCTTAGAATATGTAAATCTTACATGTAAGCATTTTAAACTACTCGATCCTAATACAGACTTGCAATTCATTGAGACAGAAGAGAAGGGAATTTGAGAGTAGAGCAGGAATTAAATAAAGGTATGGTAATGAAAGGAAATTTCAATAAGGATCAATTACTTTATAACTGATTGGATATTCTCTTCGGTACTGTGAAAAAGTGATGTCAAATTCTTCTTTGTGGGTGGACCTGGAGGAACTGGCAAAACTTACATTTACAGCTGACTCATCTCTTTTTTTCTGTACAAATAACAAAAAAGTCATCACTGTTGCGTGGACAGGGAACACTTCAATATTGTTGACAGGAGAAACAACATCCCATCGTGCATTTAATTTGCCAATAGAAACAGATTAATATTCCAAATGTTATTGTAAAAAATGTGATGATAAAATTGATTTATATGAAACAGGTGTAATTATTTCGGACGAAGCTTCAAGGATTCCAAGCAGAGCAGTGGAAATTATGAATTACGTCGAGATTTCTGTAGTGACAGTAGGCCTTTTGGTGGTAAATTTGTAATTTTCAGTCGAGATTTCTTCAAATTTTACCCGGTTTGAAATATGCTTCACCCTCAAAAATTATCAATTCCACATTAAAGTCAACCCTAATATGACCAAAATGCATGCAATTTAAATTAGCAAAACATATGGGATAAACTGATGTAGAACATGCAAGCTGGTTATTAACGCTGGCAATAACACTATTCAAACTTTAGAAATTGCAGATAACTAGAAATCTTGAGACATAATTTAAGATATTTATGACGAATCCATTTCCTCAAATGCAGAGTTATCAAATAGAATAATATTGGCCTGTTATAATGATGCTGATCCATGTATTAAATAACAAAGTATTAAATATGGTCGATTGAAAGGTTCATATTTACAGAAGCATAGACAAAACTAAACATCGAGAAGTAATTCAAACGGATGAAGATCTGCAGTTAGAATAACAAATTGAATATTTAAATTCATTAAACTTTCCTGGATTCCTGTACTTAAATTACAATTGAACACATGATCCGTTGACATGCTATTCACATTAAGAATGGTCTCTGTAATGGAACCAGATTACAAATTGTAAAATTGCATAATCATTCATAGCTAGTAAAATCCTGACTGGGGATCACTATGGAGACGTTTCCTTTCTTTCACGTATTACCCTAGTTAAGGAAAGAAAAATGCAAGCAGACTACCATTTATACTGCACAGAAGACAATTTCCTGTAGTTTTAGAATTTGCTATTTCTTTAAATAAACCGCAAGGGCAGAATTTTGACAGAGTCAGAATCCACGTCGATAGACCATTGTTTAGCTATGGTCTGTTATATGTTGCCTTATCCAGATGCCGATGACAAAGTGGCATAAAAAATCAATGCTCTGAGGCTATTACAAATGTTGTTTAAAATTGATACCTCAGTTTTGCTCTTACTTCTGAAAAATAATTAAAAAATTTTTGTTTATAAGATAAATAAAGTTAATTCTATTATATATATACACGTTTATAATATATATATATATGCACGTTTATAATATACACGTATAACCTGACCGATCTTTATTTTCGCAACCGTTGGTCCTAGATGCATACTTCCAATTACAAAAATGGTTTAAATAAGGTAAAGACTTATTTTTAAAGCGATTTGGGTCAAGAAAAACGTTTATTTAAGAATTACGAAATTTAAATTTTTATACGGTCCCCCGGTCCTATAAGTGATATTTAGTAAAATTTTACTGTGACACTAACAAGTAAGACAAAAAAAGTTCCATTCATCTAACATTAAAATTGACCGAGTTATGAAACTTTGAAATGCATGACTTATACCACTTTTATGTATCTCAAAACAGATGATTTCGCCCATGCTTTCAGGGGTCGTATATAAAGTACTTAAACTTATTTCAAGGTATCTGCGCTTTGAAAGAAATTGTACAACTATTACGACTGAGTTAACTTTTATTAGTTAAGTTTCAGATTAGTTAAAATAATTGTATTTTAACATATGTTTTATTTTGTAAGGATTTGAGGCTAGGATTTCTTTTAACAAAAATTATGTTATTTTCATAAGGTTTTATTTAACTTGCAACGATCGTCTTTCCAGTTTAAAATTTGTACTTGAACTTTAACTCACTTTCAAAAGTCCGATCGAGTGAAATTTTACAAACTGACTTAAATCCGATGACAATGTAATATTATTTTAATTTTCGATGCTTACCATCTTAATAATACTCATATTAGAGGATAACACAAATAATTCGGATAGATTACCGTCAACAAGTTGAAGAAAAAGCTTTAAATTAGATAACATAAACCTGCGATGGTTGTGTTTTTTACCTTTTATAATTACTTTTTATGTATTTTTTAACGCTGAATAAAAAAAATACCTTCACTTTTAACCATCATGTCAAGATTTTTCGCAAATCGTAAATTTCAAGGTTAAAAAATAGCAAAAAATCTGATACTATAAAATAGATGCAAGACTTTTTTATTCAGTTTAATTTTATTTAATACAATATTTTTTTCATTTTTTTTTGGCTTTACTGGGTTTCTTAAAGCTAAACAGCTCAGGGGTCCGATGAGGTTGAGAGGGGAGGGGGGATCAATTTTAACTTTGAGCTCTTTAACTTTGAAATTTGCGATTTGAGAAAAATCCTGACGTGATGGTTTAAAGTGAAGGTCATTTTCAGATTCAGCGCTAAAAAATACATTAGAATCAATTTTCAAAAGATAAAAAACATGTCACAACCCAAATTTTGAAAGACAGTGTAACCTGACAGCATTTTAAAATCTGTATAATTTTGTAAAGAAATGAGGTTGTTGTTTGTATTTTATTTAACAAAAATTCTATTATTTTTATCCTCTTATATGTTCAGTACAAATTGTATATTTTGCATTAATATGTCAGAATGATTATAGACTTCACATTTATATTAGATTGCAATGTTAATTTTGCTCTTAACTATTTTTTTTTTTATATATCTGACGATTATTTATATCTCTACTACATTTGTGAATGATCCCTATTTCGCAGCAAAAAATATATTCCAACTTTAAACAGCTATTACTCGGTCAGTTTTAATGTTAGATGAATGGAACTTTTTATGGCTTACTTGTTAGTGTCACAGTAAATTTTTACTAAATATCACTTATAGAACCGGGGGACCGTATAAAAATTTAAATTTCTTAATTTTTTAATAAATACTTTTCTTGACCCAAATCGCTTTAGAAATAAGTCTTTACATTATTTAAACCATTTTTGTATCTGGAAGCATGCATCTAGGACCAACGGTTGCGAAAATAAAAGTCGGTCAGGTTATACATGGACACCCTGTATATATATATATATATATATATATATATATATATATATATATATATATTACGCATTTTTTTATATTCATATAAAGTTATATATCGACAATATCAACAAATGAGTTGTGTTTCTGTAGCGTCAATAAATAAAATATTTGATTGCACTATTAGTTTACAATTAAATAATGTTTAATAATATATATAGAGAGGGTAAAATCTTATATTCTGCTGAAACCGAAATTCTTAGTTTTGACTTAATTTAAGCAGCCTTCTAGAAAGTCATTGTTGAAATACTTAGCTCTAGGCAAGAAGAAAAACATTCCTTATGGTATCTTCGCACGGGTATTTTTTAGTTTCAGTAATGAAAATTTTATTTATAATTATTTTTTGTTCTATTGTTGCTAGTTTTCAAAGTTCGTAAATATAAAAAAAATTAAAGTTACTGAAACTTTAATATTATTGTATGTAGCATATTTAATGAGGATTTGTTTCAAACAGTAAAACTGTTACTGCCACGTTTAGGTGCTGTATTTTTTACGATTTTCTTTCGACCATTATTCTTTTGGGGTAAGACTGGATGATATCCTACGTGGAATCGAACCGAATTCTGGAAAACAATGCTTGAAGATCCGATAATCAGTGTTTGAATGAAAGCCAGTCAAAAACTACATAGGTAAGGCTCATTAGGATTTTTCTAAAGCTGAAAAAGAGGGGAACTCATTTCTTGCAATTAACAATCAATTTTTAACGTTAATAATCATCCTTTTGTCTTTAAATATTAAATCAATAAATTTATAATGGAGAAATTGTTAGTTAGATCTCATTGTTAAAATTGTAAAATAAAATATTTAGTTCCATCTCAAAAGAAAAACTACTCTTTCATTTCTTGAAAGATCAATATATCCGGTTTCATTCCTTTTTTTAAAAAAGCATTAAAAAGTATAAAATGAATTAAAAGTAAAAAGAAGTGTGTAATGTTTAAAAAACCCATCATTTTATTTTTTAAAGTTAAACATATATATTAATTATAATATGTTGGTGGCGTAAGAACGGATGATTTGACTTTTTCTAGAAAAGCATTTGTAAAGAAAAATGTGATTAATAAATCTTATATTCAGAGCTTAACAAATGCGGTTTTGCTATCGGCGACCAATTTTGTTTTTATTTGGCGACTAAGTTATTTAACCTGTCTATTTTTTGTTTGCACAAAAATTGACCTAAGAAAATAGCACAATATTCATAGCACAAACGGCAATTTATCCTTTCCCCGATGATTTTGACGACGTAATGCAACCACGAGAAAATGGTTTATTTTAGCAATGCATATTACATAAATAAACTTGATTTACTTTGCAAACATAATTAATTTTAACATTTCTCATATTGAGATTTATTTTAGAAGCACATAAAGATTTTTATTATTCGAGCCGGCTTATGTATGTAAGTTTATTCTTTTGCAATCCATATGTTACTTACGTGCAAGAGATAGCAAGAGCAGCATCTGTTACTCATCTTAATCACAATGTTAAATTTAAAGTTTCTCATTATAGATGTTGCAAAGTTACAAAATATTAAAAAATAAACTTAGAAATTATATTCAACCAATTTTTGTTTTAACTTTTATTTTTAAATTAGCTAAAACAAATTCATTAAATATAAATTTTAAAAGAATAAAATCAGAAATATTTGACTGACTTCGGCAGGAAAAAAAGCACAAACTTGTTTCTCAGCCTCACTGTTTCATCGACGTCCTCCCCACCCCCTTCCCTCATCAAATATAAATTTTGCAGCCCACAACTATCCGGACATTTGAATCATTCGATAATCAATATTTTCGGAGCATGCCGGTCAATTCAGCCTTTACAGTATTTTTTTTTCTAGAGTTATATAACTTTGTTAAGTTTCATTATAAATCGTAGTGTACATTATCTTTCATAATTACGGACTATTTAGAACTATGTAACTAATAACTCTAATTTATACTTGTATTATTTTGTCTCACTTAAACTTTTGTGATTTTTGAAAATCAATGATGGGTGGGGGTTGGGTATGTGTGTGTGTGTGTAGGATGGGTGCGGGGTGATAAATATTTTTTTACTGGCGAATAGAATTTTTTGCTTGTTACCAGATTTTATCAAATCTGTAAAGCTGTGCTTATGTCTATAATGTTATTATTGTTTAAGGATAAGTACAGACTATTCACGCAAATTTTTATTAAATACTGATGGAAATTCTGACTTCAAAAGGCAACTAATAATAAGGTATCCGATTTCACACTACTCTCTTCTATATATTACTCATTTCGAGTTTTTAAAGTAATTTTTGATTGCGTGTTATTAGTTAATATTTATTCCATGATAGTATTAATATTTTGAATTATTAGAAATTTGAACATTTCTCCACATTTTTGTATTTTATTTTATTAATTTTATGCTTTTTTGCTGCCAGAATGTCATTATTTACCTAAACACTTTGTGGGTATTGAGCACATTATTGTGTATAAGAATTGAAAAAAAGAAGAAAAGGGGAAGGAAGAGAATAAAATGTTGTCTGCTGTGTGACTAACAGAACTCTTTAAAAAATACCATTAATAATAAAAGAAATGCAACAAAATTCTGAAACATCAATAAATCATTTTAGGTTGAACGTAAGCAAAATTAAAACCCTGCAGTTAACGTGCAATTGCCACACTCTGAGAGACAATTCTAACTTGATTCTGACAAATTTGGTATACTTAGAAAAAAACCCGTACGTAACACTGACAAAATGAATATATAAATAAATAATATAAATAAATAAATAAAACACTTTCTGTTAAAATATTTAAGGGAAAACGTAGGTGTTCCAAAAACACTCCATTACAAAAGAATTGATGCACAAAAATAAAACTTTCCAATCAGCATACAGGGGTAGTAAATATCCATATTTAACATAATATCGAATTGATTGTACGAATCAATTTTAAAAGAATAAATGAATTGAATAAATTATATAAAAATTATGTTATATATTAAACTTTCATTGATTTTTATTTATTTTACGAAATATCACCTTTGACTAAATTGCATAACAAAAGTTTTAATACAAACAAACAAATGAACTAAAAACTTCTCAAAAGTTTAAAAGGAATAAAACTTTATTTGATGTTGGAAAGATTATTGCAAATGAAGTCAAATACACAAATAAATTATATTACTTTACTTGATATCTGAACAAAACGTGTGGTAATGGACTAATGAATCCTACTCTATTTGCACTATTATTTGTACCATAATATTTTCTCTGTTATAGAAGATTATAGCCGTTAATATTTAGATTTAAAATACAGGAAATTCTTCTTTTAACGAATGATCAGATTCATGTGTATTATACAGACAAATCATTTTCATTGTGTAATATAAATCATCGCAGTCGATCGGATACAGAAGAGGCGCCCAATATGTTGTCAGGGGATCCCTAAGTGCTTCCTTCACCTACATTCTGGAGGGGCTTCGAGATAGTTCCATGCAAATAAATACAAAATGAATTAAATTGAAGATTAAAAAGGAATGATAATCTTCATCGAAAAGAAAGAAAAATAAGAACACTAGAAATTACATTCCCAATGGATGATTTGTCAAGTTAAATTTTGCGTTCCCCCCTCCTTTTTTTCCTTTGTAAGATGTGTTTTGAGAAAAACAGGTGTATCAGGAGTATTTAAGAATAGAGTATTATGGTAAATTTAAAAGTTTCTTGAAGTGTAATTTAATTTCATGATCAATACGCAAATGTTTAGATATCGCTATTCTTTATATTGGTTATTATTTTCATCGTCTTCCCTCGCACTGTTATATTATTTCTAAACGCCAGTAACTGGTAATACAATGGGCTCTGGCATAAAAAACGAATTTTAAAAGGGGCTCTGCTATACAAATAGCTTGGAAACCACTTGATTACAGCGAATCTAGAAATGTCAAAAATCTGTATTAGAGAATGTCTACAACTAAATACTAACTTAAAGCACAAAGCATCTTATTCAGAACTTTCGTAACAAACCGAATATTTTACAAATACATCAAAAGAATTATGTACACACTATAAGTTCGAATGAAATGAAAAATAAGTATTGTTTCTTTCAGTACAGAATAAAAAACAAGTTTCTTTCTTCCAGAATATCCGTTGTATAACTACTGATGATAACATTCATTGATTCCACGTATCGAATATCTTTTTTAAAAGTATATTGCATATATTAATCATTCTGCATTATTTTCAATACTGATACTGAAATCAAAATTACAGATATCAACGAGAAAAATTATATTTTGAGATTCATCTTTAGATGATATATAGTAGACTTTTTCCTGTCGGAAGTTTTGTGCTGTCATCAAAATAACAGACACTGTTATTAAATATGACAAATACTTCTTAATGATTCTTAAGGACATTAACTGTTACTATGACAAAAACAAGTATTTTTTTCCCTTAAAAGAATTGAAAATGAAAGAAAAAAAGTAAAAATTCTCTAAATTTAATTTTCCTAAAATATCAAACATTGCATCATAGCTACTTAATGTAACAAAAACTGCTCAATGTGTATTTACTAAACTACGTATTTATAAATACAGCATATTATGTTTATTGCTTTCATAACTTTATTCATATATGATATTTTCAGTGAGAGAATAATTTCTCGTATTTAACCTATAGCATTATATTCTAACTATCAATATCCAATTTTGCAATGCAAAATATTTTCTTTACACATTTTCTTTGTTGCTATTGTAAGGGATCGTAATTTCTTAATTAACATTAAAACATGAAAATTCCACCTTATCATCATTTTTGAAAACTTTAGGGTGCATGTGATTGCAAATCTTCAAGAAATTCGATTTTTCAAAAATTAAACGTATGCATGAAAGAACAATGTTTTCTGTGACTTAAAGTGTACGAAGTTATACATTCAATTGAGCCAAACTTCATATATGTTGTTTACTATGTCCGTCTGGTCCCAGTTAAAAGTAGGGATATTACCCCGGAAGGGGGCACTGTGATAGCGACTTTTGTGCGATTTTTCTTTTGTATTGTTGGAAAGTGTATAAAGTTATGGATAGAAAAAAAATAACCAAACTTTATATGTACGTTTTTGACGAAGGACGTCAAGTCCCAGTTAAAAATGGGGATATTACTATCGCAAATACAAACATAGCGATTTTCGAAAACACTAAAACTACCCGTTTTAATACTTTCGTCATTTTAAAGCAAAAGAAAATAATACTTTAATACGTGAAAAACAGTCCTCTTAAAAAACATAACGAATATCTTTTATTCTCTGACTTCCGTGCCGACAAAAACATTCTACAAAACCATTTCTGACAACCACACTTTTTTTCACACAGCTTAGAAAAATACAATTTCGAAACAAAACATCTTTCTCACACAGTTTAGAAAGATACATTTATGAAAACAAAAAAAAAAACACCTTTCTCACACAGCTTAGAAAGATACATTTATGAAAACATCTCCTGTTAGTAGGAATTCAATTGGATTCGCGACAATCTCCCACCTTGAGTTTTCAACAGGAAAACTCAACAATAGGCACAACAAAATTCAAAATAACACAAAATATGTGTAACATTATACTTACATTACATGGCCAAAGTATATATATTCTTAACACTAATTTTCAAAGACAAATTATACAATTTCCTGCAAAAATTCAAACAAAAATTCATATATAATACACAGATAAAATATTATTACAAATTCAAATTAACACTAGGAAATGAGATATAGTAAAAATAAGGAAAAAAGGAGTTTATAATGTTCAATGTTCAAAAATAGTCTTATGACTGATAACGTTTTGGAACAGTCACTGTTCTGCCACTTCTCGTTCGTAATACTGGTTCGAAAGAGTGTTCTTTTGGAATCTCTAGATTGTACAGTTTTTGTATTGGTCTTAAAAGTTCACCATTTTCAGTTTTTACCCGAGCAACTCTCGGGTGACCATCTTTTCCAGAAATTAGTTCTTGCACACGAGCTAAAGTTCAATACGTACGTTTCTTATCAGACTCCACGAGAACTACATCACCAACGGTCAGTTGCTTGGCATTCTTTTGCAGGGAATTTTGTTGGCGTAACTGCCCTAAATACTCAATACGGAATCGTCTTCTAAGATGTTCTCGAACTTGTTGTCTATACTTTGCTCTTCTGCTTAATTCTTGTGCGTCAATTGCATCAAAATCTATCACATCTGAAGATCTTATTTCTTGAAGAAACATTGATGGTGTTTGTCGACGTTTACGATTTTAAGTGGACTGTAAATTAATATACTATCAATAAAATTTCAACTTTTTACAAACGAACCATTTTTTTATTTACTTACGACGAATTGGTTTTCGGAGCTCCCCATGGAACAACCGAACGAAACAAGAACAAAACAACTTCTGAGTTACATTTATCGCCAAGCGATATTAGAAGCCAAGAGTGGCGCCAACATAGCGGCCACCACTGAAATATTTATTTCAGCAACATATCTTAAATGTCCTTCGTTGTGAACAATTAATTTTTTCTTTTTAACAATAACTCTTCAATTATAATACAAGTTTCAATTCAATCAATAATACAAATATACAATTCAATTCAATTATAATATTAAAATACAAAGTTACTGCAAAATTTTTAAAAATATAAATGCACAGAAATACAAGAAAAATAAATATTTACATTATAATAAAGGATCATTTATGGGCAAAATACTAACATTAGAAAATGCTCGTTTGAATATACCATTTAGGGATTTTACAAGCACAACCCTAATTTTACCATCGCTCCCATAAATAACGTCTTGAATGCGACCGACTGACCAAGTACACATGGACAAATTACTATCCTTTAATAAGACCATAGTTCCAATTTTAATATTTTCTTTTTCAAATAACCATTTTGTTCGCTGTTGAAGATTATTTAAATAATCTCTACTCCATTTTTTCCAAATTAATTGATTAATTTTTGTAATTTGCTGCCAATGACTAAGTTTATTATTGGTAAGATCAGTCAAGTTTGGTTCACAGATGCCATTCATAGGGCGGCCGATTAAAAAATGTCCTGGGGTTAACGTTTCATAGTCATTTGGATCCAAAGATAAAGGTATTAGAGGCCTACTGTTTAAAATACCTTCGATTTGATTAACGACAGTTAAAAATTCCTCAAAAGTTAGTTTTAAATCTCCAATAGTTCTTTTTAAATGGTGCTTAAAGGATTTTACTCCTGCCTCCCACAAGCCACCAAAATTAGGGGATCTAGGAGGAAGGAATTTCCAAGAAATTGAATTAGCCAATAAGTAAACAGCCAATTCCTCGGATTGATTTTTTACAATTTTATGCAATTTTTTCAATTCTGAATTCGCACCAACAAAATTAGAGGCATTATCGGAAAAGATAGTGGCACAAATTCCGCGCCTAGCTACAAATCTTTTTAAGGTAGCTATTAAGGCTTCAGAAGTTAAATCTGTTATTATTTCTCAATGAATTGCACGAGTAGCAAAACAGACTAAAATTGCGACATAAATTTTACTAAAAACTCCTTTACGTTGGTTTTTGTTTTTTATAAAAAATGGGCCACATAAATCAATGCCTGAATTTGTAAAAGGGGGGTTTATATTTACCCTTTCTTTAGGTTACGAGGCCATGATTTGTTCTGCAATTTTAGGTTTGTTTTTAAAACAAACAATGCAATTATGCACGATTTTTCTAGCTATGTTTCTGCCATTTAAGGGCCAGAATTCTTGTCTCACAAAATGAAGCAAGGTTTGAGCACCAACATGCAAATTTTTTAAGTGAAAATACTGGAAAATTATAAGGGTAAGCCTATGATCTTTCGGTAAAAGAATCGGATGTTTTTTATCATAAGATAAATTTGATTTATCTAAACGACCACCAACCCTAATAATTTCATCCCTATCAAGAAAAGGATTTAAATTACTTGCTCGACTATCCTTTAGTTTCTCACCTTTCTTGAGTGCCTTCATTTCTCTGTCGAAATACATTACCTGAACCAATCTGACCAAATTAATCTTTGCTTGGTGAAATTCCTCCTTTTTAATAGACCCTACTATCCTTTCTTTGTGCTTGCAATTATAAATAAATCTATAAATATAAACTAAAATACAAATTAACTTAAAATAACTGTTACTTAAATTACAAAGTTTGTTAAGAAAATGATTAAAGTCCTGAGAAATAAGATGCAAATTAATAGTATTGTTCGATTTAAGTTCGTCTAAATATGCATCATCATTTGGAAAGTCAGTTTTTTCCTCTTTTTCTGTCAAGTCCAAGATATTATTAGTCAGTAATGGACCTTTCCACCACAGTTCCATATCTGAGAGTTCCGGAGGAAATGTTCCACGAGATATTATATCAGCTGGATTATCACTAGAAGGAATGTGTTTCCATAAAAATTGTTCAGTGAGAGACTGAATCTTTGAGACTTTATTTGCTACGAAAGTTTTTAATAGATGAGCAGAGGTTTTTATCCATGCCAATGCTATAGTTGAGTCGGAGAATAAAATTACTCCTTGAATGTCTAGTTGTAAGGAAGGGAGAATTTTGGTGACAAGTTGAGAAAGAAGCAAACAGGAACATAGTTCCAATCTTGGCACAGAAATGGTCTGTAGAGATGACACTCTTGATTTGCTTGCAATGAGGTTTGATGTGGTCGAGTTGGATGGATTTAAACAATATATATAAACAGCAGCACCAAAAGCAGTTATGGAAGCGTCAGCGAAACCAAGAACAAATATTGCTTCTGTGGAAGGAGTTAAAATGTATCGACTAATTGTTATATTTTCTATAGTTTTTAGTTGACTTACGAAGTTACACCAATCACTAGCAAGAGGTTCCGGAATGTTCTCGTCCCATCCTAGTTTACACAACCACAATTTTTGAAGATAACACTTGGCCTTGGAAATAATTGGGCCAATGAGCCCAAGCGGATCATACAATTTTGCTATGACAGAAAGAACCTGTCTTTTGGTGTATGATTCTTGTTGTTTCACCGAAACTCTAAACACAAATTAGTCTTTGTTGGATTGCCAAACCATACCTAGAGTCTTAGCTGAAGTGTTAGACTTAGTGCAAAAGGAGACATCTTCGATTTCGTCATGATTTAAAAGCTCATTCAAATTTGAATTCCATTTGTGCAAAGCCATTCCACAAGAACGAAATATGTCAATTAATTGATTTTTCAGGGCTATTGCCGAGTCTGAATCTGGGGATCCAATCACGATATCGTCCATATAGCTATCAGATAGGATAGCTTTTGCCGCAAGAGGAAATTTATCCTTCTCATCTAAAGCCAATTGTTTGATGCACCTTATGGCCAAAAAAGGGGCGCATTTAGTTCCATAAGTGACCGTGTTCAATTTAAAGGCAATTGTGGAATTATTTTTGTAATCCTTCCAAAGAATGCGTAGAAGGTCCCTTTGAAAGGATCTGTCAAAATCTGCCGAAATATTTTTTTAATGTCCGCAGTTAAAGCCATCTTATATTTTCGAAATCTTAACAAAATATCAAAAAGATCTTCCTTAACTTCACCGGAAAGCAAAATATCATTCAAGCTTTATCCGGTTGTGGTTGGTGCAGAGGCATTAAAGACAACCCTTAATTTTGTAGAGGATTTATCTGGTTTAAAAATGCCATGATGAGGCATGTAATAAACTACTGAGTGAGAATCTTCGACTGAAATTCTTTCCATATGCTCCAATGTTTCATATTCATTTAAAAATTCGCAATAAAGTTTTTTCATAGTACTATTATTTTCCAATCTCTTTAATGTTTGTTGTAAACGCCTTTCTGCTAAATTTCTCGAATTTCCCAATGAATTTAATTGATCAGTTTGAATCGGCATTTCGACAATAAACCGTCCGGTATTATCTCGTTTGTGGGTTTTTTGAAAATGATATTCACAGAATTCTTCTTCTTTACTTAGAAAACGGTCAGGTGAAATATTTTCTATTTCCCAAAAATTTTTAAGATTAGATTCAGTGTTCTCGATTTCATAATTAAATGTCAATCCACAATATGAATTAGAACTCTTGATTTTAACAGTTCCAGTAGCAATAAGGCCAAACACCGAATTTTGAAACATTAAATTTGGTGAAATGCGATTTTTTCCTTCTTTTATTATCTCATAAAAGAGTTCTGCCCCAATTATTAAATGAATTTTTCCCGGTATGTCAAAAGTAGGATCAGCTAGCAAAACCCTATTTGGTAACAATGCTTTATAAATTTTAATATTTGAAGAAGGTACACAATCAGTAATTTTCGAAACAACAAAAAATTCGCTAGGTGAAGAGAATGAAGCATTTTTATTACGAATTATCGTATTAACCTTCCCTTTAACATTAAAGGCATTTCCACCTAATCCACTAACGGAAACATTTCTTTTTTCTTTTTTCAAGCCCAAATAAGAGGCCATCTCTTGTGTAATATAGTTAGTTTGGCTCCCGCTGTCCAGGATCCCTCTGACCTGCACGAAGCATTTATGTAACGGACTATAAATATAAATATATGCCGTAGACAAAAGAACTGCTTTTTTACTTTCATTATTATGTGATGAAAAACTCTGAGATATTTCCGATAAATATTGTTTATTTGTTTCATCATTTTCTTTACCAGAACGACCGTCTGGCGCCAATGACATGTCAACTTCAGAATCGGGGCTTTTTAATGACGTTTTATTTTGAAATGATTTATTTTTATCTCTATGAAGTAACACGTTATGTGAGAGAGAGCAAAGCTGACACTTATATTTTGAACCGCATTTCGAAAGCATATGCGAATCATTTAAACAATTTATACAAAGTTTATTCTTTTTTACTTCATCAAATCTTTGAATTGGAGTCATTTTTAAAAAAACAGGGCACTGGTGAATTGCATGTAATTTTTTACAAACAGGGCATGAATTAGATTTCAGAATAAAAGTTTTTTGTTTGTTCTGGGTTTTAAATTTTTGCGAATTTATTTGTGTTCCTTGAAGGTTTTCCAATATTTGAACACGATTTTGTAAGAATTCGATAAAGTTACCCTAACTGGGTAAATCTGTCGTTGTTAATGTCATTTCGAATTCCTTACATGTTGTTCTATCCAATTTTGTCAAAATAATATTAATCAATAAATTTTCACTAAAATTGTTCATTTCGACATTTAAAACCTTTAAAGCTCTTACATGCTTTAAAATACAATCAAGCAGCATTCTTAATTTTTCAGCTGAATCAGTACAAATATTATCTAACATTAATAAAGATTTAATATGGCTGTTAACTATTAATCTTTTATTGTCAAATCTTTTTTTAAGTGCTTCAAATAATGACTCATATGTGTCATCAGTACTTTGGATTTATTTCGCTGTCCCCACAAGAGAGGATTGCAAATAAAAAAGTTTCTGATAATTAGTTAACAATTCGTTCGAATCAATTATACTATTAAATTGAGTCTTAAAGTTATTCCAATTTTCATACGAACCATCGAATTTCGGCAATGGAATTTCTGGTAATTTGACATTTAAATTTTTTGTTCTGTTATCACCATTATTTTCAACATTTTTAATTTTAGAATTCTCAATAAGCCTTTTAAATCTTACCTTGAGATTTTGGAGATCTTGTTCGATTTCTTCAAATTCAGCATCACTCTTATCGATTTCTTCATCTTTCAAAATTTTATAGAACTTCATTTTCAAGTCATCTAATTTATCTTCTAACTTGTTCAAATTCTCAATTTTGTTCAGAATATCTACTGAGTCTATTTCTTGTGCCACATCGGCTATAAAATTTGACAATTTTGTCAATTGGGCCTTTATGTTGCCCCTTCTTCGATTCCACACCTTTACATCCATTGTTACTGTTCCGATTTTTTTAAAAACAAAAACGAAATATAATCCTATGATGACGGATTATTCTCCGGCTCGACGGACCATGTCGCCGCTTACGATTTTAAGTGGACTGTAAATTAAACTACTATCAATAAAATTTCAACTTTTTACAAACGAACAATTTTTTTTATTTACTTACGACGAATTGGTTTTCGGAACTCTCCATGGAACAACCGAACAAAACAAGAACAAAACAACTTCTGAGTTACATTTATCGCCAAGCGATATTAGAAGCCAAGAGTGGCGCCAACAGTGTTAAAGGTGCTAGATCATCCACATCTTCTGAGACATACGTGAGTGGTCTAGCATTTACAACTTGTTCGCAGTCACAAAGAATTGTGATAAGCTCTTCATAGGATAATGAGGCTCTACCTAGTATTTTCCTCAAGATGTGTTTCACCATTTGTATCAACCTCTCCCACCAACCACCCCACCAGGCAGCAGTAGGCGGATTGAATTTCCAACGAATCTTTTGTACAGCTGCTGCAGCTGAGATCTGTTCCCAATCGATGTCTGAAAAAGCTCTATCTGCACCGACAAAATTTTTACCATTATCAGAATAAACGGTCGTCGGTCTTCCTCTTCTCGCTATAAAGCGCCTAAAAGATTGGAGGAAGGTATCTGTTGCTAATGACGTCACTAACTCTAAATGTATGGCCCTGTACACTGCACAAGTGTACAACACAATCCATACCTTTTTTCCATTTTTCAAATATAAGGGCCCAGCTAAATCTACTCCAATTATTTGTAATACTGCCGCATCTTGAACTCTTTCTGTTGGAAATGCAATAGGTTCTGACTCTGTCTTCTGTGCACTAAATATTTTGCAACGCACACATTTCTGAACTACTGCTCGATTGTTTTTCCTGGCTTTCAGGATCCAGACATCTCGTATAGATGTCATCAAAAGAGCCACTCCTAAATGTAATAGCTCTTAGTGTTTCCAGGAGATCAATCGATGGACTACAGGATGGTCAGACGGCAAAAGAATTGGGTACTTAAAATTGACAGTATCTTCTCGATAGATGACTTGTGTTTTTACTCTGATGATATCATCTTCATATAGGTTTGGTCTTAGGCTACGAATTTTCTCATTATTCTTTTCAAAGCTGTCTTTCTGGATCAAAATCATTAATTTTCTTTCAGCTTGTTCTATTTCAAAACATGTAAGATCAGATACTTCTTTTGAGTTCGGTTTTCTTGAATTACTTATGAATCTTAGAATCCATGCGATCAATCTTATTATTTTCTTGTATGATGAAAATCGTCGATAATACCAATCATTAGGTTTCGTGTTCTTGTTTAATGCTGAAATGACACTTTTCCGTTTCTCAGAATTAATAACTTCTTCATCTGATGATTCAACACTTTGAGGCCAAGTAAATTCTGGCTCAGCCAGCCAGGCTGGTCCCTCCCACCATTTTAGCTGCAAGAACTGTTCAATGGAACAACCTCTGGAAGGAAGATCAGCCGGATTAAATTTTCCTGAAATATGTCGCCACTGATCTTTCTGTGACAAAGACCTGATTTCTTCTACACTATTCCAGACAAATGTTCCCCATCTATCATCTCGCTTTATCCAGCTTAAAGCTGTGGTTGAATCACACCAATAACAGATCTTCAAATTTGGAATTCTTAAATCAGCAATGACACGACTACCCACCCTGGCTCCAATGCAGCATGATAAAAGCTCTAACCGCGGTATAGTTAGGTTCTTAAGAGGAGCTACTCTTGCGCGTGCTTGTATAAAACTCACCAAAATTTCATTTTTCTTCTTTACTCTCAGAAAAATACAAGTAGCATATGCGTGTTTACTTCCGTCACAAAATATGTGAAGACTTACATCATTTTCAAAATTATCTGGATTCATCCAGCGCTCAAGTTTGATGTCAGAAATTAATTTTATTCCCTGCACCCACTTCAAATATTGTTTAGCTAAATTCTCTGGAATTAATTCATCCCATTTTAATTTCAACTTCCAGCACTCTTGTAGAATAAGTTTAGGGAGCAAAGTCACGTGTGAGGCAAATCCCAAAGGATCAAAAACCTTCTGAGCCAATGAAAGTAGAGCTCGTTTTGTAGGAATAATTTGCCCTTCCACAATAGGGCCGATTTTGCAAGATAGGGCATCATTTTCCAGATCCCATTTTAAGCCTAGTACTGGTGTTATGTTAACTGTTGAAGTTCCAGACATAATTTGAATTGGATAATTCGACAGGCATCCCCTTAAATTGAATTTTGCGGAGGACAGTAACATTCTCCATTCAATTATGAACTTGTTTAACTCTTCAGTTGTGTTGAAACTACAAACACAATTATCTACATACAAAGATTCATTCAAAGTTTCTGCTGTAGAAACAAAATTGTCAGGTGTACTTTCCAGATGGTGTTTCAGAGTAGCCGCTAGTAAAAAAGGGCTACAATTGATTCCGAAAGCCACACGTTTATGTCTGTAAATTATATTATCCTTCCATAAAAACCGTAGATAGTCTCTATCACTTTCTGTAATACCTATCTGTAGGAATGCCTTTTCTATATCAGATACTGCACCAACAGGAAATTTCCGAAAACGATGCAATATTGAAGGAATCATTTCAATCATATTTAATCCTTTATCCAGACAGTCATTTAATGAAGGAAAACCTTTCACATGAGCCAAAGCATCAAAAACCGGCCTTACTTTAGTTGTTTCACTCGATTCTTTAAATACAGGCCTGTGTGGCAAATAATGTATTTTGGATTTTTTATTATCGACCACCCTTTCAATTATTCCTGCATTTAACCATGTATCAAATACTTCATTATAAACTTCAGTTTTATTCAAATTTGATAACCTTTTCTTCGTTGCAGCAAGCCGTTTTTCGGCCAATTCTCTATTACTAGATAAGCGGGCATTATCTAGTACCCAAGGCAATGCTACTTCATACCTCCCATCTGAATCTATTCTTATGTTTCTTTTAAAATGTTGCATAGTTTCTTCATGAATTTCATTTTTAGTTTTAGATTCAACCGGATCAGTTATACCAAGAATATCTAGCTTCCATAAATTAGCAACGGAACTTTCGTTCCAAAGAGACGAAATAACCATAAGAGAATCATTTGTTTCAGATTTAATGCCTGGAATTTTCCCCATGAGAGTCCACCCCAAATGGGTCTTTACAGCAACCGGACCACTTTTTAAAACTTTAATATTTCCGGTCAGTAATTTTCCCGCCACATCGGGACCAATTAACAATTTAATTTCATTTTCGGTTTTACATACATTATTTTCAACATCCGAAATCTTAATACCATATTTATTTAATTCTTTTAACCAAGGTCCATTTGGCACCTTTTTTATATTAGAACAAATAACAGGAACATCTAAAACATGCATATCACATTTATAACTATTATCAATACTACTTAAATGAATTCTATATTTGTTGTGGTTTGTCTCACTTGTTTCAACACCACCAAATAATTTATGAATTAATTTAACTTCATCAATACTTTTATAATTCAAATACTTAATTACATCTTCTGATAAATATGAACGCTCAGAGCCCGTATCTATGACTCCCCGTACAATTTTTTCTTTACCATTATGCTTTACACGTACATGCAAAGTTTGTAATAACACTGTTGGGTCGGAACCTTGAGTAGTCAAAACAGTAGCACTACTCCATGACTTATGTTTACGACTTTCTAACGGCGTATTACTCTCTTCATTACAAACATTTTGACACATTACAACAAAATGCCTTTTACCACAATTTAAACATTTAATCTTCGATTTACAGTGACGTGAAATATGATTTTTCTTAAGACAGACAAAACAAGCCCCCTTTTTCAAAATTATACTTCGTTTATCTTCAAAAGAAAGCGAATTAGCTTTAAAACATTTTTCTGATAAGTGACACTTGTCAAAAATATATATGCTTCATTATATTTCTTAATTAAATGTTTATCTTTAAATTTATCACCTACAAATAAATCAGTAGCAGTTGGCATAGAATTATATTCAACATTTTTAAACCTAGTAAAATTCTTAGTTTTTTCAAAACCAAAACTAGTACGCGCCAATAAAATACGTTCTTCAGACAACACTTCATTTTTTTAAGAAATTAAGTATAGAATTTAATTCACTCTTACCTTGATCAGACTTTTTACGATCCCGTTCCCAAATTCGGAGAACATCATGAGGTAAACATGATTCCACCAACGGGAATAAAATGCTCGCGTATTTATCCTCTGTGACCCCAAGAGATTCCAACGATCTAAGTTTGGTTTCTAGGTTGTCATATAACGATGACAAATTGCACTCTCTTTTCGATGTATTATTATTGCATAATACCAGCTGCAGCAGATCGCGAACATAAATTTGTATCAAAGTGTCTTCTCTTCCGAATCTTTCTTTTAGATGTTGAATTACTTTAGCATAATTTTCAGCCGATATAGGATAACTTTTCACAATTTGAGACGCTTTCGATTTCGGAGTAATTGCTTGCATCAGATATACGAACTTCGAGTGATCGTCTAACACAGTGTCTTCGTGAATTTTCTTGACGGTATTCCAAAACGTTAGCCACGATCTCGAGTCCCCATCAAACGGCTGTAAACTAATTTCAGGCAATCTGAGTGTGCGGGATCCCATTCCTTCGTTTTCTATCGAATTAGGTAAAAGAGGCTGATGTTCGACGGTAGGCTTAACAAAAAAATGTCTTACACTTTGCTTCACTGTTATTAATTTTTCATGGTATTCCTCGCCTGCCTCGAATTCTTTTACATAACCTTTTTCTGGAGACCCATTCGACAACATAAAATTTAATATTTCGTCATCTGTGGAACGTAATCTTGATGCTTTGTCTACTAATTGATCTAAAAGCTCTTCTATTAGATTAACATCTGGACTTGACTGGTTAATAGCTTCGTATAAAGCATTTAAAGTCTTCGTAAATGCGCTTCTAAGCGGCGTTCTTTTTATTTTTAACACATCCATACTTGTACAGTTTTCCACTTAAAAAATATTACTTCCTATGTCCTTGTGTTCGGGCGCCAATTTACCGCAAATACAAACATAGCGATTTTCGAAAACACTAAAACTACCCGTTTTAATACTTTCGTCATTTTAAAGCAAAGGAAAATAATACTTTAATACGTGAAAAACAGTCCTCTTAAAAAACATAACGAATATCTTTTATTCTCTGACTTCCGTGCCGACAAAAACATTCTACAAAACCATTTCTGACAACCACACTTTTTTTCACACAGCTTAGAAAAATACAATTTCGAAACAAAACATCTTTCTCACACAGCTTAGAAGGATACATTTATGAAAACAAAAAAAACACCTTTCTCACACAGCTTAGAAAGATACATTTATGAAAACATCTCCTGTTAGTAGGAATTCAACTGGATTCGCGACAATTACCCTCAGAAGGAAGCGCTGTGATAGCGATTTTTGTGCGAATTTTCCGATTTTTTGCAGTGTACGTGAAGAATTTAAGAATATTTTTCGGCGAAAATTTATATTTAGATATAATGTCATAGGCGGAGGTTTGTATTAAATTTTTGAGAAAATCGACCGGAAGGTGGAGCTGTAATAGCAAATTTAGTTTGTATCATATCATGTTTGTATGTATGACGTTACGGATACAATTGAAACAAAATCCATATATATGTTTTTGAATATGAACGTCAAGTACCCGTATAAAATGGGGATATTCTCTGGAAAGGGGGCGCTGTGATGTGATTTTTGTGCGATTTTCTCATTTTTTTACGGTGAAGTGTACAAAAAATGAATATTTTTTGACGAAATTGTATATTTAGATGTAATAAAATAAGCCGAGGTTTATATAAAATTTTGGAGAATATCGACCTGCAGGTAGCGTTGTGATAGCAAATTTTGTTCGATTTTCGGAACGGACGCGGTAGCTGTAGAAAATAAATCACGTTGAATCATCCAATTGTCCAATCTAGGTTTAATTTACATATTTGTAGTGAGCAAAAATTTTCACGTTTTTTGATATATTACCTGTTGATTAGACTTTTTTACGGAATTTTTTTTCTCCTTTCCCCCTATGGTTTTGAAACATTTATTAACAATAAACTTGAAATGTAATTAAAAAAAGTAAATAACAGGTCTGTTACTTACTTTTTTTAACTATGCATTTAAAAAACAAAAAATGTTACTCTTTTTGAATTATTAACATGTATGAGACAAAATATAGTTAGTTTTGGGGTTGCACATCCGACTAGTTTTCTAACAAGTAAAGGATATTTAGCATGAAACTCCCATCAAAATTTTACTTTGGATGCTAATTGAGTAGTTTTGTGAAGTGAAGTGTGAAAATTTAAGACATACAAAATAAACTCTGTTAATATAAAAAAAATGAAACAGCACAATTTAAAGTATTATCCTAGTTTCCTTTTTTTATTTAGAGAATCTAGAGTTTATTTTCTTAGTTTTACACTTTGTAGAATTCTCAGTCGTAGTAATTATTTCTTTTTTAAAGAATTATACCATATATTTGACTACGAATCTTTATTAGATGCATTAAGACGAAAGCTGCACAAGGTACCAGACGTGCTCCAATGGGACAGCGCACGACGCCATTTTTTACACGTTGGGGTACGGTTGAAAGTGAAGTCTCGTCTCTCTCTGCATCGAAAAAGTCTGCCTCACATTTCAGCCCAGTAATGTTCCTTTTTACCAGGTGTAAGTTACTTACTGCGGCAATCTATTTTACTTAATATCCCTCCCTTTAGAATTACTTTTCAAGCTCAGTTGCAACCCCATTTGACATTAAGAAAATAATAAAACATCCACTCTAAGATCATCAATCACAATGCTGCAATCGCTGTGTTGTGCAAAGCCAAATCAACAAAGATGAATAGCAATTAGGAACCTGGCTACAAAGAAAAACTCACTAAGTGAAAATACGCACTGCAGCCATGGTGCTAAAGTGCTTGTCATGCAGATCCCCGCCGTACGGTGAACAAGCGAACTTCGCTTGCTGCTAGAGTTTAAAACCCGTTTAGCCAGGCTCTCAAAACGGCAGGTGCTGACCACCTGGTCAGCGGTCTCAAGTCTCTAATAACTGGCTTCTTTTGTGAAAAAATGCAAAACGAATGTCAGCAATGCATCGTATGACGTCTAGGATGTTTCTACAGACACTTGCTAATAAATCTAAGTGCTAAAAATCCAAATCAAATAAATTAATTTTCTTGCTAGAGAAATCTATCTATTGACTCATTATTAGACCTTCATGCTTTAATGCCGCGTTTCTTCTTTTTGAATTGTTTTATTTTTAAATTTACTGTTTTTTTTACGTTATGACAGAAAATTAATATTGAATTGCTCTGTTCGGCATATAACGAACAATATGATATGTTAGATTAATTTTTAACATAATTATTCAAATTGGTGAAGAAATCATATGAGTTGTAATTTTCCAACTGGACGATAAATGTCCGGGCCAGAATTAAAACCAGGGATCTCTTGGCTGAAGTTGCCAGTTCCCTACCAACTGAGCCATCCCGGTCGAATCTGGAAGACCTAATTCATCCAGTTAATCTTATTGATCATAGCATCTGGTCTGATATCTGAGTAAGCTTAACAGAATAAATCGCAGGTAACTTGGAACTCCAGTAAACACTTCATACGTGATTACACTACGTTAATTTTTTAACAATTATTCAAATTGGTAACGGAATCATATGAGTTGTAATTTTCCAATTGAATTAGGTCCAATGAGATAGTACCTAAGATTTTCAATGATTTCGTTCCAATAAATTAGGTCCTCCAGATTCGACCGGGATGGCTCAGTTGGTAGAGCACTGGCAGCTTCAACCAAGAGATCACCAGGTTAGAATTGGTCCTGGCCCGGACGTTTTTCGTCCAGTTGGAAAATTACAACTCATATGATTTCTTTACCAATTTGAATAACTGTGTTAAAAATTAATCGAGTGTAATCACGTATCCATTGTTTACTGTAACTCCAAATTACCTGCGATTTATTCTGTTGAGCTGATTCAGATATCAGACCAGATGCTATGATCAATAAGGTTAACTGGATGAATTAGGTCCTCCAGATTCGACCGGGATGGCTCAGTTGGTACAGAACTGGCAGCTTCAGCCAAACAATCCCAGGTTCGAAACCTAGCCCGGACATTTTTCATCCAGTTGGAAAATACAACTAATATGATATGTGTTTAAAGTAACATTTTGGAAAATAACAAAAAGGTTTCTTGTATATTATCTTTCTTAATTTTTTGATTGCTTTCACTTTTATAGTAGGGAACATTGTATTGTACTTAATTAGTTTTCACAATTTCAAGTGTAGATTTATCTTTTACAAAATCTAAAGAATCGAAATAGCCTTTTGAAAAGTAGTTTGTAGTCGCTACATTTTAAAACAAGTAGTTGTGGTTGTAGTTAACATTTTCGATTAAGTAGTTGTAGTGGTAATTTGCAACAAAAATATAGTTTTTCCGACTGCTGGTTACACCATACGTTTTAACTTCAATCTTCGCTGATTCCTTTTGTCCAAATTATCGGCTAACAGACAACGTTCTTTTGTGTCTCTTTTTTTTTCTTACATTTGCGCAGGGCCGTACCGAAAGACCGCGGGCCCCGGTAATAGTTCCAATGTGCCCCCCCCCCCCCACCATGTAAGCCTGATGAAATAAAACCTGCTTAGACGAAAACGTACAGGAAATTCCGTTTTAAATTGTTTTTTTCGGTCTTAAAAGGTATAGATGCATGGATTTTTTCTCCTTTTACAGCAGAATACCGTTATAAACAGCCTTTACTGTATTAGAAAATAAATATGTTGGATAGTACTTTTTTAGAAAATCTATATAGTATTTTCTAACAATTTTATTATTTTTCTTTTACAGTATTTTACAGCAGTATTACTGTTTATGATGCATTGCTAACACCTTTTCATGTAAGGATTTTACATAAAAATTTAAAAAATTGAAAATATAATTAAATTTTAATTCAATTCATCAGTTCAGGCGCCGATTGCCTGACGCTATTGCAACTTTTGTTATTGTGTTTTACAATTTAGAAAATATTTGTTCTATGAAACATAAATAAATAAATGCCTGCATCTTTGCCATGTGCGTTCTGCTGATTTCTAATAAAAGCTGGATTTTGTTTCGAACGTAAAATGCCTCCTGAGTACCCCCCCCCCCCGCCCCCTCCTAGACAGTCCGTAAAGACGTTCAAACAACTTCTGACTTTTGAATTTTATTATTTGTTAGTTATTTTAATTAAAATTTTTATGTAAAAAGTACCAGTCTACTTTTTCTGGTATTTATTTAAAAACCAGTACCGAAGCCGGGCCCCTAGGAGACCCGGGCCCTGGTAATTTGTACCGGCTCTACCACCCCTCTGTACAGGCCTGCGATTTGCGACCACATGGTCATATGCTATTATTGTTTTGTTTTGTGTTCCTGACCTTGTCCAAATTATGGAACAGTCTGCGTCCCCTTATATAAATCTTTAATAAATGTATAACCTTAAGAGAGAGAGAGTAATAAATGTAATTAAAAAAGCACATAGTTGTTTTTCCAACAAACTCCTTTTCCGAAATAAAAATTCTTTGATTCATTTTCTGTTTTAAATAATCATTTCTGATTCCATTTTCTGTTTACACTTGAAAGTCTTGATTAAAAACATATCACATCTTATTGAACATAATATTCACACTGAAGAGCTTCCCTCTCGCCCCATTTACTGTTAAATCAGTTCTGTATCGATTATAAATGACTAGGGAATGGAATAATATGCTGCCATTTGCTCTACCTGCTAAATGATCAGAATCGGTCATCTATAAGCCCTAACTGAGGTGAAAGGGATATCATTTGACTGTTAATATCTATTACAGAAATGAAATGAATTTATATTGTAACATACAATTTAATGTATGTCAATGTAAAAAATAATCGATACAAAACTAACTAAAATGTAAAGTTATGTGCCGATTGCGACACATGTTTAACTAACATAATCTAATCTTAAGTTGATTCGCTGCTGCTTCTTTTTACTTACCGAAAGATTGGCTTTTGAGCTCTCTACTTGCGGAACAGACGGCGCGCGGTTATCTCCCTTCGCTCAACACTGACCGGGCGGTAGTAAACCAGACCACGGAAGATTTCCACCGGTGTTTGCTTATCTGTCGGCAAAATAGTAGGAATTTTAGGAAACTAAGGTTATTTTGTAACTGTAGCCGAGAAACACATTATAAAGATAATGATTGTGCACACAAACACACACACAGTGCAGAGTGATTAACTAAAGCATTACAGCAGATTACCTTCTGCAGTTGCATTAGTACTAATTCTTAAATCATCGATTAGCATAAAATTGAAAAAAGGATAATTTCGTTGAGTTGCAGACTGTTATATCCTTCGATAATATAATGGACTCTCGTTAAGGCGTCTCCGCTTAAGACGTATACCCGGTTAATGGGAGCAGTTTCGTTTTCTCCATTATTTTAGGTAGATTTCGTAAGAAATACTACCTATTGCATTCTCCCCTAAGTTAGAATTCCTGAAAATCTACGCGGATCATGACTCCTAGAACCCCCAAACACCCCCAGTTCAAAATTTTATCTATCTATCTATCTATCTATATCACTTTTTATGGACATGATAACTTCCATAATTCAGCGCAAATCTTTTCCAAACTGATACATAAAATCAATCGGCATAAAATCTCGGTCAAGTTCGTTAATGGGCGAAATCGAACCAAGGGGGGGAGGTGCAGGGGGCTTTTTGTGAAAACAGAACAGAACCCATAACTTCTAAATTATGATACGTATCGAATCCGTTTAAATTATTATTACTTCTAGGAAAAGGGGCGAAAATTTATGTAAGACAGATTTTTGATATAATTAAAAATGGCCTGAATGGGGGAGGGGGGGGGATAGGGGTTTAAAAAGAAAAAAATTCATAACTTCGTCAATTCACTTAAATTAAAATCCGCTTAAATTTATTATAAATCTTCTTAACTACAACTTTTATAGTGACACGTTTTTTATAGGACCCACTCTCACAACAAAAAAAAAAAAAAAAAAAAAAAAAAAAAATTAAAACTAAAAAAATCTCTGCTGGTTCCGCTTACAGGCACAGGTATATTTCGAAGTGGGCGGTCCCAACTGCCGCATCATGACAAATAGGTCTTTCTTCTGCAACCCCCAACAAACAGACGCCCCACGGTCTGCGTCTTCGAAATCTACCTGTGTCTGTAGGCCGAGCCGTCAGGGATTTTTTTTTATTTGCAATTAATGTTTAGAGCATCTTAGTGAGTAGTAATCACCTCATAATGCGGATATTTTTTTATAAAATGGCAAGACCTAATAGTACCTAGTTTTGTACATTATTTCTTCAAAAGCAACTTTGGTGTAACTTTGGTTATTAAAAGATCAGGAAATTGTCTTTGATCAAAAGAAAGAAAACATTCTATAACCGACAAAGTGAGAAGTTAAAGATGTTGTCAGCTGTTCGCTGATATCACGAATCAAAATGTGATCAAATGTGTAACAGATCAAATTTTTGAGCATGTCGCAAATTTGGAAAATGGTGTGGTCAAAAGGTCATTTGTTCCCCTACGGCAGCAAAAAGTGACAGATTAGTTTAAATAAAGTTAACATATGCAAATCCGGCAATGTCTGCATAATTTGTTCCTCCTAAATAATTACCATTTTCGCATGAACCAATTGTCTTTTATTAGTCTTTTAATTAAAATCATTAAATTAAAGAAAATGGTTTTTAGTGTAAATTCGTAACCTATTAAATTTCTGTCAAAAATTGAATTCAATAAATTAAACGCAAGGGATTATATTTTTGCACTATTCAAATTTTTACATTATTTAATTTTGACTTCAGTTACCACGGACGAAAAATAACGGTTCTTGGAAGACTGTATTAAGAGTAATCCCCTTTACTTGAAATTTAATTATTACTAAGATTAATTGTGGAGTTGTGGTTTGTGAAAGACTTTCAGTATTCTGGATTAGTTTCTATTTTATTTTTCATATTTTAAAATATTCATTCTGCAATCTTTTTAATATTTTCATAGTTTTTAATAATATTCATAAGATTTACCAAATCTTATCATTTCTTTTATCTAAGTCATTAGCCACTATATGATGAAGTATAGATCAACAGACAAATCTTTATAACGTCTTATGAAATTATAGCATGTCAGCAATTATGAAATGTGTGTCAGTTATATCGGTACTTCTCTATTATCCCGTCGACTACTTTTCATATCAAAAAACTATCACCAAAGTGTAAGATTAAACGCCAAAAATGCAGTCCCATTTACTTGATGTCAGAAGCATGATACGGGTTTGTTATGGCATCAAGTGGTTTTTAATTCGACATTTGCGTGTATTTTTCATTATGTTTTACTGATTTTTCATTAATTAAAATAACAATTATGTCCTTAAATTATTTTATTTTATTTATTTTGATATTCCAATGGCAACGTTCTCTCGTTTATTTGGCGTTACAGTTTGGCGATAGATTTTTGTTATGAAAAGTGGACGACGGGGTAATAGAGAAGTACCGTTATAACAAATGAACACTTGAAAGAACTGGAAGGGGGCGATGTTAGAACTCAATCGAACTTTAATTTAATTTATTTACTTTGGGGCACTGCTCCCTACCAGCTAATTCTACGTCCAGACCCTGCAATCTCTAAAAACTCGCTATTTTTTTCTGTTTTAAAAATATTACCCGATTACGGAAGATTAAATAATGTTATCATGAACAGTGGCAGCTTCTGTAATCAGGTTGTGTTGTGAAACGGTATGAGGAAATGATGGGGATGAATGTGACATTTTAAATATTTACTTTTAAATAAGATATTTTAAATACATAATTTTAAATAATACGCAATTTTCATCATTTAATGTTTTTCGCACGTATAATAGCTTAATTATTTTAAAGTTTTTTTTTCATTATTAAAATTCACGTGTAAATATATTTTCAATTCAAAAGTGTTTGTAAATGTTATTATTTGGTCTTTCGAAAATCTGGCAAACGTAAATAAAAACTGGATATTTCAAAACTATGAATTTAATCGCTAATCCGATAATAAAATTTTCAATAAAAAAATTAAATAAATAAAAATTATTGCACACTTCACAATCTAGTCAAGATTTTTAGTGACAATTCCATTAGCTATATTCCAGTAATTTTCAATTACTGGAATAAAGCTTTAGATTTACGATGAAAGCAGCGAGATAATTAATTTTTTTTTTTTTTTTTTTAGCGGTAGAATAAGCTTTATTTTCGTTTTTTGAAAAGCACAATTACTAAAAATTATAAGACATTCCAATAAAAGAACACTAGCAAAACCCGCGGCTTTGCTCGCGTAATTCGTGAAAAATGCCAAGTGGTATTCGTTGGCCTATTTTTATTAGACAAAATTTTACTGCTTTAGATAGTTCAGAAATTACTAATTAAGCCACACTAATTAAGCAAATTTCTGTAATGACTACATCACAGAAATTGCAATTTTAAAACTTTTCTGTTCTTGCTCACATTATAATTTAAAAAAATTTAAAAAGTGTTCTATGGATGCATTTGTGTCTCTAACGTAACAGTCATGTAAAATTTCAAGTTTCTATCCCTAAAAATTTTAGATAAATCATTGCTTAGAAGGTTTTTAGAACTTTTTTAGCTTATTTCACTTTTTAAATTTCGATTTTATTTTATGGAAACCGTTTTTAGCAATTACTGAAATCTTAAAAATAGCCACCATGCCAAATTTTAACTTCCTATACCAGCAGCATAACTAAAATCGCAATTTTGGAATGTTTTTTGCTTTGGCACCGTATTCAAATTTTGAATTTTGTAAAAACAGCTCTCTGGAAGCATTTACGTATAAAAAATAACAGGCATGTTAAGTTCTGACTTTCTATCGCTAACAATTTAGAAAAAAAAAACATAATTTATAACGTTTTCCGCTCAGTTCACACCTTTAAACTTCGAATTTTTAATAGACTGTTTATACCGGGAGTCTGTATCTTAAAAGTTACAATTATGCTAAATTTCCAGTTTCTAACACGAATAAATTCAATTAAATCATAATGTAGAACGTTTTTAGACCGTTTTTCATTTTCCATTTAAGCCTGTTAAATTTCGATTTTTTTTAGAAACCGGTCTTAGTAAGCATTTGCATTTTAAGAGTAATCCCCATACGAAATACGAAGCTTCTACACCAGCTGTATCACATAAATTAAAATTTTAGTACTTTTTTTTTTTTTGCTCCTGTCCTTTTACATTTCGCATTTTTAGTAAACTGTTCTGGGGTATCATTTACGTGAGTAACAGGCAGGCGAAATTTTAAATTTCTAGCCTTAATAGTTCGAAATAAATCGTAATTTAGAACGTTTTTAGAACGGTTCTCGCGCATTTCACTCTTTTAAATTTCGATTTTTTTTACTAATTGTTCTGTGCGACCAAATCAGCAGCCATGTAAAATTTTAAGTTTCTACCCCTAACAATTCCACAGTAATTGTAATTTAGAACGCCCGCCAATCCAAATTTGAAGTTTCTAATCCTGTTAGTAAAAAAAAAAAAAAAAAAAAAAAATAAATAAATAAATAAATAAATCGTAATTTAGAATTTTTTCTTCTTTCACCCTTTTAATTTTCGATTTATTTTAAAAAACTGTTCTGTGTGTGCACTTGTGTTTTAAAAAGTATCAGCCATGTTAAATTTCAAGTTTCTGCCCTTAACAATTCCATAGAAATCGTAATTTAGAATGTTTTTAGAAAAAATTTCCCTCATATCACTCTTTTAAATTTCGAATTTTTTTAAAAACTACCCTTAGAGAGCATGTATATCTTAAAAGTTACTATCTTGCCCAATTTCAAGTTTCTAATCTCTTCAGTATAATAAAAATTGCAATTTCAGAACATTCTTCGCTCTTGCAACCCCCTGAGGGCAGTGGCACTGACATAATATGTAACCTGTGCTAGAGCACAGACAGTCACTATAAATTTGCGAGCATTACTTTTAAAATCGGTTCGGTAGTTTCAAAGATACCATAGAAATTGTAATTTAGAATGTGTTTAGAACACATTTAGCTCATTTCACACTTTTAAATTTCGAACTTTTTAGAAACTGTTCTTAGAGAGCATTTACATCTTAAAAGTAACTACCATTCCAAATTTCAAGTTTCTAGTTCCTTCAGTATAAAGCAAAATCGAAATTTTAGAACGTTCTTTGCTTTTGCACCCCCCTGTGGTAGTGGCACCGACATAAAATATAGCCTATGTTACAGCAGGGACTGCTACCATCAATTTGCCACCATCACTTTTGAAAATGATTCTGTAGTTCCAGATTTTCCATAGAAATTGTAATTTAGAATGTTTTTAGAACGCTTTTCGCTCATTTCACTCTTTTAAATTTTTTTTTTTTTTTTTTTTTTTTTTAGAATTTGTTCTTAGAGAGCATTTACAACTTATAAGTAACTACTATGCCAAATTTCATGTTTCTACCTCCTTCAGTATGAAAAAAAAATCGAAATTCTAGAAAGTTTTTCGCTCTTGCACCACTCTGGGGGTAGTGGCACCGACATAAAATATAGCCTCTGTTGGAGCAAGGACTGTCACCATCAATTTGCCCCCATCACTTTTGAAAATGGTTCTGTAGTTCCAGAGATTCCATAGAAACTGTAATTTAGAATGTTTTATAGAACGCTCTTTGCTCATCTCACCCTTTTAAATTTCGATTTTTTTAGAATTTGTTTTTAGAGAGCGTTTACATCTTATAAGTAACTACCATGCCAAATTTCATGTTTCTAGTTCCTTCAATTAAAAAAAAAAAAAAAAAAAAAAAAAAAAAAAAATTAGAACGTTTTTTGCTCTTGCACCCCGTTGGGGGTAGTGGCACCGACATAAAACATAGCCTATGTTGGAGCAAGGATTGTCACCATCAATTTGCCACTATCACTTTTGAAATCGCTTCGGTAGTTCCAGAGATTACCCCCTACAAACAAACAAACAAACAAACAAACAAAAAACAATCGTTACTCCTTTATAATATTAAGTAGAGATTCCTAAAAATATATCTTAAGTTTTAGTTAAATTTTTTTAGCATTTTTTAAAAATATAATAAGCAATGCATTAATATACATTTTTAGGTGCGTTCGTAATTATATAAATACGTAGCACCTATAGTCGTCGTTTGGTCCGTCCGTCTGTCCGTCCGTCTGTCTGTGTGTCTGTCCGCATATAACAACGCAAAAACTATCCAACCAAATGGTTTGCAATTTAAAATATATTATCTTTGCAGAATTTTGTCGAGACATTTCAAACTTTATTAAAATCGAATCAAAACTTTAGGAGATATTAAAAAAATATTTATTAAGAAATTTGAATTTTTTTTTTTTTAATCGGTGCTTTTTTGTTATAGGAGCTTCCGAAGTTTAATCGTCAAGCGACCGAGATACTTATTTTATGACAGAAATTAATCTGCAGACGATATAATTCATTTCACAGAATTAAAAATCATCAAGATCTGAATATTTATATAACTAGCTGATACATATATATCTGAATATTTATATAACTAGTTAAGATATTTGTATGAACAGTGTCATAAAATATATACTTAACTAGCTGTTTAACTCGTTCTACGCACGGGATATCATGAATTTAATTCTAAAACGTGCGTACGAACGCACCTCGTTTGTAACGTTTGACGTACAATTTCCAACTTGTTTTTTCTGTAAAATGTACGATTTAATTTGAGATATGTCATACATTATTGTTTTTTACTCATAGTGATAAACTTTATTTTTCTCACATTATAACTTTTGTATGCCACTCCATGAATTACCGCTTTAATATAACTATTTCCAAGCCTCACATTTCCTGGAAGCATAGACACAAATTACTTCATTTTTTGTGCAATCCTTTAAATTATTTTAGGTCTTTTCTCACTAACACCTTCTGAAAAACAGAAGTGCCATTGCGTTTGGAACTCATCCAATTTAACAGCAATTCCAAGTGATTTTTATTCATTCCATTTGATCTAAATAAGCTAGATTGTAAATTGATTGTGAACTGAAATAACATTCCTCCACGTTCCCAATAGATTAATGCTCAGAATTAAATCTAAAGAACATTCATGAGATAAATTTAAAATTATGTATAAAGATTATAAAAGTTAAAACAATTGGGAAATAAATATATGCGCTGTTTTAAATTAAAATGTTGTTACTCTGATTTACATCAGTCAATTCATTTAAAAATTTATTGCAAATAAATTTAATTATATTTATTTTATTTCTTAATTAGTTATAAAATGTAATTAGGCATTTATGAGGATTAACATGACATTTTAAATAACTTTTTTTTTTGCTACAAAGTAGCTATTGTTTGTAAGGATAGTTTTAGACTAAAAAAGAATCTAGGTAATTTAAATTTTTGTAGATACAAACTAGCTATTGTTTTCCTTTGTTAAAACAAAACAGTTGCTAAAAGCAAAATAAACTTCAGCTATGAAAAAACAACACTCATTTGAATCTATATTCACCTTTGCATTATAATTATTATTTAAAACAACACATATGCATCATTTAATAAAATTTTACTTAAGGTGTTTTTCAAACATACATAACTGTATTTCCCAATGATAAAAAAAAAAAAAAAATCATTGTGAAATACTGTTATGTATGTTTGAAAATCACCTGAAGTAAAGTTTTATTAATTGATGCATATGTGTTTGTGACATTTGTGTTGTTTTAAATAATAATTACAGTTGCTAAAAGTTACAGAAAGTTTCGTTAATTTAATTTCATAGTTATTTGATATATATTATTGTGAAGTTTTAGCTGATTGTTGATTTTTACTTTCCGAACACATATTGCAAGGGAAGTTTTGTAATCCTGATTTTTGTGTGCGTGTGGGAGTGAACCCTATAATCCCAAAACGGTCTTTCTAATTAAGCTCCAATTTGGCGAATATGTTATAGACCACTGAAGCAAGAACTGCACAGATTTTTGTAGAAATCCTCCGACGGATTGCGGCGATATCATCAAGCATAACCGACGCAGAAGTAATGTCACCATTTTCAAAACAAAATGTCTATTTTTCGAATCCAGACGATTCCAGCGTGTCAGAAATTAAGATTGTAACACTGTAAATGACGTTAAATACTGTATTTGTTTCCATCGTTTCGTTATTTGGATTTTACTGAGATATTTGGGGACTGACTAGATTATCTGTAACTTTTTTTTAGCGTACTGTTTGTGGTATTATTTTCGAATTATAATAGTTTGTTTCACTTGATTTGTGTCTTTAAATTTTGTTTGTAGGCTTTTTGTGAAGACAATGGTAGTATCTTTGTTTATTAGTTTCAATATACGCGCGTGGTCCGGGTTGGTTCTCTTGTTTCGGTTTCGCTGGGTGTTGTTTGGGGTTCTCCCGTTGGAGCGTGAAATCCACAAGCCTAACGGTTGGAGATCCGGTTGGAATTTTCGTGTCAGAAATTTTAAAAATGTCCATTTTCTCTTTTTTTAAACTTTCTGGATTCCTTTTATTTTTTCTAAATATAAATTAAATTAGCGCAACCCAAGTAGTACAGATAGTTAACCTTATCGTTGATATTTGTGGAAATCATGGTAAAATGGTAGAAGTGGGTATGGTAGAGATACGAAATGGTAGGAACAGAGATCTTTCAATTAAGAACGTATCTGAGGAGGATTATGAGCATCTAACTGTTGGACCACTGTTAGGCTTTTGTTGGCAAATTGTTCGTTAGCCAATGCTACGGCAAGGCGGACATTTCTTATTGTGGACAAACGTTGGACAACAACTAGCCAACAATGACCCAAAGTTTGCCCAACCATTTTGTGCTACTTGGGAATGAATTAACATTTCTATTACTATGTGTGACTTCTTTGAGATATACCATTTTACTCTACTCGCATTCTGCTCTAGAAAATTACCTATTTAAAAGAGATATTTTCAAACTGCCTTCTGCCTTGAACAGAAAGACAGAATTTACTTAATTTCTTAGCCCATTTTTTTACTTTATTTAAAGTTTTTTCTAACTGAAATCTTTGGAAATTAAGAATTGTAGTTAAATTTGGAATTCATCTGACTTAATAGCAATTCCAAGTGAATTTCTTTTACATCAGGGCTGTCCAACCGGGCGCCCGCTATTCACCAGAAAATTGTTACAGAAATATTTGCTTTATTTAATCTTCGAATATGTCCGACTAATAAGGCAAATATTTCTGTAAGAATTATGTACAATAAATATAATAAGTAATTCATCATTAATAATTAAGTAAGAATAAGTAAGAATTAAGTAGAATAAGCAACATAATTTCTGTAAGCAAGGGCGCCAGGTTGTACAGCCCTGCTTTAGACCATTTTATCTAATGCACGTGTATATTGATTCTCAAGTGAAATAACAATCTGCCATGTATCCAACAGCTTAACTCTTTCCGGCACAGTGGTCCCACTCCGGGCACACCTAATTTTAATTCCAAACTTGCATACGACACCAAGAATATTTTAATAAAATTTTGTTTCTATAAGGAAGCTTAAAATAAGGAGTTCTTATTTTCTAAAAAAGTCGTTTGTAAATTCCGGTGTCAGTCAGTAATTTCTCATTTTACGAACAGAATTTGTCTGTGCCGGAAAGGTTTAATCCCTAAAATTAATTGTAATTTTAAGTATAACGAGTGAAAATTAGCTCTATATTTAACATTATTTTCTCTGGAATAAAACGAAAATGAAAACACAGCAAAAATGTAATCTTACCACATAATAATTAACTTCATAACTGAAGAGAAATCATATGATTTAAATTTGACAGACTTTTCACAACTTACCCTTTTAAAAGAGATAATTTGAAGCCTTCTCTACCTTGAAGTCATATACTGAATTTGCTTAATTTTTCAGCCTATTTCTCTACTTTATTTGAAAATAAAGGAAAAAAAAAACAGAATTGCAATTCTATTTGGAATTTATCGAATTTAATAACAATTCTAAGTGAATTTTCTTTACACCATTTGATCTAAACAAGCTACATTGTAAATTGATTCTGAAATAAAATAACAATCTTCATATTCCCAACAGATTAATCTTCAGAATTCATTGTAAATCTAAGTATAACGAGTAAAATGTAGGCCTATATTTAACTTTATTTTTTTGGAATAAAAAGAAAATGGAAACGCAACAGAAAAGTGATCTTAACACACAAGGATTAACTTCATAACTAAAAAGATATCACATGATTTAAATTTGGCAGACACGCCACAAATTATCCTTTCAAACGAGATATTTTCAAGTTTTCTGTACCTTGAAGTCATAAACAGAATTTACTTAATTTTTAAGAACATTCTTTCGCTTTACTTGAAGTCTTTTCCCACTGAAATCTTCGGAAAAACAGAATTGCAATTACATTTGGAATGCCTCCGATTTAATAGCAATTCGAAATGATTTTCCTTCACATTGTCTTATATAAACAAGCTACATCGTGAATTGATTCCGAAATGAAATAACAATCCTCCACATTCCTAATCGACAAATGCTCAGAATTAATTGTAAAGAACATCCATGAAATAACTTTAAAATTACGTCCAAAGATTATAAAGGTTTCAAATGAGAAATAAATATATATGCTATTTCTAAATTAGCAATGTGTTACTAGGTTCTACATTACGGAAATAAATGAAACCATCATTGTAAGTAGATCTAATTCCATATTTTTTATAAAAAAGTTTTGTAATTTAACCATTTTAATTGTGTTTTATTTAATATAATTTTACTTTATATTTAATTCACTTAATATAGAAACTTACACATTAGCAGGCTGGGCCTGTGGGATATTAAGCTGTTTTCACTATCATAGACTTTTAAGACAGGAAGCACGTTTTCTTCCTGCTAACATAACGGTAATTATTTAAAATAACTAAAACGCAGATTCACTGTTCTGTAAGAAAACCTGTCGTTATTATTTAATAAATCACTTATTGTTCTGTAAAGATAAATGTTAAGCCAAATAAATAAGAAAACAGGAAAGAAAAATCACCATCAAGAATAAATTTTGAAACACTTTTCAAGACATACAGAAAAGTTTAACTCAACTTCACCATTTAATAAGGAGAAAGAGGATATCTAATCCTCGTATTAACCGTCTATTTCAACTCCCGATTAAGCGTGAATAGCTTAAATGGTAGAACGCTTAAATGGTATTCACTATTAAAATGATTGGACTTCGGCTGCTATCAGGTCCAATCAGGTTGATGGTGAATAACATTTGAGCGGTAAACCGAAGCCATCGTGCTTAACCGGGAGTTTAGGTAGATGGTGAATACGAGTACAGGTAAACAATTTGGAAAACGCATAACATATTTGAAAAACCCAATTTCAGTAATTATCATCAATAGTCGAAAAAGTAATCGAATTCTTTTTGAAACCATGTACACGATCTATAGATTTGTATATTTACTAGATAGTATTCAAAAAATTTGCTCAGCAAAAAAACGCATAACACATTAGAAAATTTCCCCTTTAGCAATTTTAGTCAGTAAACGAAAATGTATTGGAATTCTTTTGTAGAACGCTGTATAAAATTTTTACAGACCAAGTAATATTCAAAAACTCATGTGAATTTAAAAACGCATATTTTAACTGAAAACGCACATATCGCTTATAGGCAGTACTTTAACCGAATTCTTTTGTGTGTCCCTGTAAATGAACGATAAGTGGCATGCACACCATATTCTACACTAAGCATTTTGCAGAGCACGTAAGTGCTGTATATCAATTGGTTAAGCAAAAAACTCTTGATAACAGAAAAAATCCAAACGAAATGAAAGAATATAGTTTTTTAGCCTTTTACGTCTCAAATTATGAATTAAAACATATATCTGACAAAAACTTTTTTTATTAATAAAAGCAGATTAGAAGGTTAATGGAAATAAGGAAGGTTACAGACAATCAGCTCAATGCTCTCAAATTAAATAACAATTTTTCTGCCTCTTCTATTCCTTCGTTACCCAATCTAATTGCTCCTATTGAAAGAGCCTTCAAGCATAGCGCTCTGTCTTCTTCACAAAAAGAGTCTATTAGGCATCTCATAGCCAATAGTGTTGATTTCACTTTTAATGTTTATAAGACCAATCTTAAGAATTCTGTTAAACATTGTCTGAAAAGTTTACGTTCTGATCCAAACTTAATCATTACCAAGGCTGACAAAGGTGGTCATATAGTTCTTCTTGATGATAAATCTTCATATTTGGAAAAATCCCATAAATTAATTAATGAAGGTCCCTATGTGGATATCCACAAAGACCCTTCCACTAGGGAAATCAACTCTAATAAGTCCGCCATCAAGCCTTCTTCCATTATTTCTGCTAATTTTAAGAGGTATGCTATTCCTTCTATTGCACATTATGCCAGGTTTTATGCTTTACTTAAGGTCCATAAACCTGACATTTCTTTTAGACCTATTGCCTCTAGTATTGGTACAGCTTCTTATAAGGTTGCCAAATATTTAATTTATGTTTTGTCTTTACTTTTGAGTAGTAATTGTTTCACTGTTAAGAATTATCTTGAATTTGTTAAAGAACTTCATAGTTTTAAGTCACGGATCCACATGATGGTTCCTTTTGATATTACTTCATTATTTACTATAGTTTCGTTTGAGTGTGCTTTAGATTGCCTCAAGAAAAGACTTTGTAAATTTCATTTCTGTTATTTTGAAATAGAGGAGCTTATCTTTTTCACTTGTGCTTGCCTTTCGCAAACTTTTGTTTTTAATGGGAATTTCTTTCGTACGACTGACGGTTTGGATACGTGTAATCCTCTTAGTCCAATTTTATGCGATATTTACATGCACTATTTTGTGGGCAAATTGTTTGAAATTTTAAAGTTTCCGTTTTATGTCCGTTTTGTTGATGATAGTTATGTCCTGGTTGAAATGAATTCAGATATTAGTCTTATCCTCCCTGTTATAAATTCCATTGATTCTTGAATGCAATTTACTTTTGAAATTGAGACCAACAATTGTCTTTCTTTCCTAGATGTCCTTGTTATTCGTAGTGAAGATGGCTTTCAGACTACAGGCTTTCGTAAACCTTTTGCTGTCAGTTTTCCACTTCACAGATATTCTTCTCGTCTTCCAAACCAGAAATTTGCTGCTTTCAATACTTTTGTTTTTCGGGCTTCCAATATTTGTTCCACTCCTCAGTTACTTAGTGCTGAACTTAATTATCTCAAAGTTATTGCTGTTGATTGTGGTTATTCCTCTAATATTATAGATTCTATTTATAAGAAATTGACGAAACCCTTCTATTCTGAAAAGAATTTTAGTTCCAACTCTTCCAACGGGAACTACGAGGAATTCGAAACAATCCAATTATTTAAAAGTGCAAAAGGACCGAGGTGCAGTTGTTATTGCGCCTGTTCTAGTTTGTGATATACTTTACACTTTATATAAAACTCAAAACAAGAGTGATACATTAAAGAAAATAAATATAATAATGAATACATGAAATATGGATTTTTATTTACGGAAGATAAAAACTTCCCAGAACCACTATGTGTAGGAGGAGATATTGTCTAATGGTGAAACCATCTTTATCCGTGCACCATTTAGAGACAAAAACAAAACATCCAATTTATAAACAAAATGATCTCAGTTTCTTTTAGAGACTATCAATCGGCCTTAATGAAGCATCTTATGTGTTTTCTACAAACAATAACAATAACGCAGTAGCAATATCATACAGATTAAGTAATCATGTTGCCAATTGCGGTAAAAATTATGCAATCGCTGAAAATTTGATATATTCTTGCATCAAAGATGCTGTTGTGTTCAGTGTATGTTTAGTGAAGACTATATGAAAAAAAAATTAAGAATATGTCTTTCAAAAACAATGCACTTTGTTGAAGAATTAATGATATGTCTGATGATACAGATTTTTAAAACTCAGTTCCGTGAAACTAGCTTGAGGATAGTCAAGTTTGACAACTTGAATTTATAAAATTTTATCGTAAGTTTCTTAAAATGTCTTTTAATGCTGTATTGGTTTCTTTTGATGTTAATCTAACATTATAAAAGTATAATTGACTTTAAAATGTAATATAAAAAATAAAAGGTTAGAAATGTCAATACAATTTTAGTCGATTTGTTATTTAGCTATGTTAAGATGATTACTAATAACAAAACAAGCATTTTTGCGTTATCGGGGTGAGTGAGGAAGTATTTTTCAGAAAAGGGGATACTCCTAAATGAAAACCCTAATCAAGTGGTACGTAAAAGAAAAAAGGTTAGGAACCGCTGCGACTAAAATATAGATGCCTTCCTTCCCACTTCTCCTTTTTGTCTTGCGTGCGGTTCTTTCATATGCAGCAACAATTATAAGTATGAATTACGCTTAGTGTCTGGTATATTTATGAAAAAATTATAACTTATTTAGAAATTCTGATATTTTATAATTTATAATATATATGCAAACGGAAATTCTATATTTGTATCAAAACGGCATGCAGGGCTCCCATTGTCCGCTTTTTGAATACCGGTATTTTCTTAGAAAAATTTTATTTTTAGATTTTTCTTGCAAATTTTGCAGAAATCACCTTCGGAGGTAAATTTTTGAGGAAATGTTGTAGAAACCCAACAAACACAAGATCTGTGGCCTCCTTCTATATACATTAAGGCCAAAAAGACTTGGGGCCATTTGTACCCAGCCACCGTTGTATTTTAAATGATACACCACTACATCCGCTGACCGCTGTTCCATTCATAACGGGCCAGCGAAAGTAAAAGTAATTGATTATCAATGTTCAGTAGCCATTGAAGATGAGTTTGTGGCCAGGATATAAAGGCCTGGCATCAAATAAAAAGAAAAGGGCTAATGCCACGTATTTGATACATTGGTTATAAGATATAAAATATTTTTTCCTTCACTCTTTTCAACATAATTTCTATATTTAAAATCTGTCATTAGATGAAAGTTTTAAATGGGGTGCGAGATATAATTTTGTTTTAACTTTTACGTATTTTTTTATAAATTACAAGTAAAAGCGTCTTGAGTCTAAAATATGTATGTATACATAAATAATCTTTATGAGCACATTACAGTGAAATTGAATATATGTTAATTTTAAATCATATTTTTTTTATTGCAAAGATAAATATAGATACAAAAATTAATAGCAACCATATCCAAATGCCCTTTTAAACGATACGAAATTAATTGGAATAAACTGCACTGTTTAAGCATACTTACTATATAGATTTATAATAAAAATTTTAAGGATAAATGTCAATTTATTTATATATTTATTTTCAATTTCAACAGAAAAATATTCAGCCATAAAGAACAAATGGAAAGTATATGCTACTTTTGTATACACCCCAATTACAGCTCCGTTTTCCCGTATTATAATATTTGTAATTTGTTTCTAACATGGAATACGATTACGAAAAAGAACTTTCCATGTAATGGTGATTAAATAATAATTGTTAAAAGAAAACAAATACAAGAGAAAAAAATGGATGTTTTTGTAAGAACTGAAAACTGTATAAAAAATCACACAGCATATCTTAATTTTTCTTTAAAAATATTTTTTTCAAGTAACTTAAAATATATAAAAATTAAAAGAAAAAAATATATGATTTAATTAAAAAAATATTTTTATTTATTGTATGTACTAAGGCATTGGTTCATAACAGCTCCCACCCCCCTCCTCCTCCCGAAAAAAATTGTTTCAGTCCAAAGTAAGCAAGTTATCAGAGCTACAATCAGCTCATGGTCAAGGTGATTTGAGGGGTGTGATAAGAGAGAAGGACTTTTCCTGGAATTTTCTGTTCTGTCTCATTTTTGCTTTGTCATTCAGGTGTACGGAGTGCCAATTTGGGAGAGCAGGGAGCAGACGCTACGCTCCTTTTCAATTTCAAATATAGCATGGAAATGTTGCGTCCATCAGTAAGTCTTATAAATTTATATTTATTCGTTACAAGTTTATTAATTTCAATATAATCTGTGTTTTGCATCAGTTAGAATATTTATATTTTACTTTTTATTAATACACAAGAATGTTTTAAACATATTTTCATTTTCGGCAAAATAGTGTAAAATTCAATTCAGTAATTTATTATTATTATTGCGTAAATTATTTTTAAACATTACAAATATCTATCAATCTATTATTTAAAATAGTTTGCCTCGCTTTAAATAAAAAAAATATGACTTTAAAAAGAAAATTACTTTCTTTTCTACTAGGCGAAGAAATTTACCAGTTTATACTGAAGAAAAATTCAGTGACAGTAACAATGGAATAGAGTTTCTTACATTTTTTAACTGCTAAAAAGCGTGAAATAAACAGTAAAATAAGTTTTATTAAACTGTTGACATGTTTCGGCTCCATCGGAGCCATTATCAAAACAAATAAGAATATTCTACAATTGCACGTTCTTTGAAGTTATTATTTGAAACGCAATCATTTAATTTTTAACTTCAAAAATCGTGCAATTGTAGAATATTCTTATTTGTTTTGATAATGGCTCCAATGAAGCCGAAACATGTCAACAGTCTAATAAACTTATTTTACTCTTTATTTTACGCCTTTTAGCATTTAAAAAAGTATATTATTACACGGTGTTATAATTTGTTACATTTTTAATGGAAAAGAGTTTAATAAAATTTAAGAAAAATGTTGTTGACATTTAAAATTACTGAAAATAATTTTCAGGGATTTTGTAAAGTTTTAAATAATCTATTTTTTCTAAAGTTTGACTATTAAACTGTGAGAGAAAAATCTAAATGTTATGATGCAAATATATGTAATATGTTTCAGATTATAATGATTTAATAATACTTAAAAGAATAAACATAATTTACTGGTAACAGACTGTGAAAACCAGTGAAAAAAAATCATATATTAAATATCATTTGTTAAACATAAAATATATAACTGATCATGTTACTATCATACACATAAATAAAAGATTATTTAAGCAACAATTCAAATTTTATTCAAAGTTTATTTAAATGATAAAGTGTTTTTGCGTGAAAAAAAAGAACTAATAATTATTTAGGTACACTTTTCAAGAAAACTATAAGTTCAACTTACCTTGATTTTTTTTTTTTCAAAAAGTTTCCGAAACAGAAAGTAAATTTAAAGTAGTGAATTAATTAGTTTATTTTTTTTTAATAATATACTTTCAAAATTTATATGAAATGCAATAATTTAAAAATAGCATATGATATAAATTTTAAAAATATATAATTGAAAAAATAAACAAATACTTAATTCACTATCTCAAACATTGTATTTTTAAAATTTTTGAAAAAAAATCTAGGTAAGTGAATTTATAATTTTGTTGAAAAGTCTACCTAAATGATTATTAGTACTTTTTTTCACGCAAAAACAATTTATCATTTGAATAAACTTCTAAAATGTATTTTCTTTTATAGAATAAATTTTGATTTATGCCTAAATAATTTTTATTTGGTGACAGTGGCTGGGTTTTGGCTAGTTTACATTTATAATAGGAATAAAAGGCATATTTATGGGCATATTTGGGCTAGATTTAATTCGTGAAAATCACAAATGGCATGGTTACGGCGAGTTTCTGGCTAGCATTTATTCATTATGATTTTTAGTGGCCTAGCTATGGCTAGTTTCCATTAATAATTGTCATTTAAAGTATAATTGTGGCCCGTTTTAGGCTATCTGTCAGTTATGATTAATCACTTGTGGCACAATTATGGGCATCTTAATGTAGTTATGGCCAATTCTGTTGCGGCCACATCATGACCGGCGTGACAGTTTTTTTAAGTTGCCGTTACGGCAAACGATAGCGGTCCTTCATCTAGCAGTTTGGGCCAAGGCTAACGTAGCCATCAGCGGCCCGCAAGTTCTGTGTTCTTTGGGAACCTACCATGAAATTTTCTGATAAAAAAATATTGGTATTCAGTTTGCGGACCATTTGGGAGCCCTGGGCATGTGATAGATATTTTTTAGTATTTTCCACGAAATTTTATCAATTAATACTTTCATAATAATTATATTGTGATTATACATTAAGAATCTTTTATCAATTAATAGTTTCATTTTAATTATATTATGATTACACATTAAGAAATCAATTTAGAAAATCTAAAAAGATTGTTTAAATAATGCTTGTTTTTCTTTTCTGTTAGGCATATCTTAAAAAAAGAAACAGAACAAAAATCATAATTAAAAAAAAAAATTCGCAAGCGTAAAACTATCAATTGTATCTCTCAAGTGTAAAACAAAGCGGTGAATTTGCGGGTTTGGTTCTTACGTCATATTCACGTATTTTATCGGAATTGTTTAGGAAAAATCACGAATTTCCAGATAAACATTGAATGCTTTTAAAAGAATGTTTTAAAAAAAATATTTTTAGCTTTATATTTATTTATATTATTATTATTACAATAAATTTCGTAATATAACATAAGAATTATTTAAAATTAAAAAAAAGTCCCTCTAACTAATGTTGTAAGAAGGAAAAGTTTAAATTTATCGTTTATTGCATTTACTACAAACATTTTATAAACTATTGAAAAAAGCTTTGCTTATTTTTTAATTAAAAGTGTCTGTTGAATAATTTTCTTTGAAAAAGTTGAATTATTTTCGTGGTTTTATAAATCACTAGTTATCTAAGGTAAATTAAAAAAAAAGTAAACGTTTAGGTGGTCCATTAATTATAATCACAGATTGAATGTGCTATCAAGCTTTTTAACAATAGTTAGGAAATTTTTATCATATCCTTTTTTTATTTTTTAAGTTTAAAACGGATGTTTTTTTTATGTTGTTGATTAATGTCTAATTCGATAAGAACTATTCAGTGTAGGCTCTTTATAATTTACAAAAGCTTTTCTTATTTAATATTAATTATGAAGCTTGCATCTGGGAATTTTTTTTTAAGAGTTGGACGCAATTTCGTATTTTCTGGAATTTTCAGAAAGTTGAAGAATATATAAATTAATTATCAAAATTTATTTTTCCATAATGTAAACATATAACATAAACACTTAATGCATTCTAAAAAAAAAATAAAAATTGTTTCGGAAAAAATATATACTTTCAAATAATATAGAACTAGTTGACCCGCCCGGCGTTGCCCGGGCCAGTGATAAAACCTTAAATGAACCCCAAATAAAAAATACTGATAATTAGGGATAAAAGTGCTGAGAAGAAAACATTTAAAAAAAGCCTTTGTTGTCCAAACCTTTTGAAATGTTTAATGGTTATAAATATAAAGGTTTTACAGCCCGTGTAAAAATTACGTGAGAAGTATTTTTATCTGGTTGTAAAATAAATATGTTTTCTTTCTGGGAAAAGGACTCTTTTTCGATTTCTATAGAAGGGGAACTCTCCCTCCCATTCCTGCCTTCAAAAAAGTGAAAGCGCCTCCTTCCCTTCCCCTTGCAATCACCAATTCCCCTTTGTTCACCCCTCTCTCAAACAAACCCGATGGGAGAATAGATGATCCCACCAGGAAGGGAAATAAGAATAGAATTAAGAAGAACTTAGAAGGAGTATTTACTAGAAGTAGGGTTAGGAACAGTGCAAGCCAATAGGAGAGCTATTCTTTTCCCAGCGGTCTTGATTCTGATTAATTCTATTTCCTGCTTTATTCACCCTTCAAAAAAAGCTTAGGCATGCGCAGTAAGGGCGAATTTGCACTGAAAAATTAAGACGTTTGCTTCTCGCTTTAATATATTAGATGATATGATTCCAATAGATTTACCATAACAATCGAAAACTCTTCGTAGTAAAAAAGGTAACAAACACAGTGTGCAAAGGGTACACTAAACCATTTTTAATCGGATAAAGCTAGAATAGACGAACAAGTTTCTATATACAATAAAATGACTGTGTGCTATCATAAGGGAGTGACCGTGAAATTTGGAAATTATTGGCATTCCTCAAAACTATGAGAAATGGCGTTAATAGAGTTAATTGCAAAAGTGTAGGTCGTTTATGACGTTTTACATGTAAAAACAACTTTATTAGAACTCCTGAGATGTTATTTTTTCGATAACCAATTATCGACTTAATTACGCCAATAATCGTTAGTTGAAGTATTGCATTATAAGACAGATGCATATTTACTAAATAAAGCGAAAACAATGAAAATAAGGTACAATTTATTTTAATAAGAAAATCAGATCAAATATGTTCAATATCTACAACATCTACAGCAATGCATATGCGTGTGTGTGTGTGTGTGTGTGTGTGTGTGTGTGCATGTGTATTAAATCTTAAGAATCTGAAAAACTTCCCATGTAACAGCTAAAATGACTGAAGAAAAATAATTTTTATTGTACAAAACAATCAACATACAAAATAGAACTGATATAAAATTATCGCTTCTCAATTTATCGCATTGATATTTACTTATTGTAAGCGAAATGGTTATTTTAGATAAATTAATTTGGCCAAACAGGGTGATTTTTGTGGCAACCCGTTATCGTTATCACATTCATTTTAACCTTTTGTTGCATGGTGTAGCCATTTAGAAACACTTCTTATATTTTGAAATAAAAAATTACCAGACATGCTAAAAAGTGAAAAATTATCTTAGGATAAGATTAAGAGTTACTTTTAACGAAAAAAAAAAGGGGAGGAAAACCCCCGATAGAATATGTTATGGCTATTGTTTTGAATATACTAAAATGCAGAAGTGTCGAGATTCTGATCTTGATCGAAATGTTTTGCTTAAGATTTTTAGGAAAAATAAAAGGTTTTTATATAAAAAAAATTGTTGGTTAAAGGGCATGATTTTGAATTAACATTGTTGTACATTATTTTGGGGGTTTTAAAAATTAATTTTAGCCCCAAAACTACGTGTTTAAATTTGCTTACACTATGCAATAAAGAAATGCAATACAAATGAACTTTTCAATTGATTTTCTATGAATCAATGGTGGATTTGCTGTTTTCACTTAGAATTTTACGATTTATAAAAGGGCCAAAAAAAAAAAGTAGGAGTTTTCTTTCCACTGAACCAGATTTTGGATCTTGTAGTAATTTTGTCATTAGAAGAACTCGAACAGTGACTGAGTATATGAATTATAAACAACATTTTGATAATTTCTGTACTTCGAAAGAATGTAAGACTTACTTAAAAACTAAACAATGTTATACTTTTAAACAGTACGGCAAATTCGCATTCCAAATTGTAAAATATTATGTGAAAAATAAGTCTAAATCTAATAAAACCAATTGTAAATTCTGGGCGTACATAAAGAGTTGATATTTCTAATTTTATCCACATTTGCAAGCGCATATTTTGTGAAAAGTATTAAAAATATGGTCGCAAAACGAAAAGTGGAATATCTGTAAATTGTCTCCATGTAATAACAACTTGCAATATATACACAAGTTGGCACGGAATATTCATATAACATACTTATATGCTACAAACTTACAACGAGTTAAAACAAAATTACAACTCATTTTATCATCTCCTAAACTTTACAACTATAACTGCTAAGATACTGAATAGACGTGTTCATAAAGATGAAGGAATCAAACACCAGTCTATGCAGTTATTTGGTTCAGAATTCAACTGTTTGACAGTCTCTGATGGTGAAATAAAGATTTCAAAGCGTGGAAAACCAACCAACGGAATTCGAACCAGAGTTTAAACTAAAGGCAAAAGGAAGTTGCCAAATGCTGTTAGATATAACTCACTGTTTTGAACATTGAGGTAAGTCAAAGAAGCAATATAAGATCTTCTAAAGAATGCACAGGAATGAAATGCTTACGGGTCAAATACCTTTAAAAGTTTTAAAAAATCAATTTTTTAATAGCTTATATTGAAATTTGATTCTTTAGGAATATTTTACAAGAAACCCCATGTAAAAATTCGCTTTAAAAGGAAAAATGTATCTAAAATAGTTTGAGCTCTTTTTATATAATCAAGGGGTAATTTTCTCGATTTTTTCAATACGGTGAATTTGATTATTGCGTGCATGATTTTTAAGAAATGGCTGGATAGATTTTAATGACACTTTGACTGAAGATATAAACCTTATACATTCACAAAATGATCCTATATTATGTTCTTAAAGTGAGAAATTTAGACATTATGATTATTTTTATAATAAAAAAATAAAAATATTTTACGGTTTTATTAATATTTCTTTCTCAGGAACTAATCATTATATATATTTTTAGTGTAAGTCATTTTAAACACATATTTGTATCTCTACTCAATAAGATAATTTTGCTCACTGTGACAATTCAGTTATAAAAACTCCTGCGCTGAATGCATAAAAGGTGAATTCATTTATTAAGAGAGCATTACATTTTAAAATAAATTAAAATATTTTAAATGAATCTAGTCTCTTTTTTAGAATATTAAGTGTTAGAATATTTCTCTTTTAATGCGTACTTAAAATTTCCTATCCAAAAGCTAATAATATGTGAAATCACATGTACGTGGTTTACTACAAGATACTTGTGTAATATGATGTGCATCGCACTTATCGTTCATTTATAGGGAAACATAAAAAATTTCAGATACAGTACTGTATCCGAAATATTGTCTATAAGTAATAATTACTGGAAATATTCGCTTTCGGTTAGTATGCGTTTAACTATTTTTTTTAATACTATGAGGTATGTATAAATGCAACAGATCATATACAGGGATACACAAATGAATTCGTAAGCATTACTGCGCATCAGCGTAAATTGCTTAAAGGTATTTGTTAATCGAGTAATATTTTTGAACGTGAAATATATTTTGCATAGCAAGAGATCTTTGTTGAATATATATACTGGATACATGGCCACATATGATAATTTCTGGAGGTGTGATTTCAGTAGTTTCCAGCGTGTATTTCTCTGATTTAAGCTTTAGGTTAATATGTGGCAGGTATAAAAATCTTAAGATTATATACAGGACTGTATAAAATAATTCAAATATGTTTCCGTGTATGTGTGTAGAAACTACTGAAAGTGAATTTTCAACTGTTTTATGTGTTTTCGTACTACTAAATTGTAGCATACTATATAGAGTATATACAAATATATATATTATATATAAGGCTGTAAAAAAGAATTGGAGTACTTTTTCTGGATATGGACTGTAATTGCTGAAATCTGGTTTTAAAATTTTTTTGTGCGTTTTTAAATGTTTACTTATTAAACAACAAAGTTTTGTTAAAGTATTCTGGAAGTATTGTAAAGTGTTTCGTAATCTATACTTGATGCGTGATTTTTCTTTCTTGTTCTTTTATTCCAAACTACATTAATTTTTTAATGTCTTTATTTGAATGTAATAGTCTAAGAGTCTAAGCGATCATTAATGTTGCTATTCTGTATTCTATGGCTTGATACATATAGTAATCTAAAATATACTGTAAAATTTTCCCATAAATATGAAAGCAGTCATTAAATGATGGTTAATTGCATGTTAAGAAAAATCGAATATGTTTGTAGAAATTGAATCGAGTCGTGTCGGGTCAGATCTGATTTCATAGAATTTTGATCGGTTCGGTCCTGGCTGGGCCTGTTTTTACTGATTTTTTAACGGGTTGGGTCGGCCGTGAACGGAAAAATCATAAACAGGCCTAGAAATTCCGGCTAATGCTGACTTTTAGTTTAGATAGACATTATCCTGTAGGCGTAATCCCGATTATTAGCACACATAGGCAAATGCAAAAAGGATTAAGAAGATATAAACATTATATAATACGCATGAAATACGTAAGTTGGTATTCTTCATTTCTACAGTCGTGTTATTTTTACATACTTGCACTGAACATTGCAAGTGCAATAAAATCGAATGATGTTGCCAACATTCAAATTAAAAGGGAGCCTATCGTTTATTACTTGCAGTATGACCTCGTAGGTAGTTTCGTGTTTCATTTAAATAAATGTACCATGGGAATTGCATCATTTTATCTTGAAAGCTTCTTCGTGTTATTCGAGCTCTGGTATTTAAATCATGCTTCTATTTGACTTTAGCGATATGTATTGAAATAGCTTATCACGCGATACACGAATAAAGGACTTCGCATGCGATAATGCCAAAAAAAGTATTGCAATAACAAATCCCCCTCTTTATATAAAAGAGTCTTTCAAGTTATTACATAAATTATACAACGTTTGCCAGTAACGATAAAATATATCAGGATAGCTAACGAATGAAGATTCATAACTGGGAATGTTCATTAATATGAAAAGAGCAGCATCAATTTCTTAAGTATTTAATATTTGTGTTACTGTTGGCTTTTGTAACACACAACCAATAAAATATGCCGTTTCGCTATTTTATGGCCACAGTTAATACGTAGTAGATAAACTGACAAAAAAAAAATGATTTAAGAAGCAAATTCCACAACACAGTTTGATTAAAATGTAAAAATATAACAGATGACTATCAAAATAAATTACCCATTTGCCAAATTTACATAATAATTTGAATTACTATAACAGATGTAATATATGTCTTGAGCTCATTCGTAAGTTCATGTAAACATTAAACAGGCGGGTCCTTCAGCGGGGATTAGGGAAGAGAGAGACACCATGTGCTATTTTTGCAAAGATTTTTGCAAATTTTATTTTCTTTCAGTGTTTATGAAGCTGTTGTTACAAACATATAAAAAATCTAGAGTAACTCCACTCGACTTTACAAACATTTTACAAAATAAAATACGTTCAAATAGATAGTAATTTAAAATAGTCGGATGTGCTTCCCTAAACGTTCTTTTATCTTTAAAAGTTGTTAATACTTCAAAAAGCCTAATTTTTTTATTACACTTCAAATTTTGTTTTTGATAAATGTTTCAAAATCATGGAGGGGTAGGAGGGGGGAATAAATTCGTAATGAAGTCTAATAAACGGGTAATGTATCAAAAATTTGAAAAATTTTGTTTTTTACAAATATTCAAACTAAACCTAGAATGGACAAATGGGTGATTCATTATGATTTTTTTTAACGCTCGTCCCGACAATCAGACAAAATTCGCTTTTACAGCATCACCTTCTGGCTGATTTTCTCCAAAACTTTATACAAACCTCGGCCTGTTACATTACATCTAAATATAAAATTTCGTCACAAAATAATCATGAATTCTCCACTAAAACTGCAAAAAATCGAGAAAATCGCACAAAAATCGCTATCACAGCGACCCTTTACGGGGAATATCTATTTTCACCCATTTATCACAGCGCCACCTTCAGGCCAATTATCTCCAAAATTTTATACATACCTCGGTATATTTCATTGCATCTAAATATAGAATTTCGTTGAAAAATATTCATGAAGTCTTCACTTAAACTGCAAAAAATGGAGAATATTGCACAAAAATTGCTATCACAGCGCTTCCTTCCGGGGGAATATCCATTTTCACCCATTTATCACAGCGCAAATTCAGGCCGATTTTCTCCAAAATTTTATACAAAACTCGGCCTGTTACATTACATCTAAATATAGAATTTTGTCGAAAAATATTCATGAATTCTTTACCTAAACTGCAAAAAATCGAGAAAATCGCACAAAAATTTCTATCACAGCGCCTCTTTCCGGGGAATATTCATTTTCACCCAGTTTCTCCCATTTTCAACTGGAACCTGACGATCATAATCAAAAAAGTATATATGAATATAAAGGTACATAAACACAATACGTCTGGTCAGTTATATATATATATATATATATATATATATATATATATATATATATATATATATATATATATATAAATCCCAGGTTCGAGTCCTGGCCATGGTTAATTTTCCACTCATGTTGGATTTGTGTATTTTAATTGTGGGAATTAGAGTGATATTAATTTATTTATAAAAAAATATGTATATGAAGTTTGGTTCAGTTCTATACAGAACTCTAAACACTTTTCGATGATATAATAATGAAAATCGCAGAAAAATCGCTAACACAGCGTGCCCTTCCAGGGCAATATCCTGAAATTCAACTGGGACCTGATGGCCAGAGTAAAAAACTTATATATGAAATTTGGTTAAATTCTATGCAGAACTTCAAACGCTTTTCAATCATGCTATAATGAAAATGGCACAAAATTCACTATCACAGCACACCTTCCGGCGGAATATCCCCCAGAGTCAACTCGGACCTACTGGTCATAGCTGAAAACATATAAATGAAATTTGGTTTAATTCTATGCATAACTTCATACACTTTTCGATGATACAAACAGGACACACACGCATACACACACACAGACAGACACACATTTTGCAAAAACATGTTTTTCGGAATATCTGACCTCCTAAACGTGTAAATCCATCTAAAACCGGAAGTCAGAAAATTTTCGATTACAATACTTTTTTCCATTATCGATAGAAGAAAAAAGAATGGAAACTTAGATTTTATTTTTACAAAAGTGAAATGTTTCCACTGGTTAAAATGTTATTACGTTCAAATGAAAACGTGCACTTTCACTCATAAAGCTGTAACCTATTTCTAAAATTATGACGTAATTTTCAATGAACTTTCATTCCGCCATGCTGAGATTAAGGCCGATAAATATTTTAATTAAAATAAATAATGGTAATTAAATTTACAAAGTCACTATAATGGGGATTTTAAGGTGTTTTATATGTAGATATTTTGTCATTATTTCTAAAAAAAAAAATTGCAATGCTTAAATTTTCTTACGTTTTTACTAATTAAATAAACTCACTGTAATTTTTACTTTCCGGACATATATAGAGAATAAGGGAGGTGTTGTAATCATGATAAAAATCTTCTTTCTCTATTTTTAAAACGATTTTGTATATATGTGTGTATGTATGCGTGTATTATTTGAATTTCATCACGTTTGTAGGTAGGATCCCACTATCCATTTTGTTTGTGTTTTTATATTAATGTATGCGTGTTTGTCTGCGACTGGACAGGATAGCGTCTAAACGGTAATTGTGATTGAGCTGCTATTTACGGAATATGTTACAGGTTGATGTCGTAAGAACTGTAGTCATTTTGGTAGAAATTGGACAATGGCTTTGGTATCGAAAGCATTCTAAACCATTTTTTAATCATTTTGTGGCCCAAAGAAAACCAATTTTTAAACTGAATTATTTAAATAAATATCTTTATCGTTCACAAAAGTAATAATTATACACAAAGGTCAAGGACAGCTCTTCGAGTTCATTGGCGTCCACTTGTAGATATCAATTTTTATGCATGGAATGCTCTGCGTTGCTTTTTCCAGGGTTAAGATGCGAAACAGTTTAAAAGTGCTTCTATCTACAGAAGATACTCGTCACACTTTGAATGTATGGAGATAAGTATGAATACTTATCTTATTAATATCCAATAAACAAACAACGTACAACTTAACGACTGCAGAAATATGTAACAAAATGTCATAACTGTTTGCACCTTATGTTAATGCAGCAGTCATGTTTCGCCAGAACGTGATTTAATGTAATAAAACTTGTTTTTTTTCTTAATAAGAAAAGAAAGAAAAACAATACAGCAAGTTTTATTAATATACTAAATACGTATGAAAATTTATTACATTTTGTTTTTAGCAAAAATGGTCAAATATTATATACATTGAAAACGACTTCAAACTCCCATTAACATAACTATGTACATTCATTTTCAATATTTAATTTCCAGGTCTAATTTTCAGCAAGGGGGGATGCAATTTCATCGAAAATTGAATCATACTTTTAGAAAGATGTTTCAGCTTTATGAATGAAAGCCCACATTTTATTTAAACATGAGGTCATTAACCAAAGAAACGTGATAGAAATACGTATTCCATTAACCGAAGCTTTTAACTATGGAGTTAGAGAGGATTGAGACTTTGGAAATATTTCATATTAAGGCTGCTCGTCAGTAAACTTCCCGATTCCCCTCGCTAATGTTATTCCTATGGGCGTAGGATGCATTCGTATTTTTAAAATATCTCCCCCGGAAATTAATATTTTTAACTTCTGTTTTCTGTGTACTGTTCTTAAAGAATGTCTCTTTTTTTCTTAGTTATCAAAATATTTCTAAACTGTGCTTAATTTATATTTTTGTGTGTTAAAATCTTAGCGAAACTGAATAAGATTTTAACATTTCATATAAAATTCAGTATATATTTTAGAAACAAATTGACAACTAAGAAAAAAAGAGACATTCTTTAAGAACTGTGCAAATAAAACAGAAGTTAAAAATATTAATTTTCCGAGCAGATATTTAAAAAATACGAATGCATCCTACGCCCATAGGAATAACATTAGCGTGGGGAATCGGGAAGTTTACTGACGAGCAGCCTTAAACGGTTATTCGCTTCAATCGATATAAAATAAAGCATGTATGGTGTGTAATGGTAAATTGTCCTTTGTCAAAAATGGTGTTAACAAGTGTCCGGTCGAACACTAATGTTTTTTCTGACCATTAATGGATATTATGAAGCGTTGAATCGATCATACAAATAAATATTAGAATTGATGCTATTAATTATGTAATACTATTCTTTTAATTTCTTAAACACTGCTTTATAAAAGAGAAAAAAGGTAATTTAAAAAGAAAAAAACATTTTTAATTCCGTATTAAATAAATAATATTTTAAAAAGAGATATTTCGTTATTAATGTTGCTAATTTGGATATGACTTGTTTTAAATTCTTCCCGATTTTCCCTAACAAAGAGAATTATAGGTAGGTGATGCACTCCGATTTTTGTCATACTTTGGTGGTTTGAAGGTCCTACCTAGGTATAAAAGATCCCGTATGCATTTGGGCTGATATGCATAAACAAAAATGTTAGATGGTTGAATTTGTGAGTATTTTACGGCTTTTATATTTAAGCCTTAATTTTTTTTCCCTCTGAAATCATCTTCTCGCTTTTGGTATAATGTGTCATTTTACTTTACATATGTGTTCCTCTCATTAATCCTGTTGTTAATTAATTATATATCTTTCTTTATCATATTAAAAACCATTTTCGACAAAATAGATACTTTTTTCTGTAAAAGTTACAAATTTTCATATTTTATGTGGTCCTTGAATCATGCAAATTATTTTTAGAAAAACTTTATCGATGCTCTAACAAGTAAAATATTAAAAGTTACATTTTTGTTCGGTCACATTTACCAAATTATGATATAGGATAGTATTGGCTATGGAGAAAGTGTTTCTAAATATAAGATCACAGGGATCACATAAAAAAATTAATTTTCGTTACTTTTACAAAAACAATTATTTTGATGTAAAGGGATTTTAATATGATGAAGAGCAACATTTAAAACATGTTGGTGGAATTGAAATTATATCTCTAAAGCTAATTGTAAAATGATGACAGTGGATACTCCTTTTAGTGTAAAAGAATTTAGAAATGTCATTAACTAACAACAGGTTGAATGATGGAGCACCAATAGAATGTCAGATGACAGATAATATGAAAATCGAGGTGATTTCGGGGGAAATGTACGGCGTACTTATAAAAGTCCTAAACTATTCAAAAATTCAATCAGCAACTTTTTTTTTTGTTTGCACATATCTTTCCAAATTTCACATACATAAAAAGTACATACATAAAAAGTAGTACAATATTAGGAATATATATTGAAGTTTTTGTTTGCAATAAACTTCTCTATATGAGCACCATTATTTGCTCGAAGCCTGTCAAAGCGATAATTTTCGACGTCTTTCATTGATAGTCTTTTCCGCCTACAGTTTGCTTTATCCAATACTCAGCCGGTTTCCATGAATTTCTTGTGCTATTCATGAACAGATGGCCGTAGACACAAGATATTCATGAAGACCGTCTGTGTATTGGATAAAGCAAAGAATGGACGAAAAATAGTATTAGAAGCAAATGTTGACAATTATCGTCTTGACATGTTTCGTCTAAAGTATGGTGCACATATAGAGGTTTATTAATTGATTCAAAATAAACTTCAATGTTTACTCCTAATGTTGTACTACTTTCTATACACGTATCTGTTTATTGGTGCTTGTAATAAAAACTTGAAATTCTAAGGATAATTTGTAGATACCCTGTATTTCTTTCATTTAGCCGATTTTTGATAAACATCTGAATATTACGCATATAATTCATGATCAAGAAATTCCCTGTTTTCTTAAGTAAATTTTTATTGAAGAAAAGTGTAATTTTATAAATCCTGTAGATTAAAAAAATGCCACCCATAGAGAATAAATTGTGAAGTTCACAGCATATTCATTTTACACCTATAGAAAATATAGTGTTAAAAGAGCCAATTTATAAATGCAAAATTTTATTCTGAAGTCCTGTTTAGTCTTTGAAAGAGAATATGGTTGACGGTAAGAAAGATATTCCAAAGCATTCATTGAAAATTACAAGCTTTAATTCATTCTTTAATTAACTTTAAATTTCACTCTTTGAATACCTCGCTAATGAACCCTTTGAATGTCTTATGTATTTACAACTTTTTCTTTACGATTCTCGAAATATCTGCTGTTTATACTAAAGCTTCTATTTAATTACCAATAAGAATTGCTTTAATTTGAAAATTTAAACGCATACATGTTTAAATTTAGGCTATCACTAGTCTGCGATGAAAAAATTGCCTGTAATGAAAGTAGTGTTTTTTATAACCTTATGGATACTAATTACTGGAAAACTAATTCAAAAATTCCATTATGTACAGTTTCATCTTAAATCACAATCTATTTATTTCAAAATTAGTGTATTTAGGAGAAATAAATCCTTATTCATGATAATTTGGTAAACATTCTTATGTATTTAAATAATTAAATTGCTGCAATTCAATTTATAGTAATAAATAAAGAAGAAACTATTGTATAATCCGAATATTCCTTTGAACTGGAGAAATTGCGCCTGAGGGTGAACTTGTTTACTAAAGAAACGTTCCAGGTTTCATGGCAGGTTTCAAAATCCAGTATGAGCTTGAAGAAGGGAGAATTTTCATTAATTGATCAAAAAAAAGTCTGAAAATATTGCTGTTGCATAACGGAAAATGTGCATGCTGCTGTAACATTCAGTTTATTTTAAAGAGTGCAATATAAACCTCGATTTAATTTTCAATAACCTTTCATATTCGGACGGCAGATGGACAATTTGCGATGATCTGAAGGCAATTTCTATGTTGTTTGTTAAACAGAGTGGAAACACGACAGAAAAAAAGAAGAAAAATATTACATTAAAAAGATATGGCTAATTCAGGAAGTCAAACATACTCAAAATGAAAGTATGATTGATCCTACAAAAGTGTTATTTTCATCATTTTAGAAAACTTAGAGCGATTGAGAAATAATATATACTGGCATTACTGAGAAGAAAAATGTTTGAAATAGCTTTGTGATTATTTTCCAAAGGGATTTATTCAAAACAAGACTGAAAAAAGGTCTATTTGTACGTCCAGATAGCAGGAAACTGATAAAAGATACATTTTTTAATTTTTAAATGGAAACTAATGAAAAAAAAAAAGTCTGGAAATCTTTCGGACTATTTGTCACTAGTTTTTATGGGAACAAGAGAGACCTACACTACAAATCTGTTGTATAAAAGATTCTAAAAACGTTGAAAATTTTAGGATGTATTATTAGCTTAAAAGTTCTTTTCCTCCATTCGCTCCTGCATTTCCTCCTGAAATATTAGGGGCCGTTAGCGATGTGAAAGGATAAAGATTTCACCAGAAAATTAAGAAAAAGGGAGAGGCAATATAAAAGAAAATGGAGTTTCGGTATGATAGCCGACAACTCCTTATTATTTAAAAGTGAAAATCACTGAAACGTTCACAAAAAAGAAATGTGGCAAAAGAAAAGTTTCAAGATAAGGAAAACACGCTACTATAAAACTTATAATTTTTTACATATACTTATGTTTTTTTTTATTGTAATAATTACTTGAAATACGATATTGCGTTTACAATTATATGGATTTCTGAAATAATAAAAACAAAATAAAATGTCAAACTTTCGTGACTTCTCTTATTTTCTTCAACATTCTGTTATTTCCTTCATTATGTTATATCTTTTGTAAAAAACCTAGTTGATAGAAAACAAATGGATTTTATTTTTGGAATCAGCAGGGAAAAACACATAAAAAACAGTCATCAAAATTAAACAAATTTCAAAAAGTGTTTTATTTTTTATTTATTTATTTATTTTGCAGACTTGTATAGTTAATATAGCAAGTTTTGCCACATTTACAAATATTACTACATTTACAAGTCGGAACATTGTTTCGGAATATTCACAAAGGAATATAATGTATGATTATACTATTATTTATGATTTAATTATATTTTTCGTCATATAATGTTTACTATAATAATCAGAATATTTACACGTCTGTGAAGCCTAAATGATTGCTTTAAAATACGCTTTATATAGGGTGATGCAATTCCGCGGTTACAAACTTCTAAGAGGAATGTGATTGCTGTTGTTACTAATTATGTAGCACGTTGTTGACAATAAAGAATGACATATTGAGCACTTATTGTAGCATATTAAAAATTCGTTTAAAAGTATATAGGCACTAAAATGCATAAGTTTGTTGACCACTTTTTTTTAGATCTGTAATGCCACCTACCACAAAAAATTTGGGCAAAAATTTTGTATTTTGTTAATAAAAATAACATTATTTGAATAATCTGTAGTTTTAATTTAGCATCGATCCGAGCAGAGGAACATGCTGTAGAGCCGTTTGAGACGTATAATTTATTTCTTGATAACCCTGTACTTGGCATTCACACCGAACTTAATAGCAGTGCAGTGTAACTAAAAGGGGTTGATGTCAGCTTTACGGCAGGGGATATGGAAAAGAAAGGGAAATCTATGCTATCAAAGGTACTAGTTGACACACCCTTTCGCACTCCTAATTGAAAAACCCGTCCCCCGCATTCCCCGAGGGGAAGGAAGAGGAGGAGGAGGAATACTTTATGTTGGTACATTGCATTTTTTAAGCTAACGAGGAGATCTGCCGGGCTACCCGCGTTAAAGATGTTCGATATGCTGTCTGGTGTACAGGACTTAGGTAAAAATGGTTTTAATTAAAAACGCTAATAGATTTTTTACATTTGGTATATTTTCTTACTTTGCCAAAAAGTATGTTTGTTACTTTTGTATTAGCCGCATGCTAGTGGTTATTCGAGAAAGGCTTCTGCATTTAGAGCAACCTTTTTTAGTTTAATTGTTTCAGTGTTTAAGCGCGTTTTATTACATATCTTTTAAGTTCGCGTTATATTTACTTATTTATTTGTGAAATTTTAACTTCGTTTGGCAATTTATTTATGGAATATTACGCTGAAACAAACAGATGTTGAATTATTTACATTATTTCAAAAGAAAACGAATTAATCTTCCGAAATCAGGTTGCGTGTTCATTATTGGGATAGATTAAAAAAATTCATGCTTAAAAAATAATTTAAAAAACATGAAATAAATAAATAAATTGAGATACAGTTTTCAAAGAAATTACTTTCGAAAAGGCATTTGTTCTCTATTCGACGGTGTAAAAATTGAAATTGTGAGGTGTTTAAAAGTTAATAAATTTGCTATAAAACTAAATTCATTGTTGAGGGGGTTGACACCGACATAAGCGTTACTCACGGACGTGTTTTTATTTTATATAATACAAGTGTAAATGCCCGTGCTAGAACGGTAGGTAGAAATCGTGGTTTTTACTTAAAATTTGAAATAAATGATAAAAATATTCCTATACTATCAATATATAAGGACAATAAGGAAAACTGACCTGAAGCGGAGCATGACCTGCAGCTCAAGATCTGATTAATGCATGGATCTTTGGGATTTTAATAACTCATTTTTAAATTAATTTTTATGTAAAAATGGAGAAGATATTTTGCAGTAATAATATACAATCTCCAGATCAAACGGATTTTTAAAGTTTTGAACTGATAATTTCTTTGTTTGTTTTCTTCGTTCCCTTTCCATAATCGTGATGTCTGTCCCTTTTCCACAACCGGGGATCATGTCCCTGTTATAAAGTAGCATATCTAATGGATCCTTTAAAAATCATAAAATACAATTCCAAAAACAGTTATTATTTCAAGTTTTTTTTTTTTTTTTTTTTTTTTTTTTACCATAGCACCACTTTTAATAATTTTAATTTTTCCTAAAATCTTTTACTTTACTGAATTCTTTATTAAAAAATTAATTCATCTAACCTATAATTTATTTTTTTAAACTATTGGTAACATATAATAAAGGTATACAATCAAGATGAAGTAATAAATATATATAAAGGCTCCTATTCAAATACATAATCTTTATATATTAAGAAATGAAAAATCTGAAAATTGTGTTATGTTTACACAATCATATAAATATTTCTCTTTAGATTTTTCAATGTAAAAATAAATTATAAAAATTAATTTCAAGCTAAGCACAATGTCATTTTCACTGGCGTGAACTTTTAATTCGTACTTTATGTGCCTACTTTTATGATTAACCAACATGTATTCAAACAAAAATATATTTTCTATTTAATATTAATGAAAAAAATTGTTTCAATAGACATAAAGATAATATAAACTCAATGGATAATATTCTCATAACGTCACAATAAATATGGATTTTCATTAGCTTATAAAAATGAAGTACAGGTGTATAAATTTATCTTGGGAATAAAATATGTCCTAAAAGCTACGTGTCCAAATACGTTTCATCGAAAGTTCTCCTTTTTCTTCAACAATGGAAGTTTTTATTAGATTTAGGGTTCCTTACTTAAAAAGAACGAGCAGGGAAGACCGAGCTATGCTCGGTCAAAATTAAATTTGTGTTCAAATATCGTGACCCATGACCAAAATGACCCACTAATTGAATTTTCTCGAACATGCGACTGAGCCCAACAGTCTTCTCGTGCCCGAAAACCATAGGATGCAAAATTTAGTGTAAATAGTCTGAGCCGTTTTTAAGATAAAATTGCATCACCCATAATGACCCATGACCAAAATGACCCACTAATCGAAATTTCTCGAACATGTGACCTAGCCTAATAGTCTTCTTGTTCCCTAAACCTGTAGGGTGCTGAATTTATTTCAAATCCTCTGAATCGTTTTTAAGATAAAATAGCTTGACCCATAATGACCCTTGACCAAAATGACACACTAACTGAATTTTCTCGAACATGTGACCTAGCCCAACAGTCTTCTCGTGCTCGAAAACCGTTGGATGCAAAATTTAGTGTAAATTGAGCCGCTTTTTAGATCTTGACCCACAATGACCCAGAAATGACCCACTAATCGAATTTTCTCGAAAATGTGACCTAGCCCAATGATTTTCGCGTGCCCGAAACTCGTAGGATACAAAATTTAATCAAAATCATTAGAGCCGTTTTTTAGATAAAATGAATTTGACCCGCTTTGACCCCAAAATAACCCTCTAATCGAAAGTTCTCGAACATGTGACCCAGCCCAATAGTCTTCTCGTGCCCGAAAATAGTCGGATACAAAATTTCTTCTAAATCGTTTGAACCGTTTTTTAGATCTTGACCCACAATGACCCAGAAATGACCCACTAATCGAATTTTCTCGAACATGTGACCTAGCCCAATGATTTTCGCTTGCCCGAAACTCGTAGGATACAAAATTTAATCAAAATCGTTAGAGCCGTTTTTTAGATAAAATTAATTTGACCCGCTTTGACCCAAAATGACCCACTAATTGAATTTTCCGAACATGTGACCTAGCCCAACAGTCCTCTCGTGCCCGAAAATGGTCGGATACAAAATTTCGTCAAAATCGTTTGAACCGTTTTTTAGATACAATTAGCTAGACCATGACCCAAAATGACTCACTAATCGAATTTTCTCGGACATGTGACCTAGCCCAATGATTTTATCGTGCTCGAAACTCGTAGGACACAAAATTTAATCAAAATCGTTAGAGCTGTTTTTTAGATAAAATTAATTTGACCCGCGTTGACGCAAAATTGACCCACTAATCGAAAGTTCTCGAACATGTGACCCAGCCCAATAGTCTTCTCGTGCCCGAAAATGGTCGGATACAAAATTTCGTCAAAATCGTTTGAACCGTTTTTTAGATACAATTAGCTAGACCATGACCCAAAATGACCCACTAATCGAATTTTCTCGAACATGTGACCTAGCCCAATGGTTTTCTGGTGCCCTAAAACGGTAAGATACGAAATTTCGTCAAAATCGTTAGAGCCGTTTTTAAGATAAAATTTGCATATATAACCACACACAAGATTTGCTCGTATTAGAATATATGATAAACGGAACCATTATAAGATTACTGCTGTGTCTATCTGTCCGTCTGTCAGAGCCCTTTTACTCATAAACTATGCGACGTGGAAAGTTCAAGCTTGCGAAAGATATAACTCCTTTTTACCCACATATTTTAAGGTTATTAGCCATTCACAAATATGTTTAGGGAAAATTTAGGGGGTTAATTAAGTTACTTGAAAAAAAAAGTTTTATTTTTGTATATCGTGTGAAATATCACGTAATACTGAACTAAAAAATATATTTGTTTTAATTTTAGGTATTATATTTTCAGAGGTATCGTCGAAAATGCATTGTAAAAATATGTCCCCCCCCCCCTCTATTTCCGAATCAACAGAAACTAAAAATATGAAAAAAATAGGGGTAGGAGGTTATTTAAACTTTGCAGGAAAAGTATAGAGATTTTCCTAGGTAACAAACTTTTTGAGAAAAATGCATCTTTCACGCACAAACTTTATTTTCGGTCGGTCAGCGGGGGAGTTGACGAGCGCTCGAGGTATCTATCGTCGCAGAATCATCAAGTATATTTGATAGTGATTTTCGGAAAAAATTGTTCGTAATTAGTCGAGATATTAATTAAGTTACTTGAAAAATATTTTTTTAAATATATATACCGTGCGATATCGTTCAAAAGATATCGCAACATCGAACTCAAAAATACATTTGTTTTATTTTTAGGTATTATATTTTCACAGATATCGTCGAAAGTACTGGAAAAATATTTCCTCCCTTCCTATTTCAGACTCTACTGAAGCTAAATTATGAAAAAAACACGGGTAGTAGTTTATTAATTAATAAATAGTAATTAATAAATTTACTGTACGAATCCTTTGAGCGTGAGTTATACTCGCACTTGACTTATTTATTTATCAATGAATCTAAAAAATAAATGACTCACTACAAAGCCATCTAACCAACAATGGAGTGGTTCTGTCCGGAATAGTTACAACACTTGCGTATCTTATAAATAAATAGATTGATTAAGTTCTGTCTATATATTTTACATATCTATATGATATTTAAAAATGTAATGAAATGAAAATATAAAGCTAAAACTAATATAATGATCAGAAATACATAATATATAGAAAACAATCCACGCAAAAACACAAAGAACTATTAATCTATCTCTTTCTTAAATATATTCCAACAACCTTATAAAGAACTTTATGATCAGACTAATAAAAACTTTATTTAAAAGCTTTAATTTTTCCTCAAACAAAGCTTGTCAAGAAAAAGATTAATTATATTTTTTTCCAACTCCATTTAAATGTCTTTCCGTTTTAAGAAACGAGGAAAACTTCGTCGTGGCACCGATTAAAAATAATTTTTAAATTTTAAGTTTTATTGAAAGAAGTTTAAAAACTCTTTGAAATTGGCTGTAATTACTAGAGTGACTAAACGATGAGAGTTAAAATCTGTAAACCCTCATTGTTTTTGCATTTATGTAAGACAGCTAAAAGATTTCCAAAATTTATTAATAGTTTTCTTGAGATAAAAGTGCATTTTTAATTAAAAGAAACTTTCTGCCAATAAACTTCAACTTTTATGTATGTTAGATTAAAAGAGTTTAAAAAGATTGATTAAACATGTTTTTATTTAAAAAGCAATTTCATAATTGAAAAGTTTTATTAATTTAATGAGAGTTTTTGCATTTAAAATGATGAAATATTTTATTGTAAACAAAGATATATTAAGAGTGGTTTGGGCTTATGATATAGATTTCTAAAACTATAGCCACTCATCCTTCTTATAATTTGTAAAGAATCTCGGAAATAGATTTATTTCTTTATTTATTTGTAAAAAAAAGGGAAGACTAGAGCACCTTGAACTCTTTGTGTTTGAGGAATTGTAGCGCAAAAAAGAAAAAAAAAAGTGGGTAAGTGTGATTAAAGATCACACAAACGGTTTCGTTTAATATTCCTTTCAAAACGCTTTATCCTTTCTTTAATAAATCCAAATAAATTTCCTTTTCCAAAAAATAAAAATAAAAATAAAGTCATGTTTTTTATAAAGTAAAAATTTACGGGTCTATTTTTTCGATTTTTCGAATATCTGAACCGGCCCGATAGCGGGCGAAGCCCGCTATTATACTCTGTCATAATAATATCTCTCATGTGGACTAAATGTGATATTAAAAAAAGTAGTTTTCTCCCTCTCCCCTTCTTTATTAACAACCCCTATTCGCATTATTAATTACATCATTGTCTATTAGCGTTTTATTGCTTTTTTCTACTAGGGGGCTCTGCCCCCTATGAGCTACGCTCACCAACCCCCGTTCGGACACCGAAAACTCTAAAAACACGCTAATTTAATTAACTCTAAAATGACTGTGGAAGATTGAATTATAATTAAGCGACCAGTGGCGATCTGCTGTAATCAAGTTTCCATTCATTTTCCTAAATAACATCAATTAAACATTTGAAAATCAACTTGTTTAAAATGGCTAAGTAAACAATGTCGCTGCATCGGGGAATTTTGTAATGATCTGTTAGAGCCGCCTGAGCGCGCGCAAACGATTTCTGTGGCTGGACAGCTGGGCCGGCCACCAACACGCTTCCCGGCGCTCGGCCGGTCTGTATTTTTTACTCTTATTACCTAGCCGAATCAAAGTCGACATCAAATGTCCAACTCCCTCATCAGGACTTACACGAAGTCAGATCCGTTATGAACATTATGAAAAAAAAATGCATTTAAAAGTTTGTGAAGAGTTATTGACATTGCAATATTGGCTGATTTGGCTTAAATTGAGCGCTGAGTAAGGCTGCATGGTGGCGCGGCGTTTGAAACAGAATGAAACATAAAATATTTTAGGCTAAAAAGAAATTGGTTTTCTGAAGGTTCTATAAAGACATCATCCGCCTAGTATTGAATAAAAACGATATTATTTTACACGAAAACATTCTATTTAAGAACCAGAGTGAGATGTTTGCAATAAGAGGCAATATATACAATTATGCTTATAAAATATGGATTTACAGAAAGAAATTCTTGCATATACGTAAACGGATAACCTATTGTTATTTATTTTAGAAAAGAAATAGAAATGCGATTTAAATGTTTTTTAAATACATTTTTGTATCTAACATTTTTTATCGTCCTTCATCTATTGATAAATAAATTACATAAAGTTGAGTTTCTAAAACCCTAAACATTTAACATTAATTTTCATATAGTCTCTATCTCTATAAAAGAGTAAGTGTCTGTCTGCCTGCCTGCCCGCGGATTTCTCCGTAATTATAACACCTATGACTCAGAAATTTTTGTCATGTGTAGATGTTGTCACCGGACAGTATACCTCGCGGCCGGATTTTTAAATTTTAATTTAGATTTTTTTTTAAAAATTAAAACGTGTATATGGAATTTTGTGTTCGAGGCTATTTCAAGCTCCTCCCATGAAATAGCCTCGGCAACGAAGCAGCCAGCCAATGAGAGCAGTGTAACGACCGAAGAAATGTATGGCCTAGCCTGACTCGTGAGTTGCTGGCCTAGAGTTGTCCAGTTTTTGTCCATGGTTTTGTCGCCTAGCTTCGGAGGTTGACTGCCGTGTAAGCCTGTAATCGAATCGAAAGGACAGTTTTCGATATGCAAAGAGACTGCAAGAGATGTTAGTTGGCAGGTCAAAAAGAAGTGAACCGAGCTACGCTAAGAGAGATGCAGAGAGAGTTGAACAGATGATGGTGAGCGGAAAATGATGTGTGCGCGTGAACAGTATATGATGGTTGTGTACGCTGGGGTTTTGATGGCAGAGTGTAATGTTTTTTAATTGTTCATCTTATTTTAACTTGTGTATCAACGATGCCTAATAAAAAGTGCTGGATGTTAATCATCACCTTGGATCACTGGAGTTCGTTAAATCATTACAGTATGGCTCTTTCCACCCGACATCAATAGAGCTTACTGATTTTAGTTCGGATTTTCACCACAGGGGGACGCTTTCGTATCTTTGGTTCTATGGGCTGGATCATGACGGGGTATGGGTATGCCTCATTCGACTCGACATCGATAACCTTAATGAATTCAGTTATGTTCGTATAGAACATATTGTGCCCCCTGGCGGTGGAAGGTGTAACTAAAGGATTTTGCAGCTAACTCGGGTTCTATGGGTCACATCACGACACGGTTTGGCTCATTCGACACAACATCAATAGAGCTTACCTATTTTAGTTCTGAATTTCACCACCAAGGGGTGCTTTCCTATCTCTGTTTCTATGAGCTGGATCACAATGGGGTATGGCTCTTTCCACTTGACATCGATAGAGCTGACTGATTTTAGTTCGGATTTTCACCACAAGGGGTGCTTTCCTATATCTGGTTCTATAGGCTGGATCACGACGGGGTATGGCTCATTCGACTCTACATAGATAGAGCTTTTCGATTTTCACCACCAGGGGTGCTTTTCTATCTCTGGTTCTATGGGCTGGATCATGAAGGGGTTCTTTCGACTCGACTTACGGTAATATATGGGAGTGTGTATGGCACGCCCAGTGTTTGCTGTCTAAGGTAGTGGGGCCTCCAACATTAGATTTGTTTAAAAATAAAAAAAATGTTCAACACTGATTTCAGGTACATTTAAGGTTGTTGGCACGGGCAACGCCGAGCGGGTAAGCTAGTGTCAAATAAAACTAAAGTTTTATTTTTCAGTTTTTAGCAACAGTGATGTGTAAAGAAATATTCCTGAAAGTGTAAAGTTACGGTACATGCATAAATTTTTACATACATTAGGAACCCCGTATTTAATGTCGTTTTAAATGCTGTTTACTTTCTAAATAATAAGCATCATTATTATAAAATTGCATACTAAATCTTTTTATACGTATTTCAATGAAAGAGAATTTATCCAACTCCTAAATAAATTTTCAAAGTCTTTTCGTTACATAGACTTATTTAATAATTCTCATTTAATGAACCAAATACAATTTTAATGTATTGAATCTGAAGATTCATAATGATGAATAATCATCATTCTGATGATTTATAAACCAAATGCCAGCTATGCACGTATTCATGTTAGTTTTACTGGCTGTATTCAAATTAACTATATTATATGAAAAACAAATAATATTTAAATATTTTGAAAATATAATAATAAGCATTTTTGGAGTATTTTATGAGTAAATTGAGTCAGATGAATATGTTTTTTAAAACGTGAAATAATATGCATTTTATTTTTGCTAAACAACTAGTATTTCATAACTTTTTTTAATGTAACTTATTTTATGTTTCATTTTTTACTGGTTTATTTCATTAGTTTGCATTATAATGGTTTTAAAAAATTTTCACATGATATGTTTATTTTTTATTTGCCTCCATCTATTTTTCAATGTATAGATGTAATAAAATATATCAAGTACTATGCTTATGAAGCAGAATGCGAAAAATTAAAAGTAATTTGAAAATAAAGTTATTATTTTTGAAAGAGGATAATTCCTAATTTTTATGTAAATTGACTTTTATTAAAATAAACTAATAACAATAATATACTGCTTTTTTAATTCTGTATATAGAACAGCCATTAATTCAGTTAACAGATTATTTGAGTTGATAAATTTAAGCAAATAAAAGAAATATGCAGATTTAAAAGTAAATTATGAAGCTGAAAAATATTTTTTCGCATATTGACAAATCACACTATGTGCCAGATAAGCAATTTAACGCTACAAAACAATTTTTGCCCTGAATATTACGATGTTAAGTTAGAATTCTGTTCAAATTTAAAACCGTACATCAATAAAATATAAATTATTCATTGTACTTCAATTATTTCTAAGACACAGTTCTCTTTGTAATCTTTATAGTTTTAAATATACAAAAATATGAATTAACAAACGAATTTATGTTGAATATGTAAGTTTATTACTGGATCAATTTTAATTGTTACTAAGGATTTGAAAGATTCAGTATTAAAATAATGGTCAATTACTTTTGAATATGATTATGGAACAATGCAAATAAATAATGGATTCTTATTTCGAATAATGGCATTTATTTTTCTGAAAATACCATCCATTCGTCATTTGGAAATCAGCGAGGACTTTTAGGAAAATAACTAATGACCTTTCTTACTGTTGACACACCTTTTTCTGTCAAATACAGCAAATATTTGCCATATGTCTCGGATTTTTTTATATGATACTATAACCTTCAAAGTTTTATACCTCCTCCAAATAAGCAAGGACTTGGGTAGGTCTTCTTTTGGGGTTAAAAATGTCATAAAAGTAGCAAGTTTCATACTGTTTTTGCCTGCTAATAAAATGTTGAATTGGTATTTGTAGGATTTCAGATGCTTGATTATTTTTTGTTGCTGTGATGCTATCTTGAATTTGTGTGTCACTAATAGGTGGCATGTAATTTTTTATAAAAATTGTTTTTAATTACTCTTTTTTAGTAAAAGCAATACAACCCATGAATTAATATATATATATAAGTTTACTTATAGGCGTTGGAGAGTTAAACTTGTTTGGTTTATCAATTCAAATTTTTTGGAACGGAGAGACGTACATAATACGTAGGTATATAATAATGTATTTTTTATTCTGTGTTTTATTCCCCCCCCTCCCCCAAAAAATAAGAAATCGAGACGCAAAAAATACATCAGTATTTGAGATTTGTTTGTCTTCCTAGTCGGAAAGAAATGTCTAAGACAGGGGTCGGCAACCTTTTTCGGCTGCTGGTCACAATTAATCAAAATATGTGTATTAAGAAAACGTTAAGGGTCAGTGGTATTTTCATTTTAAAACGGTTTTTCAGTTTGTGAATAATAAGATAAATTTTATTGAGGAAATAATTATCATACACCTTTTTAAACTTTAAACACAAAAAATAATGTATAATTATTATAAAAGGAAACATAACTGAATGAAATTTACTTTCTCTTCAATGGCTCCCCTGATGCTGAACTTTTGACGTCAATTCATTCAAGTCTGGTTTATAGTTAGGCGTCTTAAGACGAATACAAGCATCTAAATTTTCAGTAGTTAAGCTGTTCCTGTTCTTACTTAAAATAAATTTCTTGTGTGAAAATATTTGCTCGCATTTATAAGTCGAACCAAATGCGGACAAAATGGCAAAGCCAAATTTTTTCAGACATGAAAACTTCGTAGGAAGTGATGCCCAACACGCTGATATCGTGGAAAGATCACGATCTTCTGATTTTTCCAAATCTTTCCGCAATGTCTTGAATTTATCCGTCTATAACGCTGAACTTTTATAGTCAATCATTTCTAAATCAAAATTATCAACTTTAAGAAATTGAAAATACTGCAAATTTAAAACATTTTCTTCTATCTCATCGGGCTTTATTACAAGAGTAAACATTTCGTCGTGATTCTTAAAATTTTTAATCAACTTTCATATTCACTTTTAATGCACAAAATCCAACTTTCGAACATATTAAATTAAGATTGCTCTCATCGATATTTTCTTTTTCGTGTTGCCCTTTTAACAAGGGAAAGAAACGAAATTTTTTCTTTTTATGTCCGTTTCAAGTAATATTAATTTCGAAGAAAAACTCTTCCGTTCTTCGTATATTTTCAAAATTGTGTGGTTATTTCCTTGAAGTTGTTGGTTGAAATCATTATAATGGTTCATTATGCCTGTTAAGAACAAAAGTCTTACGAACCATTCATTAACATGGAGTCCGAGATCATGTTCACCGATTTCGTAAAGAAATTTTTGTATCTCATCAAATCACTCTACAAATCTATTAAGAACCTTGCCTCGACATAACCATCGTATTTCCGAATGTATCAGCAAATCTACATATTTCGATTCAATTTCCTTCAAAAACGCTTTGAAGTGTCTGTGTACTAATGCTGATCGTGCTACTATCATATTTACGATCTTAAGTTGTTGTGTAGATGCCTTTGCAAATAAATTTTCTTCATGATGATACAATGAAACGACAAAAGGGAGCTGCCAAATTCATTTTCCATTAGTTTCACAAATCCAATATTTCCCCCCTCATAGCTTGAGCACCATCAGTTGTTATGGAAAACAATTTACTTTTTAAACCCAATACTTGCCTATTTTTTAAATTAGTAAACTCTTGTACTTGACAAAAAATATCAGTGCATTTGGTCGTGTCATTCATAGAAGCAAAAACGAAAAGTTCTTCATCGACTTTTGAACTATTTATTGATGCATATCTCATAACAATTGCAAGCCTACCCATTCTACTTATGCCGGTACTTTCATCGAGTGCAATGCTAATTACGTCACTAGATAACAAATTATTTTTACCTGTTCATCAATATTTTCGGACATATCTTCAATGCGACACGGAACTGTTCTAGCTGGCAATGGCATTTCTTTAATTCTCTCGATAATTTGTTTTTTATTTGCGAAGTCATTAAATGAGTGTTTGGAACAATTTAAGAATGCGTTTTTCCAAAATTCGCCGTCTGTAAAGGGTTTTCCGTTGATATGCAATTGATCCCGTTGATATTCCGTTGATATACGCCAATACCGCAACAAAGCGTGATATAGCCTGACTGTGGCTAGTAACAAATTCCTTTATGAATTAATTTTGTTTTCCAAAATATAATATGCGTTTAGCAATGTATTCAGATTTTTCTTCTTTTGGCATTTCACTCACAGTTTTATGTTTTGAATGAAAGTGTCGCTCAATATTAAAAGTTCTGGCGGTAATTACATCTGTGCATAAAGTACTTATCAAGTTGGCATCATTTTCGACACGTCCATACTTTTCTTTCCATGCATCTTGAAACAATCTCTTTTTTAATTTTTGTTTGCCCATGGTAATATTTTGTTTTAACAAATTTAACAAGTTCACAACTGAGAGAACTAATGTTCCTAACCACCAAATTGTAGCAGTAGTTCAAGCCAACTTATTGGACAAAAAGCGAGGTCGCGGTGAATGTGTCGAAGTCACCGATTGGGCGCTGCCTTCCGCCTCGCCTTCGTTCGTCCAATCGCTGCATTCGTTATGCAGTCGTTCATTGCTGCAGGGGAAGCTAAATTTATACCAACTCAATTTCCGATGAATTTATTTTTCTCTCTTCGTCATTCTTTATTTTCCTGTCTGAAAACGTGATATTTATAACAAATAAGTGCAATTTTCTGCTATGTTATTTAATAGTTTGAAATTTCTGAATTAAAATTAAACCTTTTAAAGTTCCAAATTAAACTCGAAATATTTTTTCAACAGAATTTTATTTTTTTATACTTTTTTCGGAACTCAAGTGGATCGCTTGAAATTACGAAATGGGCACTCGGTGACCCGCGGGTCATAGGTTGCCGACCACTGGTCTAAGATTTTGAAAAAAGGCTCTTCATTCCACGCTACAGGTGCATGCTCAAAAATAGTCTATTCTACCCGACATTCAGTAGCTGTGCAGCATATAATAGTTAATATGTGTATCAAGATAACTTCGTGCAGAAAATTAAATATATTACGGCGGATGAAAAACTAAAATTAATAGAAAAAGACGAGACAAATTGAAATCGTGCTATATAGAATGTGATATAAAATTGTCGGGTGGCCATTTTTCATTTAAATTTACGCAAAAATTAATACTTTGTGGACATTCCACTTAAGAAATATGGTGAAATTTTAATTAAAAAAGACTGTCTGAAATGCTCTTCTCTCTCTCTATTTTTTTTTAATCCGAAAATTTCTCAAGTCATATGAGATGACAGCATACATTTAACAAGTGGGGAAGTGTGATCGAAAATCGCACAAAGGGTTTCGTTTAATATTCCTTTCAAAACGCTTTATCCTTTCTTTAATAAATCCAAATAAATTTACTTTTTCCAAAAAATAAAAAATTTAAAAAAGTCATGTTTTTTTATAAAGTAAAAATTTACCGGTCTATTTTTTCGTTTTTTTTTAAATATCTGAACCTGCTCGATAGCGGGTGAAGCCCACTATTATACTCTGTCATAATAATATCTGTCATGTGGACTAAATGCGATATTTAAAAAAAATCAATTTCAAAATTAAACATGTTTTATAGAGACCTTCAAAATGTTAGACGTCAGGTTAATTTTCTTTTTAATTCTCTAATGGCACCATATTGAGCTGCTTTCTGTATTTACACATACTCATACACCTTGTATTATTGAGCAATATTTGAAAATTTCCGTTTTATTACCAATATGACGTCATATTAATTTTTTTTTCAATTGGTGAAACTTTTAATTTTATTTTCATTTTTCACGTGGAAATCTTTCAATAGAAAACTAATTATTACAGAAGAATTTTATTGTGGATTTTTAATTGTTGGCAACTGTTATAACGAAAAATGTTTAAATTTAATAGGAAAAAGCTGTTAGATTGTTGGTTTTTTATCTCTCTATATGAAAATAATACGATTTTTTTTAATTTTATGATTTTGAGCTTCATAGTAGGTATTCAGCTATAAGTACACAAAATTTCCTGCCTGTAAGTTAAATAGTTTCTGAGAACCGGCTCTGTGACGGACAGACAACGAAGCGGGAGTAATAGGGTTACGTGAGATGAACGAAACCCTAAAAATGCGTTATTAAGTGGTCAATTCTTTCTTTATTTTCTGTTTTTCCCAGTTCTAGGTTTTTGATTTGGGTTGGATTTTTTTGCAAGTTTTGAATTCTCCAGAAAAGAAGGTTCAACTGAAAAATTAAATATAGACTGATGGATTAAATATACGTTTACCCCCGTAGCATATCTTTCAGTGAACTTTAAAAAATATATACAATGTCTTACAAAAGTCCCCCCCCCCCTACTACCCTTACTAGAAAAACGTTGAAATTTCGGAAAACAATGTTCAATTAATTCAAGAGGAATCTCATGTTGTTAAAATATTTTTGTGAGTTGGAGGGGGCGCGGGGAGCACGGGAGCAGCTAGTGTATTCAAATTTGAAATTTTAAATGGAAAGGGTCTCTGTGACATATTGCTGGAAAAGTCTCTTAAAGACAAACATATTAATAGAAAAAAATGCACTACGATGGTTTTTAAACACATAATTCGCGTCGACAATTTTTTGTGCATTGTGAAGTATAAGCATAGAAATTACAGAGACCAGTGACGGGAATTATGGAATAAGGAAGTTACGACTAATTAAAGCTTGAACTCATAATTTCACGAAAAAATTAAACCATGTAATCTAAGTTGAATACTATATTTTACAAAACACCACACAGTTTCATCGAAAAGTTAAGCAGCGATTTACGGAATTTACTCAATATGAATTATATTTAGCGACTCTATTACTGAAAAAAAAAGGTTAGCTGCCACTTTGAGCATTTTTGGATTAAATTGAGTTAGGTTAAAAAATTAACTTTTTCATGAAATTAAGAGATAAAAGATTTTCAAAACAACATTGCTGAAAATAAGAGACTTTAAAACAATATATCACTATTTAAAATGACAAGTTTTTAATTCTATAAATGACATTTTAAAATATATTTAAAAAAATAATAAATATTTAAACTTTAGGCTATATTTTATTAATGTGTAAAGTGTTTAACATTCACAAAACTGTGCACTTTAACATCTGTAAATGGAAATTTCTGAAAATTGATAGTTTTCGCATGTAAGAACATTTTTGCATGTTTGCATAAAATTGAATGATATTATTTTAGTTATTATTCAATAGAAAAGTCAGAGGTAATTTGAATTATATTTTTGTATCCGTCATTTTGTATTATCCAAAGTAATAAGAGAATTAATGTGGAAAGTTTTACATTAGACGGTATTCATTAGAAGGTATTGCATTAAAAGGTGCAATTTTGAAATATCTTTATTTGTCGGTAAAATTACATTGTTTATGGTTCAGTAATATTCACTCTAGGACTAAAATTATCTGTTTCTATTTTTTATTAACTAACTTTATTTTTCATCTTTTAATCATTGGTATTGTATTATACTTTTTTTTGACATTTGTGTGCTTAAAAATATTCAGAGCAAAATCTGTTTTCTGTTTTCGCAAAATTTCTTCCTTGATTCAATTTATATTTTTGTTCGGCGTATTTTTCATGAAAAATGCTTTGTAACATAAAAGCTTCTAACTAAATAACATAAAAAAAATCTCTTTAGACTGCCATCAAAATATTTCTATAATTATTTTCTTGCTGAAGACTGTTGACGCATTAAAATATATTTAATATTTTCTTTATAAAATATGAATGTCGTGACATTTATTGTTGATACTTTCTCCGATTATATGAAAATGCGAAAAAATAATCAGAATTTGGATGAATATATGACACGCTTTATCTTATCTCATAATTTATTTTCACCAAATAAAATTATATTGTTTTAATTACATACGCTTAGTAATTTGTTGAGTCATAGTACATTTAGATTAACGAAATAAGTTAATTTAATATATTTAGGTATGTTATGTGTGTATAATGTATATCAAGCAGGGCGGTCGCTCTGCCAAGCCAAGCTAAAAAAAAAAGCGCCAAACAAACAACGCCAAGAACTGGACTTTAGACCGCTACTGCTTACATACAGCAATCAAATTCGCAATGTTAAATCGACCAAACATGCCAGATTAAAATATCAGATATAAAATGAACCAAGCGCCATAGAAAAAAAAACGAAAACCAAAATAATCTAATGAAGAAATTCTTCAATTTGAGACCAAACTCATCTTCATAAGTGATTTATAAACAGAGATATAGATTTTTTTTAAAAACGTCGAGTTACATAAAATGATCACTATTTTCTTCGTCAAACTTTTTTTTTTCAAACAAACTACAGATTTAAATATAGGACATAAATGAAAAAGGATTGCATTTTTGGACAAGTAATAACCTAATCTACGTGCTTTTATAAAATACAGTAAAAAAATAAATACATTTCTATCCTTAATTAGCAAAAAACTGTTAATTAACTTGGCAACTAAAAAATTCTGCCAAAACAGAGATAAAACCCCGCCAACGACCGTGTACCATCTGTATTATAATGGCACAAATCAGTTACGGGTTAATCATATCAAATTTCATCTGCAAGTCAGCCATTTTTTCTGAAGATATTTTTTTTAAATAAAACTTCCTAATTATAAGAACACACATTTTATCAGACAATTAAATGTGACTGCAAATTGTGGCCAATGTCTGTTTCCAACAGGAATAAGAATGAGAAATTGCGGAGTTAGAACATCGATCTGGGTGGCGTAGAGGTAAAACGTTAGCACGGTACGCTGAAGGTTCGAGTCCTCGCGCAGGTCAATTTTTCATTCATGTTGGTTTAGTGCATTTAATTGTCTGATAAAATGTGTGTTCTTATAATATTGTAAAATAAAGTAATCAGACGTAGTGTTCATGCTTTTAATATATATAAAATTTACATTTTTAGAAAGATCTCTAAAAAAAAATTAATTTTGAGGGAAGAGGTACCTTCTGAAATGTATATATTAAGAGTTATCGTCATTTAAAATTTCTTTTCAAACGTAAACAAACTTTTCGAAATGGAATTGAATATGATTAATTTATTTCTGTAAAGCCACGGTAAAGGACAAGCATTTCGTTCGCAGGCTGAGATCCTTTGACGTCATTTTTCTATAAATTAATGGAATCCAGTTGTTAAATTGTTTTTTGTTTTAGAAGTTAAGTTTCCATTTAAATTTATTGTAAGAGTACAGTGTTTAATTGAATAAAATAATGTAAATCTAAGAAATTCCTAAGATATTTTGCTACTTTTCACCATTAACTACGTTTTATAAAGATTCGCCAATCAATGGGATTTAATGCTAATAACAAAAGAGCATGATATTATGTTTGATTTCAAAAGCAGCGCTGACGCGCTATGTACATATTCCATTTTTACTCATCTCATGGATTAGTCAGTGATATTTTTTAACGAAGGATAACAAGTATTATAACAAGCCACATTTAGTATGTTGTTTTTAAGGATGTAATTAGTTTAATTGAAAAATCTACTGGTATTTCTAGTTAACCCTTTAAACAATAACTGAAAGTAAAATGTAATTTTACATAACATTTCCATGTTAATTTCATAGAGTAGATTATTTATATTATGTATAATCTATTTAAAAATAAGAAATGATATCTACAAAAAATAACTTTTCAAAAGTAAAAAAACAGCCAAGCTTAAAAAAAAAAAACGAAAGTTGTGGCTAGAAAATGGTGTGATATCAAATTTCCAAGCTTTTATTATAGTACTTATTTAACTTTTTTCCATTAAATAAGTTATCATATATATAAGTCGAGTGCTACGTATATGTTAATAGAAATCGTTTTCTCCTGTACTAAATACATCCTAACGTGTTTCTGAAAATTCAATTTTTTTCAAATTATGCATGATGGGCTTGGCGGCCATCTTTCCATATTTCTGAGCACCCAAATTTCTAAAGTAAAAGCGTAATATGTTTGCAATGTAATATGTTTATAACAATGTCGAACTTCAGATTTTAACTACGGACAGATAAATTGAGGAAGACTGATATTTTGATAAATTGATTTTTACTACTTTGAAATGATTAATTACTCTAAAAAATAAATCATAAGATGAATCCTTAAGATAAGTCATCATTATTTTAAGACACAATTTTCAAAACATACAAGTCCATAAACGAAACGCTTAAAATATTTACTTAAGTTACAATTTTGAACTTCGGATTTTAACTACGGATAGGGGTGCTTTGAATTTTGTGTATAATATGGCCGCCAAGCCCATCATGCATAATTTGAAAAAAATTGAATTTTCAGAAACACGTTAGGACTTATATTTAGTACAGGAGAAAACGATTTCTATTAACATATACGTAGCACTCGACTTATATATATGATAACTTATTTAATGGAAAAAAGTTAAATAAGTACTATAATAAAAGCTTGGAAATTTGATATCACACCATTTTCTAGCCACAACTTTCGTTTTTTTTTTTAAACTTGGCTGTACAAAAACGTTTCAAATGAGGTAACTATTAATGTTGTGGCATTGTTTAAAGTAAAAAATCAATTTCATAAAAATAACGAAATCTAACTTTTTCTACAGTTCCCCAATCCCTATAGTTATATTTAGTAAAAGTTTACACATATCATAACAGATATAACATAAAAAGTTTGACTTCTGCCCCACAAAAAAATGGCACAGTTATTGAATTTCACAGTTTGAGATTTTTGCACATGATTTGTCTTTCATTGAGGGATCAGTTAAAAAATGAATTAAAGTGATTCGAGATCGAAATCAGAGTGCAATGTCCTTTTTACGGCGAAACCACCTTTAGCTGGTATCGCCAAATTGGGGTATTACCAAACAGGATTATTTCATCTAAAAAATTGAGCTAACTTTTAGTGGTTGAACATCATTCAAAAGTCAAAGTAGGTAGAATCGACACCTGGAAAATAAAACATACTCACTAAGAACTAGATAAATGACAGCGGAATGCAAACGACTAGCCGGGCTATAACGAGCATGAAAACCGGGATTATGCAAATTACAATTGTACCGCAGCGCCACACCTTCGGGGTAAAACACGAGCCATCTAGCAGTGGACATGCTAGTCGGCGCTGAGATCGTAATAGCAGGCTACACATACATGCAATGTGTCAAAATTATACTTATTTGTGGTGAATGTCAAAGGAATGTCAGGGCGGCTGCAAAGGTTTGTTCAGAACGTTTCCCTAGGAAACGACATCCAACGCATGAAGCTAAACTGATGAATTGCACCGTCTTAGAGAGACCGGCTCTGTTGCACCATTATCCATAACAAGTAGACGGGCAAGGTGTTATGTTCCAATGACACCGAGGAGGTGGTGGCATTCGCCGTTTTAAATCCACAACTGAGCACGGCGTAAATAAGCGAGGCATGTTGATACACGCGTCAGCATGTCTGGCATTTGTTACATGCAAATGGTGCGCATACATACCATCCGACATTGGTGCAAGCATTGGTTCTGGGTGACCACACACGACGATTTGATTATTGTAATTTCATGCTCAACACCTTATAGGAAAATCCGTCGTTCCTTTGCGACATTCTGTGGGCAGATGAGTCAACGTTTACAACGTTTACAACGTGGCTTTTCAACGTGCACAATGTGCATTTCTGGTGTCTGGGAAACCCCCACATCGCCCGCACAGTACAACACCAGATACGCTAGTCAACGAACGTGTGGTGCGGTATATGGGGAACACAGATTGTTGGACCCATCTTCTACGATGGGACCTTAACGGGCGATCGTTACCTGCACCTGCTACAAATCACGGTACGTGACTGGTATGAAGAGCTGCCTCTCCGACATATATGCTGGGTGTGGTTTCAACATGATGGGGCCTCTCCGCATAAAGCATCAAACGTCCGTGCGTATATGTCCACCGAATTCGGTCAACAGATCATTGGATATGGTGGTCCGGTAGAGTGGCCACCGAATTCGCCAGACTTGACTCCCATGGACTTATACCTCTGGGATTACATCAAGGGCACGTCTATGTGACTGAGTCTACTTCTCTGGTTGATCTGAAGCAGCGCATCATCCCTTCTTGTAGCACAGTTAAACCTGCTATGATCCAGTGTGTCCAGGACTCGGTACTGTCATGCATTTAATTGTGCATTGCCACCAATGGAGAAGACTTTGAGCAGTATCTTTAGTAGATTCAGGCGTTTTATGTATTCATTTTTACAGTAGACCGTTTTCTGATATAATAATAAATTGATATCTATTTTTCTGTTTAATTTCAATATATCATTCTTCGCTTTGTATAAGCCTAAAAGGCAGCTCAAATTTCAGATGAAATAACCCTCTTTGGTGACACCCCGATTTGGCGATACCGTCTAAAGTTGGTTTCGCCTTATAAATGACACTGCACTCTGATTTCGATCTCGAATTACTTTAATTCCTTTTTTAACTGATCCCTCAACGAAAGACAAAATCATGTACAAAAATCTCAAACTTTGAAATTGAATAACTGTGTCATTTTTTTGTAGGACAGAAGTCAAACTTTTTGTGTTATATCTGTTATGATATGTGTAAACTTTTACTAAATATAACTATAAGGATTGGAGGACCGTATAAAAAATTAGATTTTGTAATTTTTTCATAAGTCATAAAATTGATTTTTTATTTTAAAAAATGCCGCAGCATAAATATTTACTTCATTTGAAACGTTTTTGTATTCGGAACTATATGTCTACGACCAACGGTTGAGAAATTAAAGGTCTGCGATAGTTAATATTTTGCACTCTGTATAATATATATGAATGTGTATTTTGATCAAGTATTTTTTTTTTCCTTCAAAAACTTATAAGGTATTTTTCTGCGTTTCACAAAGTGTATCTGAGGAAAACTCATAATTAATTGAAACATTTATGATTATATATATTACTTATGTAACAGATGTAAATAGTTAAACATTATCCCAGTAGGTGACAGCACCTATGGGCATATACACTCTTTCTTTTTCCTGTGCACATGCTTTGAGATTTCTTAGCAGTCTACGTCGGGTGTTCTGATGGGACGGTTGTAAAGTACAGCATGTTATTTCGCGCGGAACGCTAATAATGTTTTGTGAAGATAGGATTTCTTCTCCGGTTAATCGTAGTGTAAATATTAATCCATGTAAATAGTGAAATTAATTATGTGTATTGTCTTAGTTACTGGTGGGTCTCTACGCTAGGTGCAGCAATTCACAGAGATCATCTGAAAAGGGTTGGGAACACTTTTTCAATTCTTTCCTCACATCTTTGGAGGCTGCCATAATGAAAAATGCAACATACTGCCACTAACAAGCGGCGGTCTTTTAGGTGACAACTCCAGGTTTAAATATTAAAAGTGATGACTCCAAGTTTAAATATTAAAAGTGATGACTCCAGGTTTAAATATTAACAGGTGAATATTAATTTTAAGAAAATGTTCTTAAACACCGCTACTTTCGGTGAGAAATCTTGATTCAAATACAGATTCACAATATCGTATCACTGTCAGCATCCTATTTCGAAAGATTGACCTCTACTTGGAAATCATCAGTCATTGTTAGAGGACCTGCCATCTCCTCGACTAGCATTCGAAAGAATTTCTACAACTGTAATCCCATAAAGAAAACATATTGGGGGAAAAAGGGCGCAAGCCCTCCCCGACTGAAAAAAAACAGTCCACCACTACATTCTCATAAGCTAAGCAAAACAAGAAAAAGAAAACTCCCTCCGAATATTTCTATGTAAAACTATTGGCTGCCACTCCCCGCGGGTCAAACTACTTTGGTGGAAGGGGTGCAGGCATGTGTCCAGATGTCTCGCCTTCGTTTGTCACGAAGAAACAAAACTGTTGATTTGAGCGACCACCCACCGAACCTTATGTGCTTACGTGAACGTTTGTTTACGTATACAGAATAATTGTGCTCGTAAAACAGTCATGAAACTCTCTAACAATACGATCTATTTTACGTCGCATGGGAAAGTTGCCTTTTATTACTAAAGTGCCTGAGCGTTGAAAATATTCCCAGGGTAAAAGGACCACACGTGTGTGAATTGACTCATAGGGATTATATAAAAATTAGGAATTTAAGTAAAAAAAAGGACAATGAATTTGTTTTAGCTTTAATATTTAAGAAGAAGAGGTATTTTAACTCCTTTATTAAAGAACTAATGTTAAAAAACAGTAGAGAAAGGGGGGTTTTATGACTAGTAAAACTTATATAAAATAAAATGAAGAAAATATTAATTAAATGAAAAGCGTTAAAAGCGTTAAAAAGAAGGGGGGGGGGGGCTACAACTGTCTTAAGGACAGAAAACACGGAAAATTTGAAATAAATGAAAAAACCACCCTAACAGATCTATGAACATACCTCTTCTGCTGGAATACTTTGAAGATTATAGTGGATTTACAGTCTAATTTTTCAATGAAAGAGAAGCAGATAAGGATCATTCAAACGTAACCCCTTTACCTATAGCTCAGCAGGTAACTTTTAATGTCTTCGCAGTTTTGTTAATAGTGCATGTTTAGTACTAGTACATTTAATAGTGCATTATTTAAAAGTTAAGATGTTAAATTTTTCTTTTAAAAAATCACCTGTATTAAATTTTATCTTTAATGTTTAAATTTTTTTTAAAATAGACTGTTTGGAAAAAAGCTTAAAGTATTTACTAACAATATGTATTCTAAATGTAAAGTGTTATTTATAACGAGGAATTTATTTAATATTTTGCGTTTCTTAGTTCAATTTTCATAGTTATTCATTATAATTAAAAACATTGCAATTTTTAAAACTATTAATATTTGATTTGCAATTTGATAATTTCGTTGCTAGTGTAGGTTTCGAGAAATAATTTTCTGGTACAATTGAAAAAATTCTGACAATTTAACGCATTGAATAATTTATTTGTCGAGATATGTCATAGTTATGTGCACAAAAATAATAAATATTGATGAAACAATAAAATAACTGTTTAGTTACGGTAATTTTTCCAGTTGTGTTATCGAATGTTTTTATAGTAAAAATTGATATTTAAGTTCTGCATTTAGTATTCTATCAAAAACTATAAATGAAATAATTTGTAAAGAAAAAAATATATAATTTTTTTTGGTGTTTATGATCTTAAGTTCTATATTTCATTTACAACGAAAACTGTTTTACTGCTTGATACAATGTTCATTATTTAATAATATCGCACAATAGGTATATCTATTATTTAAATTGATTCCTAATATAAATTTTTCACAATGCTTATTTTAAAATGTATACTTATATTTTCATTAAAGTTGTTCTCAAATCCAAAATAGCTAATTTCATTTTTATTCGGAAATACATGAAATTGGCAGGTGTTCTTATTCAGAATATATATAATCGAATGACGTTATCCATTTTTTGGTAACGGCAGATGATGTTTCAGAAAACACTATCAAAGTCGGTGTTTTGAACCAAATTTCCGACGCGCAGCGTCAGAAACGGGAAAAACTTGACCGAAATTGATCTTAAGTATTACATTTATCTAAAAATGGAAAACGCTATTCATTCCAAATAGCTTTAATAATCAGGCATGCAAGTGCCATGCGTTTAAAAATTTGTTCATAAATCTGTCAGAAAGTTTCGTGATACTGAGCGAGGGGAAATATGGCAAAGTATACACATTTAAAGACTTTAATACTTAACAGAAAAATAGCATAGTTTTAATTATTGTCAATATTTTTGGTGGTTACATAAAACAAATGGAAGTAGAAATTGATTTAAAAAGTTGTTATTTGCACAATATAATTTCATATTATTGAAATATTTACTTTTATTATAATTTTTAATGGATTCATCTTGAAGAAGATCAACTGAACTCTATTTTACACAAGTAAAATTCTCATTCACCGAATAAAACTTTTTATTTTATAGCGGACGTAATAACATCCTGCACATACGAAGTAAAAACACAATACTCACTCTCTCCGCAGATCGAGAGAAAAAAAAGAACAATCAAAACTGCGCATGCGTGCCCAGCCGGCGCTGTCACAATACCAACCGGCGAATACACTCCCCACCTTGAAACCCATAGGTTTCAATTACAAAACGTACTATTACTACATTTTCACATTAAATATACAATAGATACAAAGGTACACAGTGAACTAACACAATATATACACTCTGAATATACTAATGAAATAAATTCAATTATAATCATACAATAGCAAAATTTACATAACATTATCTGAAATTGGCAAAATAGAAACACTAGAAATGCTACGTTTATAAGTGCCCTTAGGCATTTTTACCAGAACCACTCTGATTTTTTCATCTTTTCCACGAATAACTCCTTCAACTCTACCAATTAACCAACTAACATACAGGTAGTTTTTCTTCTTTTAACAATACAACCATGTTTGGTTTAATATCACCTTTAATACTATGCCACTTAGATCGTTGTTGTAACGTACACAAATAATCTCTGGTCCATTTTTTCCAGACAGTTTGGACCAGTTTAGTTGTCAATTGCCATTTAGAAAGTCTATTAGTTTCTACAGAGGAAAAATCTATCTCAGGTAGAGAGCTAAGGGGCCTACCGATCAAAAAGTGACCTGGCGTTAAAACATTATAATCATTGGGATCGGATGAAAGTGGTGTCAGAGGTCGGCTGTGAAAGATAACGATTCTTTATTCTCGGCTGATGAGTTACCACCACATGCTCCTTTCGGAACAAAAACATTTGATCTTGGATCTAAAACGGCACCCGACATTACAAATGACTTGTCATAATTGGTATCTTTCGCATTGCCATGCGTACGCCCTTCATCTACTTTTTTATCAATATGTAAAATTGTATGATGCCGTTTTTTACAAATAGAACAATTGAATTTGGAAGAACAATTAACAACCTTATGATGCTTAAGACAATTAAAACACAGTTGATTATTTTTAATTAACTCAATTCGTTCATTAACTAACATTTTTTTTTAAAAATGGGGCACATATCAAGATAATGATTCTCATTAGACTTGCAAAGAATACATTTTGAAACCCTAACTTCCGATACAAACACCTTAGAATTATTTTGTGGACTGCACACATTACGATATTTTTGCGAATTGTTTCCAAACTACGGACGTGAAAACGCATTATTTTCTGTTTTACATTTATTCTTAGACGCTACATAAATATCACAACATCCAGATAATTCTTGCGGTAAATACCAATATTCTCCTTGCTTTACACCTATAAGAATTTGAAGTTCACGATCCAACGAGTTAAATATTTTGTCGGAAATCATTAGTTCACATAATCCCTTAAAGTCATTCACCTTTCTTAACTGACAGTAATAATCAAATGTTGCAGTTAATCGCGACGCGAATTGAACATAACTTTCGTTTAGAAATTTTTGCGCCCTTCGAAAATTGTTTAACACTTCCTACGGAGTGGATTGAAATTCTTTCAACACAACGTCTTTAAGTTTATCATATTTACTTAGGTCATCCTCACTCAAATATACCATTAAATTAGTGGCCTTTTCGCCTAAGATATTTAAAATAATTTCTGCTCTAAATTCCTCCGGAACATTCTTTGTTTTAAACGCTCTTTCCAGTGATTGAAAAAAAAGATTATACGATTCTGCACGCGACGCTACTGGAATAGTTCAGGTTTTAACACTTTTTAACAAATTTTCTAAACTACAATTCGATAGCTCAGAGTCACTTTTTACTACACTGCTTCACTGAAATTATGCGGTGTTTCTTTCTGAATATTAGTAAGCTCTAATTGTTTTTCTAACTGCGCAAGTTTAATTTTTTCTAATTCCAGTGCCGAATCTCTTTCTAATCTATCCCGCTCAACCTTCTTTTCGTTGTCTTTTTCCTTCTGAGTCACAGATTCAACAACCGTTTCTACAAGGTCATAATTATTCTTATAAACATCGCTCGTTTCAATTAATTCTTTTAGCGACACTATCGTCTGCCTTGTAGGTAAAGTAAGCTCAAGTTCTTCTGCAACCTCGATTAAATCATTCTTTTTTAATTTTAATAACAACATTTTGTTTGAAAAGAGAACCCACTAATTGCAATAAATTAAATCAAACTCAAAACATTTAAATTAAAAAACGAAACTAAACTCAACAAAGTTATAAAATTTACATTCGGAATCAACTCACACGTTAATTATCAATAGAGTCCAAAAAATGACAAAGTTAACTTAAAATCGAAACAAAACACAGCACATTTTGCGAATTCTATTAAATTAACTAAAGCCTACTCACCATTACCATGGAACCGCTCGTCATAATCATACACTAGTCTTTAGTTTTCACCAAATTAATAAACACTTCGAATAATAATTTGAAGACTCGATGTACATTTTTTTTTCTCGCTGCTTATACACAATACACTGTAACATCGTAGCACACGTATAGAATCTTACTTTTTTTTTCTTTTTTAAATACACAAGCAGAAGATACATAATATATCCATAGTCACCTGAGGCGCGACGTGACCAAATGAAGAAGATCAACTGAACTCTATTTTACACAAGTAAAATTCTCATTCACCGAATAAAACTTTTTATTTCTCAGCGGACGTAATAACATCCTGCACATACGAAGTAAAAACACAATACTCACTCTCTCCGCAGATCGAGAGAAAAAAAAAACAATCAAAACTGCGCATGCGTGCCCAGCCGGCGCTGTCATAATACCAACCGGCGAATACACATCTATTATTTTTATATTAGTATGCGTTTTTTTACATTTATAATTTTCTTGCTTAACGGCTACATTAGTCAGTTTCCCAATCAGATGCAAAGTTTTTATTTGAATACGAGTTGCATCAATAAAAATTATTGCCGATCCAATCCTTATCGTCGATCTTATCGGGATTTGGTGAAATCTTGATATCCGAATCTATGCGAAATCATTTATCAGGTTCGGTCGTGTTGTGGGCCTACAGATTTGTTGTTCTTGTTGTTGGGTTAGGTCGGGTTGAATCGAAATATAATTTCAGTCAACCATCATTCATGTTCAAGTAGACATTCAATCATGTTCAAGAAGTATATAACCAGATTCGTGCATGACTCTAGATCCGAGCCGACATCAGAAATTGTATCGTAACACAATTTCCGATAAAATCTGATTACTCGGTCGTATGCAAGATTCTATTCCGAACAAGACTTACAGTAAAAACATTATACCCAACTCGGGTCAGATCGGGTTCACGAAAATCAGGTCACACGACCGCTAATCCAAATCTATTCTGTAGCCAAACAAATCCAATCCGAACTTTCTGGATTGGATTTGGGTAAAATCTGGTCACCCGACCTGGTGCAGTGTCGTCACAAACGTCACAAACTTGAACCTTAAAAATTTTTTTATCCGAACAATCCGGATAGGATTCGGGTAAAATCTGGTCACCCTATCCTATGCAGATTCATCACATTTTTCACATTGAAGTCGCACGGTGACTTCACAAAGTAGTCACATTGTGAGGTCACAGAAAGCCTTGAAAACGGCCATAACAACTTCACATTTAGGTCACAGTGACGTCACATCGACGTCACTTGACGTTACGACGACGGTCACAAAGTCACAGTGTGACTTCACAGTGACGTCGCTGGGACGTCACCATGCCTTACGGGATCCAACACAGTGTATCCCAACCTTTTTCTGGATATGCTCGAACTAATCATCGCTAAAGTCATACTCCGCTACCATAACATGACATATACTTCTAATCATTTAAAAAGTAAACTTTTATTCACGAATATGATTGCGAACTTCGTACTGTTTTCTATGAGTTTAACTTTTGATTTAAGACTCCTAAGTAAAGATGCCTGTTTTTCGCTTTTATATAAATGATGAAAAAGCTACAAGCTGCATGAACTGTTTAATGAGATATTCATACCTCCTATGCATTTAACTCTTCTCTAGTCCTAGTTTAAGTCTCCTACTACTTTTAAGAGAATCAACTTGGTCTAAACGAGTTATTAAAGATCATATCCTTCATGAAATAAATAATTGCAATAATAGTAAAAATAATAATGACAAAAACATTGTTAAATGCGTATATAAATGTCTTTCTTTTAGTAGTGAATTTAACCAACTTTTTATGTTGTAATGTGTGATATTTAATTTTTAACCACAGTGCAACATGGCCCTAGGTTGGTGAGGATTTATTGAAACACTGAAAAACCATCTGACGATAGTGTAAAATATAAAGAAAAGCGTTCGATAATTTACATTGTAACACTGTATTTAGTTACATTTATTTAAATGCATCTGCAGAGCGTAGCTCACTACATGCAGAAGCAACTGTTGCTGAGGAAGCTTGGGGCATCCTTGAGGAAATTTGTCACCCTAAAACTTGAGCATTAGTAACTTCCCTCCTGGACATTTTTTTCGCAGCCAGGTATGAAGAGGAGAAAGACATATTTCGCAAACATTTTTAAACAATTGAGAGAAAGGAACAAATTAGAAAATCTTTATCAGGCCTTCCAGCGTTTTGCCCGAAGAATTATCTTGTGTTTTTAATATCTACCGTTACACAGATTCGGACTCACAGTTCGATACTGCTACACTTAAAGAACTACTTTCAGAGGAAAACCGATTGCAACAATGCAATTTACATAAAATCAAGAGGCAAAAATGTAGAACATTATAATAGAAGTACCATTAAAGATAGGTCTATAAGCTTAAAATGAGATGTCGTTTGTTACAAGTGTAAAAAAGGGGTCAAGTTGCTCCACATTGGGGTACAAAATCCAGTATAGAGATAAAGAGAGGTGGGCGCAATAGCCCAAATTCCAGTTTTAGCACTGACACACTCGTACCTAATCAAGACTTTGTCTAAGAACAGGAGTTGCTTTTTAACATTTCCCAACATAGTTTAAAAGTGTTTATGAATTCGGTTTCTCTGTTTGTCTGTCTGCTGTCTATCCGTCTGTCTGCCATCTATCCGTCCTTTAACTCTCGTAAATATACACTGATCGCCATGCAATTGACATATGTTATTAAGGTTTATTATGGCATGCTTGCTATTGAAAATGAAGTGTGTAGCAGTTATAGTTCATTTACAGGGACACTGAAAATATTCCGTTACATTATGATCTATGGAGAATTTTTTTTTCTGGTGAATTTATTGATGTTACACTATTTCAAACATATTGAAATTGATATATATCACGGAAGTGCACTACCCGAGGTTTACTACAGAATATTGTGCGCATGACATTTGTCGTTCATTTACAGGGACACAAAAAAGAAATTGGTTACCGTACTTAATGTTACCGTTATGAACAATAATTGCTGGAAGTTTGTTTTCATATGTGGCACGCGTTTTTAAATTTAACTATTTTCTGCGTATTATTCGGTTTGTATAAATGATACAGATCATATGCAAGGCAGCACTAAAGATATTGAATACATTTCGGTTTATTGACGGAAATTTATGAATAGGAATTTTTAACTCTGCTATGCGTTTCCTACCTAAACTAAATTTTAAACTACTATGTAGTTTATAAAAAAATCTACAGATCATATGCAGTGCTGCACAAAAGAGTTCGGATATTTTCCGCCTATTGGGGGTAATTACTGAAATCAGGTTTTCAAATTTCTTATGCGTTTTCAAAATTGTTTACTTGGACTTGGGCGGGGCTAGTTGAGCTTAAGCCGAAAGGTAGATCTCCCCTCCTGGTTTGACTTTGACTTCAATTTTCACTTTAGTAATCGGTAAAATTTGTTCAAATAGTCCAGAAGTGTTGGAATTGTTTCGTAATCTATGCTGACGCATGGTTTTCTGTTCTTGTTGATACTGCGAAGAATTTCGTAAAGATCGGAGGACTTTCTCCATATATATAAAACATTCATTAGGACTGACATGTCTGTTTAGATAGGGGGCGTTAACTCACCAGGTTTTTTTTTTTATATCCCAATATAAAAGATAAAAATGCACTTACTGCAGAGACTCAAAATTGTGAATAGAATCTAAAATAATGACATCAATATTCTGTCATATTAATACCAAGTACATTTGAGCACTCATTTTGAGCATATTTTGAACATTTTAATATAAGGTTTGAATACAAGTTTTTGAATATAAGAGGAGCTGTTTACTGTCTCCCAAATTCGAAAGAAAAAGCCATGCCTACTTGTAAAGATTGTAAGACCGCCAAGTCTGAAGGGTTTTATTGAAGTCAATAGATAAAAAATGCTCTAGAAAGCCCCTGGAATTGGTACACTTCCATGTCTGTGGCCCTTTATCGAACAAATAAAATGCAGGAGCTAGATATTTTTAAACCTTTATAAATGACTATTCTAAAAATGTAATCGTTTACTTCCTATTAAAGAGAAAAATACATTTTTTGAAAATGTCAACAAGTTCCAGAAATAGACATAAAAATATCTAAATAGCAAGATAGTAAATCTAAGATCCGACAATGGCCTCTAGGGTATGTCAATAAGATCTCTACCAAATACCTTGAAAATCAAAGGATATGTCAGGAACGCGGTAACGTGTATAAGTATACCCCGAAGTAAAATAGCACTGCAAAAAAATTTAATTACATGGCCTTAAATTATTTAAAAGGCATTTTACATGACAACAAATTGAGTGAAAGTTTTTAGGCACAAGCATTTTTGACTTTTGGGTAATGAAACGATAAACGGTCAAACCGGTTTGAAGTTAGCCAAACAAAAACTCCGAGTGAATTATATGGAAGAAGAAAACCTTCGTAAAACACCTGACGCTCATGGAAGTGCAGTGTACGAGGGAAAGCCTAAAGCACTCAAAATGAAATTTTCAATGAGAGCTTAAAAAAGGTATAATGATCAGAAACACAATTTTCACTAAAGGTTACAGTATATGGTTACCCCTGGAACTAAAATTCGAGAAATCTATTTTATTGCCTTCTGTAACTTAAACATATATATTTTTTAATTGTTTGACAAGCTGTACTAAAAGAATTCTTTATAAATGTCGTGTCTATAACCTCATTCAGTTTAATATAGCTTTTATATTAATGTGCTTTTATATGAATGTGTTTTTATATGAATTGGAAGACCAATTTCTAATTTCTCCGAAAAAGGGTAATAAGAGAGAGCAGATTTCGGTAACATTTGAAAACTATTTTAAACCCACAAAATTGGCATTAAAGATTTGAATAGAAAATTGTCAAAAATTTGCCAAAGCTACATCAACGTTGTGGAATGCAAAGTATTTTTGTAATACCCTTTTCTCCTTTATTTAAGAAAATATGATTGTTTTTTGTATCTTATTACACACTTTTGTCACCCCAACTTCTATTTTAAATCAAGGTTTTAAAAAATATCAATAATTACAGGGAATTACATATATAAATATTATTTGTTTTGCTTTTCTAACTTTGAAAGAACTTCTATAGAACTTATATTTATTGAGCAATTTATATTTAAATAGCTTCTGAATGTCTGAGATATGTTATAAGCATTTAATGATAATTTGTAACTCTAATATACCAACTATTACTCTCTTGTCAAATATATATCGAAGCCTGTTTCATGATGACAAATAATTAAATGCTATGAAGTGTCAGCAAGATAACTTAAATCCATAACAAGCTGTAAACTCAAGCTTGCTGAATTTCTCATCTAAATCCTAACCGCTAATTTATGCATCACATCATGTTGAGTCTTTGGTTGTCATTTATGGGGCAACAGATGAAAACGGGTATCATGTAAATCAGGCATGTCAAACACGTGGCCCGCCGACAGCTTATGTGTGGCCCGCGAAGCCTTTGGCAATTCACGTGTCTTTAATTTAGTTCTTAGAACACTCATGCTGAAAATACACTTGCACAAACCGTAGTTTTGGAGATGGCAAACATCCGAAAGCTATGTACGAGTATATCAATGCTACCAGTTTGGTAGGCCTTTTTTTTAAATTCAGAATCCTACCACTAATTTTGAATAATAATATTTGTCTTAATTATTCTATAATTAAATAAGGGGAATATTTCATTTTTGGAATGTGATAGCATTCTTTTGTCAAAAATACGGATTTTAAATTTAAGTTCTTTAATAATTTTCATTACTTAGGTTAATAATTGTGCATGATCTTTCTGCAATCTTGCATGATCTTTTTTTCCTTTCTTTCCTTTTTTACGGACATACATTCATACATCCAGGGATTCATATGAAAAAAAAATGCTGAAGATCTTTACAACTATTAATAAATATGATAAACAGAAGATGAACGTCGCATATTTCTTAAAGGTGATTTACGTCACAATTATATTCAAAGGAAAACTGAAATTTTATGTTTGATATGTAGACACTGTTGGAGTTTGGAAAGAATGTAACATTAACAAGTGCTACAGCACAAAGTAGAAAGAAAATGCACAGAAATCTAGCAAAATATCGGAAAAATAACTGTCAAAATTGAAACTAATACTTATTAAAAGTGAATCAAAATGCTTTCATCAAGATTATTGAATATAATTATTGTCTTTATTACATTAAATATCCCGCGAGTCGAAATCATTCACTACGAAATTGAAGAAATGACGTTTAGAGCAGTTAAGAAATTTGAAAATACTATATGCAAAAGTACCATTGCTAAAAAGATTTATGTATAACGGATATATTTATAAAAGCAGGATATGTGCTTAAAAACTTATAGTACTCATAAACTTACATTATATTCATGCGCACATGCTTAACCCCTTCGCGACGAGCGTCCTTTACAGAATTTTTAATCTTTTACCACCGGTTTTTCAAAACAGAAATTTTCGCTTATTTGAATGGCAGAAATGCTATGATTAAATAAGGCAAAACTTACAATAAAATTTACCTGGTGGGAATAATGAAGGATTCTGAGCATCTTATGCGTCACGTATACGTGTCGCTCGTCCCCAACGGGTTAATCCTCGTCAATCTAGAAAATATCTTGGAAATACGAGTAGTGAAGATAAACATATCTACCTTCTTATATAGATATTTAACGGCTTTTCATAATAAAGTTTTAAGCGTTAATTTCGATCTGTTAGAAAAGGTTACAATTTTCATTTTAAATCGAAAAATTATGAATATGGATTATTAAAAAACTACCAATACACAAAGTACTCAGAATTTTCATTTCTAATTTCAAAGCACCTGAGTAAACGTAAACTTCAAGGCAAATTTCATAATGCTATCTTGCTATTTGATAGCATTAGCGTTTGTAAATATAATTTATTACTTTGAAAAAATAATTTTCAAAAAGAAAATGTATTTCATTTTAAACGTTTCCAAGCATTATTACAAAAAGCATCTAAATGGAAATTTTTAGAAAATACTAAAAATATATTAAAAAATGAATTCAAAAGACGATTTTTGAATTTCAAGAAATATGAAAATCAGTTTAAGCTATGTACTCCAACTCTAATGATTGATGTTTAAACTATTCTTCAGAATGTATTACTGTAGTTAATCAAAATTCAGCGCGATTCCATATTAGAGCAAAAATATATGGATATGGGATTTCCAAATTTCTATAATTATTATTCATCATTCGACCGATTTTTTAAAGTATTGTGTGCAAATAGATATATTTTAGCTATGTTCAGTAGGGCACTTTTATACGACATGTTTGCTTAACTGCCAACCTTTTGTTATTTTTCAAAGTCAAATAAACATAATTCGTACCATGTATTTAATAAATGAAATCAAATAAGTAATACAAGACACATTTTATTAAATAACTTTTCTGTTTCAAAATATGTTCATTTTCATTTTTTACGTCAAGAAAACGGAAGATTAACAGGTATGACTTTGCTAGATCAAGATTAACCGACTAGTGTGTACAGTCAGTTTTTCTAGTAAATAAAATTTCGAAAATTCTATTTGGAGCTTTGCATAAATATTTTTTTAACATGTCTGTGTTTTGTATACGTACAAATTTTATCCTGTGCAATGGTAATAATATTATCTACTTCTTTATGTGGCCCGCCAGTGTTGTATATAATGCTTAAATTGGCCCGCTGCTCTAAACGAGTTTGACATGCCTGATGTAAATGATTATTTCTACTTTGCATATCACCAATGATATAGATATTAAATAAAACTTTTTCAAAATAAGTAATTAGGTTTTTAAGAGGCATCAGTTAGGGAATCCTACACTCTCAAAAGCAGATGTCCTCAAAAAACGTAAAAAGTATAGGCAGGAAGTTACCGGAACACCCCTGTGACTGGAAGATTCTTTTATCTTACTTGAAAAAATTTCCATCTTTTGACAGGAGAATTTCGGGAACTTTTCTGCTCCGGTTTGCAAATTTTTCGTGTTTTGACGAAAAAGGAGATGTTCAAAAATTCAATTTCTGTTACGAAAAAGTACTATGTAGCAAATTTGTTTGAACACCCTGCTGATAGGAAGAAAATGCAACTTTATATTGGAGGATTTCAGATACCTTTTATGTTAGCTTGGTCAATTTTCTGTATTTTGGGGGGAAATGGGCGCATCAAAGTCGACATTTTCGTGTTTTAACAAGGAAAAAAATAAAACGGGAAAAAAAAACCCTTATTTCACGGATTTTTTTGAGAAGTAAATGGAAACCAGCTGATATTGACGTACTGTTTTTCGGAAATAGTGAAGCGATTTGAATGTTTTTTTTCTAATGTTTTGCTATTATACGAGTAATTAGCTATATTTTGATTTTTTTTTTTTTTTTGAAAATCAGTTCTTTTATAACAACGTTAATATAAAAAAAAACAATTTTGTGTTTGTGAAATCGCGTAAGTATTGTTTTTAGGGTTTCGTTCATCTCACGAAACCCTATTACTCCCACTCCGTTGTCTGTCCATCACAGAGCCATTCTGAGAAACTATATAACTTACAGGCATGAAAATTTGTGTAGTTATAGCTAAATAGCTACTATGAAGCTCAAAATATTAAAATTTGAAAAAATTGTATTATTTTAATAATAATTTTAATAATTATATTAATAAGAGAGATAAAAAAACAAAAATTCTAACAGCCTTTCTCTGTTAAATTTAAGCATTTTTCGTTATAGCAGTTGCCAACAATTAAAAATCCGCTGTAAAATTCTTTCTACAATAATTAATTTTCTATTGAAAGATTTCCACGTGAAAAATAAAATAAAAAGTTTCACCAATGTGATTCAATTGAAAAAAAAATTATATGACGTCATAATGGTAATAAAACGGAAATTTTCAAAGATTTTTCAGTAATACAAGGAGTATGAATATGTGTATGTACAGAAAGCAGTTTAATATCACGTCATTAGGGAATTAAAAAGAAAATTAATCTGACGTCATATTGGAAATTAACGGATTTTTCAAAGGTTTGAAAATAATACAAAGCGAGTATCAATATGAGTAATAGAGAACAGTAAATACAGTAAATATGAGTTTGAGGAACGTATTGAATCATGATAAAACCCGATTATGGAAATATTCGCATATTTTAACATTTTGAAAGCGTACAACATGTTTAATTTTGAAATTATTTTTTTTTAAATATCGCATTTAGTCCACATGACAGATATTATAATGACAGGGTATAGTAGCGGGCTTCACCCGCTATCGGGCCTTTTCAGATATTCGTAAAAACGGAGTTTGTTATAAAGAGAGTTACATATGTTTTTAATTATCGGGGTGAAACGTTTTCCTTAATTAAAGCATTTATTTTTCTTGTAATGTTACGAGAACGACGTCACGGGTAAAAGCTAGTAAAATATAAAATAACTAATTTTCCGTAATCTGTGGGGAAGGTTAGCTCCTAACATGGGCGTTTGCCAGCAACAATATAGTTTAAAATCAATGTAGATACTTTTAAAGAACTGTCACAAAAAGTCTCACTTTCTAAAATACGCAATTTGGCAGTAGGACCTGGATTACAGAGGATTACGCATTTGGTTTAAATATCTATTTTATATAAACTTTTTTTTTTAATATCGCATTTAGTGGACTTGACAGATTTTATTATGACAGAGTATAATTGCGAGCCGGTTCAGATATTCGAAAAAACGAGAAAAATAGACCGGTAAATTTTTACTTTATAAAAAACAAGGTTTTTTTTTTTTCTTTGCTAAATGAAATTTACTTGGATTTATTAAAGAAAGGTTAAAGTGGTTTAAAAGGAATATTAAACGAAACCCTTTGTGCGATCTTCGATCACACTTACCCACTTGTTTATGTCTTGCCAAACAACCAATTAATATTTAGCTATTAGAAAACTATTAAAATCGCTTCAATAGTTCACTAGAAAAATGTACTTGAATGTCAGCTCATTTCTATAGGATTTTGCAATTGTTGTCGTCCCTTTAACCACTTGAAGGGAGGTGGTTTACTACATATACTAATTAATGTTAATTCCCAAATGCTACAATGACATCAGTATTTTGAGACGACATTTTCATTTTATATTGTACGTGAAGAAAAGCTTTTACTTATTTTCATAGAAATTTCTTCGTAAATTCTGGTGTTATTCAATCATTTAAACATTTTATCAACAGAAGTACGTTGCCCTTGAAAGGGTTTATTAGATGCTATTTAATTTAATAGAAGAACTGTAAATAATTAAACTTGTAGCTCATTAATAATCTTTCTCGTAATCCTTTTCCGATATAGAATTGTACGCTTATTATATAATAATAGTATTCTGAATAATTATAAGTATGTTCTAAGCAATTGATTATTGATTTAAAACTCTAACATAAGAACAATTACTAACTTGGCAAATAAATACATGTATCTCTACTGTGGTCACTAGTAATTGAATGACATGAAGCCTCGACGACACAATTTCAACGATTAAGGGTGTATTCAAATCCAAACTGCTTATTTTGAGACACATTTGTAAATTCATTTTTGCTGTAAAATGCATCCAATTTGCAGGTTCTCTTATTCAGAAACTTTATAATGACCGTATTGTCTCGATTTTTTTTTATAAAGGCAGAATATATTTCAAAAAATGCTGTCAAAGTGGACATTTTGAACCGAATTTCCCAAAGCGATAGCGCTGGAAACAAAACAAAAAAAAAATGATCGTACTGCGAAAATAATTGTCTGTAAATCAATTTCTAATTAATTGAACGAAAAATAAAAACATGGGACCCTTATAAATGTCTTTATAAATCCCGCCGCCATGTTTCCTGTTGCTACTTTTAAAAATGAGTCTGAGAATGTGTCTCAAAATTTTAAGCTGTTGAGCGTGGAAAAATATTTTTTTTGAATACCGCCTTAAGAAAATATAAATAAAATCTAGCAGAGTATCTTAATTGAATTTTAATCGTCAAATTATGTAGTGTACTATCATGTTTAACTAATTAATTATCATCTGTAGTCATAATCCTTTTAACAGGTAATAGGCGATGATATAAACTCTAATTCCAGGGCTACACTAGATACCGGGCTTGCTCACTCATTCTCATGACGTCACAAATGGTGGCTGGCCGCGACGAAAGGCATACAGCGATTGGCACAAAACGATGGGCGCGTCGCTTTGTACCAATCGCTGGTCGCGGCCAGCCACTATTTGTGGCGTCATGAGAATGAGTGAGCAAGCCCGGTATCTAGTGTTGCCCTGCTAATGCTCGTATTCACCATCTACTTCAACTCCCGGTTAAACCTTAGTTGTACGCTCAAATGGTATTAACGTTATTGGACTTCGGATGCAATCAGATCCAATCAGTTTAACAGTAAATAAATGTGCGCTGTTGATCGCTGCTCTTGCGCTCAACCGTGAGTTGAGATAGATGATGAATACGAGCGTTACTTAACAAGGACCCCTTTTAATATATCGCATCTCTTCGCGTATCCTGAAGATTTAAGAGTGAAATTACTCTTTGAGATAAAGTAGATAAAGTCGTTTTAATTGGAGTTCGTTACAGAAAAAATAGTTTTTCTAACCACTGTGCGTTTTTATACACTCTTGTTAAACGTACTGAAAATTTCATAATTTCCAAATTCGACATAGATGGAGAATTTCTGACTAGTTGCTAAATTTTAAATAACCATAAAAACACCTGAATTTCTAATTGGTAAGTTGTAAATGTATTCATAGACACGAGGCACCAATTACAATTATAGTTCACTACTGCTTGTTACTGCATAGTAATCAACGACAAGCAGTGTATAAGACAAATCGTTCTGAATGGAGAGAGCTTGTGACAGACATCTAGGAGTGAAGAAAAGACCTAGTGATTTTTGAAAATGTGGCAACTATGAGAAACAAAATAAATTGTAAGATACAACTTATTCTTAAGTGACTTCAAAGAAAAGAAGCTTTTGTTTTTGATTGTTAGGTGTTCATGTATGTATGTTCTAAATTTCCTAATCGACCACTGAATAAATTTAAATGTAACTTTTAAAGTACTTTTCTAGTGCATCAGAAGAGGCTTTAAGATAAAAGGATTCGTCGTATCGTGCATAATTTTTCTTCACAGGGACGCATCAAGTTTTTGAATACATGAATGTCTACTGCACTTAAAACGTGACCGATGAGCAATAGATTGCCTTCCTAAATGTGAGAGAGATGCCACACGAGTGAATTCGGGCTGACTTCGGCAGTTTGGAATTTCGTGTCCTTTAGCTTCCAGGGTTATCGATTGGGTGATATCGATGGAGCGTTTGATTTATTCTAGGTTTCGATCTACGTGTTTAAGCTTGCTGACTACGTCAGTGTTATGACTATTGTGCTGTTGGCGGCTCTTTTGCCGGTGCCAGCTGCTTTGTGGAGTGATTTACAAAACCGGCCGTTGTGGCGCGGTTGTTGGCACTTTGTTTCTTATCGGTGGTCTTGAGGAAGGGTCTTTTACGAACCACCCTGTTAACTAATGCTTTCCTTTAAGAGGGGTGACTTTGGTATTTGGTTGTGTACTTTGGTACCCCCAGGCTTCCTGTCGTGGCCTTCCAATTAGTAACACTAGCGACTTCGTCCATTTTGATGCAGACGTCTCCTTGAGCATTGATTTGATCATAGTATTCCGTGGGTGGTAAATCACCAGCCTCATTAGGTGCTCCGAATTTCGTAGTTTTATATTGGGATGACCTTGTGTCCCATATTTTGAGGAGTTGCTACTGGAGGGTTTGCTGTCGTTTTGGCTGGATTTCATTCGGTGCCTTTGGGGATGGGGATCATTTCGCGATTCCCTATTGGAATCCTGATGGGATCCCATCAGGATTGATCACTCGATCTTGGTCCATCTTGATCACTCGATCCTGGTTCAGTAAACTCTTGAGTTTTATTGTGTTTTCGTATGTCTCTCAGACTTCCAACTCGATCCTCCGTTACGCTGAGAAATGATTATAGTCATGTAGTCAAATAGTATGTAATATTTTGTAACTATACTTATCTCACGAAGACTTCCTACTGCTTTTACTGTTGTAGGACGTCTTTTTGCATTTAATGAAGAAATATGAATTCCTTCGAAACATATTGCGTTGGCTTGTTTTGATAGTATATTTAAGACGTTTTGCCGAGGAATTATGACATATTACGAGATAATTTACAGAAATGAGTAGAAGGCACCTTCTGAATAATAATTGGAGATAAGAAATAATAAAGCGTATTTAAGAGGCCAGTAGCAATCGGTTGTAGCTCGCTCTTTAAAACACAGTTTGGGGAACCTGTATTAAATTGACAGTGTTGTGCATACCTTTACGTGGAGGTTCTTTGGTATTATCATACAAGACTTCAGAAACTTTATTTCTGTTACATTATAAAAATTATTATTAAAAAACGAGCTTATATTGAAAATTTAAAATAACTAAGACGTGAATGAATTAACAAGGTACTGTTACGTCTTTATTTTGTTGTATGAAATTCAAATAAATAATTATCTACTTCTTTTATTTAGTAAAAGGTGAAAATAAAAACTTTAAAACAAAAAAAATAAAGGTTGTAACAATGTTTCGGCTCCATCGGAGTCAGTATCAAAACAATTAAGAATATGCTATATGCAATCGAAACATATAAACAGTCTATTAAAACCTTCTTTTACTGTTTTAAGGTTTTTATTTTGCACGTTTTCGCAATTAAAAGAAGTACATTATTAGTAGGTGCTATAATTTGTTATATATTCGAATAATTATCTTTATCACAAATATTCTTATCGAAATGGCTTGCTTATATGATGTGTAATGGTTATGAAATATTCTCACGTTTAACCATGCAACGTGACGATTAGATATTCGGATGAAATATTCACCAAGCTTTCACTCGCTCCTACTAATTTATTTGTCTCGTGTTGAGATTTCAGAATACCAGGCAACTAATTATCAGACACACAATGATTATGAAAGAGCTTAAGTTACGACTTATTAAACTATTCATGGCCGCAACATTAGGCGATTGAGTCGATCTGTGATTGTTACAAGTAGATTTTGATTTTTTTTTAATGTTTATGTGAAGTATATTGTTTCGGATTGGCAAATTCGGTGTAATTTTCGCCTTCTCTCTCTGTGAAGTTCACTGAATTAAAGTTTGCTGAATTAAAGTCTTGGAAATTATTGTTTAGTTGAAGACACACGAGTAAGAATGTGTTAAGTCACATTTTCTAAAAAAAATGTTTTATTTTATGGATGAAAGTGTTATGAAGAAATTTATCATATGGCAAATCTAGAATAATCATGTTAATAAGTATAACTGAGAGTTTTGTACCATCTGTTAAGAATTTAAACATATGCACATATGCTACCAAGAAGAAAATAGTTTAAAAAAATTACAATAAAAATATTTCAACTGAATTTTCAAATATGTTTTTTTTTTTGGTAACAACTTCTATCATGTCTTCAAATATCAAACTCTGTCTGCAATATCTTTATTTTCCTAACAAATTATCTCCTTTAGTTCAGTTGATATTTTTAAAATATATTCACGTAGAAGTACTTATAAAAATACATTATGTATCTCATTGGCACAGAGTATATAATGTCCCTTCTTATGGTAGACCAATAGCCACTTCTTAAACCATTAATTTTAGACATACAGTTCTAATTCTGAAAATGTTTTAAATATTTTTCTGCATTACAAAGATAAAATCCATTTACGTCGTAATAGTTATTATTTTTTTTAAGTTTAGAAATCAACATTTTTATACGGTTCCTGGATCTTTTAAATTATTTTAAAAAATAGTTTCAGTATGCTCTAACAAGTAAAACATTAAACATTGCATTTTTGTCAGACTAAAATTTTATTAATTATGATACTATGAATTTTATAAATTTTCAGCATTTCTTGGTACAAAACAACGGTTTTTCCTGTCATCCTGAGCAGTTGTGGTATCCACGTACTAATATGTAAATACTTCTCCTATTTGATATGGGTACCCCAAGTGGTCTTTTAGATCGCGGGCTATATCAAACTGTAGCTGGACTCTTAAAAACTTCTTATTATGTCTTATCTCCTAGCTTCTGTAGGATGATGCCTTCTGTTCATTTTTGTAAATCACGCAGATAAGGATCCGCAAAAAACAAGTTTTTTATCCAACATGCTTCTGTGTTAAAAAATACAAGTATGTTTTTTTTTTTCGGTCTAGAGGTCGGTGTACCTTATGTGTTTTCTTGTTATGTAAGTGAATTTTACTTTTACACGTTGCTTTCATTTCGCAGTAAATGCTTGTTTTACCCTTTGTTGCCTACATTTTGGGGACCAGTGTCACCTTAAAATAAATGTTAGCAGATAATATCACTTTAACTGGAATCTCGAGAATTTCGAAGGTTATCTTTATTCGGAATGGAAAGCTCAAACTCTTACCAAATTGTCGAAAGTTCACAACCGATGCCTCTATTCAAACTGGTAGTCGAAAACGTGGCTCAATTTTATTAGAGAACCAAGGCAACACTAGACGTGGCTCACTAGACGGGCTGGCTCATTCCTTCTCTAAACGTCACAAATAGTGACTGGCCGCGGCTAGCAATTGTTACATAGCGACGCGCCCATAATTTTGTGCCAATCGCTGTAAAAAAAAAAAAAAAAAAAAAAAAAAAAAAAAAACTTTATTTTTTATATATCGCGTAGTTCGAAAGACGTCGTAACATCGAACTCAAAAATATATTTGTTTCCATTTTAGGTATTTTAGGATTTCAGATATATCGTCGAAAGTATACTTGGAAAAATATGTCCCTCTCCCCCCGCTCTTATTTCGGAATCTACTGAAACTAAAATTATGAAAAACAAAATAGAGCTAGTAGGAGTTTATTAATTAGTTTAATGTACGGAACCCTTTGAGCGTTAGTTATAGTCGTACGTGACCTATTTATTGAGTTACAAAAGGCTAATAGATTCCTTGAATTACCCAATATATATATATATATATATATATATATATATATATATATATATATATATATATATATATATATGTGTGTGTGTGTGTGTGTGTGTGTGTTATGTTCTACTACATTTTAGATTCATCCAGCGGTCAATGAAAAAAAATATGGCAAGCATCCCATAACTTAAATGCAGTCGTGTCATGAAGTCCAAATAGTAGTAGCCGAGTAAGTGTAGATAGAAGAAAAAAGAACACTATTGCACTCTAATATATTTATTTAAACTCCCCCATCTTAATTTCTGGCTGAGTGCCCTCTCTACATAACGACAATCTTAACGCTAGAATTTCTACAAGGTTTTGATTTCTCACTGCAACGACATCATTTTTATTAGACACTCACTTCGACAGCAAAAATCTTACTCTCTGCCTGCGTCAGCTTGTTTTAAGCTAGGAGCGCGGAAGACCAATTTCCTAACACTTAATCTATTTTAACCAATGCCTGCTCAATTTCGCCTAGCACTATCTTTTAGCTATGAATTAATATTGAAGAGATGCGCCTCTCCGATGCTTTTGGTGGAAGTTTTTTTTTTTCTAGAATATCATAGAAATTTAAAAGCGCTGGAAAACTAATAGAATAATTTTGGCTTTTGCGTATTGAGAATATAAGTTTCCCTATAACAAAACAATTTAAAATAATGATTTTTTAGACTATCCGTAAAGGTAAAATCATGAATTTACACAGATTAAAAGAAAAAAAAAATACGGGAATAAATAGGAAATATTTACTATAATAAAGAATTTAAGAAAATATGTTTTTTAAGAAGAAGTATACTTATAAAATGTGATTTTTACATCTTATTTGACGGGAAATAAAAAGTTAATTTAAGTATATTAGGATAAAGTTTTAAATATGGACAGTAATGGAATATTTTTAAGAAAGGGAATATTTTAATAAACTAGCGTTGTAAATGGAATATTAAAAAAAGAAATTTTTTATAGAATAACTTTAATAGGGTATGGAATCTTAAATTTTGTAATATATATCTACAAAAAATAACTTTTCAAAAGTAAAAAAACAGCCAAGCTTAAAAAAAAAAAAAAAACGAAAGTTGTGGCTAGAAAATGGTGTGATATCAAATTTCCAAGCTTTTATTATAGTACTTATTTAACTTTTTTCCATTGAATAAGTTATCATATATATAAGTCGAGTGCTACGTATATGTTAATAGAAATCGTTTTCTCCTGTACTAAATACATCCTAACGTGTTTCTGAAAATTCAATTTTTTTCAAATTATGCATGATGGGCTTGGCGGCCATCTTTGCATATTATACACAAAATTGTAAGCACCCCTATCCGTAGTTAAAATCCGAAGTTCAAAATTGTAACTTAAGCAAATATTTTAAGCGTTTCGTTTATGGACTTGTATGTTTTGAAAATTGTGTCTTAAAATAATGATGACTTATCTTAAGGATTCATCTTATGATTTATTTTTTAGAGTAATTAATCATTTCAAAGTAGTAAAAATCAATTTATCAAAATATCAGTCTTCCTCAATTTATCTGTCCGTAGTTAAAATCTGAAGTTCGACATTGTTATAAACATATTACATTGCAAACATATTACGCTTTTACTTTAGAAATTTGGGTGCTCAGAAATATGGAAAGATGGCCGCCAAGCCCATCATGCATAATTTGAAAAAAATTGAATTTTCAGAAACACGTTAGGATGTATTTAGTACAGGAGAAAACGATTTCTATTAACATATACGTAGCACTCTACTTATATATATGATAACTTATTTAATGGAAAAAAGTTAAATAAGTACTATAATAAAAGCTTGGAAATTTGATATCACACCATTTTGTAGCCACAACTTTCGTTTTTTTTTTTTTTTTTTTTTTTTTTAAAGCTTGGCTGTTTTTTTACTTTTGAAAAGTTATTTTTTGTAGATATCATTTCTTTTTTTTAAATAGATTATACATAATATAAATAATCTACTCTATGAAATTAACATGGGCATGTTATGTAAAATTACATTTTACTTTCAGTTATTGTTTAAAGGGTTAACTAGAAATATCAGTAGATTTTTCAATTAAACTAATTACATCCTTAAAAACAACATACTAAATGTGGCTTGTTATAATACTTGTTATCCTTCGTTAAAAAATATCCCTGACTAATCCATGAGATGAATAAAAATGGAATATGTACATAGCGCGTCAGCGCTGCTTTTGAAATCAAACATGATATCATGCTCTTTTATTATTAGCATTAAATCCCATTGATTGGCGAATCTTTATAAAACGTAGTTAATGGTGAAAAGTAGCAAAATATTTTAGCAATTTCTTAGATTTACATTATTTTATTCAATTAAACACTGTACTCTTACAATAAATTTCTAAAACAAAAACCAATTTAACAACTGGATTCCATTAATTTATAGAAAAATGACGTCAAAGGATCTCAGCCTGCGAACGAAATGCTTGTCCTTTTCCGTGGTTTTACAGAAATAAATTAATCATATTCAATTCCATTTCGAAAAGTTTGTTTACGTTTGAAAAGAAATTTTAAATGCCGATAACTCTTAATGTATACATTTCAGAAGGTACCTCTTCCCTCAAAATTAATTTTTTTTTAGAGATCTTTCTAAAAAATGTAAATTTTATATATATTAAAAGCATGAACACTATGTCTGATTACTTTATTTTACAATATTATAAGAACACACATCTTATCAGACAATTAAATGCACTAAACCAACATGAGTGAAAAATTGAAATGCGCGAGGACTCGAACCTGGGACCTTCAGCGTACCGTGCTAACGTTTTACCACTACGCCACCCAGATCGATGTTCTAACTCCGAAATTTCTCATTCTTATTCCTGTTGGAAACAGTCATTGGCCACAATTTGCAGTCACATTTAATTGTCTGATAAAATGTGTGTTCTTATAATTAGGAAGTTTTATTAAAAAAAAATATCTTCAGAAAAAATGGCTGACTTGCAGATGAAATTTGATATGATTAACCCGTAACTGATTTGTGCCATTATAATACAGATGGTACACGGTCGTTGGCGGGGTTTTATGTCTGTTTTGGCAGAATTTTTTAGTTGCCAAGTTAATTAACAGTTTTTTGCTAATTAAGGATAGAAATGTATTTATTTTTTTTACTGTATTTTATAAAAGCACGTAGATTAGGTTATTACTTGTCCAAAAATGCAATCCTTTTTCATTTATGTCCTATGTTTAAATCTGTAGGTTGTTTGAAAAAAAAGTTTGACGAAGAAAATAATGATCATTTTAAGTAACTCGACGTTTTTAAAAAAAATCTATATCTCTGTTTATAAATCACTTATGAAGATGAGTTTGGTCTCAAATTGAAGAATTTCTTCATTAGATTCTTTTGGTTTTCGTTTTTTTTTTCTATGATGCTTGGTTCATTTTATATCTGATATTTTAATCTGGCATGTTTGGTCGATTTAACATTGCGAAGTTGATTGCTGTATGTAAGCAGTAGCGGTCTAAAGTCCAGTTCTTGGCGTTGTTTGTTTGGAGCTTTTTTTTTTTAGCTTGGCTTGGCAGAGCGACCGCCCTGCTTGATAAATTAATTTTTCACATAAATGTATGTACAGTTCTAGTTTTATTGGTGATTAAAAATATGAACGTAAACACGTTAAACATAAACTGAAATAAAATACTAATTCTGAAACCTAATACAGAGAAATATAGAGATAATAAGAGACTCTTGTGTTTATTACCAAAGGCAATTCAGTATAGAATTGTGTATATAACAGAAAAATCTTAAAGGTACATATATAAAAGAAACTTTTCAGAATTTAAAAAATAGAATATGAATAATTTTACTACTCAAAACTTGAGAAATCAAATACCGTAATTTCCGGATCGAACAACCATGTTTCTACCCAGAAATTTTATTTTATAAATTGTAGCTTACCAGATCGCTGTAAATATTTGACTTCAAATGTTAAATAAAATTTCTGGGTCTGAAAATGATTGTTTGATCCGCAGATTATATGCCGGAAATTACGGTATATCAACTTTTAACAAAATTTACAACTACAAAAATTATTGTGAAAAAGTCTTGAGTAGTACAATGCGAAATTTTTTTAAAAAAAAAAGTAATAATAATAAATAAAATAATAAATAAATAAATAAAAATATTAAATAAATAAATAAATAAATAAAAATCATAATTTTTTGGACCGTTAATAATAGTTTACAGTTAAAACAATAAGCATATATTTTATATTTTTAAATATACATTTAAGGCAAGTTTTACTACTTGTCTCTTATTACTCCACCTTCCACTACCAGGAAATAAAGATAAACAGCCCATGTTCTGATCTCATAATTCACTAACTATAGACTTACCTAAAGCTTGATTCAAGTAGCTTCCTATATTTCTGAAATTCCTTTATGTATTTCTGAAATTTCTGTCTTTAGATTATCAGTTCCGAATGATTTGAAGTGCTAGAAACCTAAAAATAGTCCTACAAACAGTGGGTTTAACTATCTCGATTCATATTTGGCAAAGTAACATATGATTCAAGAAGCTGTGGAATCCTCAAATCACAAATTACCTTGTGATTTATGATTTCGTGATCTTATTTATTGTTTGATTGCGACGACGTATAACACTATCACTTGATAGTGAAGATGGAATAAAATAAATTATGCTTACACGTAAAATATTATTAAATTCTAATAAAAAGTTTTCTTAACGCAACATAAAAGAAAATATTGTTTATTTTAAGAATATAATGCATGTACAAATAAGATTTTGTAAAATAAGTCATTTTTTTTAATTGGTATATGAACACATTTTAAAGCAAAATAACGTTATGTATAAACACAACCATTTTAAAAACTTTTATTTAAAAAATGATGTACAGTAATGTAGCTTAGCATTTATTATAAATATAGTTGCACATAAAAATGGAAAAATATATATTTATGTAGGTAAACTTGAGTAAATAAACGTAATCGCTGTCGATATTTTGTTCAGAGTTAAATCGGTATGCAAAATTCCGTATATATTTTTTTTATGTTCTCAACTTTTTAAAACGGCAGCATAAACTTAATTTTAAGTATTGAAAATTTCTGAATTGTGTAACTTCCGCATTTTTTAAATGTTAATACTAGCTGTATGGCCACCCGATGTGTTTCCATATTCATTCCACCATACCTTTTGGTTGCTTGAGCGAAGAAATCCTATATTTTTGTACAGTTCGAAGTTAAATATAGCATTATTTTATTAAACACGTTTCATATGATTTCAAATAAGAAATCATATTTATACAAAGTAGGTTAAAAATAAATTGCGGAAATTGCATTTTGCAGATTACGTGATTTTTCATGCAAAACTTGTGAAACCTATACAGAATTGTTCTTTTAAGATTTTGTTTCTGATGTCAGAGATGTTGGAATGAAATTAAAGTTACCTTAAGTAATTAAAAAATATATTTTTAGCTTTTTGAATTAAAATAAGAGCTTTACAAGAAAAAACAAATCGACAAATCTACCACTGGCACATCTGTTCCAAAATCTTGCCACATCCTGGAATTCGTTCACCCGCACAGATAATTTCTCTGTATATTCGTATACTCCTTAAAACTATTCCAAGAAAACTTTTCAAGGTAACATAATTATCACTTCTCTTTGGTATTTTGGTACTATATAAAATCATTTGCAATATATACATATTTAAACTATCTTTCTTTCGTTATGTTATGACAAATAGACGCAATCATTTATAGACATTAATTCAATCCCTATAATTGTTCAATGTTGTGGATTATCGTAGATTATTCATTAAAATTTTTGTTTATTCTTTGTTTTTAATTCTAACATGGATGTGATTATCTTTTTAATCTGCGATAATCTGGAATACAAGCATTTAATGAGAGATTTATTTCAGACATATATACATTTCACATTACTAACCCTAACTTTTCACCTATTCATTCTATACGAAAATTTTATTTATGTGCGTAAATTGTTTAAATTGATTTTTAACACTTTCCAACTAGATGAAAAGTGTTCATGAATTGGGTTTGTCAATCAGCGTGTCTGCCATCTGTCCATGCTCAAACTCTCGTATAGGCTCTCATATGTCACTCATATAGACATGAGGCTCATATTGTCATGTACTTGATATATGATATTGAGGTTCACTATGGCATTTTCTCTATTGAAAATGCATTGTGTAACATTTATAGTTCATTTTTAGAGACATTCAAAAGAATCTCGTTACAATATGGTATGTGGGGGAAAACGGTTTGCAGTGTATTTTAACGATATTAGACTATTTGAAAGATACTGAAATTGATATGCATTTCTGAGGTGCACTAAGACAGGTTTGTTGTGGAATATGAAGTGAAAAGCATTTTTGATTCATTTGCATTTTAGGGTCACACAAAATAATTAGACTGCAGAACTGTCTTTAAAGGATAAATGCTGAAAGTGCATTTTCAGTTTTGGTATGTGTTTTTAAGTTTAAAGAATTACTTGCGTACTAGTGGTATGTATAAATTCTATAGCTCATATACAGGGCTACACAAAATAATTCATAAGCATTACTATGTATGAGCGGGAATTTCTTAAGGGTATTTTTAATTGAGTCGTTCATTTCCCAGCTGAACTCTATTTAGTTCATTAAGTGATGTTTGTGGGACATAAATAAATTTATACACAGAACTATGCAAAGAACTGGATACATTTTTTGTCTATGAATGTTTATTTCTGAAAGTACTTTTCAGTTGTTATGCGTTTTCTAAATTGTGTACGCAAGATATCTTTTTCACTTTATTAAACGATAAAGTTCTGTTACAGTATTCTGGAAGTGTTGAAAAGTGTTTCATAATGTATGCTTGACACATGATTTTTCATTCTTGCTTAATTTTTGAATAGTAAATCTGATAAGAATATTGAAAAAGAGTTTTCATTACTAAATATTTTTATTGATTCAATGCAATTTCTATAAGAGAGATTCAATTATTATTTAATTCGGCAGTCACTTTTAACGCTCTTGTAGCTAAACATTATTCCACTGACATAATGAACATTAATGAATCTTGTTATTGAAACACCTTTTTTATCCAGTCTTTTTGAAGGTGAGATATGTAGATGGAAATGTTTAATTCACATTTTTTTTTACATACAAGATATCGTTCATATGTGTCTATCCAAACAGCACTATTTCTGTTGCCGCTTTTAAATTCATCAATTATTTCCTTAAAAAACGCATCAACAATGTGTAAAGAATTTATGTAGCATACGTTTGATAGCGCAATTAAAAAGTTTGTGATTATTCAATTTATTAAATGGCGTACTGCGTTATATCATTTTTTTTGTATAAATCGAATACGAAGTTTATCAACTGCCAGGGGGATCTTTGGCATCTGTGTGAATAATCTTTCTAATTTCTAACTACAAGATAAACTTGGGTTCCAATGCTAATTAAATCCTGCACGTAGTGTGATATCATGAACGCATATTATATTATATTTTGTTTTCTCTAAACGGATCCAATGTTTAATAGTGTTCTTTAATTCAGATTTGAATTGAACATTCTCACTGGATTTTATCTTAGGTTTTACTAAAATAATACAGAAAAATCTATTGGACATAAATTGGCTTTTCACTTTTTTTTTTAAAGTGAAAAGTTTTTTTAAAAGTTTTTTTTTTAAAGTGTCACTTTTTTTAAAAGTAAAATATGATGAAAATAGTTGATTTTTTTCCAATCTTTATACAATTATGTACATTTATAGACAATGTAGCCAAAATATACAAATAATTATGCACATCTGGAACTGAGCATAATTCGGACACTATATATAATTATATTAACAAACACACATAACATTTATTCCCATATATTTAAAAGGGCTTTTTTTTGTATTACACTAATTGGCTAAAAGAAAAAAAAACTTCTCTGTGAAAAAAATGGATGAACTTTATGAATTTGACAAACCTAATTCTAAATATGTCATCGAAATTAACCACCACGTAACATTTTTATCAGGGACAGTTTTAAAATAAAAAACATTTCACCATTAAATGAAAAATTAATACATTCGTCAACCATGCTACAAAAAAATAGAAACATTAAAATGAATTATTTCCATTACCTTATTTAAGAAATGAACAAAGTTTATCATAAAAAAGCCATTTCGGTGATATTTTTCTCTTGTATTGTTATTTTAGTGTATCTTGTATAAATGTCCAGCAGTAATCTGCTAACTATTTTCATTCCTTTTGCCATTCTATCTCTTTTCCATGTCAGCTACATCACTCTGGAACATTTCTCCATGTTTATCAGTAACAGTTCCCATATTATCCGGAATAGCATCCTTTTGAGATTGTAAGAATTACAGATTTAGAGATACTACATTGCATCCCAATGACCTAAATGAAGAGACTATATTCTCCACAATTTCTGTAGCATTTTAAGACATTATTTCTTAAAATATTTTTATATAATTTTCAAAAATATCCTGTGCTACATTTTCTACAGCATTCAGTTTATTTTATGGAAGTGGGATATTGAAATAATTGTTCTATTTGAGGTGCAAGAAAAATACCTTCTTTTATTTTTTTTCCTTCCTAATATCCCGAATTTCTGCATTAAATATTCAGATCCTTCACCGCCTTTATTCGTCGCTTGAACAAAATTTTTAATAAGTCCATCTTTTACTTGGAGAGGATATAAATATATTCTTGTCTTGTCAACTAATATCGGGTGTGCAACATTTATCGCGCAGGAATATTCTCTTGTCGCAATGCCCATGTTTTCGCACTGACGTGCTTATCTCTTTATCGACAACCAATTCGCATAAGAAAAAATGAATTTTGTGAAACCTTGTTGTAACTCAGTTAGCACTGCTAGTTAGTTAGTGAGTTAGTTATTAAATTAAACAATACAGTCTACATGTTCTTCTCAACGGTGACGCTATGCAAATTCTCTCTGTGAGTAAAATATGGAGTGCCATTAATAGTGATTGAACATGCGCGAATTCAGATCGTTGACTTTCAGAAGAGGGTGGAAATCTGAGAAAAAACAAATTGCACGATAATCCATAAATAAAAGAATAGCACGCGCTTAGCGCTAATGTTTTAGCAAGGGGGAATTATTTTAAGTTTAAAGACGACCCCCAATCAAAACAAATTGGTATGTGATGGAGTAATTTAATTGTTATATTTGAACAATGTATCATTAAATCTCTCAGAAACAGTCGTTATTTTTATAAGGATCATTTTGATTCCAACCAGTAATTAATAATTGATTTCATAGGGTGACTACATTCTGATGCGAACGAAAATTGAACTAAACCATGGATTCCTTGCTTCATAACATACAGTTCTTTTATTCGCTTTGTCTTGGCTCTCAATTATCATTATTGACATACCACCATCAGAAGACATAAAACAAACAATATTTATCGCATCAAAAACATAATAATATAATTCAGAATTGCTACTGAATTATAATGTATTGCAACAGGTTAAATCTATTTTTTAAGATGTACATAAGATGAAACTAGTCGGATGTGCCAATCCCAAAACTTTCTTCTATCTCACACAGATTTTGCATACACTAAAATAAATCAGCACTAATTTATATCAAGGTCTAACTGAATCTAAAGTTTTATTAAATTCCGTGCATTAGTTCTTGAGATATGACTATTGTTAAATCGTGTGAATCATGCAAAATGCAGCATAGCCGCGCCACTTGTTGGGAGATTTAAACCAAAACCTAATCAACAACAACTTATGTCAACATCTAACTGAATCTGAAGTTTGATGAAAATCCGTGCATTAGTTCTTGAGATATAGTTATCGGGATAAAAATGAAAAAAGTAGCATAGCAGCGCCACTTGTTGGGAAATTTACCCCAAAACGTAAGCAGCATCTATTTATGTCAAGGTCTAACAGAATCTGAAGTTTGATGAAATTCAGTGCATTAGTTCTCGAGATATAGCTATCGTAAAAATCGAGAAAAAAGTGGTATAGCAGCGCCACCTGCTGGTCAATTTACATAAAAACGTAAGCAACATCTATTTATGTCAAAGTCTAACAGAATCTGAAGTTTTATGAAATTCAGTGCATTAGTTCTTGAGATATAGCTATCGTAAAAATCGAGAAAAAAGGGGTATAGCAGCGCCACCTGTTGGAATATCTACACCAAAACGTAATCAGCGACTATTTATGTCAAGGTCTAATTGAACCTGAAGTTTGATGAAAATAAGTGCATTAGTTCTTGAGATAAAGCTATTGCGGTAATCGCGAAAAATGCAGCATAACAGCGCCACCTGTCGGGCGATTTTCACCAAAAACTAATCAGAACCAATTTATATCAGGGACTAACTGAATATAAAGTTTTATTAAATTTCGTGCATTAGTTCTTGAGATAGAGTGCCCACAAAATTTTTGTCGCATACATACAGACAGACACACAGACAGACATTTTCTAAAAATGTTCAAATCGTGTCCAGGACCTTCTAAAACGTATAAATCCGTCGAAAACCGGAAGTCGAAAATTTTCATGAATGCAATACTTTCTTCTTGTAAAGATAGAAGAAAGTAAAAATGAAATAATATTATTTCACGTGTTATGAAAAATGTTTTATGAAATGTAAATTATTCAACTTATATTTTAAACGAAAAATAAATACTAAATCAAGTAAATTAATGCCACTAGGTGTCGCTGTAGAGATATTTTCAATTTTTTTCACTTCTGGATATAATTAGTAGTGGATTCTTTTTCAGAAAACAAAGTACTTTTTTTTCAAAATTTGAAGCAGGTGTAATTTATAATAATTAAATATATATTATATTAAGTATTTATTTAAATTTTAATGTGTTGTGTAATTGTTCCTTATTTTTATTGTTCACTTGCTGTTCCTCATGATTTTGTTCACGTTGGATTTAAATTGGGGCAAAGATACAAGCAGAACAAAGTTTCGACATCTGAAAATCTACCGAAAATACCAAATTTGAAGGCAGTGTAAACACAATTTTTTTTCACGATCTGATCGTTTAAAAAATGGTACAACTGAAATATTGATGAAATGCATAAGTGAAACATTGAATGATGGTGAAGACATTATAAGATGCATTTTCTAATTCTACAGACGTAAACTAACTACTAACTAATATTGAGATCTATACTTAAAAAAATGTTCGTGAATAACGCTGACGTCATATCGGTGATGGCAACAATATAAACAATCCATTTCATTCTTCTCGCAAATTTAATTACTTCTAAACTTCACATATTTTTAATTTTTACATTGCTGAATAGTGAAAAAAATGTACTTTCAAATGCAACTTGTGTGAAAACCGTATAACTGTATCTTCTAGACTGATTTTTTATGCTTTTTAAAATAATTTCCAAGCATGTATTTTAAAAAATCTATCTCTATTGCATGCAGCTTGATTATGCAATATTAACCCGTGTGAACGTAACACGATATAAATAGTTCAGCGTCCGTCTTCGGCTAATACTGAAAATAAAATACTAATAAATAAAACAAAACAAAACAAAATTTTATCAGTAAATAAATAAATAAACATATAAAGTAATACGCAGTGTTGCTAGATTGAGGATTTTTTTAAATTCAGATTGTTTGACAGTCACCACTTTTTTTAAATATTCGGCCGATTTAATGACAGATTAAAAATTCTGAAAAATAAGGCGAATAATACTATTTTAAAAAGTGGTGACAGTCAAACAATCTGGAATAAAAAAAAAAAAATCTGGCAACATTGGAACCACGCACTTGAAGGCTGAAATTAACAGAATCATAAAAGCTGCTGTAAGTAGTGAAATATTTGGCGATTTCTTCGTTTATTAGCTCCTCAAATGTGTCTGAAAGAAAGTATCACTTTTAATAAATTTCAAAACTTTATTTGAATATATAATTGATATTTTTTATATAAAAATGCTTTTTGCTATTGTTAGTGGACAATCTAAAAAATTATATTGAATCTAGAAAATCTATTAGATTTTTTAATCTAAAAAAATTAGTTTTTACCCATGTTCTGTTCACCGAGCAACATGATTTGTAATCCGGGGAGCCTGTTGTTGTATCCTCTTGTTATTTATAAATGAAACGACCAGCTAACCATAAAGTAAAATAAATTACTATTATTATATACATAAGTAAAAAAAAAAAAAAAAGACAATTTCAAGGAAAAAATCCGGCATATATTTCTGTAAACTGTTTAATTTTGATTTCTTGCTGCTAGTTTTCGGATTCAGTGTAATAAAAGCACTTCGCCTCCTTCCTGCTTTTCAAACCATTCAATACATTTTGATAGCACGCGCTTTATATTTCGTCTCTAACTATTAGATTGTTCAAATTGACATTTAAAGAAAAATAATGTGTTTTACTATATTTAAATCTTTGTTTAATTCAATATAAGTTCATTTTTTTTTAATTCTCTTTCATAATATTGAAATAAAAGCCACAATCACCTTTAGATAGTACCTCCGTGCAATTTGTATGATGAAATATGTGAGGAGTTTTCGTTAACCAAATGTGTGATTTAAACGAACGTCGGATAATGGGGAATATATTGTGTAAACTCATTTGTATATATGTAGTAAAATTCCTAGAACAAAATAATTTAAAAATACTTAAAATGTATTTAATAAATCTATAAAAATTCGGCATAAATAGAGGGTGCTTTATAAGGTTTCGAAATAGAGAAATACATGAAGAGTTTCGATCTACGGTGCTTCCTAAATCTGCAAAAATACGAAATGCAAGATGAGTATTAAGGTTGTATTAAATTAATGGTAAAATTCCGTGTATTTCTGTTTTATTTGTATAATTTTTTACTATTGGAACATTACTATACAAAATATATGTTTATAAATATGTGTATAGATTAAATTAAATCAATGAAGTTGTTTATATATTTCGTTACATGTTATTCATTTATTATTATTATTATTATGATTATTGTTTCTAACTCTTAAAAGCTAATTTTTATGAAGATTATTTTATCTCAATTCTATTATTATTATTATTATGATTATTGTTTCTAACTCTTAAAAGCTAATTTTTATGAAGATTATTTTATCTCAATTCTATTATTATTATTATTATGATTATTGTTTCTAACTCTTAAAAGCTAATTTTTATGAAGATTATTTTATCTCAATTCTATTATTATTATTATTATTAAAGTTATTATAATTCACTTTTTAGTACGTTTTACACTTTTTATACAACATTTTTTAAATTTTCTCCGTCGTGAAGAACGGAAATAATGCTAGTGTTTTTTAATATGCATAGAAACGCCGCGCCGTCCAAATACAACCATCCTTTCATTTAATTTCCAATGATTCTGGATTAATGTATATTACATTAGTTGGTAAAAAAATCCTTGCATAAGTAATTCGTCTTCCTTTATTTTCACTTTGTTCTCTTTTTCTTTGTATGAACTGCGTTTTCTTTAGCCTGTTTGGAGTTAGCTAATAAATCTTTAAACTTGAAAAGAATCATTGTAGTTTTTATGACAGCATGATCGATGAGATAATCTATTTTGAAGATAATAACAGGTTTTCATTGAGCATTTTTTGATTGAAGGGGATGTTATGTAAGATTCTTTGAAACAAATGAAATCTAGATCATTTGATCTTTTTGAATTAATACTTTATAGAATAATAAATACTTTTTGAATAAAAATTAAATTGATTTAATTAGTCTTAATGTCTCTTTAGTTTTTATTAAATTACTTTTTACTGCATCAAATAGCATCCTTATTTATAAACTAATTTAATTTTTTTAATTATAAATTCTAAATTGAACAAACAAATGGATTTAAATAGCTCTACAGTCTATTTTTCTTTTTTAAGATTTACTTTTACTACATTAAGCAGCATATTCTATTTGCATCAGAACTTCACAGATGTTCTTTTTAAAGTAAAGATATAAACTGATTTTTTAAAATCCCCACAGTCTCTTTCTAAAAATTTACTTTTTACTGCATCAAAGAAGATACATATTTATAAAAATCAACCTAATAGCTTATTTTTTTTAATTAAATTTTGTTCTTGCAATAAAATATCTTGTAATAATATACACATCGAAAGTTTATAAGTTTATAAACTTACTAACTTATTTCGTTTTATCCCTTAATTTTATCTTATTAAAAGTTAATGACACACAAACCTCAAATGCTCTTTTGATATAAAAACGATATGCTGCTGCTTTGTAATTGAATGGAGCATATTGTTATATATATGTCACGTTTTCACCTGAATCACCTTATTTTTTGTAAATCAAACTATCAAGGCTAGTGGTTTCCACCTAGGAGTTTGAAGTCGTAGCACCGATAATCTCAATTCATGATGTGCTTACTGAAGGAAATAAGGCAGTAGATTCCCATCCATAGTTTATTAAAAATCCGAAAAAACTCTGAGGCTATGCTTTTACTATTCCACATGATAATTCCATGAATAATAACTTTTAGTACCAAGGAGAAGCTTCGCGAATTAAAATAAATGCTTGAAGAAGAAACAAGATGTTAATAGGCAGCGTCGTATGGTCTATGGGCAGCCAACGAGATTTATTCCACGGCCGCGAAGTACACGCCGGGGTAACATGTACATCGAGATCCAGGAAAAATCTGCTCTCTCGGCGGGAAAACGAATCATATAAGCATTTACTAAAGCTCACGAATACAGAGCCACGTAACAGCCTTTCGACCAATAGCTTTACGTGACTCTATTTTTTGGGCGTTATGATATGAAAGATATTGAACTTCCTACTGAAAAAGCGCGGGAAAGAACATTCTAAGCTGATCTGGAATGAACCTGATTTTTTTCGAACAAATGTAGAAATAAAAAGAAAATGCGTAGGTTTTACTGGGTCTTGAAAGAATGCCAGGGTAAAATTTTACATTGAAACCGAAATTAACTTTTATATTTGAGAAAAGAATATTTTTTTGTCAGAAAAAATAGGGGAACAAAAAATAAATATATACAGGTTGTTTTTCGAAAGTATTAAAATATTTAGCAGGGAAAGTGATATTTTAAAAGGATTAAAATTTAGGATGTGTTATTTTAATGGAATAAAAAGCGTGTAATTTTAACAGAACGGCATACTAGCGGCATTTTTTCAAGAGAATAAATTTAGAATAAAGAATTTGTAGCTATGCGCGGGATTTTGACAATTTAAATAGTAGAACGAGAGAATTATTTAGAATATTGGAAAATAATCAGAATTATAGAATTGATGAGGCAAACGGCGACAAAATTAAAATTTGTTTCATATATATATATATATATCAAAAGAGCATTTGAGGTTTTTTTCAAAGGTTTATTTAAATGATGGATTGAATAAAATTAAAGAGGTTGCAGATGAAAATGGTTTTTAAAATAAATTTATCAACAAGTTAATTTATCAATATAAAAATAAACAGCCTACAAAAGTTATTAAAGATATATGTAAGCTTCGAAATTTTACAGTATTGATTATATTCAACAACGTTTTAAAAGAATTAAATACGTATTAAACAAATATAATGTAACTACCAGTGCAAAGCCACCAATAAAGTTAAAATATCTGGACATAGAATGATAGACCCAATTGATAATGGGGATAAATCTGGCGTTTATATCATCACTTTTAAAGTTAATAGCAGTTCTAAAATATATTTATATGTGAGCATGAAAACTCGCTTATAGACTATGTTCGGGAAAGGATTAAAGAACATACAGCTGACATAAAAAAAGTAAATTATCCACTGCTCTATCAGGGTTCCCACAGTCGCAGGGAATTTCTATAAGAAAATACCAGTATTTTCTTATAGAAAAACTCTACTTATGTAATTGTGCGATTGCATATGACAATTTTTTAGATAGGTAAATACTGGTGTTTATACGCTACCGCGCATGCGTGGAAGTTTATTTTAGCAATAACGATGTAAAACTTCTCAAATAATAATTGAAACTTCGGCATGAAAAAATAACTCAGTATCGCCGTCTGTTGAGAATTCCATGAACAATTTATATTAACTGCTGTGTTGAAAGATAGCAGGAATAAATAAAATCGTGTTTTAAAGTCTACTGTATAAGTAACATTGTCTTTTGGGTACGTTGTGGATATGCAACGCAGTGATACAAACAGTTAATTTCGAAAAAACATATATTTTGAAAGTAATTAGAGCGGCTGAGTTAGTACGGGAGTATGCCTTTTTTATCCAAGGCTTTAACTACTACGTTCTCCGAATAAATTTTGCAGAAATTCATCTTATTGCTTACAAATTATATTTGCATTTAAGCATTTTATAATTGCAAAAAAAAGTTATATTAACTGATACAATTCGATTTTTCAATGATACTTTTCTTTTTTTTTTCTTTTCATTTCTTCATTTTTATGTTGATTGCATTACAGTTCCCTATTGATAAAATATTTTACGTCGTCAAAATTCGTGAAAAAAAAAATGTTTAAGTTGTAAAATGAATGGTTTTTCTTGTTCATTCTTCTGATAAATTTTTATGATACACAAATTTCAAGGTCATGAATCGAAGTACATATTTATTTAACACTTTTGGGACGTGTTTACGGTAAAAGTTCTTTTCATATTTACAAAAAAAAAAAAAAAAAAAAAAAAAAAAAAAAAAATCTCGCATTATATAAAAGGGCAATTTTATCTTTTCACTCTCATTTAGTAAAAATACGGGACAGATGTCGCTGGCACACCGGGTTTCTCTTATACGCCTAAATGGCAATTTTTTACCTGGCTTGGCTACCCGGTGATTTTGTCCTCTAAAACAGATAGTGCGTATTAATAAAAGTTCTCTGGTATTAATAGCTGAGTCAATTCTATTCTTGTTATTATGTGTATTATGATAAATTAAAAATTGTGTGTGTTTTATAATAAAATAATTTATGTGTGTTTATAATAAAAATTGTGTGTGTTTCATAATAAAATACATATGTGTGTTTCATAATAAAATAAATGTGCGTGTTTTATAATAAAATAAATGTATGCGTTTTATTCAAAAATTTTGTGTGTTTATAATAAATTGTGTTCGTTTTATAAAAAAAAATTGTCTATGTTTTATAATAAAAAAGAAAAACTAATATGCTGTTTTTGCCGGCTAGGTCTAACATGTATTCGAAAACGGGGTTTTCTAGCTAAAATGGCACAAAAGCAAAACATCTGTTCCAAAAGCACATTGTTATAAGTTTAAGAAAATGTCCTCTCAAAATTTTATTTTTCTTTCTTCGATTATATTCACATTTTGACGTTTTATCTATCAAATCAACCTGTTCAATTGACTCATAAATTTAAATAGACTATGTTTCTAAACATCACGAGTAACATAATCTTTATCTTCTTTAATCGAATTAACAACTTTAATAATAAAATAAATTTCTTTTCTTTAACTAAAATTTTATTTTTTTATTTCATGTGATCAATTTAAGTTTTCACCTCAAAAAGTGTTAGCTATGCCACTACATTTCCAATTAGTAATCAGTTTTTAAATTCAGTTTAGTTCCACTTGGTAAAACAATGAGAACTGAAAACATTTCCTAGAAAAGAAAACTTGTTCCACTTTGACTTTCTTGATTACATGTTTAAAATAAAAAGTAATATATTCAAGTTTTGAGCTAAGCATATTTTTCTTTGTAACAGCTGTGATTCCGGCTTTAGTTTTAAGTATTATTTTAATCCTAAAATTGTGTTTCAACCTTTTTAACGATAGATAAAGAAACTTTATATATAGAAAATACATTTATTTCTCTCTATACAAATATTAAAGACAGAAAAGATTATTACATATGTAACCTCAGTGACAACAATTTTACATTTTATTTTCCAAATTCAACTTTAAAATACTGTATTTTAATATTAAAATTGAAAATTTTCATGCTCGTGCAAATTTGATAAGATTACATAAATATGTAAACAATATTGTTGGTATATTGGATAATCCCTATTGTATGAAAAGAAAATATCTCGTAAAACTCAAGGAAAAATGTTTTCACACTTATAAAGAATTTTGATTATATAATTTAGCATTTTAATATGAATTGTTAAAGTTCCTTTCAAGATTTTTACTGAGATGTGATTTTCTGTTGATAGTTTAATTGAAACACTGTTTGTTTTCTTTTAAAAAAAAATGTTTCACGAGAATGATTTAAAATTTAGACATCAAACTTTATCACTTACAATGAAAAATAAGCACACAACCGCCGGGCAAATAATAATTTGAAAGCTCCCAAGTGTAAGATTTTTAATTTAAATTTTTAAGATTAAACGCAATTTACATACTCTTATTTTCTTTTAGTATATTAAAATATGGTTTTTTTTATCTTTTCTCCACATTGAAAAACCCTTATTATTTGGGTAAATGTTAAGGGCAATGCAAAAAGTAATTTTATTGGATCAAGTCCAAGAGTAACACAATAGGGTCGAGAGATTTTCTGACATTATTTATTTTAAATGAGGATGAGACTGTATAATGATGCAAAGCTGCAAATAAATTCATGCTTTACAAAGACATGAAATGATTGAAAACTAAAAAGAACTGAGCAGATATAAATGAAATATTACTGTATCTTACATAATTTCTCAGTTTTGTTCAGAAAAACATATAATGCATATTTTTTTTAATGCGATAATCTTTTTCTATGACAAAAAGAAATTTCAAATCACTGAGATAATATATTCAATGTTTAATGAAATATATTTAACTCTAAATATATCATTAAGTTTTTTAACGAAAAATTCTTAGTAAGTCTTAAATTTTGTTAAATAGTGATTTATGCATGTTTTTCAAGCGTATTACACTTTGTACTAAAAATCCGTTTTACACAGTAACGAACCGGAATTAACTGACAAAAAACAAGTACTTAAAAAGTAGAACCGAATTCAGGATATTCTTTCTTACCTTATTGCACTGATATTTACTCTTTGCACGCCAATTGGCGTACTTTACTGAGAGTGATTTGGCACACCAAATTTGGTTTATGGTAATCCTTTATTATAATCTACACTCAGTTTAACTTCTATTGTTGTCAATATCGTACATTTAGACGCGCAGTGTTCTTGTAAAACTATATACATGATACGACGGGTATTTTACCAACATAAAATAGTACTGTGAGTCTTGACCACATATTGAAATTGCTGGACAATTAACCGTTTTTTACTAAAGTTAGAGCCTATAAAGAAAGAAAAGACAAGAAAACAGACAGAAAGAAAAATATATCATTTTTATATCCCAGTTGCATACCAGACGATCACCATAACGAGTTCGTTCTGAGAAAAAACAAGAATGAAAAATCATGCACCAGGCATAGATTATGAAACACTTTCCAACCATAACATAATATTGTTAAGAAATTTCATTTTTGCATATAATGAAATGAGATATCAAATAAGCCATTAAAAAAACACACAACTCATTAAAAATGCATTTTTAGCAATTACTGCCCATATCCAATAATATGTGCGAATTATTTCGTGCAGCCTTGTATGCGATCTATTCACTCCAAAAAAATTGCTGATTTTATAGTATTATACTGTAAAATCATTTTTTTTTTGCAGTGTAGAATTTATATACACTCCTAATACATTCGAAATTAGATAAATTAAAAATGTATATTACTGCAGTAAACGCACTTCCAGGAATTATCCATCTTAGTCAGTCCTGTAATCGAATGTCTTTGTGTGTCTCTGTAAATGAACGATAAATGCTATACATTTCACAACCTATTAAAAAAACATGTTGCAGCGCACTTCCATGATTTCATAATGTTTGACGCATCAAAACATCATTAAAATGCACCGCAGACTTTTCCCCCCATAGATCATAATGTAATGGAATTCTTTTGTGAGTCTTTGAAAACGAACTATAAAAGCTACGTATTTTATACTCATCAGAAAGCATGTTGTAGTCCAACCTTAGTGATTTATGAATATAAATCTAATTATATTTAGAATATGGTGACAATGCATAAAATGCACCGCAGACGATTTTCTCCCATAGACCATAATATACCGGAATTATTTTGTGTGTCACTGTGTGTCAAATACTAACCACTACATTTTGAATACCGAGCATTCTATAGTAAATTTCAATAACATATAAAAATGTATAGCAATCCGCGTATATTTAAGAGTAAGAACACGCATAGAGAGACAGACGGCAGAAAGATAAACCGAAATCATATACACTTTTCAACTATGTTAGAAAGTGTTAAAAATCATGAAAATCGGATTCAAACGTTTTATGTGAAAATGTATAATAGAAAATTTACAAATGAGTTGTACAACCTCCTTTGTTGAAAGTGGCTTAGAATAAAAAACTAAAGAAAAGAAATTGCTCTTGTCATAGAAGTTAGATTCTTCATTTATAGTCACACGAAAAATCATACATTTGATAATGGTGAATTTTTATGATGGATTCTTTTTAAAACATATAATTAATGTAAAGTAAAAATAAGATAATTAACATTTTAATAATCTTAGATATTACCAATTTTCTAATAAAATGAGCATATGAGAATTTCTAAGCAGTACTAGAAATTTAAGAAGCAATTCGTAAACATCAAATTAAAAAATTTCTAAAATGAAACGTGAAATTATTGCCACGATCATAAAATGTTTTGACATGTGTCTGAATTTTAAAAATAAATAAATAAAAAAGTAAGAGAAAAAAACTATGCACGATACGACAAAAAATTAGAGCCATGTTTATTCAGTTGTTATATGTTTTATAGAATAATTTTGCTTCGGAATAAAAATTGAAAACTGAAAAAACTAAAAAAATATATATTGTCTATACTAATATTATAAAGTAGCAAAGATTGTTTTTTTGTTTGTTTGTTTGTAGAGGGTAATCTCTAGAATTACTGAAGCGATTGCAAAAGTGATGGTGGCAAATTAATGGTGATAATCCCTGCTCCAACATAGGCTATATTTTATGTAGATGCCACTACCCCCAGGGGGGTGCAGGAGCGAAAAACGTTCTAAAATTGCGATTTTTTTTATACTGAAGGAGCTAGAAACATGAAATTTGGCATTGTAGTTACTTATAAGATGTAAATGCTCTCTAAGAACAAATTCTAAAAAAAATCGAAATTTAAAAGGGTGAGATGAGCGAAAAGCGTTCTAAAAACATTCTAAATTACAATTTCTATAGAATCTCTGGAACTACCGAACCCATTTTAAAAGTTATGGTAGCAAATTGATGGTAACAGTCCCTGCTGTAACATAGGCTATATTTTATGTCGGTGCTACTACCACAGGGAGGTACAAGAGCGAAAAACATTCTAAAATTTCGATTTTTTTATACTGAAGGAACTAGGAACTTGAAATTTGGCATGGTAGTTATTTATAAAATATAAATGCTCTCTAAGAACAAATTCTAAAAAAAATATTTGAAATTTAAAAGGGTGAAATGAGCGAAAAGCGGTCTAAAAACATTCCAAATTACAATTTCTATGGAATCTCTGCAAATACAGAACCATTTTCAAAAGTGATGGTAACAGTCCCTGCTGTAACATAGGCTATATTTTATATCGGTGACACTACCACAGGGGGGGCGGATCTGAAATTTTATGCTTCAATGTTGAGATTATTGCATTAAAACACCCAAGGTTGACTGATTTCAGTGCAAATGAATTCTCATGACCATTTCGACAATTCACTTGGATGGAGATCCGCTAGCAGGTTTGAAGCTGGACAGTCTCAAGAGGAAGTGGCTTGATGGTTTCAAGTGGCATCAAAAGTGGTATCCAGTTTCTGGAATTAATTTCAAACAAGTGGTAATATCATCAGGAGACCCGGCCATGTCCACCCAGGAGCAACGACACCTGCACAGGATCGTTACTTCACATTAAGTATACGATGGCATAGACAGACGGAGACTACAGATCTTTCTCGTGATCTTGCTGTGTCGTCTGGAACCAAATTTTCCATCCAAACTGTGTACAAATACCTAGCAAAGAGGTCCCTGTACGTCCGGCATCCAGTGGTGTGTCTCCCTCTGAACACATCGCATAAGAAAGCCCGTTTGTCGTGGAGCTGAACACATGATTCTTTGACACTCCAAGGTTACTCTCCACGTGTTCTTCTCACTGATGAGTCAAATTCAGCACACGAAATTTCGACGAGTCTTCATCTGAAGAGAATCTGGAGTCCGCTATCATTCCTCTAATGTAAGAAAAATTGACCGCTTTGGGGCAGAAGAATCCTTATCTGGTGAGACATCATGTTGGGCAGTCATACACCGCTGCACTCTGACACTCCACGTGTTCTTTTCACTGATGAGTAAAATTCAGCACACGAAGTGATTCTCAACGAGGCTTCATCTGAAGAGAACATTGCGTTCGCTATCATTCCTCCAACGTAGTGTCAGCGCATGCCGAAATAAGGATGAGGTCTATAAAGTCCATGTGAGATTTTTCCGAGCGCTGCAGGTCCGGAAATCCTTTTTATGAACTATAATGCAAGGCCATATAGAGCTCACATTGTTGATGATTTTCTGTAAGAAGGGGATAATCGCCATATCGACAGGCCCGCGAAGTCTTTGGTCCTCAATCCAATAAATAGAGCATGTTTGGGATTGTCTAGGAAGAGCCATTGCAGGACGTCACCCCCCCCCCCCGTCTCAGGACCCTCTAAATGTTAAAATGCACGATTTTAGAAAAATGGGATTTATTGCCACAAAACAAATTTCCCCTCATTAACGCAAAACCCCGCAAAACACCCTCATAAACAGCACGACAGCTCGTTGTGCTATTTGTATAGTGGTGAACTCCACACTCCATATTAGACGGAGCATTTCCGAGATATAATGCATCGTGGTTTTATCTTTTTTATTACAACCGTATCTTAACTAACAATTCACCTCTTTTCCATATTTTTATGCTGCGATAAGCTTTCCCATAATAATACCTCAATGTACTAAGTTCCATATCAATAAACCAGTATATTTCTCCAGTTATCACAGGTTTTGTGTTTGTGACTTTACTTTTGGCAACCAGTGTATACACATATTTTCAAAAGAAATAATTTTCGTTTTTAACAAGCGTTAGAAATGCGTCCGCGTTTATTACTGTACTGACATGAAACATGAACGAAATTAACAACACTTTACATGTTACTCACGTACTAAGGAGGAAAACAAAGTGATAAATCTATATTGCAAAAGTAAAAAAAAAAAAATTAAAACATTAAAAATTGAAAACAAAATTTCATTGCATTACATTAAAATACGTGGTAAGGTATGATAACAATTTCTCTACGAAAGTTTTGCATCTATAATCTGTTTATTTTCGAATTTTGCTTTCTGTCAATTCCCTACAATTTACAAAAAAGTTTGAATTTTATGGTTCTCAGGAACGAGAATGTTTTTTCCAGAATATATAATAATATCCTGCTGTATCAAGCACGTAGACATAAAATATCAGTGAACGCATTGAAAGCGAGTAACTTGACTTTTTCTAATAATTTCATAAACAAATTACAGTTCTAAACAGATTTTGTGAATACTAAACAATGTTATTAGAAACAGATGTCTGTCTTATTGTCCGATATTATTTATAGATAGGCAAGATTTATAAATACTTTTAACTTTATAAGCGTTTTATAACTTTTTGATAATAATGCTTTTCCAAAAACACAAAAGTAATGACGACTCAATCGCTAAAAATGATCAAGGTATATTTTATAATCGGGGTACTCTTATAACTATACCGCAATTATCTTCAGTGATTGGAATCAACAAGTACTCTGCAGCTAAAAAACGCTTTGATGCAAACCATTTGAACCAAATTGTCATTTAAATTTTCAAATTTCGGAATACATTTTTTGAAATTCTAAACACAGAGCACCTACGTGGATTCCTGACCCGGATGTTTTTAGGAGACCAAGCTGCTAGGTCCGACAGCAATATTGATACTGCAGACACAATTTATTAAGTATAACAAATCATTATAATAAAACACCAGTTACGTTTGATAGTGTTCATTGCGGGCCAACCAAGCAGTAAAATCACCTGAGAGTCGGACAATTTAGTCTAATTTCAGAAATTTTATTTTTCGAATGAAGCTTTGAACATGTTTAAACAATTGAAATTATCAAAATTAAAAGGTCTACTGTAAGTAAAGATTTCTTTGTCTGTGAATTCCTGGCATGTATCTGATACGAAAGCATCGCTTTTATTGAATTTAAAAGTTTATTTGAATATATAATGGATATTTTGCATATAAAAATACTTTTTGGTGTTATTAGTGGGTTATTTAAGAATATATATACAGGGTGTCCGAATCAAATGTCTCTAATTTGTAAATTCCATTTAAAAAATATTTCTGATGTAGGATGACGCTAATTAAACAATATGGCAGCCGAAAGTTTAAAGTTTGACGACATTTTTTTTTTATGTTGATGCTATGACTCACCTGTTGTTGTTCCGATCAGACAAAGGGAAAATTTGAGACGCCGAAGCAGAAAGCACAAATTGTTCTGTGGTATGCTGAAAAGGAATACGTAATCGCAATGCAAATAATATTTAGAGCAGTGTACAAAACATATCCACCTGATGTTAAAAGCATTAATAAGTGTACCAAAACGTTCCTTGAAACCGGAAGTGTATTGAAAAGAGCCGGAAATTTTCGACGTACAGTTTCGGACATCCTGAGGGCAACTAAAGGAGCACACGTGGAAGTTCTCTGATGTTTTATTATAAAATTTGTGAGTGCTGTTGTCTATTTTTACAATTTTCTAATGCTTTCTACTTCTTTGGTAACTGTAGTAATGTTTCAAAATCAGAGACATTTGATTTAGACACCCTGTATATTAAAAAATCTATTAGTTTTCAATAAGAAAAAAAAAAGATTTTCGCGTATATTCTTTAACCAGGAAAGCTGGTTTTGTTCCCCTAGTAAATAAAATAGCCCTACATATAAATATAGAAAAATTTCAGAACTGAAACCTTCAATTCTATGTCTTTTAGCATCAAGAAAGATGAATAGTTGTAACTGGAGAAGGTATTATCAATTAAAAACAATTTTATTTTGTACAAAGAATAATGCTTTTGGAATACGATAAAGTAAATTATGTAGGACTCCTTACAGATTATACTACTGCCAAGTGTTGCGTTAAATGTATTTTATAACATTTGTTTAATGACACTTAAAAGCACCATCACGGCATGAAGGGTTAAAGCATTTCATAACGCTTTTAAATCATTCCTAGTAAAAGATGCTTTTTTTTCATCTGTTTATTTATTATTTTATCTTTTATGCTAGCAAAATCCTTTTTTAATACAGCTGTACTTTGGTATATTGTGTATAAAGTGTTATAGCATTATTTTAAAACTCAGACGGCTCTGCTTTAGCATGTATGACATAACTCTGAACTCAAATCTTATATTTGCGTACTACATTTTTCACTAAAATATGTATACACGATATGTATACCTAAAATATACACGATTATACTTAGCATTCGAAATCATTGATAGTTTGCTTTTCCAATTTAGTAAAAAAAACAATAAGACCACAAAGAAAAGATTTTTGTTGGTTTGTGAGATCAGTGAAGGATTTTTTGGTTTTCAAATCTCTCTCCATCAACTGAAGTGAAAGTGGGTTTTAGTATTTAGGCAACATTAAATGCAACTTGAAAAAAAATTAAGTAATGAAACAACAAAGGCTTTAATGAAGTTTGGATAAACAAGATCTTCAACATTTCTATTAACTTCACTTATTACTTTCACTTTAACTTTTACCACAGATCAGTACATCGCCAAGAGCTTTCCGAATTTACGTGATATTCATTCGGCCTTTTTAAATTAGTTGGCCTATATAGTTGACTGCTTATTTATCAAAGGAAAAATGCGCAGTTAGAAATTATATCGTATCTTATCATATAATCAGTATATCTATATCTAATTTGAGTACAACGTTCGTCTCGCAATCTGTCAAGTTTTCTTTAGGTGTCCGGAAATATAGTTGAAAATCTTGCTTGTTGTGAAAAACAAAAACATAGGGATTATTTTGAATTTTTAAAAGAAGCGTTAATATCATGAATGTTCTATCCTTACAAGATGCATACAAAATCTATCGGCTTATAAAGTCCCCTATTAAAATCTTAAATGATTGCCAGATTTTTATTATATAGTTGATAAGAAACTATATGTTTTATTCCATTTATTGTTAGTCGTAATTTTACACTCGTAATTATATCTTCACTGTAAAATATGAGTTCAAGCATGTCCTTTGCGTACACAAAATTATTGAACAATTTGCCAAGTATTCCACTAGATCTGTGGTTCACTATGTAGAGCGTAGCCCCCACAGTAAAATATAGGGGAAGTAATTTGATTTTCATTGGGGTCATTTCCAGATTAGCTATTAGCCCATTTCTTGCCTTTATGTCTTTTTTAAAAAGTATAATGTTGTAGAATTTATTAAAAAATATCTATACGAATTCCCAAAATAAAATAAAAAATATGCTTTTTATTCAATGTTTGAAACTTTTTCATTCAAAAGTGCAAAATAATTTGTTAATGGAAAAAAATTATGTGTATCTGGAAATACTTTTTATGCGTTGTGTTATTCATCGAGAAATCTTATTATCCAAAAATATTCCACCTTTTCTTAATAAAATACTATAATCAATTATAAAATATATTGATGCTATGAAATTTAATGCGAAATGTGACAATTCCTTACAGAAATTCTGTGAAAATAAAATTGCAGATCATATAACATTTTTGTTTCATACTGACATGACTTGGCAAGGAACACTAAATCTCGCCTAGATATGCAATCCTGCCCGGGTCAGGAAACATGAACATATATATTTTTATATATATAACATCAACGTTAAAATATCCAGTTTTTTCATCTAAAAAACATTCTTCAACTTTTTGGAACAATCGAGTCAACCCTGCAATAGTCAAATCCCAACCCGAACCCGAAACAATTGAAGTCGCCCCGAAACGCAACAAAACAAATTAGCGTATATCCGACCCGGCCCGAACCGAATTGCATTCTGGGTCGAGTTCGGGTAAAACCGGATTACCCGACCCGATGCAGGACTTTTTGATGATGTACTGCTTCCTTGTATTTACAGAGTTATGTTAGAAACATATTTGTGACAAGATTATTACCGTTTGATAAGCTAAAAACAGTTGAAGTGACTTGTCATTGTTAACCACTATGCGATTAGCAACACGTATATGTACCTTATAGGTTGGACAAAATCTTTAAATTTGAACGCAGTATTTTTGTACAGTAATTTTCACCTTGTCTAATCATCAATTTCAGCAATTAAAAAAAGCGAAAATTACTATTAAGAAAAAACGGTGTCTAAAACTTTAAAGAAGCATACGGAACTTAGTTGGGAAGGGGTTAATGCCTTTTTAGGCTTCCTATGTATGAATAAGAGTTCACGTTTTAAATAACAAGAATCATATATTTCAAGGAGCCATTATGGTTTTACAGATGCTTAAGTAAGGCTTAGGCAAAACGAGTAGGTAAGTGTGATCGAAGATCGCACAAAGGGTTTCGTTTAATATTCCTTTCAAAACACTTTATCCTTTAATTAATAAATCCAAATAAATTTCATTTAAAAAAAAAAAAAGTCATGTTTATTACAAAGTAAAAATTTACCGGACTATTTCTTCGTTTTTTCGAATATCTGAACCGGCCTTGTTATGTGGACTAAATGCGATATTTAAAATAAATACTCCCCCTCCCACCCTTCTTCCCTTCTTCATTAATAATCCCTATTAGCATTATTAATTACATCATTGTATATTAGCGTTTTATTTCGTTTTTCTATTAAAAAAATCAGCATTTTGTGATAAAATATAAATTTGGTTTTAATATTAAGATCGTTTTAAACATTATACTTCTGGATTCACCGTAAAAAATATGCATATATGCAAAATTTTCAAATCGGTTAAATGCAATATTAAAAAAATAATAATAATACAGCTTTTAATCTCTTACTACCCTCAAAATCTGTATTTTTTTTTTTTGCCTCCTTTCGAGAGTTAAGACGAAAAGCGAAAAGCCAGGATGTCTCACTGATAAATGGCATAAGTCTCCAATATTCTTTTGATTTAGATAAAGATTATTTTCATTAACACAAAATTAATTCGTAATTTCTGTTCTAATTACTCCATCTTTATAAAAAAAAAATTATGTGTTCTCAGTAAAAAAATACTCATAAATGTGTTAATTTCAAATCGATAAGTGCAATAATAATAAAAAAATTCTATAGAGTCTGAAAAATGCATAGTCCACCATCTTTGATCTGCGTGAACAGGTGTCAGATTGTTCGTCTGTGGTTTTCCAATGAAAGGCAAGTAAACGAATTTATTCAAATAGATTTTTAATTGATATTTACTCTTCTAGTGTGGGTAATTAAAAAAATAGAAATTGTAAAAACTTTTTTTTTTTTTTTTTGCGTATGTGTCCGAAATTTCACGTTCCTATGTGGAATAGTTTATGAAATAGGGGTGTCTTTGCAAACGCCCAGTCTGTTATCGCCATTGCAATGCTGTGACTATGGCATGACTGTTGAATATGGCATGAATGTATGGCATGAATGCTATGACTATTTCCCCTCTTCTGGAGTTTCAGAATGGATTTTTTTGCAGTTTGATTAACTTCTACGCTTTAGTTGAATATTTTTTCCCATTGAGTGGGTTTTTAGGGTTTTAATTAATAACTTGCGTTAATGAAGATATTTTCAAAATTTTATGATTTTCAGTGTGTCAGTACACACAGCTAGCTGTAAATACACAAAATTTCAAGTCTCTAACTTATGCAGTTTCCGAGAACGAACTCTGTGACAGAAAGACAGAGAAGCGAGTCGAATAGGGTTTCGTGAGATGAGCGAAACTCTAATAAGTTGGGAACCACTGCTCTAGACACTGGACAAAACGCCTAAAATCTAAAGTGTCTGGTGATTTTTAGCTATGTCGTGTATATACAAGCTGGAAAGCGTTGGAATTATTTTGAAATAAAAAAAATCAAAGAAATTTTAAAATATTTTCCTATTATACGGATTTACAGTAAAATAAATGTATAAAACATACTGATATATAGGAAAATATGACCTTTTATAGATGAAATTCTGTTTTATCTCTTAAGTAACTATTTCTATAATAAAAATTCGAAAACTAAACTAATTTTTTTTCATCTTTGATGACTAATATTTAAAAATATTTTTTGGTGTTACATGGATTAGTTTTTAAACAGCATCAGAAAAATACAAAAGTGTTTACTGTTGACAATATTGTTTACCCGAAATGGGTATTTTGCTATTCTTGTTTAAAAATTGATATTTTTCATTGTAAAAGTAAAATATTTCTGCTGAAATATTTAAATTTACTGCCATTTTCTGTCAGGCAGATTTTAGGGTTTTATGGTAAAAATTGCTATTTATTTATTTTAGAAGTAACATTTCAAGTTCCCATATTTCTATAATGCACAAAAAAATCATGCCCAGTTTCAATAAATAATGATATATGCTCGCCTTTTTGAAACATTTTCAGTTATTTTGATATTTTAACAGTTTCCAACATAAGAGATTTAAAGGAATATGTTTTCCACGGATCGTCTGAATTTAATTTACGGTATGTTTTAGTTGAAAGCTTTAATCCACTTACATTTTATAGAACGATTTTTATATTTTTCGATATTTATTAATAAGAAAAGTATATTTGTTAAAAAATCATATTAAAAATAACGAGATAAATTTTTTATAAGTAATTTATACTTAAAATTACATTGTTTAGCCTGGATAACATAAGATGCTGAATTTGTTGATCAAAGCTAGTCAGTAGATTTTATCTTGAACAAAATATTTGCTATTTTTCGTTAAAAGTAGAGTTGTGTCAAACGCACAGTGCGCATGCTCAGTCGTCATGTTCAGTAACGCTTTAAAATGTGATACAATAAAATTAAACGTATGATATCTATAATTCTTTCTTCAACTAATAACCTCAATTTCTGGAGCAAAATATGTCAAACCTGATTATAATATATACATATGAGTGCTTAAACGTAATCCCCTACCCCAACATAAAGGATCTTATCCACCAAGAGTTAATACTAAATTGGTAATATTGGTTAAAATCTATTTACACATTAATAATTAGTATATAATAATAGTTGATTATAATATATACACATATGACTGCTAACACGTAATCCCCTACCCCAATCTAAAGGATCTTATCCACCACGCAGTTAATAAGTGGTAACAATGGTTAAGTGGTAACATTGGTTAAAATTTATTTACACATTAATAATTAGTACATAATAATAGTTGATTATAATATATACATATGAGTGCTGAAACGTAATACCCTACCCCAACAAAAAGGATCTTATCTACCACGAGTTAATACTAAATTGGTAATATTAGTTAAAATTTATTTACACATTAATAATTAGTATATAATAATAGTTGATTATAATATATACACATATGACTGCTAACACGTAATCCCCTACCCCAACCTAAAGGATCTTATCCACCACGCAGTTAATACTAAAGTGGTAACATTGGTAAAAACTTATTTACGTATTAATAATTAGTATGTAATAATAGTTGATTATAATATATACACATATGACTGCTAACACGTAATCACCCATTCCAACCTAAAGGATCTTATCTACCACGCAGTTAATACTAAAGTAGTAACATTGGTTAAAATTTATTTACATATTATTAATTACACTGAAAAAAAATGAAATACTCAAAAATGAGTCTCAAAAATGAGTCCATGCTCTCATTTCGAAATGAGTATTTTTGGATCAAAAATGAACATGTGCATTCTCAAAAATGAGTAAGTTCATGTACTCATATCGAAATGAGTATGTTTGGATCAAAAATGAACATGTGTATTCTCAAAAATGAGTAAGTTCATGTTGTACTCATTTCGAAATGAGTATTTTTGGATCAAAAATAAACATATTATCAAACTCAACATACTTGTATATTTCAGAATGTGTAATGACGAAATTTCGGAGCCTAAAAAGCTATCATTTGAAGGAAAAACGAAGAGTAAGAGAAATGAAAAGTGGATCTGGTTGTTCGGGTTTTTCATCAAAGTGGATCCACTACAACACATTTACTACTCTTTTTTTTTTTTTTCTCACATTTTACACATCTACTTTTTTTTTTTTTTTTTTTTTTTTTTTTGATAGTACTTCAAAATTATGATTTTTTTTTCAACTAATTTTTAAAAAATTTATTTTAACTTTTTAAACGTGAGGCAATATTGTGTTATTTAAAAGTTTCATAACATAATATCTTTGCAAATTATAGCTATGGAAATTGGTATTAAACTAAACTGATTTGGCTTACAAATTTATGAATTACGCTAAAATTTATTATTTTGTAAATTATAATTTTACAAAGTTTATAATTTTTTCCTTAAATTTATAAAATTAATTAATATTTTTTCTTTACTTTTATGAAAATAAAGTTTTTAACTTTATAACGTTTTTAATTTATTTCTTTAGCTTATATTTTTATAAATTAAACTAATTTAATTTAAATTAAATAAATAAGTCCAGATTTAAACCTATCTATCCCAAGGTCATTAATTTCAAATTTGTCTCTAAAAATCTTTTTATTTTTTTATTTTAACTATTTACTTTAACAGAACCGTACGCAAAAGCTCTCAGCATAGCTGAAATATAATAATTTAATTTATTATAAAAAAAATTATTTACATAATTTTTTTAAAATAAGACATTAAAAAAAATATTTTAATAGCACGTAATAAACACGTCTGATTAAGATAATTGTTGTTTTGATTGGAATTGATAAATAGATAATCAGGCAAATAATTTAAAAAAAGCAGATGTTCGAATAAAGAAAATGTTGGTACTGTTGCAAAAAGAAGCAATCAGTATTCTTAATACAATGTTTTACGCATATAATGCATAACCAGAAAGACCCGTGCGAAGCTTTCGCACTGCAATTTTTGAGATTATTTCCTGGTACGTTTTAGCATGAATTTTTAATTAACAATTTCTTTTTTAATCCAACAACGCGTTTTAACGAAATGTGAGTTTACTACGCCAGAAACCTGTTCAAAAACTTTTCGAATGATACCTCATTAATCGTTGTATGTTTTGTATGTGCATAGAAAAAGGGATTCTGACAACAGAAATAAGATATGTGATCTGGATTGTTTTTTCATAAATGAAATGAAAGCTTTTTTCAAATCAATGTTGCCACAAAAATAAAATACCGCATTATATGATGTTCAGCAGTGATTATAAAAAATAATAAATAGTATAAAACAAGTAAAATGTGACTTTTCTCACGGGTTATTTTATATTTATGATTAAAAACAAAAATTAAAATTGAAACGTTTAGAAGAAATTAAATATTATTGATTGATCGAAACAGTGGTATTTTAAACGTGTAGTATAAAAGGTATGATTTGTTATATTAGATTGAATTGTAATTTAAGTATATTTCAATTTCTTTTTCTTCGTTCTGTATTTTTCCCGAAGAAGATGCCGTCACCCTCTAATGCAGTTAAAATACAATTGATATTTTTTCCCCCGCGTATGCCTTTTTCTATCTTTGATGGGATTTTATTGTTAAAAATAAATTATATGATATTCTCGCTTGACTAATGTTGTTTGAAGATATTTTGATCCTTAATTTTTCTTTAGATGTTTAAACCTGCATCTAAAAAATATTAGATATTTCTAAAAAATATTAGACTGCAGTGCGAAATCCTCAAGCAGGTCCACTGGTTAAATACATAACATTGTTAAAAATGGTAAATAATATAAAATAAACTAATAAATAAAATATATTAAAGTATTGAACAAACCGGTATGCGATATTATAAAAGCGTAAAAAACTATATATATATATACATTTCACTGGTACCCGGCTAACCGAAAACTACCATAAATAAACTACATACTTATCGAAAAATAAGGGTTACTATAATTAGTTAATTGGCGCCATGCTTAAATATTTCCATGTTTCAAAAATGAGATGGAACTGATTCTAATCATATTTGAGTATGTCCATGTTTCAAAAACGAGTTTGAACTGATTCTAATCATTTTTGAGTATTTCCATGTTTTAAAAACGAGTTTGAACTGATTCTAATCATTTTTGAGTATTTCCATGTTTCAAAAACGAGTTTGAACTGATTCTAATCATTTTTGAGTATTTCCATGTTTCAAAAACGAGTTTGAACTGATTCTAATCATTTTTGAGTATTTCCATGTTTCAAAAACGAGTTTGAACTGATTCTAATCATTTTTGAGTATTTCCATGTTTCAAAAATGAGTCTGAACTGATTCTAATCATATTTGAGTATGTCCATGTTTCAAAAACGAGTTTGAACTGATTCTAATCATTTTTGAGTATTTCCATGTTTCAAAAACGAGTTTGAACTGATTCTAATCATTTTTGAGTATTTCCATGTTTCAAAAACGAGTTTGAACTGATTCTAATCATTTTTGAGTATTTCCATGTTTCAAAAACGAGTTTGAACTGATTCTAATCGTTTTTGAGTATTTCCATGTTTCAAAAATGAGTCTGAACTGATTCTAATCATATTTGAGTATGTCCATGTTTCAAAAACGAGTTTGAACTGATTCTAATCATTTTTGAGTATTTCCATGTTTCAAAAACGAGTTTGAACTGATTCTAATCATTTTTGAGTATTTCCATGTTTCAAAAACGAGTTTGAACTGATTCTAATCATTTTTGAGTATTTCCATGTTTCAAAAACGAGTTTGAACTGATTCTAATCATTTTTGAGTATTTCCATGTTTCAAAAATGAGTCTGAACTGATTCTAATCATATTTGAGTATGTCCATGTTTCAAAAACGAGTTTGAACTGATTCTAATCATTTTTGAGTATTTCCATGTTTCAAAAACGAGTTTGAACTGATTCTAATCATTGTTTAGTATTTCCATGTTTCAAAAATGAGTTTGAACTGATTCTAATCATATTTGAGTATGTCCATGTTTCAAAAATGAGTATGAACTGACCTTTATGTGCTCAGTTTTTAGTATGTCTATGTTCCAATATTCTAAGTATTTCTGGTATTTCAGCATTGGATCGTCATATTTGAAACAAAATTTTTCATAACAAAATGAAAACCTCGATTCACTTAGATTTGAACGTGTCATTTTTCTCAGTGCTCCATTGCACTTCATGCTCTTATTTCAATTTTCGAAAAAGTAGTAGTGTCATTTATTCGTAGCTTGATGTGCTAATGAAATCAAATGCTTTTTCATAATAAATAAACACAAAAACAAACAATCATGCTTCCTCCATAGATTATGAAACACTTTCCAACACTAACAGAATATTATTAAGAAATTTAATTTTTTCATACGATGAAATGAGATATCTAAATAAGCAATTTAAAAATACATAACTCAGTAAAAATCCAATTTCAGCTATTGCAGCCCATATTCAAAGTCTTTCGTGCGGTCCTGTATATGATCTACAGAATTTGTAAACAACACTTAATACACTAAAAATTACATAAAATTGCATATCACAGTGGAAAGAGCACTTACAGCAATTACAGATCATAGTCTGTCTTTTGGCCGAATTCTCTTCTGCATCTCTGTACATGAACGATAAATCCTACGCACTCCATAATCTATAGAAAATAAGTTGTATTGAACCTTAGTGTTCCTTTTAAATTTCATTATGTTTCAAGTATCATGAAATGTTCAAAATGTACTGCAAACGATTTTTCCCCATAGATGATAATGTAAAGGGATTATTTTGTATGTCCCTGTAATTGAACTATAATTGCTACTAATTGTATACTCTGGTAAAATCATGCTGTAGCCCACATCAAAAAGAAGGTCTCCATAAGCGCATACTCAGAAAATTTTGAAAAAATTACAGAATGTTCTTCTCATAAGGATATATACGTGTATAAAACAATTTTCTGCGGAGCCTCGATATAACGTCCGTAAATAAATTACGAAAATTTCGTTTATTTGGCGATTATCCTCGGTTGGCGACGGAATGAAATTTAAAAAAATACGCTTTTATAACAAACACTCTTTAAGGAAAAACATTTTCATGCTGAAGTTGTTCATGTAAGTTTAACTTGCATAATAAATAAATTTTTATAACTACAGTTTGGTGTCATTTATATGTATATATAATGCAATTTAACGATTGTATTCAAAATTTAAATTAATTAAAATTGTTTCAAGTTAAAAAATAAGCCCGATTCTGAACATTGTCAATTCAAGAAAAAAGTATTGTTGCTATGGAAACAACGACTTCTTCCATATAGAAACGTATAACGAATCCGTTTGTCATCGGGCTTTTACTTTTGAAGTACATTTAAAAATTAGTTGTACAAACGATGAAGCCATTTAAATTAGAAAAAATCGTGGAATAGAGGATAAAACAATAGCAAAATTTCATTAAATCGGTAATAAATAGAAAAAAACGTGAATGATTTATTTAATCTGATTTAAAGAATATTTTTAATTATTATTACTGCAAAGGTAAGGATAGTTGAAAATATTGAACGCAAAATGCAAACGATTCTGAACAAGAGGGTATGATATCATGAGTCCTAGAATTAACCCATTCGGATAATTTTTTAAGCTAATGACAATTTTATGCATTCAAATTTTACAAAAATCTCATAGACAGGTCTCATATTAACTAAAAGTGAAAATAAACGTTTGCAACTTACAAAAAAAAAAAAACAGATTTAATAATTTCAATAATTCAATAATACACATAACTTAAATGTCAAATTCGCTATAACATAAAATATATATTTGCAGCTTCCAAAACATTGAACATATTTTTTCAGTGGTAAAATTAAATAACTGCAACAACAAGCAGCTTCCATAAACTATTTCATCGTTTAAGGTTAAATTCATTAAGTATTGCGCATACGAATAATCATTTTACAAGCAAGTTTGGCAAGGAAAAAATGGTTGCTAGCCAAATCGAGTCTTTTTACGCCAAATACTCCAAAGTATTTTATTTTTTTGCAGATTTTCTACTGGGATTCCGCAGCTAAATTTCATTGTTCCTTTATTACATACACGAGTAGCTTTATTAGCTTTTTTTTTCAAAACTTTCTGAGTATGCGCTTTAAGGAGACCTTCCTTGTGAGTACTGCATATTAATTTCATTATGTTTAAAATATCGTAACATCAATAAAATACGCCAGAAATGAATTTTCCCCATAGACCAAAATGTAATAAATTTTGTGTGTCCCTGTAAATGAACTATTCATGCTACACCCTTCATTTTCAATGCCGAACATTCTGTAGTTGAATTCAATAATGTGTAAATATTTCGTGACTATCCGAGTATATTTATGTGAGTTACAGCACAGACAGTCAGAGAGACGGACAAACAGACAGACAAACCGAATTTATAAACGCTTTTCAACTATGTTGGAAAGTGTTAACAAGGCAGATCGTATAATGACAATTGTGTATGATTTATCGTTGTTGTGCCATGGTTTTCCATTTACTGGCAGAATAGCGCTAAATGTGTCAGATAAAAGAAATTCTGTGAGTGCATGTGCCAATGAAACTTAGCCAATTGCTGTTCTCCAATCTAGCTTTAATATAAGGTGAGTTTTTTTTTTTTTTTTGAATTATCCTGCAAAAGTTTCAAACATTTTAGAGCAGCTATGAATTTTATTTTTATGGTACTATCAAGTTGTTTGCCGTCAAATTTTCGCGGGTTCCATCTAGTTATATATTATATTAAAGTAGAATTTAAAAGGTAGAAATTTTCATTTGAAACAAGTATAAGCATTTACGCATGTATGCATTTAGTGCAAAACAAATCTGGTTTCGTGAAGGCATCCCCTGTGTAATGTTAGATATCTACCATTTATACTAAAATTTTACTGTAAACGTGAAGAACTTAGTGCAAATAAACTTGGAGCATTTAATAGCTAAAATATAGTTAAATGCTTTCACAAGCATTTTTTATGATCAAATTTTGTTATAGAAATAAATGGCCTAATGCGTTATTGACATTAAAAAACTTATTATTTGAAGAATTTAACGGTTTTTGTTGAAAAATATTTAAGATTTAGAAACAGATCTTTGTATTTCTTGTATTCTTTCTAATTTATACTTGAATAAAGTTGTTTGTTTATTTGTCTGTGTGCAATGGCTACCAAAATCTACTGCACGTAGAAGTCTAAAATTTTAGGTGAGGATAGTCCAAAACCTGTCCTGGTACACCCGAGAATCATAATTTTAATATTTTGAAAATTAGCCTACATATTAATTAAAAACCATTTAAGCATCGCATCAAAAATCTCATTGAAATGCGCTTCGAAAATTGCTATTTTTATCGTAACCGCAAAAGAAATTACCGTTTTGACAATTCCAGACAACGAAATATTCTCATTTTCACTTAACCTCGAAATTAAAAAAACTATTGGAGGTATGGACTCGAAACTCACAGTATATATGTAGTTATTTTTTTTATTCCAAAACTGCAAATTTTGTGTAAACTGGACTGTAACTTTTCTTTATTTCGGCCAACGACTGACCAGACTTTAGAATTGGATCAAAACAGAAAAGAGTTGTTACTGTAAATGGGGCTGTCAGTTTGAAACTCAACTCACAGTTTTGTGGACCCATTCAAATAAATAAAACTATTACACGTTTCTTGATTTGATATTAGGCGTATAGGCATAAAAAAACGCGATTTCAAAAAATCAAAAATCATAAAATTCGATCAGTAACTTTTTGAAATATTAATTAAGAACGTATTAATTAAAATGGCAAAATGATTTTATTTCTGTATCAACAGGACAGGTGCACTGGAGTTGCACGTATTTTGATAATTCCAGACTACGACGGCGTCAGTCGAAAAATTCCAAGAAAGTGCCAGACGGTGGTCGGCTTTCATTAAAAGCTGAACTACACTGTTTCTCGGCCTATCCTTCTATTTATATGAAGGGAAATTTCCATTTACTTTGCGAAAATGAACAATTTTTACTAATGAACAAAAATTAAGATAAGATATAGATTTGAATCTGAGTATGGGAAGGAGAATCATCTGGCGGCTGTTTTAGAGCAGCAAAGTTTAATTCTTTTTTTACTGGTCACGTTAATGTAGGTGCATTCTTATCTCGGGTTCTATGGGCCCTATTACAACGGGGTTTGACTCATTTAACTTGGTTTTTGCCTCTAATTTACAACGAAGTGTACTTTTACTGTTTATTTGCTATATTTGAGGGAATGGGAAGTGGGTGGTGGTAAACGACTTTTATTAAATATCACATTTATTGTACTTCATCGCGCGCCTCTTGGAGGCGTTTTTTTGTTATTTGACACCTTTTTAATATATACATATATTACTCCTCTGATTTCGATAGAACTAATTCCATTTAACAAATTTAACTTTTTAACTTCATCCGTAACGTTTATTTGCGGTTATGTATAGATAATTACCACTATTTTCGAATAGTGACTTTAGCAATTTTTTTTTCAGTTCCAAGCTTCTTACGAGTCCCATTCTTTAAGCAAGTACTCCGGTAGTCTTAACTAGATAGTTGAGAAAAAAACTATCTCATCTCCCCCCCCTTTCAAGTTTTTTCTCGAACTATGGCCCATTTCCATAACTTAACAACTTTCTTTCAGATTTCTACGAAACTGATTCTAAACATTATGATTTACTTAATAATCACCCTCAATAACATTAAAGTAAATGTATGAGTTGTATATGCCACTTTTTTCGAATAATAACTTCAGATATTTTTAAAATTGCATTTCAGTGTATCCCGGGTTCTATTGAACCCGATTACGATGGGATTTGGCTCATTCAACTTGATATCTATAGCCGTACATATTTTAGTTCCACCTTCCACTGCCAGGGGGCACATTCTTCTCTCGCGTTCTATGGGCCCGATTACGACGAAATTTGGCTCTTTCTTCTTGATTTCCTTCGCCTAAGAGATTTTAGTTCCATTTTGCACTGCCAGGGAAACATGAAAAATGTTAATAAATTTTAAGTAATATTTTAATGGAATATAAATTATTAAAAAATAAATGCATATATTTTTTAATTTTATCAATGAGTAAGAATATTGATCATAATTGCACTACTTTGTTAATGACTAAATGAGCATTATCGTTTTAAATGTCTTTAAAAATAATTTTATATAAAATTTGGTTAAAGATATAAAAGCATACATACTTGAGGTTTGTTTAAATTTATTATCATGGGCCCAGGCAACGCCGGGCGGATCAGCTAATAGTGAATAAAAACAGTTTTCAATTATCTCACACTCTCGAAAAAAAAATTATAATATTAATATTAATAAAATTCATAATATAAAAAAACAAAAATATATTTAACCGAAGATGTTCATCTTGAACAAAATACGTTTTGTAAATCTTATTATAAAACTGCCCTTTTTATAAAACTAGAATATTTCTTCTGAAATATTTAATTTTAATACCGTTTTCTGTCAAGGCGATTTTAGGTTTTCAAGGTAAATATTTCTGTTTAAATATTTATTTTAAAGCTATCTTTCTAAATTTCATGATACACATAACATATTATACCTCAGTTCAATAAATAATACAACATGTCGCCTGTTTTAAAACTATTTTCGCATATTTTGAAATTTTAACAGTTTGTAATGCAAGAGATTTATAGAAAATATTTTTCACACCAATCTTCCAAATTTGATTTATAATAAATATTGGTTGAAATTTTTTTGTGCATTTATATTTTATGGATTGTTTTTATATCTTGTATAAGTATTCACACTGGTAATATTTTCGTATAGCGGTATTATTGAAAATAATGTCATAAAGATCAGAGCAAAAATGTTTACAGCAAAAACAATCACAAATTGCAAATACTATAAAATATATATTTTATTGCATTGTTATTTTAAAGATACTTTTTATATTTTATATAGATGTAAACATTAAAGAAACATTTATCCAGAAGTATAATTTGAAATATAAATAAGGAATTAGTAAATAGAATGTTTATAATAAAAAATAATTACAAATAACAGTTAAAATAAAATATTTTTCTAATAATTTAATAAATCACCAATATTAATAGAATATGGATTAAATTAGTGGGGCTAATTTTAAGTTATGTTTAGCATTTAACAGATATACTTAGACAAAGAAAATGCAAGATATATATATGTTATTTAAAAGTTTTAATAGTTTGTATAATGTTTGAAGACCATAAGCTTGACTGAACACATCAGATAAAATAGAAGTATGAACTGTTTATCGCTCAAAAATGACTTATTGATTTGATGATTCAATAAATTACTCAATTAATTAAGAAATTAACTAACTAATGTTTCAGATCAGTTCTGCCAACCTGTGCTACCCGAAGCCCTGAGGGATCCGCGAAGCATTTTCTAGGAGATCCAGAAAATAAGTAGAACTGAATCAAATTAAAAATTAACCCATTTTGTCCGAGAATTATTGTTAAAAAATTACAAATTATCCTTGATATAAAATTTTGTGAATCTATGCATTTTAAAGAAACGCAGTTAGAAAAGGACAAATATTTCTTAATCCAGTAAAAAATATTATAGGGTGGTCGTAAAGTCTTTCCCTGATTACGAAAAAATTATTACCAAATAACCATTGAATGGAATACTGTAAAATTTTTATTATGGAAAAGTCATGCCCTTAAGTTTTTTTAGTCCAGTCTCTACCGTCGTTCGTGAGTTCCTTGATGATACATTTCCTGCAAGATGAATCAGACGAATACCAACTCCTCTAGATTTTTTCTTTTGGAGGGTACATAAAGGACAGAATGTCTGCAACAGCAGTAAAAAAAAAATATTGGAACACGCAAAGTCAGGATCACAGATGCTGTGTCTAGTGTGACAGCCCAAATGTTGCGTAATACGTGGCGAGAAATGGAATGCCGCCTTGACATTCTTCGAGCGACCAAGGGTGCTCATATCGAAATTTACTGACGTAAGAATTTGTATTAAAAACTTCATAAATGTCTTTACAATATATTGAAACAATCGTATGCTTAATTATATTAGTTTTACTGCAATAAATTATTGTAATCAGGGAAAGACTTTATGACCACCCTGAATAACCACGAACACCCTTTTTCAAGTTACCTACAATTTCGAAATCCGTTCTTTATGTTTAAAAAACTTTTAAACCAAAATTAAAAAGTATTGCTTTTAATACATTTCAAAATTTTATTTGATTAATTTGTATTTTTCTTGCAAAAGTGCTTTTTGGTGTTGTTAGTGTGCAGTTAAAAGATATATTAAATGTAAAACATCTATTAGAATTTGGGTTTTTACCTATGTTTTTTACATCAGGCAATATTAATGCGGGAACCCCTGCAATGGATCTCTTTGTAATAATAATCATAAAACAGAATAGAATAAAACAGCTAGTACTTTATACCATTTTTTCATTCAGGAAAGTTAAAAAAGTATGTTATTCAGTGAAAATATAGAAAATATAGTCGTCTTAAACTAAACTATATTTTCCCTGAATGACTGACTCCCGGAATGGATCTCCTGGTAATAATAATCATAAAACAGAATAATATAAAGCAGCTAATACTTTATATATATATATTTTTTTTTATTCAGGAAAGTTAAAAAATAAAGTTATTCATTGAAAATATAGTTTAGTTTATCCATCAGCCCCAGCGCGCTTCAGAGGTAACTGTTCACAGCGTTCTCTTCCTTCTAGTTATACTATCTTACTTCTATGTCTGGGCCTTAGGCACATGTCCCGGTGGCCTAGCTATTAAAACTCTAATAAGTATTTTCATTATTTGCAGGAAACAGTTATTCAAAATAACATTTTTCAAGCAGAAACATGTTTAAGCAGAAAAATGTTTAAGCAGAAACATGTTTAATGTTGTAAGCTGATAGTAAAATTATTAAATGACAACATAGAGAATAATTCATTTTCCTGTTTATAGTTTAAAGTGAAACACCAAAAGAAATTAATGTGGATATCGTGATTCGGCGAAAAGTCCTCTTTCACGATTATGAAGTGCAGGTGTAATTTGGAAATGAAAAACTGGAGGAAGTACAATCATGAGATATGAGTTTAAAAAAAATGCTTTATAAAATTTTGACATCAATAATAAGCTAATCTATATTATAAAGCAAAAAAATATATATATACAGGGTGTCCACGTATAACCTGGCCGATCTTTATTTTCGCAACCGTTGGTAATAGATGCATACTTCCAATTACAAAAATGGTTTAAATAAGGTAAAGAATTATTTTTTAAAGCGATTTGGGTCAAGAAAAACATGTATTAAAAATTACAAATTTTAAATTTTTATACGGTCTCCCAGTCCTATAAGTGATATGTAGTAAAAATTTACTGTGACATTAACAAGTCAGACAAAAAAAAGTCCCATTCATCTAACATTAAAATTGACCGAGTTATGAAACTTTGAAATGCATGACTTATACCACTTTTTTGCATCTCAAAACAGATGATTTCGGCCATGCTTTCAGGGGTCGTATATGAAGTACTTAAACTTATTTCAAGGTATCTGCGCTTTGAAAGAAATCGTACAACTATTACGATTGAGTTTACTTTTATTAGTTAAGTTTCAGATTAATTAAAATAATTGTATTTTAACATATGTTTTATTTTGAAAGGATTTGAGGCTATGATTTCTTTTAACAAAAATTATGTTATTTTCATAAGGTTTTATTTAACTTGCAACGATCGTCTTTCCAGTTTAAAATTTATACTCGAACTTTAACTCACTTTCAAATGTCCGATCGAAGTTAATTTTTTCATACTGATATAAATCCAATGACAATGTAATATAGTTATGATTTTCAAAGCTTGCTATCTTATACATACTTATATTAGAGGATAACACAAAAAAAAATCGGATAGATTAAAGTGAACAAGTTTAAGAAAGAGTTTTAGATTAGATAACATAAACCTGCAATGGTTGTGTTTTTTGACTTTTATAATTACGTTTTATGCATTTTTTAACGCTAAATAAAAAAAATTATCTTCACTTTTAACCATCATGTCAGGATTTTTCGCAAATCGTAAATTTCAAGGTTAAAAAATAGCGAAATATCTGATACTATAAAATAGATGTAAGACTTTTTATTCAGTTTAATTTTACTTAATTCAATAATTTCTTCAAATTTTTGGCTTATACTGGGTTTCTTACAGCTAAACAGCTCAGGGGTTCGATGAGGTTGGGAGGGGAGGAGGGATCAATTTTAACTTTGAGCTTTTTATCTTTGAAATTTGCGATTTGAGAAAAATCCTGACGTGATGATTTAAAATGAATGTCATTTTCGGATTCAGCGCTAAAAAATACATAAGAATCAATATTCAAAAGCTAAAATACATGGCACAACCCAAAATTTGGAAGACAGTGTAATCTAACAGCATTTTAAAATCTGTATCATTTTGTAAAGAATTGAGGCTGTTGTTTTTCATCCTTTTATTTAACAAAAATGCTGTTATTTTTATCCTCTTATATGTTCAGTACAAATTGTATATTTTGCATTAATATGTCAGAATGATTATAGATTTCACATTTATATTAGATTGCAATGTTAATTTTGCTCTCAACTATTTTTTTTTATATATATATCTGACGATTATTTATCTTTCTACTACATTTGTGAATGACCCCTATTTCGCAGCAAAAAATATACTCAAACTTTAAACAGCTATTACTCGGTCAATTTTAATGTTAGATGAATGGGACTTTTTTTGTCGTATTTGTTAGTGTCACAGTAAAATTTTATCAAATATCACTTATAGGACCGGGGGACCGTATAAAAATTTAAATTCCGTGATTTTTTAATAAATTTTCTTGACACAAATCGCTTTAAAAATAATCCTTTACCTTATTTAAATCATTTTTATAATTGGAAGTATGTATCTAGGACCAACGGTTACGAAAATAAAGGTCGGTCAGGTTATACGGGGACACCCTGTACATATCTGCGAATAACGCTGATGTCACATCAACGGTGGCAACGTAATAACTAATATATTTCGCATATTTAGCAAATTTATTAATTTCCAACCATCGCACAGTTTAAATTTTTAAACCATCAAATAAAAAAAAAATGTAATTTCAAATGCTTTTCTGAAAACTGTATCTCAATGTTCTTTTTTTTTTTTTGCTATCTCTATAGCTTGCTGCCCGATTACAAAAGGACATAAAACAATATAAAAATTGCACTTAAAACAATATAAATAGTTTAACATTTGTGTTTAGCTAATATTCTAAAATGAAATTAAAACTTCATCAATAAATAAAAAAAATAAAACACAAATTTAACAAGTATGTGGAACTCGCTTAAACACTGAAATAATCAGAATAAAAAAGTACTGTAAATAGTGAAATCTTTGGCGATTTCTTCTTCTAATAATTCCTGTCACGATGCAGCTTAAATACCATAAACATTTATTTTGCCTTATGCACAAGTGGATTAAAAAATATACAAAATCTATAGACAAAAAAAATTGACAATTCTACTGAAGATTTTGAAAAAACTTGAATTTGAATATCAATTTAAAGGCATAAACATGTGTCTCTAGCAGTGTGTGTTAATTAAGTTCTATAATGTATTTAAATTTAAATGTAATTGTTATATATAACTGTAAAATATAAGTTTTTATAATACTTAAATAAAAAGGCCAGAACTTCTTTAATTTTAAGATAAGTAGGTAATAGTTGGTAAATCATAGGTTGATCCATATAACAGTCGTTATGATTCTTGAGATTCTTTGAAACATATTCACTTTTCATAATAAAGTATTTTCGTGAATGCATTATGTTAATGTCTTGTCTGAAGTCTGTATTTATAAAACATACTGAAAATCTGCTTCAGTTTCCAAACGTAACTTATCTCTAATGTATAGTAGGTAAGTGCGTGATGCTTAAGATCTAGAATTTGCCATAGAGTGTTATCACAGGATATTGTTATACTCATTAAAATTCCATGGATTCCAAGATGTACGTTAGAATTTCAATTGCCCGTCCATGTCTCTTAAAGGATTTATATAAATAACACTATAAAGTTATATATCTTAAGAAAGAATGTTGCAAGGCAACAGTTTCTTAGAATTGTTTCGGGGATGTTTATAGAAAGATGTCATAAGAATAAATAATATAATATATCAGATAATCACTCAGATAATTTTTTAAATGTTGGAATCCAGTAACTTGCGCATTTTTTCTATAACAATACTATTAAAAAAAATCAATTTGAAATTGATATTCAGTTTGAAAGAAAATCAATTAACGGGTATGTATCCAGTATAGGGGCTTTGGCGAGATAAAGAAAATGGCATTGGCGAGAGAAGGAAATTTTACAACATATTTTTCTGCAACATGTTCACTGTATTATATACACAAGCTATTTTTTCAATATTTATACAATTTATTTAATATAAAGGAGCCATTATTTTTTAATATACAGACAAAAGTAAACTATATATAAATCAGTAACAAGTTGGAAATTGTACGTCAAACGTTACAAACGAGGTGCGTTCGTACGCACGTTTTAGAATTAAATTCATGATATCCCGTGCGTAGAACGGGTTAAACAGCTAGTTAAGTATATATTTTATGACACTGTTCATACAAATATCTTAACTAGTTATATAAATATTCAGATATATATGTATCAGCTAGTTATATAAATATTCATATCTTGATGATTTTTAATTCTGTGAAATGAATTATATCGTCTGCAGATTAATTTCTGTCATAAAATAAGTATCTCGGTCGCTTGACGATTAAACTTTGGAAGCTCCTATAACAAAAAAGCACCGATTTAAAAAAAAAAAAATTCAAATTTCTTAATAAATATTTTTATTAATATCTCCTAAAGTTTTGATTCGATTTTAATAAAATTTGAAATGTCTCGACAAAATTCTGCAAAGATAATATATTTTAAATTGCAAACCATTTGGTTGGGTAGTTTTTGCGTTGTTATATGCGGACAGACAGACAGACGGACAGACAGACAGACGGACGGACAGACGGACGGACCAAACGACGACTATAGGTGCTACGTATTTATATAATTACGAATGCACCTAATAATAATATATATAAGTAAAATGTTTATACATTTATATATATAGAAATTCATATATAAACAATCATAAAAGTTCATTAGGTTTGTTTTCATAGTGGCGACACATCTCACTTTCAGAAGTCCGAATCGCTCCAAACTTTTAAAAATTATAATATGATAAATCCCTATAATGGAAAAGTACCGTATTTTGATATTAATTTGATTATGTTTTTCGTTGAAGCCTTTCTTATTCTAATATATATGTGTCAGAAAAGTTTTTTTTTCTAATGATGTATAAAATAAATATGAATTACAAAATATTATTTTATATTTTTTGGTATTGGAAGCAATAGATTAAACAACTTATTAGTTTACGCAACTAAACGCTATGACACGTACTGTACTATGTAAATTAATAAAATATCGAAAAAATTTTTAAATTATGTTTTCTCATTCAGTTTTCTTCATAAATTTTGCTTAAATAGTATAAATAATTTTTCTTTAGTAGAAGTATTCACTAATTTGTTTTAATTATAATTTTCGAATTTCATAAAAAAGTTAAGACATTCGAGAGTGCTGACGTGCATTCAGCTCTTTCGGATATACAGGGTGATTATAAAGAAACTTTGCCAACATCTGCACTTCTAGCGGCCGTTCTATTTAACCGATCAAGATGAAATTTTAAATATAGTTGTTTGAAGGTATGCGCTCGAGATTCTGTGAATGGCAATACAGTGGTGCTCACGGTTACGGTTATAGTTACAGAAACTCGAAAATTTCGAATGGCAACGCCTACTTTTTCCTGTCTCAAAATGTTCAGCGCATGCGAAAACCCTAAATAGCGTTGAAACGGTACCGATATGTCCAAAAACCGACGTGTTATAGACATACAAACCGTTCTTTAAGGCGCACCGAGCAATAATGCATTCGACAGAGACAAGAAACTGCTGAATGATGAGAACACATATCAGACAAAAGAAAACCTTTATTGGCATCAAACATTTTCCACATGGGTGCCATCACAAGCAATTACGCATTGCATGCGGGAGACGACGGACAATACCGCTGAACGCAACATGACGCGAGGAATGTTTCTAATCTCACGCCGTATAGAATCCTGCAAGCCCGACAATGTTTGCGGATTGCACAGGTAAACTCTGGATTTGAGATATCCCCAAAACCAGAAATCCATAGGCGTCAGATCTGGGGATCGCGCAGGCCACGGAATAGGATAATGGCGTGAGATGATGCGATCACCAAAATGCTGATCTAGGAGCCTTTTAACTGACCTCGCTATATGTGGAGGTGCACCATCTTGCATCCAAACAACGTCATTGAGTGCATTCCGCCGACGCAACTCCGGTAGTACAGAATTTTTCAGCATGGCTGCATACCGAGAGCCTGTTACAGAACATGTTGCAGGACCCGCTGGGGTCGTTTCCTCAAAGAAGAACGGGCCGAGAACAAATGTAGCTGTAATGCCGCACCACACAGTCACTTTGGCGTCAAATAATGGTACTGGTGCCACAGCGTGAGGATTCGTCTCTCCCCAGTGCACACAATTCTTTGTGTTAATGTTGCCATGTAAGGTGAAATGTGCCTCGTCCGTCCATAGTATGCGAAGTGGCCAGTCGTTATCAGCATCATATCGTAATAAAAATTCATTTGCGAAGTCCAGACGTTGTTGTGGGTCACCCGGCTGCAACATCTGGACGCGCTGAAATCGATAGGGAAACATGTGAAGTACTGAGCGCAAGAGCTTGCGGACCGTTGTGTTCGGAATATCCAACAAGCGCGATAATCCTCTTGCAGTTTCTGTGTGCCCTGTAGTCACTGTATGATGCACTTCCATGACAACGTCCTCAGAAACTGTTGGCCGTCCGGAGCGCGGTTTGTCACAGGTGCAGCCTGTATCTTCGAATTTGCGCACTAAATCACGCACAGCTTGCAGAGTACATGGCCCACGTCGTTGTCGATGATTGCGGCGATACACACGCAAGGCTTCCGCAGCGTTCATCCCATTTAGATAATAGAGTTTGATCAATTCACCGCGAACTTTCCCAGGAAGAGTCATATCGTCGGCATGTGCGAGTTCATGAATGACGACTTCGCATACCCGCTTGGTATTTTATAGGCTTCCTCCGCTGAATATCTGGCGAACGGCGTTCTGTGATTGGTATCTTGCCTGTGTCATATGCAAAGTTACTGCGTGCGCACAGATCGTGTTTTGTTGGCCGGTTTTCAGAACTCTTCTTTGTGTATGCATAACACGTTTGTTTTTGGACATATCGGTACCGTTTCAACGCTATTTAGGGTTTTCGCATGCGCTGAACATTTTGAGACAGGAAAAAGTAGGCGTTGCCATTCGAAATTTTCGAGTTTCTGTAACTATAACCGTAACCGTGAGCACCACTGTATTGCCATTCACAGAATCTCGAGCGCATACCTTCAAACAACTATATTTAAAATTTCATCTTGATCGGTTAAATAGAACGGGCGCTAGAAGTGCAGATGTTGGCAAAGTTTCTTTATAATCACCCTGTATATAACTGCACATACGGGCGTTACTTTTGAATTTTATATACACGTTATTTTTCAAAAATACACACAATTGTTGTATTTGTGTAATGAGTATTAGACTTCAACGGTATAGAAGTTGTCTCGATTTGTAAGATTTCTTGAAACATATTCTCTTAAGCATGAAACCAATCCATGTTTACTTGAATGCATTATTATACTAGTATGTTGTTATACTAGTGTACTTTATTTGCGAAATACGCTTGTAGCCTGATTCTGTATTACCAAGCGAGGATTCATTCGATGTATCTAATACTTATGAAATAAGTGCATGACTCTTTTTTATCAAGAAATGTCTACAGAGAAAAATATTACAGGATATTGTTCTATTCATTAGAATTCTGTGGATTCTAAGACATACTGTTATAGGATCGCAATTATATTTTAGTCTTAAAGAAGGCAGGGGACAGGGACATCCCAAAACAAGATCTCCAATTACAATTTAGCTTTATAGAATGAACATCGTTGTGGGCGAAATTACCACTAAAAATCCCTGCCAACAAGCAGGGGCAATAGAAAATGTATTGGGGGAACCTCTCGTTTTTAACAATTAAAATTATGGCTACATAATGAACAATAGGATGATGCGAAAAAGTCAAGTTGATTTTTTCGAGTCGCTGAGTGAGGAAAAGTTGCGATTGTTAAATACAAGAAAAACAAAAAGAAAATTATTCAAGTCGGACTTTATCTTCCGATCGCGCAAACCGCCTAAAAATTAAAAAAAATTAAATTTTCGATTTTTTCAGAATAAAAAAAAAATTACGTATAGATATTTTTTATCGCTATAGTGAAAAATATTTGCAGCTTGTACTGTTTACTACTAATAATAATAAAATTGCGTTTAGAGAATATCTTCCGATCGAGCAAACCGCCTAAAAATTTAAAAATTGAAAGTTTCCGATTTTTTCAGAATTAAAAATTTTTCTTACGCTTATATATATTTTTATCGCTATAGTGAAAAATATTTGCAGATTGTACTGTTTAATAATAATAATAATAATAAATTGCGTTAAGAGAATACCTTCCGATCGCTCAAGCTCAATAAAAATCGGGAAATTTTCAATTTTTAGGGATTTTGATGAATTAAGAAAATAATTACCTGAGGTCAGTTTGCATTCCAATGTTAACATTTGCATATAAATTGTACAGCTCTTTGTTTGTGTAGATATTATATAATATTTAAACAACTCAGAACTCACCACGGGGAGGTGGCGGAACTTCGAGTCTCACCCACACCCTTCCCTCCATCCAACTAATGAGGGTGTTTGCTACTTACATTACTTAAATGCGTAATTTGTTATTTCATCTGTTTAAGTCTGACTTTTAGATGTAACTTTGTACTGCGATTTGGTGATAAAGATTGGTATCATGGACCTTGATTTCAGTGTGGGCCTGATGAATCCATCTATTGATTTTGCCCACATACCGTAAGCGATGCTTCCGTTGCTAATTTGACGCACCGCTCGACAGCTTGCGTATGGTAGGGACCTTTTTTAGCATCCCAGTCTGGGATATCACCTGATTGAACGAAGGAAAGTATTTCTTCATTGGTTACTCTCCGTAAAATAGTTGGAGATTATAATTTTGCTACATTCCAATCAATTAATTATGTATAGTCTGCCGCCTCAAAGTTTAAAGTAGGAGTGATAAAGTTTCTGATGTCATTACCTTTTGAAACAGTCTGCCTGGCTTTTAACAATTTTCTTAGTCCTAGCTCTCTATGTGCTTCCTCTTATCAAAGACCATTGCCATCAGTAGGTTTTTCGGGTGGGCAAAGAACGAGTTTCGTTCAATTAAACGGAATACCACTTTCTTCAGGTCATCCGGCAAGTATCGAGATGCTTCTATTTCTCTGTACAGATGAATAGGCCCATCTGTAATGTAATTACTGCATTTTATTTCAAACCAAACTGGCATGTAAGATTTTAAAATAAATGTCACTATGGCTTTTAAGGCATCCGATGGGTTTCTCACGTTCACGTAAAATCGAAGGACTCTATTTGCATAAGTGAGCCATCTGGTATTTGAAATTGGGCCGGGGTCACGCTTTGATAAGTCATTTGAAAAGTTGCCACTTTTAATTGCTTGACTTACTCAAAAAGGTATCTTTGGTCCTTGCTTAACAGTTGTCTACCCACATTTTGAATTTCACAATCAATTAATTGAAAATTTATCACTGAGAGCTTTTCACAATCAATGCGATTATGCCCAATTGGTCTAATAAATGATCTTGGGCCAGTTGTTTCATCATCCAAATGTTGAAAAAGATGGCAGAAAGATAATTCAACAACATGGAATAAACAAACAACCCACTAAAGTGGTTGTCCGAGATGTACTTCAAGCTATCTGATAGCACCCCCTTTCCATCCGGTATTGGTATTTGTCCCACCACAGCCTACCAAATCTAAGTATTCTAGTGAAACCTTGTTCAGTAATCAGCTCAATACTTCAGCTCAATAATATCAATTTACATTTAAATCTTATCCTGAGACCACAAACTGACCTCAATTGTTTATTTTTTTAATACATCAAAATCACTCAAAATTGAATATTCCCCGATTTTTATTGAACTTGCGAGATCGGAAGCTATTCTCTAAACACAATTTATTATTATCATTATTATTAAACAGTACAATCTGCAAATATTTTTCACTATAGCGATAAAAAATATATATACGTAATTTTTTTTAATTCTGAAAAGATCGGAAATTTTGAATTTTTTTGAATTTTCAGGCGGTTTGCGCGATTGGAAGATTTGAATAATTTTTGTTTTGTTTTTCTTGTATTTACCAATCGCAACTTTTCCGTACTATAGCGACTCGGAAATACCAACTTGACTTTTTTCGCACCACCCTAATGAACAATGATGGTTACATATTGAGTAATGATTCTTACATCACGAACAATGATGATTATATAATGAACAATGATGGTAACATAATAATTGTTACAGAAAGAAAAATAATAAAGCCGAAATGAAAAGTTGACAACAACATAGAATCTTCAACAAAGATATAGATAATAAAAATAGGGATTATGATTTTGGCATTATGACATTAGGAATCAGGCATTGGGATGACACTTAGCATTAGGGATTGTGACATTCTCCTTAATTAGATGCATACATTGGAAAACACGGTTATATAGACAAGGCGATCTAAAATGTAAGTAATCCAATCTTGACGAGACATCTGTTTATGTCTTTTAACATGGTAAGCAGAAGTCAATGTGCAGTGTAGCACATAATGTTGTGAGATGGATAGTAAACGTCAGACACACAGTGATGAAGTTCTCTTTGTTCTGTAAATTTGTTGAAACTATTGCCTGAAAATTTTACGTGTAGCGACCCATATCTGCTATATTTCATTGTAGTTGCCACTTTGAAATCGAATTTTGTTTTAACTGTGCTTTTAAATGGGATATGGGGGAAATAAAGGATGATGAAAAGTCTTCTTTTTGAGCGGCCTTTTTGGATAATGTATTTGCTAATTTATTTTCCTATTCTTGAGTGACCTAAATGAAATAAATTAACTGAATGGTATTGGATTATAAGACTAGAATTTCCGATATTATATGATCACAGGAATCCACATTTGACAATGCAAAAAGACCGTATAGGCTGTCGGATAATATTAGAAATATTTCCTAATAGATGAAATTGCCCATAAAACTGCTTGCTTAGTGGTAAATAGTTCTGCCTGAAAAACCGAGTTTCCATGTGCCACTCTAGTGTTCCATCAGTAAATATATGTTTCGTTTTCATATACACAGAAGGTTGAACACAGAAGGCTTCTGTGTCGCTCTTAGAACCGTCTGTGTAAATAAGGGTATTGCCATGAAATAATTCCTTCCCAAGAAGGATTCAAAAGATGTTTTAACTCTTAGACATTCTCACAGGCCAAAATTGAGCTATGGGAGTTGAAATCCCCAGTCATTGGACAAAAGGCTATGCAAAATTTGAACCTGCGTTTCCAAGGTAACTTAGATTGACATGTAGATCTGCAGAGAGGTGATAAAACTGACTGGCAATAATAAACATTAAATTGTTGAAAGTGGTGTTTACAAAATAGAGTTATTGTTTTTGGAAGAAGAACAGTGTATGATAGAAGTATTTAAAATTTAAAAGGATTTAGACGGATAATATGGCAATTTTTAATGGATGAACTGTAATAACTTATGGAGTGTGGAAGACCAAGTAGCCTATTATTAAACAGATATGCATGGTGGATGCAAGTATTGCATAACCTTTACCAATGGCATATGCAGAAAAGTCTACCGTAGCTGATCTATTATTATTTAGATTTTGCTTAATGACTATAAATTTTATCCTTTAGATTTCTTTTCCTCTGCAGTTTCAATTTTCTTTCGAATTTTTTTAAAAATATGCTTTGTAAGTTGGTTAGCAAGTGTCATATGGTAGAAAGATATGCGGGAAGTGCCATTTTTTCTAAATTCTTTGTCTAGAGTTTTTTTGCAATTGATGGAATTTTCGGAAGTTCCGATCGCTCGTCTCTGGCGGTTGGTGCATGATTGTTACTACAGCTGCACTTAAAGATTCATTACGACAAATTTTGGAAATGTGGTCCAAATTGTTGCATTTGTAACAACGAGTAACAGTGTGATATAGACGCTTTCAGTTTGATGCCAATCATGACGCTTTGCTCCGAAACTGACTCCAAACAAACAGTTCGTACGTTGTATTTTCTATTTCATTTGAATATTAGAGCTGAAATTTTTTGCTATATCTCACATCTAAATCTTTTAATAATTTATAAGCAGTGGCAACATTTTTTACGATTTATATTAAATAAGAAACGTAATATAGCAACCATTTGTTTGGAGTCAGTTTCCAAGCAAAACTTCATGGCTAACGTCACACTGTAAAACTGTCCAGCCATTCGATCGTTTTTATAGAAAACGGCTACGTAACAGTAATTTAACTCTATTCTGACCATAATATGGGCAATAATATGGTCAGACTAGAGTTAAATTACGGTTATGTAACCATTTTCTATAAAAACGGTCAAATGACTGGACAGTTTGCTGCAAATTTTTGACAGTGCACGACTGAAAGCATCTATTTACTGATTTAGCCAGTGGAAAATAAAAAGAATGCCTTATCTCGCTGTAAAAGTAGTTTTGTATCTCTTTCCGAAAATTCTAGAAGTACATGATCCGTGTGTTGTCTTCTTTTAAGGGTACGAATGAACATATAATCCAGTTCCTTGTAATGGATTCTTTGAAGTCCAATATTCACGAATTGGTTCAAGTAATTTTGTATGTTGTCATCGAGGTTTTTGTAATATTATTCATCTAAGAAAGATGAAATCAAGAAGAAGATTAATCGTGTTTTTTTTTTTTTTTTTTTTTTTTGCCTCTGTTCCTATACTGCAACTGAATCCATAATTTGTGTGTTATTCTGAAAGTTTTCGTTTAGTTGTTTCAAATGTATTTTTCAGTCGCATTGAATATATGCTTTTCCAATTTTGGAGATGGTGCAGCTTATATGCCTGTATTCTGTCGATGATACATTATTTAGCCTTACCTTGATGTCTAATAAAATATTTTGTCTTCCAACGGGTTTAAGGAGAGCTCTGTTTGGCTGGTAGTGGGGGAAATGCTACCAAATGCGAGTATGATGAATGATTTTGCTCAATGTTGTCTCTTGTGGATGGCACTTTAAGCTTCGTTAAATAATTATGTAGCGCTTCAACGAGCTGATTTTTGAAACTTCGGCGATCATCCAAGTCCTTTTTAAATTTTTATTTAATTGTTTGAGCTTCACATTCACTTGTTTTAGCTCTTTAAAACCTTCGTTTAATGAGAGTTGTTTTTGTAATTATCGTAGTTTATATTTTTTTTCTTTAAGGTAATCGCTGTGTTCTTTTATCTTTTTAAACTGTAAGAGCGGTTAATCAATGATTTATGTTAGAGAATTTAGTTTCTGATCTCTAATTTTACGAGATCGTGGTTTATTTTTTTACCCAGTTATTAAATTTCTATAACGAGGCATCTGCCAGTATCATTTCATCATTACCAATCTCACTGGATGTGCTACCCATGATAGAAGTGCACTGTGACTTCATTTTTTTGTGATACGTTACTTGTGTTTTAAACATCTGCGTTGAATTGTTCTTTTTTTTTCTTTGCCATTTTGAATACTTTACACTTATACAATAAACTCATAGATATAGCAAAAACAAATATCTTATTGTAGTTCAATTTTTAAACAACCGGTAATTTAAACATACGGCAAACCAGATTTCTTGAAAACACTTCTTGTCTACCTATCTCATTGAAAGAAGGGGATTTAGAAAATATTAAAGCAAAATCTAGAGGCATAGGCCTCCGAAAATGGCTAAGGTAAATTTTAAAAAAGCCAAGCTATGAGGAAAAAATAAAAAAAGTAGATATGTGGCCTAAAGAATAGTGGAAAAAAGAAGCAACTATTAAATCAGTCTCCGTGCTTTAATACAAAATACAATTTAACAATACGCAATATACAATAAACAATAAACCAGATTTTTTAGTAATTATTAAGACTCATAAATTTATATACAATATAATTTACACTTTATAACAGAAGATCCACTGAGACTCCTGTTATCTTATGTCCATTAAGCAGCTACCACTGCAATTGTCAATACCCTCTAATCTAATTGGCCATTACTCAATAAAATATTTGAACTGTGTACCGTAAAATTTCCAAGCAATTAGCCGCAGCAAAGTCAAATAAACTCAAAAGATCTCAAATCTGCACCGTATTGGCGCTGAAAATATGAACAATAAGTTGAAAATGGAACTGAGCCTTAGTCTCTGATGGTAGAAAGGCAGACAACGATTAATAGAGACTAATAAAATTCAAAGAAAACCAAAAGAGAGGGTGCCCTCTAGCGGAGAGAGTGGAAGACAGGGCTGAATTAGAGAGGGAGAGAAGTCAATCACAGAAATGAAATAATTTTGAGAATCAGATCAGTTGTTGAAATATTAATAATATAAAATGTAATTAATAAAAGAATTTGTCAAAAAGCTTCCTTTATCAGTTTCAAATGTTATAATAAATCAATATGAATATTATATTTTATAAATTTGTCAATTCTTGTATAATAGTGTAAATATCTGATTAAAGACAACACAATGTATTAATTTACATATCTAAATTCAACGATTGGATATTACAAAAATTTCTAAAAATAAAAAAAGGTACTCGAAAGATACTAGAAGAAATTACGCAATCTTATTTAGCACTTTGTATGTTCTTGTATTTCAAAATTTTCTGTAATAGTATAACTTTGCGTCTTTAACAACACAAATTAATTCATTTCCCGAAAATATAAATTGCTAATTATATAAAGTTTTTAATTAACAAAGACGTTAGTTTAATTTTGTACTCTGATCATAAATCCGATAACCCCTAGTACGGCATACCCTTGGTTCCTGAGATTTCTTGAAACATTTCCCCTTTCGTGATAAAACCCATTAATATTTTAGTGAAAACATTATGCTAATATGTTGTCTGAAGTCCGCATTTGCGATATGTACTTGAATTTTGCATCAGTGTTTATGAAACATGTTATACATGAGGAGTATCTAATATTCGTTAGGCAAGTGCGTGACTCCGTTGATCGGGAATTTGCGAAAGAACAACAAATCACAAAGATAGTGTTCTAGTCATTTAGAAAGCCCATGGGTTCTAAGGAGTCGCAGTTATGGGTCTCAGTTACAATCTGTATATTAAAGGAGGCACATAAATATGAAAAAATGATGATACTACGTTACAAAATTTTAATTAATGGAAAACTGGCCCTTTAATTTGTTTGTGATGTGTAAAATGCGCATACAAGTTGGTTCACTAGACAAAATTTAAAGGGCACTCCGTACCCTTTTATTATTATTATTTTTTTTTAGTTATGCCTTTTTTTTGTACTTTTTTTACGTATCATAAAAATAAATTGTTAAACAAATTGATTTTCACGAAAAAAAGTATATATAATTTTAAAAAATTAAGAAATTTTCATACGTTTAAACTTTTTTAATTTAAAATATTATCATACACTTGTTTTCTTATATTCACAGAAGTATCTCTCTATATTACAAAAAAGTAACCGTCTCTGCAGCAGCTGTGAATGCATCATTTGTGCCTTTTGGGCTAATATTCAGAAAACTATTACATATATGAAAATTGTTAGTATAGTTACATATAGAAAATTGTTAAATACGAAAATTGTTAGTTTTATAGAGAAATGTTCGATAAACAGGCTCAAGCAGACAGGTTTTAAATCGAAGAATTATTTTCATAGATATTTAATATTGAAGTCGCTCAAAATAATTCTCTTAAAAAAATTATAGGAACAAAAACTATGCATAGGAATTTAATAATATTTTGGAAGGATATATGTGATAAACTTGAGTTGTGCAGTGTGTAATTATTTTTTTAATTTGACTAATCTTTTGATAATAATTTTTTCAATTTTTTATTCAAAATTTCGTCATTTTGATTGAGATTTATTTCATATTTCGAAAAAGCCATCTATTTAAATGGTTGCCTATTTGTAAAATAGCGCACATAATAATATCCCCTTTCAATTAAAATGTATTTACACGAGACTATTAAAAACAGAAATAGAATTTTAAAATATAAATTAAGTGATTACGTGTTAAAAGCAGTAAATGGAGAAAATTACGTCATACAAAATGTACTTGCGCGTGAATAATAAAAAGGAATCCCGAGTTTGAATCCTGGCCCGGACTTTTCCCCTCAGTTGGGAAGATTATATCTTATATGATTTCTTTATCAATTTGAATAATTCTGTCAAAATTAATCTGCTTATTTAGTACTTCGTAATTTGTTGTTGGTACTTCGTATCTAAGAAGCTCACAGTATAGAAGAGTCACTGACCTAATTGCTGTGTATTTCACGTGATATAATTACATTTCACACACAGTAAAGTAAGTGTGTTAAAAATATTTTAAAAAATTCTTTGTTACTATTATAGTTATGAACGAAAATCCGGTTACGACATGAAGTGAGGCCGTATTTATGACGGAATAAGTGGATTGCGAGATTGCGACCCTGCTTTCCTATTAAAAAATATTCGTTGCTGTGTGTTCCATCACGATTAAAGTATTATGGTAGAGAATCACTCTATATATTGTAAATATGCGAATTTTAATTTTATTAGAGGCTCGGATGCTTAACTCATTTAATTTGGAATAATTTAATTCATTAACACAAATTCTGAATTAGATATCATATTACTTAGTTAATTTAAAAAAATGTATTTTTTCTCATTCAAAATCTTTGCAAAATATTGCATTTGAATTGTACTTTGATAGAAAGAGTAAGCCCTTTATTGTTCATGAATAAACCTTCATATGTACTATTTTGAACAGTTCTTTTAAATGCATTCGAATGCACATCTCTTAATTATATTAGTTACAGTAAGATATTTCATTAAATAGTTCTCATATCTGATTATAGTCCATAATAGTCGACAAGCCATTGTTACTTCATACTGACGGGATTTGTCTCCATTCTTGAGATTCTGAAAAACATATTCCTTTCCACGATAAAGCCCATTAAAGTTTTCGTGCAACCACTATGGTAATATATTGTCTAAAGTCCGTATTGAAAAATATATAGTTATAGTCTAATTCATTACTTATAAAACATGTATAAATAAAGAGTCTCTCATGCATGTCCGGTGTGTGCGTGACTCTCTTGATCTGAAAATTATCGCATAACAACAAATCATAGGGTATTGTTCTATTCATTCGGAAGTCCATGGTTCTAAGGAGATACAATTGTGATCTCAATTGCAACTATTTAAAGGTGTAATTAACTAAGTATTAAAGAAGGCATATAATAAATGAATAAATGGAAGATACTAAATAATAAAACTTAAAAAGAAAAAGAAAAAAAAAACATGATACAGAAAATACGTAGTACACGTTTATGGTTCCTTACAGAAAAATGTTTTAATAAAATGAAAAATATTATTTATCTATATTATAAAGGACAAACGTGTCCGTGCGTACCGCTGACGTCATTTTGCGAATGGCAACATTTGACGATGAAATTTCGGTTTTGCGATTTTCGCTACTGCAATTTTTTTAATTTCTAAACATTGCACATTTTTAATTTTTACACCGTTATATAGGGGAAAAAAATCTACTTTCAAATGCAATTTGTTTGAAAATTATATCACTATTCACTTATTTATTATAGCATTTAAATTAAATTTCAAGCATTTTTTTAAAAATTTATCTTTATGGCTTGCAGACAATTACAAAAGATTAATCCGTTTGCACTTTAATCAATATAAAAAGTTCGGCATTCGTTTCCAGCTAATATTAAATAACGAAATTAAAACTTCATTAAGCACTAAATAAAATAGTATAAACAAAACACAAATTTAACAGACATGTAATTGAAAAAAGCGCTTAAAACCGCTGAAATTATCAGAATAATAATAATAAAAACTGCTGTATATAATGAAATTTTTATCGATTCCTTCGGTTATTAACTTCTGCACGAGACCAATATTAAATTACCTATTTTAATAAATTTCAACATTTAATTTGAATATATAATTGACATATTTCATAATAATGCTCTTTTGTGTTGTTAGGGGACAATCTAAATAACTTATTAAATAAAAAAAATCTATTAGAGTTTTCAATAAAAAAAATAAATGGTTTTCACCTATATATTCTCTATTCCGGGAAGCCCGGGTTGGATGCCCTAGTACTAATAAAAGAAAGTTTCGCTCTGTGTGTGTGTCTGTCTGCAATGGCGAGGAAAATCTAGCGCACCTAGAAGTCAGAAAATTTAGGTGAGGATAGTCCAAGCCCTCTCCTGGTGTACATGAGTCTCAGAATTTTGATATTTTAAAAATTAGAGTAATTATTAATTAAAAACTGATTAAAGGTCTCGAACAAAGAAGCGCTCTTCCGAAATCCGCACGCGCATACTCAAAAGCTCCTTTTCCGCACATTCCGTGAACAGAAGAAACAAAGCGAAAGTCCGCCAGTTTCTTTTTCCGTTTTTTTTTTTTTTTTTTTTTTTTATACCGCTAACCAGGCCCCTACCTGCCCGGCATGAATGCCTAGCTTAACGGGTTAGTACCTGGGTGCGGGGCGGAAATCGCCTGATCACAGCATGGCTGTGATCCACCTGACTATTGATTTGTTCACATCGCTGCTGTGCTTGCTCTCTTGTGATTTGCTACCGCTATCTTTGTTTGCCGGTTCAAGGTTTCTGTTTAACTTTGTTGAATTGACAGATTTAATAGGTCTCGTAATTTAGAACCTTGATCAGGTGACGAGACCCTCACCTGACTAGGCACCCCCAGAGGTATTATTCACAGGTAACTTGGAGGGCTTTGCACCCACGACGGATTTTACATGCACCAGGTGCCATTAGCGTACATATTCGCCACGGGCGAACGGCCGGAAATACGGAAAAATCGTCTACATATTCTCGAAGAAGGTACTTTTACGTCTCGACCGATCCGGATCGCTTCGAAAAAATTTCACATTTAACTTCCGATTTTCTGAGATATATAAAATCGCGCATCGGCTTTCTAAAATAACCAAACAAAAAACAAACTCACCTAAGGACATCTATCGGAGCAGGCAGAAGCGTTTAGTTTAAAAAAAAAAAAAAAAAAAAAAAACTAACGTTAACTCTTTCGAAAACATTTTTTACCGTAAGTCAATTCCGCATTTTTATCGATTCCTCCTATTTTTAAAAATTCAAATCTGCGTTTATAAACAAGATACGAAAAACAAGATACCGCGCACAATCTGCGTTTTTTTTTTCTTTTTAAAATCTGTTATGCGTTTCGAAAAAAATGAATTTTAACCCTCCGAAAAATAATCGTTTCCAAAACTCACTCACGTGGTTTTCGTTTTTTGGCACAGGTTTAAAAATCGGCATCGGCTCGGAATAACGAATACGGACAAACAGAAGACACCAGGTCATAGACACGTTCATTTTCTTCAAAACGTACCGTTGGGTTTTAGGAAATATCTACAGTAACCCTTTCGAAACCGGTAGTTTCCGTAACCCACTTTCGCGCTTTCAGATTATTTGGCAAAGTTTACCCGTGGTTATTTCAATTCTACTGGGAAATTTGGGTGGGTCGAGTGTTCTGAAAAGGCCTCTTGCAGGACATATTGCGTCCCTTGGCGGTGGAAAGTGGAATTACATGAGTATCTCTGGTTCTATGGACCGGATTACGACGGGGTTGGGCTCATTCGAATTGATTTCGATAGCCTTACAGATTACATTCATGTTCGTATAGAACAGAATGTTATTATGACTGGACCGGGCAATGCCGGGCATATCAGCTAGTTTTTAATTATTAGAGAAGAGACGTATAAATAAAAATGAATGTCGATACCAAGTTATAAAATTAAAGGAAAGTATGAAACTTGAAAAATATAGCAGTAATTTTTTGTTTGGAAAATTACTTGGTATGCTCGTAGGATGAAGACATTTCATTTAACGTATTTTTATATAACTTAACAAGACTGAGAAAATAGTCTTCTGTGCCACAAAGCACTGAATTTTTATTGTCAAACTTTTTACCAGATTTTAGATTGAAAGGCCGAAACGAGTGAGAGGAGCACTCCAAATGATGAGTATCATCTTTAACTTTTCTTAAATGATGTAGATGATGGTGAGGATAATCTGAAACAAAAGATATCATGGTCTTGTTCTGTAGAATGCTTATTACGTTAACCCATTCGGGACCATGGGTGCATATATGCATCCTCAAAAAGAGCATACAGAATTTGTTTAGGCACCAGTAAAGAATAAAAGTAATATTTGTTTTCTCTAATTACAGCATTTTTGTGATAGTTTAAGTAAAGGTAGCTTTTTTTTTTTTAAAGTGGTGCCAACCGAATAAAATTTGTGTAAAAGCCGCCGGTCCCGAAGGTGTTAAACAAAATTCTTAAATTACAGGAACATACCACCTAATTTTTGAATAATTACAATTATTACTAGGTGAGAAATTTACATTTATTTTGGTAGATAGGCTTTGGGCTACCCTGTTTATGCAATATAAATTATTACCTATGTGAAAAATATTATCATTCTTTATTAAATAGTGTTACCACTTTTTTTAATAGAGGAAATGGGCCATTTTTGATAAAAACATATCTGAAAATGATGAGAGAATTTAGCAAATAAAGAATTTAAACAAATTCTGCACATTTCATAGCAGTTTATTCGAAGAGAAAAAAATAAATAAATTCAGAGTAAAAATTTAATTATTTTAATTTTATTAAGAAATTTATATATTGCCATGCATTGTTTATATCCTTCTTGTTTTAAAGTGAGAGTCCCAGAAAACTTATCATTTTATCATTTTATGATGTGTAAAATGAACATATACATAGTAAAATATGCGAATTTTAATTCTATTAGAAGTTTGAATACACGGTGCACTTAATTAGACATAACATTAATTCTGTACGTACAAAAAATACGTACAACCTGAGATATCATATCTATATTATAAAGGACAAACGTGTCCTTGCGTGAAGCTGACGTCATTTTGTGAATTGCAACACTTGAGGGACGAAATTTCAGTTTTGCGATTTTTGCTACTGCAATTTTTTCAATTTCTAAACATCGCATACTATTAATTTTTACACCGTTATATAGGGGAAAAAATATACCTTTAAATGCAATTCGTTTTCTAACTGTATCACAATTTACTCATTTATTATAGCATTTAAATTAAATTTCAGTCATGGTTTTTTTTTATCTGTATCTTCAGCTTGCAGAGGATTACAAAATATTAATCCGTTTGTACTTTAAACAATATAAAAAGTTCGGCATTCGTTTCCAGCTAATATTAAATAACGAAATTAAAACTTCATTAAGCACTAAATAAAATAGTATAAACAAAACACAAATTTAACAGACATGTAATCGAAATAAGCGCCCAAAACCGCTAAATTTACCAGAATACAAAATTTAGCGATTCCTTTGGCTATTAACTTCTGGCACGATGCCAATACGAAATTATCGCTATTAATATATTTCAACATTTTATTTGAATATATAATTGACATATTTCATCTGAAAAGGTCTTAGTTATTGTTAGGGGGCAATCTAAAAAATCTATTAGAGTTTTCAATTTAAAAAAAAAATAGTTTTCACCTATATTCTTAATCCCGGGAAACCCGGGTTGCATACCCTGGTTATGTTAAATGTTGACAACAAAAAAAGTTATTTATTCTTTTAACGTTTTATGAATAAACCTTTATATATTTTTTAAATGTATGTAAATGCGCATCTGCTAATTATATTTCAGTAAAACATATAACTAAATAGACTTCAAATCCATTACATGAACAGTTCACAGTAGTCGATAGGTAATTGGTACATCATTACATACGGGATTTGTCTGCATTCTTGAGATTCTTTAAAACGTATTCCTTTCCTATGAATGTTTCCGTGAAACCATTATGCTAATATGATGTCTGAAGTCCGTATTAGCAAATAATGATTGTCTATCAGAATTAGTATTTATCAAACATATGTACACACGGTATACCTAAAACTCACCAGGAAATTGCGTGACTCTTCTGATCTGCGATTTGCCGCAGATAACATATATGACAGGATATTGTTCTATTCATTGGTAATCCACGGATTCTAAGGAGTCACAGTCATGTTCTCAATAGCAGTGCAGGATATTAAAAGAGATATATAAATATGAATAAATGACGTTTCTAAATTATAAAAGTTAAAAACAGAAAGTTACGTCTCTGAAAAGAAAGTTTCAGCTAAATTTTTTCGTATCTTATAAAAATATGTCCTATAAGTATTAACAATATTATTCTTAGTGATTAGATGATTCAATAAATAAAAACACTTTAACAAATTGTCTACTTTTCTTCAGCAGTATTATTAGAACAGAGAATAATAAAGTTAAAAAAAATGAAAGTCATTTGTCGTCATTTTTTCATCTAATGGACTTCTTTTTCTATTGCAAGTTAACTTTTATTTTAATTTTTAAGGCTTATAAAAGGAACACATATTATACAAATTTTAAATTTAATTCTTTTTATGATTTTGGATGCGTTGAATTACGCAGAATGTAATTAATTAACATGCGTTTTTAAACTGTAAGTCACATAATATAACAATAAATAAAATAACATTATAAACATAAAAAAAGACAATAGAAAAAAAGAAAACAAACCTATTTAAACTATTAATTAATTTATCAAAATATTCCATTTAAATTTTCTTGCATGACTTATTGTTTTAACATTGATTTTAAATACGTTTAAGGTAATATCTTTTAAATATATGAATGTAGAATAGCTAAAAGGTCTTAAATTTGATTCTATATTCATTATATACAAGCTGATACGTTACTGGTACTTTATACATATAGCAATTGTTTCGATTGTATAAAACTGCTTTTCGTTATAAAATTCATCTATATTTCAGAAATGCACTTTCTTGATATGATGTTTGTAGTCTGTATAGCGATTTCTACTGTATTATATTATATTCAGTAATTCTAAAATTTGTATATATATGGTACTTGTAATGCTTATCAGATAAGAGCGCAATTCTTAAAACAGGAAATTTGCCACAGATAAGCTTATTTCAGGATATTTTTCTATTTATTAGTATTTCAAAAAGTCTAAAGAATACAATCAGAATCAAAATTTCAACTTCGACTTCTAAAGAAAATATTTAAACTCAAATAAATGTTGATACCAAGCTTTAAAATAAAATAAAATAAAGTTATAAGATATAAATTAATTCTTGAGATTATTTTCGAAGTACTTAGAGACTGGTCTAATTTAAGTACCAGTAATAAAATTCTAATGTAAGGTAGGTGACCCTAAGGTGGCCATAGTTATGCTTTGATGATTTTTTATAATTTTCTGGTTGGGTGTGTGTGGCTGAATTTTTGTTTGTAAAATTTTCCACTTATCTCTAACACACATCAAGTACACTTTTTTGTAAAATAAAATTTAATTACTTTTATAATACAATTTCAAAATTGTAGCTTGTGGGCCAACTTTGACGCATAGTGTTCCCAAGGTGGCCCACGTATTAAAATCACTTTCAAAATGTGAAAAAAAATACTCGACAAATTATTTTGTTTACTATTATGCTCTGATGACCTTTCTTTCTTTTGATTTCTTTCGAGTTTTTCTTGTTAACCTTCTTATCTTATGACACGAAAAGACCTTGAAGCACTTTTTGTGCGTGGTAGTTCAGCGATTTTATGCTGAGAGTTACTGATTTCTTTCGAGTGATCTCTGGTGTTAACAATACATGGTAATAAGTTTTGTCAGATATTTATGTAGAAATTTTGTAAATAAAACTTACTACACTGAGTTCCATATTTGTTTTCTAAGTGGTCACCTAGGGAACATGCGTATGGCCACCATTTGCACGACCTAAATGTATTAATCTGGTACATTTCTCAGAATTGAAGTAAATGTGGTTAAATAGAAGGAAATAAGCTTTAGGAAAACGTAATCATACCTCAAAGTTCTAACAATTTAAACATGTGTAAATTAAAATATCTTCTTACCAGGAAATTAGAACGACTACTTCTCAAAAGTGAAATCACTACATAAAATGTCGGAGGAGCAAGGTGATGTCTTTAAATTCAGCCACGTGCACTGCAGATACAAGATTGACAAAGATTTGGCACCATTTTGTGATTAAAAATTTTATTAATTCTACTTTTGAGGGGTGGGCTACCTTAGGAACACTGGTCACCTTTGTTTCACCCACATTATGTGATTACTTATCAAATATAGCACATTCGTAAAAAGTTAATTTTTTTAAAGTAGTGTTATTGTAAGGAATGAAAATAAGTTTGATATGAAATCATTTGAAGTATTCGAAATATTATTTTGATTTATATTTTACGAGCTTCTTATTCCAATGTAAATAAATATTAAATTAAACGATATTTTATGTATTTACTGCGTTAATTTAATGCACAACAATGCTAACGGGAGAATACTTTTGTAATACGTGTATTCGTTTCTATCAATACTGATAATCATGATGATCAGACATTCTGAATTTCGCATAATGTCTTGAATATTTTTCTAAAGTAAAATATCCAGACAATATAAGACAGACAATTTCACATTTTTTTTAATGCTTAACTTCGTAACGCACAGTACGTAATTTCTTTAGGAGCACCCAAAGAGTACAACAGCTGTACAAGGTATTTAATTTGTTGAAACCATTTGTGAATGTAATTGTGAAAAATTAAAAAGGTTTAGTGGCACAAAAATGGAATAAATGCAGTCGAACTCGAATTATACGAGATGCAAGAATATTATAAAATTTTTCGTATTAACCGCTTCTCGTAATACACGTGGAGATGAAAAACAATTTTAGGAATACACATATAATTAAACTAATTACTAGTATTAATTGCTCTAATTATCTCATTGCTAAAATTAACTTAATATCATAAAGTTAACATAAAATATACAGTGTTAATTTTGTGAGTACCATGTTCTTTAAGGGGGTGTTTTCTTAAACCAGAGTACTGGAATCATAACCACTGAAGAAAACGTAGTTTTAAAGGACATTAACGACGTACAGTATTGACACTGATCATTTCTACTTTTCCCGGAAAAACTCGGCTGACATTGCAATAGTCACTATAATTTTCGAGCTATGGATTTCATATATGCTTTTCATTTTAACAGTGCACATGAAAAGGCTGGTTAATATTTGCCAGAGTCAGGATTTAAATAAAGAAAAAAATAAATGTTTTCTTCTATGCTCGTTCGTTTTCACGACTCAGGCGTAAATCTTACAAAGGGGCGGTATTTGAAACGCCTTTATTCCTCCTTTCATTCTTTCAAGACCTCAGGACATTTTTGGCTGGGGGTTACTTTGAAAGTTGAAAATGCTATTCATTAAAACTGATAAATTGCTACATTCTGGCAGACAGTTGTAATGTAGTAATATTTTTGCTTAGGAAAATATTGTTCTATAAAAAAAGGTGTCTTTCCTAATTCTATCCTACTTTTAATTGAAAATTACACTTGAAATGAATAGATGTTTTGCGCCTAATAGCCATGTTCCTGCTTTTGAAGCTCGGAAAAACGTGAAAATCTTAATATAGGTTAAATGATGAACCAATCTTAACGTGGTACTTGCTCGTATTAACCGTCCTCTCGTTTTAGCTGTGATCCTATTAGGCAAGTTTAATTGTATTTTAAATTATTCCCAGGAAAATATACATGAAATACAAGCGTTAATTTTAAAAAGAATCCTAGTTTCCAATTTATATTGTAAATTGGTATTTTCTAAAACAAATTTAGAAGGGTTTAATGCAAAGAACTGATCTTTGTTACCATTGATAAATTTCAAATTAAGTCATTTCATTATCTATTGTGTAACACTACACTAAAGAAGCTCTCCAAAAAATACAGTCGTCAACAAAATACAATTAGTTATTTTTTTGAACAGTACTTACTTGTTTAATATTATTATTTTGATAGCTAAATAATTTCTTAGTTTGTGTTTTTTCACATCAAGAAAATTTTCAATATTATGCAACGATTAGTCACACCGAATAATATACACCAAATATATATACATCAAATAATATACATCAATAATCACCATATAATATACACCATAACACCGAATAATCTCATAGAAATAAACATTTTGAAATATAAAAATATTGGTTTAAATTTGGCTGGCTTTTTCTGGCCAAATCTCGATTTTTATTTAATTTCACGTGCTAAAATTGCCTGTTTGGTAAAATAAAAATCCGGCAACCCTCCTTATTTATTGTAATCATGTGCAATATCAACTGCGCATTCAACGGTGGAAACGAATTTGTGAAACATAGACGACGGTTCCCGCGATGGAGTCAGTTGAGCGTTAAGGATTGAAATTTGATAGAATTGAGTAGGTTTAACAGGTATATATTTAAGCCACTTGATTACAAACACACAGATGATATAGCGATACCAAATTTGATCGTAAACAAGACTTTAAGAGCAATAAATATACTGATGGCTGCAAATTTAGAGTGCCAGTGTAATCTTTTGAACACAACTTATATCACATGTCCAAAAAGAAAATATCAAAAAGTAATGAATCACGTATTACTTTTATTATTGTAGAGATTATGAGAGAAATAATCGAAATATCTTTAATTTTTGCTATTCCACCAAATTATGCAACAACGAAATAAAAATGTTTTAAAGGAAGTGTATGTATGTGATTTTTAATATGTGTAATATACAGGTGTTACTTGTTGTCGTTGACTAGTAGCTAAATTATAAACAGTTTGTTTCAGAGGTATAGTTACAAATGCAAAAATGTTTCAAATGTTGTTGTTCATTATATGATAATACACTTACGTGAAAATAGCTATTATTTTCAAAGCTATGCATATTAAATTTTATACGGTTCCAGGGTCTTAAAAGTTATATTTAGAAAACTCTCCATGTAACAAGTAAAACTTTTAATAAATAAAACAGTAAAAATACCATTCTACAATCAAAATGATCCGAATTACAAAAGTTTGACATTTATGAACTTTCGCCGTTTCCTGGCAAACAGAATAAAACGTTTTTAGAGAACGTAAACAATGAAAATCATAAAATCAAAGTCTCACAACTTAGTACGATGTGGCGTATAACACCAATATGCTTTCATATTTTTGTTTTTGGTAATTTAAACTTTTTGCCAATTTAAGGGTTTTGAGGTGTAACGTATTTATAACTTGATTGTAACATAATTGTTTCCAACTGAAATGGTGTAAAAAATGCATTTTATGCACCTTCCAGGGTAATTTAAAAGTGCTTACGACTATGTCAGGATTACCGTCCATCTGTCTGGTCTCTAATTTTCTTAAAAACATTTCTATTAATACGTAATTGGAATATGGTATTTAGTTTTAATGTAGGACATTATCTATTGAAGATGGAGTGTGTAGCATTTGTAATAAGTTTCCGGGGCACACACACAAAAAATTCGTTACGTTATGATTTACGGAGAAAAATTGTTTGCATTGTAGTTCAATGGTTTTGCACTACATCAGACATACTGAGATTGATATTCGTTTCTACGGTGCACTACAACATGTTTTCTATAAAATGTGGAGTGTGTAGAACTTATGGTTAATTTACAGGGATGCATAAAAGAGTTCTATTACAGTACTGTCTATGACGGATAATTTGTAAACTTGACGAAATTTAAGTATATTATGTGGTGTGTATAAATTCTCTGCATCACATAAAAGACATCACAAAAGAATTATCATAAGCAAAAATTATTGTCTATGGGCATGGATTGCTTAGAATGTGCTTTTAATTGTGTAGTGCATTTCCTAGCTGAACTATATTTTAGTACATCATGTAGAATATAAGTACATTTTCATACAGGGCTGCGTAAATCATATTATATAGATTGCCATTCATGGATGGGAATTATTTGAAGTGCATTTTTATTTGTGTTGCTCTTTTTCTAGCTGAATTCGATTTTAACCCTTAAATGCATATTGTTGCCAATTGTCTACATTCCAGTTCCACTTAATTTTATTCAAAAACCTGAGTATGTGCGTTTCCGAACGCACGTTGATAACCATCGACAATAAATCATGTGTGAAAGAATAAACTTTACATTACTTTTGGCGGATAAGTTATTTTTTTTTTACATTTGAATGTGGTGGGTGATAAAGTTCAGTGTGTTACTTGAGAGATATTTTCTTTTTCAAGTTTCCTATAAAGGAGTGATTTAACTAATAAAAAAAAATACTTATCATCTGTTGTCAGGTAAGCTATCAATGATTGATGTTGCATTTGAAAATTTCATTGGATATATGCCATATTTTTGGGAAATACTGTACGCTGCCAAATATCTACATTATGCATTTGTCACATAAGTAATAATAAGCGGATGCTTTTGGTGTCTTTGTCTTTTGTCTTATTTTGCTTTGCTTTTTAGGATGTTTAGGTGGCTACAAGATAAGGATGTCGTGCATTTACACGCAGGACTTGAAAATGGAGATAATTCTAAAGCCGAAGAGTATACGGATGACCTAAACACAATTGCTTTGCTGCATTTCATTCATAAATAATATGAAAATTCCTATACTAATAAATCATATAAATACACGACCATTTGTTTACGTCAACAATAATTTTAGTAATAAACGCATATTGTTGCCAAAAATCTACATACAACTTTTTTCAAAATAAATACTCAATATTATTACCTAGATTTTTTTTTTATGTAACCTATGACTACATTCCTATAAAAAACGATTTTTTAAATTTCAAAACAAAAAAATCATGCATTTAAGGGTTAACAAAATATGTGGTGTATATGTAAATCTGTAGATCAAACAGAGGTTGCAATAAAATAATTCGAATACTTTATTGTTTATGGCCGGTAATTGAATTTCCTACTGTGTTATGTGTGCTGTGTATAAAAAGCTATTAATCAATCACAGAGCTGCACAAAAGAATTCGAATACATTAATGATTATGGGCGGTAATTCTAAAAGTGGGTTTTCAACTGTGTTATGAGTTTTCTAAATTGTTTATTAAGATATTTTTTCTGTCTTCTACCACTTTCACCATATCAAAAATTGAAGTTTCGTCATAATGCTCTGAAAGTGCTGGAAAACGTTTCATATTTTTGTGCGTGACGCAAGAATTTTTTTTCCTGTTACAATTCAGTACCATAATTAAATATGCAGCCTAATTATTAAAGTTCTTTTCTTCGTACTATGAAAGTTTATAGCAGCATATATCAAAGTAGACCATAAAATATAGTAAATAAATATAATAATAAATAGACTGAAAGAGAAATCTCTCAAAACAGGTAATATTGATTACATCATCTTGGTTTTAAACTGGTTAAGCATAAGTTTTCATTACTAATCCAAATAAGCTACATGTTTCCTATAATACCTAGAACGAAATCTTTAACTAAGAATTTAATAGATTTTTTGGAATCGTATCTGACTTTAATGAGTCTAATTATCGTATTTTCCTTTTTTATGAATTACTGCAGTTAATCAATTACACTACACGTACTATCAAGAGATTTTTGTGTCTTAAGTGTTATTTATAGGGTTTCGATAGAGCTTATAATACGTTATCTTGAACATGATTTATAATAAATGAGTATCATTATTATATAACTAATAATTAATATTGGGATTTGTACCTTTTAGCTATGTATGATCAATATTATATTCTTTACCTTTACAAAAAGTATTGAAATTTCGAATTATCTATAGAGAACGAAACCTGAGTGAATACAAATTATTAAATTTATCTGTTTCAAAATTTTAAGAATATGACAAAAACAAGTAACCAAAAGAACAGAATATATTTGATGCACAAAAAATGACAGAAATTAAAATGTTATTTACTTAAAACTTATAACAAACATATATATCTAAATAACAAACACATCCTAATATTCATGCACTGAAAAAAAAAAAAGTTGATTTTACAGTATAATACTACACCCCAGCTGCTAGTATTATACCGTAAAATTACCAGTAATAAACAGTAAAATAAGCAGTAATACGCTACCGCAATTGAATTCCCTTAAGGTACCTTAGAAACATTATTCTCAGTCAAAATATAATTTTTCCACTTTTATCAAAATAATAAAATTTGTTGTTTTACCTTTGTAAATCTGTTTGAATTTTTTCCGAAGCTATGTTAAAAATATATGTTAGTTTTAGTTGGATTCTATCATTTAAATTTTATTTTTAGCTCTTTTTAAAAAAATGCATTTTTTTTAACAACTAGCTTTTGAAAAACATCATAATATAAAAACTTATACAAAAACTGACTTGAAATTTTGCATGACTGCTGTAATACTAGTATTAAAGAGGCTATAAAAGGCAATGTTCATTAATAGAAATTGATATATTTTTATTTTACCATAGCTTTTATTTAAAGTTGCTTCTGATTTTCAGAATTGTTTCAGAAATATTTGCACTAATATACTTTCTCAGATAATTGGACAATTTTCTTGAATAGAATCTATTACCTAGAAAATCTTATCAAATTTATTTTTCAATTTATGGGCTAGGATTGCGTATTACAATATACTATTTGTCTTCAGTCATTGTGTTTTGCGCAAATGTAACTATTCTATGTATTTGTCCATACTTTTATAGCTAAATACAGGGAGAGTCCAATAAAATCAGCCAATAAAAATTCAGATTCATTCGCTATATTTTTGCATCTGATATTCACGTCATTCTGATCAGATAATGTGCATTTTTCGTATATAAAATTTAAAGAGTTTATTATAAGTGAGTTAAAATGACGTAGTACCTTCATTAAAATGTACTTGGAGTTAAAACATCAATGATAGTACAAACAATTTCATATTCAAGAAAAATATTCAGGGAAAATATAAAAAATAAAAATTAATCACCTAATTTAGGACTTTTCATTTTCTATTAGACGCCTTCAGTGTGACGTCAAACCGACTATACATATGGTTGCTATGTTTTATTTAGTTTTTCGTTTGTATTGTACAGCTAGGATATTGTAGAAATACCTTATAGCTACGTGTTTTAATAGTTTAAATGCACTGGTAACAATTTCTACGATGTTAGGAAATGAAACGTAGCAAACATTTTATTAGTAAATTCCATCTTTTTTCATTTGAAACTTCATTACTAACGTCATAACAGACGTTTTCAGTTACTTGGAATGACTTGAGCACTTAATCCTGGAATCAAAGAATCACTCTTATTATTCCCTTCACTGGAAGTACCCGGAATCCTTTGACTCCTCCATGAAAAGAACCCGACGATCCCAGCGGCAGTCGAGGGATTGAGACGATCTTCCATGCAAAGCATAAGTGGTAGAAGAAGGCTATACCCTCACATCTTGGAAAAAAGAAAAAGTCTGAGCGAAATTTTTGACGAAGCCTCTCTCCATAAGGAGTAAAAATGACCCATTCTTCCATTCCAATTTCATTTCTGTGCTACTAAATCTCAGGACAGTCTTCCCTTTACTTTAATAGATAGCTTTAGCAAATTAAATTCTTCATACAATATGCTCGCATTTTTTGTGCTTTTGGTGATCCAAAACAAATTATGTATGATATATGTGGACTTAAACAATGTGTATGAAAGATCAGGTGTCAAGCGATATTGTGCAGGACATTTAATTTTTGCAAAGAATTTAAGACGTTCCGCAAAAATAAGGACATTTAGAACCCCTGGGTAGAATATAGGAGAACTGGGGGATGAATGGGACAAGGGATGGATGGGACATTCTCAATATTTCAAGCAATAAGCATTTTTTTTAGTTGCTTCTTATCCTCATAGATGACACTATCATAGTGTACTTTAGAACCAAAAGCAATACCACATGGCTGTTTTCAATTTCCTTCAAAGTTGAATTTCCTGAAAACTTTGCTTAAAAGTAATTTTTTTATGTTTGAAGTTGTTTACATATTTTATGGTAGAAGACCATATTTTACATGTAAGTTAACATAGTTTACATATTTTATGCATTATAAACAATTAAGATATGTTATAGTTATTTATTTCAATGCTCAATATTGGTATTTAAAATGAATGAATATTAACCATTGTGACAAAATAATTTCTGAGACAAAATGGCTGACAATTGAATCTGCATCATGTGGATGATTGGGACATTTCAAATGGGGATGAATGGGACTGCTTCATTCATCCCTAGAGGATACTGAAATTTTTTTATTAACTAAATAATATTATATAAGTTGATAAATTAATAATTTATGTTAATTATTCTTTTAACATTTCCTCCTCATTGTAACCACCGTCGTCTTCAGCCATTGGATGTATCTGTTTATGGGCCTTTAAAGGCAAAGTTGAGATCAGTTCAAGATGATTGGCTGACAAATAATCTTGGAAGAGATTTACAATTTATGATTTCTCAGCTTTTGCCAAGAAGGCATTTTTGTCAGCTTTTATTACTAGCAACATAAACATAACCACCGGTTTTAGGAAAACTGCCATTTTCCCTTTTAACAGCAATACATTCACTGAAACTGATTTCATACCAGCTTATGCGACTGACAGACCACATTTAGAAAATTTTAGACAGAGCACATTTATCACATCTATTGTGTTACTGATATTTGAACATCCGTGCAGCTTTAACTTCGTAATTCATTAAAATTTCAGTTAAAATATATAATATAAATTACAGTTTTTTAATGCATAATTAACTGTGTTTTCAATTCTTAGATTACTAACACTGATATATAACAGCCATATAAGATCATATATTACAAATATAATTACATATAAGTTTATAATTATAAATTTTAATTTGGTATCATTGAATACAGAGAGGAAAATATTTGTGTCCCATCCATCCCTGCTGTGGGGATGATTGGAATAGAGAGGAACTTTTTTTAAATTTCATAATATATTTCTGTAGAATAATAATCTTGAATAAATACTGTGCATAAGATGTAGACAAACGCCTAATGTGAGAAATTTGATATATAATATTAATAATAACTTAAATAAAATATTTAAAATAAATACTTTTGTGAAAAGTCCCATTCATCCCCTATCTCCTCTATATAGAAGAGACAGTATCTTTAAGAGGAAATACGGAAAATCACAATATATTCAAGATTTAATCAAAGTTCAAGTTTTAATCTTTATAAAAAATATTAATTTAAACAGTTGATTTTTATTTCTGATAAATTACATATATATTAGATTATACACTTAGACTTTAAAAACACAATTCAGAGAAACAACATAAAAGTATAATTTTATAGATATTAAATATAAAACATTGTGTCTATATGACAAATTATTCTGTAAACAATTATTTCTTGAAAATGAATTATTTTAGTGATCAATTATTTTTTACAACGTCATAAAATATTTTGTAAGTCATATATAAGTATCATATCGTTTAAATGCTGGCGGCCATCCAGAAAATCGAAGAGAGGCGCCCATCGTCTAGCCTTTTTATCCTCTTCCATACTTCATGTAGTCAGATGATGTTTTTAAAAGAAGACTCAAAATCTAAAAGGCAGAAAGAGATCGATAAATAGTTACTGTGTAGAAACATTCGTTAAATGCATGTTTAATTATTAATATATATAAAATAAAGAAATACACTATTGTGATGAAAGGATGAAAATTATTTCATTTACAATTTTCTTATGTAGAATTTAATTGAAACGTTTATTTCAGAAGTCTGACAAAATATTCGAAGAAGAGTTAAAACTGTTTTTTGTTTAATCTATACATGAACGCTTCGATTGGTGCAAATACCCGCAAAATAAAGTTCTGTATGCCTTCATCCTCATCTTATTACATTTTTAAAACCCTTTCGGGTCCAAATTTTTTTTTCAGTTTTTTTGAAAATTTGCTTTTACTTTTATAACATTAAAAGTAGCTATCCAAATCACAAAATTTAAAGGTTACTGAAATCTAACAAAAATAATTATTTTGTGTGCTATTCATGTGACAATAGGCTAAGGAAGAAATTTTGAAGACGTTTGGAAAAATGTCTTAACAACAGTATTAAACAGGCATAACATTTTCTAATATTTTTTATATTTCATAATAATTTATATGTTCGGAAAAGTGGCCTCAATTTTAAATTTAAAGAGTAAAACATATGGTTGAAATAAAAGAATCGCCAATGGTGCAAAGAGAATTCAGAAAATTATTATCATTATCATTATTATTATTATTATTATTATTACTATTATTATTACTGAATGCTCAAGCATAAAAGAAGTCATAATAATAAATATATAGACATATACTACTATTATTACAGACAGCTAATAACGAAAATAATTATTAAGACAAAATAATACTCAATCGAAAGACATGTACTATTAATAGTACACCAGACCCGAAAGGGTAATTATTCGTTTAGTTCAGAAACGCCACAAGCGACATTATTTAAAGTAGCTGTTCCCAAACTTATTTTTGCAACGCCCTATAAGCAACTATTTTTATCCAAATTATTTTTGCAGTTTTAAAATCGAGATGTCTCTTTGAAACACACAATCTTATTATTTAAAAGGTGACCTCTTATTCATACGGAGAAAGCCTTAAAAGTAGATTAACCCCTTTGGAGTGAACGTCACGTATCCTTCTTTTAATTTGTAGGCTCTTTTCGAATAGTAACTTTCGCTGAAAATCGATGATTACATAAGATGAAACATACTGTGTGAAAATAGAGGTATTCAATTTAAGAATTTTGTGCACCCTATAAAGCATGTATACCTGCCACTAATCGCAAAGTGGTTAACAATGACAAGTCGCTTCATTTTTTTCGCTTATTATATACTTATTCTATGCGTTCAAATATTATGAATATACTCAAAGAGAAGTTTATATCATATTCATACTAATTATAGGTCGTAATCACAGAGTTACATATTTATCGTATTCTGTTCTGTTAGCATTTAAAACTGTAAAGAGTCATTTATTTAATTAACACTCAAAGAGAAATTTTTATATCTATACTTAAAGTAATTTTGTTTGAAATTTTTGTATTTAAAGAGCTACATACTATTTTATATCTATACTGCTTGTATCTGAATTTCTAGATGAGGTTCTGACCTATATACAATCAGTTAAATAATAATTTAACATATACTTAAAATGTTCGTACTTCAAGAATTTATATACAGATAAAACATATTATTCTTACATAAAAAATTAATGGCATTCCATCTGTTTCCTCTGGAGAGAAATGTTTATTCTGTTATGACTCGTTTAATTTTTATTTTTTAAATATTTCCATCCAAAAGTTTAATTGTTATCTCAAATTTCATTGCTTACTTGTGCTAAAAAATTATACTTAATTTGTAATTTCATCTAAGACTAATGAAATGTCAAATCCCGGGCTTTTGCAAAGCCTGGATGTATAATAATTTCAGCATGCCCGCATGAGGGCTGCTTTGTCAAATATGTACTTTTTTTTTAATAAACTTGCCAAGCAGGGCTTGCAGAGCCTAAAGCCATATGGTAGGCCTCCATGCTTGGTTGAATCTGAATCTGTTTAAAATGCGTTGTTTTTAATATAGCTCTGTAAATTCATCTTCACTTTCATATTTAGATGAGTTTTGCTGTTCTTTGCTCAATGTAAAATGTAAGTGTTATATGACCTGGAGTTTTATTTTCATAAAATGTGTGCAAGAGATTCTCACATTTGACATTAAGTTTTATAGCATTAATGCATTTTATAATTTATTCTAGTATCTTATTAAGAACATGTGGAATATTTTTGGATAATAAGAGTTCTCTATGAATAATACAATACACAAAAAAATTCTCGATTATCATCTTTATCAACTTTAAGTAGCCATTTGCCTTTTCCATCATAACTCACTTCTCTGTTAGCAGGTTTTCTCCCTCCGTCTAATACCGGGTGCGCCATAAGTTCGTTAAAACTTTAAAAATTCATTAAAAGGAAACAAATGATGCTAAAAAATTAGAGTTTGCAGGAATTGGATTAGAGGGAGATCAGATTTTTTTTAATAACAAAAAAATTTCTGGTTACATAAATTACCGATAGATGGTGCTGGCATGCATAGTACGAAGCAGATGTATGCAAATTGCTTATAGTAAAATACCTATTTCTGCGAAGCATCGGACAAGCTTCAGTAATCCCAGCACATGAGACAAGATCTTATCTCGTCTTCAGTCATTTTACCGTCCGGAATTTTCGGAATTCTTGATCGGGTAACCATAACATACTGTTGGAATTAAATGAAGAATATGTGTGAAATGAGAGGTTTTAGTGACAGTATGATTTGCATAAATCTGCTTCATATTTTGCATGCAGCGCCATCTATCGGTAATTTTTTAAACAATTTTATATTTGTTATTTAAAAAAAAATCCGATCGCTCTCTAATTCCATTTATGGAAACCGCAAATTTTTAACATCATTTGTTTCTTTTTAATGAAGTTTTAAAGTTTTAACGAACTTATGGCGCACCCGGTATTTTCGTCTTATATGTCGTATGTATGTCTTACAGACGTCATATACACATGTGACATATCTAACCATAACTTGGTTAGATAACCATAATATGTGTCCATAACCATAACACATAATATGTGTCATAAAATGTCATACATGTGTCGTAGATGACTTTAATGTCACACATGTCAAAATAATTTGACGATACATCTCGGTCGCTTGAAGATTAATTCTCGGTGTCTGCTATAACAAGGATGTATTGCTATATCTATTGTTTATGTATGTTGTATATGTAATATATAGCATTACAATTTCTGTCTAAATAAAGAGCAATCTGTTCATTCCCAACTTTCATTATTTTTGACGTTTATTACGTTTCTCCAAAAAACGTATACATATATATATATAAAGTATGCAAAACCACCGACAAGCAATATTGATGTGAACAAACTTTATCCTGCGATTTTTAGAATGGGAGTCATATTTAGTATTTTTAAATTTTTCGGCAGTATACATTCGCGACAATCTTTCGTAATCGGGATAGACGTACGAGACATTTGGTCATGGTTATTGGCCGAAAATTGTAACCGTTTAATGAATTTGACGTCACACTTATACATTTTTGGCGATAACTCCCACTGTTTGACGACGATTATATTTTTATAGAAAGCGCTCGACGAGAAAATAGACAAGTATGTAATATACAGGGTGCCCGGAAAACGTTGAAACGCGCTTACTTTTTTCAACTGTTTTAAATAAGTAGGCAATGTAATTTTCAAAAGTATTCAAAAACGGTATGAAATAGGATTCGTTTTTGAAATAATCCATTTCTATACTTCAAAAAGCTACACTTTTTAAATTTTTATACAATCCTTTTAGGCAAAATAAGTCAATCATAAAATGTCTCATTTTGCTGAAAGAAGATCGTTACAAATATTGCATATCTGTAGCTTTAAAATTGAAGAAGTTATGCCGAATTCAATATTGACCATTGTGATTGGATACCCTATATCAAATTAGAAATGTTAATAGGTGAGATTTTGTTAGAAATGGAAAAAACACGGATGATAATAAGCATGCCGTTGACCTTAAAGAAAATATAATCTATACTTGACACAATATTTGTGGCAGAGAATTCCCAAATACTTACATAAGTATCATTAGAAGAGCTCAGTAATGTATTAGACGTGAGAGAAAACACTTTAAAATTTCTTTGTGAATTGCTTTTATTAAAATTACGTTTCTAGGATTTAAAACTACATTTGTTTATTTACATGACTTAGGCCTGTGTAAGGCTTTATTTAGACATTTAAATAGTAAGAAAAAGTGGTATAAATTATCTTTTTTCATTTTTCATAATCTAAATAATTTTAATAAAAATGCTTTTCCTGTGTTGCATATGATCTTAGTGCAATAAAAGATTGTCTAGAGATTCGTACAAAATTTAAAAAGTGAAACATTTAAAAAAGTAATTGGGAGGATTATTTTATTAACATAATCTTATTTAATACCATATTTTAAATACCGGGTGGTTATAAAATAAGTATTCCTATTTGGAGCTGTCTGTAGCTTGAAGGAATAACCCGAATGAAACCAAAATTTGTACACCGACTATTTGAGAAGGGGGAAGAAGAATGGAACAATAAAAAAAATAATTTCAATAATCGTCGACAGATGGCGCTTTTGTGTGTGAAATGTAATGTGCAATACAAGAACAAAGAATTAAGGCACAAAACCGAATGGCATACCTAATTTATTGGAAAATGTTACATTGAATTTGGTTAAGATTTCGCATGGCGGTGCCGATTAAGTTCAGGTTCAACATGACCATTGTGCTGCAAGACACAATCCAGGCGGTGGACGACGTGCTCAACTGCGGAATGTAACGCATCAGGAGTGATGTTTTGCACATGTTGTGATATGCGATCATTTAAGTCATTGAGGTTTGCGATACCTCCAGTCCTCACTGCACGCGGTGTCAAAGGACCTTTTTCTTTACGCATTCCTTTCACACGCCTAAATTCACGTAAAGCAGCTGCACTGTTTGAGCTGTTAACGTAGAATAGTTTTAAAATTAAAGCGCGATCTGGTAAACTGAGAGCCATGTCGTACAACGTTAATGGCAGAAATGACCGCGTTTTGATTTTACTAATGATTACAACGGCGTTTGCAGCGACAGGACCCATAGCGCCATCTGTTGCCGATTATTGTAACTATTTTTTTATTGTTCCATTATTCTTCCCCCTTCTCGAATAGTATGTGTACCGATTTTGGTTTCATTCGGGTTATTCCTTCAAGCTACAGACAGCTCCAAATAGGGATACTTATTTTATAACCACCCTGTACTTTTGCCATTTACCTTGCCTACTTATATCCAAAAAGGTAAAACATTAAAGAGCGTTTCAAGCTTTTTGGTATATCCTATAGAGATAATGCATCAAATATAGAGTATTCAGCATGAAATTAATTTAAAAATTATAAGATATTTATTAATTTCAATTACTGGGGCACGTAAATGAAATCAGAAGTACGGAAGTTCTTTTTTTACGATCTAGTTCTTAATTATCTTTTATGTGCAATTAAAGGTGTCTTGCGATTGTGTATTCCCCACTCATTCTTACATACATGCATATGCATGAAATAATTCTTACATAGCTTCTATTTAACCAACAAATTAATACATTTTCCTCTCTTAAAATAAATGAGACGGTATTTTAATTTAAACTGTCAAACGCCTTTTGCCTAAATTAATTCCAAGAAAGCTGCAATTTAACTTCCACCGATATATTTATTGAGTTCTTCCGGTCTTCTTTTTCTACGTTAATAAGATCTCATGTTTATCTTCCGGTCCCTAAGCAAAGTAAAGGTGTTAATCGAATTTACTCTGGAATACAAACCGTATTATATTGAAATACTAATTGAATAATTGTTTTACAACTGCATCGCCAAGTTTAATGAAGTTTATTTTGTATGAATGTTTCACTTTCATAAGACAACAATAACATTGAAGTAAATGCTCCTCTTTTATGCTTGTATTAACAAAACTACATTTGTCGAGTATTTTCAATTTTTTTTTTCTTATCAAAGAAGAAAAGAAAAAGGCTTTTGTTGTTTCTTGCTTTTCTATTGAAATAAAATGCGTGCTTCCAGTTTCCATAAGTGTATCAAACTATTCGCATAATAAAAGTAAAATAATTTATAAATTTCAAGATAAATATTAGAGAAACACGAATGCGTATTCTAAAACATTTTACAAATTGTATAAATATTTGAGAAGTCTAAGGTCGTGAAAGATTAATTCTACTTAATATTGAAAATCATTGCAATATGACACAAAGGAAATAACTCTGAGTAAATAGAAACTTTTAGATTTGAATGTAATAAATTTAAAACCTGAATACTTATTATGTTTTGAGAAATATAGTTTGATTGTTATGCATTTTTTTAGAAAATACAATCGGTGCTAATATTATAATTTGAATCTGTGCTTTACGTACAGTGTTATAATAATTTTAAAAATATTAATAAATATTTTTTATTTAAAAAATGCATCATTATTTTTACAAATTTTTATTATTTTGAAATTTTATCTTTATTTTGTTCTTTATGTGAAATTAAATAAATCTTATATCACGGACCTTATTTAAAATATCACTTATGTACAAATGCATTCTTTAAATTGTGACAATGAAATCATTTCTTACACATTTCCCTGCATTACACACGCACACTTGCAGTAACTCTCACATCATTTGATTTTAAGCTTAAAAATAATGCATACATTGTTCTTCGTTTAAAATAAGTAGGGTGGGTGTACCAGCAATTGACCAGGCACCAGTAATTGATCAGTGAAATATAAAAACTTCAGAAAACAGAAGTTAATGAGTAAACATTTTAACTTTTGTTATTAGAGAATATATCTAACATCCAAAGAAATGTTTCTTTACAAGTTATAATTGTAGTTAAAAATGTGCCTGAAAATTAGCGTGGGAAAATTAGAAATACTTTCATTTTTCTATTTTTATTACTTTGAGAATTATTGTGTTTTAAAATATTTTCTGACTTTTGCATCCCTCAGTATGCGTGCTTTTTTAGCAGCAGTTTTAAATACGAACATTCATATTTTGATTTTTACGCCGAAAAAGAAGTGGCCAGTTACTGGTGCAATCTCATTTTTTAACTAATGCTGTAAATAATTTAGTTTTCTAAATAATACTGTAAATAATTGAAATTCTAGAATAGACAATGATAAAATGTTTGCAGAATATGAATCCTCATACTTAAATTAGTATATAGGGAAGAGTGCAGAAAAATGTACCAATAATTTTATTAGAAATGAAAATAACTTGAAGAAATTTCCACTAAATGGTCAATGACTGGCACACTCACCCTACACTGCAAAAAAATTGTTTATTTTACAGTATAATACTAGCATATAGCGTTGTAAAGGCTAGGAAAAAACCGGTTTATGCCTGACAATAAACCGGGTTTTTTGGGGAATAAACTTTAATTTTTGGGAATAAACCTGGGAATAAACGGGTTTTTGCAACTCTACTAGCACCCCAGCTGCCAGTATTATACCGTAAAATTAACAGTAATAAACAGTAAAATTTACCGCGAAGCAGTACCGTGCACGCGCGGCAGTATATTACTGCTTATTTTACTGTTTATTACTGTTAATTTTACGGTATAATACTGGCAGATGGGGTGCTAGTATTATACTGTAAAATCAACTTTTTTTTTCAGTGTAGAAAGGTTTTCTCTAAACTGTCAAACGCCTTTTGCTGAAATTAAGTTCAAGAGAGCTGCTAATTTTAACTTTCAGTGATACATTTATTGAGGTCTTCCGGTCTTTTTTTTTCTATGTTAATAAGTTATTATGTTTACCTTCTAGACGGTAAGTGTTATTCGAATTTCCTCTGTAGTATAAACGATATTATATTGAAATACTAATTGAGGAATTGTTTTGTAATTACGTCACCAAGTTTAATGAAGTTTATTTTATAAGAGATGATGTCTCGTTTATATAAGACGGCATTAGCACTGAAATAAATGCTCTTCTTTCGTGTTTTTGTTAACAAACTTCTTTCGTCAAGCATTTCTTTTCAAATCTCTTTTATCAACGAAGTAGGCTTTCCTTATTTCTTGCTTTTCAATTGAAATGAAATGTGTGCTTCAAATTTGAATAAAAATATATGTGTAGAATAAAAGTTAAATACTTTATAAATTTCAAGATAAATATTTGATTATAAATGAATGCCTATTCTGAAACATTTTAAAAATTGTGTAAGTGTCTGGAGAGTTTAATATTATGAAACTTTAATTGCATTTAAAATTAAAAATGATTGCGACATAAGACACTAAAGAAATAATTGAGTAAATACAAATAAGCTCAATGTGTCTAAATGTGACTAAATTATTGTGCCTAAAATCTTAATGTGAGAATCACATTTAGAGATGACATAATAAACCATCCGCATTTCAGGAACAAAACGCGAAACATGTTATTGCATTTAAGGCGTTTCTTTTAGGATAATTTCCCATCGCAGTGACAACATGAAATACACACAGCAATTCATGAATTCCTGCAGTTAACAAAGTTCAGTACATTTCAATAATTATCAAATATCGACACTTCCTAAATGCAAGGAATAATGCGAAATAAAATTCAGTATTTCTTACTTCTTTTTTATGTCAAATAGCCACATCGACGTCACGGAACTGAACGTCTTTTTTCATCTTTCGGAAGAGAAGGCGGTAAATGATGAACAATTTTAAACTAGATTTGTTCTGAAATATTCGTCACATTTTCGTGTCTGATATTTTGATACATCTATTACAGATGAATTGGATCTTTCAAATTCGAAGAGGCTTGCAGCAGATCTACTAAGGTAAGTTTTATATCTTAGTTGACTTAGTGCGTTTTCCGATTATAAACAAAAACTGAACACCACAGTAATCTAATGTGGTGTTTGCACATATTAAACTAAAATGGTGTTTAAAAGCAGAATGCAAATAATAATAAGAGTTCAGGTGCCTCAGCTCAGGTGCAGAAAGAAGAATTTAAAGAGCTAATAAATAAATAAATAATCTAAAAAAATTGTAATTAAAAAAAATATACAACAACCATTGGAAAAATGTTCCAAAAGCTTTAAAAAATCAAACTAATTAAAAATATGAATTATTCAAAAATATTCATCGGAACCATCTACAAATAAACGCATTTTCCATTACTACAGTTGAAGAGATCCTGGCATTCTCTGTCCTCACAAAAATATTCGTTTGAATCATCGCCGCAATTATTGAAACGCATTTTCCACTACTATACCTTATCCTTAATATATACCTTAATATTTTGTCGGGTCCTTCCTACATTAACTTTAACTCTTGTTAGGTGCGTTCGTAATTATATAAATACGTAGCACCTAGGTCCGTCCGTCTGTCTGTCCGTCTGTCTGTCCGTCCGTCCGCATATAACAACGCAAAAACTACCCAACCGAATGGTTTGAAATTTAAGATATATTATCTTTACAGAATTTTGTTAAGACATTTTAAATTTTATTAAAATCGAATCAAAACTTTAGGAGATATTAATAAAAAGATTTATTAAGAAATTTGATTTTTTTTTTTAATCGGTGCTTACTTGTTATAGGAGCTTCCGAAGTTTAATCGTCAAGCGACCGAGATACTTATTCTATTACAGAAATTAATCTGCAGACGATATCATTTATTTCACAGAATTAAAAATCATCAAGATCTAAATATTTATATAGCTCGCTACAGTACGAACGCACCTCATTTGTCACGTTTGACGTACAATTTCCAGCTTGTTTAGATTGATGTTTGAGCTAAAGAGATTTTGAGGAAATTAAAGTTGAAGGCCACGTTTTTTGCTTTATAAGACGATTTCGCATCCGACGTCCATTTTTGAATTCGTTTTTTTTTTTCATATGTGATAGTTTGCATCTATCCGTTTTGTAACTCTAACATTTTTGTAACGATTTTATGCATTTCTATTGCCTATTCAAAGAAAAGTTCTTGTTAAAAACGCTTAAAACAAATCTTCTAAAGTTACAGAATTTCGTTAGTGACGACGCCAAGAGGTCCATTCTCGACCGAAAACAACAACCATTTTCCCAATGGTTAAAAAAGAAAAAAAAAACAGCATATAAAAGCATAGATGGAAAGAGAAACGCAAGTAAGGAAGAAGGAGGAACAGATATTATTCAGGATGGTTTTCTCTTCACGCCAGTAACTCTACTTTACGCAAGAAATGTGTTTTTTTGGAAGCAGCCACTCTGGTTTAAGTGATAAAATTCTAATTGATGAATTTGACGACAATATTAAGGTTATCAACTATGTAATCATGTAGCGCGAGGGTGAAATGTGTGCAGGTATTGTTACTACTTAAAGTGCTATTACACGAGGCATCGAGTCGCCGCTACTTCCAGGCGACACCCATGTTAACCTATGACTTCAAAGGAGTTGCTCGAAAACCAAGCAACTTTTTACTGTCGGAACAATTTTGTCACCGGTAGTGCTTCTACCTTTTACGTCCTACCAATATCGCCCGGAACAGCCAATGAAATGCTTGGAAAACTGAAGAGGTAAAAGCCTTTCCTTGAACAGCCAATGAAATGCTTGGAAAGCTGAGGAGTCGCTTCAATTTTTGTCGTTTTAAATTATCATATGTAATAGCACTTTTATACTGATAAAGAAATGAGAGGAAGCACATTGGTATTGAGAAGTCTCAAAAGTTGGAAGTGACCATAATGGTGTCATAAAATATTTTGTGAACTGCATAAAATGAAAGAAGTTATCACTTTACCGCAACTGTTAAATTACAGAATTAAAGTGTTCCAGAAATTGTTAAATATCGAAATTTTGTTTGTAAAAAGATTGTGTTATACATTCAGTAATGAACATTGCTTTGGAAAAAGTAATACTTTATTGGTTCATTAGTTACTTCTTATTTATTAATTGATCCATTACGTTTAAAGTATGAATGTGAAATGGTTTATTATTTAATTAAAATATTATTAAGTATATAAAAATTAAACAAAAATTAAATTAATAAAAGAAAGATAAACTGACATTCATAACATTTACTGTCACATTTAGGTACTTACGACATATCGTTTAGATTTTAAAGGTCTTTTAGGTTCTTTTAGGTTGCTGTAAATGTGACAAAAATGACTTAAGTTTGATAATGCCATTTTTTGTTTCTTTATTTTATAGATAATAATTCAATTTCTTCAAAACAAGTTAATCTAGAATTAACAGTATAAAATCTGATCTTTATCTGTTTATATTTGCCATTATAAATAAATGAAACCCTAAATGCGCAAAACTTACCAGGAATTGTATCACATTTAGTCACACTCACCTTATGTAAATTTAAATGCACTGTTAAAAATTTGCAGCAAACTGTCCAGTCATTTGACCGTTTTTGTATAAAACGGTTACGTAACCGTAATTTAACTATATTCTGACCATAAAATGAGCAATAATACGGTCAGAATATAGTTATATTACGGTTATGTAACCATTTTCTACAAAAACGGTCAAATGACTGGACAGTTTGTTGCAAATTTTTAACAGTGTGTGCTTATAAATTTTATACAGTTAGTGCTAATACAGTAATATTTATATGTGCTTATTTCTGTAGCGATTTTTTATTCTCTCTTTTCTAAAAAAGAATAGCTCACGTCTGTCGACGCTGCCGCCGTAAATGAATTTTTTGTGAAAGGAGGACTTTCTTAACTAATATTAAAAAACTATTGCATATCAATTTATGAAAATTGGTAGTTTTAGTGAGAAATGTTCGATAAACAAGCTGAAGAGGACAGTTTTAGGTAGATTTCGTAAGAAATACTACCTATTATCTTCACCCCTATGTTGGAATTTCTGAAAAATTTTTGCAGATCTACGCCGATTATGACTGCTAGAACCCAAAACCACCCCCAGTTCAAAACTGTATATATATATATATATATATATATATATATGTGTGTGTGTGTATGTATCACTTTTTTACGGACACGATAACTTCAATAATTCTGCACAAATCTCTTCCAAACTAATACATTGGAAACAGGAAAAATCCCATAAATTTTAAATTATGATACGTATCGAATCCGTTTAAAGTTATTATTACTTCTAGGAAATGGGCCGCAAATTTATGTATGACAGATTTTTGATATCATTAAAAATGGCTTAAAGAGGGGGGAGAGAATAGGGGTTTAAGAAGAAAAAATTCATAACATCGTCAATTCACAAGATGTGAAATCCGCATAAATTTATTATAAATCCTATTAATATTATCTAAAATTTTTATATTGACAAGTTTTTGATAGGATCAACCCTTACAGCAAAAAAGAAAAAAAAAGTTATGAACAAAAAATCACCACCGACTCCGTCTATAAACACATGTAGATTTCAAAGCGGGCGGTTCCAACTGCAGCATCATGGCAAAAATGTCATTTTTCGTGCAATTCTCAATAAACAGGCGCCCCACGGTCTGCGCCTTCGAGATCTAAGTGTGCCTGAATGCCAACCGTCAGGAATTTTTAAATCGCAGAATTATTTTAATAGCTATTTAATATCAAGTCAGACAAAATAGTTCCGTTAAAAATGTTCTATAGAAACAAAAAATAAGCGTAGCAATTTAACCGTCTTTTGCAGGGGCATACTTGACAAGCTTGCGGTGTGAATTGTGCAATCATTTTTTTACTTTGACTATTTTTTTTTGTAATTTTTTATTTAAATTTTCGTTATTTCAATAGAAATTTATTTCCTCTTTAGAAAAGGTCATTTTTTTTATATTGTTGTCAAATTGTAAAACAACACAAAGAGTATTTTCTTTGAATAAAAAATGTATTTACGCACGTGACTATTAAAACAGTAAAAAAACAAAACAAAAAAAACTTTAAAATAATAATTAAATGTTCACGTAAGTAGGAAGTGGGGAAAGTTACGTCATAAGTATGTATTTACACGTGGATATTAAAAAGATAAAGAAATTTTTAAATTAATAATTAAATTATTACGCGTTAAAAGCAGTAAATGAGGAAAGTTACGTCTTATTTAAAATGCTCAAATAATAATATCGCCAAACAGTTTCATTTAAAAATATATTTATGCTGGAGATTTATTACATATGTCGAAAAGTCTTTTTACCTACTTTTGCCAATTTTAAAATAGCGCAGTAATATTTCCTTTAAATTAAAAAAAAAGCTATTTTCACGTAAATATTAAAAAGAGAAAGAAATTTTTTTCAAAATTACATCGTATTTAAAACGATACATTTAAAATGTCTTAATTAAAATAATTTTCTTATATCATCGTTATAAAATTTGGGGAGGCAGCGGCATTGTTTACTTAGCCATTTTATACAAGCTGATTTTAAAATGTTTAATTTATTTATTTAATCAATCGGAAAAACAGACGTTAACTGTCTATACAGCAGTTGATTTGGCTTTAAAATCCCTCAATCAAACGGAAATGAATAGGAAGCCGATTACAGAAGATCACCACTGGTCGTAATTGAATTATAATTAATTATAACTCAATCTTCCGTCATCTTTTAAAAACAGAGCAAATTGGCCTTTTTTTTTGTCTGCGGTGTATGAACGGTGGTTGGCGAGCGTAGCTCGCAGGAACAGAGCCCCCTAGTGTTATTTAAAAAATATTATTATAAATTTGTATTATTTGAAAATTTTATATTTATTTTATGTTTCATGTGCAATTAAATGAGGCCTATATCACTGATTTTAAATGTAATTTATGCATAAATGCATAGTATTATCAATTTTGCTTGTGAAAACAATTCCTCCGCCTTTTTTCATGTACACGCATGCATGCAGTAATTCTAACATCACGTGTTTTTAATCTACATGATAATACATTCACTGTTCTTCGTCTAAAATAAATGAGAACATATTTTTCTTTAAATTGTCAAGCGTCTTTTGCTTGAATTAAGTTCAAGAGGGCTGCTAATTTTAACTTTCAGTGATACATTTATTGCGTTCTTTCGCTCGCCTTTTTCTATGTTAATAAGTTCTTTCTTATGTTTATCTTCTAGCCCGAAAGCAAAGCTAAAGTGTTAATCGAATTTTCTTTGTAGTATAAACAGTATTGAAATACTAACTGAATAATTGTTTTACAACTGCGCCGTCAAGTTGCATTAAGTTTATTTTGTATGAAATATTTCGTTTCTATAAGATGGCAACAGGATTGTACTAAATGCTTTTCTTTCATGATAATAGGACTTCATTTGTGAAGTATTTCTTTTCAAATCTTTTCTGTCATGTTAAAAGAACTTCATTTGTCAAGTATTTCTTTTCAAATCTGATGTATGCTATTGTTGTACCTTTGTTTTTCAATTCAAATAAAATGTGTGTTTGAAATTTGAATAATTGCATTAAACTTTGCGTGTAATCAAAGTAAATTTATTTAAGAATTTCATACTAAATATTAGATTAAAAAAGAAGGAATATTCTGAAATGTTTTATAAATTGTGTAAATATTTGTGAAGTAGTCTAAGATTATGAAATTTGACTCCTATTTAACGTGAAAATTATTGTTACATAAAAACATTAAATGTATAATTCAGAATAAACTAATATTGGATATGAAATGTAAGTAGATTTAAAAGCCACATAGAGATAATATTTTTAAAAGGATTTTATTTTCTATATCTGTTTTATATTTATTTGATTATTTACCCCTTTTGATACCCATACCTATTCCATAATTTTAATGTCTATTTTAAATTTATAACTTGTGTAAATATTTGTTAAGTCTATCATTATGATATGCTATATCTAGAGTCCGGTTTATACGTAATATGCATATATTTCATTACATAATTGCGTATATGCATACGAATATTTGGATATATTTTCCACTACATAATTTAACTGCATAATTAATTCGAAAATTCCTTACAAATGTATATTTCTATTACTTTTCTTATATATGTATACAGTATTCTTACTTAATACAGTAAAACATGTCTGTTACGGAATTCTGCCTTCGAAAATAATACCATACATTTATGCCTGATAAGATAGAAACATCGCTAAAAGAATTTTTCTCCGATACCATGATATTTCGCTAGCAATTTTTACTGAATACGGACACATAAATATAACAAGAAAGAAAAATCATGCGTCAAGCATAGATTATGAAACACTTTCCAAATAATGTAACAACATTTTACCGTTTAATAAGGTGAAAGATGATGTGTAAGAAAGTAATTTGAAAAACGCATAACACGTTTAAAAACACAATTTCAGCAATTCCTCTATACAGCCGAAAAAATATCTGAAATATTTTTTTAAACTCTGCATATGATCTATATATTTGTATATATATTACATAATATGCAAAATTGTATATATATTACATAATATGCAAAATTGTATATATATTACATAATATGCAAAATTGTATATATATTACATAATATGCAAATTCAGTTAGGAAACACATAACACAGATGAAAATTTTCTTTCAGCAATTTCCGTCAATAAGCAGAAATGCACGCGAATTCGTTAGTGTAGCCCTGTATATGATACATAGAATTGATACACATCGTGTAATAAGGAAAAAATTAGTTAAATTTGAAAAAGGCCTACCAAAACTGAAAACGCACTTACAACAATTATTGGTCAAAGACAGTACTCTAACCGAATTATTTTGTATGTCCTTGTAAATGAACAATAAATGCTATGAACACCATATTCTTCAGTAAGCACTCTGTAGTAAATTTTAGTAATATATATGATTTCAAAATGTTTGAAATAGTTTCTCGTCTTTAAAATGCACGGCGAACGATTTTTCCCCATTGACCTTTATGCAACGGTATTCTTTTTAATATTCCTGTAAAGAACTATTAATGCTGTACACTTCATTTTCTATACCGACCATACCGTGGTAAGCTTCAATAAACTATAGCAATTACATGGCAATCCGAATATATTTACAGAAATTAAGGCGCGGACAGACGAACACACGGCCAGACAGACAAACCGAATTCATAAACACTTTTCAACTATACTGGAAACTGTCAAAATTTATGCTTTAGTACTGATATCAAGTATTTAGATAAATGGAGTAAAAAAGCCAATTTATTTTCAATAGAATTTCCTGTATTAGTTTTAGAATACCAAAGATAGAACTCAGTTAAAAGGTTTTATACAAATGTGAATTAAGAAACACCATTAAGAAATTGTTACTAATGTTAATATATATTAAGCAATTTTGATATTTGTGAACAAAAAAACATTATTTAATTAAAAACTTCCAATTTTTCCAAATATAGATAGTCATACTGCAAAGAATGCTGAAGACGGCCTTTCAACGTCTCAAGCAATTTCAATCTACTAAGCAGTGGAAGATAAAGAAATGAATTATTTTTCATATAATATGATTCTTCGTATCATTATATTAATAGAAAACTGCATTATATGTACGCGGTCCGAAATATCTACGAAGTCCGTGGCCACTAAAGGGGGGTGGCTTAAGGATTCTATCCGAAATACAGAAGATGGTTCCTTACTATAAAAATCAATGATATAATATTGTTATTTTCGTGTTGAAAATTATTCAGAAAAAATGCACCAGAAAAAATATAGAGAAACGTATTATATTATATAATATTTTTTTATAATAAATGTCTCAATAATTTATAAATGGTTATTCAAGCTGCCTAATTGTGCCTCTGAGCCAGTTAGATGGGCTAAAATACTAGAACAAATTATGATTACATGATATTTAGCAACTTCCGTGTTTTATCTGAAATTGGAGTCTAAGAGCGCTTTTCCATTTAACGACACGGCACCCATAAATCGTACACGATTGTCGTTATCCAACATCGGTGTACGCAAAATACATTCATATACAGTACGCGCTTTTCCACCTACAGATTCGATGACGACTTTATCGTCATAGTGCATATGAATGCATTTTGTATGCAATCGATGTCGGATAACGACAATCGTGTACGATTTATCGGTATCGTGTCGGTAAATGGAAAGGCGCTCTAAGTCTTTCGTATAATTAGAAATCACATAAGCGTCACAGGTACCAAGCGATCCTCATAACGACGCTTGCCTTTTTGTATTGGATTTATCCCAAACATTATCTGGAAGCAGTACGCTACTTACGAACTTTATAACCCAGGTTTCTAAATTTTTTAACTGTGGAAACCAGATCATACCCAACGAATTGTTTGTCCGAAAGCATTGCGTTGATACATCGTATAAGGAAATTATTCATGAGATCTGAAATGGTAATAGAAATATATCGTCTTGAGTAGAATACAGTATTAAACAATTAAAATATAACGAGCTTTTTCCTTTTATCAAGTAAGATTTTTTTGAAAAAGTGAGGATGAATATCCAGGCTAAAAAGCACGGTAGATAAAGCAGAGTAAAATAAAACCTTATTCGAAAACTGACTTACATTTTATTAATAAGGTACATTTGTAATAGTTAACGTAAAAAGAAATATTATTATAATGCACTTCCTTCATTTCGAAAAAATATGTCTATCTTACGCTTTCTTTTCGTCTTGTGCACTGTTTATAAATGTTACATATGCAGCAACCAGTATTAATCTGCTATCATGTTTATTAGTGTCTGATGTAAACTAAATTTATAACATTTCAAATTGAAAATCTCGATGTTTTTATGACAAAACTTATAATTTATGATACAGAAAGAAATTTTTGATCTGTATCAAAATTGTACATTATAGAATTTGAGTATTTTGCAAGAAATGAGCGTAAAAAATACATAGGAAAAACTTCTTAAGTTGAAAGAAAACATTTCATCTCGGGCTGTGTTATTCTTCTATGCCTAAACTAAAGATAAATCCATCAACAATTGATTTTGGCTTCTTAATACCGACAGTATTTATAAATGTCATTTCAAAAAACACTTAAAAAATAAAGTAAAAGGGCTTGTATATTTTAAACAATATTATCTCCCAAACTTTCCATAACTTTCCATACTTTCTTTCCATAACCTTTCCAGAACTTTACATACTTTAAATACTTTATTTCTATAACTTTTCCATAACTTTACATATTTTAGATACTTTATTTGAGTTAGTTACAAGTTTTGAGATGTTTCACCGCAGAAATTTAATATCGTAAATCACACAACAAACGGAAGATACAATGAGATACATAATCGAAGAATTATCTTCCTAAAACATTTCTTGATTCACAGAACTACTAATGCTACCTATCGATAATAAAGTATTTAACATTTACTATGAATCAAATCTATTTTTTAAAAATGTGATTCCACTATCACATCCGACGGTATTTTAAAGTACCGTCGGAGCATAAAGGGTTAAGGCAGTCAGTTTTAACCCCTTCGCGACCAGCGCCCTATATGTGACGTGCAGGGTACTGGTGATAAAATATTAAATATTCTGTAAAAAACAACTTGTCGAGAAGCTGTTGAATATACACTTGAATAGTTTCATGTGTAAAAGTTTCTTCACGTGACATAGTGCAGAGCGACGCGATGTATTAGATTCACTCAATGATTCGTCATAAAAGTTGTCTAAAATTCTGAAATACTTTCCAAAATGTTATAAAGAAATTTCAAATAGATAAAAGTATCTCAATTTAATTCACGTTTATACCGCGATTAATCGTTAATGCGAAAGGTTGTTTATTGTGCATATATTATTGGCGGTTGCTTAGAGATTTAATATTGTGAATGTTCTATTTTCGACTTAGACATGGAGTCGAAGGACGAATGCTGTCTTGAGAATTCCGAAAAAAGAATTCTTCAAGAATTGGAAAGATCGGATCTTGCGGAAGCATACAAGCAATCTCGCGTACCTGACGTTCAAAAGAACTCTATTATTACTGCATTCTTTAAGGAGTGCGATGAATATATTCGAGAAAGACAAGCAGCTGATGATTTCAAGACTAATATGATCTTTTAACAAGAGGTGAGAATTGTTCTTTATAGAATATTACCCATTTCCATATTAGTTGTATTTCTTTCTCCTTTTTTTACTTTTAAATTAAAACTTTTTAAAAATGAATATAAAACTATTTTTTTTTCACATATATATATATATATATATATATATATATATATATATAATTTGAATATGTAACTTTCATTTTTAGTCTACAATATTACTTTTACAGAAGAACTAACAGGGAATAGGTTCATAAGAAATCTGGAACCACGCTCTAAAAAATCAAATTGCCTCACGTTGGTAACCACTGCCGTAGATCCTCATCTTCACGTATAATTTTCTTAAATTCTAAATCTGATAGTTTAGTGAGAAAAAAATACTTTTTAAAGCTTAATAATGTATCCACCTTATCACAGATATGGACCCGTATAACTTTTTGACGTCATACTGTGACTTTGTCAACTTCGATGTGAAGTCATTATGGACGCTTTTTAACTTCTCCGTGACGTCACACTGTAACCACTTTGTGAAATCACGGAGTGACGTCAAGGTGAAAACTGTTACTTTTGTACTGATTCTGCATCCGACCGAGTGATCAGATTTTAACCGAATTCAGCCCGAAAAAGGTTGCATTTTTTTCTGTTGGATTAGAAATCCGCTGGCGTTATCACAACATATCTATGCGATTGTGCTTTTTCTTAACTAAGTTATATGAAACAGAAATACAGGAATAAACTAAACATTGAATCTGACTTACGACGGATATTATATGCAAGACTATCTTTTTCATTAGCAATATAAGAGAATTTGTGCAATCAATCTACTATATATGAATCATTAACACCGATATCTCATTAATTTTTATAGTTTTTTTCTACCAAAAAAACTGTTTTTTGATATTATGTCATGTATATTACTTTTTATTTGAATTTTAATCAATTAGTCAATCTAAGTACCCCTTTAGTAATGCGATCTTGTATTTTTATATGCAACAAAACCTCATAAGATGGAAGCACAAAAGACCAGAGAAGTATTCCGTTTTAGACAGGTTTCGTTTTTACAGTTTTTTTTTTAAATATAAAATTTACGTTTGCTACCTGGTAGTACACGAAAGTTTGAACTTCAATTTACTGTTACATCGGTCTAAAAATTTAAAAACCCCTGATAGATAGTATGGATATTAAATGCACATTTTGAAATTCATCTATACAAAGTCATTTAGGAAATAAAAGCATACAGAGTAAAAAATAAAACATAATAATAAATTTATCATATTTTAACTTCATCCTTCAAGTATATGCATCAATTTTTTTTGCAAATTAAAAATTTTCTGTAAAACATATTTAAATTCTTACTATTTGTGTAACTTGCATATTTTCTGTTGCATTAGAAATCCTGGCCTTGAAAACTTTTCACTTAGAAAGTTTAACAAATGAAAAGTTTTAAGCCATTATGTATATTTGTCTCTTTATAGATTTTAACACATGACACATAAATTACATCCAATGACATTGAAATGTTTTTACTTTTTCTTAATAACACATCTCCATGTTAACGCTAAATATTTCTCAATTGTATTTACACATTCTTATTTGTTATAAATGCATCTTCTGAGCAGATGTTAAAAATATTTTTTAATGAAAATATGCAATCCAAACTTTTTCGGCACATACTTAACACAAAATTTAAGCTTTTTTTTTATACCTTAGTCTAAAACACATTGTAATGTTATTGTGTGTGTTAAGTATTCCTAGATTTTGGTCCAACATTATTGAAAACCCTTTTTCAATATATTTCAACATGTTTATAGCTCAAATTTTATGTATTTATTTAACAAGAAGCTGCATTTAGCTGTTGTTTAACAGATAACGATATACGTTAATCAATTTTATTACTATTTTATTTTAATGAAATAAATCAGTTGATATTTATTTTCATTACAATAGAGTTGAATTATTTGAAAAAGAAAAAGTTTATATTATATCGCGCGTTCTTATATGATTTTTTTTATTTAATTTGTTACATAGTAGTCCAAAGATGAAAAAAAACCCAAATTTTTTTTCAATCCCTGCTCTTGAAGTTCTTGCTATGTTAAGTATTTTAATGACATAAATCTATTATTTATTCATATTTTGCTGATGCATTCTTTCTCAATTGCTATTGAGCAAGTGTTATTACTTTTTCTTTATCCAGTAATTCAAAAACTTTTATTATACACTGTTTTATAAAAATAGACTAGCAAAATCAGAGACAAACTATCAATTTTTTACGTGTATACAAATCATAATTGTTGTTCTTACTTTGAATCGTACAGTTAATAATTTAATTACTAAGAAAAAGTTGTAAAGTCTGTTATGTATGTAAATTATAGTAGATCTACTTAAAAATATATTTAAAATAAAATGTTTTAATGCCTGATTAAAACGTTTCTAAATTTTAAAGTATTAAGCTTGAAAACAATATTATTTAAAGAAAATGTTTCTTTTTATTTATTTAGTAACTTAAATATCTTTAAAAGTTTGCTAATTAAGTTAACCTTTGATTTTAATACTTTTCCACGTTATTTTAAAATTTGATAAACATGTGATTTTAACCAATGATATTAAAGAAAATACAAAACTGATTAAAATGCAATTTAAATCACTGATTGTAATCATCTGTTAAAAAATCTTGTTCATACTGCTATTTGATTCAACAAAATAAACATTAAATTTATTAAATTTAATTAAATAAAAAAAATATTCAGTATTTGTAACATGTTTATATGAAACTAAACGAAATCGTTATAATTTAATGTGACAACAGTAAAAATAATATTTTCTTATGCCTATTTTTCATCGGACAACATTTTCTATTTTGATATAATCCAAGTAGCTCATTTTTTAGCCTTTTTCGAAGAAAAAAATTTTCCAAAAAAATTACAGCATTGACAGGAATAAAGTATAAGGACGTTAATGCCAATATGATATTTTCGGACTGAGATTTTCTCTGAAATTGACTGAATTGACTTTTTGACTAAAATTCATCTTGGGTGGATTCCCGAGCAGTTTTTGTTTTTCTTAAATCGTATCTTTGTTCCAGCAAACTTTCCTCGTCTGTTCCAACGATTAAATAGCCTGCTTGGTTGTTTTATATATGATCTTTTATTCAGATGTTTTGCATAAGCACTTAGTAAAAACTGCTATGTAAGGATATTTTTCACCCTTTTTTCTCTTATATGTTCTTATATCCCCCTGTGATTAGCAAGATAATTGCATACAAATTTTATGACCGAGACTCCTAATTAAAATTTCACATTTGAAGAATATTTGTTTTATGCATTTCACCTCAATTACTTTAAAAAATAATTCAAGTTCATACGTAAAGTTTGGAAAGTTTGTTTTTTCGTCCTTATTTTTTTAAATAGCTTTTGTTCATTACATTTTATGATAAAAAATCACATCCTAATTACTATTATAAAAATGTAGAACAAACAGGAAATACAACAATATTATAATATCAAATAAAACATTGTTTAAATTTTTAGAGTTTTTAAAAATCCTATTAATGAGTAATAATATAAGATCTTCTAAAAAAAAGAAAGGAAGAAAAGTTTATATCAGAGGTAATAAAAGCAAAATATGCTCCTAAAAAAATATCGGGGTATACATATATCGGGGTGAGGGAAATAAGGTCTTTTCCTTATCAATCTTTAAAATTTTCTATTCTAAACAGCATGTGAAATAATAGTAGTTTTTGCAGTAACAGTAGTTTTGAAATAACAGTCATTTAAATTTATGGAAAACAAAAATTGAAAATAACGATAATTAATTATATTATGCATTTTTAATACATTATGTACATATTTTTCGGAAAATATTAAATTTATTTTAATAATCTGATACAAGTAGCAGTCATGGTACCCTTGAAAGAGGAGGGCATAGCACCCTCCTGGATTTTAGCATTTTAACTATGAATATTTTACCGTTTATGATTTTAGAAAATAATAAAAATTATTTAAGAAAATACTTAAACTAATTGAACACTAACGGAAAATATTACTATTAAAGGTGTACAAGTTTTGTTATTTATTATTTAAAACGCATCTGTTTATTACAAAATTCTCCCCCCCCCCCCCCCCCCACAACACACAAACACATCTCTGTTTCTCCCTCACCTGTATATTATTTTCTGCCGTTTCCGGCGGTAGAAGTAATTTATAATTAATAAATTTGTTTCAGTGAGTTTAACAAAACTTTTTAATTATGTATATATATATATATATATATATATATATATATATAATATAATATAATATAAAATGAAAACGAAAAATTTTCTTAAATTAAAATAAAAACTTTTTTTTTCTTCTCGTGGTGTACGTGTAGAATTATCTTTGTATCATAATTTCATATTGCATATTAATTGAAATTGATCTATTTAAGGATCATTTTGCTGTAGGTCAGTACATATATTATTGAATATGGGTTAGTTTACAAAAGATTTACAAAACCAATCGCATCCAGACCCCCAATGCATTAAGATGGCGCTTTTTTTCTTGTAATTTCAAAGATTTTTAAAATATCATTTTGGTGAAAATGCGATTTCCCACTATGGTGTTTGTTTTTTTTATCATACATATGACATGACGTATGTGACGTAGTGAAACGTCACAGTGACTTTACAAAAAATTAAAAAATTGGCAGAAAATCTTTTCTGCAATGTATTTTGAAGTGTTTTTGTGATTTTTTTAAGGTTTCTAAGCACATCACATTTTAGTCAAAATGTGACGTCAATGCGTAGTGGTATTTTGGAGACAGAGTGATGTGACCACTGTGAATGCCACCATTCTTGCTGGACCATGCATAATAGGTAAACTACAGAATTAATAGATATTGAAAATGCAAATATTGAACAATACTATTAGAAACTCTTAGCCATATTTTTCAGTGCGCAGATCAAAATGATTAATTTATTTCACACGCATTGAAACACTTAAAAGAATTTTGTGCACTATAATCATTATACGCCATGGATATATTTATCAAGATTTTACATATAAATTTAATTTTAAATTAATATTATTTAACATGATTTAAGCAATGTGTAAATAAGAACGTTTGAAGTACAATTATTCGCAACATCCGCTGACTATAGTTTGGCTATAGTTATAGTACAATAAAATAATACAAAATTAGTCTAAACTTTCTATGGCTTAAATGGGTTAACTGTTAAATTATAAAAAGATAAAATAATAAGATTCTTCTAAATAAAATGTTTTCCTTTTAAGATGAATTTAGCCACATTCTTCAGGATATTAAAATTGCGCCGAAACCAAATGTAATTAAACAATTTTTCTTTTAAATATTTAACAAAAGAGATAATAGCATACTAGAACATCTTCTTAAGTGCAGTTTTAATCTTAATTAAAAAAAGAGGAAATGCTGTATGTTTTTCTGTTGAAAATTTCACTATTAAATCAGCATAAAAGAATGGTTTACTGTTACCCTTTTTGAGATGGTCCAGTGTACCCCATGTAGGCATGGAATAAGACAATGCTCTAAAATATTTTATTTTATATAAAAAGACAAATTTTGCGTGGATTTACCAATAAAATTAGTACTTCATCGTTATATATCAGATGTATTTTCTTCAATATTTCAAATTATGTATAATTTAAATTAATTAGCAAAAATTTTAAATTCTAAAAATGCGAAATTTTGCTTTTGTAGCTAACAAAAACTCTTGCAGTAAAATGACTAAATTCTGCTTTGACCTTATGATTTAAGGTTGTAAATATTCATTACTAAATACTATCATTTATGAGTACTTATATGAAGTTGAAGCAATGTAAAATGAATATATTTTTAAGTGGTGCTCCAGCGTGTCCTTATGTCTTACAGTCGCCTATCTTCCTTTATATGAGAAAATGGGAATCAAATGTTCAAATCCAAATCTCAGCTTCAAAAGCATTAGAAAGAATATTTTCCAATAACTACAAGTTTCATTACTGATTATGTACGTAATTTTCAAATTAATAATGATGCGTTTTCAGAAACAGCATTAATATTTGTTATTCGTGCTGTGACATATAACTTTCAAATTCCCACATTTTAATGTAATAGTATCTAATTTCATGAATATGTTTGATTCATGATCTTTAGTATATATCTGAATAAATTTTAGCAAATTGAGAACCAGTAAACAAAATTATTTATTGCGTAAAAGTTTTTTCTTTTTTTTTTCTATAGCGATTTCACCCTTGAATTTCACAATATTGCGAATTTGGATCGACCATAATTTCAAATGTCGACTTTTTTTTTAAAAACACGCTTTCATTAATTGGATTTTTACATTAATAAAATGAGAATTTTCATAAAAATAAATATCACAGTTCAATTCCTCATTAAATTTCGTATAGGAATCATGTGTTATATTTCATTATCACTATATTGCCAACAAAGTTATACGCAGTTGAAGTTACGAAATTCCAAATTGCACTAATGTGGAGTGCGCGGGTGCTGATACGAAGTGTGTCCATGGATTAAAACTAAGTAGGAAATGCATTCATACCTTCCATTGCCATCGGCACTAATCTAATGAGATGAAATACTTGAACATATGCAAGGTTATTATAATGGAAAAGTTGGATTGCAACATGCTTTGCAATTAAAACAACTGTGATTTCAGGTGTTTCCGCTATTTTTTTTTTCTTAAGGGTATTTTAACAAACAAAAGAGTTGCAAAAATTTAAATTTGATTGAAATTTATTTTTCATGATTCCATGAGAAAACACAAAAAAAGAAACATGAAAAAATTATTCAAAGTAATACAATTTAAAAAGATTAAAGATCAAATATCCTTACTTCTTGAGCGAAAAATTTAAGAAAATTGTGAAGTTCAAATTTAGGATTAAAAAAATGCATTAATGGGAGTGGAAATTGAATAAATAGGGGTAAAAGAAAGTATTTCTACATTCTATCAATATTGCATTGTTGCATTGTCTTAAGGCAAAGCTAGGATAGTCTGCGCACAATTCAACAGAATTGCAATAAAAAATCTAAATATTAATTTTTTGCTAAACTATCCATGAATAATTTTTACTTCATTTGTTTTTTATGCATTTCCATTGCTATTTAGTTGTTATGTTGCAATTTAATAGAACAGTTGTTATAAAACCAAGAAAGTTATTTTGAGCAATCTCTCCTTACAGGGTTGGTGTGATTGCGCACATGGGTAGGAGAGATTGCTACTAATAATAACTACAATTAAATTGTTAACAATAATAATTACACTTAAATTACATTGCTATAAGGTTTTAGTGAACAAATTTTATTGTATTGGAAGTGAATATTTCAACCTAATGCTTAAAGAATCAGAAAAAGGAAATAATTTTAAAAACGATTAAAAATTTTTAATTAAAGGAAAAAAATTAAAGAATCCGAAAAAGCAAGTCCAGGTAAGATTACAAAATAAAATTACGTAACTTAATAACACGTTTAACTTAAAATTTGTCCATTTTCATTTTTTATGCAAATTTACCAATAAGCTGCGTAATCTCTCCTAGCATGGAAACTAATGGGAACAATGCGCCATCTCTCCTAAGTAGCAGATGCGCAAACTCTCCAATTTCGGTAGGAGAGATTGCGCTGTCTTTTATTTAAACATGGCCGCTACTAAAACGAACAGTTGATGTTCACATTGTTAGTTTAGATTAGTAGCTTATGAGAAATCCTTTAAGTTTAAAATATTTTGTACTATTGACATTGTATAGAAATTCTGATGAATAGCTATGAAAATTCAATCACTTACTTTGGGAAAACAAAACAAAATAGCAATACTTTATCTTAGACGCTCAAAGCAATCAACGTGCACTTTCAAGTAGACACTCCACTACTGTTGTTGAACAACTACCTGGAGTCGCTGCACTCTTACTCTACTCCTTCCCCCCGAACCTCTATGTGCGCAATCTCTCTGACCGCTCCATATCTCCTGGCTTTACCTTATGTTTAAATTTTTCTTTCTAACTTTAATTTTCGGATGGAAAATTTTAATGTATTATTTCAAAATATATCTTGATATATTATTGTAAACATTGTTCCGGTAGAGCACATACTTGCAAAAGTATTACCAAATACTACTACTATGAGTATCGTTGCTTCTATCCTATATATCTATTAACCCCTTGGCGACGAGCATCCTTTACAGAACTTTTAACCATTTACCACCGGTTTTTCAAACCAAAAATTTGCGCCTAATTGAATCGCAGAAATGCTATGGTTAAATAAGGCAAAGCTCACAATAAAAATTAACTGGTGGGAATAATGAAGGATTCTGAGCATCTTATGCGTCACGTATACGTGTCGTTCGTCCCCAACGGGTTAACACTAACAATATGTGAATATTTTCACAAATGAGATGTAAATGAACATTTATTGGTGAATATTCGTTATGCATATTTTAAATAACATTATTACATATTTCGTAGTTTTTATAATGCCTATAATCTAATCTCCAGTTATATCACATTAACGCTGAAATTTATTGTTGCATAATACATTGAGAAAATAATTGAGAAAATATCGTATTTGTCATGAAATGCATGTAAAATTAAATCCTGCCTTATTATATTTTAATGCGTATAAAACTGATCATTATACATAAGGTAAAGCCAGGAGAGATGACTGGGTCGGAGAGATTGCGCACATAGAGGTTCGGGGGGAAGGAGTAGAGTGAGCACGCAGCGACTCCAGGTAGTTGTACAACAGCAGTAGTGGAGTGTCTACTTGAAAGTGCACGTTGATTGTTTTGAGAGTCTAAGATAAAACATTGCTATTTTGTTTTGTTTTCCCAAAGTAAGTGCTTGAATTTTCATAGCTATTCATCAGAATTTCTATACAATGTCAATAGTACAAATTATTTTTAACTTAAACGATGTCTCATAAGCTACTAATCTAGATTAACAATGTGAACATCAACGGTTCGTTTTAGTAGCGACCATGTTTATATAAAAGGCCGCGCAATCTCTCCTAATACCGAAATTGGAGAGTTTGCGCATCTGCTACTTAGGAGAGATGGCGCATTGTTTTCATTAGTTTCCATGCTAGGAGATATTACACAGCTTACTGGTAAATTTGCATAAAAAAATGAAAAATCAAAATGAACTAATTTTAAGTTAAACGTGTTATCAAGTAACTTAATGTTATTTTGTAATCTTATCTGAACTTGCTTTTTCTGATTCTTTATTTTTTTTTCCTTTAATTCAAATTTTTTAATCGTTTTTAAAATTATTTCTTTTTTCTAATTATTTAATCATTAGGTTAAAATATTCACTCCTAATACAATAATATTTATTCACAAAAATCTTACATCACTGTCATTTAAGTGTAATTATTATTGTTAACAATTTAATTGTGGTTATTATTAGTAACAATCTCTCCTACCCATGTGCGCAATCACACCAACCCTGAAAGGACAGATTGCGCAAAATAACTTTCTTGGTTTTATTACAACTGTTCTATTAAATTACAACATAACAACAAAATAGCAATGGAAATGCATAAAAAACAAATGAAGTAAAAATTATTCATGGATAGTTTAGCAAAAAATTAATATTTAGATTTTTTATTGTTATTCTTTTGAATTGTGCGCAGACTCTCCTAGCTTTACCTTATGTGTTATATTTGATCGATGTTAAAACAACAATACTAACTTTTGTTTTATTTGCAGCGTTAATCTTTTTAAGTTAACGAATATATATTTATCTCTGTTCTCAGTTAAAAATAGTTCTTAAAAGTGAAAAGTCCGACAGTCTGTATTTCATTATTACTGAACGTTTTTCGAATATTTTACAAACAATTTCTCCCCACTCCCCCAAAAATATTATAATAAATTCAGTGAAATTTTCGTTAAGAAAACTCCTGACGAACAAAGCCACGTTTTATGAAAAAAATCTCTTAAGTCCCGGTCATTACATGTACCGGGTGTCCCAAAAATGGCTGATGGATTTTAAAATTCAATAACTTACAAACGGTGTATTAAAAAAATTATTGCAGGAGGGTTATGTATGATGTCAGGAGTTTTCTTACTGTGATTCTTGATTTTAGCTCGAATTTCAAACAATAGGCGCTGACAGCGATTGGCGCTCGGTCGAGGCAGAAACTGACGCCCCTCAGCATTTATGCTACGCCCCCTGAATACTTGGCCTGAGCATTGACAAAAATTGCTGCTGTCGCAGGCTGATTTTTTTTTCAGCGTTTGTACGGTCCCTCGAATCTCAACACCAATAACATCTGAAGTTTTCTTTGCCTTATTTTATCTCAGAAAAACTAGGCAAAGAAAACTTTTAGAAATTATTGGTGTTAAAGTTCGAGGGACAGTTCAAACGCTGAAAAAAAAATTCGGCTGCGGCAACCACCATATTTATTAGCGCGCAGGCCTAGTATTCAGGGAGCGGTGCATCAATGCTGAGAGTCAGTTTCCGTCTCGACTCAGCGCCATCTATTGTGTGAAATTCGAACTAAAATCATGAATCACAGTAAGAAAACTTCTGACATCATACATAACCCACCTGCAAGAATTTTTTTAATATCTGTCACCGTTTGCAAGTTATTGAATTTTAAAATCCATCAGTCATATTTGGGACACCCGGTACACTGACTGTGTTATATTTTTCTGAAATCGACAATTTTAGTGTCCACAGTTTACAGTCTCAACACTGGCCATTTTACGGAGATTTCACTGTACTAATCCTTGAAACTTTACTTTTCAACTTTGCTAAATTAATTATATATATATATATGTGTATTTATTTACGTATGGAATATATATATATATATATATATATATATATATATATACTAATATATTAATATTAAAGTCATTATTTATTGGACAAGTGTCTAAATTAATGTAAATAAGGTTTATTGTTGTAAATGTGAGAGTCTGCGGTAATGAAATCCTCGCTGTTTGTCCACGATATTGAGTTCAACAATTATAAACATTTGAAAGGATTCCAAACACCATATTCTAATGGAATAAGCTGTGTATTGTCTTCAAAATAAATGTTAAACCCAAATATGGTGTAAAATAAGTGTATATTTCTTCAGACCTGAATAATCGAAGGGTTTATTGGAAGAAGATGTTAAGTAATAAAAATTAAATTTTGAGACCTTTATTAGTTAGCATACATTTTATATGCTAACTAATAGTACTGAACTCTATAAAAAAAACTTCTAAAAGTTAGTTTTCAAATATAAAAAAATATTAATATTATTTAAATTATTAAAAATATAATATTAAATAATTATAAAGAACTCATATCTTAAACACTAATTAATATTTTAGCATTTTAACTTTACCATATGATAGAATACCTCATAATTCCTTTATTAATAAAATAAATGAATTTTTGAGAAAATATAATATGATATTTTCTTTCAAGATAACAATTTCAAGCAGACATTATGCATTCGTCGTGAAACATTCTCTAAGAAAACTTATGACAAAAATAAATATATTTTTTTTTCACTAAATTATACATGCTTTTTTGGTTATCTTCTTAACTTTAAATTGCTCTCCCATACTTAAAAGTAAAAAAAAAAAAAAAAGAAAGAAAGACACCGAAAATACTGATTAATTCATAACACGCGAGAGAAAACACATCACAATCTAATAAGTTTAATGGGTACGTATTTTCTTTTTTAAATATTAAAATAGCTTCTCAACATTGAAATGCCATTACTTTCTTCAAATTTACTTTTTTCCGCATTAATTGAAATGAGAAGTTGTCAAAAAGTCTGTTAATTAGTGTCATGATTTCATTTTCAGCCAATTGCATTTTCTTCGTGTAAGTTAATGGTCTTTTGCATTTTTTTTCCTTTAGTTTATATTTACTATTTGTCAAATTAAAAGCTTTTATCTGTATTTAGTTCTTTCTTTTCGTAAACTGTGAGGAAGAGGTTGTTTCTTTACATTTGTGAAGAAAATTTATTTTATATTGATTTCAATTTACATTATACTTTCTCAAGCTAAACTCAGTAGTTTCATTTATATACTAATACATATATCTGAACTAAAATATAAAACTTTTTCTTCGCCTTTTAGATGAATGTTACATTTTCTAATTAAAATAAAGCTGATGGTTAAGGATGAGCAAATACATATGCATATTTTTATGCCTGTCATTAGGTTTTTATGAAACCGCAACAAAATAGCAAAAGATATTTAAAATTTTAAACTATCTATTTCTTCTTAAAATTTTTCATTAAAATCACAGTTTGTAAACAATTTATAGGATATAAATCTTTACATGTTGAAGAAGCTTTCTCGAATAGCGTCATAGAACACACATGACTGTGTAAACGCTTTTCTCATTAAAAATTCAAAATTTTAGAAAATAATAATAACAATAATAATAATAATAATAATAACCTTTTCCCCATTTCTTGCAATGGTATATGAAGTCCAAGAGTATTATCAAGTAATCATAAAATAATATTTTCGTAAGATAATCGATAGATTTAAAGATATATTCTTAATGATATCGCCAATTCTCAGTCAGTCGACACATTCATAGACAATAATTAATTTCCTGTGAATGAATATAATGAAATTTTCATAATAATTTAATTTTTTTAATTCTTTATAAATACACAAAAAAGACGAATCTTTCTTAATTTAGGAAAATATAATATAACCACCAACAAAAATGTACAAAATCCTCTTTCAAGTTACCCACAATTCCGAAAAGCGTTATTTATCTTTAGAAACCTCTGAAAGCAATATATTTTCGACATTTAACGAAGAATTTATAAAAAATGATTTCTTTTGCTGCCACTGATTTTCGGAAACGTTTCCGAATTGTTTTTAGAGTGTATTAATCAGTTTTCTGAAACCGGAATATTGTTTTGTTTTAAGCTACCAATTCTCATTCAAACATTTTCAGCTGCGTAGTTGAATTTATACGTGAAGAGTAATAATATAATATTAATTTTAATGCTAATGTTAATGCTGATAATTTATCATGTTTGTCTGTAAAACACATTTGTTGAACAGAACATGAAAATGTTTACGATAGTATTGATAGTATCCTAAAAACCTATATTCCATGTTGAGAAAACTGATAAATCCACTATAAAAACAACAACGTTTCAGAAAACCAGTACCAGCAAAAGTAACTTTGTTTTTAAAAATAATTTTCAAAAATATATTCGTTTTTGAGGTTTCTAAAGATAAAGAACGCTTTTAGGAATCATGGGTACCTCGTAAGAGATTTTTCTGTCCGTAGTTATATATTTCTAGTTTAAGAAACATCTGTCTTTTTTTACAGTGTAGTGCAATTATAAATTTATTAAATAAAAATTTTCGAGTGGTTGTGTCTGTGCGTACACGTGCATATTCTTATGCACGCAAGTGTATACGTTTACACGTTTAAACAGAATTTTGCAGAAAATGGTAGGGCGGATTTGTACTCTTTGACAATTTCCAGATTCGTGTCACTGTGCTCTTCAATTAAGAAATCCTCCTCTACATGCGTTTGTTGCTTGTGCCGTTTCAGAAACAGCTTTTCGTAAGTTAAGTTTCAACAATAGTCCACTAACAGGGAGGAATTCCATGAAATTTGTACTTAAAAAAAATTAGATGTTGTGGAGAAATTGCTCATAGTGTTTCACGTTACAACTGTTTGGAAGGAAAAGCATGGTATAACGGTAATCAGATTTGTGGTATTGTGTTCTTGAATTAAGAATACCTCCGCTTCATGCTTTTGTTACTTGTGCCGTCTCAGAAACAACTTTTCGTAAGTTTCAACAATTACTCACTAACATGGAGGAATTCCATGAAATTTAGTACTTAAAAAAAAAAAAAAAAATCAGATGTCTTGGAGAAATTATTTGTGCTACAATGTTCTTCAATTAAGAAACCCTCCGCTAAATGCTTTTGTTGCTTATGCCGTTTCAGAAACATCGTTTCGTAAATTTTAACAATATTCCGCTAACATGGAGGAATTCCACGAAATTTAATACTTAAAAAAAAAGAAATCAGATGTCCTGGAGAAATTGCTCTTCGTGTTTCACGTCACAACTGTTTGCAAAAAAAGCATGGTATGACCAGGGCTTTGAAAATTTTATAAAATCTAGTTGCCACTGAAATATTTACCTCTACCCCCACCTCCTCTCTCGTGATTAATTTTCAAAAAGAACAAAAGTTTTCTTTTTCATGAATTTATCGAATAAAAGATAATAATCATAGTTTAGAATTATTAGTTACATAGTTAATTAATAATTTAATAATATAATTTAGACAGATAATATAAACCAAGTTTTCTAATGAGACTTATCAAAATTATATATCTTTGAAAAAAAAACCTTAAAGGTTGAATTAATTGCTTTAAATGTCTGGATAGTTGAGTGCTACAAAACCTATATCTGAGGATATAGGTTATTGACTTAGGAAGTCAACATCGAAGAAAAAGTGAAGTAGGAAAACAATTTTTTGGTTCTTTTCATGTCGAAGTCAGCCAAATAATTCTGATGTTATTATATTAAAATTTTCCTTTGATGAACTTATTTTTGCCAAATTAAAAATACCGCCAAAGAGAAAAATGCCGTCTGTGCTCATTTCTTAGGTCAATATTTGCCCAAAAATTAAAACAAAACACCAGAGTGTTGAAACGACCAGAAACAAAGCAACTTGGTTGTAAGATTTAAAAAAAAAAAAACTCGGTCGCCAGTGGCGACCCTGAGTATGAATGTAATGAAAATGAATTTTTTGAAATAAGTATCTGAATATTTGCTAACATTCCTGCACGAGGTTGTTGACAATTCATTTTTAATATTGAGAACTCGCCTAAGATTAAAACTCATGAAAAATGTCCTTGAATCTATTTTTCTAAAGGATCCTATAGATCAAGATCTCGTCAAACCGTCATTCGATAAAAACAACTTTTATCATATAACATCCCTTTCCAAAGTCCTGGATAAATAGATAGAAAAATATTGCTAAAAAACCTAATAAACCGTCACTAGAATAATATATGAACCTGTTATGCTGCCATTTTAGACTCATCTATTCCGCACATTTTTTCTACAAATGATTGTTTAACAATTAGAAACTAAAATATGTTTATGAAATTAAGTAGGAGAGACAACGTTTCCAAATTTCAACACACTGTAGTTGCCTTATGTACTTTACATAGTTTTTCAATTTCATCTGAAAAAGAAAATCGAAGAAAAGGAAGGATTTAACAATGTAAAGATATTAGAAAATGAAATTGAATCAACGAAACCAAATATAAAAGGGATTTTTTCGACAAACTTTTTAGGCCATATTAATGTTTTAGTAAAATGTTATACATTGTATCGTAATACATCTTAATAATAATGTAATTTTCTATTTAATAATAGTTGTAATGTAAATATTCTGTAGTGGTGATTTCTAGATGAATTGTTTCATTTTAGAGTTTCTTTTTTCATTTAAGTATATTGAAAAAAAAATATCTTCTTTTTCAAGAATCATAAATAAAATTCATTGGCATGCTTATTAAAATATTAATACAGGTTATTCACAAAGTTCTGTTGACATTACAAAATATATAACTGGAGGTAAATGCTCATTATGTTTTTTCAAACGTTTCGACAGTGTGTAAAGTTTGTACAGGAGCACTCAGAACACTTCAATGTGCGCTCTTTTGTTGTCCGCAGAACAGTCAACGCTACATAAAATACACGCTCCTTCCCTGTATATATATACAGGGTGTTCGAAACAGATTGAAACGCACTTTATTTTTTTTCCTGTTAGAGATACTTCCTAGGCGATACATCCCTATGTAGGTCTACCGTATGGTTCCTCACACTTCCTGTCAACTTAAAGTTGTCCATATCTATACATCGTACAATAGTATGCTGGGGTTTCTGGGAGAGTCCTTTCCATATAAAACGTCGGTGCTGGAGTTGCATTTTAATTAAGCATTGCTCTTCGCATACCACAGCAGGTATTGGGCTTTTTTCTATTCTGTAGCCGTCATGTGTCAGTCACAATTCCCTACAAAGAAAAAGAAAACAAATATGTAGATGCAAATAAAAATTTAGACACTGAAGAACACATCACTAACTTTATAATATAAACTGAACAAAAAAAAATCGCCAACTGTTATCCCAAACATTTCAAGAAATATAATGTTTTCTATTGGTAACAAACTTTGATGACACTCTGCTTAACAATTTAACTACAATAAATGAAGTAATTTCCTAGTACCGTCATCCCTGCTGAAGCGTCACAATCGTTGGCTCCCAGAGAATGACGGTGTAACGAGGTTTGACTGAAAAATTTTTCGCTCACAAAAATTTTTGTGTACCCTGTTGTTTGCAGAGTTTTTAAAACAATAACAATTACCCAAACTCACATAATTTTTGAAAAATTCGCATTTTTCCATTACACACAAATAATTTATAAATACAAAACTTTGCGGGCGCTCAGCGGGAGAGTTGAGGAGCACCCGAGGTACCTAATAACGCAGAATTATCCAAGGATTGTTGATAATGATTTTCGAAAAACTATGTCAGTAATTAGATGAGATATTAATTAAAAAACCTCTCTAGAAAAACGTGGCGTGGACGAAATTGGCATTGCAACTTTGCGAACTCCTTTCGAAGCGCGCTTGGCACAATGCCAAGTTTAAACTTTGTACAAGGTCATTATTTATATGTAAGGTGAATCACAGTCATGAGTAGTCAACATTTTGCATTCTAATTAAATTCAGTTATTGAAGGCAATTATTGAAAAATACTTCATAGATTAATTCCAAGACTTTAAAAGTCAGTAATTTTGAGACAGCAATCGCTTATTACTCAATATCTTATTCATTTATAAATACGAGACTTTTCAATTACAAATCACTTCAATAATCATGCCTGCAAGTATCACACTGTTAAAAATTTGCAGCAAACTGTCCAGTCATTTGACCGTTTTGATAAAATTCGGTTACATAACCATCATTTAACTCTATTCTGACCATAATATGGACAGTAATGTGATCAGAATAGAGTTAAATTACTGTTCTGTAACCATTTTCTATAAAAACGGTCTAATGACTGGACAGTTTGCTGCAAATTTTTAACAGTGCATGCTTCTCTGTTTAAAAGGAGTCAGAAAATTTCACGTTGTTAAACATTTTTTTTTTTGAATTCGTATGAAAATATTCTACTGTTACGTCAAATATGATTGACAAGATACTTCACTTGAGCAACTCTGTGACCTCTTTGAACACCATTATTGATAATGTATTCACCAATATCCCCATGCAATGTGGCGTTATTCATTCGTTTTTTAGTCATCATAAACAGATTTGGATAAGGTTTTTAAAAAGTCATAAAGAATAGCGATATTTGTTACTATTTAGGCTTCATATCTCTCTGAACGTTCATGGCATATCCATCTATACTGTACTCGTTTATACAGCTATACCTAGCCGTAAGTTGTATAGTTTTTAACAAAGTCTCATTATTGTTTTAGCAAATAGTTTTTGTAATATTACAGTTAGTAATTAATAAATTTATTGTACGGAGTCCTTTGTGCGCGAGTCAAACTTGCACTTGACTGATTATTTTTCTTCATCAGAGTAAATAATAAATGGCTGTAATGTCGATTATTAAAAACTTACTAAGGACAAAGTAAATGCATGCAGTTTTCTTTTTACTCAAATAAATAAACAATAATGTGAATATAGTGTAATTGTGAATATATTCAATGACTTTGACGCATGAGTTGTAAAATAAAACACACTCCTGTTAACTAAATTTCTTACTTTAAGACAAATATAAACTTCTAATTTCCTCTTATAACTTTCATTCATCTCAAAAGTTTATAACGCAAATATAAAATTCCTGTTCATAAGATAAAGAAAATTTCTACATACATAGTAAGAGTAGTAACTTTGTTATGACATACATACAGACGAAAAATAAAAAAAAGAAAAGATAAAGATACAATAGAGAAACTATTTAAAGAAGTTGAAGTTATGCCTGTGATAATTTCGGTTTTATGGTTCTTTTATTATGACTTTAGCATATTAGTTTAGATTTCTACATTTTAGTTTAATGACATATCAGCATCGCAGACAAGACAAATATACATTTTTTTTTATTATTATTATTCACATTTCTTCATAGCATTATTTGAAGTATTGATGTCTATAAAGAAATTCTACGTATTAAATTTTATTATTCAAAACACAATAAAATAAGAAGAAAATGTTTAGTTTTATGTCGATGAAAATAAAATACACTGGCTAAATAACTAAAATAAGAATACATTTTTTAAACAGGAATAAAAGATATTTTTAGAAGCACCTGAATTTTCATAATAACCATATTTTTTTAATGAAAAAGTATCCAGCGAAAAGAGTTTATTCTCTTGTAAAATGCCTCTTTTTTATCATTCCATTTTTTAAAGCATTTTTAAAGCGGACTTTTTAAATTAAACCAAGCAAAATTAAAGCAAGATTTTGACAACATATAAAAAGCAACTTTAAATGTACACTCCAAAAAAAAATAAATAAATAAAATAAAATAAATTCCGAACACATCTTATCTACCACTTTTATAAATCCTAGAATAAAGCTTTTTACTCCAAAATTCCCCTTTTTTTTAATAATTTTATAGATTTTCGTTACGATTAAAATATTATTGATCGTCAACATACATATCTATTCTTAAACAAACATTGAAAATCTTAATAGGAGCCCCTACATTTTTAACACATTCCAGAAAAATTGAAAAGTGTTTATGAATCCAGTTTGTCTATCTGTCTGTCTGTCCGTCTGTCCATGCCCTACTCGTACATGTACTCGGATGGGAATGTAATTTTTATATGTTATTGAGGTTAAGTGTAGAATGTTCGTTATTGCAATAGAAGTGTGTAGCATTTATAGTTCGTTTACAGGGAAACACAAAAAAATTCCGTTACATTGCGGCCTATGAGAAAAATTGTGTACCGGGCATTTTATTGATGTTACGATATTTGAAACAAAATGAGATTGATATGCATCACTGAGGTGGATTACAACAGGTTTTTCATAAGTATAGAATGAGTAGCATTTATAGTTTATTTACACAGACACACAAAAGTATTCCATTGCATTATGATATGTAGCGAAAAATCGATTGAGGGGTGTAATTTAATAATGTTCTAATATTTTAAATATAATGAAATTAAAAAGGAGCACTGTGGTGCACTGCAACATGTTTTCTGTAGATTATGGAGTTTGTATCATATATCTTTCGTTTACAGAGACGCACAAAAGAAATGGATTACCGGACTGATTATGATCGTAATTCTTAGAAGTGCGTTTACCACTGTGGTATGCTTTTTAAACTTATATAATTTTTAGTGTATTACGTGGTATGTATAAATTCTACCGGGCTAAACGACAGAATTCACACACATTTCCACATATATGGACAGCAATTGCTGAAAATGGGCCTAGAATGCTTTATGTGTATCTTAAACTTCTTATTTAGAATTCTAATTTCTTGTATGTAAAAATTAAATTTCTCAATAATATTTTGTTAATGGTTGAAAGTGCGTTTTTCACTGCGGTATGCTTTTTAAACTTATAAAATTTTTGGTGTATTACGTGATGTGTATAAATTCTATGGATCATATACCGGACTGAACGACATAATTCGTACACATTTTCACATATATGGGCAGCAATTGCTGAAAATGGACTTGAAATGCTTTATGTGTATCTTAAACTGCTTATTTAGAATTCTAATTTCTTGTATGTAAAAATTAAATTTCTCAATAATAGTCTGTTACTAGTTGAAAGTGTTTCGTAATGTATGCCTTATGTATTAATTTTCTTTCTTTGATTTCTTTTTATTCTGTTGATCATGCTGCATTTACTTTAAATACAAATTGCACAATTTTTAAAATCGTGTTCTATATGAGTTAAAGTGCTTTCGGGGAATGTGAATCTTGAGTAACTCTATACACGTACTTAACCGCTAGTCGAAGCATTAAAAATTTCTTTTCTTTGGCAATATAACACTCCTACGCAAATTACTTCTAAATATAAAATTATTATGTCGATTACACTTTACAGTTAATTTCAACACTTTTACGAAAATGTTTCACAAGAATAGTTAATAAAATATGGAACCCGATTTTTTTTTAAAAGAAATAAATGCCAAAAAGCCTTGTATGAAACAAATAATCTCTCAATTAATTATTTTTCCAAAATAGTCAATTTAAATTAATTTTTAACTAAATCAGCTTATCTTTTTTAAGTTAATTCCTAATTCACTACTATTTAAAATAAATTTAATGTAGGTAATTAAATAAATGTTCTAATTTAATTCCGAATAGATTGCAACGTTAAATGCATATACTGTGAACTAAAGTAAATTGCAACTAAATTTGAAATTTTAATGAACAAGAAAAATCTATCTATTAACTTAAAACATCTTTTCTATAAATAAAATAAAAAAATTCTATAATTATAAACTCAATTAGAACTATTTTAGTAAACGCATCTCTTCTTAATGTAAATATATAATTGAATGTTGTTAAATCAATTTTCAAATTTTATTTGATATTATTGTGTTTTTCGTGTCTATTCATTGTCTCGAAAATTGTTTTTATAACAATATTTTACGATTTTTTAGAAGACAAATGTTCCTAATATTATAGAAAATTGAAATATTCACAAAAGTTTGTGATCGCTATAATCCTCAATTAAACTGCAGTAGTGCGACAATTATGAAGAGCGAATACCTTTAGAAAGGTATTTGTAAGATTCGTTATTAAATAGTTTTAATGTTCAATAAAATGTTCGACAAATGTCCCTAATATTATAGAAAATTGAAATATTCACAAAAGTTTGTGATCGCTATAATCCTCAATTAAACTGCAGTAGTGTGACAATTATGAAGAGAGAATACCTTTAGAAAGGTATTTGTAAGATTCGTTATTAAATAGTTTTAATCAGAAATTTTGTATTTTCGATTATGTGACTTTAAAAATTTACTTGGTTAGATTTATTAGGCATCGGTCATTTTTAACTATATTTTCATAAACGGAAAGTTGTCAAGAGATACTTTTGAAAGACAAATGATTCGATTTATTTATTTTGCGCAATGAAAAACATAAAAATCTCTTACTTTACGCATTCACATTGTTTGGACAACTTGCACTTGAAAAAGCAGATAAACAAGAGTTTATCGGTTGATACATTTCGTAACGTTACGGTGGAATTTCTCTTCTAATATCTTAAACTGATCACATTCTCCAGCTTAAAGTAGATTTCAATTATTTTAAACACCTAAACCTAACGAGAATCGATTCTGACAAATCTCGCCTAATGGCCAGCGCTTTAACAGCAAGGGATTTTATCAAGCATAAGGAACTTTTATCAATTTTTCCATAAACGGAAAGTTGTCAAGAAATACTTTTGAAAGACAATTGACTCAAGCTATCGATTTACTCCGATAAATACCTCTTATTTTACGCATTTACATTGTTTCAACCACTTTCATTTGCAATAGAAGCAGAAATATAAGAGTTTATAGGATGATTCATTTTTTTTAGAATTATGGTAGATCTTTTGTTCACGTATATTAATAGATCAAAATATACAGCTAAAAGTAGGTATAAAACAACTTCGAAGCCTAAAACGGAAATTAAACTCGGCATCTCTAACACTATACGGATGGACATTTGCAAATAATCAAGAAATATCTAGATTTTGAACCAAAATGACATTGAAAAGTTGTATTAACCGTATGTACTCGTTACAGTTACAGCTACAGATAGATACCCAAGTACTTCTGAGCCTAAAACAGGAATTGAACTTAACAACTTTAAACTCTCTAAGGATGGGTGGTTGCGAATAATCAATAAATATTTATATTTTGCACAAATATCTACAAATATCTATGATGAATACAAAAAGTTGTCCCCAGTATTTACTGTACGTACTTGTCTTCTGACGGTTGGTAAGATTATAGTCTTATTCCGGATTTGGAATTAAACCTAATAATAAAGTAAAAGTTTGCTGAGTTTGAAAAAGAAAGAGTAAAAACAGTAAGGCATTCAAATACATGGTCTCCATGGTAGAAAATAATAGAACAGGTGAGTTGCAATTGATAACAGAACATCGGAGACAAGACAGACAAATTTTAAACACTCTCTTTAGGAGTAGGAATATAATTATAAAAATCAACAGAACTAGCTTTAAGTCTTTTCTTCCAAAACATGGAATATAAAGATAGCAAAAGAAAATAAACTTCTAGTGACAGAGATAGACTACAGATGAGAACTGCTATCAAAAATATCTCATAAGATAGAAAATTAAAAACACAGAAATCTGAAAAAGTGGCCAAAACGTCATTGGTCGTATAGATGGAGAACGATTGACAGGGTTTGGGCACGCCAAAAGAGTGAATAGAAAGAAACTATTAGTTAGCTTTCATTTCAAAAAGTAAGAATCTGGCAGTTGCAGACACCTGCAGGAAAGCAATCTCGGAACGCTTCGATATACAGGGTTAGCAAGAAATAAGTTTCCCACACCAGAGGTCTCTAGAATGCGTTCTATTGGTCAAAATGAGATAAAATTTGAACTACAGATAACTCCAATGATGCGCTTGACATTTATTAAATAAAAAAAAGTACAAAATTCCGCCGATAGGTGGGGCTGTAATACACACAAAACATTTAATATACTTTATAAATGTTAAATAATATATAAAAAAGTAGCATTAAAACTGCTGAATATGTCTCCCTTTATTTTCATTAATGTGCTCTAATCACAGAATCATATTTTTCACAGCTGACCGGAGTGAGTCTGCAGGAATATCAAGAACATGTGGGCGAATGGTGTTCAGTTCCGGCACAGATGCTGGCCTTTTACGGTAGATATTGTCCTTCAGGAAACCCGACAACCAAACGTCGCAGGGGATGATATCCGGCGAACGAGGAGACCATGCTATTGGAAAATGGCGGCTGATCACCCTTGCATCTGTGACATGATGTCTTATCAATTGCTTTACACGACGGTCAATCTGAGGATGTGTGCCATCCTGCATGAAAATGATGTCCTGAAGACATCTACGCTGTTGAAGTTGTGGGAATACAAAATCCCTCAGCATATCACGGTACCGCTGCCCTGTGACGGAACAGGTTTCGATTACTTTTGCAGTTATCTCTTTAAAAAAATATGGTCCAATGCTAAAAGTAGCCGTAAAACCACATTATACTGTCACCTTTTCAGGACACAAGTGTTGTTCCTGGATAGCGTGCGGATTTTCTGCTGCCCAAATTCTACAGTTGTGGGCGTTAACTTGCCCATTGAGGCAAAAGTGGGCTTCGTCAGTCCATAGAATGTCCCATGGCGAAATAACGTCAACCACCATTCGAAGAAGGAACTCAAATTCAAAAGTTTTACACTGCTGAGTTCCCGTCCTGCAATAGGTGCACAGGCTTGATTTTGTAGGGATAAAAGATACAAAATCTGCAGTAATATTTTTCGTACAGTGGAACACGGCATATTCAGTACACAGGAAACAACTGGCACACTCACACTACCATACGGTGACTGACTGCTGGCGTCAACAACCGCAGTAGCCACATTTTCGACGCTAGAAGACTGTATTTGATTTCATCCTCTACCTGGAAGAATACCAAGTTGCCCAGTTGTTTCAAATTTCTTTATCATCTTGCGTAGGGCACATGGAGTCATTGGACTTCTTCGTATCTGTTTCATACGGCAGAATTCTTTTGCAGCTGCAATGGAGTTCTGCTGGTTCTGGTAGAACAATTTTATCAGTAGCACATTTTCTTTTCACGTAGGCATGATGTGCAGAGAAGTAACTAATGCTCGTTCAGAACCCGCCTTCTTTATATCCAAAGAATAATGTTAGTAGGCATGCGCTGTCACACAAAGGATGTTTCACAGTTTCAACATATGCAAATAATTACCATTTGTGTTACACGCCCATCTACTGGTGAATTTTCATAATAATTTTGTTTATTTAATTAATGTCAAGCGCATCATTTGAATTATCTGTAGCGCCATTTTATCTCATATGGACCAATAGAACACATTCTAGAGCCCCCTGAAGTGGAAAACTTATTTCTTGCCAACCAAGTATTTTCCCGATCATGACCACCAGACCCTAAAACCATCCTCCGTTTAAATGTATATTTATACATATGTATCTAATTTTTGTCATACGATAGCACTCGTATTTATGAACCGATTTTGATGTGACTGAGCATGTGTACAGAACTTAACCGTAAACCGAGTTAGTTGGCTAACTACGTCCGCCATTTTGTTTCAAATTGGTGGACATTTAAAAATTTCAAATTTTTAAAAAATGCACAAAAAAATTAAAAATACAACACGTTTTCTTTCTTTAAATGTTTGAACTTGATACAAGGAGCATTTTATATTTTGCCTCTATCTTAAAAAATGAGATATAGCCATCTCAAATTCTAGGGTTGGTGGCCTTTTAAAAAAAAGACAACAAGTTAAAAATAAGGAATTCATACATAAACGGGAATGATTTATGTGTTTTAGTGAATGCGGTCTTTCTCAAATTTTCCTTCATTGTTGTAACCATTGTTTCATCTCATATACGCCTAAAACTACATAGTCATATTCCCCAGCATCAAATTCTCCCCATGACTGGCGATTTTTGAAGAAATATTTCCAAATTTTGCGACAAAAATATGTCGCTATAAATAAAGCCAACTTAGTTTGAGTAGTTTTTTGAAATTTCCATTCAAACTGAATACTGACAAAAACTGGGAATCTTCTATAATCAGTTTCCACGCATTTTAGCTGCATGTGTTTGAGAAAAATTAGGTGAATTCTTAAAAACAAGGAATAGGGAATCTGCCTTTTGTTTCCGGTACAGAGCGGAACGACTTTTTAAAGTTATTATGGAATGGATGCTACCTGGTACAGAAAAAATAGAGAGGAAGAAAAAAAGAACATGGAAGAGAAGAAATAATTTAAAGAAAGATTAGAAAAGCCTATGAGTGAAAAGAACATAAAGAGAGATTTGGTATTCAATAGAAAGAACATTATAACGTAGGACCGTCAACTCCCTCCTCTGAGGAATATACAAACTATTTTAGCACTTTTCAACATAATTGAAACGTGTTTATAAATTCGGTTCGTCTGTCTACCGTCTGTCCTTCTGTCCGTTTTCTAGTTGCCGTAAATATACTCAGATTGCAATGTAATTTTTATATGCTATTGAAATTTACTATAGAATGCTCGGTACTGGAAAGGAAGCGTGTAGCATTTATAGATAGTCCTATGTTATGATGCATGCGGAAAAATCAATTACAATGAACTTTATTGATATTACAGTATTTCCAACATAATGAGATTGGCTATGAATCACTGAGGCGGACTAAAACCAGCTTTCTAAGGAGTAGAGAATAAGTTGCATTTATAGTTTGTTTACAGGGACGCACAAAATAATTCTATTAACATTATGATCGATGGGGTGAAAACGTAGGTGCATTTTAATGATGTTATGATACTTCAAGCCTAATAAAATTAGAAGGGATCACTGAGGTGCGCTATAAAAGGTTTTTTTTACAGATTATCGAGTACGTAGCCTTTATCGCTCATTTACAGAGACACACGAAAAGAATTCGTTTACAGGATTGGCTATGATCGATAATCACCTTCAGTGCGTTTTTCGCTATGGTACACTGCAAAAAAAAAATTGTTGATTTTACAGTATAATACTGGCATTCCAGCTGCCAGTATTATATCGTAAAATTAACAGTAAAATAAGCAGTAATACACTACCGCGCATACGCGCAGTGCATTACTGCTCACCCGAACAAATGGAGATAGAGACTTGAAATTTGGTACGTACTAATAATGGGAAGAAGTTTATTGAATTTAAGTAACCTCAATTACCCGGAACTATTTTTTCCGACTCTCGAAATATTCGTTCTGATAAAAGGTATATAAAAATTTTCTAAATTGTTTACTTTAAGGAGTGAATATAAAAGACAATAAAAAAACATAAATTTTCCATAAAGAACGAAGTCGATCGGATAATGAGTTGCCGAGATATTTGTAACCATATTTTCCACACTCATCGATTTTGCAGGACCCTGTATTTCATTCAAATTTCAATTCAAAGATATATTTTAATTGGACATGAGACGCTTAATCGGACGCAGTAAACCGTTAGTTAATAGGATTATCAATTTTGGAGTTATAAGGATGTTTCTTTTACGCAATTCAGTAATAGAGCAGTTAAAGGTTATGACGTCATCAAACTTCATTTTATTCGAATTGCAATGCATTTTATAAATAGTTTACACATGTTTTATTTTCATATTTTATAGTATGCATATCCCTGATGGGTAAGTATTACGGTGGCCCCCAACGACTAGTTTTATAATGTCATGCTTATTCAAGGTTGGAATGAAACTTTAAGTAAATAACTAAAACAAAAATCACAAATATATGAATTAAAACTTATTTTATTAAATGGTTGATGCTTACGTTACTGAGATCAGTGGGGAATAAAAAGTTCATGACCATTTCTAATTTTCTGAGAATATTTCAAAATTAATGAGAAATGACAATGAGCACATTCTTGGCTATCAACTGAAATTAAAATTGATGCGTCTTCTTTTTGAATACAGTGGATACTCTCTATCTGAACACTCCCTAATGTGAACACCCCGGTATTATGAACACATTCTGACGATCACGGCGAAACTCCATAGACTTAACAAAAGATGAACTATCTGTATTCTGAACACCCTCTAATCTGAACACCCCACTATTATGAACGCTTCGTTTGATCCCGATTCTACCTCACCTCTCTGTAAGCTGAACGTGTGATTGCAATCGGAATTCGGAGAATTCCCCATCATGGAAATTCGGAGAAATTGTTGCAGATGAACATAAAGGTTCAACGAACACGATTTAAAAATAAACAAACAAAATCATTGCTAGATTTTAAGCATCTACCCGATGCTGCAATTTGTTTAAGTAATTCATATAAAATCTTCCTTTAACAAAACAAACATAGCATTAATATAACAAAGATAAAGGAAATCGAAAGAATATTGTCAAACAGTTTTTCTTTACCGTACATGTCCTACATTTCAAGTAACTAGAACATTCTTATATTTTTAATAAACAAAAAAGTCCAGATTTAAAACTGTTGGCGTTTCACAAAAAGTAAATCTGATAATCAAATTAAATGAAATGAACAAAAAAAATAAAATTTTATGCAAAAAGATACAAGGAAAAATAATGTAAAAAACCATGTCACGTGATTCTCCCTCTCCCGAGCTGAGATAAAAATAGAATGATTACGCAACAGTGCGCCCCCCCCCAGTGACAGATAAGAGACAACAACAGGCTTTAGAGGGAGTGGAAAAAAAGTATTATGGTTTCTTTTTCGCACATCTGGTTGGACAGCATTATCGCTTCTCTTTCTTTTCTTCCTTTTTGCTCGGCAAAGGTAAAAATTTTTTGTCATTTCGCTATTGTTCCAGGGAAAGAAGCACAGCACTTATGCAGATATACCGAAAATAAGCAGTAAAACGGAAAAGCGGAAAGAACTGAAGCTTCAGGAAAAATACGAAGTTGTTCAAAAATTAAAATCAAAACTAACTCAAAGGAAAATTGCATCTGAATTTGGAATTTCAGTAGGCCAAGTCAACGCCATCAGCAAGAAAGAGAAAGAAATTATAGCCACTTTTGAAGAAAATGAACCTTCTTCAAAGTGTAGAATTTTTGAAAAGAAAACGGGAAACGAGAACAGAAACAATCACGTCTGGAAGTTTTTTTGCCAAGTAAGAACGAAGAATTTTCTTGTCACTGGACCCTTGATAAATCAGATTGCTCTGGATGTTACAGAAAATGAGAAAATCACGGAATTCAAGGCATCGGAATGATGGTTGACTCACTTCAAAAGTCGACATAACATCGAATTCAAAATAATCAATGGTGAAGCTGCAGTCATAGATATCGAAAAGTGATCGGGAAAGTGAAAAACCATGAGCTTCAAAAATGTGAAGATAGCATCATTGCCTGTGCACTATAAAACAAATCAAAAAGCCTGAATTATATTCACAATTTTCTCACAATGGTTGGAGGGCATTAACGAGATGATGAAGAGAGAAGGAAGAACAATTCTTCTTTTTGTGGATAGTGCCAGATCACATACAAACATGCAACTGAGCATGAAGTTCCTACCACTGAACTGTACTTCTTTAATCCAACCACTGGATCAAGGAGTAATCAAGACCCTTAAAGTTCACTACCGAATCCATTTTCTGAAGAAAATGTACGTGGTGATGGAGGAGTCAAATTCGGCAACCGAACTAACGAAGAAGGTCAACGTTATGGATGCTGTCAATTGGATATCAACGGCTTGGAATGAAGTAACCCCCTACGCCATCCAAAAATGCAACTACAAAGCAGGATTCCCTGGTGAAAATGAGCCATCAAGAATAGAGGCAGAAGCAACAGTTGTGAGTGACTTGGGGTCAATTCTTCAGGCGCTTCATACTGAAAATGAACCTAGAGCTTATCTCGAAGCCAACCGAAGCCTTCCGGTTTGCGACAACATCGTTAAAGAGGAAGAGGGAAGTGAAGACGAAGCAAAAACCAGAAGAGACTGATGAAACAAGAAGTACGATTACCTTCAAGTAACATGGCCAAGGGATTCAAGACCTGTTGAACTATGCGGCTGAACATCACCCAGAAGCCTTTCCACATCTTAAACAACTAGATAACATGCATACACAAGGCAAAAACAGACTAAAATTACTCACTTTTTTATGTAATGTACCGATTATGTTTTCAAGTAATGTATTATTTATATGTAATTGTATCTTTTGTAAAAATTCAACATAACTTTTTAAATATTTTCTAAATTCAGCTCCTCCATCTCGGTAACTGACATGGAAAGTATTCTATACAGTCTATAAACTCAATACATCTTAGTAGTAGTAATGCATTTCCCAATCTCCCTCTATAATGAACACCTCCATAATCTGAACATTTTTGGTCGATCCCATGAGTGTTCAGAATAGGGAGAGTCCATTGTATTTTTATTAGGTGACGAATGCTACTACATTTTGAAAATTATTGCACAGAATTTTATTGTAACATAGGATACAAGAAAATTTTCTAACAGCAGTTCAAAGATAATTTTTGAATTATTTTCCATAATTGAAACGAGTATTAATACACAGCGCAAAATTACTTTCCGGTATATATAGCTACACTAGATATTAAAAGATTTCGTGAAGCATAACTTTAAAAATATTTGACTGGTTTAGTTCTAATTTTCACAGAAGATATTTATGAGGTTGACAAGGAAACTGCCATATTACCAAGAATAAATTTCAAACCTTTTGGAAATTATCTTTTTTTTTTTTTTTTTTAATGCTCAATTAAAGTACATACGTTACGAATGCTTAATGCGCACGCCATTTTAAACGGCAGAAAATGTCCGTAGATAACCGGATTAGAGCACATGGAGCAAAATATGTACGCACGCACTAAGGTGCAATAAAACATATATCAATTTAATCAAATTGGAAAAAAAAATATTTTCTATTTGAAGGAAAAATACCAGTTATAAGTTAGTAGTAGAGATTTGGCACGAATCACACTAATATCATTTTAAAAATCAATAAACGATCCCAATAGACGACCAAAAATCAGCATGGTCGTTCTCCTGGATACCTAGACGTACACACGTCTACTTAGCGTCACAATGACGTATGAAAGCTATAGAAAACAGTGGTTTACATATCTAAATCTATCCGTCAGGCTAGATTTCTTTGAAGAATAGAAAAGACGGCGAAAAATAAAAACTTTTGAGGTGAATTTCTTTCCAATAGCATTACACGGACATAGAGATTAAATCACTTCAAAAGCCGATGGCATGCTCCTAGCGCGACCTACGTTATACACGGCCGACGCATGACGTTTAAAACATCACAATGAGTGGATCATTTTTACATGGCGATTGGTACAAAACGGCGCGCCTCTAGTTTTGCACCAATCGCCTTGTAAAAATGATCCACTTCATGTGACGTTTTAAACGTCATGCACCGGCCGTGTATAACGTAGGTCGCGCCTAGGGGACACTGAAGGATGTAGTTGAGATGGGTGCTGTCCACTGGAGAGCTTGTGTGTATGAAACAGTGAACATGTTGCCGGAAAGTACTTGTAAAAGTGTTTCTTCTCTTGGTTTTTTTCTATTTCGCCCAGGCTCCTAATACAACAAAGTACCGGCTATTTTTATTTTTATTTTTATTTATATATATATATATATATATATATATATATATATATATATATATATATATATATATATATATATATATATATATATATTTGCAGACTCGTTAATTCGTGAATCTGGAGATTTCATGGAAAATCATTTTCTCATTTGTCATTAGCAGATCATTTACATACTTTAATTGTAACTTAGTCGGGGAAAGTTTCGAAATCGAATTCATATTGTCGTATTTTAGCAAACATGATTTGCTGAGAAAATACGCACGGACTTATATGGCATTTTGACAGCCCAAAGGTATGCAGAGGAGATATTCAGATTTCATGTTATACCTTAGCTGTAGCAATTCTCGTTTCCTTCATTTTAATGTTTAATAATTTCAGACGTAATGCAGCTCGACTTGTGGAAATTATCTTTAAAAAAAGTTAACTAATTATGTTTGAAAGGGAAACAATACAGCGTATGGAGTTGGTCAGCATAGTCTCTTTATTTAAATGCAATCGAGTATGTCTGGGGCACATACGGACGACTCATTGCAGCTAGAGCACTGCCCTGTTAATAGTTCGGGGTCTTTAAGAAAGCACTTTTTGAAGAGTAGAACAGAATTGCCCAAACGCTTATCGTCAACCTCATCGCATTCACTGAAAACATATGTGCCTTAACTGTTCAAAGGAACCATGCACCCTGCACTATACAAAAACGAAAACAAAATCATTCATTTTTTTCAAACAATACATTTTTTGTAATTTACGAATACTCAATTTGGTGCATTGGAGCGTATTTTCATGTTCTTGAGATCATTTCAAATAGTTAAAATTCCGATACACGATATTTTAGTGTCCTATTTTCTGCATTAATTTTAATGAATTTGTACTTCCAATTTTACACCTGCCTGGATAGCTTTCGATGTTTGTTTGCTTTTCTACATTTTTTTAACAGTGTGTAGGAATTTATATATGGCAATTTGTAATTCTATCATTTGATTTGTTCACTTTCATCTATTCAATTTGTACTCTTATTTAACCCTTTCCGGCACAGATTAATTCTGTTCATAAAATGCGAAATTACTGACTGACACCGGAATCCACAAACGACTTTTCTAGAAAATAAGAACTCCTTATTTTAAGCTTTCTTTGTAGAAACAGAATTTTATTAAAATATTCTTGGTGCCGAATGCAAGTTTGGAATTAAAATTAGGTGTGCCCGGAGTGGGACCACTGTGCCGGAAAGGGTTAATTAATTAATGATAGCATCGCATTTTCATTACTTGTCAGAAGTTATTGTTAAATATATCTTCTCAACAATATCGCTCAGACTAATCCCTTTGAGGAAGTCCTAGTAAAATTTAATTGACATCTAAAGGAATTTTCAGAGAAAGCAAAATACAATATTAAATGAATAATATATTTATAACATTCATTAAATAAGTGAAGATGAAAATTAGTTGTAACATGTAACGAAGGTACAGGGTGTTTCACAAAGGACCCCTAATTTAAAAAATCAATAACCCGGAAACGGTGATAGATAGAAACATGAAAACAGTGGTATGTTTATTAAAAAAATCGTAAGAACCTTATACATAAATCTCAAAATTTAGTTAAAAATAGCATCGATAGATGGTACTGAGAGCGTTAAAAATCCTTCTAAAGAGAGTTCAAAAGCATAGAAAGACTAGCCGTCGAAGATATCGCCATTGAAATCTGACCGCTATTAGCGTATAGTGAAAATAATTCCGAAAGTGATGTATACCGTGGAGGAACGTGTATTTATTGTGTTGGAGTACCACCAATCATAGTCCTACTGCCACAAGGAGAAGTTTTCAAACGCGCAAAAGGTCCAGATGGGAAAGCAATTCCTGAGCTTTTCAAAAAATTTCAACAGACATGCAACGTGGCCGATGCGAATTATTTTCACTATACGCTAATAGCGGTCAGATTTCAATGGCGAAATCTTCGACGGCTAGTCTTTCTATGCTTCTGAACTCTCTTTAGAAGGATTCTTAACGCTCTCAGCGCTATCTATCGGTGCTATTTTAAACTAAATTTTGAGATTTATGTATACGATTCTTGCGATTTTTTTAATAAACATACCACTGGTTTCATGCTTCTATCTATCACCGTTTCCGGGTTATTGATTTTTAAAGTTAGGGGTCCTTGGTGAAACACCCTGTATATACAAGTATATCTTCTTTGTTAACATTATAAAATAAATAAAAATAAAATTACAAGTTATCATTTTCTTATAATATATATTTTTAATTTATTCTATTATGTAAAATCTCTAAAAGTTTAGAAAATATAAATTCTGTTAAAAAATAACTACTAAGTGCCGAAAAAGTAAAGTTTTTTGTAGAATGACCTACAAGTGATAGACTACAATATCTAAATTTGAAAAACACTAAATATTACATTGAGTCAACAGTGCAAATAACATCGAAAAATAAGTGTAATTAATCTAATGAAGGAAATAGTTATTAAAGTTAAATGAAACATTTTCAATAAAAAATAAAAAATATATAAATAAACGTAAAAATGATATTATTTGCAAACTACTGTATGTATTTGTAGGTAATTTTTGCAGAATCTTTAAAATATAGGAAACGCTAAGAAATAATAATAATTATTATAACCAAATGCTCTGAATACATTTTGTTACAATTCATCAGTAAATGAAATTTTATGATAAATTGGTGATATACACTATAAAAAATTGCAGAAAATTCTCTTGATTACTGCAGAAGCGTTTATAAATAAAATAAAAATAAGTACAATAAAATAAAAATAAAAATAAGTACAATGTAACTTTGCAGTTATACACATTTCCGGAAACCTTTCCATTATCATCAGAAACCAGTTAGAGAAATGAGGCTCAAATTCAGAAAACTATAGATTTTCTAAGTATTCGGAAACGTTTCTGAAACCCCCTTGTGAAGTGCCCCTTTGCGGCCCTTTTTTTCGAAAACCTATTGGAAACAGGTAGATAGATAGAAGAAAAGAGATTAGCAAAACCTTTTCAAATCACAAACTGAAATTTCATTGCATCGGACGTAGTCGTAGTGACAGTTTAACTAATAAATCCATAGATTTTAATGTATCCTAATCATTTTTGTGGCACAGGTAAAAGTTCTTTTTAGCACATATCAACTTTTTTTTTAATTTTAGAAAATTTTAGTAAACAATGCAATGTAATTTATTTCTCGGTACATGGCGGCTAATCTATCTACATTGTAAAAAAAGACAGATGTTTCTTAATCTATCAAAATATAATATAATCGCATAATATACGTGGGTTACCCACGATTCCGAACAGCATTCTTTATCTTTAGAAGCCTCAAAAACTAGGGTATTTTCGAAATTTAGAGAATCATCTATAAAAACAAAGTTTATTTTGCTTCCACAGATTTTTCGGAAACGTTTCCGAGTAGATTTTATAGTTTATAATCAGTTTTCTAAAACCGGTATATCGGTTTTTAGGATGGTATTAATTCTCAATTAAAGATTTTCAGCTGAGTATAATTGAATTTATACATGCAAGAGTTGAGAAATAATATTAATGTTAATGTTAATGTTAATGCTCTTAATTTATCACGTTTGTCTGTAAAATATGCTTGTTGAACATCGAAATGTTTACTTGAGAAGTGATAGCATCCGAAAAATCTATATTCCGGCTTGAAAAAACAAATTAACACACTATAAAAACTACTCGGAAACGTTTCCAAAAATCAGTGGTAGCAAAAGAAACTTTGTTTTTATAAATGATTCTTTTAAACACGAAAATATATTTGTTTCTGAGATTTCTAAAGAAAAAAAAACAATTTTCAGAACTGTGGATTACTCGAAAAATGTTATTATACATTTTCTTATATATTCCTTGTATATAATGCTATCAATTCTCAAGTAAACATTTTCATGTTTAACAAACGTGTTTTACAGACAAACATACTAAATTAGCAGCATTAACATTAACATTAAAATTAATATTATCTCGTTACTCTTGCATGTATAAATTTAATTACGCAGTTGAAAATGTTTATAATTGAGAATTAATACGATCCAAAAAACCGATTTTTCGGTTTGAGAAAACCGATTAATATACTATAAAACCTATTCGGAAAAATTTCCGAAAATCAACAGCAGCAAAAGAAACTTTGTTTTTATAAATGATTCTCTAAATCTCGAAAATATATTTGTTTCTGAGATTTCTGAATATAAAGAATACTTTTCAGATTTGTCACTAAGTAGGAAAAGCTTATATATTTTCATTCGTAGATTAAGAATATTTTCGTAGATTAAGAAACCTCTGTCTTTTTATTATTATTTTTTTTATAGTGTATATTATAAAGCAAAAAGATGTCCGTGAGTAACTGTGACATCATTTCGCCACTGGCAACGAACTTTGATCAACAACTTTCTCTTTTATTACAATTTTTTTTTAACTTCTCGACCGATCAATTTCAATTTGTACGCTGTCGAACACAGAAAAAAATTCACTTTCAAATGCAATTTGTTTGAATACTGTATCTCAGTTTAGTACATATTTATGGATTTTAAAATAATTTTCAAGGATGATTTTTTAAAAATCTATTTCTATTGCGTGCGGACAGGTTACGGAAGCTTAACGTGTTTGCACTTAAAACAATATAAATAATTCAGCATTTGTTTTTGGCTAATATACCACAACGAAATGAAAACTGCATCAATGAATAATGAAATAAATAAAATAATCTATGCACATATGTAATACATTATTGAATAGGAAAAAAATGTATTATTAAAAAACATATCTATAGTCGATTGTTAATACTGATATATATTTACTTTAAAAATAAAAGAAACGCACTAAGCGAAAATGAATTTGCGAAACAAAAACTTTGGACGAATTTTCAATAGAAATTCCAAATTTAGATAAATAAGAATCATTATTCAAGTTCTTTTTAAACACACAGAGCCTAGTGTGGGTTACGCTGGTTCTCGTGGAATCAGGGGTCCTTCTAGGACGCAATAAGGTTCGGTAGCAGACCCAATCACGGAACATACCACCGGAAAAATTTAAAAGCTAAATTCAATAAGTTTAACATATCGAGCCGGGAGAGCCGGGGCATTTAAAGTGTAGGACGACTTCGGCGGCTTTGAGCTTATTAAAATTTTTTTCATGTCGAAAGACATTAAAATTTGTTAAGTAACCTCTATTTCAAATATTTTATAACATATTTGAATAGTTTTTAGACAAAAATGAATCACAGAACGAGTAAATTTAGATCCGAAATTTTATCAAAACGCTTTAGAAAAAAGAAAAGAAAAACTTAAATCTGCAGGAGACCAAAGAAAAAAAAAAAAAAAAAAAAGAAGAAGGCTTTATCCCGACTCTTTTAACTCCGTGAAATGCGGTTGGATATATATCCCACTTCATTTTAATTGCCAAATGCCACAGCAACACCAGAATTTGGGAATAAAATTTTGCTTTGATAATGTAAGTGAAGAAAACTTTTTTCTTATTTCCAAATATGTTCGTGACTCGTGGTGTCATTCAATCAACATTTTAACAACATAAGTACTTTGTTCCTGAAAGGGTTAAAGAATTTGACATAATTTCTGTTTCTTTTATATTTAACTTGTGTTCATGTAGTTTGGTGCTTTTTTCGTAAACCTCTACGGATTCAGTATATTGAACAAACAAGTGTAAATATAATAGTTGTCGAACAATTATATTGGACAAACATGTCAATATAATTGCTGTTGAACAAGTCTTTGTGTATGTATATTTAGTATCAACCTTTAAAACTAACTTATTATCTTTTTTATAGTTAATTTTAACAACGTCAAAAATATCTGTGAATTATAGAAAGTTAAAAAAATTTACTCTACAAATACGAGCTGAAAAAGCTAAAAAGTCTGAAAATGAAAATCGATGTCCTATAATAAATTACAACAGTACCGAAAATTTTATTTCACAAATTATCCACGCATAAACTTCTTATAGTTGGGATAAAGTAGAATAACATTCCTATTTTCTAAAGTTTATAGATTAAAAAGTTTCAATTCTTTAGAGTTGAACTTAATATACGCAATGTCTTAGTAATCTTTCATATACATGAAAATACTAACCAACTCAACTTAACTATTCACATGAATAAAATTTATAAAATTTTCTTTTGATAAACGAAATTCTAATACCTGTTGCCCCTAATACCTCGCTGATACTTACACATGAAAAGATTTATGGAAGAGAGAACTGCATTCAAAGTATAAAATAAGTCAACTTTACTTACTACAATGGCCACGATCGATTTCCTATAGATTTACCCCCAAAAGAAACGAACATAAATTTAAAAAATATCCAAATATTTGGACACATTTATCAACAATAAAACGTAATCAAATTCCAAATAAAACATTTTTTTAAGAGGACGCGAAAACTAGTTCACCAACTATAACAATGCTAAATAAATCTCACCAAAATCGAAAATCTGAGAATGCAGGAAAGCAAACAAAAATATCCGCGGAGAGAACTTCTTCCCCCACAATGACGCAATGAAGCCCGCACTTATGATTGGTTATCAAAACTGAGTGTCTCAGCCAATCGGAACGTGTGTAGGAGAGCGATAAAATACTTTTGAGTTTCGGAATTGAGTGAAAGCTTTCATTTGAGATCAAATGAGTACTAAGACCGGACTGTTCTGCGGTAAAAAAATTACGTACTTGAGTATTGAGGATTCGGCAAATTCGTGAGTACTTAATGTGTTTTCATTTCGTTGAGAATGCTGTTTTATAAATCAATATAATCTAAGAGAGTTTCTTTTATTGTTTTCATCTCACCTGTTAAAGATGAACTGATATTTATTGGAGAGGAGGCGGGGGGTTAATAAAGTATTCATAAAGTATTACCTGTTTAGTTAATTCCTTTTCGACGAAATCTTTAAGATTAAATTTTCAATCAGACTGATTTTTTTATTTTTCATTCTCAATGATATTTCATTTCAATCTAAAATGAATTTAAAATGACATCTCATTATTAAATTCCAAAGAATAAACAATGAAATATAATACGTTTATTGTTATTTAAATACTTAGAATTTAAAAAGATTATTTGGGAATACATTAATATTTATGAAAATAATAGTTTTCATTTGTTAGAGAAAAATTTTTTGCATTGAGCAATTTTATCATGAAAATCATTAGCAACGCAACAGCTGGTTTAAATACTTTTTTTTAATTATATACAATTACAGGGTATTAGCAAAAGATTTTCACATCAAAGTAATAACTGATTCTTTGCGAGTTTGGGAGGTTAATTGTAAATAATTTTCTTTTTAATAAAACACAGTCTAAAATCTTGGAAAAAAATATATTTTATTTCACATTACTTAAAAAATATATTGTTTTGTGTTAAATAATGATGAACAGTTTTATTGTTTCTTATTTATTCTGCTTATTATGTCATGTGTTATATGGATTTTTTAATTGGGTGCGTGTGTTTGTGCGTGTGTGTGTGCGTGTGTTTGTATGTCGGTGGTGTCGAGAAGGGGGTTATAAAGTACTTTACGCTGAGTTATTTGCAGTTTGTAGTTGTTTGAGTTGTGAATTTTGTTGGTAAACTTGTAAAATCAGACTAAAAAATTTTACATTTCATGCTCAATAATGTTTTATTTTTATCTACTGTAATTTTAATGGAATCAGTTTTATTATTAAGCTATGATAATTTTTTGTTTGAACAATAATATGAATGTGTTGTTATATTAAAGACTCAAGGCATTTAAAAAGATGAATAGATATTATATATGTTGTTGGAAATATTAGTTTTTAACGAGCAAGTGAAAATACGCGTATAGTTTTCTCATGTAAATCATTAACTACAGCTGCTTTAAATATTTTTTCTTATCAAAACCTCAATTTTTATGCCATTACCGACAGCTGTCAGCAAAATATTTGTGCATCTAATGTGAATTTTAAGGCATTTCAAGTGTAATTTGAAGACTAATTGTAAATCCTCTTTAAATTATTACATCATAATAAAATATAGCATTTAGAAAATTATTGAAATTTTACATTAACTTTTAATTTTTTAAAGTATTTTTAAAGAACTCGTGTATTTTTTTTTTATCTAACATAAATCTTAAACTATTTTTTAAACATGCTAAGAATCTGAATTTGTTTATTTAAAATCCCAAACAAATTAATGCACTGTTGAAAATCAATTTTATTTTAAATATATCTTACTGTTAATTCGATATGAATAATTTTATTAATTTGATGTATTTTGCAGTGGTTTCACTAGTAAAGCATATTTATGAAAATAATAATATATGAAATAATTTTCGTTATATATTACCTTTGATATTCTAACACAAATCTTAAAATATTTTTTACACATTGAAATTAAGTGAATGTTTTAAATAACAATATAATGTTGAAAAAAAAATTCCGATAATTTTTTATATGCTTAGAATATGATTTTTTTTAAAATTTAAAATCACGAACAAAGTATTAACACACTGTTGAAAATCAGTTTTATTTTAAATATATATCAGTGTTAATTTGATATCAATAGTTTTGTGAATTTAATGTCTTTCTCGGTGATTTCACTAATAAGGCATATTTGTTTAAAATAACAACGATCGCAATAATAATAATAATAATAATAATAATAATAATAATAATAATAATAATAGTAATAGTAATAGTAATAATATGTGAAAAGTAATTTTCGTTACATATTACCTTTGATATTTGCTCATGCTACACATTTATTCTACATATTTACGCATCTACACATTTAATAATACAGTGAGCTCGCACTTATACGATTGTAAAAGAACTTGTAGAAAAAACTGGTTCAAATAAGAGAGTTGTGTAAAGGGAGACATTTCCCTATTATATCAGCTAACTAGGGGATCCAATCCAGGCCTCCCAGGTTACAAAATATTGGTAAATTTTTATTTCTTTTAAAATTCTAATCTAATTTTTACGTTTAATACATTTTATAGATTGTCCACTAACAGCACCAAAATGATTTTTTATATGGAAAATATCAATTATACATTTACATAAAGTTTTGAAATTTATTAAAAGCGATACTTTCGCATTAGCCGCATGCCAGGAGTTAATTAACCAAAGAAATCGCTGCTTGCAGCAGCCTCTTTCATTTTTATAATTTCAGTAGTTTAAGTGCCTAGTTTGATTACATGTCTGTTAAATGTATGTTTTATTTTTACTATTATATTATTTTATTTATTTACTTATATTTTTTTTTTACTTATGAGATACAGTTATCAAACAAATTGCATATGTGAAAACATTTTTTTCCCTATTGAACAGTATAAAAACTGATATTGTACAATGTTTATAGATGTTACAAAATTTTAGTAAAAGACTTTTATTATTATTTATTTACTTATGAGATACAGTTATCAAACAAATTGCATACGAAAAACATTTTTTTCCCTATTGAACAGTATAAAAACTGATATTGTACAATGTTTATAGATGTTACAAAATTTTAGTAAAAGAGACTTATTGGTCAGGTGTTGCCACCGCTAACATGACGCCAGCTTTACTCACATCCATGTTTTTGAATTATAATATAGATTTAACTCCGTTAGTGCAGTATTGCGCATTTAAAACATATAATAATTACTGATGAAGTATTTTAAATGTTTTAAAATCAGGGATGAGATTTCTCCGCTTTTTTCCATACCAGTAAAATCTTAGAGAAAACGTTGTTATCTTAAATCGCAGAATGTTCCGATTAAATAAAATTACATTTTCTGTAAGATTATACTGGTATACAAAAAAGCGGAAAAATCTCATCCCTGTAAAATGTATGTCTAAAATGTGCTAAGAGAATATTTATTTACCCGTCAATTTTCCGAAAGTTAAAATTTATATCTAATTAAGTAAAAAAAAAAAAAAAAAAAAAAAAAGAAAAGAAATCAGTATGTTGGTTTGGTTTGGTTTCGGATGTTTATGTATATATATATTTTTCTATATCTTTCAGTGCGTTTATACAGGACTGGCGGGTTGCATTTACGATGCTCATAAGAGCCGCAGACCAAAGGGCGCCTCCGGTTGGCTGCGCTCCAGATGCATTATAAAGGGGAAAACACTTAAAATCTCAGAAATATTTCCAAAAAGTTTGAGAAATTTTTTAATCTTATGCCTTAAACAGTAAAATTGAAAAAAAAAAGCCAAACACATTATTTCTGTACGAAACATAGAATTTGATCACGTCAAAGTAAACACTCTTTACAGGTCGATTTAAGTAAATTGCGTACAGAGTTTTTTGTTTTCAACAAAATACTTCGAAATAAAAAATTTTTTAGCAAAAAGAAGAACACTTGATAGACAGAATTTCCTTGTGGTAATTTTTCTAAAAATATTTCATTAAATAAATATGTGCAAATTTTATTAGGATTTTGATACTGATTGATATTAACTAAAATTTAATATAATGTATTGAAAAGTAACAGTGTGATGTCTACGCATAAGATTGAAAAGCGTTGCGCAACTCATGCGTACCATCAGAAAAATTCCTTCTTCGCTTCTTCAAATGGTGCCAAAATATTTTTTGCACACTCTACAGAATATTCTTTTAAACTTAAAATAATAATAATAATAATATTTTGTTATACAAATTTTAAAAGATAATCAAAAGCAGTTGTACAATATGGTGAGGTGATGTTGTTACTTACTCAGCTACACGATTTTTATTACGCGATAAAACTTCGTTGTAATTGTTATGAGTAAACATTAAATAAAAATAATAATTAAAATAAAAATTAAATAATAAAATTAAGTAGATAAAAAAATAAATATGAAAGTAAATATAGTTTTTTTTTTAGAACGCTCTTTTATAAGCATTCAAAGTTTATTTTGAAAATCATGCTTAATTTCATGACTGTAATTTATATTTTTTCACCAAAAAGTTAGTTACCAATACATTAATTAGACGTGGGCACTAGTTTGAAAACGATACCTCTGGGAGTGCCAATCCAGGTGCAGGTCTCTCATCTGGAATTGGCTCAAAAATTGGGAGATCAGCTCTAGAAGTCCAACCTATCTTGAGGCTCTGGCACCCCTTCTTTCAGAGAAGTACCGTGGCACTTTCTCTGACACGACAACAACATACGTGGGCACAAAAATTGATTATGGTAAAGTTTATTTTACGCTTGGCTAAAAGCGAAAACGAGTCAAATTATTTAAAAAAATAAAATTTTTGCTCTGCTTCTTTTTTAAGATATGGCAACAGAAAAGAAAAAAAATGGATCATATTTAAATGATCTTTTTTAAGATTTATTTTTCTCATGTCACATACGTATAGATCAGAAATTACGTGGGAGACTAAAGTTGGTCCGAAGCCTTTGTTGAAATATAACAAAAATTAGGCCTGTAACGGAAATTAGGAAATGAAATCTTTCAAGCACACTGTAAAAAAAATTGCAGTAAAATTACGGGCAGAGACCGGCAGCAGAGATTCCAGTCATACCCCGTAAAAGAAAAAAAATCCATGCCCATCATTTTGTGCAGCCCGTAATTTTACGGGGCAAAGTAATATAGCATTATAATGCACAGGATATAATGCACTTTAAAACACAATAACAGTTTGCTTACTGTTTCGTAGCCCGTAGCACGTTAGATAATAATCACAGAATCGCTGTTTTGGCGGGTTTAAATTTTCGAAACACGAGTAAAATGAAGGGTTACACCCTAGTGGAAGACAATGCATGGGGTCGTACCGTATTTTTGCTAACATATGGGTTAGAACTGTAAGAATATGTGGATTGCTCTTAATTTTCTAAGTATTTAAGGGATAAGGCCGCTTATTTAGTGGATCAGACCGTTTTTCATCAAATAAGGCTGTTGCCTGTGAAAATTGAAAGGCAAACGCTCATAAATTTACAGTTTTTTTCTGAGAGTGCACTCGATAATCTACTATAACGCCATAGAGAATTTCTCGCTAAGATCATATGCTACAGGTATAAATAAAAGATACGTCAGCCAAAACATCACAAGCACAGTTCTTATCTCTGAGTTTAAAGATTGCACTTTCAGTCTATGTGATATTTCAGTGATATTCTACTCATTGCATTTCTTAGTTTTCTTGAGTATGGGATTTTTCAGTTACGAGTAAGTGTTGCCCGGTCCATTTTACCAAAAATTGGGACAGGAACACAACAAGTAATGTATAAACAAAATTTTAAGTCAATTCCTACTTAAGTCAAAAAGAAATTTTTTTCCAGTAATCTACACGCTTCGCCACTGACGGTATTTATTCCTAAATTTATATCCTGCTAAATATCTCATATAAGAGAAATTTTTCAAATGTATTAAAAATTAAATAAAAAATAAATAGCTAAAATACCAAAAATTAATAGTTCGAAAAGTATTTCTCACAAAATTGTTAGACAAACTGCGTTCGAAAGGTAAAAAATTGTATTTTTCTTTATATATATAAATTTCAAATCTAATGATTATGCCGTTTTTCAAATATTGAATATCAAAAATTACCAAACTTCACAATGAAGTACCATAGCGAAACATTCACGCGTAAAAAGATAATGGGGCTGTTCACGGACAAAGATCAGGCGGCGCGTGGGCGAAGGAGACTAAAATATGGAGTGAGTCTATACTTTTTAACAGAAATGAAATATAAAACTAAAATTAATTAATTAAGTTAAATTAATGAATTAATATTTGAAAAAAACTGTATTAACATCAAGTGTCATCCGCTACAAGTTTAAAAAAATGCACTTGAACTTGAGTGGGGGAATAAAAAGAATTTTATTAACGATTCAAATTTTTAACAAGATATATAAATATATCTACGGTGTGAGCTAATAGTAGGAATTGAATAAAGCAAGACAAGGTTTGTAAAGTAGAACATAAAATACAGTAAGCCCTATGAAAATGAAATACATCTGTAACGGAATCCTGTCTTAAATGTAAAAATATTATGATCCTTACGGAAGGAATATCATACAGCCTGCTATGACGAAAACATGTGTAAAACGTAATCTTTCTTCGGTCACTTGAGATTCTATCTTAGTAGGTTTTAAAGTAAAAGGCACTAAGTAGGCACTGTGAAAGCGGCGTAGTTCGGGATCAAAACAGATTCCTTTTTTGAAGAGGTTTCCTTGACCATTTATAATTGTATAGTGTTCCTTTCGTAGTAACTATGATTTTTTAATCTTTAAAATAGGATACCGTTATAAAACAGGTTCCTCTTTTACAGGTTTTACTAAACAAAGTAAAGTGAAACCTGTAAAAACAGAATCTGTAAGGACCGAAAAAATATTCCGTCATAACAAATAAATTTGTACGATATTCCTTTCAGTAAATAAAAAAAAACTCTTTTAGACAGGTTCTGTTTTCACATGTTTTACTGTATTAAATTCTACTCGATTCAGATAAATAATAGCTTGGTACTAAATAAAATTTAAAATAATTTGTGTTTCATGAAAAATGGGGACGTTTTGCTTGTCACGCAGTGATACCACGGAGCGGGTCTTGAAATCCCTAAAAAATTGGGGTGTCCTACGTAAATCGAGACATCTGGCCACATTAGATACGAGTAACATATTATAATGTAGAATTATTTGCTAAATAAAAGTTATAAGCCTTCGTGTTTAGTTGCAAATCTCCTTGACTGTACCGAAAGACAAAGGTGTGTAACAACATTTTGTTGTGCATTAGTTTAAATCCTTTTACCGCTTCACTACTCTTCATGTTGTGAAAGTATATTTACAGGCAAAGAGAATTTTGATATTCGAGCCGCTTGGATCTTATGGTAAAATAAATCTGTAACATCTAAGACACCTGTATGATTCACGTTATTTTAATGACATCTCGTTTGTCTAAGTACATGAAGTCGACAACTTGGAACTTTTGGACATATATACATGTTATAAAATTGATACGTCTCATTGTATAAAAATTAACTTTATATTAAAATAAATGCTATTATTAAATTAATTTTATATTGAATCTTAAGTTTAATAAATTTTAAATTAAGTTTTTTCAATAGATGTAATTTCTTTCTTTCCTCATTTTCTTTCTTTCAAAAATGAATTTCGAAATGAATTTTCTGAAAAATAGGAATTGTAACTTCAGAAATTTTCTTTAAAGAGAAATTGATTTCAAGAATCTTCAAATATGCGAATCCAAAATTACAGCTCATTCCGCCGAGTAGTTTTTGAATTATGTTAAAAAAAAAAAAAAAAAAAAAAAAAAAACTACCCACATTACAATCTGTTTTTCGACGATTAAAATTTAATTTAACATTAGGAGTTTTAAATTTTAAATCTGCGCAATTCTTAAAGTATTTGATCGAATGACTGCCGAAGGTAAAATTGACTGAAGAATCCAAATATAATGTCGATATTAACTGTCAGTATTGAAAATTTCAAAGTTTGATACAATTTTATGTATGTAAAACGAAAAAGAAAATTTCATTATAATAGGATTGTAGCAAACAATAAATAAGGAGCTTTGGTACAAATAGATTTATTCCGCGACATTTAGAGTTAGAGTAATGATCATCATTCGGATTTTTATCTTTTTAGGGGGGAGAGGTTACCTTACATCTAGCTATTTTTTTTTTAAACGCTCAGAAAAATCCGCGAACAATTTTGCTTGGCTCACTGTAAAAAAATGCTGCAGTAAAATTATTACAGCAGGGATTCGAGGCAAAGTCCATAAAAAACGGGGGTTTTCCCTAGGTAAAAGAGCTTTGCCCATACATAAAATGGTTTTGCCCGTCAAAATATGAAATTTGCGAGATTTGACCGTTACCTTGAAAAATGGGCATTTTCCGTAAAATTAATGCAGCAATTCATGGAAAATGCCCGTCAATTTACATTTTTTAACAGTAGGTGAATATTATTTCTAGGATTTTCTACATTATAACGTCATATGCAGATAATTTCGATCACTTTTTGGTAAAATATTGTTATAGAAACGTCATTTCTGGTTGTTCTCTCATTGGGGTGTCTGCTTTTGTGACTTCATCTGAAATTGTGATACTGAAGTATTAATATATGATAAATTAGTAGCCTTGCAATTTTCTACCTACTAAAAATACTTATAAATAACGACTTGCGAAAATAAAATGTTTCAGCTAACAAGAATGTGAATTTTAGAAAACTTTCGAAATTTTCAATCACAACTTCTCCTTGATGTTAAATACATAGCAGCATATAAATATATACTTTTTTGGCAGACAGACGGAGAGGGGTCTTAAAAAACTTTTATCTGGTTATACTTGTGACATTAACACAAATACAAATACCAAAAAAAGTAAAGTAGCAGTAATTCTTCGTGATTTAATGAAAGCAATAAATTTGAATAATTTCAACGTCTTGGAGAAAAGATTATATTTTTAACACTTTCCAACATAGGTAAAAATCATTTGCAGCATCTTTTAATGACTTGACCTTGATATTAAATACATAGTAGCATATAAAGATATACTTTTTTGGCAGACAGACGGAGAGGGGTCTTAAAAAACTTTTATCTGGTTATACTTGTGATATTAACACAAATACAAAAAAATAAAAATAAAGTAGCAGTAATTCTTCGTGATTTTATGCAAGCAATAAATTTGAATAATTTCAACGTCTTGGAGAAAAGATTATATTTTTAACACTTTCCAACATAGGCAAAAATCATTTGCAGCATATTTTAATGATGTTTCACTATTTCACACATATTCAAATTGATACATAACACTGTGGTGCGCTACAAGGCGCTCAATGTAGAATATGGTATGCATAGGATGTATCGTTCATTTACAAGGAAACTCAAAAGAATTTGGTTACAGTACTGTAAACAATAATTGAACAATAAACTGAACAATAAATGCTGGTAACTCGTTTTCAATTATGGTACGCGTTTTTAAATGTAACAAAATTTTTGCATATTAATTGGTGCATATAAATTCCATAGATCATATACAAGAATGCTCAAAAGATCTCACGTATATTTCCGTTTATTGGCCTTAATTGTTTCAATTGTGCTAGGATTCAATTGTGCAAAATTTTCAATTGTGCTAGGTATTTTCTAACTGAAGTAAATATTAGATTACTGTGTAATATACATACAAATCTATATATTATGTACAGTGCTGCCCAAAAAAATCGCATATTTTGTTTGACTATTGGTAGTAATTGCTGAAATTGGGTTTTCATGTGTGTTATGCGTTTTCTAAATCGTATACTTAGTAAACTGTGAAGTTTTGTTACAGTATTCTGAATGTGTTGGAAAGTATTTCATAATCTATGGTTGACGCGTTATTTTTCGTTGTTCTTTCCTAATACTAGGGAGTTCTGCACCCTATGAACTAAGCTCCCTAACCCCCCGACCAGACCGCGCAGTCTCTAAAACCATGCTAATTTGCTTTGCCTTAAAAAGAAGAAAAGATGGCTACATATGTAGACATTTAATAGCCATTTCAAGATAAATTAAAAAGTTTGAAGTGCTGTGAATTTAATAAAATATTATTGTGCGCTTCTCCCACCCCTCCAAAAAATAAAAGAAAGAAAAATCTGGGAAAAGAGATACCAACGGAGAAATATGTGGAATTCGGAACATTTTGTGTAATCTAATAAAATATTTAAGTTTCTGAAAAAAAAAAATAAGTTTTCTTTAGGTTTCTTTTTAAACATAACGATATTTTTACCAGCGGAAGGTTCACGGTTTATAAATGCGACATGATCTGATGAATTTAACTAGACTTTCACATATAAAAATAATATAATTGCTCTAATATCGTTTTAACCCTCTAAGCGTGTAGAACGTAATATTCCGTTCACTAAGCTCCAGGTTTCACTGCAATATATGCAATGTCTAAGATAATATAATTCTATAGATTTAATAAATTTTCAAAACATGGAAGAATGATTAATACTCTCAAGGGTTACATTCATATTTGTAATTAAGTTTTAATTATAATGCTGAAAGAATCATATTTTTTTAGCATTTAAAACAAAATGCAGAGTAAACAACATTACAATTTTACCCTTTTTCAAAACGCTCAGAGGATTAAATATGACGTAATTTTCATCATCAAATGCTTTTCGCAAGTAATAATTAAATGAATTTAAAGTTTGCTTTCTTTTTCAATATTAAGGTGTAAATATATATTTCAATTGAAAATACAGTGCTTGGAAATATTATCATTCGGGTTTTTTTTTTAAATCTGCCAACAGTAGATAAAAAAGGGCTATTTCAAAATATGAATTAAATTTCTGTTAATCTAATGGGATTTTTAATAAAAAATTTAAAAAATAAATAAAAACTCAAAAAATTGTAAAAAATAAAAAAATGACTGAGCACTACACAATCTAGTCAAACATATGCCTGTAAAAGATGAATAAATTGCTATGCATAGTTTTTGATCCTGTAAAACTTATGTAACTGAACTATTTTGACCGATTTTAACATTAAATAGTGCTTATAATAATTATTCTTTTTAAAAATTGTCCCTTTCAGCGTATTTATCATACATTTCTCAATAAAACTTCCAGTTTTTATGTGTTTTAATTCAATTTGTTTTGCAGGATAAGCAAGATAGTGAAAAATATACAACAGGTTTAATTACGGCAGTAGCCACATTAGTAACTTTTTTAAGAATAAAAAGAGATATATAGTGCAATGTTACCTCGGTTCTCAATCACAATCTGTTCTTAAACAGATAACCGAATTGTTCGAGAACAGTGTTATATTTTACTGTATGAAGTAATGACTATACCATTAATTGGTTCGAAACTCCCAAGTTATTTTTGTATTTACCTGTTTCAACCAATACATAGTAAGTTAAATATAATACAATAAAGTAAAATATAAATATGCATTATGACACTGAACATTATATAAGACAATGAGAATTTTGTAACATTTTATTAAAAGTTTAACAAAACTTGTACTTTGGTGACTTTAAATTAAGGAGAAAGAAGGGGATATCCACTCTTATTTTGTAGATCACTGGGATCACTGTTAACTCGCTGTTTTCTAATCTCAAAATGCATGAAATTTGTTACACCGGGGTTCGTTAGTACTTAAATCGAATGTATATGGAATTAGCGCCTGTGAAAACAACAAAAATAAAAAAAAAAGGAAGAAAAAAAGGAAAAAAAGAGAAGAAATTAAAATCAGTAGATTCAAGAACATCGCTTTACAAGAATCTCCAAATGCATGGATCTCTTTTATAAAGGACAAACATGTCCGTTTATAACGTTAACATCATTTTCCAAATTAACTTAAATTTCTAAACATCGTACATTTTCAAATTTTACACCGTTATATAGGAAAAAATCTACTTTCAAATGCCATTTGTTTGAATATCTTAATTGATTGATTTATTATGGCTTTTAACCCTTTCAGTGCGGGTTTTTTTTGGGTGGTTAATGCCCTGCGCGGAATATCTTGCTGAGCCTATTTTGCACCCAACTCCTAGATGTCGACATTAGTCGACTCCCGCACTCGGGCCCTTATGTCGACTTCTGTCGACTCCCGCACTAAAAGGGTTAAAATGATTTTCAAGCATAAATTTTTAATATCTTTTTTTTTTCGATTACTAATGCAATTATTCTTTCCGCTTGCCCTTAAAAACGGCACAATAATTAAATAAAATGATAACACGTGTACTTTGTTTTTATAAACCAATAAAAATTCAAACTCAATCGCTATATTTTTGCCCTTTTGAAACTGACGTCATTATAAGCAGAAAATGCGGATTTTTGATATATAAATGGAAAATGATAACTATAAGTACGTTAAAATGATGTAGTACCTTAGAATTAGGATAATATACATAATAATGTAAGATATTTTTTTAGTGTTCATTCATTATTTCATGAAAGGTTTTAAATGACAAATAAAAAAAAAATAGGAAAGAAATGATAGTAATACCTACATTAATTATGAATTAGGAATGTAATGAATATGCAGTTACTATTTGGTATTCAGCCTTTTTGTCAAATACTGAACAGTAGTTGGTCAAAAACTTCTTCAAAATATTTGTTGGATTGTTGGATATTTAGTGAAATAATTTCAGAATATTATACTTTTATTTTTTGCAATTCTTTTCTGAACTGGCTATTTTCTGATAGATTCATAAAGTTATTTTCGTTCTTAAATGCACAAAATTTATAGCTATTCTGATTCAGATACTAATAAATCAAATAGCATTTCCTATAAAAGGCTTAAAAATCTTTTAGAAAATTGTCTAAGAGATTAAAGCCAATTTTATATAAAAATGTCAGAGAAAGGTCTTTTTAGGGGGAAACAATTGATTATGATTCACGATCTAGTACAAACACAGGAAAATGAAAAACACTATTCAATTCTAAAATGCTTGGAAATTAATGTGTATAAATTTCATGTTGCATATGAAAATGGCGTTGCGAATGTAACAGTAAGATTTGTATTTTATTTCTTTTTTAAGAACAGCTTTAAATACATATTTAATACAAAATATTGCAGGATTTCAAAGATTCAAGATCATTCATACTCTTGGTATAAGCTTCTGTGTGTACTTTCAATATTTGTTAAAGAACTTGCAAAACTTTCTATGTTGTTGTATATGCTGGTTCAACTGTTACTAATTAACTTTTCTTAAATACGTATTTTCTACTTGTAATTTAAGTTATACATAGTATAACATAAGTAATGCATAGTAGATATAAAAGGAGAGTTCAACATCAGCGGTGGATGCTGTGGTGACCTCTGTGCGCTGAAAGTCATTGCGCGGTGGTGGCGTTGTGCGGTAGAGAAGGGTGCGGTGGTAGAATTCGGCGGCAGTGACGATAAGAACATTTTGACGGAACGGGTGTGATAGACAGAAGAATTCCTACTGTAAGACGGGGGATTTGTTTTAATTAATTTTAATTGGGGGACTTAGAAAAAATGTAAGGATTTTTTTTTCTGTGCGGAATATTTTTGAATATATTTATTTTATTTTGGGGACTTTAGAATTTTACGTGATTTTTTTTCTGAACTGTTAAAACGTGTTAGATTTAGAGATATTTATTGAGTTTTCAATGAAAAATTATAATTATAAAATATAATAACTAAGAAATAAATTCCAAACAATAATTAAGAGATGATCGGTCTTAAGAATTTTTGCGGTAAGAGATTGGTTTTAATTAAATAAGGTAATGAATTCAATACACATTATGCTAAAAATACAGGGCCCCGTATGAATTATAGTGCACTAAATTTAATAGCCCCCCCTTTTTTCCCCCAGATAACCCTTCGATATAATTTAGGCTAACAATATGCACTTCAACAAATACAGAGTGCCCACAAAAAGGGTACGAAGAATTCTAACGTTAATGCAAATTAGTAAGTAAGAACGAAAAATCATGCGTTGCGGTATAGTTTATGAATCACTTTCCAACATTATCGAAATGTTATGTGAAGTAAGTGGATAAAATATAATTTGTTTTAGATCTGTTTTACCATCTAGTGCATTAGTTAATTAAAATAGTGAAAAGTTACAGGGACCCTTCGAAAGAAACTGGAAAAAGTTATTATTAGCCCCTTCACAAAATCCAATGAATTCAAATTATGCATAAAGACCAGATTTAAATTTATTTGAAGTTAAACATCTACTTTAATACACATGTTTGAATTTCATGTTAACAATTTAAAAAAAAAAAAAACACGATTGCTAAATATGACATTCCATTCCATTAAAAGTTTTGAATTGGACGTCAGATTAACTCTAAATGTGTAAGCAATGTTTTATTTCATACTTTGATTGTATACTACAGCCTTCTATCTTATTATACTATCTTATAGTTATACGTTATATAGCTAAGTATTTTATTTGTTTAGATGCAGTGGTAGCATTTTCTATGATTTATATAAAAGAGTTATTAATAGTTATTTCCCTTTTCAAACAAAACTTCATGACTGATGACACGACTAAAAGTTTAAGGAAAATGACAGCACTTTTATCTAATAATTGAAGATTTAATTTTTATGAATGAAAATTTAAGATTCAATTTACAACTGATGTTTTATAATGAGTGGAAACACTTTTGCTCTTCACAAATTAATGCTTATTATTACGCATAAAGCCCATAAATTGAAGGCTTCATTTTTATACCACACGAAATAAAATTTCAGTAAATTCTACGTTATTTAGACGCATTTGCTGCATTTTCCCCGTTTTTCAGGGAAATCGCTTACACTGTAAAAAGTGACCAATGTTTCTTATTTTATGAAAATATGCTATAACCACGAACGAAAATATAATATAATCTTCTGAGTTATCCGAAATTTCAAATAGCATGTTACATTGTCTTTTGAATCCCCAGAAACGAATACATTTTCAAAATTTTAAGAATAATTTATAAAAAAAAAATATTTTTAGCTGCCCGAATTTTTCAGAAACGTTTCCGAAGGGTTTTTATAGTGTATTAATTTGTGTCCTCAGGCTGGAATACCTGTTTTTCGAATGCTATCCATTCTCAAGTACACGTTTTCAGCCGCATAAGTTAATTTATACATGAAAGAGTAAAGAAATAATCTTAATTTTAATGTTATTGTTAACGCTGTTAATTTTGCTTGTTTGTCTGTTAAACATTTTTTTGAGAATGAAAATGTTTACTTCAGAATTGATAGCATTCGAAAAACAGGTATTCCAGGCTGAGGACACTAATTAATACACTATAAAAACCCTTCGGAAACGTTTCTGAAAAATTCGGGTAGCTAAAAATAATTTGTTTTTATAAATTATTCCTTAAATTTTGAAAATGTATTCGTTGCTGGGGATTCAAAAGACAATGTAACATGCTATTTGATATTTCGGATAACTCAGAAGATTATATTGTATTTTCGTTCGTGGTTATAGCATATTTTCATAAAATAAGAAACATCGGTCATTTTTTACAGTGTACTTATGTTACACATGCAAAAACAAACATGCATTCTAATTTTAAAAGCTGAAACATATTAGTACAATTGCATCAAAATAACGTAATTGTTTTTAAATTTCAATTTCACGAGCTCTAAAATTACGACTAAAAAACGTGAGGTTTTTCATAAACGTCAGGTTAAGATTTTGTAATCGAGTTACATGTGGTAATACAAAAGTGTCGTATTATTAAATTTCAAAATTTTATTTGAATGTATTATTGGTATGTGTCTTATAACAATTGTTAATGAATCAATTTCAAAAGTATATATTAAATATGAAAAACCTATTAGAATTAGAATAAAATGGTTTTTGCCTATGTTCTGTAACCCGGGAAGCCCGGGCTCGATTCCCTAATGTCTTTAATGGTTCGATCACTATTCCTCATTTATTTGCTACGGCTTGTGTCCCACAACTTAAAAAATCAATTTCGTCATTTTTGCTGCGTTTTTTCGTTCGGTTAATTGGGCGACGTCGCTCTTAATATTTGAGAACCGTATCAAATTTCGCTGTAATTACTTTGGAGAACAAAAGTCTTCGACAACTGTTGCATTCCAGAACTAGTATCTCTACTAGTTCTACTGTATCAAGTGATAAATGTTTGGTGGCAGAAGTTTTTGAAAACATGTCTTAAATTTTATGTTATATTAAATACAGAAGAATTTTTTTCATCATTGTAGTTTTGATTGCATTCAAACGAGATGGGTTTGGTGCTTCAATTTACAAGAACTTACACTAAAATATCGTTCAAAAAATATTCTGAAATAGAAAAAAGATGCTTAATTATCTAGTGTTTTAAATCAATATAATAAACTGTATTTGTCTGAAACTTTTGTTCTTATATAAATGAAAAACATATTATAAGAAATATTATAAGATAAGCAATAAGAAAGTAAAACATATTTTGTTAAAAAAAAAACGAACTGTATAAAATTAATTGCTGATAAAGAAAGAATTTTTTTTTTTTTTTTTTTTTTGTAATAACAATTCAGATTTGTAAATAGTAAAATTAACTTATAATATTTTACTTCACTGGAAGGTTTTTATTATCCAACGCTGTCATAAATGTTTAAAAAATAAGCTTTCTTTATTTATGCAATGGTATTACTTTAAACGCGTTTCCGAGGTCTTTTGTCGCAACCAGCGTATCATTTATTAAATCGTCTATGCAAAAACAAATTTACTTCGCTCATAAAACGGAAAATAATGAATAAGATTATGCGTATAAAATTAGTTTTCGTATAAATACAGCGTCGAGAAGCCTGTTTTGGTCATTATACGACGCCGAAAAACATGTTTTATTACCACTACTAGTAATATTTTTTTAATACCATCCGAGTGCCATCTGTTATTCAGCTTTTTTCTCAATCTTAAAACTATTGTCAATAAATTCAAATGATGCATATTGTCCTTATTTAAAACAATCTCTATCCTACTTAGATATTTTTTTACTGTACTTTTTATCTGTATTACTATTAATTATGTTGCGAAATAAAATTAAGTAACATTATAACGACAAAAGTTTGGTAATTATGCAACAGCTATTAAGCATACTCTTATAATTCAACCGCCATATTTAAAATACACTTAAAAAAACTTTAAGATGGACAAAAACATTATCTAAATTATTATATTTTTTTTCGAGTGATAAAGAATCCATTACTGGTTCTTGCATGTAATAAAAAAGTGTATATTATATTAACATGAATACCCATTTATTTTCTGTATCAGGAGATCACATTCTATTAAAAATTCTTTAGCATATTTTGATTTCCAATAAGTTATTTGCCTTATTTTTTAAGTCTTTTCGGCACTTGTACAGAATTTATTTTAATTCATCATCACCAATCTTGACAAACCTCATTGGGGAAACACCTCATGGGGCACTCTTTCATTTTTTAAAACATTCTGGCTTTTATTTTGAGACATAGTTTTTATATGCTCTTCATGTTTTATCTGTAACAATGTTAGTTTATACTTGCTTAACTTGACATCTGGATGGGGTAACCCCATCCAGATAATATTTCTTAATGTACAGGGTGTTTTTTTTTTAAACTGACACTATTCAGAGCCGTCTTTAGCTCGTTCTAATAACTGGATTGACACAAAATTTTGTGAATGGACTAAGAAAACCATGGGAAAAAAGATTCCAACAAAAAAAATTAGTTCTAATTGTTGAAGGGGCGAGGCCAACGAGGTAAGCGCGTAACATCAGAATATTAAATTCTTGGAATTAAAATTAACTCTGGTCTTCAACATGCAGAAAGAAAAGGAATTGCTTACCTTTTCTAAGGTCTATCCAATTTATGAAATATCCACTGGTTTATATATTTCAACTATTTGAGAATTTATTATAAACACTTCTTGAATAATCGTGTAGATGTACCACTGCTGAAATAAGACTTGTAAAAAAAATTATATTAATGCACAATTCACATTGAATAAATAAGTTCACGTTTGGATTGATTTTAAAAATTATATTTTACATTACTTAAAATTTTAAAAGGTTTACATTTAGATTAATTTTAACATCAGGAAACATTTTTTCCTGTGACTTTACAGAATGAAGGATAGTAATACACTGACTCATTTTCACAAAGTTTGGAAAGTTACGAGTAAAGTTGCATCATTTCTTTGAAACAAATTGACGTTGAATAATTGTCCTTTTAAATGTTTTAGTTCTGTAATAAGTTTATAATGGCATAATCACAAATAACAAATTATAAACATATTTCACATTATTAGAAGAGAACGATTATAACGAGGTAATAAATCTCTATTGCTTGATAAACTTGATACTTAAGAGTCATAAATTAGGTCACTTGTTTTAAGAGATGAGAGAAAAATTATCGTTGGGTTTTTATCTGCGTGCTTCATCATTTTCTTTATTTATTTATTTTACTTTGAGTGGAAAATATTAAGTGATTGAAATGAATGGATTAGTTTTCTACAATTTCCCCCTTAATCCATTCATGGGGATTAACTAATATTTTCATTGAATTTCTGTGTTCGATGAATCGAGGCTTGGGTAAAGGTTTGGTAAGTGCATCAGCTATCATTTTTTCTGTTGGAAGATATCTTAACTCAATAATGCCTTCTTCGCTATATTGTTTAATGGCATTAAATTTGACGTCGATGTGCTTTGATCTTTTCGTGAATTTTTCTGATTCAACCATTTTTATGGTACTTTGATTGTCTTCATATAAAGTGATTGGTTTTTGCTGTGGAAAGCCTAGATCGTCAAGTAACTTCAATAACCAAATTATTTCTTGGCTAGCATGTGCTGCGGACACATATTCAGCCTCTGCTGAAGATAAGGCAATGCAACTTTGCCTTTTCGTCGTCCACTGAATTGGGTTGTTGCCCAACATATGTAATATTCCCGATGTTGATCTACGGGTTTTGGTATCACCTGCCCAATCGGCATCAGCGAATACCTTTAATATTGGTTCTTCATTAGTGTTAATTATTAATTTTAGTTCTTTAGTATGATATAGATATCTTATTATTCTTTTTACGGCTTGCCAGTCTTTTTCGCGAGGATTCTCATTTCTTCTGCTTAAAATGTTTACTGCTGCTAAAAGAAGTGTTTTGATGGTACAATGTTGTGCTACTGGTGAAAATGTTTCTTGGTAATCTTCCCCATATTTTTGACTGAAACCTTTGGCAACAAAACGTGCTTTATATTTTTGTGTATTTCCTGAACTATCAATTTTTCGTTTGAAAATCCATCTACTTCCTATGATTCTTTTATTAAGAGGAGGATCGACTAGATCCCATGTATTATTTTTCATTAACGATTGTATTTCGTTTTCAGTGGCTTTAAGCCAGTTTTTCTTTTCTAGTGGATTGTTTATTTTGATAAGCTGTTTCCAGTTTTCAGGTTCTGTTGTATCGCAATCATTTGCTAAAGCAATAAAATTGTCGGAAGTATATCTTTGAGGTGGTACTCCTCTGTTTTGTCTTTCAGATCTACGAGGTTGATGTGTTTCTGATTGTTTGGGCGCGTCAGGTGTACAGGGTGTGTCACCTATTTCTATTTCAATGTATTTTTTATCTTCAATTAATTGTTCGTGATCATTAATTTTCTTGTTTAAATTGTTCAGTTTTTCTTCCAGAAATTTTACAGATCTGGAAATTATTATTTCACCATTTTTAGTGAAAACGCGGTATCCCTTTGTATTATTATCATAGCCCATGAAGATACCCTCTTCTGCTGTGTCATCTAGTTTAGATCTTTTGTGTTTGTTTATGTAAGTGTATACTTTACAGCCAAATACACGTAAATAATAGAGATTTGGTTTTCTTTTGAACCAAATTTCATATGGCGTTTTATTTGTCAATTTAGTGGGGAGCCTATTTTGGAGGTGATTAGCAGTATTTATCGCTTCACCCCAGAACCTATGAAGTAAATTTGCTTCGGATAATAGGCTTCGTGTCATTTCAATTAAACTTCTGTTTTTTCTCTCAGCAATGCCATTCTGGCTGGGACAAAATGGAACTGTGTATTCATGTTTTATACCATGTTCCCTTAGAAAGGCTTCTGTTTTATTTCCTATGTATTCCCCACCGTTATCCGATCTAATCGCCGTCGGATATTTTCCTTGTCTGGTTTTGACCATTTGTACATAGTCTTTTATTTTTTCATAAACTTCATCTTTACTTTTTAATAAGTAAATAACTGTGAATCTAGAACTGTCATCTATGAATGTAAGGAAGTAATTTTTTCCTCCTATTGTGGGTGTTTTAAAAGGCCCACATAAATCAGTATGTACTAAATCTAATACTTTTGTTGTTTTATTTTCGATAGATTTAGAGTACGGTGCATTTGTTGACTTTGTTTTTATACAGGTTTCACAGTTTGTTTTATGATTACAGTTATTTATTTTTATCCCACTGGCCAAGTCATTTTTGACTAATTCTTTTATACTTTCATTATTTCTGTGGCCAAGGCGTTTATGCCAAATTTCGAGGCAATCTTTATTTCTGCAATCATGTGCAATGTTTATTTTATTTTGAGAACTTTCTTCTAGTGTTTCAACTTGATATAAGTTATGTTTCTTAAATGCTTCTAAGTATATATTTCCATTGCACGATAGTATGCATTTTTCATTTTCGAAAAATACTTTGTAGCCATGTTCTGTGGCTTTACTTACGGAAATTAAATTTGATTCCAATTGTGGAACAAATAACACATTCTTAAGTGTAATTCTATTTATACATCCATCAGATGTTTTTGTCATTATTTGTGTTTCGCCGGTTCCGTAAGAATTTAATGTATTCCCATTAGCAATTGTTACTGTAGTTTTTTCAGTATCGTTGAATTTTGTAAATATATCCCTATCGTTCGCTATATGCGAAGACGCTCCTGAGTCAATTAACCAGGTTTTATTAGCGGGATTGACAATTATGAATGCTGCATCTTTATGTTCACTTTTATTTATTTGTACCTGTTCATCTGTTTTTGATTCATTCATTTTATTTTTATTATCACCTTTTGTATTTTCAAAACACAACGATGTGTACTTTTTGTATTTGTATTGTGTTTTAGGTGTAGTGGTCTGTGTGTTTCTGTTCTTGAGATGCCAGCATTGTTTGTAAGTGTGATTTGATTGTTTACAGTAGGTACAATATTTGTTTTGCCCTTTATAATCTTGAGTGTATTTCTTTTGTGTTTTAAACACCTTTTGTGAGTTTTCAACTTGCTCACTATTTTCTACCCGTTTATTAAATTCATCAGTAAGTTTGCTCTTGATGAATTCGGGAGTTAATTCAATTTCATTTCGGGCTTCGAGAGCTGTTATTAGAGTATTATAACTCGCAGGTAATGAGCACAATAGAAGTGCAGATAAATGCGAGTCGGTTATGTTCTCTCCTATTGCGGAGAGCTTATCTTTTATTTCCAGTATATTAGTAATGTGTTTGTGCATGTTCCCATTTTCGGGAAGTTTTGCACTATACAATTTTCGTAACAAATACAATTTACTGGACAAATTGGCTCTCTCGTGAATATTTTTTAAACTATCCCATGTCTGTTTTGCTGTTTCTAAATGTTTTACATGAACTATTTGCGTATCGTCTATACTCAGGTTTATTAAAGCGCGAGCTTTTGCATCCTTTTTTCTCCAATCTTCGTTAATTGGTGTAGGGGGTTCCTGAGTTACGAGTTCGTGCAAATCTTCCTTAATTAACAACATATTAATTTTAAACTTCCATATAGAATAATTATTATTGTTTAATTTATCTACTATTTGCATTTCCTTTATTGTCGCCATCTCGGAGAACTTGTTTATACAGTTTTTAAAGTTTTATTAGTTTAAATAGTTTATTAAATTCAATTATGTTTTCTTGAATTTTTAATCTAGCATAAGAGCTGAGTATTATTTTTATTAATTAGAGTCAATTATTAATCCTTAAGAATAAATTCTGAGTTCATATATTCATCAGGCTCATGATCACTTTTGAAGGGGCGAGGCCAACGAGGTAAGCGCGTAACATCAGAATATTAAATTCTTGGAATTAAAATTAACTCTGGTCTTCAACATGCAGAAAGAAAAGGAATTGCTTACCTTTTCTAAGGTCTATCCAATTTATGAAATATCCACTGGTTTATATATTTCAACTATTTGAGAATTTATTATAAACACTTCTTGAATAATCGTGTAGATGTACCACTGCTGAAATAAGACTTGTAAAAAAAATTATATTAATGCACAATTCACATTGAATAAATAAGTTCACGTTTGGATTGATTTTAAAAATTATATTTTACATTACTTAAAATTTTAAAAGGTTTACATTTAGATTAATTTTAACATCAGGAAACATTTTTTCCTGTGACTTTACAGAATGAAGGATAGTAATACACTGACTCATTTTCACAAAGTTTGGAAAGTTACGAGTAAAGTTGCATCATTTCTTTGAAACAAATTGACGTTGAATAATTGTCCTTTTAAATGTTTTAGTTCTGTAATAAGTTTATAATGGCATAATCACAAATAACAAATTATAAACATATTTCACATTATTAGAAGAGAACGATTATAACGAGGTAATAAATCTCTATTGCTTGATAAACTTGAAACTTAAGAGTCATAAATTAGGTCACTTGTTTTAAGAGATGAGAGAAAAATTATCGTTGGGTTTTTATCTGCGTGCTTCATCATTTTCTTTCTTTATTTATTTTACTTTGAGTGGAAAATATTAAGTGATTGAAATGAATGGATTAGTTTTCTACACTAATCACCACCGATAGGAGGAAATGTGGCGCTGTGGTCATTTATGCAACTGGGAATTAGCATAAAATACGGGCAAAAAATGAAAATGCAAATTTTTACTTACGCAAGTGACAGTAGCGCCAATAGTTTAAGTTATAAATGCATGCGAAAAACACCGAGAAACAATTTCAGCTCAGGTTGAAAATGAATCTCACGTTACCGCAGTGCGCGTTACTTGTGAAGTTCTTATATTGTAACCAGTACAATGCACCAGCCGCTCTTCGTTTACTTAGAACACGCCATAAACTGCGCAAAGGACCTTTATCCGTTAATGTATTGAAAGCAATGATTCTGAAATTCGAAGAAACAGGCTCGCTAGCAGTTTGGTCAGGCAGAGGACGTAAACCGGTGGCAGAAAAAGTGATAATGGATGTTTCAACTGCAATTAACGAAAGGGAAAGTGTAAATGATGAATAAAACGTGGCATTTTATCCAAATTATTAATTTTGTCTGTTTCTGATGGGTTTTTTTCAATGTACAGCGCCACATTTCCCCCTATCGGCGGTGATTGGAACTAATTTTTTTTGTTGGAATCTTTTTTCCCATGATTTTCTTAGTCCATTCACAAAATTTTGTGTCAATCCAGTTATTAGAACGAGCTACAGACGGCTCTAAATAGTGTCAGTTTAAAAAAAAAACACCCTGTAGTATGTTTATACCTCACTATTTTAAAGATTTCTTTACATTTGTTTTATATACTGTATGACTATATCTGGATGGGTAACCCGATCCAGATAATCTTCTCATTAAACTTTGTGGTTTTTTTTTAATACATTTTTTCTTTGGCGCAGCTTGTCCCGAATGGGACCTTGCGCCATAAAACCCTATACAACCAACCAACCAACCATTTTTTAAGTCTTCCATTTTATAATTTCGTAAACTACTTTATAAGTTTTCTGTGGTAAAAATAATTCTGAAAGATTTCCATGCTCAATCGTTAAACTTTAGAAAATGCGTATTTCAGGCAAGTATTATTTTCATTGAACGCTGTATGTAACTTTCTTTGCACTTAATTATTGGTTATCCTAAAAACGTACAAAATCATGTCACAGAATATTTATTTTTAAAAAAGTAATTGAAAATGAAAAAATGTAGTGAAATGTGATCTGATATAATCAAACAATGCATGTAGTAAATATTGAAAATATCATACATGTAATAAAAATATCATGCATGTGTTAAAAATATCATACCTGTAATTAAATAATAAAAAATATCATACATGTAATTATATAATAAAACTATAATACGTGTAATTATATAATAAAAATATATTTTTTCTATATAAATAATATGTCCCCAAAGCCTGACAAATAATGTTGTTGATCTGTCGCTGTAAATTTGATTTAAAACTTTTTTGTAATGCATTATTTATTTTTAATTCAGTGAATTGTAAACTAATCTCAGGCTCAATTTATAATGTTATTAAATAGTACATAACTACCTGTTGCAAATAAATGTGTCACCTTCAAGGACAGAACGTTAATAGCTACGAAATTGTAAACGAAAATAACCTTTTGGGCGAAAGAAAAGCTTTTTGGTCATTTTAAGCGTAGCAATATGTTGCAAGCTTGGGCATTATTTCAAAAATCGAAATATGCTATCGGAGATTCGCAGAAATTTTGGTATTTCTGGATCTGGTTTTTAGAAGTACTTATATTTATTAGCATAAAATGTTTGATAATTCAACATATCACTAAATATCATTTATATTATAAATGAAAAATAATGACTCTTTTCTCTTTTCATATATTTATTATATTAAAATCTGACTGTGTGTTTGTATTTTATAGCTACTCCTTTTAGAATAAGATGAATTACGAATTGAAAAGGACACCATTAATTTGTAAGGATCCAAGGTTTTTAAAATAACTCTCGAAATTTCAAATATCAATTTAGTTTACGAAATATTAATTATTTTTGTAATTTTTAATGAATCATCTGCAATGGCGGCAAGTAATTACACTACTGTTGTGGATTAAAGGGAGAAAAAGGAAAATAATAGATATTATGTTATTAAAATTCAAAAGGAACATTATTTCCAATTTGAATAAATGGTCAATAATACTTTCATTATTTAAATGTTTATTTTAATTGATAAAACTGAAATATTTTTGTATATGTTCGCAAAAATGCATCATTTTCATTCCACCAGTTCCAAAATTAGCGCTCATAACTGGACATAAGAAAATTCTTTTGATAAATGATGCCATAAAAAACGTGCTTTTTACTGGGAAAATTTTAACTTTCATTGTGAATTTGATTTCTTACTTGAAATTTAGCATTTAATAAAATTAATACTATAAATGTTTTCTAAATCTATACTAATATTATAAAGGAGTAAAGATTGTTTGTTTGTTTGTAGGGGGTAATCTCTGGAACTACCGAACCGATTTCAAAAGTGATGGTGGCAAATTGATGGTGACAACCCCTGCTCCAACATAGGCTATATTTTATGTCGGTGCCACTACCCCAGGCGGGTGCATGAGCGAAAAACGTTCTAAAATTGCGATCTTTTCTATACTGAAGCAGCTAGAAGTTTGAAATTTGGCGTTGTAGTTACTTATAAGATGTAAATGCTCTCTAAGAATAAAATAAAAAACAATTCGAAATTTAAAAGGGTGAAATGAGCAAAAAGCATTCTAAAAACATTCTAAATTACAATTTCTATGGATTCTCTAGAACTACCGAACCGATTTGAAATTTGGCGTTGTAGTTACTTATAAGATGTAAATGCTCTCTAAGCACAAAATAAAAAGAAATTCGAAATTTAAAAGGGTGAAATGAGCGAAAAGCGTTCTAAAAACATTCTAAATTAAAATATCTATGGAATCTCTAGAACTACCGAACCGATTTCAAAAGTGATGGTGGTAAATTGGTGGTGACAATCCCTGCTCCAACAGCCTCTTTAATAAAAAACTATGCGTTTCTGACGACTGGGTTTTTCGCTAATTGTTGCCACAGATTAATCTCGGAAAGTGAAACATTTGAAGTTACTGAAAAAAATAGTAGCTCGAAAACTATTTGTCAGAAAATTGTTAGGCAAACTGCGTTTGAAAGGTAAAAAATTGTATTTTTCTTGATATATATTTCAAATCTAATGATTATGCCATTTTTCAAATATTGAATTCGAAAAATTACTAAATTTCACAATGGAGTACCATAGCAAAACCTTCATGCGTAAAAAGATAATGATAAGGGTGACGTGTCCTGGCGTGTATATCATTGACTAGAAATATAAATGGACAGCGGACTCTTTTCTTTTCTTCCGACAGACTTGAAGAAAATATCTTTCACCTTTCATCGCCAAAAAAAGGCGAAAGGGTGCCGCTTTCTGTCGGTAATCCCTTTCTTGGCAACCCCTTTCTTTCAAATCTCTCTTTCTTCTCGGGAGCTGTGGAATTTCCGTGACAGTTTGGCGCGAAAAAAAAACCTGTTTGGCATTATATTCTTCCTCCACACCTGCTGGAGGAAAGGACATATTTTCTTCAAGAAAGGGTTGCTGGTCCGCTGTCCATTTATATTACTAGTCAATGGTGTATATTGGCTATAGCACGAGTCACAAATTATAGTAGCCTTATTATTCTGTTAAAATATAAAAGTTAATTCTGAAATGTCAATATTTTGTGTGATTAAAAGTTCGTTATAAGAAATTGACCAGCGTAGCGGGCGTAGCTTGCTAGTGTTCAATAAAATTAGATTTCTTGTTCTCTAAAACTTTTGGAAAGACCTTGGTCAATTTAAATGCAACAAATAGCGTTGAAATTGTAATAATAAAAATGGCCAAAATAATTTAAGCTAATTAAAAATTTGAAATATATAATTTTGATAATTAAAAGCTGTAAATCTGTGAAAATAATTTTGAAAATATTTAGAGGATTCTACGAATGTAGAGTTGATTTCGAAAATCCAAGGAAACAAAATGACAATTAAGTTTATTTTCTTAAGGTATTATATCCTTAACTTAATGTTTCCTGCAAATTGTGGATTACCTCTAAGATTCTTTCACAGTCGGAAATTTTATTTGATTTATAGTCTTGAATGGGATTGTTCCATTTAAGATTTAATTTTCTTAAGAGGTCGTTGAAATGTTTCTCATTTATTAAGCTCATTTAATAAATTAAATGGATCTAAAAGTTTCTAAGTACATGCAAATCATTAACACTATAGAAAGAGCCATTTTCTTTATGTTTAAAAGTATATTTTTTAACACTTATGGTTGAAAAAAGTTTACTTTCATATGAGATTCGCAATTTTCAAAATAGCCATTTTTCTCCTAATCAGGAAAATATAGATATTTGCTATTTGTTAAAAGTTGAAAAAAACTTTACATCTTTCTTAGTTTTTGAGGATGATAACGATATCACACATTTAACCTTCTCACCGCGACGACATGATATATCCGTTCACTATGCTGTAGGTTTCACAGCAATACAAGGTTTGTTTAAATTAATATAATTCTACAAATATAATGCATTTTTAAAACATCAAGTAATGATTGATACTCTCAAGGATTATACTTATACACGTAATTAAGTTTTTTATCTGACGTTTGAAAATTCAGATTTTTTAAGCATTTAAAAAAAAATTACAGAGAAAACAACATTACAAATTTGTCATTTTGCTCGGCGGTCAGCGGATTAAAGATAAATACTTAAAAATATGGAAAATTGCACATTTTTAAATATTTTCTAAGCGTATAAGTCTCAGATTTCGAAAACATGCGGATTCATTGTTTGAGCATATGTTTTTTAGCTTTTACGAAAGCGTTCACCAAAGTACTGCGTCACAAGAAATTTAAACAATACAATGACACACGCAGTCACACGGATTCAGTATTTCTGCAACAAGATATAATTCACTAAGTTTCAAGGGAGAATTTTCTGGTAGCTTCCATTACAAAAAAGTAACAATAACAAAAAATCATGCATCACGACAGATATTATGAAACACTTTCCAACACATCGGAATATTGTTCAAAAAATTAGTTGTGTTCATACAATAAAATGAGATATGTAAATAAACATAACAAAACACAACACAGTGAAAGTTTACTTTAAGCAATGGTTGTCCACAGACGGTAATGTGTGCAAGTCTTTTGTGCAGCGCTGTATATGATCTACACACCTCGTAATGCACAATAAATAAGTTAGTTTTAAAATGCATATCACAGCTGAAAACACACAGTTACCGCTCATAGTCAGTCCTGTAAAAAAATTCTTTTGAGTGTCTTCTGAGTGTAAATAAATGATAATTTCAATGTACTCAATAAGCCACAGAAAACATATTGTAGTGCACCTCAGTAATGTATATCAGTTCCATTATGTTTGAAATAGTTTAACATCATTAAAATACACTGCAAACGATTTTCCCCATAGATCAAAATATAAATGAATTATTTTATGCGTCCCTGTAAACGGATTGTAATTGCTGCTTATCCGGTACTCCATAGAAAACATATTGTCATCCAAGGCATATCAATTTCATTATATTTGAAACAATGTAACACTTTTAAAATGCACTAAAAACTAATTTTCCCCATTGACTGTAATGTAATCGAATACTTTTGTGCCCCCCTATAAACAAACAGTAATTGCTACTTATTCCATACTCGATAGATAACGCACTGTTGTCCATTTCAATTATGCATATCAATTTTATTATATTTGAAATAGTGTAACGACATTAAATTGCACCGAATAAACATTTTCCCCAATGACCGTAATTTATCGGAATACTTTTGAGTGTCCCTGTAAACTAACCTTAAATTGTACAACTTAATTTTCAATATCGAACATGGCATGGTGAACCTCAATAATATATATCAATTACATGGCGATCCGAGTATATTTACGCGAGTTAGAGACAGGCGGCCAGACAGACGGACAGGCGGAGAGACAAAGAGATGGACAAACAAACCGAATTATAAACACTTTTCAACTACGTTGGGAAGTGTTAAAAAGCCACCTATTGCAGACGTCTGGAAAATTTTGAGATATTTTAACCGATCATAACCCCCAGATCCCAAAACCATCCTCTGTTCAAAATAGTCCTATCTGCCAGCGTTAAACTATTGCCAAGATTGGCGATAATAATAGGTCGACATAAATGAAGATAACTTGGCGATAGTAGACAATTGTTTTGAAATTTACATCCAAATTCAATATTGACGAACATCGTGAATCTTTTATAATCGGGTTTCACATATTATAACTTCGTGTGTTTGAGTAAAATTAGCTCAATTCTTAAAATCAAGGAATAGAAAAGCTACATTTTCTTCCCGTTACAGGTAAGAAGGACTTTTTAAATGATACAAATATTCAGTTTTTTTTCTCTTATCTATTCGTATGATGATCTTAAGATGTTTATCTTAAAAATTACACCTAATTTCATTAGTGCAATTTATGTTGTTCCAAAACATTTCCGCTACAATACGTTAATTTAACATGAGCCCGAGTATTGGAAACTCCCGCTTTAATTTACGCGTGGCCGAAAGTTCGAATTAGTGAATTTATAAAATATACATATATATATATATACGCTCTCTTTTTTTTAAGATATGACAACTGCAAAGAAATAACAGAATTATTGACATTATCCATTCAGGATTTTTCAATTGTTTTCTCAACGTATAATAATAATATAATTAATAGGTACTTCTTCATTATCTCGTTGACCACCAGCTCCCCCCCCCCCCCTCCACACACACAAAAAAAAAATATTTTACTAAATCGGCGAATGAAGCTTCCCTTAAGCTTTATGGCTTCCCTCGACTCTTCTTAAAATCTTAAACAAGGTCTCCAATGTTTCAAGAACAGACGTGAAACAGTTAATGCAAAATTAGTTATATTACAGCGAAAGTAATCTAACAGCAAAACTAATCTTAATTTTTTTTGTGGTAATTCTTCATAAAATCGGATTTGATGCGGTTAAGAATAACAATTTATTGACTAGAGACATCGACAAAAATTGATAGTATCATTATAATCGAGTTGGCAATAGTATCGGTTAAATCGATAAAAAATATCGACATCGACCATCACTAGTACATTGTCGACTGAAAGACACCTGTGTACACACTTTTTATAGTTCTAGCATATCAAGAAAAGGTAGTGAAAAATCTATTGCAAAATTCTATCTTTACATATCTGAACCAAGTTAAGTTAAATAAAGGAGTGAATAAAACGAGTAGGATTTTAATGTTTAAGTAAATATTTTGTTGAATTGAGAATGTATAAACAAAATTATTATTCCATACATAAGGTGATGAAAATTGAATAACACATGTGAGGAAACTTAATTTTCCCATAAATTTAGGGTCGAAAAAAATGCTGCGTTTAATCATTTTGCACTAAAACGCATTTTTCATTACCACGACAACACTGTTTAAAATGGGTTCTTATTACTGAGTTCATATTTGCTTATTTTGAAGCACATCATGTATTAAAAATGATAAAATTATTTAAATTTGAAAAACATACGCTCTTATTTTTGAGATACGCTCTCTTCTCAAAAGGGATTCAACATGAATTCAACATGAAAGGAATTCAACAACGTGTTAGATACACCCTATTTTCAAAATTCAAATTCTGTTCATGTTCTCCGTTCGATAAATATGCGTTAGTTCCTGCATTATTATGTATGTGTCATTTTTCTTGAAAAACATATAGAAAAACTCTACATAAATGACGTACGTAATATTGTTAGCATAAATACTTAATTTATTACGATTACAAAAAAATAATAATAATAGCATTTTGCCATTTCTGTAATTGTTAAGTTTCAAATACGTTTCATTGTTCGTATACGTGCATAAATCTGCGAACAACGAATACTCATTTTCGAGTTAAATTTACTTTAAAAATGGAATCATGTTCTCTTTCTCCTTTTCAAGGGCATTTTTTTTGAGTGAGGGAAACATCTTTGTATACATTCTGAGTGATGTATGTTCCTCGTCATTTCGAACTCTATTCAAGCAATCGTCGACAATTACTATAAATAACGTGTATCGTTATATAAATATAGACATAGTTTTACGCTGTGGTTTTATATCTGTTATACATATCTAATGTGGATAAATTTTTATATGCGTATAAATATATATATAATAGAAGATTATATTTAACTAGGATCGTAATTAAAAAAAATAAAATCCTCTTAGATTTATGAAACAGCATGAAAAACTATCGTTCCCATTAGTAAATTTAAGTTGTATTGTAACTTTGCACATAAATCCTAAAAATAGTCACATGAAAATATTTGACTAGCATTGGAGTGTCAGTGGACTATCTCATTACAAATTCTTAGTCTAAATCAAAACATTTAAAAAACATTTTTGTTAAATGAAAATGGTTTTTTTTAACCACAATTGATTCTATTTCGCAGTCTAAGTCTCTTTTTATTTTGATTTTATCTTTGCCTCAAAACTCGTTTATCGTTATTGAATTACACAGTAACTGCTTTATAAAATAGTTTATTGTTTCTCATTTCAAGTTAATGTATTAATCATAGGATTTACCCGAAGTATAATATTAAGAGACATATTAATGAATTAGAAATAAAAGCTTGAAAACTGAAAATAATATGTTAAAGATAATGATTGGAACAGCAAATCAAAGTTAAATTTAAAGTAATCGTTTATATTTAGTTATTTGTTAGGGGGAAATACTTATAGGAACATCTAATACATTTTAGAATAGGTTTTTGTCGCTACAATAGAAATATTGTTAGTTACTTTTTTTTTTATAAAATTCATAATGATATTTTATCGAAAACGAACAAGCATTCAATTGGTGAGCTGAATTAGAATAGTTTATATTTCGTGTATTAAATTCGTAAATATTGATAGTTATTTCCCATACATTATTTAAAATTCCATGAGTTTGTCATTATACCCTCAAATTTTACATGCTATAATAATTTTCTTAATAAATTATTTCTTAAAGGCAAGATCTCTATTATAAATATTAAATGAATATAATGACTGTAAAAAATAACTTAATCAATAATAATAATAAAAAGCTTTAAATTTCAAAATGAAAAAATGAAAAAATGAATAACAACATTGATAAACAATATTGATTTCGGATTATTTAATTTTCAAGTATTATTGTTAACGTAGCGTAAAAGGAAACCATTATAGATTTATCTGCCTGTATTTAAAACGTGTAAGACATATAACTTTTTATACAAAATTTATACAAATTGCATAAAAAGGCAAAATGATTAATATTTTAAGATACTATTCTTCAATTGTAACTTATAGATTTTGAATGTATCCAGATAATAAAAGCAAACATAAAAATATATGGAAATTTTTGTTGCAAGTAGTTTAAGTTAGTATATTAATAAACTAATTTTTCATTACAAAATTTGTTTTTAAATACATGACAAATTAGTAACATATTAATAAATATCCCTCATAAAATATTTATAATTATTTAATTTATGAAAATATATATTTAAAAAAAATCTTTATTTCTGATATATAAAAATGATATATATTTTCTTATATATCTGTACATATATAACATTATCACTTTAGGGGGAAAGGGGGGGGTCTCTGGAACATGATATCGTTATCATTTTTTATCCATTATCTGTTTTTTTTTTCATTAAAATATTGTGCTATCTTTTTGTCTCCTGTTAACTGCTTTTATGAAAATACAAAGTTATTGTTGAAATCATTAAATGATTATAACATTTTTTTCATTAAAAAATATGGAATACCCCAACTTTTGGCATCCCTATTCTTCTGCCATATGTGTATACGTACATAATCCGCTGTTGGAGAAACCAGGTGCAAAGTATGTTTTAAATGGCACTTGTTGTATTTACTAGTAAAGAAAGGAAAAAGAATGTTGCCCCTCTGTTTTGTTGATAAGAAGTTCTGCTTATGCAAAATACATTATTACTGTTGAATGCATTATGTAACAAAAATCTATTATTTAATATTTTTTAATAGTAACTATTTTTTGAAAGTGTTATTTGAAAATAAAGTTATTTCCTATATAATAGTTATTTCCTATATATAATTTTATTGACTTCTTCTCTGCATTTGAATCAGTAAATGCGAATAAAAAATGTATAACTAGATCTGTATATAACTACAAACGAAAAAAAAATTATAAAAAAATTAGATACTGATAACGATATTATTAGGAGGGAGGGGGGAGGGGCACGAGGGATGTTAAAGCATTATATCGTAAGAGGGGAGGGGTTCAAAATTACCAAAAAGTTGATAACGTTATATATGTACAGCTCTTTAAATAAAAATATGAGGGATTTTCTGTATACTTAAATCTTAAAAAGTTTTGTAAGGTTAGGTATTTAAGATTTTGTACATGATACAAACTTTAAGGGTAGTAGTAGAGATAACAATTTTTTTGTTAGAAACCAGGGTCGTCATTCCTTTATTGAGTGAAAAATACAGGGTGTATCATTCGAATCTGAACCCATATTTTTGTTCATAATTTTAACAATTAATGAAGATATTGTAATGAGATAGTCAACAGACATGTTTTGAGTGAATCTCATGACATCACAAAAAGTGTTTGAAACGGGCAATATTATGGTCAGTAAGACTTAATTAATATTAATTACATTCAGAAATATGCAGCGTCCAGTTCAATGTTCTTTGAATGTAGATGATGGCTAGTTCTACCACTTATCGTGATAGCGATACATTTCAGAATAAGAAAGGTAAGTCTGTTAAAAACTCGTAAAAATACCTTCATTATTATTAAAGTTATATGGACAAAAATATTAGTTCGATTTGGAATGGATCCTCCAGTGTTTTTGACTGAATAAATGGATTAGGTAAAAAAATTAAACCATACAAAATCAAAATAAATGATTTTAACTTAATTGAAAGGTGCTAAAAGTAATTATGTATAGAAGGTGTGTAATATAGCTTTATCATTGTGAGTACATTATACTATAGTAACAAGGAGACTATGTTTAACTATATAGATATTTATTACACATATTTACAAGTGCGGGAAAGCGAACCGCTGCAAAGAACATTCATAATGACACTGCGTATCGTATCGTATTTTTCTGACTCTCTTGCAAGAGATAACAAATGAGCTTGTTTAGTAGCGCCATCTCAGGTTACAAATTAGTACTAATCTTTCACAATCTTTCATTGAGATATAACAGTGTGGCTATTCATTTCCAGCAGTGTAGCAACAATTATTGGAATTCAAAGTTCGTTTGTTCGTTAACAATGGTATTTAAATTTTCACGTATCTGCGCACAATATATGTGCTGCGCGTCATTCTCGTTTTATTTTCTGTAATGTAAATTTTCTTTAAATGTATTCTACATTCATATTTCAGAAGTTATTTCGCCAGTCCCGGAAATTATTAGCCACACCATGTAGATTTTAAAAGCTTAAAACCATCGTGGATTCGAAAACGTTGTTAAAATTGAATACCCGATCACTTTCACACCTTAAAGATCTCCTCATTCTCTGATAATGTCTGTAGTAGCAGTTGAAAGCGCTCGGGTAGTCGATTTTAACGTCGTTTTCGAAACAACGATAATTTTAAGCTTTTAAAAACTGTATATAACTACTTTTAGTACCTTTTTAGTAAATCAAAATAATTTATATTGATTTTGTATGGTTTAATGATTTTACATAGTTTCAAAGTGAATGGGACTTTCGGAAAATTTAGTTTAATCTATTTATTTTATTTAAATGGATTACGACCCTCGTTTTTTATGCAATAATAGTTTGTTGTGATCTTCTCTATATACCACCCGTTAAATCTGTACAATGAGTTCTGAATCTCCCTGTATATAAGCTTTATATTCTAACAAAAAAATATTATTTCTAAGACTAATGCATGAAGATTATAAATAAGTTTGAAAAGTAATAATATTTTCTATTTAAAAAACAAAATGAATACCCAGTTTCATTTCTCTACGCATCGAATGAATTTAAGTTAGTTTGTTTGTATAGTTAATATTCGCTTAACTATTTCAAATATTTTTTTATTGGCCTGTTATACAGTTCAGACTATTAAGTCTGAAACACATCATTAAAGCACAAAAAGTTAATTTTACTAAGAGCACTATACACATTGAGGCATTTTTGCAGATTGATTCGTTTTACAAACTAAATATTACGCATAATTATATTTACGAACAGGAATTACATTTTAATGTATCTTGCGATGCTAGTCTTAGCTATTATTTAATACTATTTATTTGTTTTATGAAATTATATAACTATACTTTTAATTGCTTTTGATTATACATAATGATTGCTTCCTAAATTTTAGTTAAATATTTGAATGTTTCCACCTGAATATGTTCAAACAGTAATGCAGCGCTAGATTCATGACATTCTCCATACAACGTTGAAAAAATACACAGAATTGGGTAAAATTGGGGCATTTTTGCAGTTTGATTCGTTTTACACACTAAATATTACACCTAAATATTTTTAAAAGCAGTTGAATATTTTATATTTGGAATTTGTCGGTAATTTCTACTTTAGATAGTTATTTTTATTTTCATAAGTTTATTTATATCTTCATGTATATACAGATTACAGATATTACAGGATAACAATTCTAGTTACAGACATTGTTCATAACATGCTTTATTAGCTCAATGATCAGCAAATTACTAGGTTTCGGCAGCTACCGAGGACAAATGCAAAATATTAAATAATGCAGAACTCTATCTCAGTTTATGACTGGACTGGCCATGATCATTCAAACAAATAATGGTAAAAATTAACCGTTATCAGTAGTTTCAGTTAAATTGTTTGCAAAGTAAGATTATGCAACTATATGAAGATTAGTCGATTCCAGTGTTATCCTTATAGCGCCATGACCCAGCAGTATTGTCTCTTATTGTGAATCCTATAGCAGTCACCTGACTTCTAATACTTACTTCTTGGTCAAATACAAATCACAATAGTGTTATATTTTATAACAATTCTTAACTGATGTAAAACGTAAGAAATTTATTACAATACTATTAATTCAAGCCTTTAAACTTTTCTAAACAGTAATGTTCTAAACAATAATGCTCGCATGTGACATCAATTGATGATCCGTTTAGAAGAATAAGCCACTGAGGGTTCACATAGAAATCATACATTGGCGATCACTTTAGAATCAGTATGTGACTAACAAAAGAAGTAATATTACGGATAAGTTGTCACTGTGATACTTGTAACAATTTCTATTGACTACACTATAAAAAAACTGTATACGAAAATATAATATAACCAAGAGCGAAAATATACAATAAGATCTTCTAAATTTCGTATGATTCTTAAAAGCGTTCTCTATCTTTAGAAACCTCAGAAACGAATGTATTTTCGAGATTTAAAGAAGCATTTTCGTGGTTTGTATTATTATATTTTCCCAAATGAAGAAACATCTGTCTTGTTTTATAGTGTAGCTGTTCTATTAGTGGTGTTATTGAAAAAAAATATTTATTTCAATTTTAGTTTCAAAATTAGAATGAAAAGACAAAAAAAATGTCATAGATGTTGAAATTATTTTCAGTACCTGATTGCGGGAATGCCAAGGAGTGTTACGTGTTAAGGCATTATATATTTAGTCATCTGGAAGGTTCTGCGATTTTTCAAAAAGCGAAGCGTGACTCCATCTAGTTATCTTGCTAATGCTGATAAGGAGTGATTTTGAATGACCCATATATATATACACATTTGGTCTTTTCTGCTTGCGCTGCATAATTCTCGCCTGTGTTGTAACATAATTTTTGCTTCAACGTAGTGCTAGTAATAAGGAACCAAAAAGTTCATTTTGTCATATGATGAAAGATAAAAATGCTAGTCAGACAGCTTGTAAAATTTATGCTGTGTATGGACAAAGTGCTGCTGCAGATGACACAGTTCGCAGATGGTTTAAGAAGTTTAAGCTCAAAAATTTCAGGCTTGAAAATTTCAGGCTCGAATATGATGCCCGCTCTAGACGGCATCGTCTGTAAAGGAGGACTTCTTATAACAGAAAATATCAAATGATGATGCACTATACTTTTTCGAATATTTAGTCTGTGTGATAACTCCTAAACTGTGTGACGTGGATTTTCAGCGATAGCTTCTTTTAAGAGGTCCTCCTTTACAGATGATGGTCGGCCAGAGCGGGCATCATCTTCGAAGCTTAAATTTCCACGCTTAAATTTCTCAAACCACTTTCGAACTGTGTCATCTGAAATAGCACTTTGTCCATATACAGCACTAATTTTACGAGCAGTATGACTAGCATTTTTACTTTTCTTGAAATAAAAGAGCATAATATGACAAAAATGAACTTTTTGGTTCTTCAATCTTGGCACTGCACTCAAACAAAAATTTACACTACTTAATAAATAGACTAATTAATACACTACCACGCATGCGCGGCAGCGTATTACTGCTTATTTTACTGTTTATTACTATTAATTTTACGGTATAATATTGCCAGCTGGGGTGCCAGTATTATACTGTAAAATCAACAATTTTTTTTGCAGTGTACAGTCTCATTTTTGTGCGTGTTATTTTCCTTAGAAAAAAAAATCACAGAGCAGACGTCAAATCTTCTCCAATGAACAATAACTACGTACAATAATCCAACTTATCATTTTCTTTCACCCAAAAAAACTCGGCTAATATTCCAATAGTCACTGCAATTTTCGAGATATTGATTTCACATATCTTTTTTTATTTTAACAGTGCAATAAAAGACATGAAAAGATTGATTATTATGGATCAAAGTCCAGATTTAAGGAAGGAAACAAATACAGGTTTTTTTCCTACTGTCCTAGCTTTCCATGACTCAGTTCTAAATTTTACAAAAGCGAGGAATTTGAAGTGTTCTTATCCTTCCCTTCTTTATTTGACTTCAGGGTTTTCATGACAAACATGTTTTACAGATAAAAAATTATAAATTAACAGCTTCAATATTAAAATTAAAATTAATATTATTTTGTTACTCTTGCATGTATAAATTTAGTTACGCAGCTGAAAAGCTTAATTGAGAAAATATAGCTTCCTAAAAACCGATATGACCGTTTGAGAAAACTCATTATTACACTATACAAACTACTCGGAAACGTTTCCGAAAATCTATGGCATCAAAAAGGCTTTACTTTTAGAAATGCTTCTTTAAATATCAACAATATTTTGGTTTCTGAGGTTCCTAAAGATCTAGAATGCTTTTCGGAATTGTGGGTAACTCGGAAAAGGTTATTATATTTTTTCGTACATGGTTATATTATATTTTCGTAGCTTAAAAATCATTTGTCCTTTTTTACGGTGGTGTGTGAAAGATACTCTTTATTTAAAAATATAGATTTCAACCAAAATTTGGACATTTTCATTTTAAGTATGAATCTTCTTTCAAGCATGCCTCCCGAGATAATTTGCACGATATCAAATTTGCAAAAGCTTTATTTTGCACATACATACCATTTGAATATTCTAAATGTAAACCGGCTTTGAGAACTCCCTTGTAAGAACCTTGACAGTCTCCTTTTTACAAATTTAAATGCGATTTAGAAGCTTTTAAGTTATTAGACACTTACATGCTTTGAAAATATTTTTCCTATTTATAAAAATATATATTCTGGAGTAAAAATGTATTTCCATACAGAAACAAAAAGTTCTGTCGAACACTCTGTCTCAACAACATTTTTCGAACAGATGTTTGTGAATTTACTAAAAATATATACTATATTTTGTACTACAAGATTTTTTTTTTTAGTTTCATCATAATTGAATAATTTTCTATGCATATAGCTCCAGCATACAATATATAGGTAAAAAAAGAGAAACTCGATATCGTCTTCACAACAAAATATACAGATGAATTTGAACATAAAAAAGACACATTTTAGTCAGCACTATTGGAATATGATTAATTATTCTAACCCGTTCAAATCCGATTTTCTTTATTAATTTTGGACAAAAAAAATTACTCAAGATGGTGGCCATTTAAATATTTTAAACTAAAATAAATATACCAAAAAGTTAAAAATTCAAATTTAAAAAAATAAAAATAATAAAATAATAAAAATCAATAATTTTTTAATTACGTGTTAGGCCTTGATACAAGGATTCCAGAACATTTTTTGGTTTACCTCTATCTTTAAAAATGGCTGAGATAGAGCAGTTTGAAATTCTAGGGTGGCTGACAATTTGAAACAAAACAGCACATTAATGCGATTACTCGCAAATTATTTTCTTTCATTGTTGTAATAATTTTCCCAATCATACGCATAAAACTATATATTCATATCCGTTAGCGCCAAAATTGGCGACGTTGGCGACACAATTGGCAAAATTGGCGTCAAAATTGGCAACATTTGTGACATTTGGCGAAATATCGCCAAATTTGGCGACCAAAATAAGTCTTTATAAATGAAGCCAATTTGGCTATTGCTCAATAATTTGGCGAAATTCTTATTCAAATTCAGTATTAACGAATCTTTTGTAAACGTTTCTTTGCATTTTAACTTGCTGTTTTCGTGTAACATTAGCTAAAATTTTAAAACGAAGATATAGGAAAGCTACCTTTTCCTCCCGGTACAGGCCGGAAGGACTTTTTTAATTTGGCGATGCCTTTAGCGCCAAAACCTCAAAATTCTAACTTTACAAATGATAACCTCTAAATATACACGCGTTATTATAGCAACGGGAAAAATTCAAAATGTCGATATAACGCGAGGGACATTTTTTCATTGTTATAATATAATGTGGCAAAATCTATTCCCGCAAACAGTTATCTATATATTTAAAAGAAAGTGCTGACTGGAAAGATCATCAACGCACAACCCAAACTACTGAACCTACAAACACGAAAATTGGGGGTAAAGTACTCCTTAGGATGTAGAAGCGAACTGAGAAAGTATTTTTTAAAACTCCACCCCTAAGGGGGGGGGGGGGTAAAAAGAGGAACAAACTTTAAAAAAATTCCTTAACAAACTTGTATTATAGTTATGTGACAAATAATAATACATTTTAATGTATTTTGTATGCTGAATCCAATGCTACCAAGTACATTCTTCTAATAAGTCCAATAGTTCGTGAAGTATTGCATATTTTTGTAACGATTATCGTGTAATTGTTCTACGTTGCTTACTTATAGAATTAGGGTGGAAAGTTCTAAAATCAATTGAATCCTTGAAACATTAGCCTTTTCAAAAAATTCTGCTGAATGAATTTCGATGGAAGTTGCATTGTTAATTTTCCAGGGATAGTTTTAGTATATTACGTATTGTTATATCATTCTTTAGAAAATCCTACTGTAAATGATTAAATAAACAAGTTGTTCTTTAATACCCCAAATTTTCTGCAAAAATTAGAAAATATAACAGCGCAATGGCGTTCGTTTCGTTTTACAGCATTGCGAAAGGGCAATCAAGGTAAAAGTTCATATTGTTTTAAAACACAAGATCAAATTCGCCGGTATATTTCGTTTGGAGAAACCAACCAGCGTAGCGGGCAAAGCCTGCTAGTAATATTAAAAGTTGCTATCCTCACGAAAGTTAAGTTTTATTGAAATTTAAAGAATATGTCATTTAATGAAATCTAATAAATATAGTTATTATATGGCGATATGCTAAGGAAGAATTTTCGAAAATCTTGTATTACAATAGTATTAAACAGACGTAACACCTTTCTATCATTTTTTTATGTTATATGACAAATTATTCGACCAGAAAAAAAAACCTATTTAAAATTTAAACAATGAAATACATGTTTGAAATAAAATAATCGAAAACGATGTAAACAGAATTAAAAAAAACTTATATTATTATTATTAGTAGTATTAATTAATGCTGAAACATAAATGTAAACATAAATGTAAACATAATAATAAATATATACTCGTACACATAGACTGTCATAATTACATGAAGATAATAATAAAAATAATTGTTAAGACAAAATAATACTCAATGAAAAGACATGTCATATAAATAGGATGCAATATCCAAACGGGTTAATGGGTAAATATTTAATTACATTTTAACTACATATCAGTACATAAATAACATTTTCAGCTGCTTCGATTTTTGAAGCGGAAACTTCTAACTGACAAAATCGGCTAAAATGAGTTGACATCATCTACTAACTGTCCGTTGTCTACAATTTGAGCTGGAATTAGAGTCCTGCATCGGGTCGGGTTACCCGCTTTTACCCGCGGTTCGGGTCGGGTTGGTGCTATATTTGTTCTTTGCGGTTCGGGTTCGGGTCGGTATGGGTCGCGTTGCGGGTTCGGGTTGACCCGCTTTTCCAAAAGAATGCACAAAACACTTTTTCAGGTTAAAAATATGTATATTATAAGACTTCTATAAAGGACACTCTCGAAAATCGACCTTTTTCGCTACTTGGAAAGGGGGAAAAATGCCATTCTTCTAATCACTTGATCATAACTCGCTTTTTTTTACAAAATTTGTTCTGTGCAACAATTTGCGAATGTGGGCGACAAATTTCAGTTGCAGTGTCATAGATTTTTCCATTGACTCTTGCTGATAAAACAAAACAATCTGCTAACTCAGAAAAAGAATAAATTTTCTTTCGGTTAATCCTTTATCTACTCACGCAGTATTATATCTAATGTTTTAATAAAGGGTATCCTATTTGTGGACTACTCTTTCATAATTGTATTGAAATATGGATTAATTTTCTGTTCCTTCGGATTCGGGTCGGATTCGGGTATAAATATTTTGGGGTTCGGGTCGGTTTCCAGTTGACTATAAACAGAATTTTCAAGTTGTGGTGGGATACACAACCTGACACCTGGAGAATTCTAATTCCTTGTCCTCAATTTCGAGTGTAAGATTGAATCTTTCGACAAAATCTAAATGTAGTGATATAGTGACTACTTTTGAAAAGTAGATTATAGTCGCTACTTTTTAAAACAAGTAGTTATAGTTGTAGCTAACTACATTTTTGATAAAGTAGTTGTAGTTGTAGTTCGCTACTAAAAAAATTAGTTTTTCAGACCCCTGACTTATTCACATTCAAAAACGATTTATTGTTATAGTTCTGTTCAAACTTTTTGTGAAAATCTCAACAATTGGAGAAGCTAAAACCTAAATATGAGCCGGAAGAATTATTCAAGGTTGAACCTGGCTCACAGAAAGAAAATAAGTCATCCCGACTCAAATGCAGGACTCTATTCAACTATCTCGAGATGTCCGCTATTCCGAGGTTTCACTATATTTGAATATTAAAGAATATACATTTGTCCATTTTTCTATATAAAATATAAAATTGGTATTAGAGACTTAATTGTACATTAAAACGTGATTCATTGTCATTGTCCTTTCATTGCGGGTGCGGGTCGGGTTGCGGGTAGAGACATTGCGGGTTCGGGTCGGGTTGCGGGTCGCCGAAAATTATTTTTGCGGGTTCGGATCGGGTTGCGGGTGCCGAAAATTATTTTTGCGGGTTCGGATCGGGTTGAGAGTCCAGAAAGTTTTTTGGTCGGGTTCGGGTCGGATTGCGGGTTGACTTCAAATTGAATTTGTGGGTTCAGGTCGGGTACAACCCGACCCGTGCTGGACTCTAGCTGGAATACAGCATATTCTGGCGAGTATTTCGAGTGATGCGTATTCTACAGGATTCTAACTAACAAAATCCACTACATTGCGATGATGTCATTTACTTAATGTACTGCGTCTTCTCTACAATTTGACCCTATATACAGCGTATTCTACGAAATATTTCAAGAGTAAGTGGATTTGACATAATTCTAATGTAGTGTTGCCTATGGAAAAAAGTAAATTTCATCTCGTTTTTCTCAAGCACCATGATTATTTTCCCTACTTTTATAAACTCTTTTTAATAGTATGATGTAACTACTATAAAACTATACCAGACTATAGTTATAGTACTATACTATAGTTACTATAGTTCTAATATAGTTATTGAAAATTGTATATTATAGTTCACATTGTGTTCACACCTTCGTACTCATATTACTCCTATTATATTTTACTGGTAGTGTTATGCAAAAGATTACTAGATGTGTTATGCATTAGTTTACCTTTTCGTAAAATTTCTAATTACTATCTTTATACTTTTTCTTATCACATAAAAATTTTAAATTTTTATTTATCCAAGTTTGACTGGACGCATTGTTTTGTTTGAAGTAAATGGTTCAGGAGATTTCTGAGGTGCTAAAATGTCTCTTCCATTTTTTTTATCTTATGAAATGATGGGATGCTGAAATTGAACTGTAAAAACTAACTTTGTACTAATTTTACCTTGATCTCTCATATAATAATTAACATCTGTAATCTTTAATATGAATTTTCATTAAACATTTCCCTTCGTGGAGTAAAGTGCCTATACTTAAAAGTTGGATATCCACGAGTGGGTGATTTTATTTCATTTCGTTTTCTCAAATAATTGAGGCCGAAGCAGATAGAACCTCGTAATTACAGAGCAGAAAATTAGAAAAAAAAAAATTCTCAATTTTAAAGTAAACTCAGTAACTTCTATTTAAACGATATAATTTTAACTTCTGAGTAAACTATATAAAAGCTGGTCTAAATATATTTAAGGTGAATGCAATGATAATTCAATATTTGATGCATTTTCTAGCATTGGGATTTTTTGCGGCATTTTATAAGTCCATTGTTGCAGTATTATTTAGATAATAAATCTGTAGCCACAATAATAAATTACTGACTGAGGTAGTGCATCAATAATTCACATTCTACGTTTCAGTGGATTAAAAGTATATTTCAAAATACAAAATAATATCTTCTTCCTTTATTTGCTTTGTAAGATATACATTATTTCATAACTCAAAAACTCATTCTATGTCAGGAAAAAAGATGCAACAATATTAAAAATTTCTTATATTACATACTTATATTATAAATTTCTTATATACATTTCTTACATTTCAGTGCATTGGTATCTATATTTTAAGTCGCATATCGCTTCATCATTCTATAGACTTTCGGTCCCATGAGAAAGTATTCGGAGAGTTTTTGGGGAGTTTTGCACATCATTTATCTCTCAAACACCGCGATTAATGAAACTTTCTCTGAAATATACATGAAAACAATTTTTATGAAAGCTTTACTGATTTGAAACTGAAGATGCTCGCAAAGGGGAATTTTGAAAAGTGTAACTCACAGAGAAATGTGAAAAAGGAAAGTTTAATCTATCTTCAAAGTGATGGTATTATCAAGATTTTTGATTTGTTTTGATTTATGAATAATATTTTTTAGTTATTAAACACCCAGATATTATTTAGAAGATAAGACACACTCACTTTGCCCTTACATTATAAGAGGAAAATGTATTTTTCGGGGAGCACGTAGTATTTAGATGTGTGATTATACACAATAGTATATAAATATATAACATAAATATATAATATAAGAGAGAGCAGATCTCATATTGTATTAATGATAAGCTTGTTAGAAGTTTTCAAAAGTAGAAATTCACATATTTTAATTATCAATTTTAGACTTCAGCATTAAAAATGGCAATACATTTTAAGTGTAATTTAGTACGTAAATAATATTTTTCTCTATACCTTTTGATGGAACTAAATATTTTAACTTAACAATAAGTAAATCCCTTTTACTGTAAAAATTCATATTTGGACAAGTTTGTAAAAGGGATTCTGATATTATAACTCATATAGAAGCAAATGTGAGAAAACGGAATTTAATCTATGTTTAAAGATATGGTATTATAATAAATTCATATCCTTTTTGGTTTATTAAAATACATAGCTTATTTAGGAGATAAAATAGACTCATTTGTATCATTGTTATAAGAGGAAAATGTTTTCTTTGAGGAGTATATAAATGTTTGGGCATATATAATAATATATAACTACACTACATAAATATGCAAGAAGAGACTGCCGTTCTAATGTTGTCTTAACAACGATATTTTCAGAAGTTTTCAAAAGTAAAAATATACTTTTTTTAATTACCACATTTAGACTTCAGTATTAAAAAATATCGATACATTTTAACCTTCCTACCCTGTTGAGATTTTCTTAACGTTGATTAAAAACATTTCACACCAAAATTTTTATTTAAAATTATTTAACATATTTTTTAACTTAATTCTCTCTGGGTTTTACTTAACTTAATTTATGAAAGCATTTCTGGTTCGAATCGAATGAAATCCATTAAAGAAACAGGTCGATTAGACCCATTCAGGGGAGGAAGGTTAAGAAAAAATAATATTTTTATGTATACCTTTTGAAATAACAAAATATTCTTAATTGAAAAGTAAGTAAATCCCTTTTACCCCCAGTCAAACTACTTTCAGTGTCATGAGAACATCTTCTGAAGGCTATTGTTTTGCGCATCATTTTTCTCTCATACACTGCGATTAATAGAAATGTAATTTTTATTGAAAATACATAAAAGAAATTTTCTATACAGATTCTAAAAGGAAAAGGTTTTAAATTAAATTATTAATATACAATTAAGTTCTAAATATATTAAAGTGATGTATTGTTATCTAAAGCATACCTTTGTAAGATAGTTTTTTTTAATTCTAGTATATCAGGAAGTGAGTTAAAAATTGATTACAAAATTCCATCTTTACAGACAAAAACCAGGTTGAGTTAAATAAAAAAGTTAAAAAAAAATTATAATGGTTTAATAATAAGTAAATATAAGATCTTTCGTATTCCTTTATGTTTATTTAATAAAAGAAAAGAACATGAGATTGAAATATTTCCCATTCTTTGAATTGATAACTGTGTTTGAAATATTCTGATAAGTACTTTCAGTGTTATGAGAAGATATTCTGAAGGCGATTGTTTTTCACATAACTTTTATCTCGTATACTGCAATTAATAAATAACTCTTTTTTTTTATTGAAAAATACACTTTTATTTCCAAAAATGTGTTTACTAGAAAATAAAAATATTTTAAAAATGAGCAAAAATAATAAATTCCGTATTCTTTCATATTTATTTAATAATAAAAAAACAACAAGACGAGAATGAGAATGAAATATTTCCCATTCTTTGAATTGATAACTATGTTTAAAGTACTCAGATCGATTTATCTCTCAGTCAAAGTACATTCAGTGTCATGAGAAGATCTTCTGAAGGTCTGATCTGCAGATCTGAAAAATGGTGTTTTGCACCAATTTTCTCTCATACACTGTGATTAATAAAAATCCAACCCTTATTAAAAAATATATAAAAAGAATTTCTATTCATGCTCACTTGTATCTGAAACAATAAAAGTCCATGAAAGGAAATTTTAAAAATATAAATTATTTAAAAATATATGAAAATCCAAAAATGAAAATTTTCCATTATTTGCAAAACGTGATATTATATACTCGAGTATGAGAATTAAATTCCTATAACTATGTTATCAATGCTCGATTAAGAAAGTTGAGGAATTGAATGTACAAGAAAATTAATAAAGATGGGAAAAAATATTAAAACAAAATATCTGTCTGCCGTAATTACTCAAAAACATCATCAGAAATTAAAGAAATTAATTTTAAAAAATCCACACAAATTTAATGCTTATATGTAAACATTTTGGATGTTTTAAAATTAATTCAGTTATTTTGTCCATGTTTGCAAAAATAAGTATAATTATCGAGAGAATAATTCACGATTTAATTTTTTAATTAAAAACTACTTTTTGTATTAAAAAGAGCAACGATTTAGTAGCATGAAAGAAATGTCATATGAGTTACTATTATTTTCCTTAATTTTATGTGATTAATTGATAGTATTTAAATACAAGTTTAATTGGGGAATATATTGAATTAAAACCAGTCTATGTTTACATTAAAAATAATAAATAAGCACAGTAAAAATAATAAAATTCAATTTCAGCTGCTTATATACATACATATATATATATATATATATATATATATATATATATTTAAGTACAATTTGTTTTTCATCTTTGAACAAACGATAAAAAATATTTTTTCTAAATGTGGGCACAATTTTTCCTTTACTTAATATTATCTAATTCGGAATCTAAATTATTTGTTTGATTTTTTGTGGTTGTATTTGCTTTGTATCGTAAATTCAAAAGGATTGTCATCAGTAGCGACGCGTGACGGCCTTTTTTGGAGTGCTGCGTAATGCTTTCAATAGTATTTTCCTATTCTAATCTCCGACTTATTTAATTAAAATGTCTGCTATTAAATAAAATGAAGATTATTGTACGAAAATTCTGTTGAAAATAATATGCAGCAGACCTAAAAATCTACCACTGTTCATTATATAAACTGATTGATCAAAGTTGAGTTCTTTCAATTTAATAGCATGCAGAGTACCTTAAATTTCTCTTGATACTGTTGAAGAACTGTACAACTATATGTAAAATATTCCTTATTGTTGAAGTGGAATGGTTTGAAACTTTTGCGATATACTTCAGTCCTGCTTTCAATTTAAAAATGTACTAGTTTCAGAACAACTCTATACTGTAGTTAGTGCTTCAGAGAAAAGGATTAGACAGATTTCTGTGCCAATCATTTCATGTTAAAATTTTGCACGAATTATTCGCATTTTTAAATTTAATATAGGTATGAAATGAAATAATTTTGTCTCAAATAATTTAAAATATATTCCATTATGTCATTTAATGGTAATGATCTTTTACAGTAATAAATACTATTGCAAAAGAAAACTAGTTGTTGGGGGCCACCGTAATACTTACCCATCATGGATATGCATAATGTAAAATATTAAAATAAGAAATGTGTAAACTACTTATAAAATGCATTGCAATTCAAATAAAATCGTGGCTTGATGACGTCAAAAACTTTAAAGGCTCGATTACTGAATTGCTTGAAAGCAACATCCTTATAACTCCAAAAATAATAGTCCTATTAACTAGCGGTTTACTGCTTCTGATTAAGCTTCAAATTTCCAATTAAAGTATATCTTTGAAGTGAAATTTGGATGAAATACAGGATCATGAAAAATCGAAGAGTGTGGAAAATAGGATTCCAAATATCTCGGCAACTAATTTCCCGATCGGCTTCATGCTTTATGCAAAATTTATGTTTTTTTATTGTCTTTTATATTCATTTCTTAAAATAAACAATTTCGAAAATTTTTATACACCTTTTATCAGAACGAATATTTCGAGAGTCCGAAAAAAATAGCTCCGGTTAATCGAGGTTATTGAAATTAAATAGGCTTCTTTCCATTATTACATACTAAGTACATACCAAATTGCAAGTTTCTATTTCAATTTTTTCGGGAGATAGAGCGTTTACAGACACACAGACGGACGGCAAAATTTTTTTCTAAAAATATGTTTTTCGGAATCTCCAGTGTCTGAAACGTGTAAATCCGTCTAAAAATATTTTTCGATTTTCAAAACGATTACAAGACTTACCCAATACTACGTATGATGGGTAAGTAAAAAACGTTTAACTTTCAATTCAGCAATGAAATAAATTTTTTGATTCATTTTGAAATCGCAAAAATTTAATATTTCCAGTTCATTTCCTTCTCAAAAGTTACTTAAAAACGTAAATAAAATGAAAAGACGAGGATCCATAAGCAAGGTTTTTGGGTTAACAACTGGCGTAAGAAAAAAAATTATGTTTCACTTAAATAATAAATGTATTATTTTAAAATTGAATATTAGTGCTTTCAAGTTTTATTAATATTTTTAACTTCAAATTTTATTAATATTTTTACCATTCAAATTTTATTAATATTTGTACATTCATTAATATTTTTACCTATTTAGAGCGATTTCTATATCGTTAAGACCTGCATGCATACTCTGTAATTCTATTTTTTTAAATGCTTGTTTTTGCATATTTGCGGCATTTTTTGCTTTGAGTGTAATGGCCCAACATATTACAATCTCGACATACAATTTCAAAAATATATAATGCTTGGATGAAAAATAACAACTTTTGTTCTTTACTAATTTCTTCTTGGTATTATCAATGCAAAGTACAAACACATGTAATAAAGTATTGCTCACACATAGCTTCCGTTTTATGATACATAGGGCACCAGAGACACGTCGACAAAATGAAACCTCGTAATAAGGATTACGTCAACTTTATCATGATGTTTACCATCGATAAGACGGGCTCGAGCCCGTGAACTGTCAAATTTTATTCGTCTTCGGACTCGAGTTCAAAGTAAAAATTATATTTATTTACAAATTGCAAAAAGGAAAAGAACCATTTCTATTTGAGAAACAATTATGTAGTCTAAGATTTAAATGCGTTTTACAATCCTTTGAAAATCAGTTTGAAAGGGAATTGAATTGTTGTTGATGGAGTATATGGTGAAATATTCTATCTGATTTTGAAGAATTTGCACGGTTAGTGTTAGTAACATAAAGAAGCCATGGGCAGAGGTCGCAGTGTCCTATATTATTTTATATATTTGATACCGCTATTTTCAAACTATAAATATCACGGTAGATTTCTTTAAAATTTGCAATAGAAGAATATTGTGAATATTTTATTTTAAAAATAGTGGTGGGGATTATTAAAAAATATGTAGGACGCTGCATGGGATACCTCTTGTTTAACTCCATTTTCTGTTTGAAGTCTTTTGCTGTAGTTGTACAATAACATTTAAAGCGAATATCAATTGTGCATTTGCAGATTTCTATCAGTAGTTGAGTATAAACATTAAATTTGCTCTTTTAAACAGATTTTATGGGACAGGAAAATCACGAAACGTTATCGCGAGGGCGTATTTAGGATTAACAATTATTTCTATAAGTAAGAAGAGATTTTTTAAATGAGAAAATTCACCTTGATACAATATTTTTAGGTGCGTTCGTAATTATGTAAATACGTAGCATCTATAGTCGTCATCTGGTCCGTCCGTCTGTCTGTCTCTCTGTCCGTCCGTCCATCCGTCTGTCTGTCCGTCCGTCCGTCTGTCCGCATATAACAGCGCAAAAACTCATTTGGTAATCAACCAAATGATTTGAAATTTAATATATATAATCTTTGCAGAATTTTGTCGAGACATTTCAAATTTTATGAAAATCGAATCAAAACTTTAGAAGATATTAATAAAAATATTTATTAAGAAATTTGAATTATTTTTTAAAAAACGGTGCTTTCTTGTTATAGGAGCTTCCGAGGTTTAATCATCAAGCGACCGAGATACTTATTTTATTACAGAAATTAATCTGCAGACGATATAATTCATTTCACAGAATTAAAAATCTTCAAGATATGAATATTTATATAACTAGTTATAGTACGAACGCACCTCGTTTGTCACGTTTGATGTACAATTTACAACTTGTTAAACGTTATTAACAGTTTTCTACTACGTGAGTTCAGTACTGGGTTCGGCGTTATTTTTAACATTTAATATTTTAATATTTAATAATTTAAATAGTAATAATAATAGTTTCTACTATTTAATATTAATTAAATGTTAATAAGTTTTCTTGAGAAAGTTTAGAACCACCACCATTAACATTTTAAGCACGTTACCAAGAAGAATTTTTTTTAAATGTAAAATGCATTTCACATGAATTTTCTCGAAATTTATTTTATGTTCTATAACAGCTTCTTCCACTCGTATTTCCAATTTCAGAAAGGCGTTGAATACAATGAAGATCGTTCGAAAATTATTTTAATAATTGAGCATGTGTTCCATAGTTTTCTCATTTATATCAATCTTCTAAATATAATTCTTAATATTGAAAATTTACTTTAAAACATATTCATTGCCAATATTATCGACATTCACGAATGACGTATCAGATTATCGATAATGTTATGTTTTGGATGACGATAATGTAAATGTTCCGTTAAGTTTGGGCTGTCTTTACATAAACCACATAAATAGATAAATTAGTTTAACTAACTTCCTCAGCCTTTTCTAATCATAAAATCTTTGTTTATCTAACATGAAATGTACTTAAAGAAAGCTGAAATTGGCAGTTTTAGTGGTAATATGACCTCCTCCTCTGTTATTCCCTTAAGGGACTGAAATTAGAAATTCATTAAATTTTGTTAATTTCATAAAGCGTGTTAGGAAATTCTAACTTATCAGGAATCAATATATTTCCATTGTCAGTCGCATACGTTTCCAATAAAGCTAGAATACAAAATGAACAATAAATAGATAGATCGGTGAAAATGTTTTTTCAAGAGATTTTAAGACAAATGCACTTTTTTTTTTTAAAGAAAATTAATTAAATTATAACAAAAAAAGTTTTTTTTTGGAAATTTTTATTTATGTCCCAGAGTGGAAATTAAATATTTACATTACCAGTGGTTGAAGCTGGACGTTAATGTCCAGTAAAGTACCGTGACCCAAATGCAAGTCTTAAAATCCACATTGACACCACGTGACGTGAAAAATGAGTCACCGTGAAGTTGATATATACTATTTTGTGACGAGTCACCGTTGCGACTGAGAGTGTTTTTGACATCGCGATACCGTCCGGTCGACTGGCTGTGCTATTACGGGTGTGTGCTATTGTCAGTTGTGTCATTTTTCCATGACCTGCCTCACAGGTACCACCATAATTCTGTGACCAAATCCTATATAAAAATATTCAGCATTAAATGTTGAGAAATAAATGCAAGTCTTAAAATCCACATTGACGCCACGTGACGTGAAAAATGAGTCACCGTGAAGTTGATATATACTATTTTGTGACGAGTCACCGTTGCGACTGAGAGTGTTTTTGACATCGCAATACCGTCCGGTCGACTGGCTGCGCTATTACGGGTGTGTGCTATTGTCAGTTGTGTAATTTTTTCATGACCTGCCTCATAGGTACCACCATAATTCTGTGACCAAATCCTATATAAAAATATTCAGCATTAAATGTTGAGAAATAAATGCAAGTCTTAAAATCCACATTGACGCCACGTGACGTGAAAAATGAGTCACCGTGAAGTTGATATATACTGTTTTGTGACGAGTCACCGTTGCGACTGAGAGTGTTTTTGACATCGCAATACCGTCACGTCGACTGGCTGCGCTATTACGGGTGTGTGCTATTGTCAGTTGTGTAATTTTTCCATGACCTGCCTCACAGGTACCACCATAATTCTGTGACCAAATCCTATATAAAAATATTCAGCATTAAATGTTGAGAAATAAATGCAAGTCTTAAAATCCACATTGACGCCACGTGACGTAAAAAATGAGTCACCGTGAATTTGATATATACTATTTTGTGACGAGTCACTGTTGCGACTGAGAGTGTTTTTGACATCGCAATACCGTCACGTCGACTGGCTGTGCTATTACGGGTGTGTGCTATTGTCAGTTGTGTAATTTTTCCATGACCTGCCTCACAGGTACCACCATAATTCTGTGACCAAATCCTATATAAAAATATTCAGCATTAAATGTTGAGAAATAAATGCAAGTCTTAAAATTCACATTGACGCCACGTGACGTGAAAAATGAGTCACCGTGAAGTTGATATGTACTATTTTGTGACGAGTTGTAAATGACTGAAATATCGCGGAATTCATAGTGAAGTCATGAAGTGGATGGTAAGCTAAGAGGCATAATGTGATGAATTAAATAATCACATTTTAGTCACCGTTGTGACTGCGACTGTTTTTGACATCGCAGTACCGTCACGTTGACTGGCTGTGCTATTACGGATGTGTGTTATTGTCAGTTGTGTAAATTTTGCATGATTTGCCTCACATGTACCAGCATAATTCTGTGACTAAACCCTATATAAAAATGTTCAGTATTACATGTTCAAAAACAAATTATAAATTAGGTCCAATTTTTATTATGTGGATTAAGCATATCTACAATAGATATAAAAATCCCTTTTTCAATAACGAAAGTAATAATGGTACTAAACAATCTTCCATAATCCTAATTCACAAGCACTACTTCCGTTATAACAACTTTTTTTTTTTCATATTTTATCACAAATTACATGATGAATACTTCAGGAAATTGTAAGGGATAAGTAACTCTGTTGCTTAAAAATATACCTTATTAAAAGACAAATAAAATAAAATAAAATAAAAATAAGTAGAATAGTAGGCATTATGTCAAAACTTGCTACATCATATATATTTTTTAACATTTATAAAATGATGCAGACTGTATTACAATATTTAGAAAGGGGCGAATGAAAACTCTTTTCTAAGAAAAATAATGACATAAAACTCTGTCATGCCAACATGCTATTTATAGTATGTTCATTAAGATTAAACAAGTCTTTAATGATTATTATTTCTAAAAATACAGAAAATAATTGAACAAAGAAATTGAATCCAACATTTTGCGAATGATACAATAGCTTATACGATATTTTAATGATGTTTGCTGAAAATATAAACGGTTTTTAAAATATTATTTTGTACATGTTTCTCTCACATTCAATGTTTAATTTAGATAAATATCTCTAACAACGTATAATTTGAAAAAAAAAATACTGAAGATAAAAGAATTTAAGGAAGGAAAATTTGTAACTGCATTCACTGTAAGTTCTTTGTTAATAACAGTACAATATTTTACAAAAAATGCATTATTCTGTTTAAATATTAATTTAATCAAAAAAAAAAAAAAATAATAATTGAGCAATTTCTATTATATTTAGAAAAAAAATTCTTTAACTTATTTTCCTCATCATTATTATTATTATTATAATTGCTGTTATTTTAGCAATGGAAATAATTGCAGGTATGACAATGCCATAACTTCAATATTACACTCCATAATGTAAAATAGTTTTAAATCTTAAAATCATAAGTATCCGTAAAAACTTAAGTATTTTAAGTTAAGGAGGCACAGAACCTTTCAGTTTTTTCGAAATGATAAAAAAACATAACCATTTTCAAAATACCATAACAAAATACCAACGATTGTTGAAAGTATTTTTTTTTTTGCATATTGTTCAGAATCATTTAAAGATTCAGAATAAAACAAAAACCGAAAATTAATTTTTTTGAAAGTTTAAAAGTCTTGTTAAGCAAATTTCCTTTAAAAAGAAAGCAAATTACATCACAATATATATATATATATATATATATTTACATTTCCAGCTTTTTCCCAATGCTGATAATGTAAATTCTTCTTTCATATATTCCCGAAAGAGGAAAACGTGTTCAATTTTAGGCTTGAGAAGAAACATCAGTGTTATAAATGTTTCTTACAAATGAAAGTTTTTACATTTCTTAAAATTCTTATTAAAAGTGTTTTTCCATTTTGACCAACAGGAGAGGGAACTTTTTATGTAAATAATCATTTATTAACCCTCTGAAGTCAGTTGATAGCAATTGGTCTCCATGTTTTTTCTTCTTCATATAAATTTTAAAATGAGTTCAAATTGAAGGTTGGTTATTTGTAAAAGATTAATGGCACAAGGTCCCATTGGGGACAAGCTGCGCCAAAGAAAAAATGTATTAAAAAAATCCACAAAATGTAAAGCCAACAAAAGATAAAACGAAACAAAGTTTACTGAGAAAATCATCTGGATGGGATTACCCATCCAGATATAGTCATACAGAGTATAATACAAATATTAAGAATTCTTAAAAAAGGTGGTCTAAAAGTAATACACTAAGAAATAATATCTGGATGGTGTCACTCCATCCAGATGTCAAGTTAAACAAGTATAAATTAACATTGTGATAGCTAAAACATGAAGGATGTATAAAAACTATATCTCAAAATTATACCAGAATGTTTTAAAAAATAAAAGAGTGCCCCATGAGGTGTTTCCCCAATGAGGTTTGTCAAGATTGGTGATGAGGAATTAAAATATATTCTATACAAGTGCCGGAGGCCCGGACAGTCAGTCAAAACATGATAAATGGTCAGGTAATCAAAATGACAATGTGGACACATAAGTGCATCTTCCCGAAGTAAGAGGTGTTTATGAGTGATCCTTGAATGTTCAATTCTTAGACGAGTCAGAAGAACAACTGTTTTCCTTGGATAACTTGGAGGCCAGGTCATGATTATAGGTTCGATATGGTGCAGTTTATTATTGTATTCTAAATTCCAACTTTCTTGCCATTTATTATGTATAAAGTGTTTTATAAATAGTTTAACGTATGAGAATGGAATTTTAAGCGATAACGTATTTAGAGAACGTTTTGCCGCCTCATCTGCTTTTTCATTTCCAGGAATACCCATGTGTCCAGGTACCCAGCAAAGTAAAATATTATAACCACGTCTAGTCAATTTATAATAAAAATCCAGGATGGCTGAGACATAAGGATGCTTTTTAAAAGATTTCATTGCATCAATAGAACTATTTGAGTTAGTATATATCAGAGTTCAAGTTGAAATGGCGAAATGTCTGCATAAATGCTTGTATTTCGGATTCTTGTTCAAAGAGGGCGATTGCATGTATTTTGAAGAGAAAACCTGATACAGTGGACACTCGTTAATGTGTCTCCGGTTAATAAGGACCAGTTTCCTTTTCCCCATCATTTCTTATTTATAATTAATACTCAAGACATCGCCTAAAGCGTACAAATCATCATATAATTTAGATTAATTTTTCAGAAACGGACCGAGCAGAATCAAAATTTCTTTCGTACATTAATACGAATTTTTTTAAAGCAAATTTCATGTATATTTGGTTATTGAGAGATTAAATGATTGTCATTAGCAATAATGAAGGAAAAGAAACTTTTTGCTACCAAAAAAAGGAGAAGTTCAAAAATTGCTAATAGCTGTTAATTGATGTTATCAATCAAAATTCGAAAATAACGGATCAAATTTTCGCGTGTTGGGCAAAACTTTAAAACGATGTGGTAAAAATATTATTTGTTCAAGTAATGTAAAGAAAGGTGAGAAATTACTTTAATTAAAGTTAAACTATGTAACTACTGCAATTTCTTTGTGTAATTTTTGTTTTTACTTCTATAACTTATTAATTGTATTAACAAATTGACACCAACTTGTTTTTTAACTAAAATTACAAAATTAAAAAAAAAATGTTGTTTATTTTATCATTAAGGCTGCTCATCAGTATACTTCTCGATTCCCCTCGCTAATGTTAATCCAATGGGCGTAGGATGCACTCGTATTTTTAAAATATCTCCTCGGGAAATTAATATTTTTAACTTCTTTTCCTGTGTACTGTTCGTAAAGAATGTCTCTTTTTTTCTTAGTTATCAAAATGTTTCTAAACTATGTGCTTAATTTATAGTTTTATGTGTTCAAATCTTAGCGAAACTGAATAAGATTTTAACATTTCATATAAAATTAAGTATATATTTTAGAAAAAAACTGACAACTAAGAAAAAAAGAGACATTCTTTAAGAACAGTACAAAGAAAACAGAAGTTAAAAATATTAATTTTCCGAGGAGATATTTTAAAAATATGAATGCATCCTACGCCCATAGGAATAACATTAGCGAGGGGATTCGGGAAGTTTACTGACGAGCAGCCTTAAGTTGGTAACCTATTTAATTTCTGTCAAAATCTGAATTCCATTTATTGAACGAAAGGGATTATTTTACACCATTCAAATGTTTACATCGTTTAAAGCGGACAAAAAACAGCCTGCCTTGGAAGCCCGCACTAACGAGAGTTCACTGTAAATAAAAAAACGTTTGTAATTCGTTCAATCTAACCTTACACATTTGATCTTGTATAAAAACAATTCCGTGGTCGCATGTTAACGGTGATCTCAATGTATTCACTGATTGTTCTGGAATTTAATTTATGCTTTCGGAATTATATATAAAATGTTTAAGGAGGAGGGGGTATATATATTTATTTTGTTTGTAGTATTAATTTCCCCAAATTATATATTGTTACAGTATTTAAATTTGATTTCTTAGAAACCGCTGAAGGCATTTCAGTACGAATTATTACGCGACATATGGTAAAGCATCATCTTTACTTAAGACCAGGGCTTAACAAATGCGGTCGCCAGGTCGCCACTGGCTACTAAGTTTTTTGATCTGACGACCAAAATGATTTGATCTATCGGGGTGATTTCTGTAAAAAAAAATTGCCATAAGAAATGAGCACAAATGGCATTTTCCCCTCCCCCACCCCTACTCGTGCGCGGCAAGCAGTGATCTTTCTCTTCTCTCGCACTTTTAATGGAAGAACTAAATTTAAAAGGCATTTTTCAACTCATGAACAGAAAACACCATTCTTTTTAGCTATAGCCAGCTAGTATATGTCACGTGATTAGAATGTGGAGGACAGAAGATATTTCAATAAAACAGTAAGAAATAATGTCAATCCAGTCTCTGTGGCATCTAAAATTGGATACTATGCTAAAAAATGTACTCGAGTTTTTTTTTTTTTAAGTTTAAAATCTGATTTTTATATTTGTATAAGTTGTCAACATAATATAAGTTTTCTAAGTTTATTTAGAAAATATAGTTTATATTACATTTCTAAATTGTGTACTATTTTAAACTATGTAACTAATAATTCTAAACTATGCAACTATGCTTGTTATTATTTTTTCTCAATTAATTAATAATAAAAAAAAAGTCTTGTGTTTTTTTAAATCAATGACGGGGAAGAGCAGGCGGGGGGGGGGGGGGGGTAAATGTTTTTTACTGGCGACCTGTATTTTTTTCTGACTTTGAGATTTTATCATATTTATAAAGCCCTGATTAAGACTATTACCATTTAACAATATCTATTCGCTTTTCACACAATTATACATTCATCAATATATGTACACCAAAAAATTGAATTTTGCATCTATTCATCTGCCAAACAGTAAACAGTTTATTTTATTCAGCAATTTCCAAACACAGGTAAAGAATGTTTATGATTTTTCTTCTGCTGTTTCTTGAATGCATTCTGCTATGCATATTTTTGTTGAACTGTGTTCATAGTAGGATGATTCCATGAAATACAAAGTTCATTAAATGCAGCTAAGAAAGTTGTCTGTGAGAGATATAAATATAACTTTTCTTCTGTGAGTATGACACATTAATTATATCGTATAAATAATAAAAAAGAATAAAAGAAATAAAAAATATTTTTTTCAATAAAATAAAGAGATGAGTAATAAAACATGTTATTGATTTTCAATTTATTTTTAAATGTAAAGAATTTTGTAGGAGAGTTTATCGAATACTTATACACTAGTTAATAAGAATTACTAGTGTTCCTTTTATTTCTGTTCAACAGAGTTGAAAAGTGTTTAAAACTACGATTTGTATGTGTGTCTGTCCGTACTCTAATTTTCCTAAATTATGCTACAGAATTGATATATTATATTTAGGTTTACTACAGCATGTTCTGTATTGAAAGTGGAATGCTAGCTTTTAAATCTAAATTTTCTTTCATGATTAGTATTAGAGTCCAGGCCAAAATCCGAAAATTCTATTTAAAGACAACCTAAAATGTGACAAAAAATATTGTCGCCCTGAACTCGAAATACTTAAATTAAAACCTGAACTGAACGCAAAATGGAAGAAAATGAATTGATAATTTAATACAATTATGGGAAAATAGCCTACGATTCTATCTCTAATATCAGTTTTATCCTTTATGTTGAAAAATTAACATATACTCATTATTGTTTAAATATATAGTTTTGTCATCTGAAAAATTATTCTAGATTTAAAAAAAAAAAAATCGAGTCAACTCGATCCCGTAGTAGAGGAGTCAAATCCTAAACCAAAATCATCCCAAAACCGAATATTTAAAGTCAACCCTAACCAAAGGAAAACAATTAACATCAACTGGACAACACACGAAACACGGGTCGGGCTGCTTTCGGCTAGGGTTACCCGACTCGATACAGGACTCTAATTACTCTTCACCCAAATTTAATCCAATTTAAATTGCACATTTTTATTACAATTCCCTCTAATCATGTTTCTCTTCCTAATATTTTGAACGAACACTGTTTTATTATATCTAATCATATACTCAAAAATTTAGTCCTCATATACCTTAAAAATCACTCAATTGTAAAGCAACAGTTGCCTTAAAATAATGTAAAATACATAAAATATAGACAAAAAATAAATACACAAAATTCAAATTTCCTACGTAAAGTATGAGGTTCAAATGGAAAACATAAATACGACTTTTTATATGTATTTTATATTCTAATATTTCCACGTCGGGACTTGAGTATCATTTATTCAGTTTCTGTCAAATATATGAATTTAAAATGTATCGCTGCATTTTATGTACCTTAGTGAATTCAAACAGTTTTCAGAAAAATAAATCCAAATATCCATGTGACTATGATATATTTTTCGACGATAAAATAAGATTTTATTTTTTACGAAATAAAAGCATATTCATAAAATGAAAATATTTCAATTATTAGTTAATACTTGATGAAATAAGAAATCGATAATTTAGATTCAAAACTTCTTTCATAATGTAAAAAAATATTTTTTTTTGAGTTCGAGAATGCTCCATATGTGCTCTTTGAGAGAGGATTTTAATGGTAGACATGTCTTTTAGAGAAAATATTCATGATATCTTGTGATTTAAATAGAATATTTTAGTCAATTAAATGGTTTTCATTTTTGCAAAATAAATGCTTCTTTTTTTTAAAGTTAATTTTGATGACCGAGTGTGTCTGATTAAATAACAAAGCGTTAATTTCGATTTAGACTTTCGTAATTATATATATATATATATATATATATATATATATATATATATATATATATATATCTTTTTTTTTTTAATTAAAAATGACGCATGAGACAGATCTTAAATAGAGAATGATTTCTTTTTTAATACTTTCCAACATAGTTGAAAAATGTTTATGAATTCGGTTTGTCCGGCCGTCTGTCCGTGCTCTAACTCGCGTAAATACAGTCGTATTGATGTATAATTGATGTATGTTATTTTTATAAATGGGATATGTTCGGTATTGAAAATGAAGTGTGTAGCATGTGTAGTTCGTTTACAGGGACACTTAAAAGAATTTCGTTACATTGCGGTCGATGGGGAAAAATCGTTTGCAATGTATTTTAACGACGGGGGCATACAAAATCATTCGGTTACAGTACTGACTAGGAGCTAAAAATGCGTTTTCATTTGTAATATGCGTTTTTAAACTTAACTGAATTTTTGCATTTTACTTGGTGTATATAAATTCTATAGACCATATATAAATGCTGGACGATTACACCATGAAACATTACAACATTAAAGAAGTGAGTATAAAACGTCACAAATTTACTGAATGGTGTATACAAATTTTAAATTTTATACATACATTAATATTAAAAATATTTAAGTTTCGACCACCTTCTATGGTCATCTTCAGAAAAAAATATTATATTGCTTTTAAAGTTTCAAATGCGAAAAACAATCCGTTCGTTGCCTCATTATTATTGCCGTCCACAAATTTAAAATTAACAATGGTAACACTCAACCATCGTACCAACCAACCACAAGTAGAAACGATGCAGAAGCAGCTCCTAACGGACAAAAATCTAACTGCTGTAAATGTATTATCGATGAAGAATTTTAAAATAAATAAAAGCGTAATTGACTATTTCAGGATGCTCATCCAAAGTTTAGGGATATTAAATGAAATGCTATCATTACAAACCTCATTTTTCCTAATCATAATTTTAATGGACTTCTTTCGCAGACCCTCAAAGACGTTATTACATGGAATTTTAATTTTAGCATTATCAAAATCTATGCGGCTGTCAGGATTATTAAAATAGAATTTAGCTAGGGCTCTGTCGTCTGTTGATATTGCGAAATATTCCTTTTATGTTCTTTTAGACGTTCAATAAATTTTCTTTTTGTAACCCCAATGTAAAACTTATTAGTGCCATCTTTCAAAATAATAGGTATTTCATAAACACCCGCACATTCGTGCAAAGGTGTAGGATCCAGGTTACTACTTAATAAATTAGTGAGGTAAGGAGGGGGAATAGCAATAAGCTGAATATTAAACCCACGAACTATACTCCTTAACTTTTCAAAAATAACAGGAACATATCCAAATCGATAATATGTTGGCCTCTGTTGGTTATTAGGCAAGCTGTGAGGGGGTGGACAATGATGCCTGTGAAAGATGTTATAAATGTACTTAAGAGGAAATCAAGTTTATTATTATCATTATTATTAATATTATCTGTAGACCGTATACAGGGCTTCATAAAACAATTCGAGTTCATTTCCGTTTATTATTGCTGTAAACAAATATTTACATACAGATGCATCATATGTAATGAAGCGGTCTAAAAATATTTGAAAATATTGTTTTGCGAAAGACACCGAAAAAAAATAATATTACACATTTTTCATAAAAGAAATATAAAATAAATAAACCGAGAAAGCACCGGTTAAAAAATATTAATCGTATCTTTTAAAATTCTGATCAATGTGTGAATAAGACGATTACGAAACCAAGCATATGAATAACAAATGTTTTTTGTCGAATGAAATTCTAGGCGTGTTTGAATGAATGTTAAGCAAAACCAAAAACATTCACGATCATTCTGTTTAGTTTTTATTTTAATCGATTACGATTGAAAAAAAAAAGATGAAAGATGAGTTTCTGAAAAACATTTTAAAGATAAAGAAATATTGTCGATGAAAAAACGAAGACGCATACCTGAAATATCAAAACAAAATTCTTTTTATCCTTAGCACCTCTAGGGAATTCCCAATCCAGTTCAAAATCATCAAAATCTTCATCCCCTAGGTATTTGATAACGCTGAACAGAAAACGTTGTGGATTGTAACGATTTCATGCCATATCTTTGAACATTTCCAAATTGTACATATATGCGCTTTATAAAACAATTTCTTTTAAAATCTTTTATGAAATGGAGTAATACGAGTTTATATTTTTTGTTTATAGTTTTGTTTAGGTTATTATTAAGTGTGTTATATTTTTTTAGTATATGATGCACTCGTTTGTGATACTTAAAAACAATGAGTAATATGAACTCGCATTTTTGAATAGATTTTTGTAACAATGTGCGCCTTGAATTAACGAACTGTGGATTTTAATTGTAAAAATTTTCTACATTCGAATGCACATTATTTTAACCAAGTTCAGAATGGTGGCATTAAAAATGAAATTATTGTGCATTTAAACTCATATCAAATATTTATGTATTTGGAAGTACATATCCCAGGCAGATTCAAGGACTGGCTTTGGTTAATGACAAGAAAGGCCATTTTGTATCTTATTATTAACAATATATTTCTAATAAAGAACAATAGATTTGCATAATTTTTCATTTTAAATCAGTCGTTTCATGTAGTTTAGATCGATTTTAGAGTATTTGAAGGCGCAACTTCTCCAGAAAAGAGTTGCGGACCAAATCCATTAGTTTGAAACAAAATCAGCAGATTAAATATCGTGATTTGTTTTTAAAATAACTGTCACCGAAAAATCCAAATATGCTGTCAAAATTAGCATTCGTATTGAATTTTTCAAAGTTTGGTACAATTTCTGTATAAAGACAACTATCTAAGTTTATTATTATCATTATTATTAATACTATTATCAATATTCAGTCCCTGTCGAACGGCTATTTTTGTTTTTGTTGGCGAGAATTTGCCCATTAAAATGTATGGGGTATTCTTTTCTTTTGGGCGGCAGTAGGAGGCTACTGTACTTTCACTTTCTTGGATATGAAAATCAATCTTCCAAATTTCAAATTTCAACATTGAGAATTGTAATAATTGGGGTTTCAATCAAAGAATTGGATATAGACTATACAACAGGTAATGGAGGGTGGGTTGGATGAATACTTCATCTATACTGCTGTGGTTGCATAAGAGAGATTACGCCACGAGCGTGAGATAGAATTGTGTCGGTCAGAATCATCCAGGGTAGCTAAGTTGGCAGATTGTTGTCATGTTAAGCAAAGATCCCGGGTTACATTCCTGGTATAAACTTAGTTGGATACTTTTCACTCTGTTGGATATAAAAAATTTTTTTAACTTGCAACATGGAGGTTTGTAATATCCATGTAATTTTAAGTCTGTGTGAAAGGGTGAAATTACAAGATCTTATCAAGAGAAAAGTTAAATCATGTTCATCGTATTAACATTATTTTATTCTGCCCCTATCTTTCACGTTTATAAAGAAAAATATTTCATTTTTTAAATAACTATAAATTTCCATATTTTTTTGTTGAAAATTTATTTTATTCGTAAACACAAACGTTTATTTCATAAAAATTTTATGATGACGCATAACGCTCTTAAATTTTAAAATACAAAATGAATATATTAATAGGAGACGTTTATGTGCCAAAATGTAAAAAAAATCGTAACATAAATTCTAGTATAACTTACATAATTTTTAATAATGGCGACATTAAACTCATAAAGACAGTATTTTATTATTTGAAAAAGTAGAATGATATAAATTCTGAATATTGCATTAATTTTATTTATGGAAATATATTTTTCACGCGGAATTCGTGCTAAATCCTTGATATAAATTAGAATACATTTATTTTAAATTTTGTTCATAAAGGTGATTTTATTTTCTTTTGAATATATAAAGCAGGGATTTTCTAATAAAAATATTATGAATGTCTTTCTATACCAAAAATAATTATTTTAATATTTGACGGAGACTATGTTTTTTCTAACATAAAATAAATTAAACATGAACTAGAAAAGAATGCGAAATGGATATTACCTGTTTATAGTTATGTACTTTTTTAACTTGACTTTAACTTATTTTAGTTCATAAATTCTATGAGAATACATTCCACATCAATACATTATGGATTTTTGCAACAGATCTGATGAATTGCATAACTCTTTGATTAAGGAACCCTTTTTAAAAAGTAATGGCAGTTGAGTGATATTTACAATGAAGATACGTGTGAAGAATTATATATAATAATACACAGTGTGTCGCAAAATTTCACGGACTGATCCTATAAACAAAAAAATAAAGACTGAAATGAAAATTCAGACCTATATTTATTCGTTATTATGTCCCCTTTAGGTTAAATTTTACTTGGGGACAGAAAATTGTCTCAGGTGGATAAATCAGGAGAGCAAAGAGGATGGTTGAATACGACGACCCCTTTAGAAGTCAGAATTTTCGCACAATGATCGATGTGTGTGCTGATGCGCTGTCGTGCAAGAAAGACCAACTGCTCTGCTGTCTGTACCGAGGACGATCTCAGCGTACTCCGGCCATGAAACGCTTCAACACTTCCAAATAGCAACATTCAGTAGCAGTAACCTTTAATTTTATGTTCGTTCGTTGTTCGACCTTCATGAGCTTCGACATGATCACGTTACACTTTTACAGCAAACCGGATGTACTTAGCATCACACAACAGATAGCAACGTGGAATTGTACTGCTTTGCAAGACGAAGTGTAGTCGTGCTTTCGACATCACCTGCTAACACCCAGCGCCACGGGAAATTTAACCAGTCCCAAAAATTTTCGGACGGACTGTAAATCTTTTTGATTAAGAAACCCATTTTGGAAATTAATTGAAGTTTTGTGATATTTACAACCAAAAATCTTGTGAAGAATTATATTTTCATAATAATATATCACTTCACCTATTAAAGTCTTTAAGAAGTTCTGAACTACAGTTAGATTGTGTTTCTTATATCTTCTAAAGTTTTAGAAATACAAGTAATTTTCGATAGGGAGTAAAGTTTGCGTCTACTAGGAAAACCAGGAAATGCTTTAAACTAGCTGTCTTCAAATTGTGGCTCGCGGACAGAAAATAACCTGCCTTGGAAGCCCGCACTAACAAGAATTCACTGTAAATAACGTTTGTCATTCTTTCAATCTAACCTTACACATTTAATCTTGTTGTATAAAAGCAATTTCTTTGGTCGCATTTTAACGATGTTCTCAATATATTTTCTGATTATTCTGGGATTTAATTTATGCTTTCGGAATTATATATAAAATGTTTAACGAGGGGGGGGGGGAAGGATACATAAATTTATTTTGTATATAGTATTAATTTCTCTAAATAATATATTGTCATAGTATTCAAATATGATTTTTTTAGAAATCGCTGAAGGCATTTCAGTATGAATTATTATGCGATATATGGTTAAGCATCATCTCTACTTAAGACTATTAACATGTAACAATATCTATTCACTTTACTCACAATTATACATTCATCAATATATGTACACAGAAAATTTGAATTTTGCATCTATTCATCTGTCAAATAGTAAACAGTTTATTTTATTCAGCAATTTCCAAACATGGGTAAAGAATGTTTATAATTTTTCTTCTGCTGTGCATTTGTTTGAAAGCATTCTGCTATGCATATTTTTGTTGAACGGTGATATTCACCACGAAAAAACTTGTGAAGATTTATATTTTCTGAAGAATTCTTCTGAAGAATTATATTTTCTGTAATAATATGTCACTGCAACTATTAATGTATTTAAGAAGTTCTGAACTACAATTAAACTTTGTTTCATATATCTTCTTAAGTTTTAGACAAACAGCTAATCTTCGATTGGGAGTAAAGTTTGCTTCAACTAGGAAGACCGGGAAATGTTTTAAACTAGCTGTCAGCAAACTGTGGCTCGCGGGCGACTAAGCTACTGCTATTTCAGAATTGAAACTTTTGCTTTATTTCATGTCAGAATCTTTGTGATTAAATAAGACGAAGGTTACCTTTCGGAATTTGTGGTGGCAAACTACAGTTTCAGAGAAAAAGTTGAAGACGCCCACTTTGAATTGTTCAAGTGTTCAACTATTAATGTGTTGAACTTTGGCTCATTGGTAGATTTCTTCTGTGCGAGGCTTTTAAAGCTGCTATCCCCATATATGTGTAATCCTTTATATTTTATGCAGGCACCGAACCGTAGTATTTTTTGTTCCGGTCAGAATTTTGGTTGAATGAAAATAATATATTTCAATTCAGTTTCGAATTTTATTCCATTCAATGTAATAGTTATTTCCGGCTCGGAGCTCTCATTTGAATAAATCATCAAAAGATTCAAAAATACAAAGTATTAACATACAAGTCCGAGAAAATTATTAAATTTATTTCGTTTTAGGTTTTCCGTAATTTCTTTAATTGTTTCTTTTGATTAAACATTCACTCGCTGTAGAAAAAAAAAAGGGGGGGGGGGGGTGGTTTCTTATTGCAGCAAGAAGGTTTACGAATGTGTAATATAACAAAATCCGAGTTCCCCGCGATAAGAAACGGAATTGTAACGTATGTCCCTTTTCCCTCAAAACATGAAAAACTCGCCAACTGAAACCCACAATTTCCTAAAATTCTCTAATCAAAACACAGAGATTTTTTCAATAGCAGAAAAACTTTTTTCTAATGAAAGAGGTGTCCTGGCAACTTGTTGCCTACATATTTTACATGATTTGACGTATTTGTTTCTTTTCTTTTGAGCGTGTAAGCCAAAGATGATGATTTAATAGAGTCTCATACCTTTCGAGTGACGGTATATTAGGGTTTTTTAGTCCTTTTCCCTTATCTCTTTGGCAGGAACGTAACGTTATCTGCTAAGGGAAGTTCTAAAAGAGTGACGGTTTAACAAGGCTTTAGTGTAATTGATAGCACTTTAGGCTCTTTGTAATTGGAAAATAAATTTTACAATCCATGATATAGGAAAAAGAGCTGCTAAATGGTAATCCTACAAGAAATCGTAAGTCAAGATTATAGATAGAGACTGTTTTCCAAGATAATTTAGTATTTGAGGAATTTAACATTATAAGCTTTATTAATTTAAATAAAACTAGTTAAAAAATAAGATATTTTTCTGACTGATTTATAAACAATCAGAAAAAAATATATATTATTTGCTAATTATTTGCTCGACAGTACATCACCAAATACAAATACGATGCAGAAACAACAAAATAAACAATCAAAATTTCCCTTCAAACATTAAAAATAGCGTGGAATAGCAAAACTAATGATATATGTAAATATTATATGAGTGCAATAACCTATAAAAGAAAATTAAGCATGTTTACACTCAAGTTTCAATAATTTATTTACTAAAGTTATATAAATTGTCTAAGTAAGCGTGTTTTAAACTTATTTTTGTATAGAATGAATATTCTCGTGGAAAAATTTCATGTATTGAAAAATTAATGACAATATTTACAATTACCGTATTTTCGGGTGTATAGCCCGCATCCAGTGTATTGCCTGCACCCCTAAATCGAGCAGTACAGTAAAAAAGTTCGTGTATAAGCCGCGGAGCTGCATCGGTGTATAGCCCGCGGGCTATACACCATCTACGAACATATATTTCTATCAGGGTTCGAAATTAGAGCTCATTAGTCATAATTTGCAACAGAAATTTACCAAATTTTCTCGTGATGCATAATGCCTACAGATATTCGGCTAAAAATTAAGGACATCACTACAAGAATTACGCAAATACAAAAAAAATTGATTTTTTAAAAATTTTATATAAGAGGTAGCTTTTTGTAATAAAACGCACGGTAGTGAAGTATCTTGAGTAAGAAATTAAATAGCAGTAATTTAGAATTACTATTGCAATATCATTACTTAATAATTTATATTGCTTTCGGCAAAATCTTAACATCTCTATAAATGCAGTAAAGAAAATGTTTTGTAGTGCTGCCATCGATTAGCGAAATGAAATACGTATTAGTAATATTGCATTATTTTAACATAATGGGCATTTGATTTTATTTGTAATGAAAAAGTATTGGATTGAAGTAACTTAAAGCTGCTGTCACACGTACTCTCCTATCATAATCAATATCAGATATTTCCTCCGAAACACGTTTTTCAATAGGAAAATGCTCGAAAACGGTCCATGTGATCGTTGCCTCTTGTAACTTCGTCAAGCGCTAACTTATGGCTGTTTAAGAATCAAGAAAAATGCAATATCTTTGGTAACACAGGAACCAATTATACACGAAAAGAACTTTAAAAATGTGCAGTTATTTTGAAATTAAAGAATTACGTATGCGGCAATTGACCTTTCAGATTTCGCTATTTTCCATTACCAATAACAACTTTATTTACTAATTTAAAGTTATTTATTTCGTTTATTTTATTACAATTCCTTATATTATTTGCTATATGTTATAATTGCACTGTCGTAGTCGCTTATTTACTTCTCCAACTGTACTTGATATACTACTTCTGTAGCTGTATTTGGCGTTATTTCGTACTTGTTGCCAAGTTATGTCACCAAAGAGGCAGAAATATTTTGGATGCACTATGACAAACTTTAAACTTAAACTTAAAACTTCTAAGTTGAAAAATTATACATACACTTATAATATCACTGACAATTTCAACGTACATAAATTGTGTAATAAATCTAGAAATTTTTAATTTCTTATTCCATTAAGATTGTTTACAATAAAATTTATTTAAACAACTGAAATTTTTGGGCCCCTTAAATCTTTGGTTTCTGGGAAAGTGTCCCGCGTGCCTTGCCAGTAATAGGGAATTGATCCTAAAATAGAAAAAAAATATGAAAAAAATATTGTTGATTGAGATTGTTCCAAGCAAAATAAATTTATTGCCAAGCAAGAATCATAGCCAGAATTTAGAGTGAAGGGGACAATTTTATAGATTATAAGCTGCAATGACTTTCTTTTAAATGAAAATATATGAAACAATCCATTATCACTTTTCAACATATTTTGGCGCTGGAGGAGAGGGGGGTCGGGTTCTGTCCCGTACCCCCTCTCCGTTTTCTCTGGCTAGGGCCTTATTGACAAACATGATTTCTGTTTACCTCGCAATTCAACGTGTTTCGTAAGACTCAGAACATTATCGAAATTTAAGTCAGCCCCCTCCCCGAAATTAAATCCTGGATACCCACTGCACTTCGTTTTACCGGGTGCTTTTTGTCTTTTTCCTTCCTTTCTTTAGTTGAATAACTGGAGACATTACTAGTGATTTACGGACTTTGTAATTATTTTATTATTTATTTTAAATTTTCCGTAATATTTTGAAAATTATACTTTTTAACACAAGAATCTTCAAAAGTAAATATTAAAAATTTGCAAGTTCCGTTTTTGGATATCACAATACTTATTAATGTTTTGTTGATAACAAATTATTAAAAACAGAATATTGTTAAACCCCAAAAAAAGAATCAAACCACTTATGTTACTAAAGAAAATAGTAAAAAAGAATGAAAAATATTTACTTGAAAAATGCACCGTTTTTTTTTTTTCAAGACTTGGTTCAGACACAACTTCATCACTTCCTCATTCATCCAGCCTTTTTTTTTCGCTGTTACAATGATTCCTGAAGGAAATGGTCCCTTGGGTAGTGTTTTACTTTTAAAAATTACTAAGGGATTTAATTTTGTGTCATCTGCACACCAGGCCAATACAATCGTAAAGCAGTTCCTTTCATTCCCAGTAGTCGAAATGGATATAGTTTTTTGACCTAAAAATTTGTGGTGAACTATTCCTTTATCATCCACCAGATGTCAGTAAAGAATTAAAATCCCGATCTTTGTGTTTGTAGCAACAGTGTGGTTGCAAAACCTTTTATCTTCATGCCTGTAGCAATAGCTATGAGTTGTTGACAGTCAAGACTTTTCCCGGTTTCGCTTGCAGCATGTATCACTTTCCAACCTGACGCAAGAATGTAACTTGCTTAACAACTTATATTTAACTATATTAATAATTTGTGTATTAGTGTTGTATCTTGAAAAGATTAAATAATCTTTAATTACTAAAAATGTTCTGTTAGTTTAAGTTTAGGACAACATTTAAAAACCTAACAAATTAATTAATTGAAACTTTTTATAAATTATATTGAACAAATTTCATAAATAAAAGATTAATTGTATGAAATGAAATATGCAAAAAGCATTACTTACCGACAGTATTTGCTGTCCTACTGGGAAGCATATCAAAACCCATGGACACTTCGTCCATATTTACGATATTTTCAGGCATAAATTTATGTTCTTTGATGATTTTCTCCACGTAATTTTTGAACATTGCAATCTTTTCTTCCGAATTTTTTGGAAGATCTTGGGATATAGTTATCCGAATACGTTTGGGTAGTCCTTTCCTTCTCATAAATATGTTGCACCATGATGCATTTCCTTAAATTCTTCTAAATTTAACTCTGATGTAAAACTTTTGGCTTTCATTCTAATAATGGTCGTTGAAATTGGTTTTCCCTCCGATATCTCGGAATCAATCCATTTATGAAGTTTTTCTTCTAAATCAGGCCATTGCGCTCCTTTTCTCCTCCTTGAAATTTTGAACTTCGGTTTTTTCTCTAGGATTGTTTTATCTTTCCGCCATTGCCGAATACTTTTCTCATCAATGCCTGATTCTCGGGGAACAGCTCTATTGCCCGAAATTTTGGCTTTCTGCACCGCTTGAAATTTATATGCGGCCATATAACTTGCACATCTATTAGGCATTGTACATGTAAAAATATGAAAAAAAAATAATCTTCTTAGTAGTAGCACGTGTTAGTCGAACAGAATCGGAAATGAAACAAATGATGAGTGTTAATTGGTCAACTTTTGTCCTGACCCCCCTTACTGGTCGCTGAAACCTGTTAGGTCAAAGGTTACATTATTTTGAAGCGGAGGTCAGGTAGCTATTATAGCTCTATTAGTGCAATACTTGGCGATAGTTTCAACAATTCTTCCAAACCCAGAAATAACTAGTAATAGCAATTAAAAAGTTAAAAAAAACATTACAAACACGGGAAAATTATTTAAATTTCGTGGCATAGCGAAAAAAATTCACAAATTTCGATGATTTTTGAAATTTTTTGGGATTTAAAAATTGTAGACACGATTTCCGCTATTCTAAAGAAAAAATCTTTGTATAACCCGCACCGTGTATAAGCCGCAGCGGCTGTTCCAAATGTTTTTTCTTGTATAACCCGCGTGCTATACACCCGAAATTACGGTAAAAGCGTGATAGACAAAAATACATTAATTCTAATTAATGGTTTGTTCATTTTGTCATAAGTGGTACCTTCATCAGAGTTTCTCGAACGTTTTTGAAGCGCTGACCTTTTCTAAAATTCAGAAGTTTCTGTGATCCATCTGTGGATTACCATGAGTTATTTATAAACTCTGAAATATCTGTAGATAACAATAATGTGACAATAATATGTGACACGCAATGCATTTAAATTTTTAGAAATGTAAGTGGATCACAGGAAAGGACCTCCGAGACCGGAGTTTGAAAAACTTACGCCATAGTTTTTAAAAGTTCAATATCAGCACCATAAATTTATAACATGTAATAGTTCAGTATACAAAAACTTGATAAACTTTCACTAGTTTTGAAAGATTTTTAACTAAGATAGAAATTACTAAGAAGAGAAATAATCAGTATTACAGTGATATGCCCATTATTTAAACATAACTCGATCGATACATTATGTTTTGTTTTATTTGATATTTTGTAAAACCCTAAACATAGTACGCGTCCATATTGAGGATTAAAATGCTTTTAAATTATTAATTAATAATGCATTATTAAAAATAATATATAGAAACACATTCGTATCTATATCGCATTTATAATACGCATGCACTACATATAAAAAAATATCGTTGATTGCCAGTTCAATGTCCTAATTTTTACAGAATATTTTTCCCTGATGAAAGTGTTTTCGCGAATGAGTCAAAAAGTACTGCGAGCATAGATTTGGGAGTATCCTTGACAAAAAATGCTTTTTTTTATCTAAAGCTGTAGGATTTATTTTTAATTTTACACAGCTAAAAGAAAAAAATCTAGAAATTGTACAGGTAAAATACGGAAAGTCTTCTTAGACTGTAAAAGTATAAAATTTTTTTATCGAAAAAGACAAATTAACATTATTATCTGTGAAGAATATTCTTAATCCACTGTATCACCACGATGCATACCTGCAACATACCCAAACGTCAGAATTACTTATACAGTGGGCTTCAAAAGACGAGTTTATTTACACCCAGAAAAAGGAATTGATTAAAACTACAAAGCATGTTTTGTTGAGTACATTTTGGTTGTTTTAAGCAAAATTTTTAGTTGAAGTAAAAACTTGGTTTTGTTGCTTGGACAAAAAAATATTGTTAACACTCTTACAAAATTTTAACAAAACTCCATCAATTTTACGCGAATTAACAAAAACTGTTTTTTTAACTTTACAATAATTTTGTAATTTAAAATTGTAATTCCAGCAAAATTTTGTTGTTTTTGCAAAATTTAAATTGTTGTGTAGTATTGTTGTAGTAATGTAGTATTGTTGTGCAGTACATGTAGTAGCCATAACTCTCTCACGTAACTTGGTTTATATGACTTATATTGCTATATAATTAAAAGATTAATATAATTTTTGGATAATTAAAACTTTTTTTAATTGGGACGGACCAAGGTTGTTTAAAAAATCCCCCCTCTTCTATTTATTACTTTCTTCTATCTTTACAAGAAGAAAGTATTGGATTCATAAAAATTTCCGACTTCCAGTTTCCGACGGATTTTAAAAGGTCCTGAACACTAGTTGACTCTTTTTAGAAAACGACTGTCTATGACTCTGTCTGTCTGTATGTCACAAAAATTTTGTGGACGCTCTATCTCAACAACTAATACAAGGAATTTAATAAAACTTCATATTCTGTTACTTCCTGATATAAATTGCTGGTGATTACTTTTTGGTGTAAATCGCACAACAGGTGGAGATGCTATGTTGCATTTTTCGCGATTTCTGTAATAGCTCCGTCTCATTTTCAGCAATGAATTACGCCTGTAATCTTTGAATAATAACCAGTGAATTTTTATCCTGGTTTTTACAAGCATAATTCACTTCTGAAAATGAATAAAAAATTAACTATGTGTTGCCGTATGCTGCGCTTTGTATTGTCGTCTCATAGTTGTCGCAGAAATTTGCGTGTTCCTGATGACATTTCCATCTTGTGCTGCGATTACAGCCGCTCCGACATATATAAGAGTGAGAAATGCCGAGCTAGGATAACGTTCCTTGTAGCTCAGTAGTAGAGCCTCCGAGCACTGTTCGGAGGACCCGAGTTCGATTCCCGGCTTCACTCTGTCGGTTTACGCTTGAAAAAAGGCAGGTTAAAAATTTACTTGTTATTATTCCAGGATCACAAGCGTAATTCACTGCTGCAAATGAAATAAAAAATAGTTAAAATTATATATTACTTATATAATATTATTTAGTTAATAAATATGTTTTTCAACATCCTCTAGGGATGAATGAGACAGTCCCATTCACTCCCATCTGGAATGTCCCAATCATATCCATTTGAAATGTCCCAATCATCCCCACTTGAAATGTCCTAATCATTCCCATGATGTATATATCCAACTGTCAGCCATTTTGACTCAGAAATTATTTTGTCACAATAGTTAATATTCATTCATTTTAATTACCAATATCGAGCCTTGAAATAAACAACTACAACATATTTTAATTGTTTATATTTCATAAGATATTTAAGCAACTCCAAATGTTAAAAAAAATTACTTTTATGCAAAGTTTTCAGGAAATGCAACTTTGAAGGAAACAGAAAACAGTCATGTGATCTTGCTTTTGATACTGAAGCACACTATGGTAGTGAAATCTATGAGGATAGGAAGCAACTAAAAAAAATGTTTATTGCCTGAAATATTGAGAACGTCCCATCCATCCCTTGTCCCATTCATCCCCCAGCTCCCCTACTGTAACTGAATTAATTTGTGTGTCCCTGTAAATGAACGACAAAATTCTATGCACACCATATTCTACAGTAAGCTACTTGTAGTAGGCCTCAGTTATGTTGTATATCAATTATAATATGTTTGAAATAGAGTAACGTCATTAAAATACATTGCAAGCAATTTTTCCCCAGTGACCACCTATGAATGCTACACGTAATTTTCAATAAAGAACATGCCACAGTAAAACTCAATAATACATATAAATTACATGACATTCCAAGTATATTTACGCGAGTTCCAACTCGGACAGATAGACAGACAGACGGCCAGACAAACCGAATACATAAACACATTTTAACTATGCTGAAAGGTATTAGAAAATGATAAATGTTTGTTGCAAGATGGAAAAATTCACATTTACTCGAAATGCATGTGTAGATCAATATTTCTTAAGGAAAAATAACAAGAAGGATGAGAGATTTTATTTGTTACGAAATGAGCTTAGTTATTTTGATTTCATCATATGTAAATTATAGTATGGAGAAAAGTATGATATATAAAACTTTTATCTTGTTATTAACTTTACAATTTACATATTTTATCCTTATCAAAAAAATTAACAAAAGGGAAACTTAGCATTATCTATATTTAATGTTAGCGTTATATAGATATGTTTTGGAACTAGAATGGAAAAATATCGTGACCATCTTGCATAAAATAGAAACTGCATGAAAATAACAGAATTTTCTTGTGCAAACGAAAACTTGCGACAAATGTAAGAATACGCAAAAATACCTTAAACTTTAAACTGTGAATTCTTCTTAAAAAAAAACAACAAATAGATTTTGTAAGTATTTTATCACAGTGATTTTATTTGGTCGCAAAAAAATACCTTTTTCCGGTTTGGGGTAAAAGAAAATTTTAGGAATTTTCAGCACGAACTTAGATACAATAGAAAACTTTACTGGATTTGCCGAAAAAATAAGTCTTTTTATAGATAAAGGAAGGATATTTTGGTTTATTAAAAAAGCATTATTTGATAAAAAAAAAGAATACTTCTTCGAATCGGTTGGAACTTTGTGGCAATGTTACTAACTGTATTCTCCACTTTGTTTATAAAAGCTGTGGTATGTTTATAAGTTATACATACCACAAAAGCTAATTTTCTTTTTACTTAATAGTTCCTCAAAACATTTAAGCTTTGTAAATAATGTTTCATGTTTCGCTACATCTATAAAAAAAAATGTCAAAGCATTATTTAAAAGTAAATAGATTAAGGAATTTTTTAAATAATCTTCAAATATGATTCACCATTTTTCTCTACGAATACGAAATAATTTGAAATATAAGACATGATGATATGAAAAATATCGTTTTAATATCGTTTAAATATAGTACGAAAATCGCCGGCGCTAGACAGACTAAGAAGAATAGTGAAAACAATCAATAAGGACAGAGAAGCAACAGAAAACAAAACATTTTATTGTGTTTCATACATTTTCCATTTCACACACGACGACACTTTACATGCGGCAGATGGTGGATAGCACTGAACAATAAAATGTTTTACTTTCTGTTGCTTCTCTGTCCTTTATTGGTTGTTTTCACTTTTCTTCTTAGTCTGTCTAGCGCCGGCGATTTTCGTGCTACAAGTACCGTTCCAACGCTTTTTATGGTTTTTCACTGTGACGATCACATTCCAATAATAAAAAAAATATAGGTGTTGCCATTTGAAATTTTCAAAATTTTGTCACTGTAACCGTAACTGTTAGAATTTAACTGTTGTTTTTCACATGATTCTTGAGCGCATACCTCAAAATACTTTAGGCCAGAATTTCATTCAGTTTCTGTGAACGATATGACAGTTAGGGGCTCGTATATCGGGATAGTTTTTTTATAATCACCCTGTATATATATATATTACGGTCAATATGATTAATCCGGTCATTATTAATAATAACTGGTTATTATTAATAATGACCGGATTAATCATATTGACCGTAACATATGTACACAAATGTCTTAATATGTGAACAATTGAATTTTTTCATATTTTTATAAGTTACAAGTAGTTCTGCTGGAAGACAGGTGGTATTGGGACCAAACTTTTGCAAACCCCCGAATAATTCAATTTAAATACTGAAAAATTAACTATTATTTTTTTACAGATTTTTCTTTTTCTGACTTTAGGCACACAACTTTTACTATCACATCTCTCGGCGATGACGGCTAATTAATTGTCTATTCTGAAATACCATTGCAAAATGTACCCTAATAGGAAACGAATACAGAACATCAGTGGCTCTTACATAAATTCTTTTTATCTTCTGATGTCTATAAATAAGAATAAGCCAATGCCAAAAATACTATAACTACAGCACATTCAAAAATTGTATGGTTATTATGATTTCACTACATGTAAATTTTACAATAATTTTTATCCACTCTCAAATTACATCTTTAATGAATAAACTAACAAAAGATCTATTTATAATTTATACTTAATTAGGTAATGTTGGTTTGTTTCAAAGCTAAAATTTAAAAAAATAATCTAACAGTGTGACATGCAATGAAAATTACATATAAATAACTGAATTTTCTTAGGAAAACGAGATTTAAAAAAAAAAAAAAAAAAAAAAAAAGAAGAAGAAGAAGAAGGAAAAAGAACCCCAAAACGTATAAATAAATTTAAAGCTGTAAATACTTTAAAAACCGATGGACAAATCGGGGCTATTATAAGACAAAATTTTAAACATGTCATAGTCATTTTCAATCTGTTGACTTCAGTCTCAGATAAAAAAAAAAGTACTGCAATAATTTAACTTTGTTTTCTTTCTGTTTATGAATAAAAAATATTCTTTGTCAGAAAAGTAAAGTTAAAAAAATAATAAGCTCTTGACTCATATTAGTTCCTCGGAATGGGAATATTAGATGGCTATAAAAATAATGTGAGACACCATTATTTTAAAATAGTTGTAAACACTATAAAAAAGTGTGGCCTATATCAAAGTTGCCACGAATTTCTGGTTTTAGCTGTATAATTCAAATTTTCTTACATTTTGCAGGAATTTGGGGGATCTTTCATACGTTCTGTAGAATTCTGATGAAAACCCAGTACAATACTCTCCTCCCTAATTTATAAAATGATAATTTGGTGTGCAAAACTAAGAAGAAAATTATCTCCAACACTTAAACTATATTTTTATAAGTTTCTAAAAATTAATTTGAAATGGTATAACACTCGTTGTTGAAAAATAAAAAGAAAAAATGTAGTCTACAATCTTGAATGGTTGAATTAATTCATTATTCATTAATAATCATAAAGGCAGGAAAATTACCAGTAGTGTTACTGATTTTTAATGTGGTTTCAAGGACAGGAAAGATAGTAACAGTATTCATATTGTGCATTGCAAAGATTTCATCTTCTTAATAGAAGAAATCAGTCCTTAGATTGGTTGTTAGAACACCTCAAACCTTGAACTGTTACTTCTCCTTCTTCTTCATCTATTTTTTTTTTATGAGGCAACGTATTTGTAGTGAATAGATTTTCTAACTCCATATTATCTTGGGCCAAACAAAAGTTCCTTTTTTAATATTGGTGTGTCATAGATAACAGGATCAAGTTCTTCCCATGTGGAATTTTATAGAAATCTGTCAATGATTCATAATCACTACCATGCAGAGAAGAAGGGAATTCTTCACGGTCTGTACACACTTCTTTGAGCAATTTATCAATAAACTTTTTTTTTCAGTTTTGTCGACCAGAATCTCATTTGCTATTTGCGTAACAACTTCTGTGCTTGTACAAGCCTCTGCTTCTTAAATTTCTTCTGTATAGTTTTCAGCACTTGTACCTTCTTTTCCTCTTATAGTATCATGATTTGTTTGTCTTTCTTCGGAGTTCGTTGTTTTTACTTCCCTTCTTTGGCTCCTTTCCATTATTGTACCTGTTAAAGGATTCAAGTTCTTTTGATTTTGATTTTTCTTCTCGGTATATATTCTTAATTTTTTTGTCGCTTCTAATCACTTTTGAACTAGCATCTATTCCTTTCTTCGGTACAGCAACATTTTCTTTATTATCTGTAAAAGAAACATCTCAAAAGAAATTCGAGAAATTGGTGAATTTGCTCACAGGAGTTACGATAGGAAATATAGAATATGAACTGGTTTGCATTGCCATAGTTTTATGAAACAAAATCGATTTTTAATACTACTATTTTTCTAAACAACGTAATGATTCACCATTGAATATCCTTCTTTTTACTTCTTCTAATATATTTTGTGGATAAATTACCCTACTTCTTTTCGGTTTGTAATTACAACCATTTTCACTGTCTAAAAATATATAGGTTTTAGCTTTAAATGGTACTTTTAGCTTGAAGCGCATAACTAAGTTGTAAAATCAACTAGCAAGCATTTCATATAATTCTATTTAAAATATGTAACAAACATAGAAGACTATACTATGAATCTTAGTATAAAGAGAAAAACAACATAAAATGACATCGGAAAATAAAAAGGCAATCAAATATTCACACATTCTGTTTTTTTTTTTTTTTGTTTTTTTTTGGTGAATATTTCAACTTATATGATTGAATAAACCTGAAGAACTGTCTTATATTAGTCCCGCACACTGTTTCACATTAGCCTCTTCAGTTTAATTGTTTGTAACTTATACTACGTTAAACATAGTCCAAATTTTAAAGGCTAATAGTACTTACTATTTCTGATTGACTAAAGGCCTATTAGAATAGTTTACCTAAGTTTTCATTTAACTGTTGCGCCCCAAACATTTGGAAATCGGAAAGAAAAGTTTTTCTTATCAAATAAGTAACATTATGTAATGTATATTTTTGGGGTTTTCTTTTCGCAAGGGGGCGCAAGTCATGTTGATCGTGAAGATTATATGTCCCTATATGTGAGAAACAAATTATTATAGTGCTCGTTGTTTGTTTTAACGTTTAGATACAACATAAACGCAGGCCACATAAGGATACTTTTATTTACGAGTTCAAAATAGGACTACAAAACAACAGACTCAGCAAAGAATATCAACAAAGCATTTGGAGATCACACAGTAAAAGAATGAACCGCACAGCGATGGTTAAAAAAGTTCTGATCCTATGACAAAAATCTTGAAAATGAACGGCATGGGCACGCAGTACTAGTTATCGAAAACAACTAACTGCGAACAGTAGTTGAATATGATTCTTACCAAACTGTAAAGAGGCCATGGTTGAGTAAATAGACGTACACAGGTATTTGATAGTATTCTGTCATTTGAACGCCCTTAATAAAGCAAAAAAGCTGCATATATGGGCTACTCATGAGATCACTGAACACAAACCTAAACATTCGAATTGAGGTTTGCACTTTTCTGCTCTTCCAGAACAGTAACGCTCTGTTTTTGAACAGTGTAGTCACATGTGACGATAATTAAATCTTGTACGATAACGCAGGGAAAAAAATTGTCTTGTGCCTAGAATATTTTAACGAATTCTTAGGTAATATTGACTGATAAATTCGAAAATAACTTCTGTTTTTCTCAATCAGGTTTTTTTTTTTTTTTTTTTTTTTTTTTCTTTTACTTTACTCATGTTTATTTGGCTCCATTACATTGTAAAACATATTCTCAACAGTGTACATGGGTTGATATTAGTAATGCATTTTGATGCTCATGTCACTAACAAGGTCTTTGTAGTTTTCACTTTGTGTTTCCCAAAAAAAATTTCACTTTTTTCTACAAAAGCTCGCCACGCTAATGCTTCATTCTCGTGCGTCGTTTTCACGAAATTTGTGCCCATTATGAGCTTACGGATCATTGGTCTATTAAAAATCCTTGCTTTAAATTTTTTAATTGTCACTTATAAACATCATGCACCTTGACTAACACCTAATATATAACAGAGGGTTATTACGTATTTTAAAACCTACACCTGATATGTCAAAATCAAGGTCACACTTGGATTCAGGGGGCCAATTTCGTATAGGGATGGTGTTTATTTCCTAAACACTAAAATCATTGTTCCCTAGTGTAATCGTCGCCGATCTGCACAACGACTAGATATCGATGAATCTTCGATACCCATGCTGAAACCAGTCCTTTGTCCGAAGAAGATAATGGTGACTCTTTGATGGCATACTCCATATTTTGTTTCTGAAAAGTGGTGAAACTATTTATGCAGAGACATACTTCACCCAACCTAATATAATGAACGAAAAATTGTGCTAAATGAAAATCGCCTTATACGGCCTAGACTGGTCAGCAGAAATAACATTTCACTGATTCATGACAATGCGGAATTAAATGTTACCAGAACAACCATCCAAAACTTTCACAGCGTATACTAAGAAATTCTTCCTCACCCTCTATACTCCTCAGGCAATGCTCCAATCCACTATAAATTTCTAAGTATTTGGATCATTTTTTTCGTAGAAAAAGAGTTCATCAATGAAACAACTGCCAAAAAACGCTTTTGCGGAGTTTTTTCAGTCCTGAACGCCAGACTTCTATGTAAACTAGCATAAATTCTCTATTACCTCGATAGGAGAGATTATTGCATCTAATGGTGTCTAATTTGATAAGTAAATGTCAATTCCCATAAAGTTATTGTTATTTGAACTTTATTTATTAAATCCGATTTTCATCTGACACAACCTAATATTTTATAACAGTGATTTTACAAGACGACTTTGGGGACTTTAAAACCCGCAGTTCAGGCAGTTTTTTATTTATACACTAATCAATTACTTAGAAGAGTTACATACCTTGCTAGAGTTATATTATTAGAGTTATATTATTCAAAACTAAAACAAAAAAATTGTAATAGTGTGACCATCTTCCATAAAATAAAAACTGCATGTAACTGAATTTGTATATGCGCACACTTGCGACAAACTTAAGAACACATCAAAAGCACCTACGCAAACTTAAATCTGTGAATTCGTACTTCCAAGTATATTGTGTAAGTATTTTACCACAGCAATTTTATTGGATCGCAAAAAATACTTTCTTCTTGGTTCGTTCAAAAGAAAATTTTAAGAATTTTTATCACGAACTAAAATACAATAGAAATCTTTACAGGAATCTTAAAAATAGGAAATATTTTTATATAAAAAGAAAGTATGTTTTGGGTTATTAAAAAAGCATTATTTTATATAAAAAATAATGATTTTATGAATGGTTGGTATACTTTGCGAATGTGCTACTAACTGTATCCTTTTATTTTCGTTATCAAACCTATGTTTTGTATTTTATAAGTTACGGGTACCACAAAAGAGAAGTTTTTGACTCAACGGGATCTGAAAACATTTAAGCTTTGAAAATAGTGTTCTTAAACGTTTTACTATAGTTGTAGAAAAACACCCAAAATGTTGAAAATGAATTGTATAAAGAATTTTCAGTACTGTCGAAATATGATTTAATATTAGCTTTGATAAATGAAATATATTATAAAAGAGAAATAATGAATAAAGTGGAATGTTTCAAAACATTATTTATAACGTATATTTTAAATATGAGGATGAAAATATTATTCATTTGAATTTGATTCATAAAAATATAAAAGAGCATCTAACATTTGAATTATTCATTTTTTATTCAACTTTAAAAGCTCTAAGCAGTTCTGCGAAAAAATTGACAGTCTCGGTAATATACGTTTGTAGACTCCATAATAATTCTATTTAAATAATTAATTCCATTTAAATAATTAGTTCTATTTAAATACAAAGGAATAGCTTTTAAAAAAACTTTTTCTTGAATCTGAAACAAAGGCATATGGGTTATTATAAAGCATTATTTGATATAAAAATAATTATTTTACGAATGGTTCGTATACTTTTGTGACTGTGAAACAAACGGTATTCTTTTATTTTCGTTATAAAACCTATGTTTTCCACACAACTCACATCGATAACGTTTAGTTTATTATATATTTTAATCCTTTATGCACCGACAATCCTTTAAAGGGTACTGTTATAAATACTTGTTATAAAATTCATTAAACACATTGTACAATTTAAGTACAGTTTAATATAAGTTATAAAACAGTGAGTAAAAAATTTGGCAAAATTCCTTTTCATACAAGTATAAATTTTTTTAAATAAATATTGCAGTTGCCTTTACCATTGAAAACAATACTATATAAGCAAACTCAATGCGAGCGTATAGTAAATTTATTTTCGTAAAGATAGGATTTGTTTTATAGCGATATAATTACACTCAAAATGTTTTGAAAATAGAAATTTGAAACAGACTGCAATTTATAAGAAAACGCGATATTAGACGAGTATATAAAAAAAAAGTTTGTCAAACAATAGAAAACCTCTTAAAATATGAAGTCGAGTGAAGAGAAGTTTTTAATAGGATGAAACAATTTAGTTAAATACTAAATAAGGACGGAAAAGCTTTTAGCCTGTTGCATAATGTTAAAGAATTCTTTTGAGTGCTCTTGTAAACAAACTATAAAAACTACACACTTAGTTTTCAAAACCGAACATGACCCTTTGTGCATGGGCTGGTGGTCAGACAGAAAGACGGACAGACAGACGTTTCGACAGAAAGGCTCCGGAGAGACAATTCAAATACATAAACTTTTTCGAACTATGTTGGAAAGTGCTAAAATGATTAATGGGATGTATTACGGATGTAGCAATACTCTCAAAAACCGCCATCGTCGGTGGTTTAAACAATTTTTCTGAGTCTTAAAAATAGTTAAGAGAGTATATTATTTTGAAAAATTCTCCAAATAAAGGAGTTTAAACTAAAAATGATACCTTTTTTAACACTTTCCAACATACTTCAAAAGTGCGTGAATGCTTATTATAGAACAGGGTGTTCATAACATTTATCGTTCATTTACAGGGTCACACAAAAGAATCCATTTACAGTACAGTCTATCAGCGATAACTGCTGGAAGTGTCATTTCAATTGTGGCATGCTCTTTTAAATATAACTAATTTTTTGCATATTACTTGCTGTGTATAAATTCTATAGATCATGTACAGGGCTTCAAAAAGTATTGGAGTACACTTCCGCTTATTGACGGAAATTTCTGAAGGGGAATATTTAACTTGTGATGCGTTTCTTAGCTGAACTAAATTTTTAAATACTATGTTGAATATATAGAAATCTATATATCATATACAAGGCTGCACAAAATAATTCGTATATTTTTCCTACTATAGATGCTATTGTTTGAAATTGGGTTCTCAAAATGTGGTATGCGTTTTCCAAAATCTTCTTTCACCTTATTAAATAATGACATTTTTTACAGTGTTCTGAATGTGTTGGAAAGTGTTTCTTAATCAATGCTTGACGCATGATTTTTCTATTTTCTTACACTTTTTTATTTAATGTAACTTAGTTTATGTGTGTAAAAATGGAAATTTGTAATCTATTTTTCACACACTTCCTTATGTGCTAAAATTGCAAAACTAATGTACACAAGTGTGTTTCAGGTAACAGTACATAATTTAAATATTTTTAGAACTTTATTATGAATTAATAAATTATTTTTAAGGTAATTTTCCGTTAGCTGAGAACAGGTAATGAATTGGCAAATATTCTTTATGGTTACAATTGTATACGAGTTACAATAACAATTATGTGTCAAACCAGGTCTCTAAATTAAGCCAACTGGCTGTGAAAATTCAACAATGAAATATTTAAAACACTAAACAGTAGAAAATAAAAATTGATTACAAAATAGAGTGCAATATTTTTATAAAAATATAGCCTTCTATATGATCTATAGTATTTATACGTACCACATAGTATGCAACAATTTAGTTAAACGAATACTCAACTGAAAGCACACTTCCTGCAATTATCGCTTATAGACAATAATCCGGATACAATACTGTATCCAAAATCTTTTGTGTGTCCCTGTAAATGAACGATCAATGCTGTGCACATCATATTATACAACAGGTGCGCTTTTCCCCGATGACAAAAGAACATTTTAATATTTTATAAATTAATAAATTTTTTAAAGCATTTTTACATTAGCCAGGATAGTTGATAAATTGCCAAATTCTTTCAATAGTATTGCTGTCATTTCATTTAAAATACAAATCTTTAACTTGTTTAATTTAAAATACAAACATTTGAATGCCTAAGGGGGGCCACTCGGCCCAGCAAAGCCAGGCCGTAGAGCGTTAGCACCTCCCCCGGGATGTTCCCCGGCACGCGGGGATTCGTTTTGGGTGATTCCAGCCACCGGCGGAAGGGAAGGCACGACGCCGAGACCGCCAGCGCACGCGCAAACGGCCCAAACAACAACAAAAAAGAAAAGAAAGAAAATACAAACTAGGCCAAAGGCCGGCACTGCCAGGACAAGCCTAAGCGCGACAAGGGGCAGGCAAGAAAGCTAAAAACAAAAAAAAACAAACAAAAAGAAACTGAAAAAAGCCTGAACCGCTGGAGCCTGCACTCCCTCGCGACAGACAGCGGCAGGTGCAGTGATGAAGAACTTGTAGGTGAACAGTCCTTAACGCTCCTGCGTCATGACACACAGTTCGCGGCCAAGGCGGTCCTTGGATAATAATGATGCGCCGGAATCTGAGAAGCTCAGTTCCCACGCGACAGATGGCGCCACAAGTTGTTGCGTTGGAGAGATGAGACCGCTGCTAAAGACTGCGAAGGGAGCACAGCAAGGTGCTCAAACACTGACAAGGTACAGCCGAAATAAGGAAAAGTCAGGAGAAGGAGGGTAGGAAGATCAATTACAGTACTGATTGGTGGTGAAGAATTTAATATGTTTAGTTAAAAATTTGATAAAAGCTAGAGTTGGTTACTCAATTTGTTAAGTTCGATAAATCCATTAAGAAATTAAAAATATTTTTTAATTTTTTTAGTAAGATTGGTCTTGTTAGAATATTGGTTAGCCAAGAGGGTGGGGGAATTTCGGGAGATCTGAGATGCCAGGCAACGGTCAGTGGGCAGTCAAAATAGTAATGAGAAGGCAAGCCCCGCTGGCCACATGGACACACATTGGAGGCTGCACGTTTATAATATTTGAGGTAAGTAGGGAATGGACCATGTCCTGTGAGGAACGCTGAGGTGTGGGGGGCGAGGTTAAGCAGGTTTAGGGAGACAAAAGGGAGCAATTTGTGGGTATGTCGACCTTTATCCGAGTAATCCCAGTGGTCCTGCCACTGAGGAATGATTTTAGATTTTAAAAACCCTCTAATGTAGGATGGGGGAACAGGGAGGGAAAGATCAATATTTGTGCTTCCCGTAGCTTCTTTTGCCAATTTATCAGCTAATTCATTGCCAGCAATGCCAATGTGTGCCTTCACATGGCCCAGGGCTACTCGCCGTGCAAGGTCTTTTAAAAGTAGTTTTATTTGGAGTACAATGGGATGTTTTGTGCGGTGAGTAAAGATTGCTTGTAGGCTGGAGAGGCTGTCTGAATATAGCCTGTAAAATTGTACTGTTGGGTTAGAGACAATCCATTCCAATGCCCGCAGAATCGCGAACAGCTCAGCCTGGAAGACAGTGTTGTTATCACCGATTCTGCAGGCCCACTTATGGGTCACGACCTCGCCTTTCATGGCACAGAATGCTGCTGCCACGCCAGTCTCCGTGCGTGACCCGTCAGTGAAAATGGTCGGACAGCGGGGAGAGTAGCTGTGTTCAAAACCGTGCCTGGTTGTGTTTATCTGTAAGTGAGATGTCTCTTCTGCGGGATGTATTCTCCAACTGGGAACCTTCCTCTGTAGTTGTATTTGTGGAAAAACTGCTGCACACGTTGGTTCATGTTCTAGGTGTGTGATCCTGTTTTTCTGGTATTCATATTGGAGTGTTATTGTTATGGGAGGAATACCTGTTATTACTGTGAGTGCGTCCGTTGAGATTGTCCTGTATCCTCGAGCAATTTGCAGCAAAAAGAGCCGTTGCATCGAGGTCAATTTGTCCTTCACGGCTTGCGTGAGGTTACCTCCCCAGACGCCCACACAGTAGAAAATTATCCGCTCCACTATTGTGTGGTACCAGATTTTTAACATTGTTGGCTTTATTCCCCAGGATTTTGACGTTAGTTTACGTGCGTTTAAGTGTAATTTTCCTACTTTAATCCTGAGGGTGTTGATATGTTCCGTCCAGCTTTGGTGTTCATCTATGGTGAGGCCAAGAAGTTTGAGGTGTGAGACATGCTCGACACTAACCCCGTTCACTCTTATGATTGGTTTACGTTCAAGTTTGCGTGGTTTGGAAAATGTGACTGCTTGTGATTTTTGGCTTGATAGCTGGAGGTTGAGGTTTGTTAGCAGTTGGCAGAATACGGGGAGGGCTTGAGCCGCCATTGCCTCCAAGTCCATGCGCCGCCTGCCCGAGAAAATAAAGCTGAAGTCATCAGCGAATGCAAAGAGAATGAAGCCTCTAGATTCTAGCTCTTTTAGAATTATGTTAGCTATGAGTAACCAAAGTATTGGGCCAATTCAGGAGCCTTGGGGGCAGCCCTTTTCGAGCTGATGTACCGAAGTGCCTGAACCCCAATTGATCATTATGCTACGAAGGCTTAAGTAGGATGCGATGATTCCAGCTATATTAGCCGGGCAGCGAATTTCAATTAGTTGCTGGATAATGTCCCCCCATTCTACATTATCGAAAGCACCTTTAATATCTAGTGAAACAAGTGAGGTGTAGTCTCCTTTGCTGATGGTTTCATTGCAAGTGGTAAGAATGTCATAAAGGGCCTTGTCACATGACCGACCCTCTCTGAACCCATATTGCCTATGATGCAAGATGCCATTCGTCTCCATGAAGTGCACCAGTCGTGTGACTAGTAGTTTTTCTAGCAGCTTCCCCAGAGTTGGTAGGAGACAAATAGGTCTATAGGATGTGGGTTCTGAGGCATTCTTTCCTTTTTTCAGGAAGTAGATGGCCTCACCTTGCTTCAGTGTTTGAGGGAAGTAATTGTGATTGAGACACAGATTGGCCCATCTGGTGAACAACTTTGGGATGATTTTGAAAGTTATAAAATACAAACATTAAATGCTTTTAACATAAATATCGTTCACTCATTTAATTTAAAACACAAAAAGATGTTTTAGTAAGAGATAATATTATAAACCAAAGCCCTTTTTCTCAACATGGAATTTTTTCTAATTTATACACAAAAGATTAATGCTGCTATTGGCGAGATTTCGTCCTGCTAACAGAAAGCTAACAATTGAATTAAATACTGATAATACGTGGCGAAAACAATATGGTTACAACTGCATGCATGTTACAATAAGGCGTTAATTGTACGCCAAACCACACTTGCTAAAATGTACTAACTGGCTGTGAAGGTGCAACAATGAAATATTTTAAACATTAAAAAGTAAAAAATAGAATTTAATTGAAAAATAAAGAGTGTGACATTTAATAAAAATATGCTTTTATTACTATCTAAGAATTTACTAGCTATGTTTTTGTTTTCGCTAAAAATTATCCGAGTAATTAATTTTGATTATAACGTTGAGAAAACAATACGGTTACAACCTCTGTTTACGTGTTACAACAATAGAACTAATTGTGCGCCAAACCACTCTTGCTAAAATATACTAAGTGGCTATGAAACTGGAACAATGAAATAGTTTAAACATTAAAATATAAAAATAGAATATAAGTAAAAAATAAAGAATGTGGAATTAAAAAAATATATATATGCGCTTTTATTATTATCTAGTATTTATGTTTTTGTTTTCTCTAAATATTATACGATTAATTAATTTTGCTCAAGCTGTTTGTATTTTAAATGAATCTTTTTATAATTTGATTTCTAATGAATTAAGTAGTAAATAAATTGATAAAGTGATTGCATCTAAAAGAGTCATTCAAATTCGTATCTGAAATACACACTTGAACTCTTTCTCTTTGTTAATTTTGTTTGCAGAAATATAGAACATATACAACATGGAGCACACACACGTCATACACTTCAGCATGATAAAGATTCTCTGTGAATGCAAAAATATACTTTCTGAAAGCATATTATTTGTTGAATACATTCCTGGGAGAAGGAAAATAATAATGTTTTGATTCATATACACAGATGGGTGCGAAAGATAATGAGTTTTCATTCAGAAAGAACTGTATGCAGTATGATGAATCCTTAAACGAGTAACGGGGATAAAGAAATTATTTCCCTTATACGGTTATTTTCATGCTTTGTTTATATTTAGAATCTTTCTTTCCGTAAGCGGAGTTTTTTAAAGGCTATGCTCATACTTAGTTTACCAAGTTCTGAACTTTTTAAGTTAATAAAGGACACATTATGTTGTGCAAAAAATAATGTTGGTTTCTGTTATTGAAGTTTTCTAATAGAATTTTTTAAATAAATTTAAAATGGAATGTAATATTTCTGTATATTATTATGAAGGAAATATTTTGTGTCTATTTATTTAATATTGTTGTTTTGGTGTTCATTATTCTGCAGAAATATTCAAGATCATTAAAAAAAATCCATGGAATAAAAGCAAATTGGCACGATTTTTTTGTTTGAACTCAAACTGGTACGAAAAGCAGTGGAAACACACTGAAAAATTAAATAAATCAGTGAAACAACGGAATATGTATTGGCATCAAAGTTGCCGTCTATGCTCCGTTTATTTCACAACACTTTCGTACTGATATTTCCTCACTATTGAAAACGGGGAATTTCTGTTTTGAGAAACAAGTGTGAGCAATAGCGCACTATTTAAAAGTTTAAACAATAATTAAATATACTGATGCATATTTACACGGAATAGGTATTTGTATTGAATAATATTACACCCATTTTTTACCACCTTGCCGTCCTCCAGATTCGAACATCGGTACTTGACATTAGAGGATGAATGCTCTGTGGCCTTCATCAACTGGCCAAATCTATTGAAAAGGAATATTTCCGTTTGTCTCTCATTGCCGTTTTTAAACATTGCCGTTTTTAACATTGAACGAGTAAGGATAAAAAAGAAAATTTTCCGTTTATTGTGGGGAAATTTACGATTGCCACTCAGAATAGCAACTTTTACATAAAATCACCTGTATATATATATACGGAATTTGTTTACATTGCACACGGTAAAAAGACAAAAAATTGTGAAAAAAGCGGAAAATGTAGTGACAATAAAGTTGCCCACTATTCACTGTTTTTTTTTACAAAACTTCCGATTTGGTATTTCCCCATTTTCAAGTTGGAAATTTTCAGTTATTACAGATGGGAATTTTCTGTTTTTAGAAATGAATGTGAGCAATAGTGCATTATTAAAAAAAAATCTAAATAATAATTATATATACTGATGCGTATTTACACGGAACAGGTACTTGTATTGATTAGTATAATTTTATAGTAATATTTGTAGTATTATAGTAATATAGTAGTAATAATTGTATCAAACTCGTTTTTTATTACCTTGCCTTCCTCCGGATTCGAACATTGGTACTCGACATTAGAAGATGTATGCTCTGTGCCCTACATCAACTTGCCAAATCCAAGGATTTTGTTATACGCCAAAACATGAATTAGGAAAATTTAACTGGAATTTTCCCCTTTTCTATTAATTGAAAAGAAACAGTTCCGTTTGTCTATTTCGGGAGGAATATTTTCATTGTTACATTCAACGAGTAAGAATTAAATGGAAATTTTCCGTTTATTTCAGAAAATTTAACTATTTCAACTCAAAGTAGAAAGTTTCCGTTAAAAAACAGAAGTCTCACATCAAATCATCTGTATATATACGGATTTAAGTAGTTCCACTGCTTTAAGGAGATCTACAATTCAGCCGTTGATTATCACAAATCCTGATACAACTATGTCATATGCCATACACTGTTAAAACTTTTCAGCAAACTGTCCAGTCATTTGACCGTTTTCATAGAAAATGGTTACATAACCGAAATATAACTCTATTCTGACCATAATGTAGGCAATAATATGGTCACAATAGAATTAAATTACGGTTATGTAACCGTTTTCTATAAAAATGGGCAAATGACTGGACAGTTTGCTGCAAATTTTTAACAGTGTAATGATGAATCTGTCGGCGAAGCATATAAAAAATCAGTACTTTCTCACTGTGTACTTGATGTGGTACATTGTGAGACGAATGCTAACGATATTTTTAAATATTACACTGTAAAAAAAAAAAAAAAAAAAAAAAAAAAAAAAAAAAAAAAACTAATTTTGACAGAAAAATATTGTAATTTTTACAGAAAAAACTATTTTAAAGAAAAACAGTTCTTTCCTGCAAAAAATGTGCATTTTGTAATTTTTACATTTTTTTCAGTTAAAAAATATTTTAATGAAAACATACATGTATTTTCTGTAAATTAAACAGTTTTCCACTGACGCCAAAATTTACAGTCTTTTTCTGACAATTTGAGAGAATTTTTTTTTTACAGTGTATTTTCCTATTTTTGTTAATGTGTATTAGTAAATTCGGTATGCAATATACTCCCAATAAACTGATTTAAATATTCAGCGTATAAAATTTCTTTGTTCGATTATATCTACCTCTTAATTATCTTAAAAAAAAAAAAAAAAAAAATCTCTCTCACTGTGTGCGACTGTATTTGTTTGAAATTGTAAATCCTGACCACTTTTAGCGATAAATTAAAGACTCATTCTAGAAATATAGATATTTTAAGGTAATAATGTTAAGAATAATTAATATATATATATATATATATATATATATATATATATATATATGTTAAAATATTTGACACTTTCAGCGGAAATTAAGTATAAAAAAAAGAAATTCTGCAAGTTTCTCAATTTTTATTGATTTGCATTTTAATGTCTGAAAAACACATTCCATGTTCGTCCAAAAGTACTTAAAAAACAAAATTGAAATTAATGTTTATATTTGTAGTTCATTTACACAACATGTCTAACATTAAAATCAAATATTTAGGCTAACAAATATTTTCAAAACTTGTCTGGACTTTATTAAATGTTTAAGACAGCTTGTCTGGGAAATCTTAATTCATCATAAATAAAATAAGGAAGTTGGATCGAATATATTAATAGTTTATTAAACTTGACTACATAGAAATTAAGCTTTAACAGTTCATTTATTTTTTTCAATGTGATACTCATTAATGCAGTGGTGTTTTCTTTGCCATGTTTTGGAGTATTTTTTAGAACCCCTTTAGTATCATTCAGTCCGGTTATCTTGCTGTTATGTCATAAAAAAATATTGGTTCTTTCCATAATTTTTTAATATATAAGTTATGTAATGAAAGATAAACATTTAATTTAAAGAACTCAACTTAAAGCAAGGTGATTTGCTTTTTAATTTTACATTTTTCACTCGTATTATCAAGATCAAATGATAGATTTATCTCTTATAACTCTATTTAGAAGTAAAAGAAAAGTCAAATGAAATCTTGTCAAATTTAAATTTTGTCATTAATAATATGATAATTAGTAATAATTAATATGAGAATATACCACGAATATAATACATATTTAGGTTATTTTATTATTCAAGAGGCAGGTATGCAAGTTTTATCTTTAACTACACAATATTGCAAAATTGTGTGGTACTTCTCCCTAAAACACACATTTTCAGTGCTAATTGTTCTGAATATTAAGGATAAAAAAAAAGATTGTATATTGACATAGGCTCATCTAACTTCATGCCAGTATTTTTCAATATGGTGAAAAATACTTTTTTTTTAATGCATTTTTATATTACGTAGATGTTTGTAACTATGATGGCCACAGACATGATTTTTTATAAAGTATTTGTAATATATTAAATATTAGACCGAAATGGCATAATCCTATTTTATTCCTCCATTTGGCATTTTTTTTTTTTTTTTTTAAAGATGCCCCATAGGCGATTTCTAATTTGTTTATTTACATTTTCATACTGTAACCACCAATAAGCAAATGATAAAGTCAATACTTTACCATTTTTGCCATTCTTAAAATTGCCATTCTTAATTTTTAAATCGCTACATATAGCAAAAATAATGGATTTAGAGAAAAATGTCACTGAAAAATAGATTGCATTTATATGAGAGTAGCAACATAGCGAGTATAAAATTTGATTCGTTCAAAACAATTTGGACAAAATAGACAATTTAAATACAGGATAGTTAAATTAAACCTTAAACAAACAGTTGATTTTTTTAAGTTATTTCTTTTATGAGTAAAATGTAAATATTTTATTTTTAAAATATTTATATCCTATTTTATATTTATATATTATATAAAATATTTATTTTATCTATAGTTAATATATTTTAATAACTTGATAACTTTTTTATGATTATGCAATCACTTGAAATTCTATGTCGAACGACTTATACGTGTAATGATACATTATCATACACCATTCCCATGGTTTGGTATTATATACTAGGAATAATATAAACTCCCTCCCCATTTCAGTTTGAATTTTGGAACAGTCCATCAAGTATAAATGAATAAACTCGATCTCTGGTTTTTGTCTTATTATTTTTTTAACGATTTTAACCCAGATGATACACGATGAATTGTCCACGATGATTTCACGTCAGATTCTCTAAAGTACTTGATTTTGATATCTATTTATATTTTTAATAAAACACCTTTAAGTATCTTTAAAATGGAATTTTTGTTTTTAAGAAATATCTTATATAACTTGTCACAATAACGTGAATTAAGAAGTCTAGAAACTCGATATAGTTTATATCATTTTCACTTAGTAGTTCTTTATCATGTAAATTTATAAATAAACAAGATTATCCTTTGAAATTAAACTTGAAAATATCTTTATAAAGCGCTAAATAAGAAATCAATAACGTATAATGAGGAAAAAAGGTTTTAGGTAAATTCTATAATTTACCTAAAATTTATAATTCATAATTACCCAGTTAGTGGTGCAAACTAGGGTTGTGAAAGGCTGCGGACACAATTTTTCAAGCTCTAAGGACACATTATTTATAAGATTTTATTATTATTATTATTAAATTATTAACATGTTTTATTCGATTATACCACAGAACATCTGCATTATGACATTTTTCTTAATTACAATAACTTTTTTAATAAATATTCTGTGACAGGCGTTTTGTACTTTTCTGGGAGGATGACTCATATAAAACATTTGAAACTGTAAAAATAATAATAAAAAAAATGTGTCAAAATACATAGAAATTAAAAATATGAAGAACGGATTTCGTCATGTAAAACAGATTAGACAAGAACAGTATCAACTACCAATACGAAAAAGCTAAAAACAACGTTGAAGCACACAAATTAAAAAACTTTAAAACACATACGCCCGTTTCAAAGATGCATAGATCCCCTTCATCAGTACAGCCAGTACTCGGGGCTATAGCCGAGCGTAGGTCTTTTGAACCCTTTTAACATTTTTTCCCACACCTTACACTGATGAAGGGGATCTATGCATCTTTGAAACGGCCGTATGTGTTTTAAAGTTTTTTAATTTGTGTGCTTCAACGTTGTTTTTAGCTTTTCCGTATTGATAACCACACAAAGTGTACCTTTATACCTAATATTTGGCTTCAACGGGCTTTTTGGTCATTTGTAAGTTTTAGTGTGTTTCTTTTCTTTTTCTTTTGTTTTTGGGTCTAGAATGTCTTTGCATAATCGCTTTGTGAGTCTCCGACTCAAGCGCTTTAAATTTCTCAATCATTTATGGTTTTTAATTAATTGTCGTCGTCGGAGAATTATTCCTGGTTTTATTTCAGTTAATTGCAATTTATTTCATTCCATAAGGATTAAAAAATCTTTATTTAATTTTCGCTTATCTCTTTTGAGAGCACTGATTCAAGACACTCGCTCTCGTTTGGCCGAGATTGAAAAAGAATTGTACAGGTCACATCTTTCATTAGCTGCTTCCCATCAGGATTTTTCGAGTTTTGATAACATGTCTTGGAATAGAGCCTGTTCATCTGCTCATTATCATAAAATTGGTTTGGAAAGGAAATTTTCTAATTTAGTTAGTCGTCTCAGTCCTACCGTCCCAAATAATTTACCTACTGTTAATATTCAATCTGTGGTTAATTTATCTGATTTTGAACTCAATGATAGTCATATTGATGCTCTTAAACTAAATAGCAATTTTTCAATTAGTAAACCTCCCGATATTCTTAAATTAATTGCTCCTATTGAAAGGGCGTTTAAGTTCAGTGCATTATCCCCCTTACAAAAAGATTCCATTAGACATCTCATTAAGAATAATGTAGACTTTAATCAAAAGCTTTACAATAGTAATTTGAATAATTCAGTTAAAAACTCTCTCAAAACTCTTAAATCTAATCCTGATATTATTATAACCAAAGCTGATAAGGGAGGTCAAATTGTTGTTTTGAATAAAACTGATTACGTTTCAAATGTTTTGAAGTTGATTAATGAGGGGCCTTACATTAATTTGAAAAAAGATCCATCCAGCTCCGAGTTGAATCAAATAAAATCTGCGGTTAAGACTTCTCCCATTATATGTGATTCTATTAAACAGCCCCTTATTCCTTCTATTGCCAACTGTGCTCGTTTATATGCCTTACCTAAAGTACATAAACTCGATGTTCCTTTTCGCCCGATTGTTTCTAATATTGGTACTGCATCTTATAAGTTAGCAAAATATTTAGTTTCCAGGTTTTCCCCCTAATGGTTAACAATAGTTATACATCAAAAAACTCAGTTCAGTTTGCCAATAAAATACGTAACTTTAATACAGCAGGATATACTATGGTTTCGTTTGACGTTAAGTCACTTTTTACAAATGTACCGGTACAGGGCGCTTTGGAATGTTTAAGAAATAGATTAAATGAATTTCATTTCTTTCAGTACGAGATTGATAACCTTATTTCTTTAACCAACAAATGTTTGTCTCAAACTACATTTGTTTTTTAAAATAATTTTTACAGAATGTCTGATGGTTTGGCTATGGGTAATCCTTTGAGCCCCGTCTTAAGTGATATTTATATGCACTATTTTGAGGTTAAGTTATTTAAACTAATACAGTTTCCATTTTATACTCGGTATGTGGATGACTCTTTTGCCTTAATCGATTTGTCTTAATATAATATTGATGCTGTTCTTAATTTATTAAATTCAATTGACCCCTACATTCAGTTTACTTATGAAATAGAAAGTCAGCAACGTCTGGCTTTTCTTGACGTTCTAGTAATTCGTAATGAACATGATTTTTCTACGACTGTTTTTCGTAAACCCTTTGCTGTTTGTTTGCCCCCTCATTTCAGATCTAATCATCCCCCTGCACATAAGTTTGCTTCTTTCAATACATTCATTTCCCGTGCTCGTAACGTGTGTTCGAATACAGAGTTATTCAATAGTGAAATAAATTATATTAAAGCCATTGCTATCGATCGTGGTTTTCCATTGGATACCATTGATCGTATTTTATCTAAATCCCCTAAGATAGATAATCCTATATCTGGAAACAAAGATTTTAAAAATGTTATTGTACTACCATATTTTCCAAAAGTCAGTTCTCAAATTTCACGGATTCTAAATAAATTTCATTTTAAAGTTGTTTTTTCTCCAATAAATAAAGTCACTTTCTCTAATCTTAAAGATCCGATTCCAAGTCATAACAGTTGGGGAATTTACAGAATATATTGTGAATGTGGTCTATCTTATATTGGTCAGACGAGGCGAGCACTTAAATTTAGATTAAAAGAACACGAAAATTATATCAAAAAGCAAGAACTTGATAAATCTACAATAGCGAAGCATTGTTGGAATTTTGACCATAGATTTAACTTTTCCGGAGCCAAAATAATTCAAAATTGCAATTCAATTTTTGATCTTGATTTTTATGAAGCACATTATATTTATAAATATACAGATTCATTGGTGAACGACATATCTAGCACCCCTTTTCTTTCTCCCGTTTGGAGAGAGCCTGCGCAGTGATGCCTGTTTTCGGTGATTTCCTGTCAGCTGCGTCACTTCTGCTCTGGTTACACTTGCTTTGCCATTTTGGTCAGATTACAGCCAGTACTCGGGGCTATAGCCGGGCGTGGGTCTTTTGATCCATTTTAACATTTTTTTTCCCACACCTTACACTTATGAAGGGGATCTATGCATCTTTGAAACGGCCGTATGTGTTTTAAAGTTTTTTAATTTGTGTGCTTCAACGTTGTTTTTAGCTTTTTCGTATTGATAACCACACAAAGTGTACCTTTATACCTAGTATCAACTACCGTAAAAGGAAAAAAATATCCCCTTATAAAACAATATTATCCTGAAAATATATTAGATAGTTGATGAAATCTTCAATATATTTGACAATTAGTTAAAATTTTTTATTGAAGGCTATGAAACCATCAGTTTTTAACAATAATATTTCCTTTTTACATTAACTATTATTCTATATTACTTTATTCTTACAACTTTACGTGGAATTCGCAAAAACTACTGTAGAAAGTATTCTTATAGTAATACACATAGCAGTAAATAAACTGATAGATCTAAATTGAAGTGTGTGTTTTAATTGGTTTGGACATGAAAAATTAAAATGCCAAATCGATTGTTAATCATAATTTCAAAGATACGCTTCGACAAAAATGCCGTGAAAATACGAAAATTGTACTGGAAATCGGGTTGCTATTTGAGTATTTTTCCTAAAACGTTTTCCGATGAAAGTGATTTCGTGAAGGCTTCAGACAGTAGCTAATATAGATTTGAAATGATTAATAGTTCTTAACGCCCAGTTAAACAGTAATTTTCAAGAAACAAGTAAATTCCGTAAGAGCATAAAAATTATACTGAAAACCAAAAATTAATTTATGTATTTTTACGGATTTTTTTTTTTTATTTACAGTGTACGAACACTTGTACGAAAATCATATATTTTATCTCATTATAGGAAATTTGAATCAATGATCGTAAAAATGTTCCACATTTCTGTGATAATTTTACTTTAGAATGAAAATGAATGAAATAAAATATTTTAAAGTGTATACGATTGTATATGTGTATTGTATACATGTATATGTGTATTGTATACATGTATAAGTGTATTGATACATTTGCATGAATGTAAACATGTATTGATAACGTAATTTATAAAGAAAGTTCCATATAAAGTACTTTGATTTTAATTGAGCCTAGTTTGTTTTTTTAAGTGAGAAAACACTGCCAAATACATTTAGAAATAAGAACTTTTGTTATGTCTTTGAAAGACCGAAAGAGGACATTTTGACTCAGACTTCAACAGAGTTTAAGATAGATTCTATTGTTTTTGTCTCTATATCTTTGGTACACCATAATGAATTTTAACGTGTATGAAAACTTTCAACAACTGATGCTTTTTTACTAGCGATGTATAAAAGTAAAATGTAAACGACGAAATGAAAGCCATAATAATAAAAATTAAATATCAGTAGCAACATTTATTATTTGTAAGCATATCACAGAAAAAAAATACAGAGGAAATTATTAAAATTTTTATATGATTCTCCGTTTTCTCTATTAAATGAAATTTTATTTATAAAATATTTTTTTATTCATATCACTTGTCTTACCTTAATAAAAATATATTCGTAATTTTCATAAGCTTATTTCTATTAAGTTAAGTTCAGTAGTCTGTTAAATAACAAACTAGAATTTTTAGTAAAGAACCCATATTAATTAAATAAGCAATCTCCTGTGAATTCACGATGAATGTATTTGAAAAATTAATGTCATACTAAAAATAATTCAAAATTAGCTACATATTGGAAATAGTTTTTTTTTTCTCATGGGATATAAGAATTTAATTACATATTACGCAGTGTTTGTTAAAGTAATACTTATAAAAAATAATAACATATACAGTTTATAATGATCTTTATCGAATAATCAATTACATGTATTTTATTTAGGATTTGCAATATATGTATGGGTATCCACATATTCTGCGTGAAAGCAGATTCATACATATTTATCCTCTATCTGCATAAAGTAAGAAATATAATTTTGTATATTAAAAAAAATAAAGCCTTTATTACTGCTTGATAATCGTAAGCGTGTCTTATTTTGTCAATGGTTGCTGCAAAAAATACTGTTCACTCCAATTTAGTCCAGGGGAAATGTACCAAAAAAAGGCGTTACCTTGCAAAAGGTCGAGTAGAAGATTTTTTTTTTTTGACTTGTATATAATGAGGCCAGCATGGAAAAACCGAATTATCCAACAAAATTTCTTAAGGGAGAATTTTCTGTGACCAAAAAAAACCAAATTTTTGGGACTTTTTTTGTTGTTTTTTAAATATCTCGAGAAACGTTGTCGTAGCGTATTATTTGTTAATTACAATGTTAAAGAAGACAAAATTTTCTACAACTTTCATATTTACAGCTTTTTAATACACTCAATAGCAAACGCAGTACGACATTTAAAAAATAAGACAATTTTTTCGATTTCCTTAAAAACCGTGAAAACCGTAGTTTTGTCCCGATGACTCAAATGTTCTCCACGGATTTAATCATGGATGTCAACTTATAAAAATTGATAACAGTAAATTATATGTTATTTGCATGCCCTCTTTCTTACATGCAGTACAGCCTTTCAAAATTGAGGCTATTTTTCCAACTTACATACCCGCTCGATATAGATAGAGTGGGTATTGGAAAGAGGGGACGGGTGACAAATAACTGCAGGGAAAAAGAAAAATACCTCTAGAGCAGGTGTTGGTACAAACTATGTTACGCGAAGCTCTGGCTACTGGTACGCAGAAGTCCAATACTGGTACGTGGAATAAAATACAGAATGCAGCATATTATTATGGAATCAAAAATACAGAATGCCGCATATTATTATGGAATCAAAAATACAGAATGCAGCATATTATTATGGAATCAAAACCAGCTTGTCTTTATTGCTTCGAAATTAAAAAAAAAAAATCGATTTTGGATCTGCAAATGCTTTTCTTTTCTTTTCTTTTTTTTTTTCTTTTTCTTTTTTTTTTCTTTTTTTTTTTTTTTTTTTTTTTACGAGAAATGTTTGTTATTGCAGACTTGCTGAAATTCGCACACACTGCTTATGATACGATCAGTTTTCCAGAATTAAGATAATTATTATTAGATTTATATAGATAAAAATTGAATTTTTTAATAAAGACCGAATTATAAAATTAATGAATGGAGTACTTTTAATTAGCAGAAGAACTTTTTAAAATATTCTTTATAAATTGAATTATTTGAAGGTAAAGTTTGTATGGTTGGAAGTAGGAGTAGTTTGTGTGAGTAGGAGCAGTTAAACCAAAATAAAATTCCAAGTACAATTCATAACACATTGTTCTATTTGTACTGGAAGAGCTTCTAGGAAGTGTTGAAATAAAAGTTTTATTTCAAACATATTTTACAAATTTATTCATTCCGTTGATTGAAATATTTTTCTTCGCTTGTACAAAATGTACATAATTTCTTTCTATTTCATAAAAATTAGTTTTTAACAGAGTAAGGTTATTTAAAATGGTGATCTGAAATCAAACAAAAACTGTGGTCATATGTAGTGCGGATTTGAGGTAAAGCTACATATAGGTACATAATAAAGAGGTAAAGCTACATAGGTACATATAGCTACATAAAGGTACATATGTTTTGAGGTAGTATATACATAAATGTATGAAGAAACTTGCAAGTGCTAATGCGCGATATTATTGCCGCATTTATTATTAATACAGTTGTATTGAGCCTATGTTACATGCGCTAACTAAGCTTTGGATAAAAAATTCATTTCTCATTTGAGACACCCTGCTACTGTATCTCACGATAGAGGAAAGAAGTGAACTTATTCAGCTCTCCTGTGTGGATTACTGGAATCCACATTCAAAAGGATGAATGTAACAGATTTTTCGTTGGCGAGAATGTGAGAGTACCGTCTGATATCGTCAAAGTCTGCTTGTGTTTAGCACAACATATCTCTGTGAATGTGCTTTCAACCCCTTCGTTATATCAAAAACAAATACAGGAATAAACTAAACATCGAATCTGACTTATGATTAAAACTACCTAATATTGAGCCAGACGTGAGGAAGCTGAGCTTGATAAAACAAGTCCACCCTTTTCATTAGCGATAGAAGCAAATTAGCGTAATCAGCCTACTACTGTAATAGTATATAAATCAGTGTGCGCCAATATGTCATTAAGTATTGTGGTTTTTTTCCTATACCAAAATACTTTTTTTATATTGTATACATTATTAAAATTTAATGGTGATACTACTTTTTACTTGAATGTGATTATGAAACAGTCTATTTTAGTACCAATTTAGTAATGTAATCATTAATTTTGATATACAATAAAACCTGCAATAACGGAAACACGAAAGACCAAGGATATATTTCGTTTTAGACAGGTTCCTTTTTATAGGTTTTTCTATATTAGCTTTACGTTTGTTACCTGGTGGTAAGCGGAAGTATGAATTTTGATTTAGTGGTATGTCGGTCTAAAAGTTTGGGAACCCCTGCTGTAGAGAAACACGATCCTGATACATCTTCTATTCAGGATAACTGAATGCTAATAATCCTACAACAGTCCCATCAAAGAGACAAAAATATTGTTAAATATCCCGTAGAAAATATTATTATTAAAATACATTATTTCACTTAGCTTATGCAGTCATATATAGTGTACCTTACTTTATTGTGTAGGGAAATTGGACTTGAATCAAATAGGGGATGAATGTAACAACAAAAATATTTATATGATCTACAATCATAAATAACTTGGTATTTCTTTTGATAAATGGTAGCACTGAGATCATTCAACATATATAATTTCAAAACAGTACATATTACAGAAGATTAGAATATTCCACCAAAGTGTATTTTTCAACAACCAAAGTTTCTCTGTTTGAGCTTTAAGGCATTTAATAAATAAAATCTTAAAATTTTATACATTTTTGCACGCTAAAATGTTATAATCTCTTGTTATATTTATATAACAAAAGTGGAAAAATATTAACAATATTTACTAAAACTAATATTTTGAACATTTTAATGAAAATAGTGATCTCGAATATTTTATTGATAGAATTTTTAAATTTTACAATAGATATAAATTGCATAATATTAGTTAATGAAATAGTCTGTTGTCATTTTTATTGTAGATATTTTATAAGGTAGAAGTATTTGTTACAAAAATGCAATGACAAAAATGCTCTTTTCATAAGATATATTTATTTTTTGAGTCCCTCCTTTTATATGGAACTACAATTCAATGTTTGTTTGGAACTACAATTCAATGTTTGCAATGTTTGCTATCGTGCCAATAAGTTATTAAATGCTGAAATATACTTTTAAACAATACTTTAAAATTAACAATTGTATATACTTAAAGTTACTATCTAAATATGAAAATTGTCTCAGTTATCCACACTCGCCTCTACTTGCTAAATTATATAGATTTATTGAATATAAAATATGTCTGTTGTGATGAAAACGAAGAAGAGGGTGTGCAAATAATAGATAATTTTCTGCTGCCAATATGTAGAAGTTGACATACATAATTCTATCCGTATGGAATATAGAATCATCGGGACAAAACTACGTTTTTCAGGTTTTTAAGGAAATCGAAAAAAAAAGTCTTATTTTTTAAATGTCGTACTGCACTTGCTATTGAGTGCATTAAAAAGTTGCAACTATGAAAGTTGTAGAGAATTTTGTCTTCTTTAACATAGTAACTAACAAATAATACGCTACGGCAACGAGTCTCGAGATATTTAAAAAACAACAAAAAAAGTCCCAAAAATTTGTTGTTTTTTGGCCACAGAAAATTCTCCCTTAAGAAATTTTGATGGATAATTCGGTTTTTCCATGCTGGCCTCATCATATACAAATTGGAAAAATAAAATTTTCTACCCGACCTTTTGCAAGGTAACATGTACATTTCCCTGGACTAATTTTTCAGCGTCTATTCTTTTCGCAGACGAAGTTTCCTTCAGTCGTGAAAGTGTTTCTTTCAATACACACAATACGCTTTGGTGGGCATTCAGCTACCCACATGGTGCGAGAAGTAATGTATGCGCAACAGAGTTTCGCCGTCAATTACTATCATTCTTATTGAACGGCGCGACATACCTAGCATTTCCAGAAACTGTTTTACCGACTTTCCTGCACAATTACTTGACCAGAACATTTTGAACTAAATGGATTGTGGTTACTGAGCTGAGATGGACCAATCTTTTGGTCACAAAGGTTATCAGCTTCATCTCTCATCAATATCTTTTTGTGAAGAGCCACGAATCCTTTTATATGAGATTTGTGATCCTGTTGACATAGTGACATGACCTTTATTTTACTGCCAGAGAAGGACTTCTCAGACTAGGAACCATTTCTGTAAAGCATGTATACATTTTAGTATAAATATCCTTTTCCGCCGGCAATGTTCGTTAAGTGCCGGGCATTTTTCAAAATGATTGCCAGTCAGTGCAATATTTTTGCGAACCTTGTTATTTTAGCATATATCGCAGCTATGATAACCTGTTCTAAATAGTTATTAAATATTTTGTGCTGGGTTGAACCAAATTTTGGTGCTCCAGTAGCTGGTAAAAGTATATAGTAAAATCTTTTTCCATCATTCGGAACTCCGGTTGAACCATAGTTCCAAATGTTGGTACGAGATTTCACCATTTTATAGTTGCAACTACTTAAGCACCAAAACATTCTTCAACCGAACACAAAATTTTTAACAATATAACTCTGCAAGAATGAGTAAGAAATAAATGTTATTTAACACATCATTTGCTTGTGCTGTTTTCTATCTTTTACTGTCCTGGCATATTTTCCCTTTCTACATGACGTTTGCAACATTGCTTTCCTATGAGAAATCATGTTTTTTCCTTTTGTTATTCCCTATCTTTCTACCAAATTTGAATGATAAGTTCTGAATTACCCTGAACACAACTCGTCATTGAATTAATTAAATCATGCTAGTTACCCGATTACAGTTGTCTGAAAAATTATAAATCTATAAGTGATGCTAACTATTACTATATATTTACCAAAGTAACTCAAAAATCTAATAACTCACAAGAAAACCAGCATACATCAAGATGTTCCCCGGAAATCTGAAGTGTAATATTTTAATATGCCCTGACAATAATTCATGAAAAAAATAATAACAAAGTTTATTATGATAAGTGAATATTATATTTTTCTCAGCAATTTTATCCTTTACAATTGTATACCAGATCATTTCATTATAGCTAAGTTGATATATATATATATATATATATATGAAATCTAGAGAAGATGCTTCGTTTTTTAACGACTGAGGATGATAATACCGTTTTATATTTTAATCAAAATATGTAGAATAGAAAAATTTATTAATAAATATACATGGTTTAAAAAAAAATCATAAAAAAGTTCGGAAACACGATTTCATGTATTTTCATTTTCACGATTTCAATTTCATGATGTCATGTATTTTCATAGGAAAACACATTTTCAACAACATAAAAAAAATACTGAGTTAAAAAAAAATAACCGTAAATTACTATTACATTTGTTTAAAATTTCTATAATTCCAAATAATTCCAAATAAAATTAATATCGTTTTATTTGAATGATATGAGATTAAAAACTCTGTAACTCAATACATTTTCTGAATGTAAGATTAAAAATACCGAAAAAAAACTGTGTTATGATAACACATGGGCTGATAAGTTCCCGGTCTAATAAAGAAAATGCAACTTTTTAACAAAGCTTTATAACTTTATGACTTTATAACTTTATAACTTTAATAAATAACATAACTTTAATATTAAATAATAATAATTTAGTAATAATAATAATAATTTAAAAATAATTATTTTATAATAATAATTTAATAAAAATAATTTAAAAAATAATTTTATAATAATAATTTTATAATAATAATTTAATAAATGATTAATAATAATAATTTAATAATAAATAACATAATTTTATAACGAAAAAGCTCCAAACAGTGCTCAGAACTCGTTGTTGTTTTTGGTCAAAAGTCAACAAGCGCGGCAGCCACTTTGACAACAGCTTTTTCATAGACAAATGTTCATTCAAAATAAAACCTACACATTCCTTGGATATCTTCAGAGTCTGGGCTATCTCCTGCAACTTCACTTTACGGTTCCCCAAAACGATTTTGTGGACTTTTTTTATGTTTTCCGGAGTAACCACCTCTTTTGCGTGGTGCATCACTGGTGTCCGTACGACCACGTTTAAATTCAGCAAACCAGTCAATAATGGTTGATTTACCTGGTGCAGTGTCCGGATAACGCTTATCTAGCCAAGCTTTTGTTTGAACGGTATTTTTTCCCCATCAAATAACAATTCTTGAAATTCTTGTTATCCATTTTTTTGTTTATCAACAAAGCCGTTCAACTAAAACCACTCTAACGTTTTATCCACACGGCGAATCATCATGGCAGTTTTTCTACTACCTTTTAAAGGTTAGTATTTACTAAAAAAAAACATCGGTTCGGCGATTGCAACGCCATCTGTGTGCCAGACCGGGAACTTATCAGCCCATGTGTTATATTCAGTAGAAAAAAATGAAATTTAAATTTATCCACTATAAGCATGATAAATTATTCTGATGTACTGATGCATGTCGCTGTATCAAAAAATAATTCATTATAACACAAATACGTTTTTAAAATGAAAAAGTCGGATGGAATTTCTTCATTGCCCTTTTTTTCAGCTCAAGAAGATTTTTAAAAAAATCTCTGTTTTTATATTGCACATTTTTTTTTCAGTTTTGCAATCTACAAAATACTTCATGCTAAAAAGTGCAAAAATGATAAAACAAAATATTAACACTTTTTAAAAAAATATATTATGTAATTAAAAAAATAAAATAAATAAAGTGCGAAATTCTCATTAATTTTTGACAACCTTATAGAAAAGCGGAAACATTGAAACAGAATTTTATGAGACATTAATTGTGACTACATATATTTAATATTTCTGCAGCAACATACTTTAAAAAAAAATAATTTTATTTTAAAGATATGAAAATAGAAACAAGCAAAAAAAAAATTATTTTACTGATTACACAATTTTGAAGAATAAAAATAATAAGTTATGGTAGAGTAACAGATAGAAATCATCTATGAATCTTTATTATGCAGCACATTTATTAAATTTTTTCTACACGTAATTTATGGCATCTTTTTTAAGTTTTATTGCGTTACTTTAGGAGATAAATTTTAAGAAATGGATCCAGGAATGTAAAGATTTTTAATTGAAAAAATATCACGCTCCATATATTTTATAAAAGCAGAACATTTAATTTGAAACACTATTGGATTTTTTTTAAATTAAAATTTCAAAATTCATGGATAAAACTTTTTAAAAATGTTTTACATAATGAAGTGAACTACTAGAATGTTGAATCCACCCGGATCAAATTTTTTTTTTCAATTTCCTCATAAAAGGTTTGTTAGCAATGCGTATTCACAAGAAAACGCATTTTAAACAGCCTCGGAGAGATTGAAATTTCCAAAGATATTTTTTTAAACGTAAATTAAAATTAAACTTATTTAGCAGTCCTATCAAATAAAATGAATATATTTTTGTTTTAATGGCATCAGATTGCAAACTCTCTACCTCAATATATTTCCTAAATATAAGAAAAGGGGAAAAAAGAAAGATGTGTCTATTGTATTAGACTATCTGTCTATTATATTAAACTAATCTGACTATCTGTATTTCACAACTACTCCTTTTAGAATATGAAACGCAACGCAATGATTGTAACACCAGTTATCCGCATGGATACGAGGATGTCACATAAGCTCTAAGAATTTTAAAATTTGAAATAGTTTTTGAGGTATAATTTTTTTAAAGTTTTACTGTAAAGTTTTTTTTTTAAGTTTTCATTTTAAAGTTTTCATTTTAAAGTTTTACTGTAAATATGGTAACTAAATTACTTCATTTTTGTTAAAAGGGGAAATAAAAAGGCAAATTAATCGTTATCGTCTGCTTTCCGAAAAAGTGAAAAAATGTCTTTATTTTTGTTTTGTTTGAATAAATCAATTTAAACATATTTAGTTTACATTTTCTTTAAAAAAATGTAATATCCTCCTGAGACCCCGCGTCCATCCTATTGGACATCTTTATTTTTCGTATAAAATATTTAATTTCAGTTGGAACTGGTAAAAACTTACTGTCCATTATAATGAATAGTCTAGTGCTGCTATCTGTATACCGAAAAGGTAAAAAAATCGCCGTAAAATGTGTATTTTAATCATTTGAAAATGGCGGCGAACAGGTGAAAGATTGTTGAAGGTGAGTACACAGTTTTTACTCAAATTTCATATATTTGTTTAAAGTATTTTGATATTAATGCAGCATATATCTAATTTTAAATCAAATTAATAAGACTCAATTCCTCATTTACTAAAATTATTATCGAAAAGCTAAAAGATTTTAGTATTACTCATCCGTATCAAATAATATTTTCCGATTTTGTTTAAAATGAAAATGGATGGTCTATGAAAGAATATGCAGTTTTGAGCACGTAGTCTGAACATACGTACAGGGCATATGCTCAGATGAAAAGCTTTTGTCCAAACCATACAAACCCACACCACAGAACTTGGGAATGCAAACTTACCAGGGTGAATTCGCGTAGGCAAATTAGTCAACATTAGCAAGTCAATAAAGTAAAGCACATCAAATTTTTACCCGAGATCCTTTCAATCAATGAAATTTTATTGCCCGTATGCTGCCATTTTCTTATAAAGCCATTCTACTATAATTTCATCAAAATCATATAAATTGTAAAATGTAATTTTCAATTCATTTATATTACAAACATGATTTCTTGCTGATAATAAGAAATTTCATAAAAATAAAATTATAAAACTTTTCTAAATGTAAAATTAAGTTAGATTTCATTTCCCCCCAAAACAATCGAAAGATCTCATGCAATACAAATGTAACACATCGGGTTGCCACGCCAGCTAGTTGTGAAATATTAAAAGAAAAAAATCATATCTAAACTTATATACTGTAAAACTTATGTACTATTGCTTTATAACTTAGTGGCATTAATAATTCTCTTGATTACTATTAGATGTACATAAAAATATTTTATTTTATAACCAAAACACGTTTTCTCAAAAAGTCAGGTATTTTTAACACTTTCCAATATCGCTAAAAAGTGTTTATAACTTCTGTTTGTCTGTCTGCCGTTTGTTCGTACACTAACTCTAGTAAATATACTCGGATTTCCATGTAATTCATATATGTTACGGAAATTTACTATGGCATATGTAGTATTTATTGAAAATGGAATGTGTCGGATTTAAAGTTCGACTACTGAGACACTCAAAATAATCCAATTATAGCATGCTGAAAAGGAGAAATCATTTGCGATGCATTTTAACTATGTTGCACTATTTTTATCATAATGAAATTTATATTCATTTATGAAGCGCCCTAAAACATGCTTTTTGTAGGATATGGTGTGCAAAGTCTTCATCATTCATTTACAGGGCAACTTAAAATAATTAGGTTATATAATGGTTTACCAGGAAAAATTGTTTGCAGCGTATTTTAATGCTTCTCTATATCAAACATAATGAAATTTATAACCATTATTTCACGTGTACTATAAGATGCTTACTGTAGAATATGGCGTGCATAACAGTTATGGTTCATTTACAGGGTCAGACAAAATATTTCGATTACAGTACTGTCTATGAACGATAGAAGCTGGAGGTGCGTTTTCAGTTATGGTATGCGTTTTTATGTTTAACTGCATTTTTGCATACTACGCGATGTGTATAAATTCCATAGATCATACATGGGACTACACAAAATAATTCGGAAACATTTATCTGTATGATCGTGGATTGCTTCAGGGTGTATTTAATTCATTGTATATGTTCCAGCTGAACTATATTTAATACACAAAGAGATTTTTGTAGAATTACAGGGCTAAAGAACCAGATACATGTCTATAGATAGTAATTTCTGAAAGTACGTTTTAAGTCGTGTTGTGTTGAATTTTTTTTTTTTTACTTGAATTGTTTGTTAATTTGTTTAATATCAGGAGTGTATAAAAATCTGTAAGTAATATAGATACAGGGCAGAACATAAGTTTTCGAGTGCATTTCCGGCTATTGGTGGAAATAGTGAATTTTTGACTGTGTTATACGTTTTGCAATGAAACCAAATTTTCAGTACACTATTTAGTGTATATATAGATCTATAATAGATCATATACAAGGATGGACAAAAGAATTCGCATGCCTTTCTGACTACAAACAGTAATTTCAGAAATCGGGTTTCACCGTTACACTCTGTTGCAGTATTCTGGAAGTGTTGACTAATGTTTCATTATCTATGATATCACGAATGATTTTTCTTTGTTGTTTTTTTTATTTTCATTATATTTTGGAACTCATGAAGATAAAACAGGTTTTATATTTCTCGAATATTTTATGCTAAGAAATACAAAAATGATAAAGAATAACACTTGCTGCGATAAATAATTTTCAATTAAAGAATTAAAACGCAAAATTCCAATTAATTTTTACAGCCCCAAAGGAAAGATGAAATGAAATTTTAGGAGACATGAAATGTGACTGCATATATTTAATATTACTACATCGTCAAATTAAATAAATATGATTTTATTTTGAGAATACAAACATGCATATAAAATAATTTTATAGACTACATAATTTTCAAGAAAAAATAAATTATGATAGAGTAAGAGATAGGAATCATCTGTGAATCTTTATTACACAGTACTCTTATTGAATTTTTTCTACAGATAATTTTATAGGCGACTTTTTACAGTTTTAATCCTTTACTTTAGCAGATAAATTTTAAGAAATGCATCTGGAATTGTGAAGATTTTAATTAAAAATATCACACTTTATATATTTTATAGATGCGTAACATTTACCTGAAAGCACTATCGAGAGAGCTTTTTTAAAACGTTTCATATAATTAATTAAACTAACAAAATGTTGTATAGATAAATGCTAAATATTACTAGTTGCTGGATAACATTGAAATTTGGTAGTTTAGACGGAAAAATTGAAGTTGAATTTCAAAATTGTTAAATTTTGCTCACATACTTTAACTGCACAGGGTGATTTAAAACTATGTAATCATTTTCACATTAATACACTTTCAGAAACGTATATTTTATTTGAATGACCTATAGACAATTTAGGGTCCGAATGCGGTTAAAAAAAAAGCCAAACCACCATATATATGTTTCAATGTAATCGGGTTTTAAAAATTGACTCAATTTGAATTATAGATAAAAATAAATTGATCTTTCGGTCAAACAAATATCGCTAGAGGCTATGGCACGATTGAAATCTTCTTTTCCTTGTTCCTTTTCCTGGGAAACTACTGAACCAATTTCAATATTTATATATTTTTTTAATTGTTTTGGTAATAACTAATCTATAGTTTGATTGTTCAATACAAAATAATTTTTTTAAATGCAATAGTTACGCAATTATGCTAGCAAAAATAAAATCTAGGGTTTATTATAGTTAAATTACCAATCAGTAACACACACTCAGGAAAAAGAAAATTATTAAAAGTATCTAATTACAAAATAAACAAAACATAAAAAAATATATGTTTGATTGCAGAAAAAAATGGAACATAAATCAAAAGTATTGATTTTTCATTTATTTTTCAACTGTGTCCACCCCCTTAAAAGAACTGGTCATAAATTTTCAAAAACTATGACTAGAGTTCTCTTAAATCTAGTCTAGTGCACAGAAACTTCAATCGTGAGAAAGATTGATACACCACAATGATTTTTAACATTCAAGAGCTCAGTTAAACTCTGTCATTTTTTTCTTCTTGTTCATAAAAAAGTAGATCGCGATCAGTATTTTTTAAACTCTTTTAATTACCTGAACTTGTTTTTAGTATGTAAAGCTGGAATTTTGCAATCGAGTTTTCCCTCAGTTACTGATAGTCTAGAATTATAAAAATTATGTTCACCGGTGTGTATCTGATGACAATACAACATTTTAATATTTTTAGACCTTATTTATTTAATCAATACATTAATTTTAAGGCATTTTCCGTTAACTCGCCACAGGTGATAAATCGCCCAAATATTCTTTATGATTACAACAACAATGAATTTAATAATGCGCCAAAACATGCTTGTCAAAATAAGTCAAATGGCTATGAAACTACAACAAAGGAATATTTTAAAAGTTAACCAGTAGAAAATTCAAATGAAAAATAAAGAGTATAACATATATTTAAAGCAATATACGCTTTAATCAATCAATAGTTTCATATGAATTAAATTATGATTATACGTTGAGATTATACGTCAATTTAAAAATTCTAAAAATGATAATTTAAATCGTTTAAATATTGTTTTATTTTCTTTCCTGTTGTCATATATTAAAAAAGAAAAATAACAAAAATTTTACTTAAAAATAAATAAGTTCATTAGCTCTCGTTTTATACTATGCGTAGAAAAAGCGGTGAATTTTCCATAATCAGGTTTGGTACCCACACCAAATTAATACATTGTAATGGAAATTTTGGGGGAAATCATGTATTGCAGTCATGAAATTAGTGGTGATTTTCACGATAAACATTGAATGCTAATAAAAAGATTTTTTTAAAACTATTTTTACTTTTACTTTTATTACATATTGTTTAAAAGAATAAAGGTAGCAAAAAGAAAAAGGTGCAATATATTTATATAATCAAGCTTACTAAATCAGTTTTACCATCATCAACTTTTTTCAGATAAATAATGCAAAAATAATTAAAACATATTTGTCAAAACATTTCTTTGTCATTTACAATAAAAAGACTGAAACAAATTTTTTTAATATTTTGGTACCTTAGAAAACTAATGAAAAACATCGAATAAAATAGTTGCGAATATTAATTGCGACTACATTCATTTGATATGTTTTACGATTAATAAATTAAAGAAATATCATTTTATTTTAATGATACAAGTTTGAAATCTGTGAAACTGGAAAAAGATTTTACTAATTGTATGTCTAGAAACAAGGAAAAGATTTTTTTTTAATAATATAAAGACAGAAATCATTATTAAGTTTCTACTAAGTTTGTGATAACTTTAAGAAATGTTTAAAAATAAAAGAAAAAAATATTTCTAAATATTTAATTATTTTACAAGATATAACATTTATAAAATTCATGATATACTTTTTTATGAAAAATATGAAATAATAATAAACAGTAACGCTTTACATAAAAAAATATCATTAATGATAAAAAGATGCAAGTTCGAAATGTTGGATTTTTTTAAATAGTTGTAGTAAGCAGATTTAAAATAGATTACAAGATTTGAAAGAAAATTTTGAAAATGTAAATTATAATATGACTATATTCGCTCAATAATTTTACATTGGCAAATTGTTATTATTTTATTTTTATTTATTTATTTTGCTTTTATTATTATGAGATTGAAATATGTCCAACAGGAAAGTATATTTTCTGATTAAATGTCTAGAAAAAGAAAATAAAAACTAAGTTATGATTCATGAAAAGATAGAAATCCTCATTGAATCTTTATTACAACAATATTTTTATTTAATCTTTTTCTACACATAAATTATGATTGCAAGCGAAAATTTGTGAACATTTTTTTCACCTTTACTGCACTTCTTTAAGAAATGCATCGGGGAGTATAAAGTTTTTAATTAAAATTTCACACTTTATGCATTTTGTAAAAAAAAAAAAAATATTTCATTTAATTTAAAACACCGAATACTTTTCTCTTAATTAAAGATTCATAAACTATAGGCAAAAGTATTTAAAATATTTCATTTGAAGAATTAAACTGCAAGAATTTCGGAAAAGAATGTAAAATATTACTAGTTGCTAGGTAACTTGAACTTCATCTTTTATATTTTAGAAAGATCATATAATCCAATTTTACAAAACTTTCAAGGGGGGGGGGGGATTTGCAGAGAAATATGTGATGCATTGCTTATTAAAATAGTTTAATTTTTACCTATGAAAATTTTATAGTTATATAGTTAAAAATATAAATATCGTTTTTGAATATTTTTATAATAATTGTAAAGTAACTATAAATTATAATATAAGTAATGTAAACTAAATCTTCATTTTAATTAAAATATTATTTTCATTCATATGTTTTACCTAACATAAATTCCATTGTTGAAATATTTTAAATATTTTTTTAATGTTCAAAAACGAGTTTAATTCGTGTAATATATACCATTTAATTTAACTATTTTGTTATCTATACATTTTTACTTGAATATAACCTGATTTATTTATTGATGTAGAAAAATTTCTTTTTCTATTATTCAGTGGGAAGTAAGAAGAAGTACAATTACAAATAAATTCTACTATGCCGGTATTTTATAAAAATAATTTTTGATGATTAAATTTTAAATGCAAGCTACAGACGTGGGCTATTTCGATTTCAAGAAAACAAGGTCTCAACAAAAACGAACTGCCACGCCTCCAGATTTTCTCAATGCAAAATAGATCCTTTAACATGTCTTACATGTATTTATTTTTCGAGGAAGATTGCTTAGAAATAAAGTTATTAATAATAATAATAATAACAATGATTCCGACTGGCCAGTAAAAAACTTAAATTCAAATAATATAGAAGTTAATAAAATCACTAATATTAAATTATTTATTTTAATTTTGTTGAAGAAAGAAGTATAGTATTTGCTGGTAAGTAATTCCACCTTTTAAGCAGCAAAAAGCGAAAGAAATTTCAGAGGTCGACTTACACACACTGGATATAAAAACAGGCATCTGACTGTTTGATAGCTGTATCAATAGTTACGAAATAAGCGTCGTTCTTTTCCTTACTACCATCAGCCACAAAATTTATAATCTCCAACATATTTTAACAATAATTAAATAATATTATTGTTATTTTTCTATAATTATTATTGTTATAAAAAACTTTTTCTGTAATTTGAAGTTTCTGTTATGGCTGCGGCAGGAACACTGATGATTCTGATCGAATTTCTTATATTTTATTTTCTGATATTTCGTTAAAATATTCACATTATTGTTACAGTTATGAACAAAAATTTGATAGCTGTATCAATAGTTACGAGATAAGCGTCGTTCTTTTTCTTACTACCATCAGCCACAAAATTTATCATTTCCGGCATATTTTTACTATAATTACAAAATATTATTGTTATTTTCTATAATTATTATTGTTATAAAAAACCTTTTCTTTAATTTGAAGTTTCTGTTATGGCCGCGACAGGAACACTGATGATTAGATCCAATTTCTTATATTTTATTTTCTGATATTTCGTTAAAATATTCGCATTATTGTTACAGTTATGAATAAAAATTTTATAGCTGTATCAATAGTTACGAGATAAGCGTCGTTCTTTTTCTTACTACCATGCGCCACAAAATTTATCATTTTCGATCTATTTTTTACAATAATTAAAAAATATTACTGTTATTTCCTATAATTATTATTGTAATACAAGATCTATATATATATTTTTTAATTTGAAGTTTCTGTTATGGCCGCGACAGGAATACTGATGATTCTGATCTAATTTCTTATATTTTATTTTCTGAGATTTCGTTACAATATTCGCATTATTGTTACAGTTATGAACAAAAATTTGATAGCTGTATCAATAGCTACGAGATAAACGTCGTTCTTTGTCTTACTACCATGCGCCACAAAATTTATCATTTTCGATCTATTTTTTACAATAATTAAAAAATATTACTGTTATTTCCTATAATTATTATTGTAATACAAGATGTATATATTTTTTAATTTGAAATTTCTGTTATGGCCGCGACAGGAACACTGATGATTCTGATCTAATTTCTTATATTTTATTTTCTGAGATTTCGTTAAAATATTTACAATACTGTTGCAGTTATATGAACAAAAATTTTATAGCTGTATCAATAGTTACGAGATAAACGTCGTAAATTTTTCTTACTACCACGCGCCATAAAATTTATCATTTTCGACCTATTTTTTACAATAATTTAAAAATATTATTGTTATTTCCTATAATTATTATTGCAATACAAGATACATATTTTTTTAATTTGAAGTTTCTGTTATGGCCACGACAGAAATACTGATGATTCTGACCTAATTTCTTATATATATATATTTTTTAATATTTTATTAAACAAAAAAGTTTGTTGTTAAAATACAAAGTTATTCTGTTGAAGATTTTGTTAAAATACTGTTACAGTTATGAACAAAAATTTGATAGCTGCATCAATAGCTACGAGATAAATGTCGTTCTTTATCTTACTACCATGCGCCACAAAATTTATCATTTTCGATATATTTTTTTACAATAATTAAAAAATATTATTGTTATTTCCTATATTTTTTATTGTAAAACAAGATATATATTTTTTTTAATTTGAAGTTTCTGTTATGGTCGCGACAGAAACACTGATGATTCTGAGCTAATTTCTTATATTTTATTTTCTGAATGTGTTCTTAAATAAAAAAAAACTTGTAGTCAGAATGCCAAAATAATTCGGGGGAAGATTTCGGTAAAATACTGTTACAGTTATAAACAAAAATTTGATAGATGTATCAATAGTTACAAGATAAGCGTCATTCTTTTTATTACTATCAAAAGCCACAAAATTTATAATTTTCAACATATTTTTCTACAGTTATAAACATGAATTCAGACATACCCTGTAGAATAAAAACAAATGCCTAACACTTATTTCAGAAATCAATAGTTATAGATTAATACATTCATAACACAGATAAGCACAATAAATTTCTGTTTGTCATATAAAATCTCAATTTTGAAGTTAGTACAATATTTATATTTAGTGACAGATAAATAAAAATTAATTAAGAAGAAAATATTAGTCTAGCATATAATTCCGATTACTATTTTAGAAAAAACATTAAACAATAAAAACTATTCGAAAAAAAAAAATTCTTATCGATACTTTTACTTTAAATAAATCTATAAATAATTTGTAATTCTGTAGTAAATGTTGATTTTTTTTTAATGAAACGAGGAAAAATGATTCAATCAAGAAATTTATTTATAAGAAAACAGGTGCATTTATTTTTCAGAATAACTGTATATCAAATCTATCAATTCTGACAGAACAATTTATCACATTCTTTCAATATATTTTCCAACGCTATATTTTAAATTAATCGAAAAAGAGAAAAATAGTAAATACACTGGAGATTTCTCTTTCGAGCTTATTAAGAATGGATTATCCTTCTAATTAATTCTTTATTTTTTAAGTATAAATTATGTTTAGAAAGCGATGGATTTTCCTTAGATGCTGTGTAGAATTTATTTTAATTAATTTAGTCATTATACTGTATTTATTTATTTCTGTCGAAATATTTCTGTCACGCGAATTTTCAATATTAACCAATCTATGTAAAATAAGTTTTCAGGAAATTTTATTGAGGAATAACCATTAAGTATTTACACAAAGAATTCATTCGTATCCTTCACTTAAAGAGTTTCTTTTAGGATTAATGTATGAATTAATATGTAAGATTCGGTTTTTCTCAATATTCTTTATTGTTACATTCTTTAACATATTTAATTATTAATAAATCTTTTTTCTTACTCTTCCATGTACTATAAACATTGTACTGTCAAGTAAATCATCAGTAGTTTTAAAACCCTCTGAGCGTTTTGAAAAAGGGTAAAATTGTAATGTTGTTTTCGCTAAATTTTATTTAAATGCTAAAAAAATATGATTCTTTCAGCATTATACATAAAACTTAATTACAAATGTGAATGTAACCCTTGAGAGTATCAATCATTCTTCAATGTTTTGAAAATTCATTAAATCTATAGAATTATATTATCTTAAACATTGCATATATTGCAGTGCAACCTGGAGCTTAGTGAACGGAATATTACGTTCTACACGCTTAGAGAGTTAATGGAATAAAACATTTTATTGTACATTGTAAGATATTATTACCAGATATCATAACTAAATGACCAGTTTATTATTTTTTTATTATTATTCTCTTATTATTTACATTTGCATCCATTAATATGAGCACACTGTAAAAAAATTCCGTAAAATTTCAGTAGATGTACCGTAAATTAATGGTACATGTACCGTTTTCACTCTTTACGGTATGAGTCCTGTACGTCTAAGGTATATTAAGCGTAAAAAACCCGTATATGTGCCATTTCGATTGTAAACGGTATTTATACCATAATATGATTGTTTTTCAGTAAAAAATCGCTATTTATACTGTAAAATAATTACTTTTCTGTAAGAAAAAAGCTGGTAGCCTCGCCTCAGTGTACGGCAACTCCTGAAGTGATGCTCTTTCTCTTGTTACGTAATGCATGCAGGCCTGAGGAGAGGGGGTTGCAGCCGGTACATATACTTTAAATATTTTACGGTACATATACCGTCCAGTTAAATTACGGTATATATACTGATCACAAAGTTGCCAGTATATGTACCGTAATTGTTGACCAAAATTTTTTACAGTGCATACTCTTTCATTTTTGATACATACTTCGAATTCTGAAGATATCATTTATTATGCCAAATCTCATAATTACTAGAGGGTTTGTTAGCATGATAACATTCAGAATTACACAATCTTTCTAAAGAAATTTATTATCTATTTTCATTTTAAAATTCTTTCTTTTGAAACTTATTAGAGTTATCAAAGATTAACATTTATTTATAAGCGGAAACAATTACACAACCCGTATTCATCAATTCAGTTACAGATAATATATTACACCACCTTAACTGTAAAACTTAACTAAAATTATAAATAGTTAAATTTATAGAAATTTTATTTTTATCATTTATAGTATTGCATTTAACAGTTTTAATACCTGCAGAAACTTTTCTAGAATTTGCGTCTGTTTGACATAGTTTATCCCGTACTTCGGGCATTATTCCAATGTTTGGGTGTCCGTGTGCTTTGAAAAAAATAGTTAACTCATTCTTATCCAACATATTTCTTTACAAACTTTTCTTAAGTTTCCCTAATTTTGAAACTGATTTCTTCAATTAATCAGTAAGTGTAACATTCAGAATTTTATCTGAATGTTATATTAAAAGGAAAAATATGAGCTATTTTAACACGCTGACCACCGCAGACTGTGATGAAGGGACTTTTTTAGCAAACATTACAAAGCTTTTTTCAGTGCTTATCGAGTCGGTTCATAATTTTCAATGGCGGAAATGTTTGCTAATTTTATACAAAATGTTAATTTTATACAAAATGTTAATTTTATACAAAACATTAATTTTATACAAAACATTAATTTTATACAATTTTTAAAAAAATCAAAGTTTATTTTTTCATATTGAACACCAAACTGAAATCCCTAAATATCCAGAGGACCACGAAGTTATTTTTTTAGCAAGTTGGAAATTGTACGTCAAACCTGAGAAATTAGGTGCTTGTTATTATTTCAGTGAAATGAATTACATCGTCTGTAATTATGGTATGATTAATTTCCGTAATACAATATGTACATTTTAAGTTAGCAACATGTCATCTTTTGTTGACATTTACTGAAAATTCTAATGTGAAACTTAAACCTAGCTTTGAAAATTTCAGAACTTGAAATCCATATATAGACTCTTTTTCCATATAATATCTATTTATCAGGAAAAATTTATCCAAAAAACTGTCGGTAGATTATATGACTGATATAATTAAACAATTTTAGTATACAAATTCGGTTTTTAAATTCAGTAACACGGAAATAATATCACTCCATGTTAAATTCGGCGTAATCACCATGGCAATCTAAAATCATTACCTATCATGGGATATCACTGAATTAATTACGTATGATAAGATTTAATAGAATGAAGAAAACTTTTGTTAATATTTCTTAAAGTTTTGATTCAATTTTCATAAAATTTGAAATGAATCAACAAATTTCTGCAACGATTATATATACTAAATTTCAAACCATTCGGTTGAGTAGTTTTTGAGCTGTTATATGCGGACAGGCTGACGGACCAGACGACGACTATTAGTGCTACGCATTTATATAATTACGAACGCATCTAACAACGTGCTAATAAATTATCAATAGTCTAGTTTCTTAGCAATAAAATGTCTTGCATAAAAATATTGAAGGCATACGTATTCATGTGGTATGGCGCCTCGGGAAGTAGTATTTCTGGCACACATAGTAACACGCATTGTGTCCCATGGCATTCAAAGTGTTAAATACAATGAAAATTGCACTGCTTGATTGAAATAAAATTTATAATTAAAAAGCATAATCTATTACTTTACTTCCTTGATATATTCATCTAGAAGTTTTGTAATTCTCACAAATTTCAAAATATTTAGATATTGACAATAGTTTAATTATGTTTCTTACTATCAATAAAAACGTGAACTGTTTAAATTTTAGTGTTAGCTTTTATTATTTCTTTCTAATAAATGGAACAGAAGTATATTTTTTTTTTCGTTTAAAAATGTATAAAGTAAGATGCTTCTATAGAAAATATATTTCTCTCAAGAAAATCTTCAATACTGCTTGTTTATGTATGAGTAAGTTGCATGATTATCAATGTCATACGCAGTATTCGATACGTTAAAGGGGAAATTTTTAGAATTTTGAAAATGATATTCTTTTATTAGATAATAAATTTTTTTTTAAATACTATCTTATTTATATTCGTTAAAATTCAAAACAGTAAAGGAAGATCCCTGATTTTTTTTTTTTTTTTTTAAATATGTTTCTCTTAAAAGAAGAAAAATTATTTTAAAATAAGTTTTCCTGAAGAAATCAATTACATACTTCAAATTACTTATCGATAGCTGACTTTTTAATATATATATATATATATATATATATATATATATATATATAGCATGAAATACATAAATAAGAAACAATTTTAATACAAAATATTATAAATAACTGTGTAATTTTTACTTACCTTTTTAAAATAATAAATGTGAAATCAAATTAATATTGATGAACGTGGTTTATTACAAAAACTGCAGACAAGTGTGAAGAATTATCCTACGAAATGCATTCAAACTTTTGTTCGTATTTCACTTGCACTATGTATGACAATTTTTTCGACAATCATTTACAATAAATAGTAAAAAAAAATTAACATACAAAAATAAATTGTTACGGTAATTAATATTTAAGTAAAGTTTATAAAGTAAAAAATATGTTGTACAGTTGTTTATAGACTAATTTGGTAGAATCTGGCGAACATATGGAGTGCTTCGCCTTCATTAAAAATGATCTATAAATATTTGCCTCTCAGTCCTAATATTGGAGTATTTAGGTTTAAATGTCAAAAACATGCATTTAAAATTAATTTTTTAAAAGTAATTATTCATACAATAATTATTAATTTTAGTAACATACAGTTTTGGGTTTTAAAAAAGTAAACGAAACAAAGTGCAATTTCAAGAAAAAGATTTTAAGTAAAAATATTTTTAGTAGATTATCCTCCAATCTAAGTGTCAAATATGATGTGTAAAGACAGATTAATATTAATCAACATGATTTATAAACAAAGTAAATTAACAAAATAAGCAAAAAAGAAAAAAAAAAAAGAGTTCTTCAAAAAAAACATTCAACAACGTTATGTGTACATGTTCTTCTTTGCATAAATGTGTAGGATGTAATTAAACAGATCAATTACAAATAATGGTTTGAACGACAACTAATGATTAGAAAAAAAAGTTTAAAAAAAAAGTTATTTATTCAAATTTTAAATCCTTTTTGGGAGTATTACAAATAGATAAAAATGTTTAATAAGTATAGTTTTATCGTAAGGTATTTTATAACATAATATACTAAAATATGTTTTTTTAATGCAAAACTGTAAGCTAAAAACACATATGTATATACATATATTATATTTGTAACTTGTATTATTCATATGAACACTTAATAGTTAATTTAAGGAAAATGTTTCGCTGTTTTAGCTACGGAATTTCAGTTTATCTAGAATAATGATTTATTCTATCGCAATAAAAGATAAAATCGAGTGGGCCGCAAGGCAGAGAAAGAAAATGTTAGTTTTACTTCTTAAAACATAGCTTTCACATTTTGTGATTGTATTATGAATGGAAAAGTTTTGATTAGAATAATATCAAGTGAATTACAGTTTCCAAACTTTCGTTACCTGTTTTGATAAGACCCATTGTAAAAAATGCACATATCTTTCTACTTCTTTTAGTAATACAAAATACTGGTTAGTACCATCAATTAACCACCAAATCAATAGCCATAACCAAATTTATATTTACATTTTATTTTAATTGAAAAGTATGTATTAATTTAAAACACAATGCAGCGTAAATACAAATTACCAATTATATAGCTTTTTAGTCATTTGTTTGTAACACTTTCCACCATAATTGAAAAATGTTTGTCTGTCCATGCTCTAACTCTTTTAAATATATGCAGACTACCATGTAATATTTATATATTATTGAGTTTTATTATTTATATAGAATGTTCCGTATGGAAAATGAAGTGTGTAGCATTTATGGTTCATTTACTGGGAGACACAAAAGAATTCCGTTAAATTACGGTGTAAAGGGAAAGATCATTTGCGGTGCATTTTAATCATGTTTGATACTTCAAACATAATGAGACTGATTGGCACAAGTGTGGTGAATGACAGCATACCTTCTGTGGAGTATAGAATAAGTAGCATTTATAGTTCGTTTACAAAGGGTGCAGCATGATCGATAATTGCTGGAAGTCCGATTTCAGTTGGTATATATCTTCAAACTTCACTAATTTTTAGTACATTAATTGGAGTGTTTAAATTCTATACATTACTTACAGTACTGCCCAAAAGACCGCCCATTTACCGAAAGTCGCACACATTACCGAATATAAACAGCAATTGAAAAAAAAAATCCTTTTTACTGAGTTATGTGTCTTTTACATTTTTTTTATTTAGATATCTTATTTCACGATATGAAAAAATAAAATTTCTTAACAATATTCAGTTAGTGTTGGAAAGTGTTTCATAACCTATGCCGTCTGCATGATTTTTCTACTCTGGCTTCTCTAAAAGAGGACACCAGTATTGCTCCAAACAGACAGCAAAGTGAAAAACAGCACAAAGGAAATAATTAGGAGCTGATGTGTATTTTTCTTTCTTATTCTTTTATAAAATGAATATAATTTATTTCTCTTTTATTTGACTAGAAGGATATCGGAATTCATTGTGAACTCTTTTATTTTTGTCAATCAACTGTTTTTTGCTCTAAAGACCAACAAAGTTTTTTTAAACATTTCCCAACATTGTTTTTAAAAATGTTTATGAATTCGGTTTCTCTGGTCGTCTGCGTATCTGTCTGCCATGCTCTAACTCGCGTAAATATACTCTTATTGTCATGTATTTGATATATGTTATTGAAGTTTACCATGGCATGTTCGGTATTGAAAATGAAGTGTGTAGCATTTATTGTTAGTTCACAGGAACACTCAACAATATATTTTGATTAATGAGGAAAATCGTTTTTAATGCATTTTAATAATGTTACTTTCTGTCCAACATAATGAAATCCATATGCATCACTGAGGTGGATATAAATATGTAATTTTTTTAGAGTATAGAATAGGTGCACTACAATATGTTTTCTATAGATTATTGTGTGCGTAGAATTTATCGTTTATTTACAGAGACACTCAAAAGAGGGTTAATGTATTGACATGAGCCATAACGGCTGTATGTGCGTTTTCAGCTGTGATATGTATGTTAAAACAACTAATTTTTAGAACATTACGAGGTGGGTAGATCATAAACAATGCCGCATGAAATAATTTGCACACATGACTGGCTATGAGCAGCAATTGCTGAAAATGAACTTCTACTCGGTTGAATTTTCTTTATATATATTTATTTAGATATTCCATTTCACTGTAGAGACAAAAAGGAAATTTCTTAACAATATTCCTATAGTGTTGGAAAGTGTTTCATAATCTATTCCGTGATGAATGAGTTTTCGTTCTTTATTTAAATATGTAAACAATTAATTCAAAAAATATTTGGTATGTTTACTAGATTAATATTGCAGTTTTATATTCTTTTACCAGTGGTGCACTTTTTAACACTTTCCAACATAGTCTATCCGTGCTCGTAAATATATAAACTCTCGTAAATATACATGGATTGACATATAATTTTTATAGGTTATTGGTGTTTACTACAGAATGTTCGGTATAGACAATGAAGGGTGTAGTGTACATAGTTCGTTTAAAGGGACGCACAAAAGAATTCTATTACATTATGGCGTATGGGAAAAAATCTTTTTGTGGCATTTTATTGATGTTACAATGTTTCAAAAATGGTGAAATTGATACGCATCACTGAGGTGAACAAAAGTATACTTACTCCGGAATACAGAATAATTAGCATTTAGAATTTGTTTACAGGGACACACAAAATAATTCCTTTACATTATATGACCAATCTGAAAAATTCGCATGCGATATACAGGATGCGATGTGTTATCTATCGGCGACCTTTAATTTCTCAACTGTGGGTCGTAGACATATTGTTCTAATTGCAAAAATGTTTCAAATGAAGTAAATATTCATGTGGTAACATTGTTTAATGTAAAAAATCAATTTTATAAAAATTACGAAATCAAAATGTTTATACGGTCCCCCTCTATATAGTTATATTTAATAAAAGTTCACACAGTCCATAACAGTTCATAACAGATATAACACAGAACGTTTGACTTCTGCACTACAAAAATTGACACAGTGATTAAATATACGCTTTCAGTCGTGACATCAGTAATGACGTTTTACTTGGAAACTGACTCCAAACAAACGGTTGCTATGTTGTATTTTCTATTATGTTTGTACATTATAGCTAAATCTTATAGCTATAGCTCACGGCAAGCTGTTTTAATACATTAAATGCAGTAGTAACATTTTCTACGATTTATATTTAATAAGAAATGAATCATAGTAACCGTTTGTTTGGAGTCAGTATCCAACCAAAACGTCATGACTGACGTCACACTGAAAGCGTCTATTTCAAAGTTTGAGATTTTTCACACGATTCTGTCTTTCATTGAGGGATCAGTTAAAAAAATGAATTAAAGTAATTCGAGATCAAAACCAGGGTGCAATGTCCTTTTTACGGCAAAACCATCTCCTTTAGCCCGTATCGCCAAATCGGGGTATCACCTAAGAGGGTTATTTCATCTAAAAATTTGAGCTGACTTTTAGGGGTCGTATACAAAGTGAAGAGTGAAATATTGAAATTAAACACAAAAATAAATACTAATTTATTATCATATCATAAAACGGTCTACTATAAAAAATAAATACATCAAACGCGGGAATCTACTAGAGATACTGCTCAAAGTGTTCTCCATTGGTGGTAATGCACAATTGAATGTGTGACAGTACTTAGTCCTGGACACGTTGGAGCATAGCAGGTGTAACTGTGAGACAAGCAAGGGTTATGCGCTGCTTCAGATCAACCAGAGAAGTAGGCTCAGTCACATAGACCTGTGGCTTGATGTAACCGCAGAGGTAGAAGTCCATAGGAGTCAAGTCCGGCGAACGTGGTAGCCACTCTACCGGACTACCATATCCAATGATCTGTTGACCGAATGCGGTGGCCAGATACGCAGGTACGTTTGATGCTTTATGCAGAGGGGCCGCATCATGTTGAAACCACACCCGGCATGCATGTCGAAGAGGCAGCTCTTCATACCAGTCACTTACCGTGTTTTGTAACAGTTGCAGGTAACGATCGCCCGTTGAGGTCTCATCGTAGAAAATGGGTCCAACAATCTGTGTTACCCATATATCGCACCAAACGTTCGTTGACCAGCGTACCTGGTGTCGTACTGTGCGGGCGATGTGGGGGTTTACCAGAGACCAAAAATGCACATTGTGCACTTTGACAAGGCCACCCCGTGTCAACGTTCACTCATTTGTACACAGAATGTTAAAAAAGAACAACGGATTTCCTCTAAGGTGTTGAGCATAAAATTAAAAAAAAATCAAAACATCTTGCGTGGTCACGCAGCATCAATGCTTTCACCAGTGTCGGATGGTATACATGCGCACCATGTGCATGTAACAAATGCCAGATTTTCTGACGTGTGTATCCACAGGCCTCGCTTATTTCTGCCGTGCTCAGCTGTGGATTTAAAAGGGCGAATGCCATCACCTCCTCCAGTATCACTGAAACTCGTCACTTGGTCGTCACTCGAAAAAAAAAACTATTAGAATTTTTAATTAAAAAATTTAAAAAAAGTTTTTTTACATATATTCTGTAACCAAGGAAGGCTGGGTTGGATCACCTAGTCATCTTTAGACCTCATTATTAGAGCTCACCTTTTTAAGTTTAACTTCTACAAATGTGTAACATTAAAATAAGGTTGTTGTTTTTTATAAAAAAAAGAGATAATTATTGCAAAACACGATTAATACATATGAGTAAATCATAGTAAAATAATAATAATAATAATAATAATGTGATTATGCAAACTTTTGGTAAATATGAATAAATTACTACTAATATAATGGTACATCGTAAGATTTCTTTTTATCAAACGAAATAAATGCAAAATTTACTTTGTTGTATAATTTTGTAAGGTCTGAATATAAAGGAAAATGTACATAAAAATGCATTGAGTTGATTGAAAAAAAAATTTGGCGTAAATATTTCTCTATTTAAAATTTCAGATTAAAATGTTTGTCTTAAATAGTCTGCGTCTAACGAATTTAAAAGTTTGATAGGCTTTTTACCATAACAGAACTATGTTTATTTGAAATATATTAATTTGGCATTGCAAATATTTATTTAGTTTTCATTTTACTAATCTGTAAGTGTAAATTAAAAAGTTAAACTGAATTTATTTAGCTAGTTTTAGGAGAGGGGTTATATTATATTTATATGCATTTCTAATTAAAATATTTATTCAATAAATCAGATTGCTTATTTTACTAAGAAATTAGTATTTACGTTCGCTTCTACATTAAAAATGCTTCCCGATGCAAAATGTATACTGGATATCTCTGCTGTATTATTAGTAAAATATTGTATGCCAGTATATAAAAATTTGTACTAAAAATGTTTAATGAATATTTTATTGATTTCATGAGGCATTTATCTGTATTATCTACGTTTAAAACAGCCTCTCCACCTCTTCTTCTTAATGTATTTGAGAAATTAAAGTTATGTATTTTAACAAAGTATGCATAATAATTTACTGAGAACATTATTTGTAATATTAGATTGTCTTACTATTTTTAAAAGTTCTGCTTTGAACAGTTCTTTTAATTTGGTAAAAATGTGATTAAGATTGTAAAATCGAAAAATAAATTTAACGCTTATTATCATTATTTAATTAAAGTTTTAGGTAAATATTTTCTCATAATTTTAGAAATATTTCCCACCAAATACATTCTATTGACTAATTATGAAAATATTTATTTAGTGCGAGTGTAAAATATTGTTGTTATGTCTACATTTTGTAATTATCATAATATCATTTGCTTTAGATATTGTAACAAAATTAAAAAAACAAGAAAATTGATTCATTTTAAATAAATAAATAGATAAAAATATATATTTAATGCTTAAAATTGCATTTAATATTTAGACGATGCCCCCCCCCCCCCCCCCCAAACAAAAAAGAAAGAAAAAAAGCCAGATTTTATAACTTATCTGAGTCCTATTTTTAGTTCAGTGGGTCAGTCTTTTAAACGGTATTTTTATTATATATTACAAATCATTATGCCACTTTATTCTACAAATTTGCCGCTTCACATATTTACTATTTTTTCGTTCACTGATTTTGTATTATTTTTTATGTACGCTACACCATCCTATAGCTGTCGTGTTTTATTTTTCTTTTTGAGCGTGACTTAATATATTTTACAATTTTCATCGGTTGGTTTGGTTTTCTTTTTATATGCTAGACCTTCCTGCAGATAACATGTTCTTGTAAACATTCAACACTTATACTTTCTGTGCAAACTTTCTAATTTTAATTAACATTTTTTAAAGTAATGTTAACATATTTAATATGAGCGATTTGATATGTTTGAGAGCGAATTAACGTGTTTCATTTACTAGTTTTTTTTTTTTTTTTTTTTTTTTTTTTTTTTTTTAAGCTAGATCTTTCTTTAGCTGACATGTTCTTATACTTACTTAAGATCTCATTTCATTATTAATGAAATGTCATCTTAAGTAAGGAAATGTGCGTGAAAAATAATTTCGGGTGGGTTTCACTGCTGAAAATTAATTGAAAAATTAATTAAAATTATGCATATATGTGTTGATTTATGATCGGCTTTTGACTTATGCTGGTCTCTCACGTTTGCCGAAAGGGTTGTGTGCTCATGAGGACATTTACATCTCGTGCTGCGGTTGCAGCCTTACTGACATATGTGAGTGAGAGATTCCACGCTGGGATTCATCCTAGTAGCTCAATGATAGAGCATTGGATCGTTATTCCGAGTATCTGTGTTCAATTCCCGGCTTCCACATTTTTCACTCTATTGGTTACATGCTCAGTTAGCAATGTAAAAATTCACGTATTTATTGGCTTATTTACAGTTATCAGACTATGATTAAAAAATAAAAACCAAACATTTATTTCAGATCTTAAGGGAATCCATGCGGTGAAAAAACAACATTACGAGATCGTGCGGGTCACAGTCAAATAATATAATCTGTAATCCTGATGACAAAAGACAATACAGTTGCAATGCAGTAGCATGATACAAATCTCACAAAAGAGCGAAGATTCTTTCATTGAGTTTTTTTCGTTTCCGTGCAGCTACATGCCAGTTTTTTTAAACATTGAAAATAAATATGCAGCAGATAACGGAATATCGCCGTTCTCCCCTTCTGCCACTTTCTGTTCCGTTATTTTAAGGGAAAATGATAAAATTTTCTGTTTTTTAACGGAAAATGCCCTTTTGTCGTGAAAATTGACTTTTTCTGTGAAATTCCGGAAGAAAATATCAGTGAATTTCAGATTATTTTAAAAAGCGTGAGAAAAAATCATAGCATAACAATGCCCTCTGTTGATTGATCAAATTTAAATCAGCATGTTTTCTCTTAAGCAGCTTCCATATTAAATCAAACTTAATTTCATCCCACATATTACGAGACATAACTATCACGGGAATACTGAAAAACACGGCAGAAGCATCGCAACATGTTGGGCGATATACTCTTAAGGTGGCATTAAGTGTGTATCGCGAAATTTAATCAGCACTTATTTGTATAATTAACCCTTTCAGGACCTATATATTTTTTAATTTTGGGGAAATTACTTTTAGGTATCAAAAATTTAAAGTAGCTGAAATTTAACGAATATGTCATTTAATGAAATTTATCGAATATAATTATTTTGCGTTCTATTAATATGACAATGGGCTATGAAGTATTTTTGTAGACGTATTACTAAATGCTGAAACATAAATGAAGTGATAATAAAGTATGTGTAGAATATACTATCATTAAAGCATGCTAATAAAAACAAAAATTAGTCGTTGGAGCCACTGTAATACTTACACATTATGCATATGCATAATATAAAATATGAAAATAAAACATATGTAAACTATTTATAAAATACATTGCAATTCCAAAGTAAAATTTAAACGTATTTTGCGTCGGATTAAGCATCTCATTTCCTATTAAAATATATCTTTGAATCGAAATTTGAATGAAATACAGGGTCATGAAAAATCGAAGAGTGTGAAAATATGATTACAAATATCTCGGCAACTCATTATCCGATCGACTTCATTCTTTATAAAAAAAATTGTTTTTTTATTGTCTTTTATATTCAGTCCTAAAAATAAACGATTTCGAAATTTTTTATATACCTTTATTCAGAACGAATATTTCGAGATTCCGAAAAAGATAGTTCCGGATAATCGAGGTTACTGAAATTCAATATGCTTCTCCTCATTATTACATACTAAGTACATACCAAATTTCAAGTCCCTATCTCAATTTGTTTGGGAGATAGAGCGTTTACAGACACACACACACAGGCAGGCACACACAGACAGACTCCGATGTCTAAAACGTGATCCGTCAAAAAAAAATTTCGATTTTTAAAACGATTACAAGGCTTACCCCATACTACGTATGATGGGTAAGTAATAATTGTTAACACAAAAGAAAATCAATTTAAATTGACCGGTACTTTTAAGTCCTGTTAGTACCACAATATGAAATTTCGTGGAATTTTGTGTATGATTTCTAAAGTTAGGGACTGCCACAGAATTTGTGTAATACATAGTCAGACCTTTTCCGCAAATAGCCAGACCGTATAATGCACATTCCAGAACGTGTAAATCTACCAAAATTAGAAAATAGTAAATTTTCATGAATCCAATATATTCTTACGAATATAGCCAAAAGTAAAAACATATTATTACTTACCCATCATACGTAGTATAGGGTAAGTCTTGTAATAGTTTTGGAAATCGAAATTTTTTTTGGCGGATTTACACGTTTCAGACGCTGGAGATTCCGAAAAACATATTTTTAGAAAAAAAAATTTGCCGTCCGTCAGTGTGTTTGTGTGTCTGTAAACGCTCTATCTCCCGAAAAAATTGAGATAGAGACTTGCAATTTGGTATGTACTTAGTATGTAATAATGGGAAGAAGCCTATTGAATTTCAATAACCTCGATTAACCGGAACTATTTTTTTTCGGACTCTCGAAATATTCGTTCTATTAAAAGGTATATAAAAATTTTCGAAATTGTTTATTTTAAGAAGTGAATATAAAAGACAATAAAAGAACATAAATTTTGCATAAAGCATGAGATCGATCGGATAATGCGTTGCCGAGATATTTGGAATCCTATTTTCCACACTCTTCGATTTTTTATGACCCTGTATTTCATCCAAATTTCACTTCAAAGATATATTTTATATTTTAATTGGAAATAAGACGCTTAATCAGATGCAATAAACCGCTAGTTAATTGGATTATTGTTTTTGGAGTTATAAGGATGTTTCTTTTAAGCAATTCAGTAATCGAGCCTTTAAAGTTTATGACGTCATCAAGCCACGATTTTATTTGTATTGCAATGCATTTTATAAGTAGTTTACACATTTTTTATTTTAATATTTTACATTATGCATATCCATGATGGGTAAGTATTACGGTGGCCCCCCAACGACTACTTTAAAGTAATATTTAATTCCATATACATTTTAAATAGAAAAGCACATTTTCAGCATTACTTTAAAAAGGTAACCCTTTATTTGTTTAAGCTATGTACAATGAAAACTACTTTCTAAAATGAATATTTCTTAAGAGCTTTAGAAAACGGATACTAACTGAAAGTTCACACTTAGTTAAACTTTCGTAAGAAAAGGCCTGCAGCGAGAAATTTACAATATTAAATAAACATTCTGGTGAATAAAGTTTAAACGATACCAGCATTTATTTTTTTTTAATTAGTATATTGGCGAAACGCTTTGCTTTAAAGATAGATGGCAAATGTAATTCAGGAATAAAATAAAATATATGTAAGAGTGAAAATTGAAACTAAAACCTCAGAGTTTCTAACAGATTACTAATCATCTGTTGTTTATTTTTTATCTTATTAATCAGGAAGAAATATGTTTTAAATATGTGTACTTATTTTATCCTACTATTAAAGGAATTTTATTAACTAAACTAATAACAAAACTGTAAAACATATCTCTGCCACAAAGAAAACTTCTTACTTCCAATTGAACTGATGTCACCATTTAAAGGCTTAATTTAATATTTGAAAATTAAATTATTATAACAAACAAAAAAATTAAGCTATTTAACACTTATACGTGCATATTTTGTATCACATGTAATCTTCCTGCTTATTTTATTTTATTTTAGCTCAAAACTGTAAAGATTAGTAAATTTGGAATTTCACATATAATAACTCACCTTGTTATCTACAGTTATAATAATTTTTTAAAGTATACTATTTCTTTTGTGGTTGCCTGCCAAATGTTCTATTTGTGAATTGTATCAAACTAGCGGCCCGTCCCGGCTTTGCACGGGTAGACAATGTAATTTTTTTAGTATATTTGTTTTCCTGAATTTCGCGCTCCTACCAAAAACTGTTGCTGAAATATAGCGAAATGACCTAAAACTTTCGAATCCCCCTTTAACCACCTTCGGGGGGGGGGGGGAATTTCTAAATTCACTGAAATACGCGTTTAATCATTTGTTTAGTAGATTTCTTTAGTAGATTTGTTTTCCTGAATTTCGCGCACCTACATAAAACAGCTGCTGCAATATAGCGAAATGTCCTAAAATTTTCGAAACCACCCCCTTTAAAATCCGTCGGGGGGAATTTCTAAAATCACTTAAATGCGTGTTTATCCATTTTTTAGTAGATGTGTTTTCCTGAATTTCACGCTCCTACCTAAATCTGCTGTTGAGATATGGCGAAATGACCCAAAACTTTTGAATACCCCTTTAACTACCTTCTGGGGGAATTTCCAAAATTGCCGAAATACGTGTTTAACCAATTTTTTAGTAGATTTGTTTTAATTAATTTCGCCCTCCTACATAAAAGCTGAGATATGGTAAAATGACCTAAAAAATTCGCCCCCCTCCATTTAACCTCCTTCTGGGAGGAATTTCCAAAATTGCTGAAATACGTGTTTTATTCATTTTTTAGTAGATTTGTTTTCCCGATTTTCGCGCTCCTAACTAAAACTGCTGCTGAGATATGACGAAATGATCTAAAACATTCGACCCTCCTTTTAAACCCCTTTGGACGTAAATTTCTAAAATCGCAGAAATACGTGTTTAACCAATTTTTTAGTAGATTTGTTTTCCTTAATTTTGCGCTCTTACATAGAACTGCTGCTGAGATATGGCGAAACGACCTAAAACATTTGACCACCCCCTTTAACCATCTTCTGGGGCGATTTCCAAAATTGCTGAAATACGTGTTTTATTCATTTTTTAGTAGATTTGTTTTCCTGATTTTCGCGCTCTTAACTAAAACTGCTGCTGAGATATGACGAAATGATCTAAAACATTCGACCCTCCTTTTAACCCCCTTTAGACGGAAATTTCTAAAATCGCAGAAATACATGTTTAACAAATTTTTTAGTAGATTTTTTTTCCTTAATTTTGCGCTCTTACATAGAACTGCTGCTGAGATATGGCGAAACGACCTAAAACATTTGACCACCCCCTTTAACCACCTTCTGGGGGGAATTTCCGAAATTACGTGTTTTATTCATTTTTTAGTAGATTTGTTTTCCCGATTTTCGCGAAAATCAGGAAAACAAATCTACTAAAAAATGATTAAACACCTATTTCAGCGATTTTAGAAATTCCCCCCAGAAGAGGGTTAAAGGGGGGTGGTCGAATGTTTTAGGTCATTTCGCCATATCTCAGCAGCAGTTATACGTAGAAGCGCGAAAATCAGGAAAACAAATCTACTAAAAAAAATGATTAAACATGTATTTCAGCGATTTTAGAACCTCCCCCCCCGAAGGGGTTAAAGGGGTGTGGTCGAATGGTTTAGGTCATTTCGTCATATCTCAGCTGCAGTTATAGGTAGGAGCGCGAAAATCAGGAAAATAAATCTACTAAAAAAATGATTAAACATTCATTTCAACGATTTTAGAAATTCGCCAGCCGAGGGGTTAAAGAGGGGGGTGGTCGAATGGTTTAGGTCATTTCGCCATATCTCAGCAACAGTTATACGTAGAAGCGCGAAAATCAGGAAAACAAATCTACTAAAAAAATGATTAAACATGTATTTCAGCGATTTTAGAACCCCCCCCCCCCCGAAGGGGTTAAAGGGGTGTGGTCGAATGTTTTAGGTCATTTCGTCATATCTCAGCAGCGGTTATAGGTAGGAGCGCGAAAATCAGGAAAACAGATCTACTAAAAAATGGTTTAAACATGTATTTCAGCAATTCTAAAAATTTCCCTCGTGGAGGGGGTTAAAGGGGGGGGGGCGAATGTTTTAGGTCATTTTGCCGTATCTCAGCAGCAATTTTAGTTAAGAACACAAAAATCAGGAAAACAAAGCTACAAAAAACATGATTAAGCATGTATTTCGGGGATTTTAGAATTTTCCCTCCCGGAGGGGGTTAAAGGGTGGTGGTGGAATGTTTTACGTCATTTCGCCATATCTCAGCAGCAGTTATAGGTAGGAGCGCGAAAATCAGGAAATTAAATCTACTAAAAATGATTAAACACGTATTTCAACGATTTTAGAAATTCCCCCCTGAAGGTGGTTAAAGGGGGTGGTCAAATGTTTTAGGTCATTTCGCCATATCTCAGCAGCAGTTTTATGTAGGAGCACGAAATTAAGGAAAACAAATCTACTAAAAAATTGGTTAAACACGTATTTCAGCGAATTTAGAAATTTCCTCTCAAAGGGGGTTAAATGGGGGGTCGAATGTTTTAGATCATTTCGTCATATCTCTGCAGCAGTTTTAGATAGGAGCGTGAAAATCAGGAAAACAGATCTACTAAAAAATGAATAAAACACATATTTCAGCAATTTTGGAAATTCCCCCCAGAAGGTGGTTAAATGGGGGGGGTCGAATTTTTTAGGGTCATTTCGCCATATCTCAGCTTTTATGTAGGAGGACGAAATCAATTAAAACAAATCTACTAAAAAATTGGTTACACACGTATTTCGGCGATTTTGGAAACTCCCCCCAGAAGGTGGCTAAAGGGGTATTCAAAAGTTTCGGGTCATTTCGCCATATCTCAGCAGCGGATTTAGGTAGGAGCGTGAAATTCAGGAAAACACATGTACTAAAAAATGGATAAACACGCATTTCAGTGATTTTAGAAATTCCCCCCGAATGGTTTTAAAGGGGGTGGTTTCGAAAATTTTAGAACATTTCGCCATATCTCAGCAGCTGTTTTATGTAGGTGTGCGAAATTCAGGAAAACAAATCTACTAAACAAATGATTAAACACGTATTTCAGTGAATTTATATATCCCTCCCCCCCTCCTCGAAGGTGGTTAAACGGGGATTCGAAAGTTTTAGGTCATTTCGCCATATCTCAGCAACAGTTTTAGGTTGGAGCGCGAAATTCAGGAAAACGAATGTAATAAAAAAATTACATTGTCTACCCGTGCAAAGCCGGGACGGGCCGCTAGTCTCATATATTTTCATTATTCAGCTTATTGATTCAAAACAAAACATAATCTCATTTACACTCATGTTTAAATTTTTTTAAACAATTTCCAACATAATTGAAAAATGTTTATTAATTCGGTTTGTCTGGTCATATGTCTGTCCGAATATCTATCTATTCGTGCTTAACTCACGTAAATATTTTTAGATTGTCACGTTATTGATATATGGTATTGAGTTTAACATGGCATATTCGGTATTGAAAATAAAGTGTATTGCAATTATAGTTCGTTTACAGGGACATTCAAAATAATTCAATTACATTATGGTCGATGCGAAAAATCGTTTGCAGTAATGTTACATTATTTCAAACAAACTGATATTGATATACTTCGCTGAGGTGGACTACAAAATGCATACTATAGTGCAAAGCATTTATCGTTAATTTACAGAGACACGCAAAAGAACTTGGTTAGAATACTGTCTATGAGCAATCACTTCTAGAAGTGCGTTTTCAATTGTGATATGGGATTTTTAATTTAACTAATTTTTCGCATATTTATTGGTGTGCATAAATTCTATAGATCATGTACAGAGCTGTACTAAAGAATTTGGATATTTTTCTGACTATAGACGGTAATTTCTGAATTTGGGTTTTTAAATGTTTTGGGCATTTCCCGAATTGTTTACTTCGACATCACCTTTCATTTTATTAAACGGTGCAATTTTGTAACTTCTGAATGTATTGGAAAGTGTTTCATAATCTATGCTTCACGCATGATTTTTCTAGCTTGTTTAAATGGAATGCTGGGGGATTTCTTATTCTAATGATAAAGAATATATTTTAAATGCAAAATTGAAGTAATTTTCTGAAAGAAATACACTAGCTCATATAAAAATTTTTTGTGTTATATGAAAATGACTAAAAAATAACTGGATTTTTAATCTGAAATTAAGAAATTTAAGTAAAAATCAATAAAATATTCACTGAGAAAAAGAAATGTCAATTAAAAAAAAAAAAAGATTTGATTCCCGTACGTCATTGCGTGATAATTGCATTTATATACTAATACAGTAGAACCTCCATAAGTTAACCACCCAAGGGACTGTAACTAAGTGATCAACATATTTAGGTGGTCAACTTAGGGAATTTTTAGAAAATATTTAGTACAATAAAAAATAGTAAAGTTTTTTAGTATTTTTTACGGAAAAATTTAGAAAAAAATTAACACTTACTCATTTTTATTTTTACTGAAAGTACAGCACATTTTTACAATTTTTGAAAGAATAATTCTTTTTTTTTAGTCCTCTTTTTGTTCATTAGGTAACTGCAAAAAGCACTTTCACAGTTTACAAGTCCACTAAGCGTGCTTGGGCATTTTTCTGCAGCGAAAACTTTAAGTTGCTCCATCATGCGCTTTACATCGTCTTCCTTCAGAGTTGGGTATTTTTCAGTTTCGTTGTCACTTGGATCATCATCCTCTTCGCCGTCCATTTCTTGTACCTTAGAGTCCTCGCTGTGCTTAGTTGCAGAGAGTATCTCATTGAAGATTGCTTCTGGGTCTGGTTCAACACACATGTTACTAACTCATCGTCCATGATAACATAATCTTCAAAATCAACTCCATCAAAAACTGGCAAGGGAATTAGAGGAAGCTTATCCTCTTGCACCGATGTTGTAGCTGTAACAAATCCTGCTTTCTTGAAGCAGTTCTTAATTGTGGTTTGCGTAACTTTATTCCAAGCAGAATTAATCCAATGAACAGCATTCAAAGCATTTACTGATGCAGCTGTTGACGATGCCAATGCAGAAGGATCACAGGTTTGTGCTTTCATGATCACCTATTCCAGAAGTTGAGCTCTGCAATGCACTTTGAAGGACTGAATAATGCCTTGATCTAAAGGTTGGGTTTTCGAAGTTGTGTTTGGAGGCAAAAATTTTAGCTTCACATTTGTGAGATTATTCACTTTCGGGTGGCTGGGGCAGTTGTCCACGGTAAGTAGAATAGACCGCTTCTTTTTCCTCATATCTGCGTCAATTCCTCTAACCCACTCTTCGAACAAAGCACTGGTCATCCTAGCGGATCTATTCGCTCTCCAAAAAACAGGATGGTCTTCAGGTTTTACGTTTTTAAATGCATGAGGTTTTGCGGATTTGCTGATCACCATAGGCTTAAATTTTTTCCCAATCATACCAGCACATGGGAGAACAGTAAAACGCTGTTTTGAAAGTATTCCTCTTTTGCAAGTGTCACCCTTCATTACTAGACTTCTATCAGACATTGCTTTAAAGAAGAGACCGCACTCGACAGCATTAAAGATGTCCTCATCTTTAAAACTTTTAGCAAACTCTGGGAATTTTTCAATAAACTTTTCCACCACTTCAGCTGAAACCTCATTCGATTCCCCACACAAAACTTTTTGAGAAATCTCGTATCATAGTTTGAATTTTTCAAGCCAACCTGGAAGTCCTCTATTTCAAATTCTTTTGCAAATTTTTTGCTAATTCCTGAAGCATAGGTCCCAATATTCTTGCATTGATTGATCTCATCTCTTTAAACCAATGAAACGCGGCTTCGTTCACAGCGTCGAGATACGTTTTACTGCGTTTTCTTTGAAGTCCCCCGTTTTCAGATGAATATCTTTCCAGGTATTCTTCCTTGCGTTTTAAAATGTTGCTCACAGTTATTTTGCTCACACCAAATTTTTTCGCTGTCTTTCTTTGGCTGCTGCTTTCCAGTAAATTAAGAAGATCCACTTTCTCCTTTAATTTAAGTTCTTTTAGATCTTTTCTTTGTGCCATTTTTAAAGAAAATTCGCAAATAAACGACCGATCCCGTCACGACGTGACATCAGAAAAAAAGAACGGAATGTGTTTCACTTTTGAGCGATACACGTTGTTTTTCAATTCTGCATACAGCTACACCGCTGCGCACATCCCCCACTCCCCTGACATTTTTTGACAGATTCCAAGAATTCTGGCATATCCATCCCATTGTATCATACTGGAAGTGAACAATGAATGGAGCACCACAAGGGGGACAAGTGTTGCTCAGATAAGCCGAATGACTGATAAAGAAATTCCTGGAAACTAGATGGAGATCAAATGGAGGAAAAAGCAAATTTAAGAAAACAACAGTGGTCAAGTTACAGAGAGTAAAACCTACTAAAAAGTGGTCAACACCCAACTTACGGAGGTGGTCAACATAGAGAGGTAAATCTCCATTGAAAATGTATTGTGACCATTCAAACTAACAAATTTCGGTCAACATAGAGAGGTGGTCAACGTACAGAGGTGGTCAACTTTGGAGGTTTTACTGTATACTGATACTACTCTCATTCACTTCGTGTTTCTCTCACTGAATCGTGCATTTTCTTTTTATATTTTAAATCGTTTCGTGCTTTTTAAGGATAGAAATTTTCGTCTTTTTTCCATTAACGAATTTCCACTGTTCGTTCCTATACTACCCACACACATCCACCCGTCCTAAAACCATGGATCTCCCATTCCGGATAGAATTGTTTTTGTTTCTGTAGTTGAGTTTTAAAAGCACACTTCCACAAGAACTGTACTCGGATGAGAGTATCTGTATCATGCCTACCAAAGTTAGATTTAGCCAAACCTTCAAATTAATATCCGCTATCAAATTAGTATCAGCCCACCGCTAAATACAAATGTACAAAAGTTGGAATCATAGTAATCGTTGAATATATATATATTATATTATATATATATATGTGTGTGTGTTCATTTAATTACCTGGCTTTATAGTCATTAGTCATTTTCTTAGACCAACCCTCTTGGAGTCCGCTGATAAACCCTTTCTAAAAAGCCTTTTTCTGCACAACTTTTTTTTTTTTGGAAAGGATCATATTCAGTCTTCCACAATGCAATTGCAGAAAATTTAGGGCTATTAAACAATTCTAACCGAAAGTATTTCTGTTCGCTTGCAACATATCTGCAATTATCTTGCCACATCCATACGATGCTGGTTATTGTCTGCAGTTAAAACTTGTAGGAGCTTCTTTGATTTGTGATATCTTTAAGTACCCGTGCACTGTATGCTGTAAGGTGCGATGGATGAGTCTACTTCCTATTTAAAAGTCTGGAAATGTGATGAGCTCGTTGTTTGGCATCAAGATTTTAAAAATCTTAAACTTTTTACGATTTTTTCATATTGGCGCTTTTTATAGTCTACATGCGGCTTTGCTTCATGCTGTCAACTAAGCTCTAGTTGTCGATATTTGTCCAGTCTGATTGTCTAGATTTTTCTGCTCGTGTATATTCACTATGCAAGCTGGTCTGTTTCCTAGATATGCCATAAATCGACACACTACACTAGACAAATTTGCCTGTTCTTCTCAGGACGATCCTTCTGCATTCTGCCAGAATTTTTCTCGAATTCTTGTCATAATTGTTCTCTCTAATAATTTGAAAGGCATAAGTATTATTCTGTGTCTCAAGGGTGATTAGTTTTAGAGAATAAAAATCATATTTTGTACACATAGGCTTCACAGACCGAGACTTCTAGCTTAAGCTGCATTTTGAACTACTACAGAAAACCCACAACGTGCGGAATCGAACGGAATCGAACCCTGAAATTATCGAACTAGTTTTCAGCATACAAAGCTCAAGAGAAGAATAGTTGGCCTACGTGCACAACATGTAGTTCATTCAAATATGCATTAATTGTCAATCAGTTATGCACAGATCATGAAAGATTGAAAATCGTTTTAGTAGATATACCGAAAAAGTTTTTAAGATCAAATTATTCTTTAATCCATTTTTAAATCGCTGTTGCTTTACAAATTAAAGAGCTAAAATAATTCTCCAAGCCTGATAATAAACTAGATGCATTTTGAAACATATAATATTTAATTAATAATTATGTCTTTAATTCTGATAGTAAATTAGATGTGTTTTGAAAGTAATAGCATTTAATTAATATTTGACTTCATTTTCCGTTTTTGTACAGTAGAAAATTACAAAACGCCATATGGCAGCTTTAACAGTAGCTTAAAAAATCACCTAGATATTGTTTGTAATAAAATGCTTCATTCTCAGTAAATCAATAAATAAAAATAAAGTCTACTGATTAAAATTGGCGTTTCCAGAGCAAAATTAATATATTCATTTCTATCTTATTCGAAGTATCTGTATCTCTCTGGATTACATGTCCCATTGGTGAAAATTTTTTTTTTGTGTGTGTACGTTTATTTCTATCTCAGATTAAAAGAATTTAATTAAGATATAACGTTTGAAAGAATTTGCATACTAATGTTGAAAATTAACTTTATCTAATTCATTTCGGCTACACAAGTTTCATATTTCTACAAACTAATAAGTTTCGATTGTTGTTTCGGAAAATGTCGCAATTTTCTTTAAATTAGAAAGTATGACCTTTTGAAATTATGTAAGTAAACTTTCTGTTATTTTTTGTCGTTACACGTATAGTCCTGGAAAAAAAGTGATCACCCTCTAAAAATTCTGCTGTTAGTATAAAAAAGACATGGGTACTAATCGACAGGGCATAATGCCCATTTTTTAAACCCTATGCATAAATTATAATTTCAGAAGGGTCTACATATTAAAAATTGCATCAAATTTGTTTTATCAAATGGTAATACCCCCTTTTGACAAATATATGGGTTTTCTAGGCCAAAGCAACCTGGAAAAAGTTATGTTTTACTTACTTTTCGTAAACTTTTATAGAATTATAAAAGAAAATGTGTTAAGGGCTCATTCATAAATTTAGAAAGTATACATTAAGATATCACAGGGAAAACATCCAGAATAACGCAGTTACTAACCATAAAAATTCTAAAAATATTTAGCTATGTGCCGAACAGTGTGAGGCAAATTTAAGGGTCTACTAAGTTGGCATCAGCTTTACGCCCAATCGAGACATGCGTATTCTTGCCAATAGCCTTCCATTTGTGCGGGGAAGGCCCAAGAAGTTACCACCAAATCCAGTCATCATAAAGTAGGCACGGGTAAGGCAAGATACCCGGCTTGAACCCGTACCAAGCCCCTGGACAAGGTGGGGTTGAACGGAACCGACGGCAGCAGGGAGTTCATCGAACATTACACGTTCCTCTAAATTAACCCATCCCAACCAATCTTTACATCGTATCTACCCTTCTGGAACAGAGGTGCAGTTGAGAAGGAACTCCGTTACATGCGGATATGAAGGATGATTTTAGAAAAATATATAAACTATGTACTTTTCCGGACTGATTTGATACAAGCAACTCAAATAAAATGTCAAAAATGGATGTCACTATTTGAAAAAGCAAAGTTTGTGTATGTTTAATATCTGCTTGGCTTTCGAAGGATAACTTATGCGCAAAATTAAATAGTAGACTTTATTACCAGTCTGATGGTGCGTATGCCTTTTCTATACGTTTATTTTCAGCAGAATTAGTAGACAATATTCATATATGTTTCTTTTCCAGAACTTCCGAAAATATTAAAGTGTCAGTATGTCAACAGATATTAACTATTATGGCCATTTTTAATGCCAAATGTTGTCAATATTCTATTAAAAATGTCCAATTTCAAACTATATAATTATTGTAATTATTCTATATTATTTGAATTAGTTAATTCTAGAATATTTATACTTTACTTTATTAACTGACAGAGTTACTTATTGCTTCCAATCACCAAAAAACATCACGTTATTTACGTGTTCCAATTGTAGAAACAAACTTCTGTTGAAGTGATTGATATATTGTTGATTAGGATTGTGGAGTATTTTTAATAATCACTATTACTTTTATTTACAAATAAAAGATTGTTATGTCTATTATATGCGTAGAAAGCCGTTGCATGTAAATATGTATGTAAGTTTTAAGCTAAGTGAGGAGAAGCAACAGAAAACAAAACATTTTATTGTGTTTCATACATTTTCCATTTCACACATGACAACACTTTACATGCGGCAGATGGTGGATACCACTGAACAATAAAAAGTTTTACTTTCTGTTGCTTCTCTGTCCTTTATTGGTTGTTTTCACTTTTCTTCTTAGTCTGTCTAGCGCCGGTGATTTTCGTGCTACAGGTACCGTTCCAACGCTTTTGGATGGTTTTTCACTATGACGATCACATTCCAATAAAAAAAATTGGTGTTGCCATTGGAAATTTTCGAAATTTTGTCACTGTAACCGTAACTGTTAGAATTTAACTGTTGTTTTTCACATGATTCTTGAGCGCATACCTCAAAATACTTTAAACCAAAATTTCATTCAGTTTCTGTGAACCATATGACAGTTAAGGGCTCATGTATCGGGATAGTTTTTTTATAATCACCCTGTATATATATATTATATTAAGTTTAATCCATTTTGGATCGTAAATAATCAGCCAATAAGACATTTTTAAAAGCAAGTTATTTGTATTTAAATTATTATGTAAAACATGCGTATAATGTATAGTGTGCCTCAGAACGTTTAAAAGTACCTAAATTTTGGAGGGTTTTTTATTATTTTTTTTTCATTTCTTTCTCTTTCACCCTTTTTTATGTTAAGATTTTATATTTTTATTCTTTTTATTTCTTTCTTTTTTTGTATCAAACCATTAAATAACGCTTTATAAGAAGCACATCCAAACTTTCCATGTTAAATTAGATTTTAAAGTGACTGATTTATATTTAATGAGATATTTATTGTTCGTGAAAGTTGCCCACGGCTTTTTTCAGCGAAAGAAATGAATAAAAAGTTATTTGATTCTTAGATTTTTTTATACTGCAACTTAAAACAAATGAATGGATGAAACGCACAATCAAAAATAAAACCCTACATTATCTGTTTTATTACAAAAACGCAATTTCGCAATCGTGATATATTAACATTGTTGATAAAAGATACGATTGCGTGAGTAAAATGAATAGTCATTATCAGAATATGAATTGTCTCATAAAATTCTCACTAAATAAATATCTTTTATTCGTTTTTGTGAGTTACGACTCAATTAAGAATAAATGATGGCTATTAGCATTATGTAGATTAAACTGAAAAATATTTTAAAAGCTGCTTCTGCTGCTGAACATTCTGCTTCTAAATCAGAATGTTCTATCAACAAAACTATTTACAATTATACACACTTTAATAATCGATATATGATTAAAATTTAGGATTTAAAAAATATATACATGCATAATATAAAGTAAATTAGAAATAGAAATAGAAATTTAATGAGTATTTAAAAAATTTCAAACATTTTTCGGTGAAACACGATTTTATCTATTTTACTCTATTTTTATCTTACAAATAGAGTCAATATTTTATTAAAATTATGCAACTTACAAATATACAAATATTATATTTAATGATTATTATGTCATATTTTTTAATGTTCGAAAAAATTTACTTTGCTTTCTTTATATTTAAAATGTTATACAAAACTTCCTTCTTCACTGTGTTTGAATACATATTTAGTAAATCTTGGATGGTCCGTCTTTATTTCTTTTTGTATTTATTTTATGTATATATATATATATATATATATATATATATATATATATCGTTTTTCTCTTAAGACATTTTTTTTTCTTTTTACCAAAAATATTGGTACGTACGTATTATTCGACCCAGGTCAGATACAACTGCGCCAAGCATGGTGTCAATTACACTAATTACAGTAACTCTTATTTTTTTAACAACTATATAGCTTATTTACTTATTATACTTTATAGTATTTTTATTACATTTTATTACATTTTATTACATTTCATTATACACCCCTGACATTTTATTTATTTTTTTATTATTGTTCATATATTATATTATATTATATTTATTTATTTTATATCATTTACCATTTTTGAGAATGATATGTATTTAATAATGTTAAATTACTGTTTTGAACATGACTGGCAACGACAAACAAGATTAGCAACTGGGAACTATTTTTGACGATCTATATCTGGGCCCGGGTAATATGTAAGTACCAAAATATCAAATTGCATTTTGTAAGCGTTTATCCATGTGACTCCCAGTATCCAAACTTTCCAGGTTAAATTAGATTTTAAAGTGACAGATTTTATATTTAACGAAATATTTATTGCTTCTAAAATTTGAATGGCCACGAATTTTTTTAGCGAAAGGTATGAATGAAAAGCTGTCTGTCTCTTATTTTTCACTGTGACTTAAAACAAATGAATAAATGAAATACATAAACAAAAATAATTTACTCTGTTTATTCTAAAATGCAATTTAGCAATCGTGAGATAGTAACATTGTTAATAAATGTGAAGATTGCGTGAGTAATATACATATATATATTTTTTCAGAATATGAGTTGTCTCATAAAAGTCTTCTTAAATAAATCTATATTATTCATTTTATCCAAGTTATCGCTAAATTAAAAGTAAATGATTATTTGCATATGTAGACTGTAACTAGCAAAATTAAAAAAACAACTTTGGAATTCTTTAACTTTTTGTTTTGTAATCTACATCATAATATTTTATGAACAAAACTATTTATAATACAAAATTTAGCCATGTACACATGAAACATAACTTAAGATAAACGAAACTAGCATGCAGAAAATAGCGTAAATTAGAAATATAGTTGAAAATATAATGACTATTTAAAGAATTTTGAAGAGTTTTAGACGACATTTTATGTTATTTTGGTCAGTTTTTATTATAAAATTAGAGTCAATGTTTAAGTTAAAATATGCGACCCCAAAATATATAAAAATACAGTTGAACTTCTTTTAATGAATCTCCGGGATCCTTCAAAAATATTCGCTATATAGGAATTTCTTTAAACGAACATTCAATTAATGTCTTCTGGAAATAGAAAAATGCAAGCATTAGTAATTAGTATACTGTTTTAATTACTACATTTTAAGGAGTAATATTTGGTGGCTTCTAAATTTTTTACATATATTGATTTAGTTGCATAAAAATATCTGTATTTCGCTCGCAAAATTTGAGAGAGCTTTCGCAAGAGCTTGAAAGACATTTTGTTTGATATAGCTAAGAATTTAAACGTTTCGAAACTTAATAGTTAATCGAAGTTTAACTGTATTATTCTTATTCGGTCATTTAAAAAAACTACATAAGTCCACTTCTTTTCATTTTTTTTTTTTTTTTTTTGCAAACCTATTCTTGAAGGTAGCCAAAAATATGTAGACAGAAATTATATATGTTTATTTATCCATTGCCATTAAAAATTGCCTTATATTGAAAAAACTACATTAGTCAATGTCAATACCTAGATATAGTCAAATGACCAACAACAAAACATTAAGAAAATGTGATGAATATGACTATTGGTCTTAATGAATAGCTGCCAATGTTTACGGATTTCGAATGTTACTATTTCCGAATAGAAATATTCACTTTATTTCATCGCACTATTTAACAAGGTAAATATTACTCTTAATAATAATTTTCACCTTTGCACATATTGCCAATACTTGTACGTAAAGCGCAGACGTAAATTATTTATATCTATTTTTTTTAATATAATATAGTAGACATCCATTTATGACCGATTCTCCCATAATTTAAATTTTCAATTCCCTTAATAATGATTTTAATTTTAGTAGATATTTTTGGTTTTCTTTTATTTCTTATATTATAGAACATATCATTTCATTATTGTATAACAATATTAACGAGATAAATAAGTATTGGACGATTTTGGAGATCAAAATGTAGCATTAAATTCCTTACCGCCCCTTTTCCCTGATGCTGATTTTTAAGCTTTATGTTGTCTGGATAAAATGGTTTCAAGAAAAGTAGTTCTACTGAATTTTTTCAAACAAAACTGGAACTAGTGTTTTATATAAATATGTAACAAAAATTAGGTTTCACACATTTGTTGCGATTATTAATATATTTTTTTAAACTCTGTCCTAGAATTTTAGATTCCTTACCGCCCCTCTTGTTAAAATTATACAGAAAATCACTCCAGGTACAGCCAGAGAGTCTTTTTTAACATTTTTTCTCATACAGAACTATGCTAAAGAAAAAAATGGCTGTAGTTCTTTGAAAGAATAGTTTCTTCAGAATTTAAATCAGGATTTAAATATCAATTGCAAGCATTGTGGCCTTATTGGTAGTCTTACCGTCTCCAAGATTTATTCCTGAACTTTTAGAGGTAAATTAAAAGAATTTTGCAATTTAGTTCAATGGGAATAACTGTTGCTAGAAATCAATAAACATTGTGGCTACCACTTAGGCTTAACATGACTTGCCTAAAAATAAGTGATTTTCCCTATCGTCCCTGCTCTATTTCACTATTAAATGGATGGTAAGGATGGTAGGGATAGTACGGTATTAAATATTAATGGAGAACAAGAACATGTTTAATTATAGCAACAAGAAATTTAAAACTGGAAGTTTAAAAATGCTATTTTATTAAGTTGAATTACACCAGTTTCTGATTCTTAAAAGTTAAAATTATGGGAGAACGGCTCTTATATTAAATAAAACTATGATTAATATATTTTTTTTTCATTGAGTTCTATATATAACAGGACTTCAGAATCAGCGGTCAGAAGCATGAAAGGCAAATGAAGCTTGCAAGGCAAAAGTAAAAAATAGTTCGTGTTTTCAATGTCAGATGTTAGTATTCTCATTTACTATTATCCTAATTTATGCTTTTATAATTAAGCTATGCTTATCTAATTCATAAATAATTCACTAATCATGTAAGAGAATGCGATAGACAGCATGTTTTGCCATGAATGCGAGCTAAAAACTAGTCGTTGGAGGCCACCGTAATACTTACCCATCATGGATATGCATAATGTAAAATATTAAAATAAAAATGTGTAAACCACTTATAAAATGCATTGCAATTCAAATAAAATCGTTGCATGATGACGTCACAAACTTTAAAGGCTCGATTACTGAATTGCTTGAAAGAGGTTTTTCCTTTTAACTCGAAAAATAATAATCCTATTAACTAGCGGTTTATTGCATCTGATTAAGCGTCAAATTTCCAATTAAAATATATCTTTGAAGTGAAATTTGGATGAAATACAGGGTCATGAAAAATCGAAGAGTGTGGAAAATAGGATTCCAAATATCTCGGCAACTAATTATCCGATCGACTTCATGCTTTATTCAAAATTTGTTTTTTTATTTTCTTTTATATTCATTTCTTAAAATAAACAATTTCGAAAATTTTTATATACCTTTTATCAGAACGAATATTTCGAGAGTCCGAAAAAAATAGTTCGGTTAATTGAGGTTATTGAAATGAAATAGGCTTCTTCCCATTATTACATACTAAGTACATACCAAATTGCAAGTCTCTATCTCAATTTTTTCGGGAGATAGAGCGTTTACAGACACACACACAGACACACAGACGGACGGCAAAATTTTTTTTCTAAAAATATGTTTTTCGGAATCTCCAGGGTCTGAAACGTGTAAATCCGTCAAAAATTTTTTTTCGATTTTCAAAACGATTACAAGACTTACCCTATACTACGTATGATGGGTAAGTAATATCGTCACTCTATCCTTCCGCGTTGGCCGTTGGAAATCATGTTGGGCATTAGGAAGACAGATCTCCTGTTATATTTGGAGCTCAGTGGTATTTTTTGTATTATTTGTGGAGCCCCAAATCGCATTCCCTGCAAAATCAGCTATAGTTTTGTTTTATGTTAATTATTATAAATATAACTTGTAACTCCCATACATAATTAAAGATTTGAGAAACATAGCGAGCACAAAAAAAAGTTCTTAAAATATATATCATTTGTGTGTAGCACATTTTTATTGATTTCTGAATTTTTTTTAAATTTGGATTTATGTAATTTTTGAAATGACTAATTCGTAACAAAATACTCTTTTAATGCTTGAAAAATTTTACTTTTCTTTCTTTATACTTAAAGTGTTATAGATAACTTCCTTCACCTCGTAGGCTTTCAAAACATATCTAAATATTTGGAAGATTACTCTACGCTAATGGTCTTTCTCCTTCTTTCTGTCTGATAAACGTTTTTCGAAATTTTTTAACCAGAACCACGAAATTACATTTTGTAAACGTTTATCCATAAGAACTGCTGAACACGATATTCAAACTTTTGATATTAAATTAGAATTTAAAGTGATTGATTTATGTTTAACGATATATTTCTGGAATTTGATCGCTTATGGCTTTTTGAGAGAAATAACAGAATGAATATATATTTGTCTCTTATTTTTGACTGTGACTCAAAACAAATATATGAAAGCAACATACAGAACAGCTCTTTTGCTTTGCTGGCGAAATACATTTTTGCAATCGTCAGTTATTAAAATTGTTGATAAATGAAAAATGGCAAAATGAAACGAATAGTCATTATCAGAATTTAAATTGTCTCATGTATTTCTCATTACATAAACGAGCAGGGAAGACCGAGCTAAGCTCGGTCAAAATTATATTTGAGTTCAAATATCATGACCCATGACCAAAAGGACCCACTAATTGAATTTTCTCGAACATGTGACTTAGCCCAACAGTCTTCTCGTGCCCGAAAACCACAGGATGCAAAATTTAGTGTAAATTGAACCGATTTTTAGATCTTGACCCACAATGACCCAGAAATGACCCACTAATCGAATTTTCTCGAACATGTGACCTAGCCTAATGATTTTCGCGTGCCCGAAACTCGTAGGATACAAAATTTAATCAAAATCGTTAGAGCCGTTTTTTAGATAAAATTAATTTGACCCGCTTTGACCCAAAAATGACCCACTAATCGAAAGTTCTCGAACATGTGACCTAGCCCAACAGTCTTCTCGTGCCCGAAAACCATTGGATGCAAAATTTAGTGTAAATTGAACCGATTTTTAGATCTTCACCCACAATGACCCAGAAATGACCCACTAATCGAATTTTCTCGAACATGTGACCTAGCCTAATGATTTTCGCGTGCCCGAAACTCGTAGGATACAAAATTTAATCAAAATCGTTAGAGCCGTTTTTTAGATAAAATTAATTTGACCCGCTTTGACCCAAAAATGACCCACTAATCGAAAGTTCTCGAACATGTGACACAGCCCAATAGTCTTCTCGTGCCCCAAAATAGTCGGATACAAAATTTCGTCAAAATCGTTTGAACCGTTTTTTAGATACAATTAGCTTGACCATGACCCAAAATGACCCAAAATGACCCACTAATTGAATTTTTTCGAACATGTGACCTAGCCCAACAGTCTTCTCGTGCCCGAAAACCATTGGATGCAAAATTTAGTGTAAATTGAGCCGCTTTTTAGATCTTGACCTACAATGACCCAGAAATGACCCACTAATCGAATTTTCTCGGAAATGCGACCTAGCCCAATGCTTTTTTCGTGCTCGAAACTCGTAGAACACAAAATTTAATCAAAATCGTTAGAGCCGTTTTTTAGATAAAATTAATTTGACCCGCGTTGACCCAAAAATGACCCACTAATCGAAAGTTCTCGAACATGTGACCCAGCCCAATAGACTTCTCGTGCCCGAAAATGGTCAGATACAAAATTTCGTCAAAATCGTTTGAACCGTTTTTTAGATACAATTAGCTTGACCATGACCCAAAATGACCCAAAATGACCCACTAATTGAATTTTTTCGAACATGTGACCTAGCCCAACAGTCTTCTCGTGCCCGAAAACCATTGGATGCAAAATTTAGTGTAAATTGAGCCGCTTTTTAGATCTTGACCTACAATGACCCAGAAATGACCCACTAATCGAATTTTCTCGGAAATGCGACCTAGCCCAATGCTTTTTTCGTGCTCGAAACTCGTAGGACACAAAATTTAATCAAAATCGTTAGAGCCGTTTTTTAGATAAAATTAATTTGACCCGCGTTGACCCAAAAATGACCCACTAATCAAAAGTTCTCGAACATGTGACCCAGCCCAATAGACTTCTCGTGCCCGAAAATGGTCAGATACAAAATTTCGTCAAAATCGTTTGAACCGTTTTTTAGATACAATTAGCTAGACCATGACCCAAAATGACCCAAAATGACCCACTAATCGAATTTTCTCGAACATGTGACCTAGCCCAATGGTTTTCTGGTGTCCCAAAACGGTAGGATACGAAATATCGTCAAAATCGTTAGAGCCGTTTTTAAGATAATTTTTACATTTATATATATATATATATATATATATATATATAACCACCCACAAGATTTGCTCGTATTAGAATATATGATATATTTCATTCATTTATTAAGTTAGAAAAAATTTGGGAATAACATTAGACTTTAATGATTGTTAGCATTATGCAGATTAAAAGAAGAATTTTTAAAATGTTCCGAGTACTTTAATTTTTTCCCTTTTATTCGAAATTAGACTGTGTAGTTAACAAAATTCTTTATAATACAAAACTTAATAATACATACAATTTCATAATTAGTGTAAAGGAAGATAACATAATGAAAGTAATATTGAGAAAAAAATATAAATGAAAATTGAACGAATGTTTAATGGACTTTGAAAAATGTCTGCCGAACGACGCCTGTTTAAAACGTGCAATCAAAGATAAATTTCATTTACTGAAGCTGAAAAAATTCCAATCACGCTACCGATTTCGAATTTCATGAAATATAATAAAAAAGTATTGATGCCTCAGTAAGAGGAAAATATATGCTAAAAAGACTAAGATAAACATAATAAAGAAACGGCTAATAGTAAATTTGAAATAACTGAAGTCCGCATTAAACATTTGAATGGTGCAAAATAATTATTTGCGTTAAATTAATTAAATGCAGTTTATGACAATATTTAAATCAAATACCAAATGTATGCTCAATTTCTTAATAAAAAAAAATTACTCTGGGGAAACAAAATATGCAATGAAATTACCGTTCTTACATAAATTAATTTTCATTAAACTAATATCTAACTTTTCTTTGTGATAGTTAAACAAATGTTTTTTCACCACATTGTTTTCCAGTTTTGCTACACACTCCAGTTTTTTGTCCGTCACATTGCATTTTGATTGGTAATATCGGTGGGCAGTCGATATCCATTTTTGAAACTTTTCACTTTTTTTGGTGCCGGAATGTTTTCTTTTTGTTAATCAGTGTCGTTGACAATTTCTTGATCTTTCAATAACCAAAGTTACACCAAATTTGCTTTTAAAGAAATGATTTACAGAATGAGTTTTGATTCTGAACGGTCAATATGTGAAAAAAAAAATAATAATAACCGACTAGTAGCACGCATTAAGAGGAGATTCTACTTGTTAAGCCTAAAATTAATGTGATTTTTACGATTTTTATTCGGTTCCAAAGAAAAATTATATCACCTTCGGACTTTTTCACATTATATTTATTTACATTTCACTTATATATTTAAATTTTTGTACGCAAAATAAAATGATTAATACACCTTGTGCGTCGGGGAATAACTTCAGGTGTGATCAATGAACTTCTAATCGGGCGACCATTTTTCTCCGGTTCAAGAATCTGAAACGAATTTGGTAGCCAAATCATGAAAGGGCATTAAATTCGCTAGAGCTTATACGAATATTTAGTTTATAAAATTGATTTTTCACAAAATGCCTGTCATTCGAACTAAAAAATGTATTTTTTTCCGCTTTTTTATGTCACTTTTTGTGTGCTTAAAAAATAATTAATCAATGAAAATTATACTTTTCGGTGGTATAAGCTTCAGCAAAAACTATAAATTTTCTTCGAAAAAAATTAACGGTAATTGGTCGAATAGTTTTCGAGAAAAAATGGTTACCCACTTTGAAATACAGGGTTTTGAGAAAAATGAGTTTAAAGTTTTATAATAGCGTTATGTTCATACGGCGTTATGTTCAACGAGCAAAAAATATTATAAGGAATTGAAATATCACGAAAACGCTTTAGGGCAACAATCTGCAGTCTTACATGCATACTGCAAAAAACGCTTAGAAAAAAAAATATTAAAAAATATTTTTTCAAATAGAGGTAGATATTCCTTTTAAGAGGCTACTTAAATCACGCGAAAACACCATCTGGCTAATGTTAATCCTATGGGGGATCGTTCGCATTTCAATATTTTTATTTATTTTTTTTAATTTTTTTTCTGCATTCGATAGCTGTGGTCGATCTCTTTTTACATTTTCGATTTTGGTTGCAATTTTTTTTTTTTTTTTTTTTTTTTTTAAGGATACTTTCACTTTCCAAACCGGTTCCGAAAGTGAAAGTATAATAATAAAAAAAAAAAACCTTGTAATCAAAATCGAAAAAGTACAAAAAAGCCCGCATAGAGATCGACTTCAGCTATCCAATGAAAAAAAAAATCATTTAAAACTATTGAAATGCAAACAAGATATTTTAAAATATTTCCCCATAGGATTAACATTAGCGAACGTATGTTTTCGCTTGATTGCAGTAGCCTCAAGGGACGTCTTTAATATTAATTGCACATCGGAAATAGAGGGGGGGGGACGAAATTGTCCTCATTAACTGGAGACACAGATCTTAAACGGGTACGTATTAACGAGATATCACTGTATTGTTGAAGTATAATTGAAGGTAAGTTCTCAAGTTAAATATCTTTTAATATGCATTTGCATCTGTAAAATATCAAACGTAACAGAGAATTATATTGTTAATTTATCATATCTAATATTCTTTTAACAGAAATATACTGGCGACTGTCTAACTAAAATTAACTATCTAAGAAATAAGGTTTTTTGAAAATTAGAATCAATTGTTTTAATAGAAACATTAAACATTTTCCTCAGTAGGAAAGGCTCACAGATATTTTAATATTCTTTCCCTTGTGCAATTTTAGCCAACAAAAAACTATAATTTCACTTAAAAAATAAATAAATAAAGAGGGCTTATAACGCAATGATGTACACTAAGGAAAGTAAAAAAACTATGTTTTGTCTTTATCAAGCTTGATTGACGTCTTCCACTCAAACCTAAATTCATAAGAATATGGATGCTTCGCGGTGATAGCCTGAAATCATCCTCGCGTTGTTAAAATAGTTTAGGATTAAATGGATAGCTAATATGTATTAATGGACTAATGGGTACTGAAATAAGGGATAATAATTTTGATTTAAGCATGTAAGTCTATCTTCATAATTTTCTTCTGTTATTGAAATTATCATTAAAAAACAACAAAAAACTATAATTTCACTTAAAAAATAAATAAATAAAGAGGGCTTATAACGCAATGATGTACACTAAGGAAAGTAAAAAAACTATGTTTTGTCTTTATCAAGCTTGATTGACGTCTTCCACTCAAACCTAAATTCATAAGAATATGGATGCTTCGCGGTGATAGCCTGAAATCATCCTCGCGTTGTTAAAATAGTTTAGGATTAAATGGATAGCTAATATGTATTAATGGACTAATGGGTACTGAAATAAGGGATAATAATTTTGATTTAAGCATGTAAGTCTATCTTCATAATTTTCTTCTGTTATTGAAATTATTTCACTTCAGCTCCATTTTAATGCCCTCTTTATCGCTGAAAAAATACATTTGCATGTCATGCAAATTTCTACGTCATTCATAAAGTTTTGATTATCACATTATTATTTTTATTTTATTAACAAATATTTACAAATATTTAGAAGTTTGAAACTGATATTAATTTAGAGATAACTTGGATACAAAACTAACTTTCAGTTAGAAATTTTAAAACATTAAACATCATTTTAACAATTTCCAACCTAGTTGAAAAGTGGTTATGACTTCGGTGTGTCTGGCCGTCTGCCATCTTCCTGTGCTCTAATTCGCGTAAATATACTCGGATTGCCTTGCAATTTTTGTATTTTATTATCGTTTACTATAGCATGTTCTCTATTGAAAATGAAGTGAGTAGCGCCTATGGTTTTTTTACAGGGACAGTCAAAAGTACTCCGCTACGTTACAGTAAATGGAAAAAATAGTTTCAAGTGCATTTTGATGTTGCTACGCCGTTTGAAACACGATTAAATTGATATACAATTATGAAACGCATTAAAACATGTTTTTTGTAAAATAGGGGATGCAAATAATTTATTATTCATTTACAGGGTCAACCAAAATAATTCTGTTGCACATTGTTCTAAGGGGGAAAATCATTTGCAGTGTAATTTAATGATGTTTCACTGTTTCAAACATAATGAAATTTATATCCATTACTGAGGTGCACGTTAAATTGCTCACTTAAAAGTATGGTGTGCATTGTGTTTATCGTTCATTAACAAGGGCACACAAAATATATAGGTTACAGTATACGTGTAATAATTACAGTCGATGTGTGATAAGTGCGTTTTCAACATTGGTTTGCGTTTTTAAGTTTAACTAAATTTTTGCATAGTACGTGTTGTGTATAAATTCGGTTGATCATATATATGGATACACAAGGGAATTCGTAAGTATTACAGATTACGGAAGCGAATTTCTTAGGGTGTTACTTTTGTTTGTTATACGCGTTTGCTTACTGATTTCATAAAAACTATACATAACGCCCGGGAGGTAGGAGCTGGTCAGCGGTATAATAATAAAATAGTACTATACAAAACTATAATTAGACTATATAAATGAATGCAAGAAGAGAAAGTTGTCTCATTCTTTCTAAAGATTCCAATGCTAATACACCGAAGTTATGTGAATGAAAAATTTCCTCTCAACTTCATCATTTCATACGCTCGGAAAATATGAACATTTTAAAATGAAGAAGAATCCTTATTTTTTGTTTAATTAACTGACTACTGAAAGACGGAAGTATATTTATAACAACATTTGCAAATTTATATACAGCACATTTGTATACAAATTTAATTAAATAAGATTGTGAAGAAAATACTTTTTCTATAGTAGTTTTATATAAATTTATATAAACTTTTTACTTTTCGAAATAGAAGTTATCTTATATCGCTAACAAGGAAATGAATCAGTATTTCTTTTTATTTTAAGCGCATTTTGAAGGCAAAAAACAACGTTATGCATATAATTAATGCCAATTTTGAAACTTTTTGTTTTCTAGTAACTGTAAAGAATTGGGAACAGATTTGAATTTTAAATAGCACAGCTACCTAATTATAGAATATAATTACAGTTTTGAAAAGATATATCTGAAATTTAACGATCTTAATCCGATTAGGTTTATAGAAACAAAGATATTACAAGTTTAATCTGATAAAGTATTAAATAATACTATAATACAACTTCCGAATACTGATCTGATTTTCATATTTTAGTGAGTTGCTAAATTTTGCTTGTTTTCAACTAATTATGAATTTAACTACGTTATAAAACATGCTTCAATAATAACTAATTTTAATCAAAGTTATTTTAATTTAAAAATCAATCCTTTGATCTTCGCACCAAAGGCGGTTGTTTTGCATTTTCTGAAGTTTGTTAATTAAGAGATTTTAATAAACTGAATTATGTTTTATTAATTCTTAAGTAATTATGAAAGCATTTTGATTTGCTTAACAGCTTAGCTTTTTAATTGAAAATTTATATAATCTTGCACCTGAGATTCTTTTTTTTTTTTTTTTTTTTTTTCGCTATCATCTAGATATTTAAAACACAAGAACTTTTTTAGACAATTCGCCGGCGCTTTCTATTAAACTGACTTTAAGATTTTATTTTTAACAGAAAGCTCTTCATTCGTAATTGTGCAAAATTCTGTTTTTTAATTCTTTTTCAGTTTTAATGAACGTTCTGTTAAAAATATATATCAAATGATAATTCAATCATTATTTCAAATTCTTATGAAAACAATGAAAAAGAAAAGATTTTTTTAATTCATGCTCTTTTCTATTAAAAAATAAATTTAATTTTAAGTTAAATTATTTAAACTAAATATACAGGGTATCTCTTCTTATCGTTGACAGATAGCTAATTCCTAAATCGTTAATTTTAGAGGTATAGTTTTAATTGAAAACTTGTCGAATGTGCCAATCCCATAACTTTCTTCTATCTCACACAGGTTTAACATACACTAACAAGAATCAGCACCAATTTATATAAAGGTCTAACTGAATCTAAAGTTTAATTAAATTCCGTGCATTAGTTCTTGAGATATGACTATAGCTATAATCGTGAAAATCCCGCAAAATGTGGCATAGCAGCGTCACCTGTTGGCAGATTTAGACCAGAACCTAATCAACAACAACTTATGTCAACGTCTAACTGAATCTGAAGCTTGATGACAATCCGTGCAGCAATTCTTGAGATATAGTTACCGTAATAGCAATGAAAAAGTAGCATAACAGCGCCACCTGTTGGGATAATTACACCAAAACGTAAGCAGCATCCATTTATGTCATGATCTGACAGAATCTGAAGTTTGATGAAATTCCGTACATTAGTTCTTGAGATATAGCTATGGTAAAAATCATGAAAAAAGTGGTATAGCAGCGCCACCTTTTGGGATATCTACACTAAAACGTAATCAGCGCCTATATATCTATGTATGTCAAGGTCTAAAGGAATCTGAAGTTTGATGAAAATAAGTATATTATTTCTTGAGATAGAGCTATTGCGGAAATCGCGAAAAATGCAGCAAAGCAGCGTCACCTATAAGGGGGATTTTCACCAAAAACTAATCAGCACCAATTTATATCAGGGACTAACCGAATACTAAGTTTTATTAAATTTTGTGCGTTAGGTCTTGAGATAGAGCGCCCACAAAATTTCTGTCACATACATACAGACAGGCAGACAATTTTTAAAAGCAGTCAAATCGTGTTCAGGACCTTCTAAAACGTATAAATCCGTTGAAATCCGGAAGTCGAAATTTTTTATGAATCCAATACTTTCTTCTTGTAAAGACAGAAGAAAGTAAAAATATTTCACATGTTCTTCTTCATCATATGAAAATCAATTTACGTCAAAATAGTTATTTTTAAAGATTGGGAAATTTAATTTTTTATACGATCCTTAAATTTAGAATAGAAAAAAAATCATTCTTCTACGGCCAAAGCTTATCGAGTTGCGATATTTTGAATTTTATACATTTTCAGTGTTTTCTGGCCCTTTTCCATTATTCTGCGCAATATCTCAAATACGTGAAATGGCAAAAATAATAACATATTCAATTGATAATTTTATTGACATGTAAAATATGCGAATAAATTCCCGGACTTACATAATTTAAATATATTTAAATCATTAGGTCACATTTATTTCCGTTAGTGGAACAAGTGATTTCTTTACCGTACTGTTTTCTGATTTTGAGGCACACTCCAAAATTTGGTCGTTACATTAGATTTTGATTCCTAATATCGGCGAACAGTCGGCAGCATTGTTTGAACCTCTCACATTGTCGGTTGTGGAATGTTATCTTTCTCTTCATAAATTTCACTAACAATTTCTTGATATCTCAATAAAAGATGTGGTACCAAAATTACTTTTTAAAAAGTATAATGTTCAAAATGAATGTCTTTAGATTCTGCCAGGTCAATCGTGAAAAGCTTGTCTGCGTTATCCGATGTCTGTTCCGCATTAAGCGATGTCTTTACCATTATTTCCAAATAGAAAATGATGGGGAAAACGAAAATGTCCTCATTAACCAGAGATACAGTTTAACAAGATGTATTAACGAGAATTAACTGTATATATAATTTTTTTTTTCAGATACACCGGTAAAACTCCGCGCTACATTGAGCCAATTTTTAGTGTTGTAGTATTTTCAACCATCAGATGAGGACAAATTTTACATGAACTATCAGTTTAGATGTATCATGTTAGAGTATACAGTATTGAACCATAATTTATTTTTGGCTCAACCGTTAACTTCTTTAGATTCAACTATTTACTGGGCAAACGTTGAAGAATAAAGTGATAAAATATTCAGCCATAAAGTGGCAAGGATTACTCTTTGCAAACAAGGATAATCAGACTGTGATCTTTATTTAAAGGGGAATTCGCCACATTACGAACATCCAAGCACAAACTGGGACTCAAACCTGTTACTCTTGACTCTTTGCCAGCGTCCAACCACAGAAATGCGGGTGGATACTCTCATGTTCTAAAGCAGTATATAGTGAGAGTGCATAGAACTATTTTTTCTTGTTGGATGTTGATTAGCTCCATTTTTAGGGAAAGTTAGAAATTATTTTTGCTTTTGAACTGTGAAATTTTTTTCAAAGTTAAAAAATTAGTGGTTTAGCTTAAATTTTAAATATTACATGTTTGTGGTTCAGATAATTACTTTACACTGATGAATTGTTTAAATTAGTTTCTGTCACTTTTGGCAGTGTATATGACATACCTAAAAACGGATAAACAAGGGCAATGCAATGTAAGAAATTGTTACAAGCTACTCTATTAAAAAAAAGCGTGGTTTGACGGCTCCAACATTCCATTTGCGACTTCACTAAGGTTCAGCACCAGCTGTAAGAATTAGCACCGATTAAATGAGAAAAAGAACATTATGTTATATCTGTTACTTGTATTTGCTTATTTTTTAACTAAATAAAGCAAAATATGTTCCTTCAAAATTCAGGTATTACAGAGTTAAGGGGAGGTTCTACTTCTTAACACTTTGCCGTCCGCATGTCTCGTAAAAAATACTTCTATTAGTAAAATTGAAATGATTGATTGACACCAGAATTTAGAAACAAATTTATTCGAAAATAAGTAAAATCTTTTCTTCGTGTATTTGATAAAAGGGAATTTTTCATTTCAAAATTCTGGTGTCAATGTAGCATTTAAGTATTAAAATTAAGTTAATTTACGACGTGGTGTCGACGGACGGCAAAGTGTTAAGTCAAAATTTGCAAAATTTGCAAAAAATTTATTTTTTAATTTTTTGCATCCCTCAAACGTGTAGATTGTTGCCTTAAAGCAGCTTCGTGATATTCCAATACCTTGCTATATTTTTTGCTCGTTGAATGTAACGGCCGCTGAAGCCAGAAAACCGCCTTTCTTCGCGAAACTCTAACGGTCGAAGTTTGCGTCTAGAATCGTCGTATCGGAATCGTCTTGAAACCAAGTTTTTCAAACTGGGCGCCTTTTTTTCTCGAGAACTATTCGACGATTTTCTTCATTTAAAAAAAAAAAAAAAACGTAATCGTTTTTGATGAAGCTTATACCACCAAAAAGTATGATTTTTATTGATTAATTACATTTTCGAGCTCACAGGAAGTAAAAAAAAAAAGCAATCACCGAGTTAGAAGTTTACAGCGCGCATCTGCAGGTGCTTCCTGTTGCACAAGGAGTATTATTATTATTTTTTTTACACAAAAATTTTAAATATTTAAGCGACAGGTCAAGAAATATAATGCAAACAGTTAAAATGTTATATCACATTCTTTTATAACCGCAAATTTTTTTTAAAAAATCACGTAAATTTTATGCCAAAAGAGTAGAACCTTCTTTTAAATCAAAATGTTTAGTTACAGATTTTGTTTAACAGGTGAATATTTATCGGAAACCGTTAAAAATTCGCATGTTGAAAATTGATATGTTTTGCATAAAACCAAGGAAACATCTTTAAGAGTAGGTTTTGATATCATGCGTATTCATTATTGGCGATTAGTCACATTGTTCCGTAATGCATTATTTTTATGAAATCACTTTTTTTTGTCGAAATGAAAATAAATAAGCACCCTAAAAACGTTAACAATGCAGACTACCATTTTTATTTTTATTGTTTTAGAGGCTTATTATAAGATTGTATATTATATTCTTATTAACTTTACATACTATGATGAATTTCGTTGGGTATCATCTTCTAATGTTAGTGGTCTGGTCACCACACTTTTCGGCTTAATAGACCAGAAAGCTCATAATCTAAAATCTCGCGTACCACTAATATAAATATTTTTAAAACATAAATACATTAATGATCAATAATGATCAATAAACTTGCATTTTATTGATGTGAAATGCACTTATTTTCTATAACAAATGCATAAATGACTCGGGTTTAAAGTTTTGTTTTTTGGTCGAACATGCCAAAAACACGTAGATTTTCATCGAATCCTGCCTATTGATAGGCGGATGACAATTCTTTCACTCGTGGGGATATTTATGCTCAGAATAAGCCTTTTCTGTTGCATTAATCTCCTAATGACAATATGAAGCCTATTTATTTGCTCTCCATATGTAATACATAAAATAGAAAGCTAAGACTTAATTTCATTTGAATTAAAAAAAATATATTAATTATCCGTACAAAAATAAATAGAAAACAATATTTATTACCATCATTATATTAATCATCCGCTGTAATTTAAATTTTCAAAACTAAATATTTAAAATTTCATAAATATGAATATTATTTTTGTTTTATTATTAATAAAACATAAAGTTGCAAATAATGTCCTGGTTTTTCTCTGGGCCACCAAAATGTCTTCGCAGACCACTGTAGCCCATGGACCAGAGGCTGGCGATATCTGCTCTAATGAATCACATCTCATATCTCTTTAAAAATATCCACACAGATCTATTTACACTTACGCAATATCTGTAATTGCCAAAAGAAACTTTTCGTAAAAAGTTAAACCGAATCATAGAATCACTTGAAACAGTATAAAATATAATTACAAACTGCAACCAAAATTGAAAATGTACAAAGACATCTAGTTAGACATCAACCCAGGCACTATGCAAAAAAGAAAAAAAAATTACAAATGTTTCAATGCAAATGAGAAATTTGAAAAGAATGTTTCCATTCATTTAACATTAGCTTGCGAGTGTCATCGCGTTCGTAGCGTAGGCTGTTAAGGGATTTTATCCCAAACATTACCTAAAATTACAGCAAAATAGACTTAACAGATTCACAAATTAAGTGTGAAATTATAAAACAGTTTCTGCTGTAAATTTATCTCTAAGTTATACATTGTATTTTCCTTACTGCCATTTTAACTTAACAATCGACGAAGCTTGAAACTATTTTCAAAATTCCCCATTCGAAAGTTTCTTTCAAAAGGGCCAATTAAGACATGTGTTCTTTAGCAGTTTTTTTCCATTGATATTTATCGGTATGAAATGCTATCGATAGCTGTCAACCTTCCGGATTTTTCAACTCAACCTAAACCAGAAATTTTATTAACTAAATAAGTTAATTATTAACCATATAGAGACAATATTAATTTAGCTTCCTGGCCTTTTCTATAATTTGATTGGTCATTCGTTTCTACCAGTCGATTAAATAGACTTTTCTCTTCTCTTACTCATTTCGTCTTCTGTCTCTTGACACGAAGACCTATCCTCAATTATTTCTCTGGTTTACATTATGTTTATTTGACTTGTAAAATAAAACAAGTTGGAAATTGTGCGTCAAACGTCACAAATGAGGTGCGTTCGTACTATAACTAGTTTTAAAAATATTCAGATCTTGGTGCAATAGCTGTTGCACTCTTATGCAAAAATGCATGAATACGAAATTTATTTTATGCGCAGATTTCCATATTATACATATTAATTTTATTTTACGAAATTAAGTTTCAATACACTTTTACAAACAATTAATTACAATTCTGTTACATTAAAAGTATACTGTACACAAGTATCCAATACAAGACAATATAAAAAAAATCACCGTTATTATTTCACTGAAAAAATTCATTATATCGTCTGTTATTATGATATGATTAATTTCCGTAATAAAATAAGTACATTTTAAGTTGGTAACATTTTATCTTTTGTTGTCATTTACTGAAAATCTCAATGGGAAACTTAAGCCTAGCTTTGAAAATTTCAGAAATTGAAATCCATATTTAGACTATTTTCCCATTTAATATCTATTTCTTCGGAAATATCTATCCAAAAAACTGTCGGTAGATTATAGGATTGCTATATTTAAACAATTTTCGCATACTAATTCGGCTTTTAAATTAAGTAATACGGAAATAATATTACTCCATCTTAAAATATGACGTAATGACCATGGAAATCTAGAATCATTACCTATAATGGGATATCATTGCATTAATTACATTTGATAGGATTTAATAAAGAAAACTTTTATTAATATATTTTTAACTTTTGATTCGATTTTTATAAAATTTGAAATGACTCGACAAAAAGCAAAGGTTATATATATTAAATTTCAAGCCACTCGGTTGTGTAGTTTTTGCGCTGTTATATGCGGACAGAGGGACGGACCAGACGACTATAGGTGCTATGTATTTATATAATTACGAACGCACCTACAAACAGAAAGTTTTCAGCTGTGTATGAGAAAAGATTTTAGCCTCTTAAAAAGTATGATGAGATTGCGTATAATTCATATTAATTCTGAAAATCGTCAGTAAACTTCCATACACGTGCATAAGCAATTCTTATCTACTCGACATAAGATAATGTTCAGTGCGCCATCAGTGATTAATAAGAAATTCGATATTAGATAAATACGTATAATCAGGTCTATCGTTATACTTTGAAAGGGAAAGATAAAGTAACAGTAAAAAAAGTCAGTCAAAGAACACGCTGTTTTTAATAATGTTATAATCTCTATAATAAAACCGTAAGTCATGTGACTGTCATCAACAGTTCCGGAATGCCCGTTTCACTTTTTCATATGCCAGGCGGCCATTTTTATTAAAAATTATTTTATCGAATAAAACTTCATAAATGTGACATTTTTAGAAAGATCGTTCAAAATAAATTAATATTTGAGAGATGACTTACGTTCAATTATGTATATATTCTCCAATAACTTCAGTTGAAATTAGCTTCGCAGTTCAAATTCTCTATCCATGAAAGTAAACAAAAAAAAAGATTCATTCGTCGTGAAGGTTTAAAATATTAAACCATTAAACCATGGAGATAATCGTTCGTAAAGTTAGTTTTCCATGAAAGATTTTTTGGAGCGCTGCCTGGTGTCAAAAAAATAATTCGTACCAGTGACACAATCAAAGTTTACCATAATTATGTGCTATACAACTCAACTTCATTCTTTATCTTTTCTTGATGTAAGCTGAATGTAAACAAATACAACTCATGTAATGATATTTAATGAATCAAATTTCGAAACAAATTGTCAGTTAATTTGGTATTTATGTATTATACGTGAAAGGAAGATAGACCACCGAAAATGATTGTTAATCACCAATCATATTTACCATTATTAATGACCAATCGCTTTCAAAACAGTAATTTAATATACATTTACAAAATACATAACATCATTAAGTACTTTTGTGTTATTTGGGCGCAAATCTCGCCAATAAAATTTTTAAAATCGCCAATACCAGCTTTTATTTTTCGCGTGTGCAAATTAGAAACGATACTTTTATTTTGAAATAAAATGCTCTGATGGAACAGCTGTCGTAGACGCACCGGGGCACTATATTAACTATAGATTTGCAATATAGAGAGAAAAAACGGGTTGCTGTAATTAGAATTATAGGCGGTAATGTTGGTGTGACATATTTACGTGATTATCAAAACTGGCTTCCAAAAGTTCAATGTTTCACCAAACCATACTCGAAAATTACGTGTTATAATATGCCGATTATGTCACATTATTCAAGACGTTTTAAATGAGAATAATGATAGATTTTCTTCTTGATTCTCCCGTAATCAAGTCTACAGCCAAAGTTAGCGAGAAACAAACAAACAAACAAAAAAATATTGGCAACAATATGGTTTCAACAATTCAGTGTAACAATCTGAACGATCTTTCAGTGTAACAATTCAGTGTAAATGGTGGATATCATTAAAGACTTTCACAAATTAGACTTCATTGCACCAAATCGTATTAACTAAAATACGCCATTTGGCAATGGATCCAATTACGGAAAACTACTTAATATGTTTAAGAATCTCCTCATTAGCAAGCATATTGCAACTGATAAGCAAACGGATATGAAGCATAAATGCTTAAGTTGGTTAAGCGGTTTTTGTCAAGAAAGATGAAATACATAACAACAAAAAATATGCGAAATGCTACCATGATCGAAAAAGTTTTTGATTTGTCTATTAGAATCTTCCGGTTTGGCGAAAGATTATAGAAAAAAAATAAATTATGAATAAAAGTAACGTGTTACAGTGCTTAACATACATTTAAGGGAGACCAAACTGGTCGCCAGTGGCGGCTAGTTATTAATAATGACTTGAAAAAATTCATAAGCATATTAAGCGTATATACAATTATAATATTAAATAATAATATCATCAAAACTTGATATTCAGGCTTTAAAAGTCGTTGGCGAATGGAGTACGCCACCTGTGCCTTTATGTTTCTACAAATCCTCTGTGTTATATTAATTCTAATTTAATTATTATTTTTTTATTAATTTGATGTTTATACTATTTTTATACTACTACTGGATATTGAATTAGACAAGGATATCATTAAAAGTTATTATTTAAGCTTTAAAATGACTTGGTGTACACAATACCCCACTTGTGTTTTTATGTTAATACAAACTGTTCGTGTTTTTAAAGGTTAAAGTTTACTATCTTTAATGTATATGGTTTCTAAGAAAAAGTAAATCGAAAAATTAATATGATGTTGGAAAACGCATTTTTTCTATTCTTTTACAATAGAAACTACCAGGCCTGTCGACGAGAATCGCCACGAAACTTTTAGAAATGAACAAATATGTGAACCACAAAACTACCGGGCCTGTCGACGAGAATCGACACAAAACTTTTAGAAATGAACAAATATGTGAACAAACTCACAGGTGCAACTTGTGGCATTTCGCAATCGTCAGTAACCCCCGCAAAGCGTATGTAAATTGGGCGTCCGCCCGCAATATAAGCAACTATAAACTAACGAACATGATGTATTTGTGAGATTTGAGGCATTCTGGTATCACAACAGATCACGTACCTCATCATAAAAGTAGTAATTTATACTTATATGTTTTAATTCCATTTTCTCTGCATTTGTTTTTGTTATACCATGCAAGTCAGACTCAAATTGTCTGGTTTCAAATATCACGTGTGCGCGTCCAATTTATATGCCTTATTCCTCAGGTTGCAGGAAATATCTGAATTCCTGTTCACATGCTTGTTCATCTCTAAAATTTTCTGAACGATTCCCGTCAACAGGACCGGTAGTTTCCCTTGTTCACATTATTCGAACTTTGGAATGGACACTTTTATTCAGACTTTGTTAACAATATTTGAACTTTGGAATGGACATTTTATTCAGACTTTGTTAACATTATTTGAACTTTGGAATGGACATTTTATTCGGACTTTTTGGACATTCGTTAATTTAAAAGTTACTATGATTTTCAATAATGACGAACATTGAATGTTATGTACATTTAAATATCATTATGTACGAAGGGAAAAGATGTCATGCTTATTCGCAGCCTTTTTATCAAGTCCAGTGTGAAAATTCAAAGAAAATATTTTTTTTTTCTATCGCATATTATTCATAGCAATTGAAATTGGCAGTAAATATAAAAATGGGATTCTTGTTTTAAGTTTGAGACATACAAAGAAACGCTAGAACTTAAATTTAGTTGAAATATCCAAGATCACAATAAGATATATTGCCACTTCTTTACAGACAGACATTGATGCATTAGTTCTTTAAAATAATATCATCTTAGCTGTCTTGATCTGATTTATTTCGCATGTGACCAAGAAAAGAAAAAACAGTCAAAATTGAGTTATGTCAAGTAAAATGTTTTAAATCAGCGGTTCCCAAAATGTATTGTTATGTAACCCACCTTAAAGTTGAAATTTGTTTTTCAACACACCTCATATGTAGATATATAGAGGTCTTTGTATTTTCTATCCTATGTAAAAGGAAATATTTCCTAAAAGCTTGCCTTTTTTGCAGTATTATATATATATATATATATATATATATATATATAATTTGGTATTATTATACAACAAAACCTTCGTTTACTCTGCATCGAAAAATGCGTTTATTAGTACGTTTAAAAATTTACTTTAAAGGTCAATGCAACATTTTGCACCAATGTGAGAGGATTGAAACTTGTACACTGTTAAAAATTTTTGTAAAATCACAGAAAAAAAAACGAGACTCTCTGTAAATTTACACTAGTTCTCCGTTAAATGCATTTGATCGAGTTTCTCTGTCATCATTTTACAGACATTTCCCTTTTCTTATATTAGATCCCCTGTAAGGATTTCCGTGTCTTTATTTAAAGATATTTTTATATTTGTTATAACCTGTAATTTAAAATATACACTTTTAAAATTCTTTTACAATTTTATTAAAAATATTAAAGAAAAAAATTTGGTTTAAAAATTGTTTTATTAAAAATTACAATATTTTAGAAAGGGGAAATTCATCTCTGCGGAGTTAGCGGGGATTTTTATCGACTATCACTTTGATCAAAATATAGAAAGCGAGTGCGGTTATTTAAAGAATAAATTTTTATTTCAATCTGGATTTACAATTTAGGTAAGATAATTTTCAAATATTATTTTAGTCCATTTTATAATTTGTGTTAATATTTATAAAAAAAATATATAATATATTATTAATAGGTCTCGTAGAATTATAATGACATATGCGTTATAAAAAATATATCAACCTTCTAAATACATAAATATTACAAAAAAAGGAAATAAGTTTAATCTTCTAAACTTAAACATATGAAAATATTAAAAATCATTTCCTTTTAAATAACTTATATGCATTAAATTTATTTTTCTTTTATTTACAAAAAAAAAAAAAAAAAAAAAAAAAAAACCTTTTCCAAAAAGATTTTTTTTTTTCAAAAAATATTCGCGCATTATGAGAAAAAAAAAAAATATATATATATATATAATATGTATATTGTGTTAAAACTTCGAAAATTTCTCGAAAACATTGTTAAATTTGCTGAAAAAAATGCATTCAAATTCTTTCATTTTTTTCAAAAAAAAGAAAACAAAAGAAAAAGAAAAAGAAAAAAAACTTTACAAGTACAATAATTTTGTCCAGACTAAATCATAAAAGACATACTTGGCACAAAACAGTAACATCCCAAATGGTATAGTGGTTATAATCCCTGTCTGCCACCCGGATGACACCGGTTCGAAGTCCTGCGTTACAGCGATTAGAATTAATTCAAGTATTTCTAACAGCACCCATATCTGGCATGGAATCGGCGTTTCCTGTCAATGATTTTTTTATATATATATAAATAATAATAAAGATTTTTTTAACAGAAAAATTTACAGTAGACTCTGTAAATTTACCGAATAGTTTCTCTGTTATTTAACAGAATCTCTGATTTCTAATCTCTGTAATTTTACATAAGACTTAAGATAACAGATTACCAGTAGATTCTCCTTAATTTCACCGTTAATTCCGTATGCCCGGTAATTAACCGCGGGCATGCGGCTAATACGAAAGTATCGCCTTTAATAAATTACAAAATTTACTTGAATACATAATATATTTTTTTTGGATAAAAAGCTTTGTGGAGTTGTTAGTTGTCAATCTAAAAAATATATATCATATGTAAAAAATCTATTGTATTTTTTAATTTAAAAAAATTGTTTCTTCTATGTTTTGTGCGCAGAAATATTCGCGTTGAATCATCTGGAACAAGTAATTTAAAAGCAATGTTGCACAGACGAACACTACATTATTCATAAAGTCTATTAAATCTATTATGGAAGGTTTACCCGATATTTGGTGTAACAGCTGCAGCGGTTCTCAAACTATACGTCGCGATCCATCAGTGGGCCGCGGTCGATGTATTGGTGAATCACGGAATTATCGAACAATTTTAGAAAATAAATTATGAATTTTTATCTGCGATAAAAATATAACAAACACCATATTTTACATCTCTAAAGTAAAAATTTTGGAAGAAATATCGATAAAAATTTTCTGCAAAAGACAGTGTTTTATTAAATATTGTGTAAAGATCTGTATTCTGTGCAGTGTTGCAATATTATACCCGCTGGATGTTCGATGTCGCTTATTGAAATCAGCTTTTAATTTTTTCTGGTGGGATCTTCCGTGATCAGGTCTGCTACCATTCCGGGTATCCTAGAAAAACTCACGGTTCCGCTTGTTCACGTAGCGCGGGCAGAAACGAGTTAAACCGCGTTCGCGGTTATGATTAAATAAGACGAGAATTTCTTTTTCAAAAAAGCGGTTGCAGATTGCTTAGGCGGTAATCAGGTCCAAGTTTCAAGTTGCTCTCTAAGCAATATTTAATAAAACACTGTCTTTTCAACAAAGTCCGATTCTTCCGAAATTTCTTCACGATTTTTTACTTTAAAGCTGTAAAATATTGTTTGTTGTATATTTTTTTAATTTATAATTATTTTTTAATACAGTGGCTCACAAAAGTGTTCGTACACTTTAAAATTTTGCAGTAAAAATGATTTTCCCTAGAATTGATTTAGAATATGAAGTCCAATATATTTTCACACCATCTCTATGTTATTCTAAATAACACCCAGCATTTTTTTTTAATATTGGCTGTTTTCTTTTTTATCTAAAAATAAAAATAGAAAGAGGGAGAGAAAAAACACGCCACAAAAGTCTTCGTACACTGAAACATTTTCGGATAAATTCATAATTAAAATTATCGTCTGTCATTTTATTTTTATTTTTGCATTTTGGTGACATTAAAAAATAGTTTGGCTTTATATTTTACTTGATTGGTCCGTAATATACTATTTATTATTAAAAATGGCTCGTAATCGTAAAGAAACAACTAACAGCATTCAAAAATTAATTATCTTTCATCATAATAGTGGTAAATCAGTTAGAAATATTGCTAAATTAGTTAATTTATCAAATTCTACAGTGCAGTATGTGATAAAACGCTTTAAAGAAGAAAATCGGATCGAAAACAAAGTAAGAAAAGGTAGTCCGTCAAAATTAACACAACGTGATCAAAGAATTATAATTAGAAAAATTGTAAAAAAATCCACGTTTAGGTGCTGTAAAAGTTGCTACAGAATTTAATGAAAAATATTCTACTTCAATTTCACTTGAAACTGTTCGACGCTTTACTGAGATCAGCTGGATTAAATGGGCGTTCTGCCCGTAGAAAATTTTTTGTTAGTGCGAAAAACAGAAAGCCCAGGCTTTCCTTCGCAAAATCAATGATAAATAAACCCGAATCGTATTGGAATAATGCCTTATTTGCAGACGAAAGCAAATTTAATATTTTTGGCTTCGATGGGCGTATAATTGTATGGAGAAGAAAAAATGAAGAACTTAATCCCAAGAACTTAGTTGGAACAGTTAAGCATGGTGGTGGAGGTCTCCTTGCGTGGGGGTGCATGGCAGCATCATGACTAGGTAATTTATTATTTATTGATGGCATAATGGATCATGCTCTTTATTTAAATATTTTAAAAGACAATTTAAAATTATCAGCCCAAAAATTGGGTATTGGAAACAACTTTGTTTTTTATCAGGATAACGATCCTAAGCACACGGCTTTCAACGTTCGCCTCTGGGTGTCTTTATAATTGTCCACAAGTTCTGAAAACACCACCTCAGTCGCCGGATTTGAACTCAATAGAACATATTTGGAGATAACTGGAGGTTGGAATACGAAAACACGATATTAAAATGAAAAACGAACTAAAAACTGTAATGATCGATGAATGGATGAACATTGATGAAGAAATTACAGAAAAACTTGTGAAATCTATTCCCAGACGTTTAAAAGCTGTTGTGGATGCTAAAGGATACCCTACTAAATACTAATTTAACAAAATGTTACAATATTTACTAATATGTAGCGATTTCTTTAAAGTGTACGAAGACTTTTGTGAGGTAACTTTTTTGTTATTTTTTTATTATTGATTTCTACAAAATAAAGTTTTACTGTGTATTTAAAATAGTTTATGAAGTTTTGTTAAGAATAAGGTATAGATCTTAATCTTAAATACCCATTTTGGAATATTAATTTTAATTAATGGATAGAGCACTATTTTATTGAAATATGTAAGTGTACGAATACTTTTGTGAGCCACTGTATATTATTTAAAAAAAAAATGATTGATTGTTCCGCTATCCACTGGTGGTCAAGACCAATAATTTTTGAACCACTGTCACAAAAATATCACGTTAAAACTTTCATAAAAGGTTTGAATATATATTATGAATAATGTTTTGTTCATCAATGTAACATTGTTTTAATAGGCTTACGTTTAAACATGTAGCTTATTGTGTACCCTTCTAAAGCTAATTGAAAAGTAAAGATTTATCGTTTTTATCAGCAGTCATGTTTTTTCGACAGCAGAAAAAAACTGCTCGTCGTTCTATAAAATACTGTTCAAAAAGCTATTTATATATATAAAAAAAGTATAAGTTTCTTTACATCTTCACAAATTGATTATTTACGGAAGTAATTAATTATAAAAAATAATTACAAACAGTACCAGAAAAAATGGTTAGAGCGATATTTAAGCATTTGATTATGCAAATTTGTTCATCATGACATGAAAAAAAAATACAAAAACTTTCTACTTTTACAAACAGGCTGCACTTTTTACTAACTTTTATATTGAATTTCAGAAACAAGTTTCTTCTAAATTTCCGATTCATAGGACTTGCTTAGCTATCTTTTTTTAAAACATTGATATCGGCTTTTATTCTTATTCTTATTATTTTATTCTTATTTTATTAAAATTCTTATCACCTGAAAGTGATTAAAAATTCTATAAAAAGATTTTAGTTTGAAAAGAATATATATATATATATATATATATACATTATATTGTAACATGTACTGTATCGAAATTCTTTACATTTAGTTAAATATTATATTATCTGTGACTACAAAAAGTTCGTCATTTAACGGTAAATTACATTATTTCGACGAAGAAATGTAACAAACCATACAACTGTTAGGATGAAATATAGAAACAAAAAATGTAATTTAAAAAAAAATATTTATATATATATTTTTTAATTGTATTTTTTAGCTCAATATGCGTAACAGCAATATTTAACAATGTTATGCCTCTTATCGACGGGGAACCGTACGATTCACAGATAAATATTGTTCAACTTTACTAATTGCCGAAACGTCAGTGAAGGCTCACTGTGAATACGCGAAAAGTTTTTGGTTTCTGTCTGTCTGTCTGTCCGTCTACCCGGAATTAGCTGTGTAGTTTTTAGTTACATTTGGTTCATTCATTCGAAAAATATGGAACATTTATTTTTTGGTCATAATGCTTTTCAATGAGAAGTCAGACGATTTTTTAAAAAATTTTAACATTCACCGAAATAAAATGTCGCATTGGGATAATTGTAAATGCTAAATTATGGATTCTAAATTTACGAAATGGAGATTTTAATTTAATCCTATCGCTTTGAAAATTTGCCAATATATTTATTAGAATTTCGAAATTAATTGCATAAATTATTGGGAAATTTTATGCATTAATTTGAAATACATGAAATATTTTGATTTCTCATTTTTTACAAAAATTTCCAATGCATTTTTTCTCTCTCTTTCATTAAATGGTTGCTAAGCAACTACATTTCAAAGAATATCAACAAAGGAAAATTCAAGTGAATCGCATTAGTTTGACACGAAATTTGATTAAAAATAGGTAATTTTTGGGTTATATAAGTTTTTAACATGCTTTTTTTAATGAAATAGATGAGAATTTATTTTAACTACTAAGAAATGATTACCAAATCGGTTTTCCAAATGAAAATAATAAAAACCTTGAATGCGTAAATTGAATATAAGTCACATAAGAGAAATTTACATTTGCATAAGTATATTTTATACACGAAATTTTATTCAATTTCAGCAAACATATGATGGTTAGTAGTTGAAATATAAGTATTCTTTTAAAAATAGGATAAAATCCCTTGTACAAAGAGATGGTTATTCTAATGCAATTAAAATAGTAAATACATTCAGACAAATACTCAAGAAATGAAACAGCGCAATAACTGGGAAATTGAGAATAAAATATTAAAGCGACAACGGGGAGTTCAAGGCCCCCTGAAGTAATGTATCGTTATTCTGAAACAAAAAAATAAAATAATAAGTAGTTTTTCCTATCATTGCATAACATTGTGTTTAATGCGATTCGATTATATTTTATATAGTAATTTAAGCTCTACGAAATGAAGTAATATATGTATTTGTTTTCTTACAATAATCGTTGAAAGGTAAATAAATATCACATAAGGCACTTAAAGCAATATAAGCAGTTCAACATTTGTTTCCGGGTAATATTCTATAACGAAATTAAAACTTCATCAATAAATCAATAATAAAATAAAATAATCGTTATACACATCTATACATCGTCGAATAGAAAACAAAATATAGTTTAAAATGCAATTTCAAATCAATTTATTGTTTTTACCACTTTGCAACATAGATTAAATGTGTTTATGACTTCGGTTTGTCTGGCCGTTTGGCCTTACTTTAACTCTTGTACTTCTTAATAAGCATATCCAGCGTATTCTTTCATTATAATAATAAATATTACTTTCAAAATTAAATGTGACTTGGAATTGACAAGAATGATTCAGCTTAATTTCTAAATATATATCGAAAAATCTTTAGTGAGAGAAAAAGAAATCATGAAAATTAATACCTTCATTTACGATAAACTTACATTAGAAGATTCCCGACTGTTTCTCTTATTGCACGATATTTTCATCACATGTTCTTTCGGGAGATAATTAAAAATTTATTTTCTGGGATAATTTATTTTATGGAAACATTTCTTAATACTAATGAATTCGAAAAAGGTGGGATCTCTGCTAAACACTTATGTCGCTGAACGTGGTTGCAGTATGTTTGCAATTACTTTTCAAGCACCGATATTAAAGTCACTTCGCGGGTAATTGAATGCGTTAGGAGTTTTCTACGCCAACCTATTAGTTTTTAGGCTTGAGCAGAAGTTTGCAGTGAGTAGTTTTATGAAGGTAAAATAAATATTCAGGTATTAATTTTAGATATTTGTGAATGGGGTGCGAAAAATTATGACTTAATGGTGAATTTTTATTATTAGGAAAGCTTGGAGTCTTTAATGGTTATAGGTGTTTTGGGAAATTTAAAAACGTAATAAACATACATTTCTTCATTAAATAATAAATTTTTAGTGATTAAATGTAATATGTTATAAATAATTCTGATTGGTTATTTGCATTTCTTACATAATTTTATAGGTTACAATTATATACACTATTGAAAATACTTTAATACAGCTAAAGTAGATTTCGGATAACATGTATTTTAATTGCATCAAATTCTATATTATGACTAATTTCGATAATTAAGGACACGTTTATTGTTAACGAATACGTAAATTTAACATGATTTATTATTTCAAGTATTAAAAAAGAGCATTAATTTAATCTGTCCAGATAAATTTCAAAACAAACATTTTTAAATTTATGCTGATTTTATATAGTAATTTAAGCTCAACTAAATTTTAATGAATCATAAATCTGTTTTTATATAATAACCGTAGAAATGGAAATAAATATCTTCATCTTCATTTTCCCGAATTTTTAATAGGAAACTAGTATAAATTGTAGAGGTTAATAAATTATTAATGAAATATTATAAAACGAAAATAAAAAAAATGTGATGTTTGAACATAAAAAAAAAGCATGTGGTTATAAATCGGTCTTTAAAAAATGATTATGACGAGCGAAGTGAGTTCTCTATGAGTCATTAGCCAATACACAGCCATTACGAAAAGTTTTTGTCACTGTAAAATTTTCTTCACAACGAAGTTTTTATCACAGCCATTACAAATAAACTACTGGACCTCTACACTTGCAATTCAACTTAGTAATTTAAAATCATATCTATATGTGTTATCACTCGTCATTTTCTCGAAGAGTTCTGATTTTCATCCTGTATATTGTATGTATATATTTATAATAAAATCATCACTGACTGACTCTAAAATGCTCCATTTTTCGACCATTGTTGTAGAAACTATTGTTGGAACCATTATTGTAAGCCTCATTGTAGCCATTTTTACAACCACTGTTGAAACCGTTACTGAACTATTGTTCATATCATTTTTGCGGCATGCATCGTTAAATTTTTTTATTTTATTATTATTATTTTTTTTTTTTTTTTTGCTAAGTACAAAAGATAGTTTTTTAAAAATATCACAAAATTTTGGAAAAAAGGGAACATTAATTGCAACAATTTTCACTACAATTAGCTACTGCTATTGTAATTCACAAATCTCAAGAGTTAATTCTGGAAAAATCTGTTGTAGATATTGGTGATAGGTTAATATATATTGTATAAATATACCGCTTTTTCCTTTGTTTTCATTATCAAAATACCTCTTCTTCCGTAATTATTTTCTTACGTGCTAAAAATGCCGCTCCTAAAGATTTTTTTTTTTAGATTTTTTTTCTTTTGTGTAAAAATTCCACTTTTCTTTTATATATATATATATATATATATATATATATATATATATATATATTTCGTGAAGATAATACGGATTCTTCAGAAGTATTTTCTCGTTTTTTATTTAAATTTCAGCGCACCATTTTTTTTTCTCACAGTATTTGAATGACTTTTTTTACTATAAATCTTTTTTAATTTTCACAATTGCTACATTTGAAAATAAATATAATTTATAATATGGTTGTGTGATGACTCGTTATATTTTTATTTCATACCTGAATAATGACGAAAAGTAAATTAATGCATTATCTTTTTTAATGCATTTTTTTCTTTATTTATCGTAATTAGACTTTACGACTCCCCGTAATGTCCTACTTTGAGTTAGTTATTAATTAAATAGCCACACAGTCATTAAGATGTTAAGTTTTTGTGTCTGATCTCAAATAATTATTATACAGCAGTTTATAATTTAAGCCTTAATTTAACTGCGAATTCTACATTAGACAAAAAACTGTGATAATGATGTATTTAAGAATGCAATATTTTTATATTCTGCCAAAAAGGAAACATGTTTATGAAATATTCGCTATTTTATTCTGGTTTTTCATTGAAGTAAATAATTTACAATCCATAATGAAATGTAATAACAATTCAAAGTCTAAATACCGAAATCATGTTATTCTTTTAGCTTTATTAGTTTTTAAATTTCTCTGTTTGAAATCACAAAATTCATTATTTGAAATTTAATTTAAAATAAACAAAATTAATAAAAATAATACTCATTTAATTAGTCCAATTTTTATTGAAATCACGGTTGTGTATTTGGTTATTGAAATCTTATATTGAAATCCTAATTATGTGTATCTGGTATTAAATACTATTTAAATGGAATATTTTGGACATAAAATTAATTGCCAAATCTCTAATGCGGCATATAAAAAGAACAGATGCATATTAAAGTGTACAACAGAATTTCATGATTTCACGCTAATTTAAAGTCAACAATGAGCACAAATAATTTAGTAAGACATTAATTATCTCATTATTGGTGACGTTAGCACATCGATTTAGAATGAATTCGAAGATTAATTAGTAAAGAAAATGTTGTTTTGATTAAAAACACAATTTAATTAAATTGAAAAAATTCAAAATTTAATTTAATTTAGCTTAATTAGTAAAGCTAAAAACGTATAATATTCAATGCAACTTTATAACGTATTACATTCGTTTATAGTTTAAAGTTTAAAAATTAAAATTTCAGGAAATATGAAAGTTCAGGGGTAATATGATTGTTATATAATGTAGAATATAACATACTTAACTTTACTTCTAACTTAGTAATTTCTAATAAGGAAAATTCAATTTTTAGGTATGGACTTTTCCTTTACTATATTTTTCTTTTACCCTTCATTTTAAATAACTTCAGGTTTATGATCGGGTATAATAATTAGCCATATACGTAATTGATGCGATGTCTGTTCATTTAAAGACTAATAAGGGCCACAGAAATATAATTTATTTGAGCATATATCTAAACTTTTATGATCAATCAGTGAGTAATTAGCCTTTAAAAATTCGACAGGTGTAGGTTGCTTTTCTATATTGAAAAAGGGTTTTAAAAGGGAAGGATGTTTCTGATTATTTCGTTATACCGATTTTAAGAAAAAATCTGAAAAAATTCTATCATATATTCACGCTTCATCGATAATTTTTTAATGCTTGATAAATTAAAAACTTAGTCTTAAAGACATTAGAAATTCTAATTGGTGAATTATAAATTTTAGTTATAAAGACATCAGATATCACTAAATATCATGGCAGATTACTGCTGGTTGCTGCCGAGGAAGATGCTGCAAAACAAAAAGTTAAAAAATAAGAATACAAATCATGCATCCGTCATAAATTCTGCAACGGCTTTCCAAAATTAGTAGAATATTATTAAGAAATATCAGTTTTTCATACAATAAAATGAGATATCTAAATAAATAATTAAAAAAAAAAAAAAAAAAAAAAAAAAGATGCGGTATGATGTCTGTTCACGTAAAGCATTATAAAGACCACAGAAATATAATAAATTTGAGCATATATCTAAAATTTTACGTTTTATCGGTGAGTAATTAGCTTTTGAAAACTACACAGGTACAGGTTGCTTTTTTTAAATTAAAAAAAAAAGTGAAGTATATTTATAATGTAACTGATTTTACGAAAATACTAAAAAAATAAATATCACATACAGTATTAACACAAATTTGTAATTTTTGACTGATTGATAAATTAAAAATTTAATCTTAAAAACATTAGAATTTCTAATTGGTGAATTATAAATGAACTAGATACCATCAAATATCATAGCAGACTACTACCATTAAATATCATAGCAGAGAGGGTGTGGGGGAGGGGGGCTATTCATCTTCCTTTGAGACGAAGAAAAAGCATTATATATATATATATATATATATATATATATATATATATGATATTTCAGCATTTAAATAAAGAATTTATAGCGGTTTGATCTACACAGGAATAATAATGTATTTTAATAGCGGATTAAAAATAAAGGTGTTCTATTTAAAGAATAAATTTAAGTAGTTATCGCCATTTTTAGATTTAAATACTTTGGAATAAATATTATTAAGTAGATTAAGCTATTATACTTTTATCTATGGAGATTGATTGTTTAATTTAAGATGGGATTTAAAATTAATTAATTGGAATTATATATGGAATATTATAAAAAGAAAATAAATTATAGAATAAAAGTTAATTATGGCAGAATATAATTAATTTTGTAATATATATATATATATATATATATATATATATATATATATATATATATATATATATATATATATAAAACCATTAATGAAACATTACCGAAACACCAACAGAAACGTGAAATTATGATTTAGTAAGTAATAATTTATTGACAACGAAATTGTAACCCCAACACACACGCACACACACACATATATATATATATATAGAAGCCAAATTAAAATTACAAAACAATAGCTTTTATGCGATAAGCGATACAGCCGCCAATAACCACACAAATTAAATATAGGCTTTTTTATTATAATATGCAAGTATTTTTACCAGAACCAGACTTCCACACAATATTTAAATATTAATTAACCAGTGAAAAACAACAAAATATCAAAATTAAACAAATCAAATCAGAACAGAAAAGGGAAACTAAAAAGGCTATGGCCTCATCGGCAGTGGGTATAATATATTAACAACATTGTGCAGTGTAAAAAAGTGTAATATATATATATATATATATATATATATATATATATATATATATATATATGTATATATATATATATATTATATATATATATATATATATATATATATATATATATATATATATATATATATATATATATATATATATATATATATATATATATATATATATATATATATATATATATAGTGGGCTGTTTAATAGCCTCTGCTTGTTAACTAGGAGAAGACCCTTTAAATGCCTCAGAGGAGGACTTAAAGGAATCGACTGGGAGCAGGGACTTGATGTCCAATCCGCACCTTCCATCGGTGCAGCCTGTTAGTACCCTTGCCTAGTGCATGGGGAACGAACGCGGATGGGCTTCCTCCAACCCGCTTGGCCAGCGTGGAGGAATTTGGCCACCTCCCCCCTTATTTTACCATGAATTCACAAAACAAATCACGGCCCTCAATTCCCGGCAGTCTGCATGTTCCTGATTACGGCAGCGATCAGAAAGACATGAAGACAGAGGGTGCTAAGAATCACCGGGCTCGGTTTGGCTGCCATAAGTTGATGACCTTGGCTACGTATAATGGACGATCCTTATCTTCTGAAAGTCGTTTACAGGAACTTGAAGAAGAATTAGAAAGAATCAACTGGGACATCCTAGGATTATGCGAAATAAGAAGAAAAGGTGAAGAGAAGATTGATCTTGCCAGTGGACATGTATTGTACTACAGAGGTACAGAAGATGGAAAAACAAGTGGTGTAGGATTTCTGATTCATAAAAGGTGGAAGAATCACATCGTAGAATATGATAGTGCATCAGATAGAGTTGCAAGGTTAGTTATACAAGTGTCAAAAAGATACAAACTGCAAATTACCCAAGTTTATGCACCAACAATTAGCTATACTGATGAAGAAATTGAGGATTTCTATGAAGAAGTAGCTTCAATGCATCAAAAAGGAAAATGCTACATAAAATTAATAATGGGAGACTGGAATGCTAGAATTGGGGAAAAAAAAGAAAGGTGAGTTCTCAGTAGGAATTCATGGATATGGGGTGCGTAATGAAAGAGGAAACAGATTGATTGAATTTGCAGAATGTGAACAGATGTATATCATGAATTCATTTTTCAAGAAAAAGCCACAAAGAAAATGGACATGGCGTAGTGCAAATGGCTCAACAAGTGAAATCGACTACATCTTGACAAACAAAAAGCATCTTATTCAGGATTGCAGCGTTCTCAATAACTTCAATACAGGAAGCGATCACAGGTTAGTTAGATGCAAACTGCTTTTAAATACTAAAGTGGAAAGAATGAAGCTTTTGCAATGCTCAAAGAAATCAGTCGATATTATAAATCTCCAGAAACATAAAGAAGAATTTAATTTAGAACTTAAAAATCGTTTTCAAGTACTTCAATCAATCTTAGAAGAAGAACAAGATGTTACAGTAGTGAACAAGAAAATAACAAATACTCTACAAGAAATTGCAAGGACGATAGCTGGTGAAGCACAAGTAAAGCAAACAAAGAAAATAACAGAAGAAACAAGAAGACTGATGAAGAAACGCAGAGAATTTAAAATGAAGAAAAACTATCCTAAATCAAGAGTTGAATATGCAGAATTATGTAAAACGGTAAGAAAATGTGTTACAGAAGATATCAGAAAATTTAACTGTGATCTTGTCAAAAAAGTTCTAGAAGATAACAAAAGTTTAAAATCAGCTAAGCGCAAATTGTGTGTTGGAAAAAAAGGTATTTTTGCACTGAAGACAGCAGATAGAACAATCACCAAAATCAATAAAGAAATAGTACACATTGTCGAAAAATTCTATAACGATCTATATAAATGTGAAGATCAAAGGGAAATCAACCTACGTGATCCACTAGTAAACATAACAGAAACTGAAGAGATAATCCCAGTGATGACAGATCAAGTTGTACAAGCCATTAGAGGCATGAAAAAAGGTAAATGCCCTGGCGAAGATGGAATTACAATTGATCTTATCAAAGAAGCAGGAGAAGAATTTGCAGAAATGCTAGCCTTACTGTTTTCCAAATGTCTCGAGAAATCAGATGTACCAGAAGATTGGAATAATGCTGTGATGGTGTTACTTTATAAGAAAGGAGAAAAGGAAAACATTAAAAACTACCGTCCAATCAGCTTACTGTCAGTGATTTATAAAATTTTCACCAAAGTTTTAACGACAAGACTTGAATCAGCTCTGGACTCAGCTCAACCTAGAGAACAAGCAGGATTTCGAAGTGGATTTAGCACAATGGATCATATTCAAACAGTAAGGGAAGTTATAGGAAAACATAAAGAATATAATTTACCTCTCTGTCTTGCCTTTATTGATTATGAAAAAGCATTTGATTCGGTCTACACATCTGCAGTAATTACTTCTCTGGAGAACATTGGTATAGACAAACCTTATATCAATATCATAAAGAAGATCTACAAGAAAGCAACAGCCACCATCCGTTTGGACAAAGGAAAAGCGAAGATCAAGCTTGAAAGAGGAGTAAGACAAGGAGACACCATTTCGCCTAAGCTTTTTACTGCTGTCTTAGAGAGTATTTTCAAGAAGCTGGATTGGGAAAACAAAGGGATTAGAATAAATGGGGAATATTTAAGCCATCTCCGGTTTGCTGATGACATTTTAATTTTCAGTAATAGCCCTGAAGAATTGCAAAATATGCTAAAAGATTTGGCAGAAGCTAGCATTAATGTGGGATTAAAAATAAATTTGGAAAAGACTAAGGTGATGTTCAATTCATTTGCATCAAAAAAGAAAATCGTCTACAACAACACTGAGATTAAAGATGTTGAAAGTTATGTGTACCTTGGACAAGAAATATCTTCAGACAACAGTATCATGAATGAAATCAATAGAAGAATAAGAAATGGATGGAGTGCTTTTGGGAAGAACAATATTATTCTGAAAAGTAACATGCCTCTTTGTTTGAAAAGAAAGGTGTTTAACCAATGTGTTTTGCCTGCACTAACTTATGGAGCAGAAACTTGGACACTAACAAAACGGATGGTACAAAGATTACAAACAACACAGCGAAGTATGGAAAGATGTATGCTAGGCATAACCAGAAGAGACCGAAAGAGAATAACGTGGATAAGAAGTCAGACGAAAGTTTTTGACATTATCGAGAGAATTAAATGGCTAAAATGGAAATGGGCTGGGCACATTGCAAGAAGACAAGACAATAGATGGAGCACAAACACCCTACAGTGGTATCCCAGAGATGTAAAACGACCAAGAAGACGACCTAAAGTAAGATGGAGTGACGAAATCAGAAAAGTGGCCGGTGTTAATTGGATGACTAAAGCACTAGACAGGCAACAATGGAAAAATCTGGGGGAGACCTACATCCAGCAGTGGATTGAAAACGGTTGATGATGATGATGATGATGATATATATATAGTGTAATAATAAAGTGTAAAAAATTATATATATATATATATATATATATATATATATAGTGCAATAATAAAGTGTAAAAAAGTATATATATATATATATATATATATATATATATATATAGCGACAGCTATAAAAAACATAACAAAAGAATAAAATGTAAAATGCGGCTTATTTGGAAGGGTTTTAAATATTTTTTTTTTCTAACTTTACTTGTTGACGAGCAGGGAAGACCGAGCTATGCTCGGTCAAAATTAAATTTTTGTTCAAATATCATGACCCATGACCAAAATGACCCACTAATTGAATTTTCTCGAACATGTGACTTAGCCCAACAGTCTTCTCGTGCCGGAAAACCATAGGATGCAAAATTTAGAGTAAATTGAGCCGCTTTTTAGATATTGACCCACAATGACCCAGAAATGACCCACTAATCGAATTTTCTCGAACATGTGACCTAGTCTAATGATTTTCGCGTGCCCGAAACTCGTAAAATACAAAATTTAATCAAAATCGTTAGAGCCGTTTTTTAGGTAAAATTAATTTGATCCGCTTTGACCCAAAAATGACCCCTTAATCGAAAGTTCTCGAACATGTGACCCAGCCCAATAGTCTTCTCGTGCCCGAAAATAGTCGAATACAAAATTTCGTCAAAATCGTTTGGACCGTTTTTTAGATACAATTAGCTTGACCATGACCCAAAATGACCCAAAATGACCCACTAATTGGATTTTCTCGAACATGTGACCTAGCCCAACAGTCTTCTCGTGCCCGGAAACCATTGAATGCAAAATTTAGTGTAAATTGAGCCGATTTACATCTTGACCCACAATGACCCAGAAATGACCCACTAATCGAATTTTCTCGGACATGCGACCTAGCCGAATGCTTTTATCGTGCTCGAAACTCGTACGACACAAAATTTAATCAAAATCGTTAGAGCCGTTTTTTAGATAAAATTAATTTGACCCGCGTTGACCCAAAAATGACCCACTAATCGAAAGTTCTCGAACATGTGACCCAGCCCAATTGACTTCTCATGCCCGGAAATGGTCGGATACAAAATTTCGTCACAACCGTTTGAACAGTTTTTTAGATACAATTAGCTAGACCATGCCCCAAAATGACCCACTAATCGAATTTTCTCGAGCAAGCCCAATGGTTTTCTTGACCTAGCCCAATGGTTTTCTGGTGCCCCAAAACGGTAGGATACGAAATTTCGTTAAAATCGTTAGAGCCGTTTTTAAGATAATTTTTGCACATATATATATATATATATATATATATATATATATATAACCACCCACAAGATTTGCTCGTATTAGAATATATGATTTGTGTGCCTTCGTAGATTTTCATTCTCACTTTATGGAGAACAACAGAGTACCACAACGCTGCAGAGAAAATAAAAAGTACTATTTTGTAAGTGTATGAATCATTTGTACTTTTCTACAACTTAAAAATAGACCTAACATATATAGTTATGCGTTGTTTGTGAATTTCAGTAATGGAACTATTAAACAATGCAAAAGGTGCACTGCAAAAAAAAAAAGTTTCTTTATTTACGAAAATATAATATAGTCACTTACGAACGTATACGATAAACGCTTCCGAGTTTATACATAATTCTGAAATACACTGTTCATGTTAAGAAATCTGTAAAACCAATATATTTTCGATATTTAAAGAAGCATTTATAAAAACAAAGTTTTTTTAATTGCCACTGATTTTCGGAAGCGTTTCCGAGTAGTTTTTAAAGTACATTAATCAGCTTTCTCAATTCGGAACATCGTTTTTTAGGATAGCATTTTCAGCTGCGAATTGAATTTATGCATGCAAGAGTAACAAAATAATGTTAACATCAATCCTGTTAAGGAATCATGTTTGTCTGTAAAATTTGTTTGTTGAACATGGAAACTTTTACTTGAGAATTGATAGATCCAAAAAAACTATATTTCGGGTTAAGAAAACAAATAAAACGCTGTGAAAACTACCCGAAAATCAGTGGCAGAAACAGTAATTTTGTTTCCATACATTCTTTAAATCTGGAAAATGTATTGGTTTCGGGGTTTTTTTAAGATAAAGAACGTTTCACGCAACAGTGGGTATCTCGGAAAATGTGTATTTTAGTCCGTGGTTACATTATATATTCCTAGATTAAGAAGCATTGGTCTTTTTTTTTACAGTGTAAGAAGTTTATATCATTGTATGCATTAAAAATTCTATGTCAATAAATTTGATTTTCTTTAAAGTAATTATAGATATAATGAATAGAGGAATGTATATCCTCTATTCATTCCTCTATTCATTATGACCTAATTACATGGTATACAGGAGTTTTCGTGCTATTTCAGATTCATCATGTAAATGCTATAGTTATAGCTCGGATGAATGAAATTAGCGCTACAGTTCGCAGCCTTGTCCAACAAATAAGAGTGAGATATGCCAGTCCAGGATATCGTTGGGATAGCTCAGTAGGAAGAGCGTTGGTACGGCAAACCAAAGTACCCAGGTTAGAGTCCTGGTCCCGGCATATTTTCGCTCTGTTGGAAAATATCTCAACTATGATACTCCAACCATTGGATATAATTATAGATATGTTACAAGAATTTTTCTTTCAGTTATTATTTTTTTCAATTGCATTTTTGCATTTGTTTGTATGTGTGTGTGTGTGTGTGTAAAATGATAAATAAAATGATTTTGAAAGTGGACATTTGAAAAATTCTGAAAATGAATATTATAAATTAGAAGTAATTCAGCTGTCTGCTAAATATTAATAAACTGAACTTATGCGTAGGAATTACGCATTATATGAAACGGATATTTGTAAAGTTTGAGAAAATTTAAGTTGTTTTGCGCCCTGAGGATATGTCGCATAAAACAGAACTTTATTTTAATCAGTATTAAACATATACACATGTAATTATTAATATAACTATGTAATTAGGGCATCCTCCTATGATTGTACATTGTACAATTTAATGTTTTATAATTACCGCGAAAAAAGTAAAAGAGCTATCCATAATAATACAACTCAAAGTGAATACTTTTGCTTTATACATAATATTAACAAATAAGGCATTGCAATAAAGCGTAATCAATTTATTGCTCTTTAACTGTAGTACATACTCTTTAACATAAATAAAAAGTGATTTTCTAATAAACTTAAGAAACTTTCTCTTTTTAAAAAATCTACGATAACTTTATCATTTTTCAGAAGGTTTACCTGTAGTTTGTGTAAATTTTATTGTTATTAAAGAAAATTCTACTTAAAAATAAGAAATAATTAAAAAATATATTTATCAAAATTTTTTATTCATATTGTTTTTTCTTTTCTCATAATAGTATATATATGATAGGATAATAATTAAAACAGAAAATCTGTATTCTAATTTCGACTATACTTATTCCCTGTACAAATTTAAATGAGTAATGAAAATTCCCTCAACTCATATAATTAAAAGTAAAAAGATGAACAGGATAAATGAAATGCTCCTAAAATTATCTGTTTTTCTCACTACTAATCTACTATTTTATTTTCTGCCTAAGCCATGTTCCTATTAATTAGAATATTAGAATACAGAATCATTTGAAATAAGCGAAATAAATTTCTAATCTAGCAACAAGGTCCAATATGTATAATTGTTTCATTTACGTCAAAACATTTCGAATCATATACATTTAGAAAAGCGAAATACAGAATGCCGTTTACCGCTTTCAAATAACATTTTCACTTTATCCTTAATGTTTCATTTCCTGTAGCAATTAGGCTGCATATAATGCAATACGTGATAATTTTTTCCTACAAATAATAAGATTATAAATTAATTTTATTTAGGAAAATTGTTTTCATGATTCTTTTCTCGGATAAAACATTTTCATAAACTCGGTCTTAAGAATGGTTTTTATCGTTCCATTTTCTTAAAGAATGTGTTGACAACTCCTAAAAACATTACAAATTTACTATAATTTTTTTTTTTTTTTTAAGATTCATTTTTTTTAAAAATGTGTAAAATAATTAAATGTTTATAAGAATATAAATTAACACATAGGTTATAAAAGTCAATAACAGTCAAAGTTATATCACACAGTCAAACTTCTGATCTATAATTACTAATTTTCATTAGAATAACGAATAAGTGTCGTTAAAAATAAATATTAAAAGACTCCACAGCACGCGCGCGCTCAATACCTGAGGGAGGGGGGGGGGGGGTAATAAAAAATAATTGGACCATAAAATGGGCTGACAAAATCCAGAATATTAATCTTTGGGCTCTTCTGAGTTTATACCAATTGGGAAAATGTGGTTGTCATATTTTGCGCACTCACTCCCTTTTAGCACCTGGACTAAAGGTCAAACTCAATTCTAACACCTGTTAAAAATATGCAGCAACCATTGTTCTCATTGGTCAGAATAGAGATAAACGAAGGTTATGTAACCGATTTCTATAAAAACAGTTGAATGATTGGACAGTTTGATGCAGATTTTGAACAATGCAGGAACAAAAACAATATTCGAGATATATAACTTTTTTAAGGAGGGAGATCACGTTGAGCAGCCCTGAAAATGACAATAATTAAACCAGTGCGAAAAACTCAATAGATGTAAAACCAATGAATAAAATACAGCAATTTTTTTTCTATAATTTCACACATTCTTGTAGTTTAAAAAAAACATTCAAATTATATATATTTAGCAATATTATAAATTAATTGATAACGGCAAAAACGGCTTTAATAATATGAATACTAAAATATGTGTTTTGCGCGCAAGGTTAACAAAATTCGACTGCAGACACACACTTAATATTTAATTTATTTTTACTTATACTACTATATTTTAAACTGAACCTAAATTTAAAAGTATATTTAAATTCATTAGCATAATTAATGGTTTTTACAATGATATTCACCAAATTTACCAAAAATTTTAGATTTAACTTTTCCATACAAAATTTTCTGTGACAAAAATCAGACTAAATTGAGGTTCAGCATAAAAGTATTCATGAAAATTAATTATACGCAAAATTTCAAGGGTCTATGATAATTAGTTTTTAAATGAGAGTGCGCGCAATGTCAAAAAATACACTTTTGTGAAAAAGGGCTTCAAAAGTAACTTTATGGCATGACAGGAAATGGCTTTTTACAAGATATTTTTAGCTATATCTTCTGTTCAAATTGGAATTTTTGTAAAATTCTTTTTGCAGTGTATTTGTAACATTTCAAGGTATCCAGGCCCTTTTTTTTTAAATTGATATTTTTTTTACCTTTAATCTCCCTCCTTAAAACATACATCAAGATTTTTTTTTTTCAATTCTAAATATTTATATTGAAGATGAAGATTATAGATTTACACAAAACATTTCAGATTTAAGCAAAATGTTGATATGCTTTACAAAAAGTAATCCATCAGAAATTATTTATGCATTGATTTTTTTTTACAATTTTTTGCAGTTTTGTTACAGCAACGAAGCTAATATCTACATTGTCCCACGAATGAAATAAAATTCTCACCGCTTTAAGAGTATTTTCTTCTTCTTAGGAAGTATTATTTCCGATTGTATCAGCTTTATCACCATTGTCATCTTAATAATATGAAATACCTCAAGCATTCTCTATAATTTCAAAATCTGTTTAACTTCCATTTGTTATGAAAGCTTTGTCTACATTTTGGAAAACTTTAAATGAAGTTTCAAAATTCAGATCACTTTTACAACCTCTCAATCTTATTAATTTTCATCATTCATTTCATCTGATTGCTCAGCATTCTATTCTTCAAGAAATTCTTGGTAAATGATTAACTTCTGAAATACAGCTTTTCTGAACCGACTCGTCATTGCTTTTGCCCATCATATATTTCCTTTCTTAGTCGGTCATCCTTTCCATGCTGTCCAAAACGGTAATCTAGTGTGAGAAATTCGACCTATGCAAGTTTGAAAAATACTAATTTAAAAAAAAAATCGAGATAAACTCTGAAAATACATTTTTCACAGATTTTTCGTGAAATGCTGATATGTCAGTAAATTTTGATGGGTTCGACAGGTTTTTTTCGATTTTTTCCTTTCATTTTCAGATTTAGATCTAGAATGTTTGAGTTTTTTGCCTGCACAGATATTTACGGTCCAATAAAATGGAGCAGTGGTAACATTTTATTTTAAAACTTAACGATCAATTGCTGTGTGCTCAATATTATGCGGTGTAAAAGAAGACCACTATCTGCCAGTAAGAAGTCGTTACAGAACATTTTAGTAAAAAACGCGTAATTGAATTACATATAACAATCGCTAAAGAAGAGTTTATCCCATTAAAATGCTTGTAATATGCTCTTGTAAATCGCTATAATTGAGTTTTGATTTTGTAATGTTTCGTATATCTTTGAATAAAACTTCAGATTGTCCATATTCAAAACCTAAAACTAAAAGGTCTTACAATTGACTAAATCAAACGTTATTAAATTTTTAAATAACTTAGTAATTTTGGGCTCTCTGTAAACAAATTCAATATTCAGATAGTTGTTTTTTAACTCACATACTATCCGATTTTTAAATTTGGAATTTGAACTCTAACTGCCATGTCAATTAGACAATCGTTTACTATTATACTCTAATGACATACAGAGTTGACTAGAGTTGAGAGTAATAATGACATATACTCGTTGTGCAATTTTAATACAAAAGTGTCATTATTGTTTAAACAATAATCGTATGAATAAATAAAATAATACAATCTACATATTTTTCTGTGTATGTTTGGATTACTTTGTTGTTATTGTAAATGACAAAACATTAACTGTTGAAAGAAAACCTTTTTTCGCAGTTTTTAAAAAATTAGTTTTGCCTGCATGGGATCCTTTTAAGTATCGTCTACACTTAAATTTAATTGTGTTCGAGTATTAAAAAATTAAAACATCAATATTTATTGTAGATTATCCAGAGGAAATTTCTGATGTATTTTAGCCAAATTGTATTTATATAATTGCATTATATTCATTTCGTAATGGGCCATTGAACAATAGCCTTATATATACCCCACTTAATGAGCTATAACTTAAAAAATATTAAAACACAATATCAATACTTAAATGAAATGCATTTGCCTAATTATCCCATGATGACACCATTTAAATCTTATCGATATTTTTTGTAATACATTTCAAAATATCCAATAACTTATTTTCCTAAGATACAAAAAACGTATTAATGTTACATTTTGAATGTTTAAAAAGAATAATAACTTTCCACAATGAAGATTGCAGATTCTAAGAAGAAATGTATTGAAGAATTGTATTCAAAATCTGGGATTGATTTTTTAAAACAACATGAGTGAATAATGGAAATAGAAAAGCAGTTTTTAAATTACTCGCCATGGATATCACTAATAACAACTTTAATATTTAAAACGACAAAAGTATAAAAATAGATATTTTCGATATTTTTTTGTATTTATGCTTTAAATTAGGAAGTTCAATTGGAATAATGAAACCGATAAAATAGTGCTTGACATTTTTACTAATAGTAAGTCAAGTAATTGTTTTTCATTTAAATGCAATGTTTAATAAATATTTAAAATATATTTAAATGAATATTACTTAAACAGTATATTTCAAGATGAAGAGATAAGATGATTTTTTTTATTTATAAGTCAGTTGCTTAGAAACTAGGCATATTATCGCTGTGCTGTTTATTGATGGAAAATACGAAATTGAAAATAAGTTGAAAAATACAATTTATTAATATATTAATTAAAATTTATTGATTACACATTCTATTTAAAACTGTCCCAGATGCACCAGTTTTCGCTTCATACCATATTTAAGCAAGTGTTACACAGTTATAACAAAAGTTGACCGACATTTTTATTTAAAATCGTAATCATAAGTGAAAATAATATTTTTTGATAAACATAAATGATGTTTTGCAAACTTTCATCAAATATACTTCAAATTTGTAAAAAATGGCCAATTTTGGAATAATAGTAATAAAATTGTTACAGAGTTTTACGGCTAACATACATACAGAACCCCATTATCAAGTTTTATCAAGATTCAACAACGATTTAGACACGTTGAATATTTTAAAGATACTGAAATGACCCGAAAATTAATTTTGAAAAATAGCACACAAAAATTTTATTTCATAAATAAATTAAAAAATTACCATCAAAATTGCATTAAAAAGTCCTTCCGGCCTGTACCGGGAGGAAAAGGTAGCTTTCATAGTCCATGTTTTTAAACATTCAACTCATTTTAATCAAACACCCCAAGCTAAAATGCTTGGAACCCGATTATAGAAGATTTAACACCGGTTTTTGTTAATACTGAATTTGAATGCTAATTTCAGCATGAGAGTTACAGCATAACAAAAGCAGATTGTTTCAAAATGTCAGCCACCCTAGAATTTCAAACTGCCATATCTCAGCCATTTTTTAAGATATAGCCAAAACAAAAAATGTTCCAGAATAGTTGTATCACGTTCTAATACTTAACACAAACAATTCTTTAAATTTAAAATTTTTGTGTACATCTTTTTAAATTAAAATTTTTTTTTTTTTTTAACTGGCCACCATTTTGAAACAAGATTGCGGATGAAGCTGGCCAACGAACACGGTCGAGACCTTGGTATTTCCTATATACGTACTCAGTCACATCCAAATCGGTTCATAAATAAGAGAGTTACAGCATGATATATGCCAGAGTTATATATATATATATATATATATATATATATATATATACATATATACATATATATATAAATCAACCTTTGAACGGAGGGTGGTTTGGGAGCCTGGGGGTCATGATCGGTGAAAATATACCAAAATTTTCTGGAATTACTTTCCTCCGAACGGCTGCAATAGGTAGCTTTTTGTAATGAAAGCTACCGAAAAGCGCGTTATCCAAACGTCGTCGATTTACAATTTTTCATGGAATTTGGAAAGCTGTCCAACAGGAATGAGCCAAAATCCTCTTGAACCAACCAGCTCTTCCATAACTACAAAAAGCATTATTGACATGGAAATTACGGTGTAGAAAGGTAGATCAGAATAAGAGTTACCAAACTGAACCGTTAAAACACAAATTATTTATGTAAAATAATTCTGTAAGTACCATGAAAATCATTTACAAAATGTGCAAACACACTCTGTATAATTTGTAAAATACCTATTTTTACGAGTATAAGGTGCCTCGTGTGCCAAGCGTACATTGATTTTAAATATTTAATTTGGTAAAAAACTTTCGGCGAAAAAATAGGAGAAAAACATTTCAAACAGCTTTTATTCTGTTAAAATTTTACAGTCTGAGCTAAAATTGCACAGTATTGACATCGCATTTTTTAACGGTTTCATAAATTTAAATATGAAATTGCTGCCCAACAATTTTATGATTCACCATTAGTCATATATACAGAGTCCAGTAGAATTCCAAATATTTAAGTATCTCACGCCCTTCGATTTTTAAAGTAAAATTTGAGAAAAAATAAGTATAAAAGTAATTAAAAATGTGTTGCACGCTCTATAAATGCGATGATTTGAAACGCCATCACTTACGTTTTCCCCGTTCTTTCTCTGCTTACTCCCGTTTTTTTATTTCTTCTTTGATGTTTATTTCCATACTCGTAACCATGGAGTACCTCAACCCATAAAGTTGGTAAGTTAAATCAGGCAGTATCGTTACAGATTGAATTTTTATGTATTACAATTTCAATGGTTTCTATTAAAATGGTCGGATAGTATAGGTTGGGGGGGGGGGGGATTATCACCTTGCTTACATTGAAATTTATTCGGATGGTTTCTTCTTGATATAATCTTAAAATGTTGTTTTGTTTTTATTTTTGTTTTTTAAACTTGATAAAAATTATGTGTTTCTTTTTTTCTATGACTAAATTACCTGCTAGTCATGTCAATATAATAATGCTGCTTTAAGAATTATAATCATAAACCCATTAACTTATATATTTTTTAGAAAGATGACGTTTCAAACCATTGCGTTATGGATCGAGCAACTATAGAAAATTCTCATTTGTCTTGAAAAAGGCTTCGGTGAAGGCGAAAACTGTAGGCATAGAAATTATTTTACTGTTTTTATGGTTATATATTTGCTTATTTGGGTTTGAGATTGTGCTTAACCTAAGTGTGACGTACTTTCTTCTTGTTTAATAACACAGGTCGGCAAAAAAGTATATAAAAATTTCCTCCCTGCAAAACATATAGGTAAACTGTACGAATATACAAATATAATGTTCCTAAATCTAAATATGACATTAAAATTGCACCAGCACTTACTATTTTTCCGAAAAACAGTTTTATAATAACGACAAATAGTGAAGGATTATCATATTAGTTTGCAATGCTAGATAAAATTGAAATCATTTAAAAAATATTTTCACTGTCTTAGATAACAAATTGATAAAATATATCATGAAAATCTAGTTCATTGGCACTTCTATCGTGCATTTTTCTTTTGTTGTTTCCCGCCCCCTTTCGTGTCCGAATTTATTATTTGCTATCCATTAATATATTTTTATTCCTTATGCCACGGTAACTCGGATAATTCATTTTATAAATCTTTTTACAGGTAATTTACATATCATTATATACATTTTATTATTTACACACTTTCCACTTATATTATAGAAAGACATAAAATATTTTAATTTTAAAAGCATAGCCCTCCTACCTAAAAAATAGTACGTGATATATAATAATTTCATTGTCATATTTTGATTTAGTTGCATGAAATCTATAAGAGTCAACCATTATTTTTACAGGGAGGATTTTCGTGCTAGCCAGTGTAATCAACGAAAGTATTTGTTGCTTCATTTGTTTTCATTATTTAATGCAGACATTTTAAGCACGTAATTTTTGCTTTTGAAAAGAAAGTCTGTCTTATTTTTATATTATTATTTTTAATCTAAATTGCAAAAATTCCTTTTAAATATAGTGAAACTACTATTCCATCTATTATGAAAAGAATTGTTCTGAGACAAAACCTAAAAATATATATATGAAAAACTTTCAGCGTAAATATTTAACTTTTATCTCTCTTTTTTTCCCCTTATATCTTAATACCATTAAAAGTTTTAAATGTAAAACCTTTCAAAGTACAATAGAAAATTGCTTCAGACTTTTAACAGAAAAAAGTTATCTTATATAATATTTATAAATTACTTTTATTGGAAAAGCTATGTTTGTCAGTTGGATCTAAGTCACTTTGATAGGAGCTATTTTAGCAGTTTAATTATTAAAATTCACCTTAATATTTTATATCGCAAAACAGTCCAATTTGAGAAATAATTTAGTAGAATGTAGGAAATATAATTTTAAGCAAATAAAATATAATAAAAAAAAAATAAAGACTCAATACAAAAAACTTTTTCCAAAATTAAGAAAAGGGTTGGTATAAAAGAAACTAAATGATTGATAAAGCTAAAAATTATTGTATTAATTATATTCTTGGTTCCTTTTTATTATTATTGTTTTCTACGTACTACGGAGCTCTGCCGCCTACAAGCTACGCAATCAATCCCCGTACAGTCACCACGAGCTCTAAAAACACGCTAATTTGCTCTGTTTTAAAAAGATTACTCGATGGAAGATGTTTAATAGTGATTTAGTAGTTTGATTTAGTAGCGTGAAATCTTTCTGAACCAACCATTATTTTTACAGGGAGGATTTTGGTTCTGGTCAGTGTAATCAACGAAAGTATCAATTTTCATCAATGAAAATTAAAGTTCTCATGAAAATATGAAAAACACATTAAGAAATTATCTTAATCTTATAGTTAATAATAACTATTTTACTTTTGACAATAAAATTTATAAACAAAATAATGGGGCCCCGATGGGTTCACCTATATCTGGACTTTTAGCAGAATTTATATTACGACCTTTAGAAACTGATATATTTCATAAATTAGATTTTACACCCCATACATGGCTTAGATACGTAGACGATTTTTTCATTATTTGGCAACATACGGATACCTTACTTAATAACTTCTTGCACAAATCAATAACCTGGATTATAAGATTAAATTCACTTTAGAAGTGGAACAGTTCGGATATTTTCTGACTATAGATGGTAAGTGCTGAAATTCTGTTTTTAAATGTGTTAATGCGTAACGGCTGGTTCTCCACGAGTGGATGATTTCATTTCATTCCAATTTCATTCGTTTACTTAAAGATCATCTTTCATCTTTTTAAATTGAAAAGTTTTGTTACAGTATTCTGAATATGTTCGAAAATGTTTCATAATTTGTGCTTGATGCATGATTCTTCTTCCTTGTTGCTTTTTGAAATTGAAAATGGCGCTATCAAGGCTATTGAAATAAAAAGACCTAACAAATTCAAAACGAGAGTGTTCCATAATTATTGAAACTCTTTTTGTACGAAAAAAATAAACTATATTGAACATTTCTTCTATATTTTTATAATCAAAACATCCAACTAAATTTGAAATTTCATGAATATAAATATTTAAGGATTTAGAAGGAAATAAGAACAGCTCCAAGCACATATTTTCAAATTTGAATGTTCTTCGAGGATATTGAATCTCTAAAGAACATAAAGTGCAATACTATTCTTCAATAAGATCATATTTCAAGTTAATGAAGTAGAGAAAACATGAATGTTGGAAGGATTTTTGAGCTATGATTTATTACGAATTGTGACGGGATATGACAGCAGTTGGTCGGATTGTTTGTGATGATAAGAACTATCTAAAGCCAATTTGTTTATATATATGTTTTTTTTTTGTATTATTTGATGTACATAAAAAAGTCTCAGTGGTGACTTTCATGAATATGAACTTAAAAATAAAGATAGACTGCTCTAGCATAAAAAATGACAACTATAGATCTTCCGAAAACATAAAATGAAACATTTTTTAACTTTTAAAAGTTCCAGATACATTCACTTTAATAAATATTTAATTTGAAGAAAAAAGTATGAATGTAACATTCTATTTCAAACATTTCATTGTGTAATTTTCTCAAATTCCAATCTAGTTTTCAATATGGCTACGTGACACGTGTTTTCATTATTTTCATCTTTTATACTTCATTTCGATTTCTCATTTATTAACACTTTCCAACATAGTTGAAGAGTATTTATGAACTAGGTTTCTCTGTCTATTTGTCTGATCGTTTTCTAAATCTCGTTGCCATGTAATTTTATTATGTTATTGATGTTTGGTATAGAACGCTCGGTATCGAAAACTGAATGTGTAGTATTTATAGTTCGTTTACAGGAAAACTCATAAGTATTTTGTTACAATGTGTTCTATGAGGGAAAATCGTTTTAAAAATCGTTTTAAAATTTTTAAAATGTTACAATATTTCAGACATAATTAAATTAATATGCATCACTGATGTGGACTAAAACAAGCTTTTTCAGGAGTATAGAATAAGTATAATTTATAATTCGTTTACATGGATGCACAAAAGAATTCCATTACGTTATGATCTACAGAAGAAAGCGTTTGAGATGTTATAATATTTCAAACATAATGAAATTAAAAAAAAATGACAGAGGTGCACTACAACATGTTTTATATAAATTATGGAGTGCGTAGAATTTATCATTCATTTACAGAGACAAACAAAAGAATTCTGTTACATACCGGACTATGATCGATTTCATTATATTAAAAAAAATGAAATTTCTCAACAATATTCTGTTAATGTTGAAAAGTGTTCATAATCTATGTCTGATGCATGATTTTCGGTGTTATTTATAGTTTATTTTGATGTGTTGCAAGATTGCTTACAGTGCATTAAGAAACATGAATATCATTTTCCAGTGTTTAAATAAGATTTAAAATCTGTGTTGTAGTAGTTTATAAATTTGTATTTAGTAAACATGATTAAGTGTTAAATATACATAATGCGAAACGAAAAATTGCTTCGAAATGAAGCAAACTCGATTTATAATTTATTACGACATTAAGAAGTATTATTTACCAGTGTGCAGTTTAGATTTACAATCTGTGACATGAAATGTAACATGAAATGAACCCCATCCGTCCTAGAGATTTGTTCCTCCAGTTTTGAATCACCTTGTATATGTAACAAAACTTTCAATACTTCTTTTTATTAATGGATTAAAAACACCCAATTAAAATTGAAATTGTACGAGTGTGAAAACTAAAGCTGTTATAACCTCCAAGAACATCTTGAACAGAATTTTTTTTTCTAAAATTCTCTTGATGGTATTATTTTCCAAATTAATGAAGTTGGGAAAATTTAAGAACTGAAGAGATTTTAGAGATATAACTTATCATGACATTCGACAAGAGTTGAGAGCGATCCACAATTGTTTGTTTTTGGAAAATAATATCTGCTTAAAACAGTCGTTTGAAACTGGGTTGTAAAATTCATTCGTGAACCTAAAAGTATTATTAGTGAACTTCATGAAGATCAAATAAAAATTAGCGAAATAGCGGTCATTGATGTAATTAGAGGTAACAAGTATCGAAGATAAGGATGTAACAAGGATTAAAGATTTATTAATGCCTAGTATTAACTTTAAATTGACAGTGTCATAAGGGGTGTAATTTAGGTATTTTTTTTACTTCAAAAATCTGATAATTTTTTTTAATATGGTTGTTTGAATTTAGAAAATATGTGATGTTGTTATTTACGTTATTACTCATCTGTGGGACGTTTTTCATTTGTATTTAATAAAAAAAAGCATATTGGCTATAAATATTGGTGAAACTAAGCAAAAGTTAACGTTAGATTATCATGTCATATATAATAAAAATTAAACATGTTTGAAAATTTAAAAATTTTAAATGCGGTGTCTGTAATATGGTAATTTAAATTAAGAAAGTATGAGGCTTTATATTCAAAATAATTTGTTACATAACAATTTAAGATTTCAAACACCCATGTGAAATGAGTTTGAATCATTTTATTACATGCTTTCTTTTAACTTAATAACTAACTTAATAATAACTTAACTTTTAACATCTCTGTATGTATGTGGCAGTCAAATCTTGTTACTTATTTTTCACCCAATTCCTGTTGCCACAGAGTTTTAAAATGAGGAATATCTATGTATTCCTGAGGGCAATACGTGAATTAGGCATAGATTTTTTAAAGTTCGGTCCCTAAGGGGGAGAAATGTCGGTCTAAAACTTGCATTTTCCTCATAGAAATAACGGTGAGATTGTTTAATATGAATTGTAATAAAATAGATATATTGTTACAACATTCATCCATTTTAACCACATACCGCATCATTATGACGTCACCATTCAGCGACTCACACATTTGTGCTGTATAATATAAGTTGATTTTTTTTTGTGAACTTTAATGAAAGCATGTTTTTATATTTTACATTTAATTTTTGAGTTTATTATCGTTAGTTTTACTTTTGCATCCTCATTGTTTCTGTTTATATGTATCAACATTATTTTCGGAATTAAAAAAAAGCATGAATATTCTTGGTATTTGCTTACTTTCCAGCCGACCATGAAAACCTCACCCCATAAAAATAATCCTTCGCCAAACATTGTGAATTATCGCCAATAATGGATAAACGTGACATCAAAATATACTCCTAAGCTATTATCTAAGTTTTATGTAACCCAGATTAAGTTTCGAGAACCGATGTTTTAATTGTTTCTGATAAATCTGTGGATAGTAAGGGAAAATTCCATAATTGGGTTTGAAGCCAATTGGAATATACACTTGACACCACATTGTTTCCAACATCACTCATACTGACGTCACGCTTATGCATTAATGGCATTAAATCGCATTATTTATGAAAGATTTTGTTCACCCTAAATGGTCGACTGAAAAGTAAACAAGTACTGTATTTTTTATATATATATTTAGTTGAGATTAGTTGTCTTTGACATGAAATATTTTGCTGTGATTTAGAAAAGTAAAATATATTTGTAATTGATTGAATGTCGGGGAGAAGAGCCTATGACACAAATTAAAAATTTCGCTTCATTTTCACCCATTAATTTTGTCTCCATGCTGAGTATTTACGAGTAATAAAAACTAGTTAAATGATAAGTAAAGTAATAATATTATATATATTTTTTTTTATCTAAAGTAAACAAACTTGCATATTATGAAATTGCAATATTTACACTGGGTAATCATCAATCATTCCTCACAGGCTCTTTTCGAACAAAAAATCCAACTTTCCAAAATTTGTAACACAGGCCCTTATTCCAGACACTCATTCAATTAGAGAGTGTAATTAAGCGTTAAATATACATAATTCAAAAAGAAAATACTTCAAATTTATTCAGATAAAACATTCCCTCTTTTGTAAATGTAAAGTATTCAATATTTATATTACATTATTAAAATCAAAATATCGAAATAGAATTGAAACTCTGCGAGTTTGTAAACTAAAGCTGTTAGAATAAGGCAGCACAAAAATAATAATTTCAAGCGCAGACGATTTTTTTTCACAAATTTGAATATCCAATAAAATATTGAATCTCGAATAACAAAATATGCTATAAAATTCTTTTCATGACATCATTTTTCAAGTTAATGAAGTAGGGAGGGATTTTCAACCTGTGATTTATTATGACGGTCGACACTGTTCAAAGGAGCAATTTGAAACACATTTATACATTTCCTTCGCGAACATAAAAGTATCATTCGTGTACTTCATGAAGATCAAATAAAAAAGTAGACAGAAGTTAATGCAAAAGAAAAAATAATAACTTTTTATTATCGATGTAATTTATACATTTATTTTTTATTTTAAAGTTCTAAATGCGTTTCTTTTAACATGCTTGTTTTAATTTATAAAGTATGTAATTTTATATTTCAATCAATTTTTTAAAAAATTTTTAAGAGTATATTTCGTTGAAATAAAACATCATGTGACATTTTGAGTTCTTTTTGCCATTTTAACACTTTCCAACATAGTTGAAAAGTGTTTATGAATTCGGTTTGTCTGTCTGTATGCCGTCTGTCTGCCTGACTGTCCGTGCTCTAACTCGCGTAAATATACTCGGATCGTTATGCAATTGATATATGTTATTGAGGCTTACTGTGGCATGTTCGGTATTGAAAATGAAGTGTGAACCACTTATAGTTTTCTTACAGGGACACTCAAAAGAATTCCGTTACATTGCGGTATATGTGGGAAAAAATCATTTGCGGTTTATTTTAATGATGTTACACAGTTTCAAACATATTGAAATTGATATATATCATTGAGGTGCACTACAAGAGACTAATTATAGAATGTGGTGTGCATAGCACTTATAGTTCTTTTACAGGGATACTTAAAAGAATGCCGTTACATTACGGTCTATGAAGAAAATTTGTTTGCAGTTTATTTTAATGATGTTTTACTATTTCAAACTTATTGAAATTGATATATATCACTAACGTGGATTACATGAGGATTACTATAGAATATTGTATGCATAGATTTCATCGTCTATTTACAGGGATGCACAAAAGAATACGGTTAAAGTACTGCTTATTAATAATAATTGCTGGGAATGCTTTTTCAGTTGCTGAACGCGTTTTTAAATTTGACTCATTTTTTGTCTGTTACTTGGTATGTATAAATTGTAAAGATTGTATACAAGACAGCACAAAAGTTCTCGAGTACAGTTCCTTTTTTTGTCGAAAATTGCAGAAGGGAAGTTTTAAACTGTTACGCGTTTCCTAACTGAACTAAAATTTAGCATTCTATTTAGTATATATACACATCTATAGATCATATACAGGGCTGCCCAAAAAAGCTGAAATATTTTTCCGAATATTGTTGGTAATGCCTGAAATTGGATTTTTAAATATATTATGCGTTTTCAAAACTGTTTAGTTAGATGTCATCTTACACATTACGGTAAAGATTTTCAAAAGTATTTTGGAAGTGTTAGAAAGGGTTACATAATCTATGCTTGACCCATGATTTTTCGTTCTTGTTTATAGTTCACTTTAGTGTATGGCGATATTTATTTCAAACTTTAATAAATGTAAATATTATATTACAGATTTTGTAGCGAGAAGTGTTTTAATGAATTTAGAAAAAATATATTTAAATTTTGTGTTTTTAAACTAAATTAAATTATTATTTAATATAGAAGTATAATAAACTATCCACTATTTTCCTTTCATGATTTTTCCAAATCTTTCCACGCAGGTGTTGATTACTGTAGAGAACTGATAAATAAAAAATACAGATTTAATAATAACGAATTGAATAATAACCTTCCATAAGTTATCTTTTCCTTCAAAACGCGTCAAAAACTGTATCTATCGATAAGGTAATTATAAAATGAATGACACTGAACACGTAAAATGCCAGATTATAATTGTATTCAAAATTACTCAACTATTGAGGAAAATGTTCAGGGCAAATATATCTTTAAAACATATTCTATTTTATTTAAAAATTAAGATATATCGGGCGATTTATGGTCATGGTGATTGTCTTTTGTACCGATAGAAATTTACTTCCAATTAGAAAATGCATTCAAAATGGGATTTGTTGCGATTTTTACTTTTAGAAATCGCATGTTTTACAACGGACGGTATATGTGATAAAAAATGAAATTTAATTTTTATATGCATTTTTGTTCTTATAACTTATTTTCAGTGGTCGTAAAAACCACTTTTATTTGTATCGCGCTACAACTACAATTATTTTATCAAATTTGTAGTTAACTACAACTACAAATACTTGTTTTAAAAAGTAGCGACTACAAACTACTTTCCAAAAGTAGTCACTTACTTCGCTTCAATCTAAACTCGAAATTGAGGAAAATGATTAATACAGTGGCTGTCGCGTCTGCCATAATTAAAAAATGCGATACAATAGAGGGCATTAAAAATAAAAATATATATAACAATACAAGAAAATTTTCTGTGATATTCTTAAAAATGTTAGTTTATACACATATTAAAATTTGCTTAGCGAAATTAAGAAAGATACACAATACATTAAACATTTTTATATAGTTACAGAAAATGAGGTTAAACTATAGCTTATTCAATTTTTAGGGATACATGAAAAGAGGCTATATTCCTGGACAAGCGATATAATGAGGGACAACTATTGTACATAACATATTTATGTATAACTATTCACTGCAGAAATTGCATTTGCTATTCTTATAATAATTTGTCGCTGACATTCAGAAATCGTTGCGTAAAAGCCTTTATACACAAAAAAGGCAAGTTACGGTAACGTGATTTGAAGATTGGCACTTCTTTTCTTCTTTCTTTTTAAAATTTTTTTCCCTGTGTGGGTGCTAGCTACAAACTACTGTTTTCTTTGTATTGGACTACTCGCTAAACTACATTTTTCAAAATATAGCGACTTACTCTTACAAACTACTAGAAAAAGTAGCAACTAGTATAGTTTCGCTACTTCTAATCACTGCTTATATTTAGAAAAAATAGTGTGCAGTATGGAAAAAGGACATTAAAAGCAAATCCTTTTATTTTACGACTTGAACTTACCGAGTTATGATACTTTGAATTTTATGAATTGTCACTAGTTTTTTTTTTCGCATTAAAAAGGGAAAAACGCATGTTATAAAATTCAACAAAAATTTTGTTTTAATGTTCTTCTAAAATGTATTGCACCATTTCTCTAAATATAACTTATGGGAAACTTTGACCGCATTAAAATGTTATTTCGCATTTTAATATGCATATAACCCCTTGTCAAACAAATGCCATATATAAAAGATATTCTTGATTTATATACTTTTGTAATTGGATGTATGTTTCTATCATTAGCGGGTTAAGGGTCCTGTCGCACGCGAAAACAACCGCTCGCTAATGTTAATCCTATGGATAGTTATTTTACAATATTTCGTTTGCATTTCAATATTTTTAAACGATTTGTTTTTTAATGGATAGATGAGGTTGATCTCTAAAAATATTGAAATGCAAACGAGATCTTGTAAAATAACTGTCCCATACAATTAACATTAGCGAACGGTTGTTTTCGCGTGAGGCATCAGGACCCGTAAGGGATAATCGCCATAAAAAGCGTTGCCAACTTAGCTTTCTTTTTTATTTACAAAAAAACTACTATCCTAGTAGAATTTTGGTACAGTAAATTTTGCTTTATTTAATGACATACATTCTGTGATTAAATAAAATAAAAATTATTATACTGAAATTCTGGTTGAATGGTAATTTTTTTAAATAAAAAAGGGGCTAAGTTGCAACATAACCCCTAAGTATGAACAGAATGAAATAAATCTAATCTAAGTTTACATCTATTTTTTTCGCTATTTTGGATTTTTAAACATTCTGTAATTTGCATAGTTCTATTAATTACATTACATTTTTTTAAATAAATGTCTCGTAGATTATTAATGCAAATTATCAAGGGATTATAAATGTAAAATATAGAGTTAAATAGATGGTCTGTTGCTAACTTAACTCATTTTTTATTAAAGAAAAATTATCATCCTACCAGTATTGTTGTATACTAATTTTTTATTTTATTTAATTAGAGAATGTTTCTGATTAAATAAAACAGCATTGATAAAACACTAGTATAAAAATAAGGTAAATTTCACAGAAAAATATTTGTTTCTGAAAAGCTTGAAGTAATTTTCTATTGTTTAAATTTAAACTTTTCAAGGTATTACATATAAAACTTTGAATGCATTAAACCATATATGAAGCAAGAATTAAAAAGACAGGTAAATTTAAATATTTACGTTTAATGTTTTTTTGTTCGTTTTCTCGGAATAATTGCATAAATGCAATTATTCCGAGAAAACGAACAAAAAAAATTATGAATTATAGATATGATGCGCGTAATTATAGATATGTAGCTATTATGAATAATAGATGAATTAGAAACTTCAATATTTTTATAAAGTTGATTTCTGCATTTTACAGAACAAATATTTCTAAAATTTATTTTAATTGGAAAAATGCTGGGGACTAAATATATCCGATAAATATTTGAATTAATAAAGTATAAACGAAAAGGAAATAAATCACTTAAAAAATGAAAATGAAACTTTCTTTCATTATTAAACAGGCGGAATCGTTGTACAATTCAACGTTTTCGGTCCACGGGAATCGTCGTGTTTATGTATTTATTAATTCCATGACAGTTCTTTAATTACACTAGAGTTATAAGAAAATGATAATCATGCTTAAATGGTTCGTTATTTGATGAATGTATTAGTCATTAACAATCGAAATTTTTTATACATGTTTTATTAAAAAGACATTTATCTATTCATGATACTTACTCTTCTGAATCGCGCGTCCTGTTCAATTTATATTAATGACTGTTTAAATGTTAAATTTATGATACTTGTTGTATTTGTAATCAAAATATGTTTTATACGTTACTAACTAAAACAACGTAAAGTGTGTTAAAAAAAAATACTGTAAACTGCGTCTGACTTTTCTCTTCAGGTATCCGTTAGTTTAAGCAGCATTTGAATCTTTCTTCACTTAAGAAATCAAAAGATTTACGAAGATTGTTCAAAATTTTGGAAAGTACGTTTCTTCTTTTAGAATATACCAAAAACTAAATGCATAAAAATGGGTATTTTTAATCGTTTTAGTCATCTTTTTATACATATTAGACATTGTCTGTTTTAGATATTATTTGTTTTGCAGCACACTAAATGGAAGTACCTGTCAGTTTTACAATTGATTTATATTTTAAATACGCAAAGCCCCACCTGCTTTGCTGGTCGAGTTTTCCCAAGTGGATCTCAAATTAAACGAATCTGGGATTGGGGACCCCACTGCCTTCGGCAGCGTACACCCGTGCAGGCTACGCTTTCTCCGCTCTCGAATCAAGGGAAACTTGAATTATTCTATTTTTTTTTTATTTCGACCCAGATTTAAATAAAAATTCAGCATCGTCGTTCACATTGGTATCGAAAACAACTTGCCATTCTTCAATTTCATCATCTTTCAAACTACACTTCCAACTTCATGGCAGTAGAAACATTATCGGAGAGTTCTTTCTGTTTAAAAAGAAAATTCTAAAAAAAAATAGGCCTCAGAACGCGAAAAAACCCTAAAATTCGTCTTAATAATTTGGGAAAATTCAAAAATCGCGGGGAACAAAAGTTACTATATCGGGTTCATCAGATAGAAACTGGATTTTAATCAAAATGTCAAAATAGCGCCACGAAATTCAACAAGAAAAAAAAAGCTAGAAATCACATTAAAACTCGCTAAAAATTCAAAAATTTCAGAGCACAAAAATTTATTATACTGAGCTAAAAGATTGAAACTGTATTCCTTTTACGAATCTAAAAATAATTGCGGTAAAATACGAAAAAACTATAAAAATCGCAAAAATATTAAATCTCACTGCACCAATTCCGAATAAACTTTATCGAAAAGAGGACAACTTTTAGTATATAGGGGTAAAAAGATTGAATCCGGATTCCTTTTACTAGTTTGTAAAAATTGTTAAACATTCAAAGATCAAATAGGACAAAATTTACTGTAGTGGGCTAAAATATTGAAACCTGATTCCTTATCGCCGTAAAAAGCGAAAAAACGTTAAACATCACATAAAAAAATTAAATAAAAAAAATCTGATCAAAACTCCAAATAACTGGTTGCAAGGTGCATAACTTCAGACATACAGATACTTCTATCCAAATCTCGTAGCTTTGCGTGCAGCGGTCTCTGCAGAACACAGCACAAAATAACACACAACACCTCCATCTTTATTATTATAGATGACTAATTGTAATCTGTAACTGTTATAGATCAATTTTCTGTTAGGAAAACTTGAAGCATTATGTTATTTATGAGTTCATCAAGTCTTAAGTTTATATAATAATTAGTCATCGTCTTCAGATCAGCATCTTAAAATACAATTTTTGTTTCCATTTTCCTAGAAATTTCGTATTTTTTCCTCAACATTTCCTTATAAAATACTGTTATCTTTACAGAACGTACTTAAAGAAGCGTGAAATATGTGTTATTTTTATTTGTATGAGTATTTATTTTTATTCGAAATGCTATGTTACGTTTAAAAGGCATAGACACGGTGTGCTGAAATGTACGGATTGTTAATTCAACAACAGTTAACGTGACAGCTATTGAAATCACCCTCGCAAGTTGATTAATGAATTTCAGAAATTTCATTGCAACGTTTCCTTGTTTTAGTTCCAAATGTCACTGACAGATGGCGTTATGCTGTTTAAAAATGTTAGAACGCTCACACTAGCGTATAAAAATTGATCACACTTCATTCAATTTTTACACTTCATTCTGTTACATGTTAAAATGCTACAAAATGGTTTGCAATTTAAAGCTGCAAAGTTATGTTAAGCAGTATAACAGTTTGAAACAGGGCAACGCCATCTATAGATAACAGTGAGAACTAAAAGGAAACCTAATAAAGAAATTCCGACTTACACATTACTCTTCTGCAAGAATAACTTGCATAGTTGTCAACGCTTATACTTATTATTGGATTTTTTAAAAAAAGGCCTGTAGATTACAAAGCATCCTGTATATAACATATGGAATAAAAAAATAGCGTTTTTTCTATTAAGCTAATTTATTCTTTTCAACAAATGTGTCGATAAATCAAAACTTACATTGAAATTGTTTTGAAAATTAAAGAAATATCTATATACAAAGTTAACTATACAGAACCATCACTTCAGTTATGTATTCGTCTGGCACAGAAACACTACCATGAATGACTCTATTTTTTATTTTAATAATCGCAAAAATTTACCTACATTTCTTTTCAGTAACTTTTCAAACACTTCTTTTATATTGTTCGCCACGCCTTTTCTATCGTGTAGAAACTTGTTGTTCGGCACATTTGTGTACATATTCAAAAAATCACGTTTCGAATAGGAATAACTAAATAGAAGTTTTGTAATCTAAAGAAATATTTTCACAAATGTGAACGGTGAATAAAGCATAACATTAAAAAAATGAATTTGAGATTGTTGGTATGAAATTAATAATATAAAGCCATTTTTAAAGAAAAAACAAAAATAAAAATAGTTAAAAAAAAAATCTATGTTGTAAGCATTCAATGTTTATCTTAAAAATCACGCATAATTTCATGACTGCAATTCATCTAGCGCTGTACAATATTTTTACAATATTTTAATTAGGCGTTACTTTCATTATGGAAAATTCACCGCTTTATTTACGCTTGATAGAAAGCGCGAACTAGATTTTATTTTGCTCTGTTTTAAATTAAAGCTGTGGGTACACTGCAAAACAAAATTTTTGATTTTACGGTATAGTACTGGCATCACAGCTGCTAGTATTATACGTAAAATTAATACTTAATCATTTTTTTTATTACATAGAAAACTTTAATATGAATTCTTCCTATTGCTCGGCAAACATCTAAGTGGTAGTCGATCTCCTTCCAGGTGCGCTCAATCACGTCAGGGGTTACATTCGCTATTGCTACGTAAATTTTCTTCCGTATTGTTGAATTTTTTTCAGCATAAACAATGTTACGACCTGATTACGAGTTATTTTGACCATGATTGCTGTGAACTGACTGAGGAGTGAAATGGCATCGGCGCATTCGCGCAGTCACATCAAGATCAACGCAATCACCACTACCAAAACTCCTTTAGATGTTCTACAATTTCACGTTGGTTTCGTACCCATTGATTGCATATTTCTTGTGCAATTTATTTTTAAAATCTTTTCCATGACACTGTATTATAACTTTATTAAAATACGCGAAAAACGATTTTTCACCATAGACCATAATGTAACAGAATTCTTTTGTGTGTCTCTGTAAACTAAGTATACAGTTACAGATTCCATTTTCAATAGGGAATATCCAATGATAAACCTAAATAGCATATACGAAGCTCATGGTAATCCAAGTATATTTACGCGAGTTAGAGTGGGGACAGACAGATGACCTCGAAAATCGAAGTCATAAACTCTTTTTAACTGTGCTGGAAAATGTTAAAAAGATAAATTTTTAACTCAAAAGTAATTATTGCTAAAATTTCAGTTAGACCATTTTGTTTTTTTTTCCATTCGAAAGAGTTTTTAGTTTTTACTGAGAAAATTACAATTATAATAAAAAACTACAAAACAATATTTATAAAAAATATAGTAAATATCATTTATTTTAATAATTTTCATTCATAAATTTCACCTGTTATTTGAATAGTTTTAATGCGTCGTTGTAACATAAAAATCCCGCTGTTTCTGCTACGGAGATTTACATGAAAGCTGTGTCAGCCAAATTGTTTAAGACAAAATTGTTCCTTAATTGCCACTCACGCAAAAGTTTTTACTTTTTAATTTGAGTTGGAAATCTAAGAGATGCGGAATTTTTAAATTAAAGGAAACTCTTTTAAAATGAAGACAGGAGTTCTCAGAAGAGAGTATTTCTGCTTGAATTTTAAATTGTGTTGACAAATATAACTTCAAATTTAAATAAAATTCTGAAAATTTTTTAGGTCGAAGGAGATTTTTTGATAGAACTACTAATTATGAAAACAAAATGTACTTTTCAAATGCCATTTCTGCAATACTTTCTCATTTAGCCAAAAATACACTGTCTATTGTTTTTCAGAAAGACAGTATTAATTGCTTCTCAAAATGAAAACGCAAATATCATGAAGAATATATTTAAAAAAGAGTATAAGTAAAAATTGTGACCAATTAACGTAAAAATATAGTATGTGCTTCGATAAAGTATTTTTTGGAGATAATTTTCATTCGCATTTCCAGAAATTATAAAAGCCTCAATGAAACTTCCAGTTAGCTTTTCAAAAGTACATAACATAATGTTACATAAAAGTATATTAAAGCAATTAAATATTTTGTTTTATTTAAATATGGCAGTTTTAAATTGATCTTATAAAATACATCTAATACCATGGTTGACAAAAAATTCACTTTCCCAGCTCTTAATTGCAGCTCTTAATTTTCCCAGCTCTTAATTCCCAGAGATATCCTTTTTACAAAATGTCCTAAATATAGGATGGTAGGTACAGTCCAATAACTATAAATTTTGTACATATGTTGTGTACTTCGCACTTGTGTACGTCTATAAATTGTGTTCACATGTTTTGCAATTACTCCGAAATATTCAATTTTATTCAACAGTATACACTTGACATTTAATAAAACAAATATTAAAAAATATCCAACGACCATATTCAACACTTATCAAACATGAAATCTATTTTAACATTTGAGCAAAAATAGAAATCCCAATACTACTTGTAGAAATTCGATAAATCTGAGCTGTCCTGTATACATGACGATGGTAAAATATGGGTTAATGTTACCGTAAATGTAATTTTCTTAGTGCTTTGCGAGAAATGGATACAATGTATTGGTTGGTATAGAGCAGGGACAGCGAACCTTTTTACGTGCACGCGCCAAAAATTCACAAAAAATATTTTAATGTGCCAAACTGTTACACAAAACTTACTGCAACATAAGCTGCTTATATGAAACACTAGTTAATAGAATCAATGGTTTTCGATCCTTAAACAACTAGTAAGAAAACTGTTTTGAAAAAAGTTGTTGTACGTATAACTAGCATTGTTCAAAATGTGGTTTTATGTGATTTGTCTGTATTTTGTAATCGGACATTTATTTAATGAAATTTGGATTAGGAAATATTCATTTGAGATGCACATATTGTAATAAGATAAGAAATTTTACGCATTTTTATTTCAGTAATTTTTAATTTATTATTAAAGCAATTTCTAACTCATAATAATGCAAGTTGCAAAAATAAAATATTAATAAATTATTAATGAAATTTTTGTTGATGTACTTTTGAAAGACAGTGTTTTATACATGGCTCATATATGGTTATTTTAATAATATACATTGCAGAACTGGGTTCCGTTGTCAGTTTACTGCAGTGACTGTCTTATGATATTTATCTTAATAAATAAAAGTTTTTAAAATTCATAGAGAAAGTCAAAATAGTTACGTGTCTTAAACACTGCATAAGCAACACAGTTAAAGATATCCTAATGTGTCAATAGATGTAAAAATAATTAAATTATTAGTCTGTATATGTTAAACAGAATTTTAATTATTATAAAAAAATAGGAACATGAGTTTTTTTCTCTATAATGATTATTAAATTAAAATTTTCCACGAGCCAGAGTAATTGCCGTAAGTGCGACTTCGCTTTACATAAGTTCGCCATTCTTGATATACAGGTCGATCTTGTCGACGAACTTGATGAGCTAGAAGTTTTGGAGGAAATACAGAAACCAAATTATGGAGAATGTTCCAAATTGCCTGTGATCTCGTCCAAAACAATTCTATCCAAAGCAGTAGTGTAAATAGAATTGCTTAACACCGTAAGTTATTAATACGGAGAAACATTGTTGCCAGCGGTGCTAGATTTCAGTGATCTGCGTAGAGTTCTTACCAGGTAATTGCTTGAAAGTTTACAGATTGAGTTTAGGATGTCTGTGTCTCTGCTTACTGTGTTACATTGTTCTCATGCATTTTTTGACACGAATTGGAAATAGTGCGTTATGATTGTTGAATTTGATTTCAGTAAAATTAATTTTACACAGTTATCTTGATAAATACTTTACAGCTTATAAAATTCGTTACAATAAAAATACTTTTAAGGATAAAAAACAAATATATACATGAAAATTCGGTATTTCTTTGTTATAGGAACCTTGGTATAAGTCAGTATTAAGAAAGTGTGATTCTGCGCCAAATATTATAGTAACGAATATAATTAAACAATCACGAAAGGAAACTGCGACCAATGAAAACATTTCTAATTATTTATATGGCTTATCTATGTTATATATTTTATTACATTGTTATATGACCTACTTATGTATAAACAAGAACGAAAAATCATGCGTCAAGCATAGATTATGTAACACTTTCCAACGCTTCCAAAATAATTTTACAAATCATACCGTTTAATAAGCTAAAAGATAACATCTAAGTAAACAATTTGGAAAACGCATAACATATTTATAAACATAATTTCAGGAATTTCCAACATATACAATATTCGGTAAAATATCCGAATACTTTTATTCAGTCCAGTATAGGATCTATAGATTTGTATATATACTAGATAGGATGCTAAATTTTAGTTCAGTTAGGAAACGCGTAGCACAGTTTAAAATTCTCCGTCTGGAATTTCTGTCAATAAACGGAAATGTGTTCGCGAACTTTTGTGCTTCCCTGTATAGGATCTACAGAATGTATACACACCACGTAATAGACAAAAAGCGAGTTAAAATTAAAATCGCGTTCAGTAACTTAAAACGCACCTCCAGGAATTATTGTTAACAGACAGTAGAGAATTATTTTGTGTGTCCCTGTAAATGAACGGTGACTGCTATACACACAATATTCTGTAGTAAGCCTCTTGTCTTGCACCTTAGTGATATATATAAATTTCAATGCGTTTAAAATAGTGAAAAATTATTTAAATAAACCGCAGACGATTTTTCTCCATAGACGTAATGTAAAGAAATTCTTTTGACTGCCCATGTAAAGTAACTATAAGTGCTATGCACACCCTATTCCATATTAAGCTTCTGGTAATGCACCTTAGTGATATATATAAATTTCAATGCGTAAAAAATAGTGAAACATTATTTAAATAAACCGCAAATGATTTTTCCCCATAGACCGCAATGTAACGGAATTCTTTTGAGTGTCCCTGTAAAAAAACTATAAGGGCTACACACTTCCGTTGAAATAGGGAACATGCTATAGATAACGACAATAACATATAAAAATTGCAGAGCAATCCGACCATATTTACGGGAGTTAGAGCACGGACAGACGGTCATCCGGCCAGACAAACCGAAGTCATAAACACTTTTCAACTAGGTTGGAAAGTGTTAATTAAAAAAACAAATTTCTCAATTATGTATTAAATGGTGTAAATATAAAACAAATTGTTTGTGCATTGATACATTGAAAATTATTTCATACAAATATAAAAGTCTGATGGCATTTTAAAAATATAAATGACTGTTGCCAGAAAGTGCTTTTGAAAATTTTGCTTTTCTCGTCAAATTTAACCCTGCACATTTCTTTCTCGTGCCAAGGACCCTATAATGAAGAAGTACCAAAAATTCACTGTGTAAATTCGTTAAAAATTCGTATTAATAATACGTTAATAGACATCGGTTGTCAGACTTCTGATTGGCACTGTGTTCTTTAGCGCACCATTGCTGTTAAGCAATTTCTGTTCATACAAATTCTTTTACAGCATATCTGCAAGTAATCTGTCTGCCTATAATATGTAAAGCTTCAGACGTAATTAATTCTATGAAGATTGCAAACTTTCTCCTTTTTTAAACAAGGCATTCTTTTCACCTTTCAATTGCTTCAGAATAAAAAAAATATATTTATGGTATTAAAATTAATGAAGAAGGAAAACATAAATCTATATTTCACAAAGTATTTGCATTCATTTCAATTTATCTCCAAATTGAATACAGACTCTAGATCTAATAAAGAAATTGGGTTTTTATAACTTTTTGTTGCATTATATTTTACATATTTTTTATTTGAAACATCACACTAGGTGTTTGAGCTGAGAATTTATTAAAATAATTTTGAATATGCATATTCCAGTTCATCATATCATGCGAAACAAAAATAAGTAGAAATTCAACATATGAAATTCATGACAGGAATAAAAGATCTTTATTTGTCAATTTTAATATAGTGCATTCTTTTCATTTTGTAACTTTGCTAAAACATATTTTTCTTAGATTTGAATATGAAAACTCAAGAAAAATCTTTCTTATCATATTTATTGTAAATTTACATGACTTTATATTATTTCTTTCGGACTTTTATTAACTTTTCAAATCTCCATATTTCATAATTATTTTAAATTGCTTCAAGCAATGCTTAGAAACATAGGGATTGAGCATAGCATTGAGCATAGGAAAAACTACTCTCAATGGGAAAAAAAAACTCCATATTTTACGCAGTTGTTTCGTTTATGAGTAATGTAATTTCAAACACATTAAAAATAAAAAGAATCACTTTTATTCCTGAAGAGAATATCTTAAAACAAGAAAAAAATCGTGCGCGAAGCATATTTATAAAACACTTTCCAATGCTTCCTAAATGCTGTAACGGAACTTTACTTTTACAAGGTGAAAGAAAATGTCTAAATAAACAATTTAGAAAACGCATAACACATTTGAAAACCTGATTTCAGTAATTACCATCCGCAGCCAGGAAGGTTTTTGAATTATTTTGTGAATCCTTGTACATTATCTATATATCTGTATATATATTATATAGTGTGCTAAAATTTAGTTTAGTGACAAAACGGATAATACAGTGCCAAATTCGGCTTTAGCATTTTTCCACCAGTAGTTATAAATACATTCGAATATTTTTGTACAGCCTTTTATATCTATACTAATAAAAGAAAGTTTCGCTCTGTATGTGTGTGTGTGTGTGTCTGTCTGTCTGCGATTACTAGCGAAATCTAGCGCACCTAGAACTCTGAGAATTTAGTTGAGGGTAATCCAAGATCTCTCCTGATGTACCCGAGACTGAGAATTGTAATATTTTAATAATTAACCAAAATATTAACTAAAAACTGATCAATAACGCATCTCTTTCTTTGCGAGCGGGCTTTCAGCACTCGCACATAGCCCAGAACCCGTTTTACCTCAGCGAACGAGAATGAAGAATGTGTTTATTTCGCAATTCTGTTTTAACTTATATCGACTAAACCCTTTGGTTTATAACAAAAAAACATATTCTGAAAGATAGCATTTTTACGTCTCAAATGCCACAATCAATTTGAAAAAAACAATTATCCTGACCCTTTGAAAAACATTTTTGGAAAAGGGTTGTTTTCCCGGATACTGTTTTCTCCCTTACGACAATGCCCCCCAAGAGCGCAATTTTAGAAATATAACCAAACATATGCTTTTAAAGCCGAAACCTTTTTCTAATCGACAGTATAATTAGTTTTAAAACATACGAATTTTAACCTTCTTAAAGATACCAGCGAACGCAAGTCATTTCATGCCTCACAAAAAGATTTTTTTCTTTATTTTTAAATAAAATCTGAGAAATTTTCGATGAAAACCCATAATAACGGGTGTTTTTTCGTGGTCACGCTGGGTTTCGGGTAACGTTTTCACTTTTTAATATGCATATATTTTCACATAATTTTATAGAGGACTTGGAAAGAGATACACTGAGAAAAAAATATACCTCCTTCAACTAGAATGAATAGTTAGACTGTTTCTAAATCCCTAAACTAGAAATATAGAAGTCCGAGCTATGCGAATAGGATAAGCAACTAAACTGAATAGACGAAATGATCGAGAATTTCTAGTCTCTTGTTTTCTAGGTGACTAAACTATAATGAATAGTGTAAATCTCTAGAAATTATCACTTAATTTCTTGAATGAATGTATGAACTAGCATTATAGTTACTATAACTAGAGTCTTGTGTTCGCATCTATTTGCAGACATTTTTAAATAAGTTTGGCCACGAGAATATAGGAAAACACACTTGAATTCTATTAGGAGACTCTAGAACTCTCTAGTAAAGCGAACTAGAATTTATAGGGAATGACATGGAACTATTTTTTCTAGAGCCACAACTTAGATTCTAGTTGAGAGGTCAGATTTTTTTGTCAGTGTATATTTATAAATGACTACAATTTCAGAGAGTTCGGACGACAAAAATTATATTTTTTTTATGTTAACGGACCCAACACGAAAACCAATAAAAAAAGCTAGACGAAAACATATTTATATTACAACCAGATAATAATATTTCTGACGTAATTTTTACACGAGCTGTAGAACCTTTTTTTTATTTTATTTTTTTTATAACCATTAAAAATTTCATAGGGTTTGGACAACAAAAGGTATATTTTTTAAAACTATGAAACGACCCTACGTGAAGAAAAAAGAAAATGTTTTTCGAGCACTTTTATCACTAATTATCAGTAATTTTTCGCGATTTTGTCATGAAAAATATAAATTCGTCAAAATCGGCTTAAAGATATAAGTTAGAAATTTGGGGATTATTTAAGGTTTTATCACGTTAATAGTCAACGCTGGAGAGGGGAGGGGGCAGCTAGTTATCTAATATTATCTACAAATTTGTAGAATGCCCGCCTCACATTAAATTAAATTTAATTAAAGTTAAGGAAAAAACGCATAACACAACTAAAAACGTACATTTAGAAATTGCCTTTAATAGACCGCAGTGTATACAATTTTTTTTCTTTTTTTGCGTAGTCCTGTGTATGAATTTATTTATATTCTTCAATCATCTCTTAGTATACTGAATATAGTTTAGCTGGAAAATGCATAGCTCAATTAAAATATACCCTTATGCAAAACTCACGCTCATACACACCAATGCTTACGAATTAATTTGTGTAGCTATCTACGTGACTTGTAGAATGTAGACACACCACGTAATATTCAAAATTTTAGTTAAACTTTAAAACGCAAACCGCAACTGAAAATGCACTTACAGCATTTCTTGATCATAGATAATAATGTAACCGAAATGTTTTGTGTGTTCCTGAAAATGAACGATTTATATACATCATATTGTACAGTAAGCATCTTGTAAACTGCAAAAAAAAAAAAAAAAAAAAAAAAGAAAAAAGGGGGTACTTTTCGGTTAGCCGGGCGCCAGTGACATATATACATATATATATATATATATACACACACACATATATACACATATCTACATATACATATATACATACACATATATATACATATATTTATGTATATATATACAAATATATGTATATACATATGTATTTATATATGTACATATATCATTGGCGCCCGGCTAACCGAAAAGTACCAAAAAATGTTGATTTTACGGTATAATACTGACATCCCAGCTGCCAGTATTATACAGTAAATTAACAGTAATAAGCAGTAAAATAAACAGTAATACGATACCGCTAAATTTTGTGTACGTTTGTACACAAATTTTACAGAAAACATGTGTTAGTGCACCTCAGGCACATAAAATTTTTTATGCTTGAAATAGTCTAACATTATTAAAATACTCCGTAAAGGTACACAATTTAAACGCACACAATTTAAAATATTAACATTTTTGCTTGATTTTTGTTTTAAATTTCATGAATGATATTACACCAGTTGTTAAGGGATTTTTAGATACATCTGATATTAGGTATATTATAATATTTTACTATCATATATAGTACAAAAAGATAAAATCTAACGCTTCTTCACGAAATTCTATTCATATTGCAAAAAATGTAAATCTCAAACACAAAAAAGTTTTAGCATTTTTAATAATTGAAAACAAATAAAGGATGAAAATGGAGAAAAAGACATTTATAGCTTTGCATAGCAAAAACGAACCCTTTCAATTGCAATGCTGTACAGACCTTTGCATAGTTACGCGCAACATTCTTGTACACACCTTTTAACCACATGTACAAAAAACTTTAGGTAAAAATTTAAGCTAATAAATAAAACAATATTTTGACCGTTTTTGTAGTGTGTAACTGTAAAGCATTTATTTCAAGACATTCCACATCACAAAGAAAGGCGATGTGCAAATGATTACAAATAATTTCAGATTGACAGTTCATAATTGTGTGATATTGTGACGTGATCATAGATTGTTTGAAACATTATGAAAAATGAATTTTCTACAGGTCATAGAAACTTGACTAGAAATAAATCTAGAATTTTCCTGGTAAGTGTTTCCCTCCCAAATATGATTACTCAAGTCGCCAAGAAAGGGCCAAGGTCGCACTTTATACAGACCAATACATCAAACTAATTATTCATAATTTTATTGGAACAAATGAATGTTATTCACAATCGTTTTATTTGTGACTATTGTGATTTACAGGTGAAAACTATAAAACCGACATTTGTATGATATTTGTTTTTAAATTACATGACTCTACATTAAATTTCTCTCGATCATTTATTTTCTTTCCGAAAAATCTCCGTATTTCTTAATTACTTTAAACTGCTTAAATAAAAGCTTTGGAAAATATTCATTGTATATTAGGAATAATTCTACTGAGTAAAAAACAAGTATCTCCAAGTACTTTGTACCTTTTCCAAAATTGTTTTGTTCGTGAATAATGCGATTTGCTGCTACTTATAAATAAATTATTAGTTTTCTTACTGAATAAAACGTTGTTCAAAAACGGCAGCGTATATCCTCATAATGAGAAAATGAAAATTTATTCCCGTGTAATTAAAGTGGTCGATGACAAAATTTATTACCTTAAAAATCCATTCCAAGCTGTTGCACATAACGCAACAACTAAATGATTAATTAAAGAGAAAAAAAATTAATTTTATGAGGTTGTCAAAGGGACATGTGTATGCAAAAGTTTAAGTGTAATTAAAAATGAAATTTTCATTTTATTTGAACAAAACTGAGATTTACATCAAAGTTGTCGAAACAAAAAATATTCAGCATGCGCATATAATTTGCGTTTAAAACTTAATTAGATAAATCTTTTTCATTTTTCTTTGCATAAATTCATTAAAGAATCTTTTAAGGAGCGTAATTGTCGTCTTAAGTGAAATTAAAAATGTTTATTAGATTAATGAATCTTTATTATTGGACGACAAAATGAAGAAAAATTTTTATTCATGACCTAAAAATTAATAAATATTAAAATTTTTATGTAAGCAAATGCCATTTAAATTGGAATATCAGATAGGTTTGCTTTCATTTATGTTACGAATTTTACATACTATCTAAATATAATGTGTTATATTAAAATTTTCACGTTTCATTAATTTGAGAAAACTTTCGCATAGTATCACCACTTACATGGAGTTCATCACCTTCTCCATATTTCAAATTTAAATGTTCCTTGTTCTAAAAGAAAGATAAAAAAGAAATATTAAGTAAAATCTTTTTAACTTTAAAAATCCCCAAGTTAATTTTTGAGCCTTTCTGTATTACACATAAAAACTTGAAAGTATTTACAAACAGAAACCAATAAATAATATATAAAGTTAATTGGTCACTTATGAGGGGCATAGTCTCTCTTCTTCCGCTATGTTTCCAAACGAGTGCTAAAGAAGCCAGTACTTTCAGTTAAAAAAAAAATATATATATATGTGTTATTTTATTGCACAAAAATGCTTAGAAATGTGTTTATTAAGTCATTAAACTATGATTATGTATGTTAAAACTGAATCAAAATATTTCAAATATGACTAATGCATCTTTTACTTGATCTATAATGTTTGGATGCCACTTATACTATTTTATTCTACGAATGCGCTTGTGAGCCATTACCTATGCTAAAAACTAATAATTGCAGCTTTTTCGTAAGAACACTATGTTAAATATCATTTCCATAATATTAATATTATCTATAAATTAAAGTTAGTATTAATGCTTATATAATATTTTAGTAAATTAGTTTAATAAAAAAAAAATAGGGCTTCAATTCAATTAACACACTGGTTAAATAACAAGACCAACATTTATGTATGTGATGTACATCATAACAAAAAAAAAAAAAAAAAAAAAAAAAAAAAAAAAAAAAAAACTACGACATTTTAAACCGAAGAAAAGAGTGTAAAAAAATTCTGCCGGCTCGGCGTACAAGCACAGGTAGATTTTGAAGTTAAGCACGAATTTCATCAACAAAAACTAAATCAAGATTGGAGATAAACCCGGATTAACAATTTTATCTGCCCTTCTTTGACGAGTTTTTTTCCCATTATACTTCAATTATTTTGTAAATAATTATAAAAATTCTGCCGTGTTCATTCAATTATTTAGTCTTGTTAATTCGTAAAGGTACGAAATTTAAAAAATTGGACCATAAACTAAATTTATCTTTAATTTACGGTTAAGGTCGTTGGTGGGATAGCTTCTAAGTATCAACTCCACCAAGCCGAGATTAATATGATCCTTCTTTAAAAACTGAATAATTAATCTTTATTCCAAGTAATAAAAAAATTCATAATACTTAAATTAAGCAGATTTTTTTATTAAACTTGGCAAGCTTAAGAGCTATTTTTATGCCCCTTGAGTCCTTTTTTAATTCTATCAAAAATCTGACATACAATTTTGGCCATTTTCCTCAAAATAATAATAAATCTAAGCTGATTCGATATGTATCATAATTAAAAAGTTATGGGGTTTTTTTTGTTATGCCCCCCTCTTTTTTTGTTATTCCCCCCTCCCCATTTCTACCCTGTTGGTCCAATTTTGACTATTAACGAATATGACCGAGATTTTCTATCCCTTGATTTTCTATATCAGTTTGGAAGGGATTTGTACAGAATTATGGAAGTTCTCGCGTCAATGAAATATATATATATATATATATATATATATATAGAGAGAGAGAGAGAGAGAGAGAGAGAGATAAATAGATACAGTTTTGAACTCGGGGGTGGTTTTGGGTTGTAGGGGTCATGATAGGCTTAGGGCGTAGATCTGCAAAACTTGTTCAGAAATTCCAACATAGGGGAGAGTGTAATAGGTAATATTTCTTACGAAATCTATCTAAAAAGAGTCCTCTAGCTTGTATAACTATGCATAGAATTATTTACCGATTTTGTGTGCTATCATCTAGTATTTTAAGTAAGACACATCATAGCTTTTTGCCACTTAGTACTGAAGTCGAGCAGGAGCTCTTCTATTTCTTATCGTCCTTCAAAGTGCCTCTGGGAGCAAGAAAAAATATTATAACTAAAAATATGACACCTAAATATATACCTTCGAATTTCAAAATAATAAATTACCCATCGTGTTTTTTTTTCTTTTAATCTTGAGTTCACTGAAAGAAAATAATTAATAATAACATAGAAAATCAAAATTTTAAAATCCATAAAAATATTATAATTCATATCTAAATAAGTAAAGTTTGTATACAAGTTAGCAAATCGAAATGACGACCACACTAAAAAGCGAATGCCAAGCCACATTTTTTAATTTCTGAGATATATCAATTTGAAAGTTAGATGAAATACTCAAATCAAAATATATAACATAAACTTTTTTTTTGCCAATTTCTGAGAAACATTTGAGATAATCTGAATAACAATATGGCTTTACTTGAATGATATAAACTTTCTTTCTGGTAAAAAAAAGTTATAGAAACATCTGGGGCATAAACGAAACCTGGGACATATGCTGCCACCTAATGGTATTAGAAAAATTAATATATAGGATATTATAATTTACAATATTAAGCATATTACAGTGTCAGATTTATTTCGCCAAAAATGTGACTTGGGACTTTCTTTCCCCGACCCCTCTATTGTCACATGTTTTGCATGAAATGTAGAAGAATTAAAACAGTTTGATATCATACTAAAAAAAATAAGTTAATTTATTTACTTATGTCATTTGTTTATCAATGATCCGAAAATGTTATTTTTATTTATTATCATCAAAAGACAACAACAAAAATCTAATGTAAATAAAGCTAAAGTAAAACTCAATACTATTACGTGTTGTTACTTTTATTTATTTATTGTATAAAATTCGTATACAATTTATATTTTATATTTACGTTTCAATAATCTTCAAACCAAAAATTTATATAGACATTATAATATGCACATAAAAATGCAGAAATATTCATAATTAAAATTTAAAACCCTCACTTAAGTATTAGTTATATACAATAGATATAATTTCTTTAAACAATCGAAACAGTCTAATTAGTTTCTTTTTATTCAAACATAACAGTTTTTTATACGTTTCAAATGAATTATCCTTCTTTAATCTAATATATGAAGTCACATTTTCTACATTATTTTAGTGGCATTTTAGTTAATTTATCAACCATTTTCAACGTATGCTAATTATAAAAACGTTTTGAAAGTTAATTAACGAGCAATTATTTTATTTGTAAGAGACATTTTTATGTCATTAAGAAATTTCAGTCCATAGACGACACATAATAGTGAGATTTCGTGTTTAATTAGCGTATGAAAAAAAAATACTAATGTTATTGTTTTTCTAGATATGATCGAAGAAATTTAATGTTGGAAAAGATGTAACTTTTTTCTTCACCTAATGCATCCAGTTAAAACTTTAATATCCTTATTAAAGCAGCTTTTTTTTACATGAAAAGATCTAAAGTAAAGACAGTTTTATTTCTTCATTAAGATTTATTATTAAGAACATGTCATTTCTATTCGTTTTTTTTCTTTGCTATTCTTTAGGATTTTAAAATAATAAAATTATTATCCTACTTAAATGTCTTTCTAAAGTTTCTGTTTATTGAATGGAAATAATTCATATTATTATTATATAAAAGCATTTAGAATACAAGTTTATAAAAAGCATTAATATTTAATATTGTTAAAAAATAAATAATTACTACTAACAAAATATAGCTTGCATAAAAAGTAGAAAAATTAGAATGATATGGCCGCACTAAAATATGGTCAAAGATGGCCAGATGTATTGCGTGAAAAATGGAAAACAAAAACTCTTAGAAATCATTTTACTAACATAATTATTATTACTTACAATATCTATAAATGCAAAGCAATATACCATTATAAATTAAAATAACATTTAAAAAAATCTATCTTAATTAATTTAGTTATATCATAAAGTATTTTTCTATCAATGATCTAAAATACTTGCACTTTTGTTTAATAACATCCAGCTTTTTATTTAAAAATATCTAATATAAATAAAGTTAATGTTACAACTCAAAATATGATTAATTATGTGTGTTTTAAATGCATACATTAAATATTTTATGTTAAAAATCTTACGTTTAAATCTTGATTTCTTTGACGCATTAAAATATATACATAAAGTCAAAAATATTTCTAATTAAAAATTAAAACCTTTATTTACATATTTATACATATATACATATACGTAACATATACATGTACATAATTATTACATACAATATCTGTATATAAACAACCAAAAAAAAAAAAAAAAAAAAAAAAAAAAAAAAAAAAAAAAAAAAAGACTGATTAAATGTATCCGAATACGTTTGGAGAACTTCCTTTTGTTAAACATGATAGGGAATCAAATGAACCACTTTTTCAACTTTACTTTATTTAGGATTAAATATGCTAAGTTTATATTTTCATTAAATTGCTTTAGTTTTATAATTCTGATAAATATATAGAGAAATTTGAGGAATTTTTAGAAAAACATAAAAAATGCTACATGCCAAATTTAATAATCCAATCCAAATAAATTATCAAAATACTTCTCACGAAGTTATCTAGGAAATGGGCTAAAACTTTTAGACTATTTCTATAAATTAACATTTTTGAGCTAGTCGAATCAATACTATATATTAGGCATCACTGTTATTCGAATATCATGCCAGAATTTAAAAAAATATTCTGGTGTTGAGATGGATTATGTTAAACATCAGACAGATTTGGCTAAATTGCAGTAGGGATGCCTTCAGGGAGGACATTTTTAGGAAATGTGATCCGAATTATCGTTCTCGTCCCTTGCACAGCCATCCCGCTCAAAAGAACTGGTTTCGAACCCGTGAACATCGGCCCAAGTTTCTCACTTTACGGCCAGCATACCAAACACTTCGTTGAGTAGGCCGACAGTTTTTCTTAGTGAGGGCACTCGTTTATTTCATGCTTTGGTAAACATTATAAAGAAAAAACAACATGTCAAGTGTGAAAAAAAGTTTAGTGATAACATTTTCAGTTATTATTTTTGAAAAAGAGAGATATATGAAAAAGTTATTTTGAGAAATTTTCATCTTTAATTAAAATGACAAAACAAGTGTTGTCAGATTTGAACTTAATTTTTCGCTAATTTTTTTAAATATTAGAGAAAAAAAATTCTTGGTTAATTTCAAAAATATGGTATTTTAATTTCGTTTGAAAGCTTTACAGACTTACTTCCGGCTATTTTAACAATCACATTCTGTTTGTGGAGCTTTACAAATTATTTAATGTATTGGCTTCTAATTGGCATAGATACAAAATTACAACTATTTTTATAAACCTAAATAAATGCTTTATTTAATAAATCCAAAAACGGAATATGTCATTTTTTGTGAAAATGGACCATTTCAACGTATTCGGATACTTTAAATTATTTTTATTTAAAAGTTGTATTTTGTACATGTATCAAATGAATTATCTCTCGTTTGTCTAATATGAAGTCACGCTTGCTATTTTACTTTAGTAATATTCAAATTAATTTGTCAACCAATTTCAACATAAAGCTCTTTGTAATAACTTTTTGAAAGTTAATTAACTAGCATTTATTATTTTTAAATAAAACGATTTTTGTCATTCAGTTCACCGACTGCATAATACTGATATTTCGTGTTTAAAAAAAATCCCAACGATTTATTTTTTAGCTATTACTAAAGAAATTGTATGCTGCGAGAAATGAGACTTATTTTTTCCACCTAGTGCATACAGATTAAAACTTGAAGATTATGCATAAAATCACCTCTTTCGAGTAGTTTTTTATATGAAGTGGTCCAACTATCCCCCTTCTTAAACAGTATTTCGTATTAAGGAAATATAAATATAGTGAACTCCCGTTAGTGTGGACTTTCAAAGAATGCGATTATTCGTCTGCACCAACCGATGCACAGTGGGGCAAAACACCGAAAAGCTGGCCAAAATATGAAAATATTATTCAAATTGCACGAAACTTTGTGCACAGGTATTTTTCAGGATGCTAATTATGATTCCAAAATTAAAATTCCAAAAAACAAAATGGCGGACCCAATATGGCGGACTAAAAATTTAAATGTTTTGATATTTTTTCAATTTTTATGAAATCTTGTATACGGGTACTTTTGAGGTTGCTAATTACGATTCAAAAGTAAAAAAAAATGGCGGATCTAATGTAGTAAATTAAAAGTTAAAAACAATTAGATTTAAATACAATATAACGTTTTGAGACTAAACATTACAAGGAAATTTTCAAGAAATTAACACATTTTTAATCAAAATTAAACAATGAATTTTTGTTTATGAAATACAATTAAGTACATTTATGGAAAGTAAAATATCACAGTATTTAATTGTTATATTATTAAAATAAAACGAAAGGATATTCTAAACTTCATCATCTGAATCATCTGTAGTATAAGTAGATTCTTCAGAAGGGGGGGTGTCGAAATAGTTTACAGAACGTGTTGGCGGTATTAGAAGTTGTTGTGCCTCTAGGGACAATGATCTTAATTTCTTCTGTGGTAATTTACGTAAGCTTGAAATGAAGGGGTCTGATGATATTAAAAGCCGTAAAAATACATCTTCCATTGTTTTAGTCCTACTGGATTTTCGCGAGAAATCTTCTCGGTACCTTTTGATCAATTTGTTGCACGATTCTAGCGCGTCTTCCGACATTTGCCCAATTGGTAATAATGAGGAAGCTATTATTTCTTTGCCATGAATAAGTAGTTTGTGCACTGAAGTTGGCATATAGAACCAGGGATATAGTTCAACGAATTTATGAGCTGTTTGTAAGCAATAGTGCTCGAAATTGATCAAATGAATGTCATGACCACAAGAAATTACTTGTAATATGACGTGGAATCGTTTGATCAGATCTTCGTCTACGCCCGTTATGGAAGCAGAAATAGTTGCGTTTTCAAAGAATCGACGAGCTGTATTGCAATCATTTGTGCTTCCATATCCGGGCTTTGGTTTATCGACGATAAGTCCTAATTGTAAGCGAAATCCTTTTTGTATATTTTGTTTTGCAATTTCAGTTTTCTTCTTCTCATCTGGAGTACGCGCTTGCCATTTTTTTACATCCAGTTTGTATGCCAGATACAAGCAACATTCAAAACATCTTATATAGGCATGTAATGTGGATATCCCGAATTGCAAATGATCTTCATTCAATTTCAATTTGAGAATGTCATCCAGGTTATTAAACTGTTTTGAAGTTGCCTGACATAGGTAGCAACGCTGAGTTGACAAATTACCAGTAATGGCATTACAAACTTTACCATCAATCATCGTTAATGCTAGTTTGTAATTAACGACTATTTCTTTTCTATCAATGATTGTTTTAAAAGGAATAAGTTTAATCACCTGATCTTTAATATAATCAGTTTCATTGACAGTAACCTCCTTATTTTCGTGCAAAAATTGTATTCTGATGGGACTACAAAATCGAGGAGATGAAGGTCTCGGATATTTCCAGACAACAATTTCTGCATTATTCGCAACACTTACGAGTTGTAGTGGCACAAGAGAGGTGAAAAAGATATTTTCATCTGATTTGCTACCATCATCATCGCTAAACTTTTGTTTAAAAGTACTTTGACCAGATGTGCTTTCACATCCCCACTTGCAAATCAAATTCAAATTACTAACATTCTCGGACGTCAGATTCTTAAGAACGTCTGTTTGCATTAATAAAATACGCTCAGCAGTATGATCTAGCAAATATTGCAGTTTCACTTCGGCAGCAGTTTCGGTTATGGTTATGTCTGATTTATGGGGATAACATTTTTGCTTAGCTTGTTGCACCACTTTATACGATGGATACATTTTACAATTATTTTCTAAACTTATACTTCTCAACCCTTGATACTGATTTCTCGATAATTTATGCTCAATCATAAGGGAAAGAGCATAATCACCTGAAAGAGTATTTTCTAGGACGAATGACGTAGATCTTCTGTATTTCTGAGCTTTTAACGGGCTCCCCGTGGTTACATCCTTGACAATGCTTGCAGCATCTAATTGTCCAGAAGCTCGAAGACTCATTTGCGTGGCAAAACATAACTCCTCCATACTTGATTCTGAACGCATGTCTTCAGTTTTTCTTCGTTTTGTTCTTTCGCTGGCAGCGTTAAAATATAAAGAAGGTTGACCTGATTTAGTTTTTTTTTGCGTTTCTACAAACTGCTGGGTTTCTCCGAAAGAAACAAACATGCTTAGCCAATTCTCAATTTTTTTAAAAAATAAGTCCTCAACCCTTCTAACCTCTTGCCATTTAGTACGAAAACTGGTCATCAACTTCCGAATAACTGGTTTGATGTCTTTCGGCAGAGTGAAATGACATTCAAGTCGACCAGACATAAATTTTTCGATATCTTCATAAACTACGGATATACTATCACTTAAGTGACTTCTCACTAAGAGAAAAATTTCCTTCCGTGATAAACCAATTTTATCACCACTGCCCATAGCCATGTCAGTAGATTTTGTAAACTAAATTAAATCTGATACAATCGAACTCATTATTTTAACATATTCAAGAATATAATATTTAGTTAATTAATATTAATTAAATAAAAATATTTATATTAAATAAAATACGAACTCAAACTAATTCGAACACGTATTGAAGAAAAAAGATAACTGTATCACGCACTTTAATTAAACCCTCTTGGTTTACAAAATTCTTTTTTAGAATAGAATAATGCACGTCCACAAATCAAAAATGCTGCCATTTTCAGAAAAAATAACTTTGCTCAAAGAATTGCTGGCACTCAGCTTTAACATACGACAACAACATGGCAGACGATAAACTAAATTTCTAAAATACACACTCCTTTTTTTACAATTTCATATTTTTTGAGGCGATTAAAAAAGTGACAGTTCTACTTGCTGTTGCAAAAACCTGCACGAAACGTAAAATGGCAGTTTTTAGCAGCTGTTTTTTTATAATTTATTATATAATAGTTCAGGCTATTATCTCCTTAAATTTCGTTGCGGAACACCGTGGAACTTTTATACTTTTTGATGTTTGAAAGCACAAAAATCATATATTTATTAAAAAAAATTATCAAAAATAATCATGAAATTATTATTTTTTATATGCTTAGAACAATTTTTGTAACACATCCAAATAATGTACACATTACTATTGTGTGAATCCATTTTAAATCATTAAAATCGGATTATATGGAAATATGTAAGCACGTGTTTAAAGAAAGCGTTGTTTTGCGCTTTTTGTGTGCCTCAGATGACACTCGCCCAAGCATCACTTTTGAAATAATGCAGGTTGTCAGGGAAACGCGAAAACCTATTTGTAAATATAGATTCTGACGCTCCAAACATTATTCTATCCAACTGTATAATAAAAATTCCCGAATTAGTAACTTTATTTTTCGACTTTTGGCCAGGTTTTTGGGATTTTGCCCCACTGTGCGATGTTCGCATTAAGCGATGTAAATATTTGAGTGGTATAAAAATAGCCCCTTTTGTTGAATTAATTAAATTCAGCTTTTTAAAGAAATTAAATAGAATAAAACCCTGTGCTATAAGAGAAACGACGTTCTTTTTATGTAATATTTTTAGTAAAAATGCGAATTAATAACAATATTGATAACATAAAATAACTAATTATTCAAGACAAACAAAATAAAGCGTACTTACATAATTTATTGCCGTACATAATAAATTATCGTAGTTACATAATGTATATTTACTTAAATTATTAATGCTAAGCTTACCTATTAAAAGTTATTTTTCTTTGCGGTAGGGGAAGAAGTGATATTTTTACCATATCATTTTATAATTTTGCGACACGCTTCAAAATTTTGCAAGTTACATCAGATTTTGATTTGTAATATTGGCGAATAACCGGAAGCATTGCTTGAACCAATACCCCCTTCATCAATATTATAATAAGAGGGTCTTGGTTTGAACCTCTCTTGTTGTCGGGTTTTTCTCTTCATCAGTGTCACTAATAGTTTCTTGATCTCTCAATAACAGATGGGGCACTAAAATTTAACTTGAAAAGTAATATGCTAAACAAGTGTCCTTAGATCCTGCCTGATTAAATATGAAAAATTTATACGCATTATCCGATGGGCACTACGCATTAAACGATGTCCTTCACAATAATAAAATGATGGGAAAAACGAAATCGTCCTCATTAGCAGGAGATACGTCTTAAGAGAAGACGTATTAATGAGAAGCCACTGTATATATTTTTTTCTGTTTTTTGCTTTGCTATGCAATTGGATTTAACTCTTTTTCAATAATGTAACTATTTTATCATCTAAAATGTATATAATTACAAAAGAACTATGCCATTATAACCGCAAATCATATTTGATCAGACTAATTCAGTTAATTCAATTATTTATATAATTTCATTCATGAATTATCTAAAAATGGACTCATATTTAACATTATTAACAGCAGTTTCAAGAAAAATTACTGCAAATAAATATAAATTGGAAACTCAACATTTTATTAATAATTTTTTTTTTAAATTATTATATGGCCTTTGTATATTAAATATTTGTGCTCACTTTAACAATAATCATAAATTCAAATTCATTGTTTTAGTTTATTAATAACATTAACATAAAAGTTCTGAAAATAAAAAAATAAAGCCATGATGCAAGTTTATAATTCTGTGCAATAGGCATCATTTTTCGTAAACAAACACACAAAGAAAAATCTAATTAAATTAATTTTTATTCAAAAGTAACATTTTTTATATGTTTCAAATAAATTATCTCTCTATTGTCATTTTTCTTTTATTTCAGTGCCATTTAAATTAATTCATCAGTCGTTTTCAGTTTATGCTAATGGTAATAACTTTTTGAAATTTAATTAACTAGCATTTATGTTATTTAGAGGAAAATCTTTTGTCATTAAGGAATTTCAGTTCACAGATGACATACAAAAGTAAGATTACCTGTTTAATTAATGCTTGAAAAAAAATCGCAACGAATTCTTCTGAGATATGACCGTATAAGTTTAATGTTGCGCGAAATGAGACTTTTTCATTACATCTAGTGCATGCAGGTAAAAACTTGAAGACCATGCATAAAAGCATCTCATTAAAACGGTATTTTACATGAGTACGCCTAAAGTAATCAGACAATTCTATTTGTTAAATAATGTTGCTTATTAACAAATTTTTTTTTTTTTTTTTTTTTTTTTTTACTTTTCAGTACATCTGGATTTATAAATAATAATAATCTCATCATACATAAATGATTTCAATACAATTTGTGTTTTTTGATTTGACAGAAATAGTTTATAAGAATGCTACACGAAAGTATTTAGTTTATAAGTTTCTTGTGACCATTGAAACATAAAAACAGATAACAAATAATTGTTATTAAAATTTTTTTAGTTTCTACTTTTTTTTAGTTAGTAATACTATTTTACTTACTTTTAAATATCCCGTTTAAAAAAAAAATATTTGTCTTTAAATGTATAAATCTATTTAACTTTATATTTAAATCCAGAATGTCGAAGCTTTATGCCGTGACATTATTGGTAATCGTAACTAGATATTTGCCAAAACCTGATTATCACAATAGTTGCAGAGGACCTACAAATGCATTTTGTGCGCTCTTTGAAAATGATATAGATATGACCAAAGAAGTTTAATGTTGCGAGAAATGAAACTTTTTTATTATAGCTAGTGCATACAGGAAAAATCTTGAAGACCGCATAAAAACACCTCATTAAAGCAGTATTTTATGTGAATAAACATAAAGTAACCACACAATTTAATAAATATAAATTAAAACATATTTCTGTTTATATTTCATAGAGAAAAATGGTTTTTTCCCCGTTTGTCTACATTACACTATTTCAGTGTTTGTTACTTACGAGAATAAATTTTAACGTAAACTTCGGAATTCTGAGAAGAACGAATGGAAAATATAGTGCGAAAGAATTTACCTAACCATAACTTACTTGTCTTAAAAGTTGTATTTTCAATTCTCACAGTTTATTTACAGAATAAACATTACAAAATATTGTGTTCTGTTGTTATCGGATAGTTTCAAATATCTTAGTAATGATTTAATCAAAAATTAAATGAAAAAATAAAATCTTCTTATATATTTTTGAATAACTAAAAATATAATTATAATTTGTAAATGAGTATTCTTTACTGTAGCTAACTAAACATTATTGTAAGAAGATTATCGCATGTATCGGGTACTCATAATATACTTTTTTACATAAAACTTTAATAACATTTAAAATGCGTTGTAAAACCGTTTTCAGTCATATATTTTGTTTATATTGCATAAATTTTGTAACATATAATAATTTCGAGAAAAGGTCCTCGACATGCTCTCAGTACCCCAGGTGCCCCTTGAAGTATATTAGGCACTGATTTCTTGTACTTTGTTTATTTCGGTATGATTGTGCATGATTAAAGTAATCATTCAAACCTTTATCTTTCGCAACAGCACTACGCATCAACTTTTTGAATCATGCATATGATTGAGAAGCATTGCTTAATCTTCATTTTTACATTAGAATACAGTTAATATAGAATATTATACAAATAATTAGAACAAACTTCACTTGAATGATAGTATATTTAACGTTTTACGGGTCTGTGAAAACACATGTATCTGTGATAGAATGATCATTTTCAAAAAAGATATAATTGTGATTTATACACTGAGTAGTCAAAATATTATGACCACTCCTCACAGAAACTTATATTCTTAAGATTAATTTTAAGATCCATCGTGTAGAGCATACAAATATGCTTTCCGATGATTCTAAGTTGAATTGCGCTACAATTTGTTGTGTTCAGTTACAGCTCTTCTTTGTTACAAGCAATGCGTACTAATCACCTGCCACCTCTATTGTTTACTAGCAATTTTCGCCCACAATTTCACTTTTCGCTAGAGTTTTCTAGGCTTAGATGCATTACTTTGAAGCCGCGAGACACCCTTGTACGAGAAAACCCAAGAAAGTTGGTGATTTCTAATATACTGGAATCGACTCTACTGGCGCCCACACTGTAAAAATAATGGGTCGATCTACTAAAACAAATTTAGTTTTTCTCATTGATCCTTGCAATTACTTAAAAATTTTTTGTATTCTTACTCAGTTACAAGAAAATCTGTAAGAATTACTAGAAAACAGCTCGCAACGATTGCGGTTTATAATACCGGTTACTAAAATGTCCTGTAAAATACAAATTTGCTAAAAAAAATTTAGTAACCCCAGGACTTTTTTTTTAAAGTGCACAAGCACAATCACACCTCATTCAAAGTCACTCAAATCTCTTTTTTTCCTCATAAGTAGAAAAATTATAAATTCGCTGGCACTTCTGACCAAGAGCAAACTTTTTATCAGGTAATCCAGTTTTTATCAGGTAAAACATTAACGCACAGGCTGCACGGACGGAAGTTTCGATTCACAATATTTTGGCCACCCAGTGTTTAAGAACCAGTTATAACATTTGGTTTTTTAATTCATCGATGATCCAAAAACAAGCATGCTTCCTTAATAATAACAAAATCTTTTAAAAGAGAAACTTCTGTAAATAAAGATAAAATAATAACTCAAAATATAATTAAGTATTTAAAAAAAAATGTATGACAATAGTAATCTTAAATATACTTTGTGCTATCATTAAAAAGTAATAAATTTTAATATAAATATTTTTTTAGGCATTTTGATATTTACAAAAAATTGCAGATTTCTATATAATTAAACATCGGGATAAATTTTAATTATATACATAAAACACAGTTTTTTTAACACGACTAAAAAAAAATCTAATTAAATTATATTTATTCAAAAGTAGCTTTTCTTATGCACTCAAATGAATTATTCCTATTTTATATAAATTGAAATAACGCTTTCAATTTTACTTCAGTGACATTTAAATTAATTTATCAACCACTTTCAACGCATGCTAATTGTAATCATTTTTTGAAAGTTAATTAATGAGCAATTATTTTATTTAGAGGAAAAGTTTTTCGTCATTAAGAAATTTCAGTCCACATACCACACATAATAGTGAGATTTCATGTTTAATTACCGTATGAAAAAAATGTAGCAACGATGTTATTTTTCGAGATATGACCACATAAATTTAATGATGCAAAAAAATTCGACATTTTTCTCTTCCACCTAATGCATCTAGTTTAAATCTTAAAAAAGAATATGCAAAAAAGCATCTCATTAAAAGAGTTTTTTACATATATGAATCTTAAGTAGGCGAGATTACATTGTAAAAAAAGACAAATGTTTCTTAATCTACGAAAATATAATATAACAACGGACGAAAACTAGTCGTTGGGGGCCACCGTAATACTTACCCATCATGGATATGCGTAATATAAAAAATTAAAATAAAAAATGTGTAAACTACTTATAAAATGCATTGCAATTCGAATAAAATCGTGGCTTAATGACGTCATAAACTTTAAAGGCTCGATTACTGAATGTCTTAAAAGAAACATCCTTATAACTCCAAAAACAGTAATCCTATTAACTAGCGGTTTATTGCATCTGATTAAGCGTCCCATTTTCAATTAAAATATATCTTTGAATTGAAATTTGGTTGAAATACAGGGTCATGAAAAATCGAAGAGTGTGAAAAATAGGATTACAAATATCTCGGCAACTTATTAACCGACCGACTTCATGCTTTATGCAAAATTTATGTTTTTTTATTGTATTTTATATTCACTCCTTAAAATAAACAATTTCGAAAATTTTTATATACCTTTTATCAGAAAGAGTATTTCGAGAGTCCGAAAAAAATAGTTCCGGATAATCGAGGTTACTGAAATTCAATAAGCTTCTTCCCATTATTACATACTAAGTACATACCAAATTTCAATTCTCTATTTCAGTTTTTTAGAGAGATAGAGCGTTTACAGACACACAGACACACAGACGGACGGCAATTTTTTTTTTCTAAACATATGTTTTTCGGAATCTCTAGTGTCTGAAACGTGTAAATCCGTCAAAAAATTTTTTCGATTTTCAAAACGATTACATGAGTTACCCTATACTACGTATGATGGGTAAGCAATATACAATAACCTCTTCTATATTACCCATGATTCCGAAAAGCTTTTTTCTGTATTCAGAATCCTCAGAAACCAATATATTTTAGAGATTTTTTTGCTGCCACTGATTTTCGGAAACGTTTCTGAGTTCTTTTACAGTGTATTAATCAGTTTTCTCAAAACAAAATATCGGTTTTGAGAATTCTCTCAGTTCACAATTAAACAATTTCAGCTGTATAGTTGGATTCATACATGCAATAGTAATAAAATAATATTAATTTTAATTTAATGTTAATGATGCTAATTTGTTATGTTTGTCTGTAAAACATGTTTTTTGAACATGAAAAAGTTTACTTGAGAATGGATAGCTTCGAAAAACCTACTTTTTGGTTTGAGAAAACGTATTAATACACTATAAAATTACTCCGAAACGTTTCCAAAAATCCATGGCAGCAAAATAAACATTGTTTTTTTAATGGTTTCTCGAAAATATATTGGTTCTGAGGTTTCTAAAGATAAAGAATGTTTTTCCGAATCGTGGGTAACTCGAAAGATGTTGTTGCATATAGATTGGTAAATTGGAAGAAGTTATTGTATATTTTGGTTCGTGGTTTACATTTTCATAGATTAAAAAGCATTTTTCTTTTTTTACAGTATGGGACTAATTGGATATGTTTCACATTTCATAGTGTAGAAAGTGTTATTTATAATATTCTTAGATTATTTTTTAATTACTCTAGTCTAAGTCAATTCTTTTAACGATTGTTTATATACATAATTGGCTAAATGATCATTAATTATATTGTTATTCGTATTCCATGAATTGCGGACATCATATAATCTGGAAATAAAATATTTGCACAAGTAAATGTGCTTTTGAATAATTTTAATTATAGGATAATTTTGTTTTAGGGTTAAATTAAATGTGGATAACTTAAAAAAAAAAAAAAACTTGTTTGGCAAACTACTATAGGTAAAATACGCAATGCAAACAAGTTGCAGAGTAAGAAAGAGTTAATTGAGGTCGCTTTCATTTTCTTTTTAAAAATTACTTGATTAAATACTTTTTTTTAAATATTTTTGAAATAATTTGTTTGTAAGTAATGCAAATATACAGAAAGTAACTGCAAATCAATATAATTTGGAATATTTAAAATTAGTTAAAAAGTGGCTTAACATTTGTGTTATTAAAGAAAGAAATATCATAATTTTAGTTAGCAGTTAATACACTGAAAAAAAAACTGGTTTGATTTTACAGTTTAACTGTCAGCGAGGACTCCAGTAAAAACTGTTTATTTTACAAAAAATATGCAAATAGTTTATTTTACGGGCAAAATCAGTTGAAATAAGAGAAAGTTCGTTATAAATGCGGTTGTTTTTCCTAAAAAATGCTTTTTTTTTTTTTTTTTTTTTTTTTTTTTTTTTTTTTTTACTGGAGGCTTGTCTGACAGTCTTTTTTGTAAAATTAACAATTTTTTGCATTGTGTACCGAGAAATAACCAATTTATTTACTGTCATTGTTTGGCGGAATAAATTTGCAGCTAATACTTTACAACAAAAAAATCTAAAAGTTGGAAAAATATGAAAGATCTCAGCTAAACAATTTAAGGTTTAATTATAATTTAAGTGATTATGTCGTTTCTAACAGTTTGTTTTTCTGTAAACTAAAGAGTTTTTTTTTTTTTTTTTTTTTTTTTTTTTTTTTTACAGCGTATGTTCTCTTGTTTAAATTTGAAAATTATTAATAGGGATATAAAAAGAAAATAAAAAGATAATTTTGTATATGGCATAATTGTATATGCATCAGGAAATAAGATTATTTTTTATTCTTTATAACTTAAATATGAAATTTCACTTGCTTCTTTTATATTATCATATATGAGACAAGTACACTTGCTTATCTTACTAAAGTTTTTATTTCCATTCGTAGACATGTTAATAAGTTTAAAATAAACTAACTCTAAGTTGATATCGAAAAAAGGCTAGAAAATACTTGTCTTTTAAGTTAATTGCGATCTTTCATGTTTTTGAAGCATTAAAATGAATATGCATTTCATTATATGAACAGAAAACTAGTGCTTATTCAAAACTTTCTTCTTCGAGTGATACATGTATAGCAATGTCACTCATATTAGCATTTTAAGGAACGTTAAACAAGGACTTTTATTCGTTCGGCAGTCATAGAGATAATAAAATTCTCTCCCACAAAAAATTACTTTTTCTGTGTTCATAGCATACTACTTTAACTTAGAATTTAAACATTTTTGGTGTTGTAAACTGTCGGTAAAATACAGTGTTCTATTTTATAACGTAACCATAAAAAAAAGTACAACAAGAAAAAGAATCATGCGTCAAGCCTGATTATGAAACACTTTCCAACACTTCTGGAATACTGCAACGGAACTTCACCGTTTAATAAGGTAAAATCAGATAGCTTAAGTAAACAATTTAGAAAACGCATACAACTGAAAACGTACTTACAGTAATAACCATCCATATACGGTAATGTATCCAATTATTTGCCTAGCCCTGTATAGGAGTTAATTTATATTCTATAAAAATATACTAAAGATAGCTCAACAGGACAAACTGGAAAATAACTCAATTCAAAACAGCCTTAAGCAATCCACGCTCATACACAGTAATGCTTACGAATTCTTTTTTGTATCACCATATATGAGCTATAGTATTTTACACACACCACGGTACGCAAAAAATAAGCTACACATAAAAACGCATACCAAAACTGAAAACGCACTTCCAGTATTTATCGTTCATAGATAGTACTGTAACAGAATTCTTTTGTTATGACCCTGTAAATGAAACATAAATGCTTTGTACTCTATATTTTACAGAAAGCGTTTTAGCGCACTTCAGAAATGCATATTAATTTTATTATGCTTGAAACAACATAACATCATGAAAATACACCGTAAAAGATTTCCCTCCATAGACCATAATATAACAGGATTATTTTGGGTGCCCCTGTAAACGAGGTATAAATGCTACACGCTATATTTTAAATAGCGAATCATGCCATATTGAACCTCAATAACATATATCAATTTTATGCCGAACTGAGTATATTTACGAGAGTTAGACAGGAAACCGAAGCCGGAAATATTTTTCAACTATGCTGGAAAGCGTTAAAAATGCATTTAAGGTGATTTTGGTAAAAATATTTTTCCTCGTAATAACGCAATACTTTCTGATGCATTCACGATTTCATTTTTAAACGTAAAATCATGAAACTGGCTGGCATGACAGTTGAAAAGATTTGCCGTCGAAAAGTGTTTTTTATTTTCGATAAATGTGTATTTTCGATAAATGATCGTATCTCAATAAACGATTATTATCTCATGGCGACCAATTACAGTGTGTCGCATCCGGAAGTTTGGTTTAAAACACAAAAATTGACAGCCTTTTATGGATGATGCTTTACATTTATCGAAAAATCGAAAACACTATTCCGTTTTATTTTTTCTCAATAAGAACGCCTGTCGAAAATATGCGTTTACGCATAAAACTGGATCCAGGAATTTGTCAGAAAGTAGAATTTCAGAACCTCCTTAATAAAACACGTTACAAAAGGTGTTAAATGTATGTATCTAATGAAGTTTTTGTGCTTTTTGTGGTAATTTTATCCCTTTCGTTGGGATTTGGGCGGTTATAATAAATCCGATCCGTCCTCTAAAACTTTATATACCAGCCACGTTTTGGTTTGGTTTGGTTTGTTGGGGAAGCTACAGTCGTCTTTTGCACACGAGAGCTTAACAGACTGGGATCTACGCTCAAAATGGAATCTGACCCACTACAAACATCCATATCTGAGTCAGGATTCGGACCCAGCACCCTCTCCCTTTGAAGGTAGCCAGTGCCATGGCGGCATGACACTGACGCATGCCAGTTGCATCTGATGCGTTGCGCATTTGGGTTTCCAGAGCCTGTACTAGCGGGATGTCGACCGCACGGTCTGACAGTTTTTTATACAAGCCACGGAATCAACAATTTGTTGTGTGGTATGACAATCAGAAATTCTCGCTAGTAGTACTCTCCCAATTGCATTTAAAAAAAAATTCCGGTGACTGTTTTGCTTCACAGCATACAGTCATAAGGGAAAAACACCTCGCATCATCACATTTTAAGCACCGTTTAACATATAAAAGAAAGAAAAGAATCAGTCGATAGGGAATAATGTCGACCACCGATGTACATGAATTAAACTTTGAGGATTGGCTACATATTGAAATTGGAACCAACTTTTAAATTTTCAATTGCCACGCCAAATTTTGAGAAAATAATATCAGTCTTCGTCGAAAATTAGGCTCAGGCACCGACTTTTAAAGCATTTGGACCAAGCGCTTTCATATAACAAATACGTAAAATTTCGACCCTCTAATGTTACATTTATTTTATTTATTTTTTATGTATATTTTCTAAACTAATTATCTTATCTCACTGACACAATGACTTGCAAAAGTGAAGCATTTAATGCAAATTTTCAATTTTAGAAACCGTATTGGAATTTGAGTGGTTTAAAATCACTGTGGATGTAGATGGCATTATGCAAATAGCGTATGTTACAGCCAATCACGAATGATTGTTCGGATATATGCTAATTAGGCAATCGTTAAAGTTGTCAGTATTCTGAACAGTTTGAGGTAGTGTATTTAAATACTGATACAAAGTGCTTATAATTTTCGTGTATATAATTCATGTTTCTATGGCTAAAAAAACGAATGGCAGATAGTGAGCGCAAGGGTGCTATGGAATGCACTGACCCAAGATAGTTCATCAAAGTTACCGATCTTTTCTTTGGCGTTGATCATTTGATAATTTCTTGACTATGGAAACAATTCGAATCAAGTCAAACAGTTGTTCAGAGGCCTGTTCTCTGTCGTACGAAGGTTAACGCCCCTCTGATGATCGCTATTATTGCTGTAGTAGCCAAACGGAATCGACTTGTAGTCTCCACGACTGTTGCATCCATAGTTGCAGCGTCACTTGGTAAGTCCGTTTCGGCCAGTACTGAAGGTTCCACATGAGGGGACCGTATGTCTGAGTAACACGTGTTTATGTTCCAATAAGTGAGCAATACAGAAGGGAAATATTAAGGTGCTGTCGTCAAGATTATAAATGGATTGTCGCAGATTGTTGCAACGTCCTGTTCATGACGAGTCCATATTTTCACTAGAATCAGATGCTAAGCGTGTAAGGATCTAGAAAGAACGGGGCACAGATAGAAAAAAATCATCGAACATCACGCATTTAGAGATCGTAGCATCATGGTGTGGGATGAAATTTTAATGGGATATCGCACCGAACTGAACATTTTTAAAGGCAGTTCTGAGACGGTTGCGTGGTATCTGAAGGAAGTCCTAGTCCCCATTGTAAAACTCTACGTTGGAGTCCTGATTTCCGCATCATGGATAATAATGCCCATACCACGGCCTAACTCGATCGTTCTCCTTCCTCTTATACGGCCGTAACAAAAAGTCATTTTCCCTTTGTTCAAGAGGAATAACATTTTCTCCCTGGAGAAAGTAGGGGGCGCTATTACTTACCATGGCTAATGGAGAATTTCCTTATTCTCACCTTTCACTCTTGTATTTTCTTAGATATAACGTAAATGAAATTGCGTGTTCTTATTTTTCTTTTGTTGAAAATGGTTCATTGCTGTGTTCCACATTGTGCTTCAAATTCAGAGAAAAAAATACCTGGAATTTCTTTTCATGAATAGGCGCTTTTATTACCGATACACCAGCAATCAGTAGAAGTACAGAGCAAAATTTTCGAAATATGTGCCTTATAAAATTGCTGCGGCTCTCAATTTATTTGTAGATTTAAACTGAATTTTAATGATCGAAATTATAAACCACTTAATTAATTTCTTTTTAACTGCTAGCACCACCAAGAGTTAAGCTGAAGTTTGCAAGTATTGCCATTGTTAGCGGATAAGTAATCTTGTAAGAGTAATTCAAGGAAATTTTGAATGAGAATCCTGCTTATCAAGCATAGAAACAGATCAATGTGATGCAACCATACTTCAGTTTATTGCCAATCAGGATAGAGGTGAAAATACACTTTGATAAAGGAATCTATTAAATTAAACTGATACATTTGAAATAAGTCGTAGTTAGAAAGACTTGTTGTTTTGTTGACATAGATAAAGAAATTGAGAATATATAACATCAGCTGTTTGTTGATTTAGATAAATAAATAAAAAAATATTGAATATGAGATATCTAATATTTGACTATTACTCTAATATGACTTTAATATATCTAATATTTGACTATTCAACTATTACAACAGCCAGTTATTTGCTTTAAATACATATCAGTGGACCCAAGCAAGGCTCTTGCAGAGCAATCTTTGAAATTATTTGCTGATACTTTTTGCAGCAATTTTTAATCAAACAATTTATTTACACATTTCGTATTTTTCGTATACTTCATTCATCGTTCTGTGTTTTTTATGTGAATAGGAAAAGAGAAGCTGACATTGGAAATTTGTCTTATCCTAAACTACAATTCATCAGTCTAATTTCCACAATTTTAGACTGAATTTTACTAGAATTTTAGGATTATACCAATCCTAAATTCAAACGGAATCGTCGAAACTATTATATTAAATTTTATATATTAAATTAAAAATTATTATGAATTTGTTAAATAATCCATGTTTTGAGGAAAAAAAAAAAAAAAAAAAAAAAAGCGATATGAGGTGATTGCCGGATATTGGCGAAATAGGTTGTCTTATTCTGTTGATACTATGAAACATGAAAGTATATTTTTATTTTTATCATATACATACTTTTATACCATGACTTTCCAGAATTAGAATATAATATTTAATTTGATATGTAATTCTATCATATTTCTATATGCTTATATATTTCTGATCAGCACCTATAATGGTTAAATTTATTGAAAATTGTTTTGAATGTACACATATATACCTATATTTTAAATAATTAAGAATTGTGTAAAAATAATCCATGTTTTGAGAAAAAAAAAAAAAAATTTGGTATGAGTTCATTGCCGGATATTGGCGAAGTTGCTTAATTTTCTTAATATTGTGAAACTAGTAAATCTTTTTAAAAATTTTACAGTGTATTTTACGCTCAGAATTATCAATGTTTCAAGTAATCCAGAATTGAAATGTATATAAATATAAAAAATTTTTTATAATGTTTGTTTTACATTTTATAGTAGGGTGTTATTTAAACTATTTTTAATTGCTTAAAGCATTGCATTTATTTATTTTATCTTTAAATCTTTTAGTTTTTCCTGTTTGTAGTAAAGAAAACGCCGAAACAAATTATAGATATGTTATATATAATGCTTATATATTTCAGATCAGTACCTATAATGATTAAATTTATTGAAAATTGTTTTTAATATACATATATATACATATTTTAAATAATTAAGAATAGTGTAAAAATAATCCATGTTTTGAGAAAAAATAAAACGATATGAGTTCATTGCCGGATATTGGCGAACTTGCTTAATTTTCTTACTACTATTATGAAACTAGTAATTATTTTTTTAATTTTTTACTGTGTATTTTACGCTTAGAATTATCAATGTTTCAAGTAATCAAGAATTTAAATGTTTATAAATATATAAAATTTACTTATAATGTTTGTTTTGCACTTTATAGTAGCGAGTTATTTAAACTATTTTTAATTGCTAAAAGCATTGTATTTATTTATTTTATCTCTAAATCTTTTAGTTTTTCCTGTTTGTAGTAAAGAAAACGCCGAAACAAAAGATACATATGTTATACATACCTTTTATAATGAATATATTGCAAAGATTTTTGTATTTTTATGTATAGAAGTAACCTTTAGTAAGCATTATTTATGGTAAGTATAGCGCGCCACCTACCGGCGAAAGTAGCCCTTTAACGATTCCGAAACTAAGGGGTGATTGTGAAGGCCGTATGAGGGGAGGGAGAAAGATCGAGTTTGGCCGTGCCCATACTCATCGAGCCAACATTGTTGACGCGTACTTAGAGAGTGAGGTTACTCTTCATATGTTGTGGTCGACGTATTCCCTTGACCTTAATTCAATTAAAAATATTTTTGATGTACTCGGGCATGCTGTCTCTGCACGTATATCTGCTCCAGCTAGTCTCATCAACTTGGAAACAACCTTAATGGAGGAATGAACTTGCTAGTATCTGCGCTGGTTCATCACCACATTGAAACCATGGACAATCGCCGGGGTTGTAACATACCTTATTAATGTAAACTTTGATTGTTTCTAGGACATTAAACATTATTTTGTTAATGACCCTAAAGTGACGTCATCTTGTAAGTTACGAAAATTATTTGCTTTTCATCTCTGTAAATAATTATTGTTTTCTTTACTGTATAAACACATTTGCTATCTTCATCTGTAATTTTGTGTTAATAAAAGCCATTTTTTTTCATTTTTGCTGCTTTTAACGTCGCCTGCCTAATTTTTGGCAGCCAGTGTATTTTGTATAAGTATACTAAAAAAAAAAAAAAAAAAAAACATAAATAGTGTTTGGTAATTTCCATAATCATACAAATTGTATTTCCATATGAAATACAAATTATTCAGTTATAATACCCGAAAAAATTATTAATCATAATTTATCAAAATTTTATGGTATTCGATTGTTACATTACTATTTATATATATTTAGAACGAGCTTTTTTATGTGAAACCTATTGACATGATATTATTCTTTAAAAAGCTCTTACTTTTAATTAATACAGTTCCAAGTCCTTTAAATATTTCAAAATATTAATACTTAAAATAAGTAGCATAAATAATTTCAAATATTATTAATGCTTAAATTAACTTCTTCATTTTTGAAATCACAAATGAAAATCGAATTTTGTTTCAAGTGTACTTTTGAATTTTTGCAACAAATATCAATTGCTAATTATTTATTTAGTAGTTGATACTTATAAAGAAACTATTATAATTAACAGCTGACGTTCTTTAAAGTCGATAGCTCTTTGAAAAAAAAAATGTATGTATATATATATTGTGTGAAGTGGGATGTTTTCTTTTCTATTAATGAGATTTACAACGAATAAGTTTTAATATTTTGGCTCTTTAGAAATATCTAAAAGATCATAATCATACAAGGATGTTTAAAAAATGTAACGAATTATAAGTGGTGGTAGAACTTACCGAAACAAACTCTTTTTTTTTATTAAAGAATCGTTGTCGACATTAAAGTGTTGAAGCGTTAGAGGAGATTTCTGATTGTGGGAAGAAAAAAGGTTGTTTTTACAATATTGAAAAAATAGTTGTTGTTTTCTTTTTAAATTGTGATTTTATAAAATAAAAAAAAGAAAAAGAAAAAAAAATTGCAAAATGAAACTTGGGAAAAACAAATGGCTTAAAAGAGTGAGAAAATTACTGTGACTCTTTTGAGTACCAACACTGTGAACATTGCAAAATTGTTTTCATTATATTAAAGAATTAGTGACGAAATATTAATGTAACATCATAAATACCCAAGATTCTGGAAACCCTTATTTAAAAAATAAAATAAAATAAAATAAATTGAAATCTCAAAAATAACAGGTTTCTGTGATGTACGGAAACCTTACTTGAAATATTAAATGTAAAGTTCGGAAAGCATATTTGTTTTGTTTTTAGAAATCTATTGCTTTGTAAGTAATTGTCTTCATACATTAATCTCCCGCAAGAATAATTTGAATAGCTGTCACACTTTACTTACTGTTGACATTTAAAAACTGCAAGTTTGTTATAGAACACCCTATATGTACTTACATACAATAATTTTAATACATACAATAGATAACCCTTTCTTCAACAAATGAAAGTGGTAATGACTAATGAGGTATCGTCGATAATCCCGATTTAAATCAAAATTACTAAAATTATTAGATTGTTACAAAAGTTGGTAACGTTTAATTGTTACTTAATATTAATCGCATACAAAATGGATCAGAAATAGTTTCTTCTCTTAACAAAACAATCCCTACAACAAGGAGAAGGATTTCTTTCAATGATTGGGGTGATTTTATCATAAATAGCAGGACGTTTTTCAGGCAATCGAAAGCAATAAGCAACTTCGTCGCTTTAGAATTTCGATGAGTTTCACCCCTCCTTATATTTTTAACAGACTTCCAAAGAAGGCTTTAACTTAAAAAAAATCATCAATCGTCAGGGATTCTGTTTATAGTGTTAGGATACGCAGTACTACATTAAAGTATTCAACAAACTGGTGTGATACTATAAAAGCATAAAAAACTTTTTAATAACACTATAAAATAAGGAGTGCTGAAGGCCTTTCGAAAGAACTTTGTTTTTCTTCGTCAGGCGCAAAGAAGACGTGCAACCATTTTGAAGGCAGGAGCAAGACTGAAAGGAAATGGGAGGAGAAGAGGGGCAAGTTAAGGGAACAGCAGAAGGCATCCACCAATAGGAAAGCAGAAAGAAATCAGCCAATCACAAAAGAGAATTACCCAGAACGCAGAAAAAAAAAGAACAGAGGGAAAAAAATAAAATTTAATAAATAAATAAAATAAAATAAATATTAATTAATTAATTAATTAATTAATTAATAAAAATAAATTAATAAAATAAAATAAAATAAATGCATAAAAAAGGGAAGTAAAATAGAGATTAAAAATTCAAAATATAAACAAAAAATATGTATGTTTTTTTTTACACAGTACTGCTTTATATTTGTTTTTATTTTCACAATATAATGCCTCGCATGTTTTTTTTATTGTGGGTAGTAAAGGATACGGAAATATCTACAACAATTTTCTTATGCTCTCCAAGGTTTGTTGATGTACAGTTTCACTAGATTAGCAGACACCCAAAAGTAACACACCCATGCGATTAATGTATACACCTTGCTAAAACACTCTAATTGTATGGAATGTTTAAAAATTAAATCAGATTAAAGTAGTAAAGTTTAGATTACAGATTTTACCTAATTTCTACATAGATATATCTTTTTAAACTTGTTCAAACTGTAACCATGCGTAAAACTTATTGTAATATTTTACTTTGAAAAATTGTATCTTCTTTATAACAGACATTTCTTATTTTAGGTGATGAAATAGGTAAAGGTGCAAAAATCTTTAAAAAAAGATATAAAAGGAGTAGAAGTTTTATGCAATATTTTAAATGTTATATATACAGAGAAGATGAAACTTTTCATAATATCTTAATTGCTTATAATATATGCAAAAATTAAAATTCATTGGATTGAAAGTAAAATACGTTTCTTAAAATTCCAAAGCATTTTAAAATATTTCAGATTAATGCAACAGAAATGTGAGATTAAAACAGATGCAATTAATTTAGCTGAATCTGAAATTTTGCAAAATAAAGGAATAGAATGGTTCAGAAGTTAATAAAATTAAACATCACAAAAGTAATGGAAATCTTTTCAGAGAAACATTTAACAAAATTAGAAATTACTTCATTGAAACATTATTTTATATAAATGGATTATCTGAATATCCAATTACTCCAATGAAGGAAAAAAATAATCACATTTGTACAATGTGCATTAACACAATTCTGCTTCAGTTTTCTGAGCGAACTTTAGCGATTTACAAATCATATTGCTAGAACTGAATAGCACATAACCGATAATAGATGCATTGTTATAGGTGATATAATGATGATTTAAGAAAGAATTAATATAATTCTAATATTAAAACAAAAATCATTATTTCTCAATGAAATGTATAATGATTTATATTAAAATGCACGAAATTGATCCATTCTTTGTTTTATTTAAAATTATCAGTAAAAAACGGAAGAAGAGATAAAAAATAAGTAACAATTTTTATGTAGTTTCAGGAATTTATGGAACCCTTGATATTTAATAGAATAGAATTAAAAAAATATTATTTTGTTATGTAGTTATTTATTTATGTATTTTTACTTTGAGTAAAATTACTTATTCTTTTTAAATAAACAAAATGTTTTGACGTAAATCTGCATATATTCGACAAATAAACCACAATTATAATGAATCATTCAAAATTTGAACAAATAAAACAGCAGGTTGCAGAGTATCATTTTTATTCAAAACTCATCTTTTACTTCATAGCTTACAAATTAAATCTATATTATAAAGCAAAAATATTTCTGTGAATAATGCTGACGTCATATTAACTTTGGCAACAACCTGACCAATAAATTTCGCTTTTGCTGCAATTTTTCTTCTAAACATCGCACAATTTCAATTTTTACACTGCCGAATAGGGAAAAATAATGTTTTTTCAAATGCAATTTGGTTAAAACTGTATCTCATAATACTGATTTTTTATGATTTTAAAAATAATTTTCAAGTATGAATTATTTTAAGTCTTTAATTCGGCTAATACGTATGTATCGCTTTTAATAAATTTCAAAGTTTTATTATACATTATCGATATTTTTCATGTATAAATGCTTTTTGGTGTTATTTGTGGCCAATCTGAAAAATAAAAAAAGGTTAAATGTAAAAAATTCTATTAAAATTTTTAATTAAAAAAATAGTTTTCACTTATATTCAGTATTCTGGGAAGCCCGTGTCGGATCCCCTAAATCTTAAGACTGCTAATATGTTCATTATGCCTATAAATTTAGCGTTTTTAATTCGAAGGTGTTTAGTTTCACAAATTAGCAAATAATATGAACAAGCCAAAATTAAAACTACCATAAATCAATAAAACAATTGAATACAGAGTATTACTGTTACGCAGAATTTATTTTCGAATCTTCGACTTCAGAGCTTCCGAACTAAATCTGACTAATGTAACATTTACCCTAATTTCTATTACTTTAGTGTATTAAATATTCTTTTCTCTTGTATATGAAATTTTCTGGGTACAGTATTCTGTAATAGGATATCATGTGCTAATAAGTGCTGAACTCTTACTCTTAATATATAATAATAATACTTAAGAACGTCTTATATTAATATATATATATATATTTTTTTTTTACATGATAACATAAAACAATGAACCATAAAAATTAGGAAATATAAAAATAATATAATAACATATGTAAATGTTTGATAACATAAATAATGTACAAATCGTAGCATTATATGTGTGCCAGAGATTTGTTATACTTGATTGGCGATGCTTAAAAAAATGGTTATGTATTTTTATGCCTAGATAAAAATTGTAGATAATAACATTTTTCAACTAGATATCAACATTTTGATTCATAAATCATTTAGGAGAAAAAGTTCTTGTCACTTCATGTTGAATAACTTAAATACACTCGGAATTTTTTTCTCTTTAATCGATGTCATAGAATCCCAATTTTTTCTATAAATGATGTATTATGCCATGTTTTCGTAAATATCATATATCTGATGATAATAATGCTGAAATTAAATAGACAAATCCGGCTGTAAATTGGATTTTCCAACAGTAAAAGCGGTGATTTTTTTTCACATTTCGTTACAATACTTTAGTTGAAATAATAATTGTCTTAGTCCCCTTTAAACAGACACTATGTTCTCAAATTGAATGATATAAAGCAATTTAAGTGTGTGTTGATTGTCAATTTCGTTTTCGTATATGTTGCAATTAAAACTACGATTTCTATAAACAGAGCTTTACAAATATCATAAAATCTAGTAGTCAGAAAAACATTCTAGTCGCCAATAAGATATATTTATCCCCCTCCTCCCCCGTCATTGATTTCCAAAAAGCACATAAGTTATTTTATGGATTAATTGAGGAAAAATAATAACATGCATAGTTTAGAATTATTAATTACATAGTTTAGAATAGTATACAATTCAAAAAGATAATATAAACTAAGTTTTTTAATGAAACTTATCAAAGTTATATATCTCTAAAAAAAAAAGAAAGAAAGAAAGAAAGAAAGAAATGCTGTAAAGGCTGAATTAACCTGCATGTTCGGAAATGTCGATTGCTTCAAATGTTCGGCCAGTTAAATTTATATCTGTTCAGGAGGGCATCAATGAAATAATGAAGAAGGAAAATAACTGTTTAGCTGGAAAATAATTATGATTTTATTATTTTAAAATTTGCATTTCTTGAACTTATTTTTGCCAAATAAAAAATAAAGGTTAAAGATACCTTTTGTTTGAATATACTTTCTACGTTTATTTCTGATGAGGAGAGAGAAAAATGGCGTTTGGGCACATTTCTTAGGTCAATTTTTGTAAAAAAAAAAAAATAAAAAAAAAATAAAACCCGCCAGATTAATTAACTTGGCAGTCAGAAAAAAAAACTTTTAGTCGCCACTGGCGCCCGTATTTGTCAAGCCCTGTCTATTTACAATTAGCTAAATTATTCATTTGTGTATGTGTCTCCATAACTTCTACGTGTAAATGATAATCATAAAAATAAGAACAAGATATATTTTGTGCATGTATTTCTATTTTTGTTTTGTTTTATGCATGTACTTCTATATTTCTATCAGAGTTTAAAAAGCATTTTCTTAGAAACTGTTTAGATTTTCTTTGCATATATAAATGTTTGTATGTGTGTGTTTATATGAAATTCCATGAGTAAATTAATGGAAAAAATTATCAATAAAAGTGGTAAACAATCACAAAAAAAAACACGATAAACCAAAATTTAAAAAAACGGAACTCGATTTAAGGTACTGTATGTATAAGAAAAGGAAATTGTAAGTACAACAAGTTAGCTCCCATTCATTAAATAAGTGAATACATTCACAAAAAAAAAATTATGTGTTTGTGTGCGTGTGTGTGTAGGCATTCAAAAAACAATTCTCACATTTTTAATTATAAATAACTGATTTCTTAAGCATAAAGATACCTCTAATCTATACTAATAAAAAAAAAAGTTGTTGATCTGTGTGTGTGTCTGCATGCGATGACTAGCGAAATCTACCATACGTAGAAGTCTGAAAATTTGGGTGCGGATAGTCCAAGGCAGGTCCTGCTGCACTTGAGGCTCAGATTTTTAGTTTCTTGAGACCCGAGCCCCCTGATGCCCCTTTAAGATTTTTTCTTTAAAATGTTAATAACTTGCCCAATTTTTATCCGATCCTCTTAGTTTTGGGGGCCCTTTTTCCATTTAGTCTTTCCCCCATTCCTACGTTCCAGTCAAGATCTTGACTCCTTGGCGCCCAGTACGGAGCCCGTTGAAGTTATTGTTTCCAAAACTGTTAATAACTTGACCACTTTTAATCAGATTTTCCTAGTTTTTGGGGGGCCTTTTCTCCATTTATTTATTTCCGCATTGCTACTTTTCAATTAGAAACCTTCAACTTAGGGCCCTGCTCAAAACTATCAGCTGGCCTTTTTTGGGTCCCCTACTATTGTTTCCCTAAAAATCGCCCGATTCACTAGCTTTTTTTTTAACAACTTCTTAGTACTTCCACAACTACATAAACGACAAAAAGAAAAAAAATCGGAGAAAATCTGGGACCCCTGGGCACCTTCACGTTTTTGTTCCTTAAATTTCTAATATCTTGCCCCATTTTAATCCAATCTTCCTTTTTTGGGCCTTTTCTCTATTTAGTTATTTCCCCATTTTTACATTCCAGTTAGGACCATTCATCTTAGGGCCCTGTTCAAAAGTACCAGCAGCCCCTTTTCTGTCCCATATTATAGCTACCTTAAAACTCGTTCAATTCACTAGCTTTTTTTTCCTAACAACTTCTTAGGATTTCCAGCTACTACATGAATGATAAAAAAATTTCTCAGAGAAGACCCGGACCTCCCTGGGCCCCTTTCCATTTTTGTACTCTAAATTTTTAATAACTTGCCCCCTTTTTATCCAATCTTCTTCGTTTTTGGTTCTTCTTTCTCCATTTAGTTATTCTAGCATTGCTAATTGCTACATTCCAGTTAAGGCCATGGCCCCCTGGGTCTATGTCCGGCGCCCTTGAACTTTTTGTGTACCAGGCATTTTGCACCCCCCCTCCTAATTGTGTCACCATCTCAATGCATAACTTTTAAGTTGACTCTTGGACTTCTCTCCCCGGGCCACCACCCCCATATTTCTATTAGAATCCTAGGGCCCCTTTTTAAGCATTTCTTTAAAATTTTATTCCAATGATTAATTTATAACCTATGCTTAATTTCGACTAATTAAAGATCTAAAACGCTAAGTGCTAGGACCTTTTAAGATGTTTTCCTCTTAGGGTCCTGCTCAAAACCATCAGTTGGCCCCTTTTGGGCCTCCCTACTATAGCTCCCTTAAAAATCGTTCGATTCATTATTTTTTTTTCTAACAACTTCTTAGAACTTCCAGCTACTATCTACACGGCAAAAAAATTTCTCGTACTTAAGCTGCCACCAATTTTGAATATTAATATCCTTCTTGAGGCCCTTGGTGAAGCTTCTTTAAAAATGATCCGATTCTATTGAAAATTTCATTAACATAGTTCTAGGGTACTCCAGCTACTTTATAAACTACTAAATATTTCCTTAGACTCCCAACTACCAGCTTTTTAAAAAATATATATAAATCTTCTTTTTCGGCATCAACTTACGTTTACTCACAACAGCCATAAATAAAAAATCGCGTTATTGTTAAAAATAAGTTGTTAAGTTTAGAGAGAGGCGGGGAATATCATCCGTAAATTAAATATCGCGTTAATGTTAAAGGAAATTCTTTAAATTTACAGGAGGGCACATTCCACCGCCTGGGGCTCATTCTTTTCTTGGGTTCTATGGGCTTGATTTCAACAGAGTTTGAGTCAGTCGACGCGATATCAAAAACGTGTTTTTTTAAAAATATATTATCACGGGCCCAGGCAACGCCGGGTGGGTCAACTAGTAGGAAAATAAATTATACAACTTTTCCTAGTTAAAGTTTTTTTCATAATAAAACTTATCTTTAAAATGTGATTCAACTGAAAGTTATTTGAATTTAATATTTCAGCAAAACTTCAATTAGAAAAGTTAGAGTGTAATCAGTTTCTAATAATTTTAACCTTGAAAATCATACATTCAAAGTATTTTCATTAAAGGTATTTTCATTACAGGTATTTTCATTAAAGTTTAAAATTAAATCTTCACTATTAACTTTTAAAAAAGTTTATCAGTTACGACGAAAATTTTGATTTCAAGCCATTAAGCATTACCTAGAAACAAATAAATTATTCATTATTAAAGAATTTTCAAAGAAGTGGCTAAGCATTAAACCTCAACATTTAAAATTAAATTTGTTTAAGAATAATGTAACTTCAGCATTTTTTTGTTGTTATTTAAACGAAAATGTTTGTGTTATGTTAAATAGAATTCATTTTAGTAACCCGTCAATTTAAAATTAAGTTTGTGTTGATCTACTATTTTATAATAGTGGGACAAGATCTAATTATAGTTTTAGTGCAGTACACTCTTTTAATTATATATAAGTAGATTAGTTTATCAAAATCAATTTTCTCTATTCAACCATTCTTTTATTAGTCTTTTTATTTAGCTTTTCCTCTGCTGCAGGCATTAAATAATAGCTCCAATACCTTTGTTTTGTTTTTCTGTTTAAGCGTGTGGTATAAATGAAAGACTTCGTTGTAAAGCACGGTGACTAACAAAATACAAGTTTCGAAATTTTAAAGATTCAAATTTTCTAAAGAAAACTATAAAGAAACTATCGTGATTGCTTAGTGGTAGCTGATTTGTTAAGAGTGGAATTTCAATTAACTTATGTGCAACAATTTTTCACTGATGGATTTTATTTTATTGGACTTATGGGCAAAGAGTTTTCGTTATTAAAATCCCTAGCAAAATTTATCTTTGATTATTATGGCATATATTGAATTAAAAAACAAAAACATATTCCCTTAAAAGGTTGTAAGGATAACTCTTAAACGATTTCACTAGCTGTTAAGCAATTTCACATGCAGTTAAACATTTTACATGCAAATGATTAAAAAAAAATTTAAATGTCAGTTACCATGCTTTACAACCGAACCCTTCTAATAATATAAATATGCTTGGATATAACGCCAATCATAAATGTTAAGGATTTTGTGCAGTATAATTTAGAATTAAGATTTTAGAAAAATTGTTCAATAATTTGCAGGGAGGTATGACTGACACATCGTAGCTGTGTTATACCTAAGCGTAAAAAAGTTCTCGGCAACATACTTTGTCCTTTCAGAAATATATTTTTGAGCTATTATGTTCTTAACAGAAATCCTATTATCCTATACTTCTTGTGAAATATAAATAACTTACTTGATTCGGCAAAATTTATGTCTGCTTCATTGAAATCGAGATGTAATTGCAGTAAAGAATTATTTCTAAATCCCAATCTTAATTTTACGAAGAATTTGAGCTGGTTGCTTGTTCTATTCTCCAATATTCCACAGTTACGTGACCCAGTTACAGTTTGGCTGCTTACATTTTTTTTTCAAATTACACTTTATTTTTTCAAATGACATGAGACGATCCTTGTACACTTGCGACTTCAGGTAGCTTGAAATAGGTAGCCTGATATGTTATACTTTCAGAATGTTGGTTATAACCAACACTCTGAAAGTGTACGTTTTTGAGACTTTGGAAGCTATTCGTGCGACTTGTAATATTGTGTTCACCGAATATCGACAGCAGAAGTCCTTTAACAAGGGAAACGATATGCAGAGGCTCCCCATCTTGCATGAATATCACATTACTCACTTCTCCTCCAAGAAGGTGATAATACCTTTTCTTAAAAGATTTTCATATCACTCTCCTGAAAAAAAAACAGGCACAATTGTTCAGTTTTACATAGAAAAATTTATGTTTAATGAAAAGAGCTCTGCAAAGTCCTTTTGGGTGGATAATGGTGGATTTTCCCACATGTTTGTGTCACCCAAAGGCAGCAGTTCTGTATGTTCGCACATCCTGTAAGTGTAAAATGCGTTTAGTGCGACTTTAATAACTTTGAACAGTCAGTCAGCATCGTCTTTCATTTCATGTAAAACCAACGTGACAAGTTTTAACTGTCGTCATATAGAATGATTTCACTTCTTGATCAAGTTACATTTTGTATACAGTCTCCTTAAGTCCGTTTTACCTCCAATAACTGGTGAACAGAACTAGCTACAGGCATGAATGTGACGTCTAGGTACAGTAAAACGTGTGTGCGCGACAGGATGTGGTACGTCGCACGCTCCCCGCTCCTTAGCGGTAAATTCCAGAGTTAGATGTTCTATCTGGAAAACTATAGAAGATACGAACATAAGTATAATGACAAAGTTTTAGAGCGGCATCGATATACGAGTATAATAAATGGCATATAAAGCCTATGTATAAGAAAAATTATTTGTTGTAGAGACCAAAATATCTGTCACTGATACGAGACGCTTTTTTTTTTTGAAAAACACGATTCCCTCCAAAAACGAGATGATAATATTTTTAAACGTATGTATACGATTGGAAATTACTAAACTAACGAAAGCGGACAACTAAACTTTTTGCTTTTCCAACATTGAGATTTCCCCAGTGTTGTGGCAACGAGAGAAACTGAAAGTCGTGAAACTGTTTCGATGTGGTGCGTGTTGTACTGATGAAGTTTTCTAAATTAGTGAAAGTTTTAGTGTTGATTTACATAGATATGTGTGTGATGTCGTGTTGATGTAATAATGTTTATTGTGAGTGTTTTAACGTATGATTTTTAAAGTGTGCATTTCCAAGCATGAAGAAATCTCTCCAGCGATTTTCTCAAGTTTTACTTATGAAAATACAAATTTATCAAATCAGAATGGGACCATACGCATATATGAAGCAAAAACTTATCTGTTGTCGGCTGATTTAGCAGAAGCAAGAAAAAAACATGGAATTGTCGGTTACTGTTGTTTTTAAATTAAATGTCCTTTTTTTAGAACTCGAGTGTGCAAACGCCAGTGTTTAAATTTGTAAAATGAATTTATTAACTGACATTATTTATTTTTCTCAAACAAAATATTTCTCATTGGTTTCGAATATTTTCGTCTGTACATATGACTATTCATGAGCCCCGTGAGACTATTCATGTACCCGTGAGCACTATGTATTTTTCTTTTACTAAATCGTTGAATTTCTACAAATTTGTATTGAACATCATGTTGTATATGGTATAGTGTTTGAAATACGATCTCTAATTCCAGAATTTACCGCTAGATGCCGCTGCCAGATATCTCCTTGAATATCACACAGCTGTTTTATTATAGTTAAATATCAAATTTATTCTAGGCAGTTCTTTGTATCTCTGAAAAACATTGTTTAGTTTCTTAGATTTTAAATATTACTGAAAATAAAATTTTAGGTAAACGATAAATTATACTACTTTACAATAATTTTTCCCCTTTTCTCTATGTAACTCGATTCACCAGTTATTTGAGGCGCAATTGACTTAAAATATTAAACTTTACATATATCGTGTAGTAATTATTGTAAGATATTGTCATACACCTTCATAAGAAATGCCCATTCGTCGTAAAATTTTCCATCGTATTCTTCATCTGATTTTGTTTTTCGAATATTAATATTCTAAAAGTATACTTCGTTCCAAGTTGAATGACGCGTTTGATTTCATGTTACTGTAAACGATTACCAGATATTGATAAGAGTGTGTGTTATTTTTACAGGACTGTCAAATATGAAAAACGACAGCTTGTGAAACTGACTTCAGCCATCTCCCGAATGTCAAAGTTAGAATTCATCTGGCAATTCTTCTTTTTTCATCAGAAAAATATGTTTATTTTTTGAGCATTTATGTTAAATCCACATCCTTCTGTTTGTAGACGCTTTTCAAATTATAAATTTTTGAAAGTTTCAGTGGTTATTTTGTATCACTTGATACCAGTTTTCAGAAAATATTGCCTTGTTTACCAGCAAGTCTAAACGCTTTACTTCCTTAAAAAATGCTACAACTGCTTGTGTATTCCTTTATAATAAACATAGTGAATTCTTTTTATCTCTGAAAAAAATTGCTTAGTCTTTTAGGTTTAAAAAGTACATAAAAAAATTTCTAGAATAACGGTAAGTTCCACAACTTTGCAATACATTGTTTTTTGTTTGCTTCCTTTTACGATTTGTAAAATTTAATATGTAACAAATTTGCAAAGGTTTTTAAACTTTTAAAAAGCAAAGTTGATCATCACACATCAAAAAGATATATTTATCAGATATAACAATATACAGTAAAACCTCTATAATGGACACTCCTGAATAGCGGACAATTTTTCGATTAGCAACATCTATGTATTTGAACATTTTTACCCCTGAATTCGAGATACCTCCGAATAGTGGACAAATTCCGCGCTCCGTTATTCATAGGTTTTACTGTAAATCGTGTTTTGAAATTTATTTGAATTAAAATATTAAATACCTCATTAATTTTATCGTAAATATTTTTGAATTAAAAAGCTCAGTCGTTGATAACAATTTAACAATATTAATTTCAGCCAAAAGGTGCAATACACACGAAAAAAAAAAAAGCTTTAATAACACAACATAAAGATTTAATATTTCTTCCAATAACTATTTCTAATAATTTTTATGAAATATATTCAAATCCTGTAAGGTATAAAACAGATTTTTAAAGACCATAAAGCCTCATTCGATTTCAAATATGATCTAAAATCTTTAAACTGAGATGAACGCGTTTCATTTAATGTAAACAAGACACACATTTACGCGTTAAGATAAAAGCTCCAGTTAGTTTTTAAAAATAAATACATTCCCAATTTAAATCCCATTTCTACTGTTTGTACTGCACCTTCGATGCTTGAAAAATTATCTGCACATGAAAGATTTGTCTTTAGAGCTTGCATGGAGAAACCAAAAATATTTGAAGCAAGCTGATAAAAATATTTTGTTCTTTCGTAACAGACATTAGGTATAAAGATTAAATATTGTTCTGGTTGTACTTTTCAAGAAAAATTTTAAACTGGAATGAAACTTCTAACATATGAATTTCGAACTAGCTATTTGAAACTTTGTTTAAATGGAGTCACGTGCTTTTTTATATTTTCCTTGTCTGGATTTTGTTTTTCTTTTCAAGCAGACATTCTGCTACCTATATGAAATATCGATTTCAGTGCTTATTACAGGGAAATGTGGTATTCAATTTTTATTACGGGGATTTGTGGGAAGATTAAATAATGTTCTTAATGTACTTTTAAAATAAAAATTTAAAACAGGAAAGGTACTTTAAATATCTGAATCTCGAACTATGCTATTTAAAACATAGTTAAAGGGATTTTTGTACTTTTTATTTATTTTATTTTTTGGGGAAATCTTTAATTTTAATAAGAAGGTTCTGCTAACTATATAAACTATATACGGGTACCCATTTAAATTTGTAACAGAACATTTACATAAAAAATGTTTCTATGTTAAATGAAAATGACATTTAATGTGTTTCAGTACTTTAAATATTATTACCAAAAATGTTTCCTATAAGCTTATAATTAAATAGTTGCAGGAAAGCAATTTAAAATTAATTAAGCAAATAAAGAAAAAAATATTTTCTGCAGACTTTGCGTTGTTACTTTTTAGAGGTTTAAACGAAGTCCGCGTAAAATGAATAATTTTCTCACTCTTTTCAGATTCGGTATAAGCTGTTTCTACTGTATTAGAGGAAACTAGTAAAATGAACGTTGTGCTATTCTACTGTATTTATTTTGCATTTTTTATTTATGTAATATACACAAAGAATGAAAGACATGAAAAATGCTATAAAATATTTTTAAAAATCATAAAACCTCATTCCATTCCTTAGCACTTTTGTTATTACAATAACTTGTTAATTTGAAGCAAAACAAAATCGGTACGGAAAAATACACAATTTAATTTACAATAAATAGACACTTTAATACACAATTTAATTTACGACAAATAGACAATTTAATACACTATTTTACTACACTCTTCTAATATAGTACAAACAGCTTATAACGAAAAGAGCGTGAAAATTATTCATTTTACGTGGACTTTGTTTAAACCAATTTCCTTAAGTCACGATTTGAAGGAATTATTTTAAAAGTTTCATTTATCCGATACTTCGGCTTAACCGAGCACGTATTATATGGATTCTACTGTATTTATTTTTCATTTTAGCTAGATTTCGTAAGAAACACACGTATTACATTCTCCCCTAAGTTGGAATTTCTGAAAAATTTTTGCAGATCTACGCCTATCATGACTCTTAGAACCCAAATCACCACCCAGTTCAAAACGTCATATATCTGACTATCTATCTGTCCATCTATCTATCTACTATGTATCTATATCACTTTTTTATGGACACAATGACTTCCATAATTCTACACAAATCTCGTCCAAACTGATACATAAAATCAAGTGGCAAAAATCTCTGTCAAGCTCGTTAATGGGCAAAATCAGATCGGGGATGGGGGGGGGGGGGTGAAAACAGAAAAAAAACATAACTTCTTAATTATGATACATATCGAATCCATTTAAAGTTATTATTACTTCTAGGAAAATTTATGAATGACAGATTTTTGATTTCATTAAAAATGGCCTCAAGGCGGGAGGGGGAATAGGGGTTTAAGAAGAAAAAAAATCATAACTTTGTCAATTCACAAGATGTCAAATCCGCTTAAATTTATTATAAATCTTCTTAATATTATCTACAACTTTTATATTGACAAGTTTTTTATAGGACCAACTCTTACAGCAAAAAAATTAAAAACACAAAAAACTCTGCTGGCTCTGCCTACAGGCACAGATCTATTTCGAAGTGGGTGGTCCCAACCGCCGCATCATGGCAAAAAGTATTTATTCTGCAATTCCCAATCAACAGGTGCCCCATGGTCTGCGTCTTCGAAATCCATCTGTGCCTGTAGACCGAGCTGTCAGGTTTTTTTTTTTATTTATGAAATATACACGAAGAATGAAAGACCATGAAAAATGCTTTAAAATATTTTTAAAAATCATAAAACATCATTCCATTTAAAAGCCTCACATCACTTTGAAGTGTCAAAACTAGTCCGCTAGTCAAACGAAAACACTGGCATGCTAATATTAAACCAAATGTATCTTTCTTTTCAAATTTATCGTTTGCATTTCAGAATTTTTAAACGATTTTTTTTAATAGGAAAACTGATGTTGACCTCTAAGCGGGTACTTTTTCCTTTTTTGATTTTGGTTGCATATTTTTTGTATTGGGTCATTTCTTCTTGGGTGGTTCTTCTTCAATGAAACTTCAAAAGCTCCCACTTCCAGTGAGTTGGCTGAAACAACCAACTTTGGTGAAAGCTACCATTCTGATATAATAACGTTACACAAATTAAGAGGGTCGGGGCAAGAAAGTGCCAAGCCACATTTTTGGTGAAATAAATCTAACACCGTAATATGTTGCTTAAAATTGTAAATTATAATATCCTACATATAATTTGTTTCTAAGGTTGCTTGGTGCAGCATATGTCCCAGGTTTCGATTTTGCTCCAGATGTTTATGCCCTCAATGAATATAGCTAATTTACAAAAAACGTAATAGTAATATCATTAAAGCAATACTATATTGTTACTCAAAATATCATATCTCAAATGTTACTAAGTCATTGGCGAGAAAACTTTATGTTATATATCTTGATTTGAGTATTTGGTCAAATTTTCAAATTGAAATATCTCAGAAGTTCAAAAATGTGGTTTAGCACTCTTTTGCCCCGACCCGCTCAATTGTTGCTTAGCTTTGCGAATCCTAGTTGTACAGAAATAAGCTAGTCTTTCAAAGTTACGTTTTAGACCCATAGAAGAACATAAACATCTGACCTTTTTTATTCGGCAGATGAAATAGGAGACGCAATTTTGAGTTTGTCATATCAAATGAAAAAGTAAATTAATTTTATACATGTATTTAATTGCGTTTGCACATTTTCTAGCAACAATTAACGAAAGTAATATGCAATATACTCAACTTCTCTTTTAATACATTTTTATCTTCTTTAATTATTAATACTTCATTTGCTATATTCTTATACATACATTTATACATATTCTAATTTGTATCATGTAAAAGTAAGATTTAAAAGTTTTGCATTATCAATGGATGTTTCTTTCTTTCTTTCTTTCTTTTTTCTTTCTTTCTTTTTTCTTTTTTCTTTCTTTCTTTCTTTCTTTTTTCTTTCTTTCTTTTTATTATTATTATTATTATTTATTATACTTTAGTTATGAAATAATCTTCAAAATATACTTTATGTCAATATTTTAAAATAATCTAAAACCATAAGTAAAATCCACAAGGGAAAAGAAATATTGTATAAAATACAGTATTCCCTCTCCCCAATTATTGCTTTTTACACATAAAATTACCGATTTTTTTTATTGCAGTTAACTTGTTAATAAAGTTCCATGTTGGTTCTGAAAGCAGATATTTTAATTACGTTTCACAAAATTTATTTTAAATCAAACACATGATTTGTTTTTGACAGTGAGTTTGTATGAAATGTTCATGAATTTCAGGCTGTAACTTTTTATTGCATTGAGTTAGAAGCTCGGAATTTTTACCAAACAATGGGGCCGTGAACCTTTTTATATTGATTTCAAGATGATACCTTCAGCCGTACCTGAAAATATAAACGGTCTTGACAGACAGACGTACAACAAAGTGATCCTATCAGGGTTCCGTGTTTAGGTGCGTTCTTAATTATATAAATACGTAGCACCTATTCTTATAGTCGTCTTCTGGTCCGTTCGTCTGTCTGTCCGTCCGTCCGCATATAACAGCGCAAAAACTACCCAGCCGAATGGTTTGAAATTTAATATATATAATCATTGGAGAATTTTGTCGAGTCACTTCAAATTTTATGAAAATCGAATCAAAACTTAAAAAGATATTAATAAAAGTTTTCCTTATTCTATTAAATCCTATCATACATAATCATTATAATAAAAGCGCAAGTCATGTGACTGAGGAAAACAAATATGGGCGAACCACTTCTTTTTCCATATGCCAAGCGGCCATTTTTATTCAATATTGTTTGTTAGAATAAAATTGCGTAAAAGTTACATTTTTAGAAATATCGTTAAAAAAAAATTGTTTGCTTGAGAGATGAGTTACATTAAAAAATGTATAGATTCTGAGATAACTTCAGCGGAAATTAGATTAACAGACGAATATCTCAATCCATTAAAGTAAATAAACACAAGAGATTCATTCATCGTGAGTCATAGGAATATTAAACCATGGAGGTAATAATTCGCAAAGCAATGTCTGCATGGTTAATTTTGCAGCTCTATCTGGTGTCGAAAAAAATATTCGCAGCTGTAATCGTGGCATACGTAACAACAATTTAAAACAAGTTGGAAATTGTACGTCAAACGTTACAAACGAGGTGCGTTCGTACGCACGTTTTAGAATTAAATTCATGATATCCCGTGCGTAGAACGGGTTAAACAGCTAGTTAAGTATATATTTTATGACACTGTTCATACAAATATCTTAACTAGTTGTATAAATATTCAGATATATATGTATCAGCTAGTTATATAAATATTCAGATCTTGATGATTTTTAATTCTGTGAAATGAATTATATCGTCTGCAGATTAATTTCTGTCATAAAATAAGTATCTCGGTCGCTTGACGATTAAACTTCGGAAGCTCCTATAACAAAAAAGCACCGATTTAAAAAAAAAAAATTCAAATTTCTTAATAAATATTTTTATTAATATCTCCTAAAGTTTTGATTCGATTTTAATAAAATTTGAAATGTCTCGACAAAATTCTGCAAAGATAATATATTTTAAATTGCAAACCATTTGGTTGGGTAGTTTTTGCGTTGTTATATGCGGACAGACAGACAGACAGACGGACGGACAGACGGACGGACCAAACGACGACTATAGGTGCTACGTATTTATATAATTACGAACGCACCTAAAAAAAGCATCTCATTTCGCTCATAACAGATGATATAATTCATTTCATTGAAATAATAACGATAATTTCTTTTTACATTATAAAACTAGTTCTAGTATACGAACGTATTTTGTCACGTTTAACGTACAATTTCCAACTTGTTTCCTTTTGAGATACGGAACCGTAATAAAACAATTTTGCTTTCTTGTAGCTCCTGCGTAAACAGTAAAGTTCCAAGCAATTTTTGGCTAAGGCCCACTCGCATAGTCCCACTCGCCTAGTCCCACTCACTGAGGCCCACTCAGTATCTCGTATGAAAGGACAGAATATATTTATCAGCTTCCTTGAAATATTTTTGATTTTGTCGTGTTATATTCTTAGTTTCTCGTAGCTCCTTTGTAAGAAACAAAATTCCAAGCAAATTCTTGAAATGTGAAACTGTTTTGATTTTAGAACATGTACTGAAAAAAATTTTAGTAATTCGAAATTTAATGTAACTTGAGAGTAATCACCTTTTTAAAAATATCAATTTTAAAGTATTAATGGTAAAAAGTTAAAATTTCAGTGCAAATTCACCTTGTTTAATACTTAAAATTCATAAAGATATAAATAAATGTAAATATATTGCTTGAAGGTGCGTAAAAACATACATAAAAACATTTAAAAGCACATTAAAGTCCTTTTAAAATCAAAACGTTTTCAACCGAACTTACTCGGTCTTACTGAGTTGTTAACAACTCAACTTAACAACTCAAACTATACAACAACTCAAACTATACACAACAACTCAAACTATAACACCTTTAGTTAACAACAAAGTTAACAACTCAAACTATATTGCTTGAAGGTGCGTAAACACCTTCAAGCAATGTATTTACATTTATTTGTATCTTTATGAATTGTAAGTATTAATGGTATTTTATTAAGTTTATCACACATATTTTCGAACATTATTTAAACTATCTAATCAGGATTTCTAAACTGATTTATCAACATATAATGATAATTTAATTAATGTAACTATTAATTGTTTAAAGAGTATTTTTTAAAAATATATTACACAATTTATTTTTTAATTATATTTTCTATTTTATACTGTTTAACACATTTCGTTGATATAGCTGCAAATTCAATTTTTATTTTCTGGCGAGCGTAGTTTGCCTCATATTTAAATCCATTGTTGTTGTAAATCATACACAATTGTAACCATAAAGAATATTTGGCAATTTATTTCCTGAGGAGGGCTAACGGGAAAATGCCTTAAAATTAAGTTATCAATTTATAATTTTTAAAATATTGAAATGTTGAATTTACATTGGAAACACACCTTAATATTTATAATTCTGACATATCTGCAAGCGAGTTAAAATCGATTACAAAATTCTGTCTTTGCATACAAAAATCCAGCGGAGTGAACAAATAACTTTAATTTGAAGCAAAAAAGAATTTTTCTTTTAACATACTTTTTTTTCCTTTCATTTGTGAAATATTTTGAAATTATAAGCTATATTAAGTAGATTTTTAAAAAATTGCAAACAATCCTCTTTCCATTTAAAAGTACGACAGATCAATTTAAGTCTCTAAAGCGAATTAAACGTACTAATGTAAACAAAACACACATTTGCGTCTTATAAAAGTAGCACCCAGACTTTAGGAAAATACATTCCCAAGTTAAATCCCTTTTACATGTAGCATGGTCGGAAAATTCTCTGAGCATGAAAGATTTGTCGTTAGAGTTTATATCAGCGAAATCAAAAATATTTGAAAGAAGCTTGTAAAAATACTCTGTTTTTTCACAACAAGATATTGAATGGAAGATTAAATATTGTCTGATCGTACTTTTTAAATAGAAATTTAAAACGAGAAAGGTACTTCAGAACATATGAATTTCGAAGTTGCCCTTTTATATATTTTTAAAAGGATTTCTGAGCCTTTTATGTATTGTCAATGTCTAAACATCTTTTATTTTTAATAAGAGATTCTGCTAACTATATAAAATATCTATTTACTTCTTTCTTACAAGGAATTTATATAACATATGTTATTAGAGAAAACTAAAATAGCATTTAATATATTAGCTAGTACGTATGTAACCTTTTAAATAAATATTATCAAGAAGAAAAGTAACAAATTTTAAAAGACATTTTAAAATCAAACATTTAATAAAAGTAAAAAACAGCGGAATATCACATAATAAAAACAGTTACAGTAGACGTTTCAAACTTTATAAAAACTCCTCATAACAAAAATGTCAATCGAAAACCAAAAGTAAACATCAGCTTTGGTTTTCGATTGACATCTGTACTGATGGGGATCTTGTATAAAGCTTGAAACAAAAGTAAAAACCAAAATAATATCATTTAATAAAAATAGTTACAGTTGACGTTTCAAGCTTTATACAAGCTCCTCATCAGTTCAAATGTCAATCGAAAACCAAAAGTAAACATCAGCTTTGGTTTTCGATTGACATCTGTACTGATGGAGATCTTGTATAAAGCTTGAAACAAAAGTAAAAACCAAAATAATATCATTTAATAAAAATAGTTACAGTTGACGTTTCAAACTTTATACAAGCTCCTCATCAGTTCAAATGTCAATCGAAAACCAAAGGTAAACATCAGCCTTTGGATTTCGATTGACATCTGTACTGATGGGTATCTTGTAAAAAGCTTGAAACAAAAGTAAAAAACGGAATAATATCACTTAATAAAAACAGTTACAGTTGACGTTTCAAGCTTTATACAAGATCCCCATCAGTACAGATGTCAATCGAAAACCAAAGGCTGATGTTTACCTTTGGTTTTAGATTGACATTTGTACTGATGAGGAACTTGTACAGAGCCTGAAACGTCAAGTGTAATTGATTTTCTTATTGTAATATTAGTGTGTTTTTTACTTTTATTGAATGTCGTATTTTAAAATGTCTTTATAATTTTAGTAATTTGATTCAGACATAATATGTTTAGCTATTTGAGATTAAAAGTAATAAGTTAATTTATTATTCTGGAAATATTGTGAAGAAAGAAAACTAAGCAGTTTATTGAAATGTAACATTGTTTTGATTTTACAAAATGTACTTAAAATATTTTTAGTAATAAACAATCTGAATTTAACTAGAGATTTAATATTTTTTAAGTCATTGATGCTGAAGTATTAATTAATGGCACATAATTAATTTTACCGTACATATTTTTGAATGAAGAAATGAAAAACACAAATGATAATAATGAATTAAGATTAAGATTAATTTTGAAGCAAAAAATGTACTATAAATAAGTAAATATAATAAAAGTTGTTTTTCTTCTAATTTTTTTTTTTTTTTTTTTTTTTTTTTTTACAAATATGAAATACCAGGAGATCCAATCTGGGCTATCCGGATTAAAGAAAATACTACTCGGTGTACTGAACATAGATGAAAATGATTTTTTATTGGAAAACTCTGATAGATTTTTACATTTTGTATATATGTTTTTATAGGTAGCCCACCACGATGCATAAGAGCACTTTTATACGGAAAATTTCAATTATGTATTCAAATAAAGTTTGAATTAAATATATATATATATATATTTGTATTAGCCGCATGTCCGCGGTTCATAGCCAAGTCAATAGCAAAAAAGATAACTATTTATACCAACCATTTTTTTCTGATTTCAGTGTTTAAGAGGGTAGTTCGAACAAAGATTTTTTTTGGTATCGTTGGGATAGCTAAGTAAGAAGAGCCTTGTCACGGCAGTACCCAGGTTTGAGTCCTGGTCCCGGCATTTTTCGCTCTGTTGGGATAAATTTCAGCTATGATACTCCAACCATTGAATATAATTTACCGAGTTGAAAATACTTTTCTACGTTCATTATTTATTTTATTTTAAGTGAAAATGGGTTATCTTCCGTAATTGATGTCCACGAGAATGAGATAGATTTTTTAAAAAGTCATGCTGAGAAATTATTTAAAAAAACATAAAAAATCAGTAAAATGAGATACAATTTTCAAAAAAAGAATTTTTGAAAGTACATTTTCCCTCTTATTCCATGGTGTGAAAATTTAAATTATGTCATGTTCAACATTATGTTGTTCCTTATGTCATGGTGCAGTCAGGATCCTCATCTAGGAGGGGTTTCGAACGATTTTTACTTATAAAATGAAGAATTTATCCGTGTTATATTTAATATAAATCAGTGTTTAATAAATACATGAGACATAAATACCGACGTTATGGAAAACGCAAACAACCATTAAAATTTCAGCATTTATGTGTTTAAAAGTTTCATAAATGAGCATCTCCTTCGGCCTTTAGAGAAAATAAAAGAAGAAGAAAGAGAAGTAGCAGTAACATATGTACTACTTTGCTGCTATTGCTCCTAACTTTTTCATTCATTAACTTTGTGTTAAAATAGAGGCTTCAATTATGAAGCCTTGAAACAGTCAAATAATACAAACAAATATGCTGGTTATGGTTTTCTTTACTTTGATTTTGACACATCATATTCTTATCTTAACACAAGTGGTTTTCTAAGCATCAGTTTGTAAATGTTCCAGGAGGGTTTGAATCCCCCCCCCCCAACATTGTTGCACCAGTGGTTTAAAAGTATTTAAATTTGCGAATCATAGGAAATGGATTGCTTAAATCCGTGCCACCGTTGATATGATGTCAGCGTTACTTACGGATATGTTTTTACTTTATAATGTAGATTTGCGAAAAAAAGAGAAATGGATTACTTAAATCTTTGCCACCGTCGATGTAATGCCAATGTTACCCACGGACATGTTTTTGTTTTATAATATATATATTAAAATAATAATATATATTAAGTAGGCTTTTTAAAAATAAACCTCTTTCCATTTAAAAGTATTACTAAGTATTGCTTAATTCAATGTTAACAAAACACACATTTACATCTTAAGATAAAAGTTTCAGTTAGTTTTAAGAAAAATACGTACCCAGGTTAAATCCCATTTTCTACTATACTCGTTCGATGCTAGGAAAATTATCTGCGCTTGAAAGATTTGTCGTTGGAGCTTATGCAGCAAAAACAAAAGTATTCGAAAGGAGCTGATAATACTTTGTTCTTCCATAAGAGAAACTGAGTGGGAAGATTAAATATTGTTCTGGTTGTACTTTTTAAAAATGTAAGTAAAAATTTAAAACTAGAAAGGTACTTGAAACATACGAAATTCGATATAGATTTTTGAAGTTTGTTTAAATAGATTTTCATGCCTTTTATATATTTTGTATAGATTTGTTTTTTTCTAAATAAGAGATTCCGCTAACTGTATGAAGTATCTTTTATGTTGTTTATTACAGGAACGTACAGAAAAAAATTAAAAACTAAAACTAAAATGAGATTTAATGTGAGTCCCACATTAAATATTATTTTTATATAGGTTGCTGCAATTATTTAAGAATGTAATTTCAATTGGTAAAATAAAAGAAATACATATTTAATTTTTTTTCCAATGTAGGAAAGCTTTTTAGTAAGCTATTATAAAATATAGCTTATAAATTTTTAAAGTGTGCTACACAGGTCGAATAAAGGACTTGCTAGATGTCGGTAACTATAAATACATAGCTCTTATGCATCTAAAGTTAAATATGAAAACTTTGAATTATTTAAGTATAAATCTTCAATTGGTAGGAAGACAAAATATTTTTTTTTCAATGAAAAAAAAATAGACTTAAAACTTTGATGCTTTTATTACTAATTTATTGTTTTTTAATATGTTATTTAAAAAATTGGCTTATAAATGTTAAAGGTACACTATACAGGTCGAATGAAGGGCTTAATAGATGTCGGTAATTATAAATACTCTTATGCATCTAATGTTGAAAATGAAAACTTTTTTATAATCAAAAAGGTTGTCGCTATATCCCTAACTAGAATCATTCAAATCAAGTTCTAAAAGCCAAGAATAAAAAGCTAGAAAAAAAAATACTATTTATAACACTTACTTATGTTAACTTACTCGTCTTTAAATAATGTAAATAATTTAAAGTTCAATCTGATTCTACTATCGATTACATTGGGTACATTTCTACGTATAATGATCATTAGATTTGTTTTAAGTATATATATGCTGATGTAATATGGTTATATGAACTAACAACAAGTCATATCAGTCTAGTCATAGCAACTAACTTCAGAAAAGCGCAATTAAACTTTCGAATAAGATTTTTCTAAATTAAAATTATTAAATTTATTACTTACACTCGGTGAACAATTGCGGAGCCAATAATATTATCCTCTTTTTGAAAGAAATCTTGCTGTTTAGAAATGTCTGATTTATTGGCCCTTATCTTCTAATTCGACAAGGTTACAAATTGTGACTCTGAATGGTCAGTGTGCCCATTCGGTAAGTATATGATGTGTGTCTCACTCTCTTATCGTGACCTTCATTATAGTCTAAATATGAGACTTGTACCAAAAATGATGTAAAAGTTGGGTAGTTAAAAATTTGCAATTTTTACATTACTAAGAAACGAATACACAATGTGACAAGAACACAAATACCAATTTAACTAAATAATTGAAAGATCTAGATAAAATATTTATATGAAACAAATTAAAAACAACAACAATATATTTTCCTATAGATTCTCAGTATAAAAATTTGTATAAAAATTCCAAATAATTGCATGAAATGTAAAATTTCTCCCGTTTTAGAAGATATATAAATATATACTGTCATATATTGTTAAATATATACCGTTATGTAAATATATGTTGTTATATATAAACATATAACAATTTAGAATCTTAATAATAAGAAAAATATAAATTTTTCGAGAAATTTTATTTATGTTCAATTTTTTTGTTATAGCTTACATTCTGTGGATTACAATTTTCCAACACCATCTTCCTTCAAAAATATTCCCCTCGCCTTTATTAGTTCTTGTTATTGAATTATTCTCATTCTTCGCATTTGTTTTAAACTTAACGGACATGTTAGTTTTTAAACAATTTAAAAAATATTTTAGCTTATTCAGCATTAATTATTTAAACAAATTTTGAGAGTATTTTAATTTTTTATCAATACTGTACAATATTACTCAATTAACTAAGTTTTTTCTATAACTCTCAATTAACAGAAGGTTTTATGAAAAAAAAATTCTTTTGGCAAGTTTGATTTACGGTTAGATTGAAGATTCAAAAAGTTATATAGGTATTAGTATTAAATCTCCCAATATTCAGTTATACTGCTTCATCAAAGTAATGGGCTAAATCTTAAATTCTGTGATATAAATTGTTTAATTTACAGATATTTAAAAAGGAAAATGAGTTTTTTAAATTTATATTCTGACCTTTTGTGACAAAACCATCATAATTCAGTCTTTTTTGAAATATTTCAAAACTTTTAATTCTTTACACAGAAAAATGTCAAAATATCAATATGGTAAATAAAAGTTAAAGTATGTGGTATTTCGTGGTTTTAATGGGCCTCAAAGTTGCAATTTTGCCAAGATCGTCGCCAAGCTTCTATATACATATTAGAAACACCATATATACGTCATTTATATATACAGATAAACCATATATATACGTCAAATGCTCATATATATATACAGTATATATAAGTCATATTTACTTCATAAATGCGCCATATATATCATATATACGCCAAATATACTTAATATTTACATCTTATATGTAATGTGTATGTCACATACAACTCAAATATGTCTTATACACGTGTCATATATATGCGTCATATATTGTTATAACTTGGTAATATACGTCATATAACTTGGCTATACATTTCAGTCGGTTGGCGATTTATCCTTGGGGCCGATATAGCAAAGAAGTACCAAATATTAATTGAGCACTGTTGATTTCAGTTGCTGGGTAAGGAATAAAAATTTATATATTATCTATTTAAAATTGTTATATTGCTTTTCAAATTCGGGAATAATATAAATGGAATTCCACTTGCTTTGATAGTTTTGTAATAAACTTTTACCATAACTTCATTTATTTTGTCACTTTTTTAAAAGTTTTCAAACGTAGACAGTTCTTTTAATGTGTGCCAATAAAATGAGCCACTGTAAGTTCAGAAGTACATATACAATTCGTATATCCGTTACGAAAAAACATAATTTGAAGCATGAAATATCTTCTTATTTAATAAAAAAATTCTTTATTAAAGCAAAAGTTATTTATAAATGCAAAGAGTTAGCGAAAAACATGCTTAAAAAAAGCTTTTTAGAAACATAAACATTTAACGATAAATTTTCAACTTTTTATCTAAGAAGAAAACATTTAACAGCAAAGTCAGAAAAAGATTTTCAAAATCTTAAACATCATACACATGCATTGCAAAGAAAGATAAGCTGCCCTTCTACATAAATGCTCTCTGCGTTAATAGTTTGTTTATTTATTCTACAACATAACATATAGTTTGTTTATGCCGCATTTAAAAAAATAACTTTAGTTTTTAATAAGGAAATGAATGCTCTTTATTTTTATCTTGTATTTAAAAATGCATCTTTATTTTAATGTTTTAAAGTGCATGATAATTGACTATGGATAGAGATAGCTAGAAAAAAATGTTCTACATGTCAAAGGCAAAATAATTACTTCTGTTTTTGTATGCCATTCTATTTTGCGTTACCTAGCACTTTTTACATTTTTTTAATTTAAAATATTAAAACAGAATTGTAATAAATCCGTAAATACTTTGTTTATGAATTCCACAATTTAAAAATTTCTATTCTAAAACCCTTTTTTAAAGTCAATAAACTATGCTTCTTTTATTTACTTTCTTAATATCACATGCATCCTCATTTTAGTACACTAAACTGTATAATAACTGGTCATTATTCGAATTACCATAAAAACAATAGTAATAATATTATCTGGCATTTTTATTTAAATTAGCTTGGACTAATAATATACGAATAATTCGTCAATTTTAGTAATTTTAATTAACCTATTATGACAAAACTGTTTTTATTGCTGCTTAGTTTTTCTGAAAACGTCCTGCATTTTTACTATTTTTATTTCTATTTTGCATACATCTTCTATTTTTATTTTGTAGTTAAAATTCATATACTGATAGATAAATTCGATAAAATGTTACTCTCTCATAAGATTATAGTACACTGTAAAAAATTACTAAATGTTTCCTCATCTAGGAAAATATAATATAACTACCAACGAAAATAAACAATAACATCTTCTGATCTACGCACACATCAGAAAAGTGCCCTTTCTCTCCTCCAGAAACCAATATATTTTCGAAATTTAAAGGCACATTTATAGAAAAATACATTTATAAAAACAATTCTTTTGCTGCTACAGATTTTCGGAAACGCTTACGAGTAGTTTTTATAGTTTATTAATCAGTTTTCTCAAACCGGAATATAGTTTTTTCGGATGCTATCAATTCTCAAGTAAGCATTTTCATGTTCAACAAAAGTTTTTTTTCTTGACAAACATGATAAATTAACAGCATTGACATTAACATTAAAATAAGTATTATTTTGTTATTCTGGCAGGTACAAATTGAATTACGCAACTGAAAATGTTTAACTGGGTATTGATAGCACCCTAGAAACCGATATTTCAGTTTCAAATGAACCTATAACCAAAATTTTAAACAAATCGGATATTTCTATCAAGAGTTATCGCGTTACGTACATACATACGTACATACATACATACATACATAAATACAGAACGGGCGGGCACATTAGTTCTCAGGCTTTGATAGCCTGTGAGCTAAAAACTGATCAATGAACTATAAATAACTATTCGGAAACGTTTCCGAGAAACTTTGTTGCTAAATGCTTCTTTAAATCTCAAAAATATATTGGTTTTCGAGTTTTCTTAAGATAAAGAACGTTTTTCGGAATCTTGGTTGTCTCGGAAAAACTCATTGTATATATTTTTTTTTTTCGTGGTTATATTATATTTCCGTAGATTACCGAACATTTGTCTTTTTTTTACAAGAATATTTTGGAAGCCAACAAGTCAAAAGTGAAAACTGGATAGACAAAAGATTATAAGAGAAAAATAAAATTGCTAGAGTAAAAATTTTAAATCTACTAATTTCTGCTTAATCGATATACAAAGAAAATAGTGATAATCGGGGTTGCTTCATTGTCAAATCGTTGTTATGACATTGCGTTATACACATTTTACGGTCCCTAGTGATATTTAATTGACTGGTTAGCCTAAAGATATTATTATGAAAGAGAAGTATCTCTGAGAATGTCGAGTATACATCACTTTCTACTGATCAAAAGTCTTTTACGTCTAATTACACTTAGAATTATTGCAATATATTTTACATTTTGTGACTTAAATAATTCTAACTGTATTATACTTAGCTATTTTAATTTGTGTTTATTTTTTGCTCATTGAAAAGATAATTTTCGGATTCAAGTGTAATTATTCTTTTCCCATCCAAGCAAAAAAAAAAAAAAAAAAAAAATGTATTGGATAATGCATTCTGCTACTCAATTAATCATTTTTTTAGTCTTACATATAATTCAAAGTGTTCTTAAACATAAACAAGGGACCAAGTCGCAAACATATTCATAAAATTACAAAACTAATAAAAAGAAAACTGCCCAGTTAAACTGAGAGCATTGAGCTCAGAGGCTATTCACACTAATTGTATATTATACTATCATTCCAAACCCACGAAAAATAAAGAAATAGACAATATATTAAGGGGTGATCATCCCCCCGTTCCCCTCCTTATAATTAACTAATAAATCCCCAAAACTTTCAAGGAAACACCGTATTACGATGAACATATATAAAATTTGAAGCAAATCGGATAATTCTGCATGACAAACTCATTTATTTGAATTAAGGGGGATTAGCACCCCCCGTATACCCCTTTATACTTAACCAATAAACCCCAAAACTAATCAGGGAAGCGCCTTATCACAATGAACCTATAAACAAAATTTGAAGCAAATCAGATAATTCTACATGAAAAGCCCATTTATCTATATTAAGGGGGGGGGGATTAGCCCTCCCCCGTTCCCTCCTTTATACTTAACCAATGAACCCCCAAAAATAATCAGGGACGCGCCTTGTCATAATGAATGTATAAACAAAATTTGAAACATATCGGATAATTCTACATGAAAAGCCCATTTATCTAAATTAAGGGGGATTAGCCCCCCGTTCCCTCCTTTATACTTAACCAATGAGCCCCCAAATCTAATCAGGGAAGCGCCTTATCACAATGAACCTATAAAAAAAATTGGAAGCAAAACGGATATTTCTATCAAGAGTTATCGCGTTACGTACATACGTTCATATGTACATACATACATACATACAGAACGGGCGGGCACATTAGCTCTCAGGCTTTGATAGCCCGTGAGCTAAAAAGCTGTAATTTTAGAGTTGTTAATACTAGAATACCTGTGAACTATAAACGTATTTATCCACTTGTCATTAAAATCACATTAAAATATTTTTTTTAATATACAAATTAGGAATATTATTAAAACAGCAATTTATAGTTTTCTGGATCTGGTGTTACATAATCTTACCTTCTAAAAATCTGCAAATAATAGAGGAGAAAGTCCAAATAGCCGCTACCACTTTTATTTTCAATCTACATCCTACAATTTTGAAAATTGGTGGAAGAAAGAGTCATGGTAGGGTACATTGAAATGCTTCACATTCGCTTAAAAAAAATCAGTTTAAAAAACGTTTTCTGTTTATAAATAGAAAAATTCTGAAAGTCTGCAAATTTCGAGATTAGAAAATGAGGTCTACATACCGGCTGCGTCAGTTTTTTCGAAAACAATCACACAAATAGGGCTAATTTCACTTATTCAAAGAGAATAACATTGTTTTTATAATTTTTATTGTTTAATAACAATTAATATGTATACAGAAAGAACAGGGAATTTATGATAAATAAGCATATTTGTCAAATTTTTAAAAATCTTAAGGACTATCTTTGACAGTCTTCTTTTCATTCTGTTCCTAGTTTTATTTTTAATGTCTTAAGAGCCTACATCAGTCACGCGAAAAAACGCTCCAGCTAATGTTAAGTCTATGGGAAGGTTATCGCGCGATTTCTCGCTCGCATTTTAATATTTTTAAATTTTTTTTTTGCACAGGATAGCTGACGTCGATATCTAACGTTGTTAGTTTTTACTTTTTCGATTTTGGTTCCAGTTTTTTTATATAAGGGTAATTTCAATTTCAGAACCGGTTCCAACCGGTTCCAAAATTAAAAATGTCCGCTTATAAAAAAAAACCGTAACCAAAATCGAAAAAGTAAAAACTAACAACATTAGAGATCGACCTCAGCTATCCTATGCGAAAAGAATCATTTAAAAATATTAAAATGCGAGCGAGAAATCGCGCGATAACCTTCCGATAGACTTAACATTAGCTGGAGCGTTTTTTCGCGTGACTGATGTAGGCTCTTAAACATACAAAAAAAAATCGCTGCTTGAAGTGTATATTACTTTATCTACAACAATAAAACACATAGTTATCACTCTCTGCGTCAGTGCAGACCCTATGGGCCCACATATCACACTCTAAACGCAAAACCCAGAGTTGTCCGCAGAGCAACACCCTCGCGATGGGCTCAGCTCTCAGAACACCTATTTGCCGGAATTTGGACCTTCTCCTCTAGGTTGAAAAATGACATATAAAAATAAATAAATTTCTGTGACCCTGGATATAAGAGTGTGGAATTGATCATCCTTACATTTTAAGCATAATAATAATAATAATAATAATAATAATCAACTTCTCAGTTATTTAACTTTAGGAATAAACATTCAATCTATTTTTTCCCCTCAATACAAATATTATAAAGAAGTAGCGTCTGTTTATGTGTTTGTTGGTCTCTGGGAACTAGCGAGCCTATTTCAAAACTAATGGTGGCAAAATAAAAGTCTCTTAAATCCGTAAACAGTTTTATTTTTTTATGAACAATACTAACACGAAAAAAGAATAAAAGAAGAATTTTTTCGTGAAAATTCTCTATGCAAGATAAATTTGAAACTCATAAGCATAAAACAAAACTAAAATTATATATATTTATATATATATATCTTTTTCTCAGGGGAGCAGAATCCCGATTATGGCAATTTGTAAACACATGAACGTACAACGTATAGAATTAAAACTAGTGTTGCACGGGAGGTAAAAATTTTTAGTTCATTTTTATCTTACTATACGATTATTAAGACATTTGCTAAGGATAAACTTTTTTTTTCTTTCAAAATAGTTTGAGCCAAAGAACATTTTTAAAAAATGCAATTTTAAAACCTCGGAGAGGCAAAAGGCCTTCTCCTTCCCTTTTCTGCTGAAGTCCATGGCAAATGCTTACTATACACTCTTTTATTTAACTTAACTTGGTTTTTGATGTAAAGATGAAATTGTATACTCACTTCCCGATAGTCTAGAATTATAAAAAATTATGTACACAAGTGTGTTTTCGATTACAATGAAATATTTTAACAGTTTTAGAACTTAATTATAAATTAGTAAATTAATTTTAAGTTTTTTTTCCTTTTCACAGCTTAAGAGGGACTGCTCAGGCGAGGAGGCCAAGTCTGTAGAGCATAGATGTCCCTCCCAGTACCTTTATTGATGTTTAAAAAAATATATATAGTGACGACAGGTGATAAATCGACAAATAATTTTTATGGTTGCAAAATATTTACGAGTTACAAAAACAATGAGGTTAATTATGCGCCAAACCACTCACGCCAAAATATAACAATTGGCTGTAAAAAACTGTAACAACGAAATGTTGTCAACAACAACAAAAACAAGAACGAAAAATCATGCGTCAAGCATAGATTATGTAGCACTTTCCAACGCTTCCAAAATAATTTTACAAAACATACCGTTTAATAAGCTAAAAGATAACATCTAAGTAAACAATTTGGAAAACGCATAACATATTTAAAAACATAATTTCAGGAATTTCCAACAGATACAATATTCGGAAAAATATCCGAATACTTTTATTCAGCCCTGTATAGGATCTATAGATTTGTATATGCTAGGATGCTAAATTTTAGTTTAATTAGGAAGCGCGTAGCACAGTTTAAAATTATCTTTCTGGAGTTTCTGTCAATAAACGGAAATGTGTTCGCGAACTTTTGTGCTGCCCTGTATAGGATCTACAGAATTTATACACACCATGTAATAGACAAAAAGCGAGTTAAAATTAAAATCGCGTTTAGTAACTTAAAACGCACTTCCAGGAATTAGTGTTAACAGACAGTAGAGAATTCTTTTGTGTGTCCCTGTAAATGAACGATGACTGCTATACACACGCTATTCTGTAGTAAGCCTCTTGTAATGCACCTTAGATATATATATATAAATTTCAATGCGTTTAAAATAGTGAAACATTATTTAAATAAACCGCAGACGATTTTTCTCCATAGACGTCATGTAACGGAATTCTTTTGACTGTCCCTGTAAAGTAACTATAAGTGCTATGCACACCCTATTACATGTTAAGCTTCTTCTAATGCACCTTAGTGATATATATAAATTTCAATGCGTTTAAAATAGTGAAACATTATTTAAATAAACCGCAAATGATTTTTCCCCATAGACCGCAATGTAACGGAATTCTTTTGAGTGTCCCTGTAATAAAACTATACGTGCTACACACTTCCGTTGAAATAGGGAACATGCTATAGATAACGACAATAACATATAAAAATTGCAGACCAATCCGAGCATATTTACGGGAGTTAGAGCACGGACAGACGGCAGACGGCAGACGGCAGACGGCCAGACGGCCAGACGGCCAGACGGCCAGACGGCCAGACAAACCGAAGTCATAAGCACTTTTCAACTAGGTTGGAAAGTGCTAAAAAGGTTGAAATAATATGAGTAAAAAATTAAGAGTGTAAAATTTAAATATATATAATATATATATACATATTCATAAATAAAACTATAAAGTGAAAATTTTTAACACTAAAAATCAGCATTAATATGTTGCTTTCTGTCGTTCAATAAATCTCATCATAATTTCTCTCACCGAAATATTCAAATTAAAATTCCCAGCAGCAGAGCCCATTAAACGTCATCAGCGAAATGTTTGGATGTGTCCATATCGCAGATCTTCCTCATATGATTGAATAGGAAAGATGCTGTCTGAATTAAAACAGAGACCGGGACAATAAACCACCCGTAACTCTACTGAATTTTAATGCCCATGTGTTTTATCTGAATAAACCTGGCTAACGGCGATCCACGCTGTTCAAGCAATATAACGTCAATGGCTCATTAAGCTGCGTTGGGTTATAGAGATATGGTTTAATAGTGAAGCATGCATGTAATATTGGTGTCCTAGTGTAGCTTTTAGTGATATCGGTCTTTAACCTCGGACAGTTCAATGCTGTTAGGTAATGTTTGTTTCAGAATTAGTGGACGGATGGAAAATATGCGCTAATTGATTTTCATATTTATATGATTTTGTAAATTTTTAATATTTTTTTACGGATCTTTCGAAATGAATTTGTTTTACAGAAATGATTAATTTTGAAGGTATTATTTTAAAATTAAAAATATATTTATAATATTGAATTAATTTATTTTTGAAGATCAATAATTTTTAATCGCAAAATAAGTATGAAAGTAAAAATATTTTCTTTCTTTCTTTTCTTTTCTTTTCTTTTTTTTTAAACTCTTTTACAAGCATTTCAAGTTCATCTTAAAAATCACATCTAATTTCAGGAGTGCAATTCATGCTGTTAGAAAAAAAATCATTACAATATGTTAATTTGGCGTTGGTCCAGGTTAGAAAAAATTCATCGCTTTAATTTGCACTTCGTAAGAAGAGAAAACTAATGAATTTACTTAAAAAAATTGTAAATTTTGCTTTGTCTTTTTTTTTAAATATGGCAACAGGAAAAAAAACATTGTATAATCTATCTATTCAGAAATTCTAAATTATTTTCTAAACGTATAATTACAATCTAATATTAAACGAGTAATTGATTATAGCGTATTTAATACATATATATTATTATTATTATTTTACATTTTCTACTTTTTAGTGCTTAAAATGTTGAAGTTTTACAGCCAGTTTGCCTGTTTTGGCTAGCGTAGTTTAGCGAATAATGAAATCCATTGTTTTTGTAACTCATAAACAGTAGTATTCCTAAAGAACATTTTTTATCACCTGCGTCCGGCTGACTTAAAAATACCTTACAATTATTTTCTTAGTTTATAATTAAGTTCTAAAAATGTTAAATTGGTGTATTGTCATCGAAAATACACCTGTATACATATTTTTTTTTATAATTCTAGCTTATCAGGTAGAGAGATAAAAATTAATTACAAAATTCCATTTTTACATAAAAAGAACAAATTTCGTTAAATAGAAGAATGCAATGATATTTTTTTAATTTCTCTTGAACAAATAATCTATTTAGTGTAATTTAAACGAAGAGAATAATAAGCTCGAAATACTTAGAGCCCCGAGGCCAATTCTTTCCGCTTTTCCATGCATTATATTTGTGGAATTTGGCATTTAATTTTTTCCGGTAATGAATTCAGTTCTGAATTTTTACCCCGATCCAGTCGGTAACTGAAGTAAAAGAACCTCCTATGTCGGGCGCGCGCAGCCAGGTCTGCGAATTCAAAGCGGTTTTACAGAGAGAAAGTTTTTTTTGTTGCTGTACTGTAAGGATTTGCAAAAATACGAGGATCATTTCATGACTACTATAGCAATCCTCTCATTACTTGAGTACGGGTGTCACCACGCAAAATTGCTGCTAATTTCTTTATAAATATGTAAAGCAATTTTATTACATTTGAAAAATTTTACTTAAAAATACATTTTATTTCAAAACTGTGTGAATATTTGATAACATTAGTATGCTCTGACTACCTGACAGTTTGTGAAAAACTCTTTCAATTGTCAAATCCAAAGAGAACGTTTGGTTTTTACTTAAATTTTATAAATTTATATATATATATATATATATATATAACCATTAAACATTACCGTATATATATATATATACAGGGTGTTTCACAAAGGACCCCTAACTTTAAAAATCAATAACCCAGAAACGGTGGTAGATAGAAACATGAAACCAGTGGTACGTTTATTAAAAAAATCGTAAGAATCTTATTCATAAATCTCAAAATTTAGTTAAAAATAGCGCCGATAGATGGCGTTGCGATAAATAGACGTTTTGAAGATTTCGCGTTTGAAAACTTCTTGTGGCAGTAGGACTTTAAGGTAGGGGATTTAATCGGTGGTTCTCCAACACAATAAACACACGTTCCACCACGGTATACATCACTTTCGGAATTATTTTCATTATACGTTAATAGCGGTCAGATTTCAATGGCGAAATCTTCGACGGCAAGTCTTTCTATGCTTCTGAACTCTCTTTAGAAGGATTCTTAACGCTCTCAGCGCCATCTATCGGTGCTATTTTAAACTAAATTTTGAGATTTATGTATAAGATTCTTTCCATTTTTTAATAAACATACCACTGGTTTCATGTTTGTATTTATCACCGTTTCCAGGTTATTGATTTTTAAAGTTAGGGGTCCTTTGTGAAACACCCTGTATATAAATATAATTTTTTAATTAGTTTTTTTTTCAATATTCAACACATTCAGATCATATAAACCAAGTAAAATTTGAACAAGAAGTAGGGGTGATAAAGTTTTAATTTAATTATATTCAAATTACTTATATCTAATACTTATTTCTTATCTGATACTTATTCTTTTTTCACAGTTAATTAAATTATTATTGTTTTGTAATACAACACTGTTTTTGCTCATTTTGAAAAGGGTTAATATTCGTTGCTTTATCTTTTTCAGCAATGTTTTCCCAGTATTTTAAAACATGTTTTGGAAATATATAATTATTTTGTATTAATAAAATTAAAACTTTAGTAGCTCTACTTCTTGTTCAAACCATAGTTGTTGATATTTTATGGTTTTACATAAAATAAATTAAAATATTGCCTTATTAGCTGTGATTACAAAAGCACCATAGCGATTCATGTTAATAAAAACCTTTTAATTTTGAATCACCTGATATCTGAATACTCCGTACTTCAATACCTTTTCTCAATACTTACATACATGCTTTTCTTACTTACAAGCTTATTGCATATATCCCATATACTAATAACCATTTTCATTGCTGACTGATATACGCCTTATGACATACATATTTTTGCACATGCAACAACTTTCATTTCATAGAACAGATATAACAATATTTTGATTCGACAAATGAAAGTAATAGAGACTAAGGAGAAAGCTTTCCTAATTCTAATCCACAACAAATAGTCTCTTCAGTGGTAGTTTCATTCTACGATAGGGATGTTTTTGTCATAAATCACACTCTGCTTTTTCAGAAAATTGAAACCAATAAGATTCTCTGCCGTTTAAAAATACATAAATATTTAATTTCTCTTTCTCCAAATGCTTTTATCTGAATTTATTAAAAGTGCTTGGAATAAACATAAATCAATTCAAATATTATCTACCTAATTTTCTTGCAGAATAAATTAATTCTGTTTCGGTGTACTTATAATTAAATGTTTCACAAAGGCATGACTTCCCTCCTTCCTTATATATAAGGTTATAGTCATATTACAGTTACCTGTCTGCCGTGTTCGCAACATATTGCAATTTTATAACTAGAATAATATATTTTATTAAATCATTTTAGGTTTATTGCTTTAGAAATCGACCTATTGCAATCACTTCGTTTATATATATACAGGGTGTCCGAAAAGTCTTTACCTGATTACAAAATTTATTCATATCCGCTATATAAGCAAAACTGGTGCCAAAATGTTCCAAAATTAACCACGTTTTTTTGTTGCAGGTTTCCGAAACGTGTATGTAGTGAGCAGTGTCAGTATCCAGGAAATCAGAAATGCTTACAAATCCGGAAAAAGCTCATTATTGTGTCCTCTGTTATCACGTGACCCGGTTACCAAAAACAGTGCAGGGGAACTTTAGAACAACATATAGAAATATGTCACACGATGTTAAGTCGCGGTATGACATGTTCAAAACCACAGGCACAGCTGCTGAGATTGGTAGTCTGCCAGATTCCAGTGCGTCATCAACAGTGTCTGTGGTCTTGAACCTGTCATACCACGACTTAATGCTCTTGACATCGGACGACATCTTTCGATACGTTGTTCGACACTTTCCTGTGCACTGTTTTTGGTGATCGGGTTGCGTGATACCAGAGGACACAGTGAACCTTTCCCTTATTTGTAAACATTTCCGATTTCCTGGACACTGACACTGCTACACTACAGCCACGTTACGGAAACCTGCAACAAAAAAAACTTAGTTAGTTTTCCAACATTTTGGCACCGGTTGTCTATCTTATGTATAACGGATATGAATAATTTTTGTAATCAGGGAAAGACTTTTCTGATACCCAGTATATATATAATGGGAAATTTGTCATCACGGTAATATCCAAAATTCTAAACCAATTAGAACCTAATTTGGAGAATGTATGGATCTTATCAGTTTCTTGAATAAATTCGTTAATTAAGTTTGTAGCTCTTGTAGTTCCTTTAAAGGGAAAACACTAAAAAACAAAACATACAAAACATGTCATCACAATAACTTCCAAAATACTGAACTCATTCGAATCTAATTGAGTTGGTTGAATAATTACGGGCACTAGGGTCATCTTTTGCACACAAGGGGTAAACAGACCGGAACCGCCGTTTAAAGTTGAATCGGACCCACTACAAACATCCATGCCTGATTGGGATTCGAACTCGACACCTCTTGTCCAGTAGCCAGCGCCTTAACCATTAGACAAGCAGGTGGGACAAACAAATTTGGGATACTATATTCATCTTTACAGTATTTAACAAAAACAAAAACAAACAATCATGCGTCAACCATAGATTTTGAAACACTTTCCAACACATTCAGAATACTGTAACAAAATTTCGCAGTTTAAAAAGGTGAAATATGACGTATAAGTAAACAACTTGAAACACGTATAGTACATTTAAAAATCCAATTTCAGCATTTACCATCAATAGGTACAATTATATTCTAATTATTTTGTGTAACACTGCGTATGATATATAGATTTGTATATATGCTACATAGCTTACTAAAATTTAGTTCAGTTAAGAAAAGAAACGCGCATGTGAATAATCCTCTTCAGCAATTTCCGTCAGTAAAAGAAAATGTACTGGATGTAATGTAAATGGATCATTTCTGAAGCCATGTATATGATCTACTATAGAACTTATATACACCAAGTAATATGCCAAAAGTTAGTTAACTTTAAAAACATGTACTGAAAACTGACTTCTAGCAATTATTGTTCACCGAATACTTTTGTGTGTCCCTGTTAAGGAAATATGAATGCTATGCACACCATATTTTACAGTAAAGATTTTGTAGTGCACCGCAATGATATATATCAATTTCAATCTGTTTGAAAAATTGTAACATCATTAAAATACACCGCGAACGATTTTTTCCCTATAGACTGTAATGTAACAAAATTATTTTGAGTGTCTCTGTAAGCGAACTATAAATGCTACACATTTTCTTTTCAAGACCGAACATGCACTTTTCAACCTCAATAACATATATCAATTACATGGCAATCCAAATATATTTACGAGTGTTAGAGCACGGACAGACGGCAGGGCAGATATGCAGAGCGACAAACAGACAAATCGAATTCATAAACACTTTTCCACTTATATTGAGCCAGAAGGACTTGTTGCGCGTCAGTTTAAAAGGAAAATTTTGCTTCATTATATTTTTGTTACTTGTTAAACAAAAATAGACGTACTTCTTATATATATACTCTCCACCGAAGAGAATTTCATTATGCTTGAAATGCATTTATTTAGAATTTTTTAGGATTTTTTAAACGCATTTTAATTTTTATAAAGATTAAACTTTTAAGATTTAGTAGTTTTTGTATTTTATAAAACTGGAATTCATGCTAAATGTTACATTTTAAAATCATATCTTCAATTTTCTGGGATATATTTAGGTCAACAAAGATGCGAATATTTCGAAGTTGTATGATTTCCTTTTAAATATGAGGCAGGTGAACGACCCATGGCTTCTAAATCTTCTCCACTTCCGCTGGTTCTATAAATAAACTCCTTAAGATAGTGCTGTTAAAAAAATATTTTTTTTAGATTGAAATGTAATTTATATATATATATACCTTAAGGGGATTCAGTGCCCTTTGAATATTTTTTTTATTATTTTAGTGTCTTGCAATATCGTATTATGTATTATTAAATGGTTTCATTTAAAAAAAAAAAAAAGATTTAATCAAGCTGAAATGCAACTTTTGTAGTAAAATTTCTAAAAAATTAATTTTTTAATGAAATTTTAAAATTACACTTCCCCTACAATTTTTAACATTTTGAAATATCTATTGTTGCATATTTTTGTTAGATGTGTGTTCTATAACTACACGGATCAGATTATTAAAAAAGTTAGTTAAAAAAAAAAACTAAATAAAATGAGATATGTGAAAAATAAAGTAAAAAGGAATATTTACTTAAGATTTTTATTAAAAAAAAAAAAAAAAAAAAAAAAAAAAAAAAAACCTATTTATATTACTAAAAATCCTATCATTAGTTCTATTAAATGAACTTTAAGGATCTCCCCCAAAAATAGCAAGTGAGCTTAAAAAAATTTGGTGAAGTTTAGTTATATATATTGAATTCTGATATACTGAAGGAAGAACAAAAAATCATGTATCATGGCATAGATTGTAAAACACTATCCAACACTATTGGAATATTGTTAAAAAATTTCGTAACTTCTCATGCAATGAACTTGGGATGTTTAAATAAGCATTAAAAAAAAAACACAACGGAGTAAAAATTAATTTTCAGCAATTGCTCTCCATAGATAGTAATATGTGCGAATTCTTTCTTGCAGCCTTGTATATGATCTTCACACCGCGTAATAAACTAAAATTAGTTAAGTTTTAAAATGCATACCACATTTGAAAAAACACGTCCAACAGTTATGGCTCATAGTCAGTCCTGTAACCAAATTATTTTGAGTGTCTGTAAATAAATGATAAATTCTACGTTCTCAATAGTCTGTAGAAAATATGCTGTTGTGCACCACAATAATGTATATCAATTTTATCAAAATAGCGTAACATCATTAAAGTACACTGCAAATGATTTTCTCTCATAGATCATAATCATAGTGTAATGGAATTCTTTTGTGTATCCCCTATATAATTACTACTTAATCTATACTCTATAGAAAGCATGTTGTCATCAACCTCAGTAATGCATATCAATTTCATAATGTTTGAATAGTGTAACATCATTAAAATGCATTGAAAACGATTTTTCTCCATTCACCGTAATGTAACTGAATGTGTCCCTGTAAACTAACCATAAATGGTACACTTCATTTTCAATACCGAACATCCCATGGTACACTTCAGTAACGTATATCAATTACATGGCAATCCGAGTATATTTACGCCAGTTAGAGCACAGACAGACAGATAGACAACCATTTTCAACTATTTTGGAAAGTGTCAAAAACACAAGCTGAGAAAAATGAATTTAAAGATTGCAACTCTATATCTGTCAAATTAAAATGGATGGATTAAAAAAGTCTGTTTTGCATATTTATAAACATCGAAATTTTACGGTCTTTCGTAAGAATATACTGCCCTCTAATGCCTATGGTAGCATTTCTACCACCACATGTTCAGTTTTAATTTTTAGAACGAAATTTTCTAAATAATGCATATTTTAAGTCATTACAGCAATAATTGCAACTTTATATAATATTAGTTATGAAGTTTGAATGCAGATCGCAGCACTAAATAAGAAAATTATTAGTTTGAGGCAACATGTCTGACAAAAAAGACAAAATGGCATTTACAGTTATAAGTTTTTGCTAGTCTTTTCAAATGTTTTATTGAATAAAACTAAATACATAGGATATAGGTATAAATGTATGTGCAGAAGCTTGTGTAAGATATGTGATTTAAACTCTTGAGTTACTCTGATACGAAAGAAGCGATAGTACCGGTTATGCGATGTATATCAGATATTTCCTCCAAAACACGTTTTTCATGACTAAAATGCTCGAAAACGTTCCGTGTGATCGACTGCCTCTTGTAACTTCGTCAAGTGCAAACTTATCGCTGTTTGTATTCCCTACGCAGTGGCGTAGCCAGGGTGGAGTCCAGATGCTCTAGATACCACTAATTTTGTAAAATCTTCTTTGTCTAATCTAATCGGAAAACTTTCTTCGATAATCAAGGCAAAGAAAATTTTACAATATTATTGGTATCCAGAGCATTTGGCACCCTTTCCTGGTTATGCCACTGTCCCTACAATAGATTTCAGCTCGAATTCTGCCAATGAGAGATCTCTAACAATTGTGTTTCTCAGTTCTTATCCAAGATGACTACCAACAGTGATGTGAACATGTTGTGTTTAGCGTGGTCCACAGATATTAAAACCGAACATACAGAAGAAGTAAGAAAAAAGCAATATTTTCGGTAACAGAGAGAACAGTTATACACGAAAAGAACGTGCAAGTAAACATGCACCAAGATATTTTATTGTAATACAAATTATTCTAGCCTCCTTTTAGCACGCAGTGTTCAGAATGTCAACTTTGATAGGGAGGGGGGGGGGGGGGTACAGAAAATTTTCTTATACTTTTAGAAAAATAAAATTTAATAAATGAAAATATGAAAATTTAATCTAGCAGCTATTTATAGTAATAATTATAATATTTTCCTTTTTAATAATTGTATTTTAAAACAATCTTGGTAATCCGTTATAAATTTTAAAAAGTCCTTCGGGCCTGTACCGGGAGGAAAAGGTAGCTTTCCTACATCTTTGTTTTAAAATTGTAGCTAATGTTACACGAAAACAGCAAGTTAAAATGTAAAGAAACGTTTACAAAAGATTCGTTAATACTGAATTTGAATAAGAAATTCGCCAAATTATTGAGCAATAGCTAAATTGGTTTCATTTATGAAGATTTATTTTGGTCGCCAAATGTGGCGATATTTCGCTAAATGTCGCCAATTTTGGCGAGAATTTGGCGCAAACGGATATGAATATATAGTTTTATGCGTATGATTGGGAAAATTATTACAACAATGAAAGAAAATAATTTACGAGTAATCGCGTTAATGTGCTGTTTTGTTTCAAAATGTCAGCCACCTAGAATTTCAAACTGCTCTATCTCAGCCATTTTTTAAGATAGAGATAAACCAAAAACTGCTCTGGAATCCTCGTATCAAGGCCTAACATTTAATTAAAAAATAAATTTGAATTTTAAACTTTTTTGTACATTTATTTTAGTTTTAAATTTTTAAGTGGCCGCCATCTTGAAACAAAATGGCGGACCAAGCTGGCCAACGAACTCGGTCGAGACATTGATGAGCTTAATACACACAATTAGTTTCATCAAAATTGATTTATAAATATGAACGTTATCGTATGACATAGGTCAGATATATATATATATATAAATCAACATTTGAACGGAGGGTGGTTTTGGGGTCTGGGGGTCATGATCGGTGAAAATATATCGAAATTTTCCGGAACTGCTTTCCTCCGAACGGCTGCAATAGGTAGCTTTATACTTTTTTGTATTGAAAGCTACCTAAAAGATATTTAATATGCATATACTTCTTGTAATTGTAAGCTTTTGTTAAAAAAATAATAATAATATGCAGTGTATTGTGGACCGTACTTAGGATATTAAAGAAAAGTAATTAAGATTCTTTGTTAAAGGCAGTGTTTCTTAAACTTTTTTAACTCACAGGACAATTAAAGCCATAATTAAACCTGTGTGCGTCACACTTGAATCTAGAATTAAAGTTCCTCAGCATATTTAAATTAAAATGATGAAAAACCGTATGAAAGAAATATACTTCTAATAGATCTCATCTTAAAAAACGTCTTCAGTAAGATTTTTACACTAGTTCAAATATTTCTATTTCATTTTTTATTAACTACTGTCACTGAAATCGTTGCATAACTACTGTGAGCGGTCTCTGAGACAGCTTAATTGAAACATGAATAAAAAGCAAAATTAATTCAGAATATACTGTTTCTGTACTAAACATTGTATACAAAATTTTTATAATTAAAATTCACCTATTCAGAAGTTTCTAGCAATAGTTCATGGACTCCAAATGAAGCGAAAATCCTCTAGTGTCTGTAATTACACTGAAAGTTATAAGTTAAACTGCGAAAATTGAAAATAGCAGTGGTCTGGGAGACCGCTAATAGCATTTAAAGGTTAAACATAATTTATTGACTTTTCAAAAAAAGAACTGTTCGCTAAAAATTTCCAGTTTAAGTATAGATGCTAGTGACATTTTGTTTCGTTTGGAGCTTTCGTACTATTGCTAGACGCGTTTGAATGGTAAATTTTAATTAAAATAGTCCTATACAAAAATTTTAGTACATTAACTGTATCCTATGAGTTAATCGAGACTTTTATTCATCATTCAATAAAGCTGTCACACAGACCGTTCACAGTAGTTATGCGACAATTTTTGTCACAGCAGTTAAGAGTTAAGGGTTAAGACTCAGAGGTGAGAATCCACTTTTCAGTCTATTTTTTCTTTTTAATTATTGAATTTCAACCGCCCTAAATTTTGCCTGCCCTCCCCCCTGGCGATGTATAAATTAAAAATATTTATATGTTTTTTTTTAATTTATTAAGCAAATTGTGCTTTTTTTTACTTTGTATTAATAATATATAATGCATATAAATCCCCCCCCCCCCCTCCAGCTCAAATATTTTGTTTCTATTAAAAAAAAAAAAAAAGGAGAAAAACGAAATATTTCGAAATGGATTTGTTTTGACAGTTTGGTCTGTTACTACTTCTGTGCATGAACACTGCTGTGTCTACTGCTGTGTTACTACTGTGTCTTGAACTATTTTCACTGAAAATCCGATTTTTATGTTTTAACATTTTAATATATATATATTTTTTTTCTTTTCTCGCTTGAAAATTAAATGCAAATATTTTTATCAGTGTACAAAAAAAAGGAAGGTTCTTATGTATTATTTTAATGTTGTAACTTAACAGGGGATGGTTATATATTTGACATAACGAACATATTTGAAACTTCTAGACATCGATCTTTCTCAAAACTTATTTAAAATTTATACATTTTTGAAAAAATAAATGAATAACCTAACAGAAATAGCTTTGTAGAATTTTCAAATATGCGAACCCAAAATTAAAGCTCATTCCGCCAAGTTATGATTTTAAGTTATGCTTAAAAAAGCATGTGTATTGTAATCTGTTTTGCGACTATTGAACATTAATTTAACATTAGGACGTACAAACATAAAACCTGCATAATTTCTACACTACGAGGGAAAGTCATTAAGTAAGTCATAAAAGATAATTAAATAATAACTTTCAATGATTTTCACTTCAAAACTATTTTTATTTCTCAACATATTCTCCACCAATATTTATGCACTTATATCACTATTTTATCAGTGACCCAACACAAGCTGCATACAATTCTTTGGGTTGCTGTCTCAGCCACATTAATTAAGACTTCAAGTTGAACCTTTTCATCATCTGTGAACATCATCTTGCAACTTTTTCAACATCCACCATACAGCTTCGACTTAGCCCCAAGCGATTTTCATCTGTTTAGTCCACTAAAAAACCATCTTGGAAGCAAGATGGTGTTCACAGATGATGAAAAGTTCCAACTTGAAGTCCTACTTGAAAAGTTCCAACTTGAAGACAGCAATCCAAAGAATTGTATGCAGCTGGTGTTGGGGTACTGATAAAATAGTGATATAAGTACATAAATATTGGTGAAGAATATGTTGAGAAATAAAAATAGTTTTAAAGTGAATATCATTGTAAATCAATATTTAATTATATTTTGTGACTTACTTAATGACTTTCCCTCGTACTTTACCGAGTGACTTTCAGTTTGATTTACCAAAAAAATTACCGAAAAATCTAAATATGATGTCGAAATTAGGGGTTAGTATTAAAAGTTTTAGAATATGTTACAATTTCTATGCGTAACTTCCCCCCCCCCCCAGCAAAATTTATGTACAGCATTATTATGCAACATTAAGTTAAGCATATATTTCATATCGTATGGTAGTACGTATGATAGCAGGTTTAGGGGGGTCAAGACGATATAGACGCTTTCGTTACAGTCCAAATTTCTGTCCTGGTACCCGTATGTTCCGGTGTGGTGATGTTTCACGTCAAAACCATTTAAAGCATTGCACAGAAAGTTTGAATAAACGTTACATGCCTTTTTACTTTTGATTTTACATATAATATCTTTTACGAAAACATACAATAACTTTTTCCAAGTTATCCAAGTTTCGGAAAAAGCTTCTTTATCTTTAAAAACCCCAGAAGTCAATATATTTTGGAGATTTAAAGAAGCATTTATAAAAACAAAGTTTCTTTTGCTTCATTGATTTTCGGTAACGTTTGCAAATGGATTTTATAGTGTCTTAAAGGATTTCTCAAATCGGAACATCGGTTTTTAGGATGTTATCGATTCCCCATTAAACATTTTAAGCACAATCTTCTGATAATAACTGCATCTATTTTTTTTAATGTTTTTTTTTACATTATTGATCTATCTATGGATGATTGCTATATATTTTTAATAATTAGAAATTTAAAAATGTGCATGAAAAATACAATATTTCGTAACTCAAAACAAACAAAATTTTAAAAAGTTGCAAAAATTTCATAAAGATATATATAATTTGCATTATCTTTTACCATCACTTATCATTTATGTGTATGGGGTTGTGTTTGCAATTTATTTTAGTTGCTGCAACAAAATAAAAACTTTTACCCTGTAAAAATCAGCGAAATTGTTGAAGCTAAGATTTATTACTTTAATATTCTAGTAAATTTGTCTGCAAGATGAAATAATATCTTTAATCAATTCATTTTATTACATCGTTAAATTAAAAGCATCAATCAATTATGGCTGAAAATAGTCGGGATTATAATTTCGGAGTATGTTAAATCACTAATACTAAGTTCAAATATTCATAAGATGTGCATAAATTCAAAGCATGGTTCCTTTTAATATTAATGCGGGTTTATAAATCAAAATTTAAAATTATGCACATATTTTAATTGCTGGAGGAAACATCATTATGCAATATTAGTTAATCATTTATTCTGATAAGATAAATATTAACAAAATATGAAGTTAATAAGAAGTATTGGTTCTTATTAACACTTTAACATTATTAATACTTTACTAATACCTTATTAATACTTTAACTTATAAAGTATTATAACTTAATAATACTTTACTTATACCAGCATAAATATCATAATTTCTATACAAGAATAATGCGTTTAGATTATTAAACGAATGCTTAACTCTTTTAATATAAAAGCTTTAATGTGTCGTTATCAATTATTTAAATTGACCAAAATAAAATGATTTTCTTTAAATCACATTAGGATTTACTTAATGTATGATGTTTTTAAAAAAAAGTATATATCCAAAATGTTTATTTTAGAACAAAAGTTATGGTATTGTAAAAAAAGACAAATGTTTCTTAATCTAAAAATATATAATATAACCCCGAACGAACATACAACAAATTTTTCCAAGTTATCCATGTTTCGGAAAAAGCTTCTTTATATTTCAAAACCCCAGAAATCATTATATTTTGGAGATTTAAAGAAGCATTTGTAAAAACAAAGTTTTTTTTTTGTTTCATTGATTTTCGGCATCGTTTCCAAGTAGCTTTTATAGTGTCTTAAATGATTTCTCAAATTCAAACATCGATTTTTAGGATGTTATCAAATATCAATTCTCCACTAAAAACATTTTCAGCTGCGTAATTGAATTTATACATTCAATAGTAACAAAATAATATTAATTTTATGTTAATATTAATGGTGTTAATTTATCATGTTTGTCTGTAAAACATTTTTTTTTTAAATCTATAAAAGTTACTCAGACACGTTTCCAAAAACCAATGCCAACAAAAAAAACTTCGTTTTTATAATTTTTTCTTTAAATCTCGAAAATATATTGTTTTCTCATGTTCCGAAAGATAATGAAAGCTTTTCGGAATCGTGGGTAACTCGGAAGAGGTTATTACACATTTTTGTTCAGGGCTCTGTTATATTTTACTAAATTTATCTTTTATACAGTGTAAATAAACTATATCTATCGACATATAGCGCGTAAAAAATGTTAATTTATTGATTTATCTTTTTTAAAAACTGTTATTTTTCAGCTTGCGGGAACTATTTTGTAGCAAAGACTAGCCAGATTTCCATAAAAATTTATCATATTTTATAGTAAATGAACATACATGAAATGACCTAAAATTTTGATTATACAATTAATATTCTTAACCAATGTTTGGCCTAAGATTGAAAAAAAAAATAATTCTACATTATAATTCTACATAATTCTACATTACATATCATTTTTATGTATTTTATGAAATATTAGGTAGATTTCGTTAGAAATACTACCTATTACATTCTCCATAGTTGCCAACCTCCCGATTTTTTTCATACCAGTATTTTTATATGAAAAAATATTTCTTTTATTGAATCGTGCAATTTCTGCTATTTAATAAAGCTAAAATTTTTGTAGAATTTTACTGGTATTCAAAAAATCGGGAGGTTGGCAACTATACATTCTCCCATATGTTGGAATTTCTGAAATTTTTTTGCAGATCTACGCCGATCATCACTCCTAGAACCCAAAACCACCCCCAGTTCAAAACTTTATATATCTATCTACCTATCTAACTGTCTGTCCATATCATTTTTTTTACTGACACTATAACTTCCACAATTCTGCACAAATCTCTTCCAAAGTGATACATACAATCAAGGGGCATAAAATCTCGGTGATGTTCGTTAATGAGCAAAATCGGACCAAGGAGGGAAGGGGAATGGGGGGGGGGCTTTCTGTAAAAACAGGAAAAAAAAACACAACTCCTTAATTATGATATACATACAGCGCAGACAGCGTCCACCCTCAAACCAGCTTATAGCTAATGGCCAAGACGAACCCCTAAGCCTAGGGAGAATTATGATATACATATCGAATCCTTTTAAAGTTATTATTACTTCTAGGAAAGGGGCCCAAAATTTTTGTATGACAGATTTTTGATATAATTAAAAATGGCCTCAAAGGGGGGGGGGGTAAAAATAGGAGTTTAAGAAGAAAAAGAAATGCAACTTCGTCAATTCACAAGATATCAAATCCGCTTAAATATATTATAAATCGTCTTAATATTATCTACAACTTTTACATTGCCAAAATTTTGATAGAACCAACTCTTGCAGCAAAAAAATAAATAAATAAATAAATCAAAGGGGGGGAGGGGTTAGAAAAATACTCACATCTCCGTTAATCCGCCACTAAGGCGATAAAAATGAATCATTGGCGTGATGAAAAGTTTGGACAACTCTCAGAGATAATGTATATAGAGTTGTATTATTAAACGCGGGCGAATTGGAGTATAATGGGGGAAAAAGGGAACTTGTCAAAAGCGGCCAGATAAAATTGTTAAACTGGGTTTATCTCTAATTTTGATTTAGTTTCTGCTGGTGAAATTAGTACTTTGAAATCTACCTGTTCCTGGTAGACCGAGCCGGCAGTAATTTTTTTATTATAATTATTATTGAAAGAATACAAACTTTGTTTCGATAGTAGGTTATTTTAATTTAACACTATTTCGTTTTAATATTAAAATAAATTAGCAAGTAGGAGCGAGATATGCGAGTGTTCTATTCTGCGCAGTGCATCAATTCTTGAAATAATATAGGGAGAAAGTACTGTAAGACAGTTAGTCGGCCGAAACCCAGGGATGCTATGCTTTAGGGAAGTTGAATATCAGTTTATGTTGTAATAAAATATTTGCCTTACTTAATGAACAAAACCGGAAAAAACCGGAAGTCTCACATTTGATTTGAATTGAGAAATTTTCTAGTGGATAATGACTCAAATGAAAAGGTCTAGATAAGAAGAAGAAGCTGTCATTACGATATCGCGAAACTCACATTTAAATAGTTTCTGTGTTTTTAAGATTATTTTATCATTTTTTATGCTTGCTAGCTGTTTGGAAAATATTGACACATTTTCGACCGATACCTCGGTAAGAGTTTTTGTGATTCCGCATACTTGTGCATCTGAGCAGACTTCGCAAGTAATCTTGGGTTTACTTGCATGCAAGGACATTTCACAATTTGAATGGTTGGTTTATTCTTTCTTTTTGTTAACTGTTAAAGTGATTGTTTATGTAAGTTTTCAGTTCAGAGCACAGATCTCGGAAGATTTGTCGTGAAATTTCCATTTAAAGATTCCCCATCTCGATTAGGTGATACCAGAGAAATGGCTATCCAGAGATTTCGTTCGTTAGAACGCAGACTTTCAAAAGAACCGTCTATTTATGAAGACTATCGAAAGTTTATGAGGGAATGTTTTGAATTGGGTCACATAGAATGTGTATCCAAGTCGGAGGGTGTTTCTTCAAGTGTTTGTTATTTACCACATCATGCGGTAATTCGGGAATCAAGCACAACGACAAAACTGAGAGTTGTTTTTGACGCTTCAGCTAAGTCTGCTTCGGGTGTATCTTTGAACGACATTCTTATGGTCGGTCCACGTATACAGCAGGAACTTTTTCCAATACTTTTAAGATTTAGAACTTTACGCTATAGTTGTATGTGCAGATATAGAAAAAATGTTTAGACAGGTTTTGATGAATCCTGAAGATGGAGACTTTATGAGGATTCTTTGGAGAGAAAATTCCCAAGATACTATAGAGGATTACCATTTAACAACAATTACTTACGGTACCGCATCTGCCCCGTTTCAGTCTACTAGATCTCTTCATCAGCTTGCCTTAGATGAGAAGAGTGAATTTCCGTTGGCATCTGCAGCAGTGTTAAGGGATTTTTATGCAGATGATTTATTGTCAGGGGGTCAGAATGAAGAGGAAGTTGTGGAATTAATTGATCAATTGACATTGTTAATGAAGCAAGGTGGTTTTAAATTGCGAAAATGGATTTCTAATGTACCTGGGGTGTTGAAAAACATTTCGGAAGAATGTAGAGAAAGTGCAGATTCATTGTCCTTAAAGAATGATAGTGGTATAAAAATTTTGGGAATCCAGTGGAATTTGATGGGTGATTTCTTTCGTTTCACTGTTTTAAACCATGACAAAAAGAATAGATATTCGAAGAGAGATATCTTGTCATAGGTCGCAAAGGTGTTTGATCCGTTGGGATTGCTATCTCCTTGTGCCGTTTTCATGAAGATATTGTTGTAGGATTTATGGAAAATTTCGCTTACCTGGGACGAGCCAATTAGTGACGACTTTGGTAAACGGTGGACATCGTTTAGAAATGACTTAAGTTTAATTTCTCAATTGAAGATTCCTCGATTTGTCTTGGCTGTAGATAAAATGGGACTTCAAATTCATGCCTTTTGTGATGCGTCCGATAAGGCGTATTGTGCGGTAATATATATGCGTTCAATTTCTCAAGATGAAAAAATAACGGTAAATCTTTTGACATCTAAGACTAATGTAGCACCAATTAAGACTCAGTCCAATCCACGACTTGAATTGTGTTCGGCTCTTCTTTTGGCAAATTTGCTAAAAATGGTTTTACAGCATTTAAATTTTACAGAGACTGAAGTATTTGCCTTGACTGATTCTAGTGTTGCGTTGGCATGGGTTTCTTCAGAACCTCATCGTTGGCAAGCCTTCGTAGCTAACCGTGTTTCAAAAATTCAAGAAGCACTTCCTAATGTTCCGTGGAATCATGTTTCAGGAATTGAAAATCCTGCTGACTGCGGAACAAGGGGTATGTTGCCGTCGGAATTAGTAAATTGTGAATTATGGTTTTGTGGTCCTCGATGGTTAAGAGAGCCATTGAACAACAATCAACATAATGATCCAGTTAACGGTAAAGATATACAGGAGATTGTTTTAAAGGAAGAAAAGCGAAACTGTGTTGATCATGTGAATTTCAGATATTCCACTTGGAATAGACTGGTACGAGTCGTCGCGTGGTGTTTGAGATTTGTGAACAATGCAAAAAAGGTATCTCAGCGAATAAACGGTTTACTCTTGACGTCAGAGCTTTTGAGAGCCACAACGACGATAGTGAAATTAGTACAACACTAGTGTTTTTCTGATGAGATTTTTGCTTTGGGTCATCATAAACTGTTAAGTCGTTCGAGCAAACTTTTAACATTAAATCCATTTTTGGATTCAAAATGTATTTTGCGGGTTGGTGGAAGGTTGAGACATGCTAATGTTTCTGAAGATCAGAAACACCCAATAGTGTTGCCTAAGTCTCATCATATTACTGCATTGCTTATTAGACATTATCATATAACTTACTTGCATGCTGGTCCTCAGCTTCTTTTATCTGTCCTTAGAAAAAAATTTTGGATTTTAAGTGGTCGAGATGCAGTGAGAAAAATTGTGAAGACATGCATATAGCGTTTTCGTGCTTCCCCAGCTATTGGTACACAATTAATGGGTAACCTGCCCGCCATGCGTGTCTTACCTAGTCGCCCATTTTCGAAGACTGGATGTGATTATGCCGGTCCTTTTATGTGTAAAGAGAGAAATCGTAGAGGCATCAAGGCATTTAAGAGTTATATAGCTATTTTTATTTGTTTTTCGACTCGTGCTATTCATCTTGAATTGGTGTCAGATTTGTCCACTCCAAAGTTTTTGGCTGCTCTGAAAAGATTTGTTTCTCGTAGAGGCAAGCCTGCCGAATTAGTAAGAGACTGTGCTACAAATTTTAAGGGTGCAAGTAAGGAATTGTGGGAATTATATGAATTTATATCCTCCACCATTACAGATTAATCCTTACAGAATTATGTTGCTAATGAGGGCATCGTTTGGACATTTAACCCTCCATCGGCTCCACATTTTGGTGGACTGTGGGACGCTAACATAAAGTCTATGAAATATCATTTGCGTAGAACAATGGGAAATTCGCTATTTACAATTGAAGAGTTCTCAACATTATTGTCACAAATTGAAGCTTGTTTGAACTCGAGACCTTTGTGTCCGTTGTCAAGTGATCCAAATGATCTAGAAGTTTTAACACCGGGTCATTTTTTGACGGGTGCTTCTTTAACAGCTATTCCAGAGCTTGATGTTTCTGAGGTGCCGCCTTCATGACTTCGTCGTTGGCAACTGACACAGAGAGTATTCTAGCACTTTTGGAAGCGATGGAGTGCGGAGTATTTGTCTCAGTTGCAACAACGCCCCAAGTGGTTACGTCCAATAGCAAATTTAAAGATTGGTGACTTAGTGCTCATTAAAACTGAACTTGTGCCAGCGCTTCAATGGAAACTGGGAAGAATCATTGAAACCTTTTCAGGTAGTGATGTTAGAGTTGCCATAGTAAGAACTGCTACGGGAGAGCTCAAGCGTCCTATTCACAAACTTTGTCCTTTACCTTTTGAATGAGAATAGTTAATTGTAGCCCTTGAAGTTTTCAAGGCTGGGGGTGTATGTTCGGAAAATATTGACACATTTTCGAACGATACCTCTGTAAAAGATTTTGTGATTCCGCATTCTTGTGCATCTGAGCAGACTTCGCAAGTAATCTTGGGTTTACTTGCATGCATGGACATTTCGCAGTTTGAATGGTTGGTTTATTCTTTCTTTTTGTTAACTGTTAAAGTGATTGTTTATGTAAGTTTTCAGTTCAGAGCACAGAGCTCGTGTGAGTTGGATGGCGTTTCGCTGTCAACGTGTAACCAAGAAGGTTGTGTTTTAATTAAGAGTTTATAGTTCAATTTTACATTGTGTAGTTTTAATCTGTGTTTTTCTCATTAAGTATAAAGTGAACCAGCTGAGATATCACTAGCTTTCAAAAACTTATGTACAAACACATTTAAAACGAACAAAAATTTTTATATCACTGTCTGTAGCACATTTAATACGAATTTATTTCCTATAATGAAACTGTTGTTAGAATTTATAGGTGTAGGAATTGATTTCCAATCCTCATTCTCTTGAGATAAAACTGGAGGGAAGGAGTAAAATGAAATATTAGCTTAGTTAAAATTGTAAAGTAACAATTTTTGTTGTTTTTCAGAAGAAAGTCTAAACTCACTCATTCCTTGTACTATAAACACATCCATGCGGTCTTACCCCACCCGTGGGTAAGATCGGGCGATTTGAACTTCCTTGAAAAATATTAAAAATACGTAATGTGATAAACCAATCATTATTTATTATGGTATTATTAAACAATGGATAAGTACAGAGTATTATTTACACACAGTTACATTAAATTCTATTGTAAATTATGGCTTCTAGAAGAAACTTATAATAATGAATCTGATATTACTCTTCTATCCATTTCTTGCTTAAAACTCATGAAAGTTAGGTACATTTAATATCTTTAACACTTTCCAACCTAGTTGAAAAGTGTTTATGACTTCGGTTTGTCTGGCCGTCTGGCCGTCTGGCCGTCTGGCCGTCTGCCGTCTGCCGTCTGCCGTCTGCCGTCTGTCCGTGCTCTAACTCCCGTAAATATGCTCGGATTGCCCTGCAAATTTTATATGTTATAATCGTTATCTATAGCATGTTCCCTATTTCAACGGAAGTGTGTAGCACTTATAGTTTTTTTACAGGGACACTCAAAAGAATTCCGTTACATTGCGGTCTATGGGGAAAAATCATTTGCGGTTTATTTAAATAATGTTTCAATACTTTAAACGCATTGAAATTTATATATATCACTAAGGTGCATTAGAAGAAGCTTAATATGGAATAGGGTGTGCATAGCACTTATACTTACTTTACAGGGACAGTCAAAAGAATTCCGTTACATTACGTCTATGGAGAAAAATCGTCTGCGGTTTATTTAAATAATGTTTCACTATTTTAAACGCATTGAAATTTATATAAGGTTCATTACAAGAGACTTACTACAGAATATTGTGTGTATAGCAGTTATCGTTCATTTACAGGGACACACAAAAGAATTCTCTACTGTATGTTAACAATAATTCCTGGAAGTGCGTTTTAAGTTACTGAATGCGATTTTAATTTTAAATCGCTTTTTGTATATTACGTGGTGTGTATAAATTCTGTAGATCCTATACAGGGAAGTACAAAAGTTCGGGAACACATTTCCGTATTATTTAACTCCAGACGGAGAATTTTAAACTGTGCTACGTGTTTCCTAACTGAACTAAAATTTAGCATCCTATGTAGTATATATACAAATCTATAGATCCTATACAGGGCTGAATAAAGTATTCGGATTACTTAGATGTTATCTTTTAGATTATAAAAGAGTATGATTCGTAAAATTATTTTGGAAGCGTTGGAAAGTGTTACATAGTCTATGCTTGACGCATGATTTTTCGTTCTTGTTTTAAAAAGCAAAAGAGTAGAGTTGTTTTAAGTGTCCTTTAAAAAAATTTTCAAGTGTTTATTAATTTTAAAGATAACAAACTTTAAAACTTTCGCTAATCATTGACATTTCAAAGGTATCTGATCCCTTAAAATTCTTAGTTTCAAAAGCAGCTGCTAATCACAACGAGAGAGTTCCTATTTTCACGAAATTGTTATAAAGTTTCTCATTCTATTTCCTATTAGAATAAGAAGATACCTTCCACAGCATTTTAACATGTTGCCTTTGAAGTTGGTCGCTTAAATTGTGTCCTACTTTGATACACTTTACCAGTGGTTTGCTCGACTATGCAATTTCCATAATGTAAGTAGCTAAAATGACTTTTGGTAATAGTAGGTAAACTACAATTGGTATGCATATAATTAATCTATATAAATTAGCGTTGTAAGAAAATGTGCTAAACAATCTCTGATACCTATAAAGAAAGTAAATAAAAATTTAAAATGCAATACAATTTCTTTAATATTTATATTCATAAAACTATTTAATCGTAAGATTATTTATCCCTCTATAATATAGAAAACACATATATTTATAGAAAACAATGACCGAGGATAAAGGTTCGAGAAATAGCTTTGACCCTCTAGTAGTTCAAAATTAGTTCCTGCAAGAGTGAAAATAGATTGGACCACCTAAAGTTTAGTATCAAAATGAATATAACTTTTTAATGTAATAAAAATTTTAACGGAAATTTTGTTTTACAGTTTAGTAAATAGAAAATATTTTGATACATGTGCATGATTTAATGTACCACACGAAAATGTTTTATTTAGAATTTCGGCTGAAAATGAAGATAGTTAATCAGTACATTGGTTTTTAGAGTTAAAAACAATATATATTAACATGTAGGGTCAATATACAACATGTTAAAATTGATCTATTTTCTTTTAATTATTTGTTTTAAGTTTTTTATTTCAATAGAAGCAGACATAAAATGAATATTTTGTATATGCTTGTAAAGTAATCATTAAATATGCGTTTATTGTTTTTATAATTTTTATATTCGCTAGTAAATTTACATATTTTTGTTTTTTAATTAATGAATAAAATTTGTACAATAAAAATTAAAAGCAAAAACTCAATTAATGTCGTTCATTGAGTACTATTTGTTTAACTGCTTGCAATGAATTTCTATTTAATAAAAATTACATTTTTGGGAAATTTTACGATAATCAGATAAAATGTAATAATAGTGAAAATTTCATTGAAATATTTCTTATAAAAATCCATATTAAGCATAAATAAGTTGTCTTATCTCCATTAAAAAACAACCATTTTAATATATATATTTATATATATTAATTATTAACATTTTATGTTATTAAAATTTCAAAAATAGGTTAAAAATGAAGAACTTTCAGCATTTTTTCCATCGTTAGATAAGTTTCTGAGACGGATAGATTTTTTTCATTTCTATTTATAGAATATATGCCATTATTTCAAACACAGTCAAAATCCAATTATGTATCCAGAATTTTATTTCGAATTTTCGTTTTATAATATTTCTCCGGTAAACGAAAGCCTTTGTTATGTTCAGTCATTAAAAGACGAAAAAGAGAGACTTTGCAAGCAAAGTAGCTTTATACTCGAAACGTGCTTTTTGTATATTGTTAAATATAAAGGTTATTTTAAGCTTTATTAAAAGAGTTCTTTTCAATATGGGATATAAAAATTGTTTTTTCTTTAGATATTGGCTATTATGCAAAACTTTTACGGTAAAAGATTTTTTTAATAAATAAATAAATAAATAATTTTCGGGTTTCCTTTATAAAATATTATTTTACGACTTTTTATCATCTTATCATACATTCTTTTTTAAAGAAAACGAAATATGTACCTCTATAGAAAAAATAAAATATGATAAAGAAATTATTTAACAATGAAAAATATTGCTATTGATTGTCAAAGAACATTTATCTCTTTTCAGACGTGGTAATTAAAAAACTATGCAAAATAACATATTAGTAATACGAAAATGTTTCGGTAAAGAACTGGTAGTAGAATAGAGGCAGAATTGCTCATAATGCTATATGTTTGCTAGGCTAAACTACTCTTTGGTTCTCAAGAGGAAATTGGTTTCTAATTGAAATGCACTTGAAATTGCTTTTCACATATTCCTATATTTATAATAAGAAGTATTACACACATGCAAATTTTTGACTTCTGATTTTTCATGTATTTACACATTTTCGGATGTCCTAAACACGATTGGACCTGTTTTTAAACTGATGACTATCTGGGCATCTACAAATTTTATGGCCGTCGCAATGTAAGAACGAATGCATGGAATTGTACGAAATTTCACAATTGAACATTCACGTAAATAGGTGCTATTTAAAATTTGAAGTATAACAATTAAAAGGTTGCGCTTCTGTTCAGTGTTTTTAACGATTCGCGCCATACATATATATCCCGACATCTATTATATAAACGCGACTATAAATGTACAAAGTATAATTTAAAAAAAATTCTTTATTACGTAGAAACATTCTATGTCGATATATAACTTTATCACTAAGATTTTCTATGGTCGTGTGTGGTAACAGTAGACACTCGTTTTTATTTTTCTTTGTGGAGTATAATACATCACAGGGCCCTCCGTGGCCTAGTGGTTAATACACCACTCCACTAATCGCTTGCGATAGTAGAAGAAGATACTGAGTTCGATTCCTATTGACTCCATTGCAAAGTCTTTGGGGAGTTCTCGGCTGTATTCTTAGATGATGTCTATTTTCTTGTGTCTATGCAGTCCTCATCTCGGCGAAGACTTAAAAGAGGCAAACGTACCAAGCAAGCGAGATAGATAGACATTCTCAATAAATAAATAAATAAATAAGATATTGCCTATGAAATGGAATTGCACCAAACGTAATATTTAAGATGTTTATTTTAAGAAACTGTGCTGTTTCAATTTTGGTTTTAATCATTCAATCGCGTAATCAAACTGTGTTTTTTGTGGTACACAGTGTAGCTGTATCTTAGTTTCATTTGTGTAGATATGCACTAAACTTTATATTTGAGGTTACTAGTTCAAATCGATATTATAAAAGACAAACGTGCCCGTGAGTAACGTTGACATCATTTTGACAATGGAAACACCTAACGATTAAGATTAATTTTTTAAACTTTTAAACATCGCACATTTTCAATTTTTACACTGTCGTATAAAGAAAAAAATGTACTTTCAAATGCAATTTGTTTGAAAACTGTATCGCAATTTATACTCAGTTAATAGGTTTTTTAAAGTAATTTTCAACCATGATTTTTTTAAATCTATCTTTATCGCGTGCAGACAATTACAAAAGATTAGTCAGTTTGCACTTAAAACAATATAAATATTTTAGCATTTATTTTCGGTGAATTCCATTATGTAATTCCACAACGAAGTTAAAATTTCACCAAAAAAAAAAATTAATAAAATATCAATAAAACACAAATTTAAGACATGTAATCGAACGACGCGTTTAAACATCTGAAATTATTAGAATAAAAGATTCTGCTATAGGTCGCGAAATCTTTACGAAAGTATATCTTTTATATAATAAATTCAAAACTTAATTTAATTCATAATTCACATTTTTTATATAAAAATGTTTTTTTGGGGTATTATTAATGGGCAATTTAAAAAATTTAAATGTAAAAAATCTATTAACAGATATTGTTTAACAGCTATTGTTTTCACGTATGTTCTGTAACCTAGGCAGCCCGTGTTGGATCCCCTAGTATATAAAATAGTCCAATTTTGACTCTGAATACTCAAGAGGCGACAGTATCACGCTGTGTATTTTTCTTGTAAAAGTGTTGACATGACTCTCTATATGTGTGACTATGACTCTCTATATGTGTGAAATTTAACAAATATAATATACTTCGTTTTCATGTTTGTGTGTAACTGAGCTATTTAAACGATACAAGGTTACATCGATATAGACGAAAGTTTGATCACAGCGTACTAGTTTCACTAGGCAATGAGTTTTTTTTTTCATAAAGAAAAATAAAAACAAGTCTCCGCTATTTCCCCACAAGACCTTAGAACATCTCTTAGATATATTTCCTCATATTATAGAAAAATTGTTAAACTATACTTTGTACATTGTTTAATACTTTTCAACATAGTTGAAAAATGTTTATGAATTCGGTTTGTCTGTTTGTCAATATGTCCATCTGCCCATACTCAAACTCTCAAAAGGTAATTTTTATGATATTTAGGTTTAGTTTAGAATGTTCGGTATTGAAAATGTAGTATGTAATATTTGTAGTTCGTTTATAGGAACACACAAAATATTTCCGTTACATTAAGATCAATGAGGAAAAATAATTTGCTGAGCATTTTATTGATGTTACGATGTTTCAAACATAATAAGATTGCTTTGCGTCAGTGAGTTTCAGTCAAGGTTTTTTCTCAAGAGTGAATAAATTGCATTTATAGTTCGAACATCATGAACTAGGGGGAAAATTATTTGTAGTGTATTTTAGTGCTATTATGATACTTCAAACATAAAGAAATTTAAAAGGATCAAAAAGGTGCATTTCAACATATTTTCTATAGATTATGGAGAGGGTAGCATTTCCTTTCATTTACAGAGATGCACAAAATAATTCGGTTCAAGAACTGGTAATGATAGATAATTGTTGGGAGTGCGTTTTCATCTGCGGTATGCATTATTTAATTTTTAGTGTATAAATTATATAGGTCATATACAGTTCTACACAAAAGAATTCTCACATGTTACAGATACGGACAGCAGTTGCTGAAAATGGATTATTACTGAGTTATGTGTTTTTAAAATTCCTTATTTAGGTATCTTATTTCATTGTATGAAAATAAAAATAATGTTTTGTTAGTGTTGGAAAATGATTCATATTTTATGCCTGATACTAGCTTTCCCGTTCTTGTTAATAATATTCTGAAATAAACAGAAGGGTAGAATCGGTATTACATTTCATGGGATAGCTCTTCTCTGATTTCCATGAGAAAGGAGACTCTAGTTAGATGCTCCCGAAACTATAGGCTTTGTGTAACAGTTATTTTAGAATTTCAAATTCTAATAAGAGAGAATAACTAAAATAAAAATTTGACTTAAAATAACTTAAATTAAAATCAAACTTGTTTGCAGCATCCCTATCACTTTCTTAACAAAACGCTATTTAAAAAAATCTTTAAGAAACAGGCTAGAAAGTTTATATACAAACATTTTTAAGGTTCCAAGTTAATAGTAAACTACCATATATTATTTAGAACGTCTTACACATAATAATACATAACGACGATGCAAAAGAGGATATAATAATGTTGCATGAAAAGAAGAAAGAAGATATTTATTCGATTTTTCTATTCCTTTCTATTACATTATGACAATTGAACAATTGTTAATTCATAACTTATGACAACAAGAACTAAAAAACTTCTTACAAAATAACTTATGTAAGAACCAAACTCATCGCAATATCCTGAAGATTTTGTTAATAAAACGTTCTTAATGAGAAATCTTCAACAAGCAAACTGGAGAGTTTATTTATAAATTAATTTGAAAAATTTAAGATGTATTTAAAATTATTTTTAATTAAATAGAAAACATCATGCTATTTAACACATCGTATGCAAAAAATAATAAATAAAGTCGATGCATAAGAGAATTATGGTGATACTGTATATAAAGGAAGAAAAAATATTTTTATTTGATTTTTCTATTCCTTTCTGTTTTATTGTGACAACTGTATTTATTTAATGCATTCATTACTTCTACGGAAATAGATTTCGTTACGGAAATTATGTGCCGATAGAAAATTCACAAAGAAAGAAACAGAATCCGAACTATTGGATTGCCGCAAATCTTATGTGAAGAGATACCTGGAATTGATTGCATGCTTACAATCACACAAAAATATTTCTGCTCTGGGGAATGTTGGGAATGTTTATGATTTGTCCTCACCCAAAAACTCATAAAAGTACAGTTGAGATAAAATAAGACGTGAAATGAAACGAAAATTTCAACTCTTTCCTATCACGTATTTTCTTATGTAACAGACACTAAAATACTATATTCTTACTTTTCACTACACGCTATTCATATTTTAGCCATACATTTAGTACTAAGCAGACTATTATAAATACATATAAGAAATTCCTGGCGTATCGTTTCGTGATTTAACTTGCGTTCTTTATTATTATTTTTTTTAAGGAATATACACTCAGAAAAAGAAACTGATTAAAACTACAAAACATTTTTGTTGAGTACATTTTGGTTGTTTTAGCAAAATTGGAGTAAAATTGAACCATTTTACTTCAATTAACAAAACATTTTTGCTGACGATACAAAATTATTTTTTTTTTTTTTTGGAATTGCAAAAAAAAAAAAAAAAAAAATTTTGTTGATTCAAACAAAATTTTTATTGACCCATATTTAAACAAAAATTTTGTTTAAATATAGGTCAATGGAAATTTTGTTTGAATCAACAAAAAAAATTGTTTTGTTGAAAACCACTTTCTTTTTGCAATTCTAAAACAAAATTTTGTATCGTCAGCAAAAATGTTTTGTTAATTGAAGTAAAATGGTTCAATTTTACTCCAATTTTGCTAAAACAACCAAAATGTACTCAACAAAAATGTTTTGTAGTTTTAATCAATTCCTTTTTCTGAGTGTATACTCAGAAAAACTAAAAGGGTTTATAATGAAATAGAAATTCAGCTGAAATATGAAAATATTTGAATGCTACTTAATATTAATTGCACTTTTCTGTGAAATAGATAATTGCACAGTTATCTGTAAGTGGCTTATTCGTATACTTCCGCTTCCTGAAAACATATTAAATTAGCAATTGAAATTTTTTAAATCAAAATTAAATTTAAATTAATTTATTTAATATGTAGGGATATGAAAATATTTATAGTACAAACAGCGAAATGAAATTAAAGTTAGTTTAAGTTTTATGAGAATACCTATAAAATTGGCGAAAAGCCCTCAGACGCTCAAAGGGCTATAGACTCATTTCTAAAATGTTGCACACTTAAATTAACATTTTGATGATAGCTTCGTTTCAAGCATGACGTGATTTTCGTTAAATGTAGTGTGTAGTTTTGTGCTTTAAAATGAAACTAATGAAGTATTGGTTTTTAAATTTTAATATTCGAAGAAAAATCAAATAAGAAATATATTTCGATCATATAAATAAAAAGTGACAAAGTGACTCATATATAGATTGTTGCACCGACTATTTCTGGTCAATCAAACGCTTATAGAAGAAAATAGAATTAAATTTTAAAAGATTATTTTACATTTCAAATTTAGAAAAATAACTTTAGGAACTGCTTTTTTGAGCACAAATGGCACGGCAAGTAAAATTCCTTTCCATCACGTTGAAACAGATGAAGTAAATTGCTGTAGGCAACTTCAACGAAATTTCGTTCTTTTTTCTTTATTACTTCATGATATTTAGCTTAAAATTCTGAAAAAATTAAACAATAAAATTTAAATAAATCTATATGAATTAACATTTTTATTGCCATGTTCACTACGCAATATTAGAAATATTTCATTACATGAACGATTGTGAATTTAAATAGTATATACCTGAATGTATACGTTTCGATTGAGTGTACATACTCGAGTTGCATAATTTACAGTTGATTGTTCTATGTTTAAATTTAAAACGGACTAAATAAAAAACCTTAATGATATACAGATTGCTTGCCGTCACAAACTATAAAAAATGTTGCATATAACTGATTGTATGTAAGAGATTGTAAGTGAGGTGCATGTAAAATATTTTAAACATGTAAATTTAGAGAATTCTATTACATAGAATTAATCACAAAGCCCGTCCTTTCATTTTAAAAAGGGAAAAACAAAAGAAAGTAGTGAAGTCTTGCCTACATTGCTATAACCTCAGTGAAATAAAATATTCTTCAAATGCGATTTCAAATAATCTTTACATTTTTTTGTTTCAAATAAATTCACTACATACATTTCTGAAAAGAAGATTAAATTCCACATAATACAAATACAAACGTATATAAATATAATTCGTAATATAATATAATCGTATATATAATATAATTCGTAATACAAACATACCACAGGAAAATAAGTAATACAATAATACCACAGGAAAATAAGTAATACAATAATATCACAGGTAAATAAGTAATGTAATAAAACCACTGAATAATGCCCCTTTGACTATAGGGAGTCTTCTTCACTTAACCCTGTATATAAATTTATTTTTATTCTACAAACATCGTATACTAAATACGGTTCAGCTGGAAAATGCATAACACAATTAAAAACTAGCTTTGAGCAATTCATGCCCATAGACAGTAATGTTCACGAGTGTTTTTGTGCAGTCCAGAATGTAATCCATAGGATTTATACAGAGCATGTAATATGCAAAAAAATAATTAAACTGAAAAACGTATATCACAACTGAAAACACACTTCTAGAAATTATTGCTCATATACACAGTACTATAACCGAATTTATTTGAGTATATTTGAGTTGGTTTGTATAAAAATATGTAGTATAAAAATATGTAGGTAATATAGAAAGCTGCACAAAAAAAAAAAAAAAAAAAAAAAAGGAGTACAGAAAAGAATTCAAATACGGTTCCGTCTATTGGTAGAATTTGCCGAAGGTGAATTTTCAACTGCGTTATATGCTTTCTTACATAACTAAACTTTAGAATATTGTGTAGAATAGATGCGAATATATTGATCATATACAGGACTGCGCAACAGAATTCGAGTACTTTTCCGGTTATGAACAGTAACTGCTGAAATCTAGTTTTCACATGTGTTATTCATTTTGTGAAATGTTTACTCATAGTGTATTCAAAATTGAGAGAGGAAATATATACATAAAATTTGTACAAATTGGCTGTTTTTGTTATGATTTATCTAGAATCAATACTAATCAGACAATGTTCGTTGTTTTGCATAAAAATGAATTGAGTTTGTCGAAATAAATATTAACTTTGTGCAATTAATGCATTAATAAAATGTAGTTATTAAATTTCTAGGTTAAATTGTAAGCATAAAATAGTTGTCAAATTTTTTTCTAAATATATATTTTTTAAACTAATATTTATTAATTTATTTTTATAAAATCGCTAAAAAAGCGAAAAACGCACAAAACTGAAACACCATTGCGTAAATTGGCAATTCTTATTTTTATTTAAAGTATTCCTCAATTTTGAATGAACTATAGATATCTTCTTTATCTTATTCAGGGGCGAAGATTTCTAAAGTATTCTGGAAGCGTGGGAAAATGTTTCATAATCTATGCTTGACGCATGATTCTTCTTTGGGTTTTTTTTTATCAGGATTTTTTCTCCTTCAATATATGAAAAACAAAACGTCGAAACTAACAGATACATTATGAATGTTTACACTGTATATCAGAATTCTTGTACAAACCGTGATTTATAAAGTTCTGTACCATAGCTAAAGTTAAACATTAAAATTCTCCATTCAAAACTCTGTACCTTAATACAGAGGAATGAGATATTTTTTTAATAAATTTAACATGAAAAAATATTATTTTAATATTTCACGGGATAAAAGGGTATTAGTGTGTTAATTTTTATACAGTTTAATAACCAACGGATAGATTTTTTCATGTTTCACACTCATTTAAACATGTAAGGATCATTTATGTAATATTTTAATTAAATTTCTTAAAATAGTTAATATTCCATCTATATATTAAGACACTGATATATTAAAATATGTGAAAAAAATGATGCGATATGAATTTAATTAGAAACTGTTAATCAGAAAAGAAATCTCTTTTGATATTAAGCTTTTAGAAAAATATTCATAAGAAAAATAAAAAAAAACTCGTTTGTTTTTTTAATTATTAACAAATTTATTTTTAATTAATAATTAATATTTTAAATAAAATTTAATTAAATTTAAATTACTCTCCTGGATGTGAAATTTATTTTATATGAAGTTATCTGTTAGAGTACTTTTAGCTAGTTAAATTTGTATAAAATAAAACTTTTAAATTTCTTAGTGTATGTAACTTTAATTTTAAGTATGCTCCATGGCAATTAAGATCACAGCAAAGAAAACTAGCTAAGCAAATGATGTTAGCACTACCATAAACAATGGTGAATGCTAGTTTATATGAGTCATGGTACCGACATTACAAAGCTTTGTTTTTAAGCCCTTTCCGCATTTGCCAGAATTGAGTTCGGACAATGAATGGTAACATAAAATTCTAACTCATCCCGACACCCTCAATTCTCTGATCAGTAGAAAATTTGCCTCTCACGAATTATACTATATATGCATTTTTAATGGAATCAATTGCTTCTGTTGACTTTTCTTGCCATCATTTTGTCACCACACTGCATTTTCAATTGCAGGTTTCAAAATTGAAAAGATTCAAATGGTACTTTGCTTTGTTCTTTATGAAAATTTGTAGATATCAGCTGTCAATCATTTATTATTATACGCTGGTAACGGGATGGTTCAACAGCACACATAAAATGCTAGAACATGGCACAGTGTTATGGATCAAAGCGTATTTTCGAGAAATATAGTTACGAGGGAAAGTCATTAAGTAAGTCACAGAAGATAATTAAATAATAACTTAAAATTATATTCACTTCAAACCTATTTTTATTTCTCAACATATTCTCCACCAATATTTATGCACCTATGTCACCGTTTTATTAGTGCCCAAACACCAACTGCATCAAATCATTTGGGTTGATGTCTCAGCCACATTAGGACTTCAAGTTTAATCTTTTCATCATCTGTGAACATCATCTTGCAACTTCTTCAACATCCACCATACAGCTTCGACTTAGCTCCAAGCGATTTTCATCTGTTTAGTCCACAAAAAAACCATCTTGGAAGCAAGATGATGTTCACAGATGATGAAAAGTTTCAACTTGAAGTCCTAATGTGGCTGAGACAGCAACCCAAGGAATTTGATGCAGCTGGTGTTGGGGCACTGATAAAATGGCGATATAAGTGCATAAATATTGGTGGAGAATATGTTGAGAGATAAAAATAGTTTTGAAGTGATTATCATTGTAAGTTATTATTTTATTATCTTTTGTGCCTTACTTAATGACTTATCCTCGTAAATCGAATGGTCACCGAGATCATGGGATTAAACACTGTCGGACTTTATTTCTTTAGGAATACATTAATTTACATTGACTACGATAATAATAAAAATTAAAAACACTACGAAATTCTAATTTTTTTTTTATTTTATTTAAATTTTACATCCAAAAGTTTCTACAGTCGAACTCGGTGATAACGAGAATAAGCAGATAATGGCCTTTTCTCGTTATAACCGAATTCTTGCGATAAGCTAGTTCTAGTTCTAGTACAAAGAAAATAAGTTATTACGTTTAAATAAATCACCCCACTAAATTACCACACTTGTGCATGTAATTTTATTGATTTTAATTAAATCTATGAAATTGTCAATTTTAATACAGTTTTAATTTTTATTTTACTTGTTTAAATAAATTAAAAAAAACAAAATATCTGTAGTATTAGTCAGTGGACGATGAAAAGTAATTATAGAAAATTATAGAAAATTATAGTCATACGCGATTAAGCGTCAAATTTAATATTACATTGCCGAATTTCAATTGATAGTATTTAAAGACAAGATATTCTTTTTCGTTGTTATGGATGATGTAAGGAAGGAGTCATGAAAGCCCATTAAAGCAGTGCGACTTCCCAATCCAGGCTCACACATTTCTTTTTAAAAAATCAGAAGTTCGTTTTCTATGTAAAAATGGCAAACAAAAATCGAATGACAACAGACAGACGCGATTTTTCACAGAATTTTGATAATAGTGTAGATACATCATAAATAGATATTGTAATAATTAGAATAAAAAAGTTAAATGCGGGACATTTTTGTGAGACTGCAGATATTTTGTTCGTTATATACGAGGTTTTCTCGTAAAAATAAAATTTCTTGCGATGTATTTTTAGATTAGACCAACCATTTTCTCGGCTTTTGCTCGTTAAATCCGAGCTCAGACGAGCATGCGACACAGTTAAACTTTATTGATGATGAATTCGATCGAAATTTAATTGCAATTCGATTAACTTTATCAAATGAAAATAATATGCCTGGCAGCTGCGGCTGCCATTTTGTTTAAATGAAAACTCTACTTTCTTTTTATCGTTTTTTAGAATTAACGAAATAACTTTCATTTCATTTCATCGTAAATATAAATTTTAAAAAAATCGCTGTTTCTTTTTTTTTTATTGAAGCAAATAATCAGTTAATTAGAGTGTAAGAGAAACTCATTTAGTTTTGAAAAATTTTCTTGATTTTATTTAAAATGTTGAGGCTATATTATTTCACAAAGTTTATTTCCTTCTTAACACAACTGAGTTGTTAATGCTTTCAAATATAAACTAATGGATTAAATCTTTCATTTTATCTGTTTTCCTTCATATATACTTCATGTATTGTAAAAATATTTGAGTGTTAACTTTGATATATCCCTTCGAAAACTATAATTACAGAGCTATTTTGTTTAACAAATTAAATGCTTTAAAATTGTTAATGTGTTTCTGGGTATAGAGTTTGATTAGCATCATTGAAACACATCTTATTGTGCTTATTTGCTTGCCTGTATTCAAACGTTCATAAAAGTGATTTGAATCTCACAAAAACTATAGGTTCAGTTGAGATAAATTATATTTATTCTGATGTATATAATTGATTTACAGGACCGTATAAGAAATTCAAAAATAATATTGTCGGAACCATTGTTTAAAATTTAAGGTTTTTAAAACTATACGAAATTTTTAATTATGACATTAAAAAAGATCTAAAACATCGGTTTTACAGGCCTTATGAATATCTGTCTGTACAGTTCTTGTTTGTACAGTTTTGTCTATAGGTTACAGTTGCAGTTACAATCAACTAGTTGATAATTTTTTAGATAACTTTTTCTTTTTCACAAAAGTTATAAAATCTCGAAGACCGAAAAATTATGCTATATTCTTTCTTCAAAATAATTAGTATAACAAGAAGAATACATTCGAAAATTGATTCAAAATATACGCAAAAATAAATGTAAAATATAAACAGTTCTTGTAATGATTTCCTCTGTATAAAGTACGTTATATTGTTTTAATTTGTTTGGAATATATTATACCTGACGCACTGTATAATTGTTAATGTCTTCATGACGTATTATCTTATTCACCATTTAGTGCTGGATAACAAAATTTCAAATGAATTAAAATTTGCCATTTTTTCCCTGTTACATTTTAGCTTTGCAGTTAAAACGCTTTTATAGTGTGACTTAGAGAGAATCTTGTGAGACAAATTATGCACGTTCAACTGAATAAATTGATTTTCAATAAAAATATTGTAAAGATGATCGAAATAATTTTTAAATAATTATTTATTGATTAAATAATTTTTTTCTCATATGTTTCTTATATCTTGATAGAACCATAATTGTGATTAATTCTGATTTCATTTTGAATATATATATATATATATATATATATATATATATATATATATGCACACATTTCAAGTGAAACGAATATCTAAATTAATTCGCATAAAGTATAAAATATCGGTATTTATGTACATGTTTCCTTAACATATTTTCTTATATCTTACGTGTGTTCTTTTTGCAAATAAACAAGCAATGCAGGTTTTTCAGCAAGTCTTATTTTGTATATTAACATATACTTTTTTATTATTTTCGCAACTTGTTGCAGTATATGATGACCTTGCGTATTTGCGCTTTTCGTAAGAATATGATACTTATTGTATCTGCAAAAAATAATAAATCAAAAACAGTAATTTGACAGGTTTTATGAATAAAACATGTGCGAATTCTCCCAACAATTTTTATAAGAAATATCTCACGATTCTTACACTTTATATTGATAATTATTCTTGCTGTTATATGTAGTTGAAGTTGAGGGGCATTACAGATTACTTATTTCGTCTTTACTCCGTATACCTTTTGAATTAATGATTTACCAGCTCATCAGTTTCTGTTGATGTCATATGAAGCCTGTAGGTGATTAATGTGATAGATTTGATGGTTTGAAATTTGCATTAGGAATGCCAAACTTATATTATGTATTAATTCTGAACCGTCCTTATAGTGAATATGTGCAAAAATAATTATATAAATAAAAGTAAAATGTACGGTTGCCAAAAGAAAAAACAAGAACGAAAAATCATGCGTCAAGCATAGATTATGAAATACTTTCAAACACAGACAGAAAACTATAACGAAACTTCACTGTTAAATAAGGTGAAAGAAGATATGTAACTAAACAGTTTAGAAAACATATAACATATTGAAAAATACAGTTTTTGAAATTACCTTCCAGTGTCGAAAAAGTAGTCAAATTATTTTGTGCAGCCCTGTATATGATCAATAAATGTGGATATATAGTATGATAAAATTTAGTTCATTTAGAATATTCACACTTAGTAATTTTCGTCAATCGATGGAAATGCACTCGAAATGTTTTGCGCAGCCCTGTATATTATCTGAAAACTTTTGTATGCACCACATATTAAGCTAAAATGCAACTTAAAACTCACTCGCAGCAATTACCAACCGTAAGCGACAATGTATATTTTTCTTTGCGTAGCCCTGTATATGAATTTATTTATATTCCACAAACTTCTATTAGTCTACTAAATATTGTTCAGCAAGAAAATGCGTCAACACAATTAAAAACTACCCTTAAGTAATTCACTCCCATAGTCTGTAATACTTACAAATTCCCTTGTGTAGCCCTGTATACGATCAAACGAGTTTATAAACACACACGTACTATGAAAAAATTTAGTGAAACTTAAAAACGCAAACCAAAGTTGAAAACGCACTTATCACACATAGACTGTAAATATCGCACATGTACTGTAACCAATATCATTTGTGTGTCCCTGTAAATAAAATGCACACAAGAAAACAATTTACAGTGCACCTCAGTAATGCATATATTTTTCATTATGTTTGAAATAGTGAAATATCACTAAATTGCACTGCAAACGATTTTTCCCCATAGAACGATGTGTATCAGAATTCTTTTGTTTGATTCTGTAAATGAATAATAAATGCTTTGCACCCCATAATCTACAAAAAGCATGTTTTAATGCGCTTCATCATTATCTATCAATTTCATTATGTTTCAAATGATGTATCGTCATCAAAATGAAACGATTATTTCCCATTGACTGTAATGTAACGGAATACTTTTGACTATACCTGTAAAAAAACTATAAGTGCTACACACTTCCATTGAAATAGGGAACATGCTATAGTAAACGACAATAGCATACAAAATTTTAAGGGCAATCCAAGCATATTTACGGGAGTTAGTGCACGGACAGACTGCAGACGGCAGACGACCAGACAAACGGAAGCCATAAACACTTTTCAACTAGGTTGGAAAGTGTTAAAAATGGAGAATATCTCGTTTATTTTAATCACCAAATTGTTGCACAAGAAAATGAAAATAGCCATTTAATTGGGAATTAGAAATTAGGTCTTCTTTCAATTTATCTTTTATTAAAGGATTAAGTGACCATCTTCATAGAGAAATTGTAAGAAACTTTAAAATTTTCATTACAAATATCTAATTTTAACATTCTATTTGGATACTTTGTAAAGTTTTACCTTAAGATGCAAAGCGGGAAGTGACTCGAGCGTTTAGGAATTATGCAAGTTTATAGTTTGGAACGCTTAATGCTAAAAAACTTTTAAATGACTGTAAAACAAACTTCAATAAGTATACATTTTTGTGTATAACTCAAAACTTAGTAGGCGGAATGAAATGTAATTTTGAATTCGTATATTTTAGGCTTCGAGGGAAATCGGTTAGCTTTAGGGAATTGATTTGCTTTAGTAAATCGATTTCTATTTAAAAAAATGATAAGGTAAAGCCAGGAGAGATGGCGCGATCGGCGATATTGCGCACATAGAGGTTCGGGGGGAATGAGTATAGTGAGCGCGCAGCGACTTCAAGTAGTTGTACAACAGCAGTAGTGGAGTGGCTACTTGAAAGTGCACGTTGATTGTTTTGAGCGTCTAAGATAAAGCATTGTTATTTTGTTTTGTTTTTCTCAAAGTAAGTGCTTGAATCTTCATAGCTATTCGTCAGAATTTCTATACAATGTCAGTAATACAAAATATTTTTAACTTAAACGATTTCTCATAAGCTACTAATCTAGACTAACAGTGTGAACATCAACGGTTCGTTCGTTTTAGTAGCGGCTGTGTTTAATTAAAAGGCCGCGCAATCTCTCCTACCAAAATTGGTGAGTTTGCGCATCTGCTACTTAGGTGAGATTGCGCATTGTTCCCATTAGTTTCCATGCTAGGAGAGATTACACAGCTTATTGGTAAATTTTCATAAAAAGAAAGTAAAAATGACAATGGACTAATTTTAAGTTAAACGTGTTATGAAGTAACTTAATGTTATTTTGTAATCTTATCTGGACTTGCTTTTTCTGATTCTTTAATTTTCCCCCTTTAATTAAATTTTTTAATCGTTTTTAAAATGATTTCCTTTTTCTGAATCTATAATCATTAGGTTGAAATATCCATTCCTAATACAATAATATTTGTACACATAAACCTTACAACAATATCATTTAAGTGTAATTATTATTGTTAACAATTTAATTGTAGTTATTATTAGTAACAATCTTTCCTATCCATGTGCGCAATCACACCAACCCTGTAAGGACAGATTGCGCAAAATAACTTTCTTGGTTTTATTACAATTGTTCTATTAAAGTACAACATAATAACAAAATGGCAATGGAAATGCATAAAAAACAAATAAAGTAAAATTTATTCATTGATAGTTTAGCAAAAAAATAATATTTAGATTTTTTATTGTTATTCTTTTGAATTGTGCGCAGACTCTCCTAGCTTTACCTTAGAATACAAAACATTTTTTTTTTCGAATATTTATTTTATATTTGCTGTATTTTTTAATAAATATTCGAAAAGACAAAAAAGATATTGTAATGATGAGGTACTTAAAAAAATATTTTTATGAGTATTTTTGTAAATCCTACCGATATATTAATATTTATTTATTTCTATACTAAAATAAATGAAAAAATTATGTAAAAGCGTTATTTTTCTTTTCAGGTGATATTTAAATTTTTAATATGGCTAACATTAACTGTTTTTAATTTTTTTAAATTACATTTTTTAAAATTTGCATACTATGTATACACATTTAAAAAAAGAAACGAGTAATATATATATATATATATGCGATAACATATAACAAAAGATATAGAAAATAATAATTATAACATACATTATTACAATTATAACATATTAGGAAATTTAATATTTAATATTTGTTTGAACATTATATACACTTTATGTAGAAAATTACAAATATAACATACATAATTACAATTATAACATATTAGGAAATTTAATATTTGATTGAATATTATTTATACTTTGTATAGTTGTGATTGTGCGTTGCCGATCACCTATGTTTAAGGTATTATTGATGTGCAGTTTTCATACATTTATAAATTAACTTATACAATAACAAATTAAATTATACAATGATAACATTGGTGATTATAACTCATATATATATATCTATTTGCAATATATATAAAAATAAATATATATAGTTTTTATTTTTGTCTATGAATAATTAAAATTAACAAGTATTTTAATTACTGCATTGCATTAATTTGATTGAAAAACAGTAGTAATACTATTAATTATCAACATTATAAATTTTGAGATATTTTGAATTGTTTATGAATTATTTAATTAGATATTTAAATTAATCTATAAATATAAAATATATTTACAATGTAGTATAAATTAAACATTAATTATTTAAAAACAAGTCTAATATATATTTAAGTAGTAGTAAAAATAAAACATTAATTATTTAATAAATGTCTATAATATCAGTGGATTAACACAGCTGGCAGCAAAAATAATTTGAATTAAAATAATATCTCTTTTACATAATATATTCTTGTTAAGAATATCTGAAATGCTGTGCAAGTTGAATTAATTCTGTGTAGATTTATTCATATAGTAGTATTATATTTTATTTGAATTTTGAGTAAAATTACAAGTTAGTATTGTTTTTTAAAGTTTATTTATATAAATAAATCTAATGAATAGTATGTAACTAATAAAGAGGATATTTAACTAAATATTAATTATGAACTATTATAATACCAATAGATGGCGACACTTTACCTTTCAGGTAGTTGTAGATAATATTGTTAATATTATATTTAATTTAACTATAGAGGGAGCTATTGATTGTATATTAATTTTACTTTCAGGAATTAAAATTGGATGGAGTAATATATATTCACGGATATAAATTTGTTATAAGTGTATTAAAACCAGAATTATTTTGAGTGTTTTTGAATCATTTTGTGATTGGGTGTCATTTATGGGGTTGTGTTTTTAAAAAAAGTGTGCTCTCAACTTGTCTTACAAATCATTTCTCTCAACTCGACTTAGTTAACATGTATGATGCATTGCCATGTGGATGTGAATATTATGTAGACGTTGTGACATTTTAAGGATTCTGTATAATTATTGTGAGTAAAATATTTTATCTACACTTTACGCGTTCATATTTCCAAATTTATTATTTCAAAACTGTTATCTCGTGGTAATTTAGTGAGGTGTTAATTACAGTTTTTTGGATAATCGATGTGAGTGAAATATATTGTATTTTCTTAATGGTTTTTTATTTCCTATTTAAATATTTCCAAATTTTAATATTTCCAATTGTTGTCTGGTAATAATTCAGTGTACCTGGATGATTCTACTGATCTTAGCATTATGCCAGTAGAATTATGAAACACTGAATTATTAATTAAAACACATGTGGGTGCATCCAGGCTGATGAGTACATGTGCATGTGTTTTTCCATGTCCAATTCATATTTAATTCTCATGTGGTCCAATTTTCCATTGTGTATGGTTCATATTTAATTTGTTAATCCATTTGTGTTTACTTAATTGCAACTCCAATTTATAATTTTTTTTTTTTTCCCTTTCTCTCTATTTCTTTTTTCAATATTATTTTGGTATGAGTAAAATTTGGCCAATTACCATTGAAGCATCAGCTATGGTAATATTATGTTTGCACATGTTAATTATTAGATATGTGGTATTCTGTATACACAGTATCATTGATTATCTCTTTGGAGATTTAAGTAGTATAGAACTTGATATGTTTTTTGAAATTCATAGATATTATAATTATATATATATATATATATATTACTCGTTTCTTTTTTTAAATGTGTATACATAGTATGCAAATTTTAAAAAATGTAATTAAAAAAAATATATATATATATATATATATATATATATATATATATAATTATATATATATATAATTATATATATATATATATATATGTGTGTAACTGGGTCATTTCATGGTAACTTACGTTACATTTAGAATAATTTTCTTTAGTAATTTTCATAATATAACACCAAAAAATATTGAAAATGTAATGTTGATATGATTTGTTAATTAAACCTATCCAAAACGAAATTTTGATGAAAATTACCTACCTTTAGTGCTATTTTTTGAACACTGGCCATTATATTTATTATGGTAACTTACGTTCTTTTTGTCAGAAACGTAAGTTACCATAGTAAATATAATTTTTAGTGTTCAAGAAATAGTACTAAATTTAAGTAATTTTTATCCAAATTTAGCTTTGTTAGGTTTAATTAACAAATCATATAAACTTTACATTTTGAATATTTTTTAGTGTTATATTACTAAAATTACTGAAGTCAATTATTCTAAATGTAACGTAAGTTACCATGGAATGACACAACTATACAATTTTGCATGCCAGAATAAATCATTGATTATTTTTAAAATAAATTTTGCGCTTCTAAATTAGCAGCAGGAAATTAAATTGCTGGTTGTAACGTAACATTTATTTTCACGTTTAAAACTGTAAACTAGAGAGCAGACGGGATATGTGACAATAATTATTTGAAAAATTCTTCCAGAATTACTTTCTGCTGCATCTGATAGCAGAAACCAGCATCTCACGATTCTATTCATCAAGTAACCGGTTTTATCATAATTGTGAAATTTCGACGTAACAATTCAATACTGATATTATACATTCCGTTATCCTGAATGCGTTTAAAATTTAACAATATGAAACAAAATTTTTAGCTGCTATCATAATCGACAAAAAATTGGTTCATATAGGCTCGAAAATGTTCCAAAATTTGGCATTAACCTAGAAACAGAAAATATAACCCAATTTCCACAAATGTACGCCACGCATTTTGTTTCTGAAGTTTAAAAGAAAATGTGAAAAAAAAGGATTTTACAAAGTTTCGGTTGGGAATCTCTGAATATCTGTCATAACAATCATATAATTTGCGTATCTCATGGTGGCAAGAGGGATCCACATATATGTGATCCAGATATAAGTCATCAACATGACAAATGCATGTCAACTGTTTTCAGCAATGCATTTTCATATTAGATAAAATAGGGCTTCTTTTTGTTTTTGTTTTTTCTTCAAAGCAAGTTTTCGTTACACACAATGAGTAACTGTATCTCCATATCCTCTGCGCAGTCTGTTTACACTTATTTCAGAAATAATAAAATTTATAAAAACAAATTTGATGAAATGAACAATTAAATAAATCACACTATCAAATCTGATTTTGATTGTTTTTTTTTTCTTTTACCAAATCACGATAATATAGTGAAATAATACAACAAAAACTTTTATTAAACTTAGGAATAAAAATTTAATAACTAAAATTTTTCCAAGAGAAAACTTAATCTACTCATAATTGATCCTTAAATCATTTTTAATTAAAACTTGTGTAAAATCACAATTTTCTTTATTAACATACAGTTTTAAAATAATCTTTCATTTTTTTCCTTATGATTTATTTTCTTTAAAAGTACTTTCAGCATTCTAGAACATAATTGATTTTTAAGCACCGGAGATAAATTTGTTAATGAAAGGAATTTAAGAAAATATGAAATCCATTGAAAAACAACTTTTAAAAAATCGACTTAATGTTAAATTTATATTATTAAGTAGTTATTTACAAGTCCAAACACGTTATTCTAAAACTTTTCACGATATTTAAAGAGATATATTTAATAAATGTTTATATATACAAGTATAAAAGAAAACGAAAAATTAATTCAATTTCCTACAGAAATTATATTTCAAAACTATTATCTCATCGTGTTAAATTTAACTATGATTTCATTTATGAATTTTCTCAAAATATTACGTGGGTAAACAAAATGCTAAAATATTTTTAAGGCTTTGTTAGTTTTACATACAACAAAATATTAAAGCTTGCTTTATCTATAACTGAATTTAAGTAAATTATATTCAAAATGTGTGTTAAAATGTTTATTTAATAACAAAAATGTTGTTAAATATTATTTTAAAAGTTACATAAGCAAGCGCTTTCACATAATCAAATTTACTACTTTAATCGCTTCGTAAATGTTTATTGAAAAATACAGAAAACTGTTCTTTTTTCTATACGTGAAATTTTTTTTTATAGATTAAAGTAATTCATTCTTCAAAAATTCACTGCTGAAAATATAAACATAACATACTATTACTAAACCTTATTTATGATGCATATGTGCATATAGCAAAAACTACAATGTGTTTTTTAAGCAAAAATTACTGGATGTAACATATACAGGGTGTTTCTAGCCTCCCTGTACAAACTTTAAAAAAGGTAATTAATATTGATATTCATATAGGAGAGCATGGTCGTAATTGTGAATGTTAATTCACAGTCTCCTGTGAATTCACAGTTTCCTGTCTCCTGTAAATTAACACTCACAGAAGATAAAAGTATTCAAAGACATGTTATTAATGCAAAACAGAAAGCCATATAAAGCACTATATTAGGCGAACGTAGCAGCATAATAACTGATAAACATAGAATATGGCTTCACAAGAGATGTATAATCTTCGATCCTTCGTAGTATGTAACTCCGACCGTAGTATGTAACTCGAACATTTTCAAAGACACCAGGAATTTTACAAATACTACCAGCAGCTATAACGATTTTTGACTTAAGGTCCATTGTAATTTTATCTTATAATCAACTCATAAGTAAACAACTACTGTAAAATCAAGTGTAATTATCTTATCTTGTAATATTTATATTTGTAGTTATAGCTTGTAATTGTATAGTATTCTAATTTTATTGTTAGTCTTTTGCATTTAGTAAATTACTTCTATTGTAAAAATATTCCTCCCGGACCTGAAAGCATTTTCTCCTATTAACCTTCGTGTTAGGAGTCCTCTTCTGATTTCGGTACCAGGCCAAACGCACCAGGCGTTTCGCATACACTCTCTCAAAAACCCACTAGGAAAAATCAATGCGAAATAAATCAAGTGAGCCTGGAGGCCATGCGACAAGTCCAACAGGATAAATTCCAGTGAGAATGTGCAGAGCCACTTATCTGTGCCTTATCATGCATTCCTATATGAATACTATTCATATCGATGTTATTTACTACCCTCCACTCCTCCTTAAACATTTGTACGAAGTTTTTTGAAACACCCTGTATTCAAAGAGAGATATTTAAACTTGTAACGATATTTCGCATATTTTAAAAACTTTTATTTAAAATTTTAAAGAGCATTTGTTAGAACGTGACCATCTACGAAGTTTGCGTATCTTGTTGTAATCTACAACAGTAAGTTTCATATTAAAGGCAATCCAAAAGCATTTATATTTCTTTTACAGTGCCATTGTAAAGAATTACGTAACATCTTGATACCGATTAAATTAAAATAAACAATGTTACAAAAAAACAAATTATTTTAAATTGTAGATAGAAGATACCTGTTTTTGAGTTCAGCTCTTTTATCAAATTCAAAAACATGAAATGCAAATACGTGAAAATATCAAAGAGGGAACGAGCACAGTAGCTTATGACCGAAGGCGAAATGGAGCGTGGTAAAAAATCAGCGGAGTTACGTAACCTCGGCATGTATCAAGGTTACTAATATATAACACAGTTGAAGGAGACCAAAGAGAAGGCAGCACCGACCCATTCAGAATGAGGTACTAACCACTTCAAAACAAAATCGAGTGTAGGTGGGGCTGTGAAAACTATGATTTACTTGTTAAATCGTTCAGTAAACTATTTGAATGTTCCCAAATGTGAAATGCTTTCGAAAAACGTCAAAATCGTGAATAGAGGAACGCTGTCGTTATTCAAGAGATGTTGTAGAAACTCGGAAACAGCTGTCTGCTATCTATAATTTAAAATTTGTTATGTGATCGCGTTGTTTATCATTAATTTAATATATTGGCACAGAGTTCCACTGATTTAATTTATTTTAATCATCCAAATGCCGTTATACAATAGTAAAGAATATTGATGCATGTTATCAAACTAAAACCCTGTAGGTAACACTCTATTGTAGACGTTGTGTATATCACGTATAGTTCTTTAACACAAAATAATAAGAAGAATAAACGAAAATATGGGATAATAAGGCCGAGAAACACCATCATCCTTTGGACTGCTACATAAAGGACACCGAGATCCTATCAGTTATTTCATTAAATTTGAAATAATAAATGTTTAAAAAAATATCTCATTATTTAAGACAAAAATCCCACAACATTCAAATGTCAAACTTTAAAAATGGATTTTTTGAAATTTTATATCAAAAGATTCTTTTATGCTTAACAATTTATTCCAATATACTATTATTAAGCTGTATTAACTACTTATTTCAAACTATTATTATTTTGTATTTTTCCCAATGTAAATATTTGATTAGAAACCTAAAATTAAACAACATTCTTGTATGTAGGTCTTCACCTCCTCTCCCGCAGATCAGGATTTTTACGCTAACGTTGATATCTTAAGGCTTTTCATGAGTAAAATCCCAAATTCTCCTCGATAATGTTAAACCAATGGGCGTGTGATACTTTCGTATTTTTAAAATATCTCTTTAGGAATTTAATATTTTTAACTTCTGTTTCTGCGTACTGTTCTTAAAGGATATATCTTTCTTTCTTAGTTGCCAAATTATTTCTAAAATATATGCTTAATTTTATTTGAAGTGTTAAAATCTTACTCAGTTTCGCTAAGATTTTAACACATAAGATTTTTGTGTGCGTGTTTTAATTAAGATTTTAACACATAAAATGCTGTCTCTCTCTCTGTGGATGTTTCTGTATGTGTGACTAAAAATTCTCCTCGATAATGTTAAACCAATGGGCCTGTGATACATTCGTATTTTTAAAATATCTCCTTTGGAAACTAATATTTTTTAACTTCTGTTTTCGGCGCACTGTTCTTAAAGGATATGTCTTTCTTTCTTGGTTGCCAAATTATTTCTAAAATATATGCTTAATTTTATTTGAAGTGTTAAAATATTACTCAGTTTCGCTAAGATTTTAACACAAAAGATTTTCGTGTGCGTGTTTTAATTAAGATTTTAACACATAAGATTTTTGAGTGCGTGTTTTAATTAAAGATTTTAACACATAAAATTCTCTCTCTCTCTGTGTGCATTTTTGTGTATGTGGGACTAAAAAATTACGATTATTCGCTTGAGAAACAACATAATTAAAATAGCAAAATTTGCACATTTTTACACATACTATAGTTATTTTACTATTGTAAAATCTACATACGTTGATAAAAAATGTCATATCAGACTATTTTGAATCAATTGTTTGTTTTCTTTATATTTTGCATTTTTAACTGAATAAATTTAAAAAAAAATCCCTCGGCCTACAGGCACAGATAGATTTCAAAGACTCAGATCGTGGGGTGCCTGTTTGTTGGGAATTGCAGAAGAAATGACCTTTTTGCCATGATGCGGCAGTTGGGACCACCCACCTCGAAATCTACCTTGTCTGTAAGCGATGCCGGCAGGGATTTTTTTGTTATTATTATTATTATTATTATTATTATTATTATTATCTATAAGGGTTGGTTCTATAAAAAACTTGTCAAAATAAAAGTTTTAGATAATATTAAGAGGATTTATAATAAATTTAAGCGGATTTGATATCTTGTGCATTGACTTGACGAAGTTAGGAATTTTTTTCTTCTGAAACCTCCCCTTTTTCCCCCCACGGGGCCATTTTTAATGATATCAGAAATCTGTCATACATAAATTTTCGACCCTTTTCCTAAAAGTAATAATAACTTTAAACGGATTCGATATGTATCATAATTAAGAAGTTATGGGTTTTTTCTGTTTTCACAAAAAGCCCCCCCCCCCTCTTGGTTCGAATTTGCCCTTTAACGAACTTGGCCGAGATTTTATGCCCCTTGATTTTATGTATCAGTTTGGAAGAGATTTGTGCAGAGTAATTGAAGTTATCGTCCATAAAAAGTGACATAGATAGATAGATAGATAAAGTTTTGAACTGGGGGTGGTTTTGGGTACTGGGAGCCATAATCGGCGTAGATCTGTAAAAAAATTTCAGAAATTCCAACTTAGGAGAGAATGTAATAGGTACCGTAATTTCCGGCATATAATCCGCGGATAAAACAATAATGTTTCAACCCAGAAATTTTATTTTACAAAATTTAACATCTTAGATTGCTGTAAATATTTGACTCCAATTATTGAATAAAATTTCTGGGTTGAAACAGAATTATTTGATCCGCGGATTATACGCCGGAAATTACGGTAGTATTTCTTACGAAATCTACCTAAAATGATATTATTAACAGAAGATTGAAAATACAGGGTGTCCATAAATTGCTGTCGTTGTTTCCTTACTTCATAAATTTGATTTAAGAACATCGCGAAAAAAATTATTATATATTCGTAAACTACAACTCAAAAAGTTTTTTTTAATAACACAAACACAGTTACATATGTGTAAAGCTGTAACTCAAAGCGTTATTAATAAAAAATATCGATTATAAGGAAAAAAATAAGTAATATTAACATTTTATCAAATTTATCAAAAAGCTATTAAGAATTTATGAACAAAAAGTTAGACAGATAGATGTACATAATTCATTACGTTGTTTTTGATAAATTTGATAAAATTTTAATAGTAATTATTATTTGATACTAATCATTATTCGATTAATAAGTTTTTGAGTTATAACTTTATGTATATGCAACTTTATTTGAGTTATTATAAAAACTTTTTGAGTTGTACTTTATGAATATGGAATAATATTTTTCGTCATGTTTTTAATTCAAAAGCTGTGAGATAAGGCAACCCTGACAAGAATTTATGAACACAATGTATATAAAATATATCTTCTTTTTACTTCTTTTAAAATTCTAAATTTTTGACTTTGTGTAATGTTTAGTAATATAAATTGCAACTGAAATTTTCTATAGACTTACGTTATTGTTGTTAATTTTCATTATAAAATGTTTCTTATTTCTAGGCTTTAAAGTGAAGAATGATAAGTCAAGGAACGGTTCAGAAGCGAGTAGTCATTTACTGTTTTGGTTTACATGTATTATCCAGTTTCCTGGTGGGATCTACATCTTCAACAGTACAAGATTTAGGTAATGCTGATGTAGTTTCTTAAGCAATGTTAAGTTTTATTTTTTAAATGAGGTTTTTGTAAAATATGTAATTTTTATAAGACAAAACATTTTTAACCAAAGATCTGTTTTGTGTGTTACAAGCCTTTAATAAATTGCATTTTAGCACTTCTCATTCATAATTCTTTAGGTGTAAACTAAAGAATCCTTATATTATTTATAATACGGAACAAAACATTTAGTGGATGTATAAATAAAAATCACTTGGGTAGATAAACCTTTATTCTAACAAAGCTTTCATTATTGTGTTCGAGATATTCTAATTCAAAAAGTATATAAAGTTTTGGTTTTTATTCTTTTTAACCTTTCTAGGATGCACTACTTTTATCTTCTTGACATATCACTAAAAAAAAGACTCCAAAATGTCGTGGAACATATTTTTCCATAACTACATAACAACCTATTTCTATTAGACAATACTGGTTGATTCCTGTTTACAAATTTTCCTGATAAACCACTAATTTTAACGAAACTAAAGTTTGGAATGTTTAGGAGTCATTTAGGAAGTTGAATTTCATGATCTGAGGTGAAAGGTGGTTGGATATATTTCCTCATAAATCTATAACAACGTTTTTATTTTCTATAATACTGTTTGATTCCCGTTTACAAATTGTGATTTTTATTTTCTGATAAACCACCAACTTTCAATTAGACTAAAGTCTGGAAAGTGTAAGAGTAAATTAAGAAGTTTAATTTCAAGATCTTAGTGCTTGATACATTTTTGGGAATCAGTTTCAGATAACCATCATTTTTCAAATATTCTATCAATAGTCCAAAGAGAGACTAAAGCAATACTTTTGAATTTGTAAATCCAGGCTATACTTTGTATGTAAACTGCAAACTGAACCAGACGACATCGGTCATTAGCTTGCAAATGTTTTTTTTTTCGTCGTCATCGAGGTTTTAGCTAAATGCCTTCATTCTACTCAAACCTTTGTATCACAGGAAGGTGGTGATATCTCTGTTCTAAAAATAGCATTTTTTCTGTACCTCATGCAGAATTCTCAAAGAACATAGAGAGGTTTTTTTTTCAGTTTTCTATTTTTAGAATATTTAGCATACATTTATATCTTTTTACGATGAAACATATCTTTTTTTTTCTAATGAAATGTGTTTCAATATTAAAGTGAAAGGGATAGCTGCAATATTTATTTTAAAACTTTGATTATTTTTCTACGAAATAAATTCTTGAAAATTGTTTTGCTCTGTACTGCAGCTATAAAGAAACGGCAGCTGACGTCACTGTGGTTAAAATTACTGTGGGATCAGCGCCCGTGCCTGTCCGTGTCCGTGTTTATGATTCCTACAATATACAAAAATTCAGTCAATCTGATTGGTTTACGAGTAATCCGTCTGCAATACGATTGGTCTAGGCCTCCATGACGAGTTCTGCAATGATCGCAAAAGGAAAAATGTAGTAGGTAGAATGGTTGACGAAAATGTTTTTTGTAAACATGCCCTTTCCTTATTTTAATCACAAATATTTAAATTTAATAAATTATTCCACAAATTGAAACTTTAAAAAAAATTGAATCATCCATCCACAAGCGAATACTTAAAAAGTACATTTCTAATTTATTACATACCTTCCGAACTTTTTTTTTTTTTTTTTTTTTTTTTTTTTTTTTTTATAAAATCATTTTTAAATAACCTTTTGGCATAGTCATTTTATGATTTTATGAAAGAAAATATTATCAAGAAAATAGATAATTCTGTTGATACAGCTTGAAAATAGAATATTTTAAATTTTAAAACAACATTTCTCTTACAGCTTTTTTTACCATTGTTTTTAAAGCGTTGTCTTTAACTTCAAGAATGAATTTGAAAGAAAAAATAAAATGTCATGATATATATAAAATCCCCTATCTCCCAAAAAGAATATTTATTTAACATTTTGTATTTTTACAAACCCGATCCATAATTTTATAAAAAATAATAATATGGTGCATAATTTTATGCACTATAAGAAAGGATTAGTGTCCATAAGCCGTGTTTTTGGCACATGACAAAAGACTAAAATTCGATTTTGTTATACTGACTTAATTATTGCACTTTTTAATATTAGAAGGTTTATCCTGTATGATTCCAACCAATTTTTTTGCAGTTTGTTCGGATTTATGTAACTTACAATAGCTCAAAGTTCGTATTATTCGTAGCTTTTGATGAAAAATACGCAATTTCTCCTAATTTTACCTCAATTTTTAATATATTTTTTAATATTAAAGTGAAGCTTTGCAACACTTTTATTTTCACATATATTGTACATTTTGATGTATTTTATAATATATGTAAAGAAGAAAATGTTGCACGATTTCGCTCATATAAATAATTGAGGTAAAATTAGGAGAAATTGCGTATTTTTCAACAAAAACTACGAATAATACGAACTTTGAGTTTGTGTAAGTCATATAAATCCGAACAAAATGCAAAAACTATTGTTGAAATCGCACAGGATAAACCTTGTAATATTAAAAAGTGAAATAATTAAGTCAGTATAACAAAATCGAGTTTTAGTCTTATTTCATGGGCCAAAAACACGACTTAGGGACCTTGATTCTTTACATAAAACATAAAGTAAACTGAGATCACAGGTTTAAGGTTTACGGACATTACACACCACTATCTTTAATAATAACCTTCGCAGTGACTATAATAGTAATCCAATCGCATATTTCTGCAATTAAGTAAGGTGACTATTGCTATCGAAAAAATAGTAGCATTCAATGCCCATAAATCTTTAAACCTTTATTTATGTAAAAACAGAATTACTAAGTTTATTGAAGTTTTACTACTTTGAACGTACGGATGCAGCAGCCAAAGAAAGCGACAGACCGCGGCACTGCTTTTCAGTCTCGGCTTTTCAGATCTCGGCTGCTTTTTAGTCGAGGCTAACGAAAAAGAAAGGCTACCGCGGTACTTTATTCATATCTTTTTTTACAGACCGTGGGAGTCACGTGATGCTCGAATGCACCAATGAAGGTGCACGAAAAGAGCACACGTCACTCTAGCGGTCTGTAAAAAAAGATAAGTGGAATGTACCGCGGTAGCCTGTCTTTTTCGTTAGCCTCGTTTTTAGTCTACTTTGATCACATGCCAGTTCAACTAGTGGTAGAAACAAGCTTATTTTGATCACATGACAGTTAAACGAGTGCAAATATCGCGGCCTGCCTCTTTTGTTGGCTACGACAAGAAGACCAAAAGAAACAGAAATCTAGAAACAGAAATATAAATCTTTCAATTCTTACTTATTTAAGAAAAATAGAACCATGGTCGCAGTCTTTTTCGTAAATTTATTATTATCGGATGTCAACGAATGGCTATACTAGAGATTTCTAAATACATTTTAAGGTGACCCTTTATGTTTCGAAAAATGACGAAAATATATTTCCAATGTCCTGCTTAAAATTAATTTAGACATACATAGTACATTCTGACAAAGTTTAGCATAGATCCGATAGTTAAAAATATGTAAAATGAACTTTTTACTGCATACGTTTGCCTTTAAATGAGTTCAGAGGTGTAATCTTTAAATTCATTTTTTTTCAATTTGTGTTATCTTAATGTATCAGTATGATCAAAATGCTATATACTTTCAACATATAATTTTCATCTTTTTTTTAAAGGATGGTGCTTTTGGTGCATTTCGGATATATATATATATAAATCTTTGAATTCAAAATACAAAAAAACAAGTTCTAGCAACAAAACTGATCAGATCTTCAATTTTTCAATATATATATATATATATATATATATATGTAATCCAATACAATATGAAAACTTGCTGTATTAATTTAAAGCAGCTCACAACAAATTCAACTTATAATATTCTTCAATAAATGTATAAACTCAAATGTATCAAAATTTCAAAAAGCGGATGTATACAAAATATTAAAAAACTGCTAAAATTTAAAACAATAACATAATTAATTATAAACTTCAAAACAAGAATTTTCACTTTGTATAGAATTATAATATAGAATTATAGGTTATATTTTACAATAAAATTTGATTAATCATTCATTTTAGTAGGTGGAAAGGCTGAATAGCTCCCTTCGCTCCATTATAAATATATAGTTTCCAGCATGTTTCGAAAGGCGTGCCAGACTTATATTCAAAATAAAAATAAAACTTCTTGGATACATAGCTGAAAACAGTCAATTCAAGTCACCAAAACAAACTATGCTATAACTAAATGAAAACTTACACAATGTTTATAATTTAACCGACAAAATCTTCAAATTCTAATTATATATTTCATAATTCGTTTTCTTTCATTGTATTTCAAATTATATGACAGAAATTTTGAAACATGCAATTCAAGGTGACCCGTCTCCACTTATACCTGCAGTGAAAGTAATAAATAAGAATCAAAATGTCATCTTACTCCTACATGCGGCACAGTAGCAGTTCATACACTGGGAGCATTTAATATACCCATTGAAAAGTGTCGTTCCGTTATCGATAATTCCTTCCAAACATTAGGTCATTCCTGAAACCTCTGTCTGTAATCACATCCAAATCAAATCGTTCAATTTCCTGACTTTAGAGCTGAAATAATCATTCGGAAATATATCCAGAAGCCAATATCGGTATGCGACCATGCTGCTAGCTCGAATCGTGGGACCATTATAGCTCAACACTTATATGTGTTACACCCCCCCCCCCACACACAACACACACACACACATATATATATATATTTCAAATTAAAGACTGGCTTTTACAATAAGAATTACAATACTCAAAGAAAAAAAAAGCTCAAAGGGCACCGAGTTCCCTTAAGAAAAAAATTGGAACTTCGATGTCTTTGTCGTTTTTCTCGAAATGAACGATATCGGACCCTTTTATGTGTGCATATCTATCTCATAAATATAAAAAAAATCATACTAAAACTTTTCAAATACATATTTCATTAAAAAGTTTTAGAAATGCGGATTTTTTTTTATATAACGAACACAAGGAAGAAAAAAAAAGAAATTATATTTAAATTGGAGAATGATATTCATTATAATCAAAAGCAGAGTAATTACTTCCGTTTCTCCTTTTACTTCGTAAGTTTAGGAAAAATGAAATTATTAAAATGGAAAATGTGTTATCTTTCAAGATAAATTTTTATCATCACTGATTTGATTTGGATATAACACCGGAAACTATTGTGACAGATTTCTTCCGTGATTTAGTACCTTCGCATAAAATGCCTCTAAAATATTCTAACATTAGAACTTGTTGATTTTTGTTGTTGTTTAATAATTTCCCTCTACTTTTCAGTTAATCTCCATTTTACATTTTACATTTTATTTTTATTATTATAATTTTTATTTATTTATTTGTTTGTTAACTTTCTACTGCCATTATTCCTGTTCCCTTTTCCCCTCATTTTCGTTATTTTCTTTGCAACTCCTTCTTTATTTTGTGTTTTATAATGTACTCCATAACTACCGTTGATTTTTATTCTTCTCCACCCCCCCCCCCCACACACATTTTCTCCCAATGGAATCTTCCTCTACCAATTTCTGCCAATTCCTACTTATTCGAGTTCTTTCAGTTTACCTCGCCTCGAGCGTTTTTCTTCGAACTACGTGTAGCTATACGTCTAATAAAAGATCAGCTTTATATGATCGAAGCTGGTGTCTTTATTTTATCATTTTATGACGTTATTTTATAAAATTCTTAAACCTCAATTTAATGTAGCTTATTTTACCATTTTTTATTTAATATGCCATTTTGTGACTTCTCCAATTTCGAGGATAGGCGCCACCCTTCGCTGTCTTCGGACGGATTGATGGAGAACTTGCTCACGTTATTTCCACCCATGCTTGATGAGTTTCACTTCATCTTCACGGTCACGTATATATGCATTTCAGTATGGACGTCGAAAATAAGGTGCCATAGAATTATAGGTTATATTTAGCCTCTGGCGCTCCCAACTGTGGAATGACTCTTTTATGCAGAAATCTCCACGAGAGTTTCAGAATTATATTTTTTGACCGTTGGATTTGCTCTAAATTCATCTTTTATATTTTATCAGACTTTCGACGAAGGGTAACGGGGATGGCAATTTCAGTAGTATAGTAAAAATCTATTTGAATTAAATTCTATGTTTTAAGTTAGTACTTATTTTGTTCAAAATATTACAATTTTTTGTATTAATAATGATGTAAATATCTCTTTGCAGCTTCCAACATCAAAGCCGCCCAAAGTAGTGAATCAAAGAGTGCACCCTCTCATCCTACAAACGAAATAGTGAAACCACCTGTTATTCGCAACAGAAGAAGTAATTTGTTTTCTGAAAATGAACCTTTATACGGCAGTAATTCAGATCTTAATTCTGCATTTTTATACAATGACGAAATAATGCAAAATTTACTGAGTTCACCTCCTTCGAAACCTCTGAGTTATGCTCGTTCAAACTTTTTTTTTAATTATTTGAAACCTAGAACAACACGGTACAACGCATGGGATGATCATTCTCTGATGCATTTTGGAAAACGCTCTTTAGGAAACGATATTGATAATGGAAAAGTATTGGTTAAAAGGTCTACAGATTTCTGGTCACCTGACAATGTTTTACATTTTGGAAAGAAATCTGAAAATTTAGTCAAAGGGGATGAAAATAATGTACATGTAAAAATAGATGATGTTGATTCGGATGCCAGTGTTAACGCAAAGGACTCTAGTATTTCTAATTCTAACGCTGAAACAGAATATCCTCAAATCGATAACATAAAAAAATCAGCAGATCCATGGCACAGCATGATGAGTTTCGGCAAAAAGTCACAAAGCCCTTGGGATCACAATACCATGCATTTTGGAAAAAGAGATGAAACGTGGCATAATATCATGAGTTTTGGGAAAAAAGATGAACCATGGCATAATATGATGAGTTTTGGAAAAAGAGATGAACCGTGGCATAATATGATGAGTTTTGGAAAAAGAGATGAACCATGGCATAATATGATGAGTTTTGGAAAAAGAGAAGAACCATGGCATAGTATGATGAGTTTTGGTAAAAGAGATGAACCATGGCATAATATGATGAGTTTTGGAAAAAGAGATGAACCGTGGCATAATATGATGAGTTTTGGAAAAAAAGATGAACCGTGGCATAATATGATGAGTTTTGGGAAAAAAGATGAACCGTGGCATAATATGATGAGTTTTGGAAAAAGAGATGAACCGTGGCATAATATGATGAGTTTTGGAAAAAGAGATGAACCATGGCATAATATGATGAGTTTTGGAAAAAGAGATGAACCGTGGCATAGTATGATGAGTTTTGGTAAAAAAGATGAACCTTGGCATAGTATGATGAGTTTTGGTAAAAGAGATGAGCCGTGGCATAATATGATGAGTTTTGGTAAAAGAGATGAAAATCTTTGGGATCATAATACCCTTCATTTTGGAAAAAGGGATCCATGGGATCACAATACACTACATTTCGGAAAAAGAGATCCATGGGATCATAATACGCTACATTTTGGAAAAAGAGATGATCCTTGGCACAACGTGATGAGCTTTGGTAAACGATCTGAAAACCCATGGGACCACAGCACTCTTCATTTTGGGAAAAGAGACGATCCATGGCACAATATGATGAGCTTTGGAAAAAAATCTGAAAATTCTGACATGACAGATTTGGAGAAACGAGATGATCCATGGCATAATATGATGAGCTTTGGAAAAAAATCTGATGGGTTGTTGAATAATAATATTACAATGCTAGATAAGCGTGATGAACCATGGCATAGTATGATGAGTTTTGGAAAGAAATCTGACTATGGTTTTGATCACAATACCATGCATTTTGGAAAAAGAGATGAGCCGTGGCATAGCATGATGAGTTTCGGTAAAAAATCTGGAAATCCCTGGGATCACAGTACGTTACATTTTGGAAAAAAAGATGCACCATGGCATAGCATGATGAGTTTTGGAAAAAAATTAGATCCAATGGCAGAAAAAATTAATTTTCTTTTGGAAAATGGAGATTATCCTTCGAACAACATGATGAATTCCGAAAAGCGAGCAGATGGATCGATGGATGATTTATCGGAAGATTTTTCAGGAAATTATGATCCTTGGAATGAATATGATGGTATGATGTTTTATAAGAAATCTAACCCTTGGGATCATAGCACTTTACATTTTGGTAAAAAGTCAAATGCAACTTGGGAATCACCATCGTCTACAGAAAAAGTAAATTCAAATCACGTTAAGAAAAGATCAATAGATGACTGGAATAATCACCATACAATGCATTTCGGCAAAAAGTTTGATCCCTGGGACAGTCACAATACAATGCATTTTGGAAAAAAGTCAGATCCTTGGGAAAGTCACAATACAATGCATTTTGGGAAAAAGTCAGATCCTTGGGAAAGTCACAATACAATGCATTTTGGGAAAAAGTCAGATCCTTGGGAAAGTCACAATACAATGCATTTTGGGAAAAAGTCAGATCCTTGGGAAAGTCATAATACAATGCATTTTGGGAAAAAGTCAGATCCTTGGGAAAGTCACAACACAATGCATTTTGGGAAGAAGTCCGATTCGTCAGAAAATCGTAATGAAAATGATTTTGAAAATAAAGAAGAATACTACGATATCAATAAGTTAGAAAATATTGATAAAAAATATGATTGGGATTCACATAACACTATGCATTTTGGCAAACGTGATCCAGAAGATTACCGTAATACATTCCTTTTTGATAAGCGAGATCCTTGGGACAATCATAATACGATGCATTTCGGTAAAAGAGACCCATGGGACAATCATAATACAATGCATTTCGGTAAAAGAGACCCATGGGACAATCATAATACAATGCATTTTGGTAAAAGGGACCCATGGGACAATCATAATACAATGCATTTTGGAAAAAGGAATCCTTGGGATTATCATAACACAATGCATTTTGGAAAACGATCAGATCCCGATTTGAAAGTCAGAAGCACTTCTATTGGAGATAAAAGTGAAGTTGAGAATTCCATTATGAAAAATACAAAAGATATATTAGACAGTAAAGCTGATAAAAAAGAATCAAGCATTAGAAAACGTTCATCAGTTGATTCCAAATCAGATGAAAGATCAGAGAATAAAAATATAATAAAAGAAATACCTGAACAAGCATCTGACAATCAGCATTTTTTATCTCAAAGTGAAACCATAAAACAGCCTCTAGAAAAATTCAAATCGACTCTTTCCTCAAACAATAAAGATAATATAAAATCGGATATAACGGAGAATTCACCAATTAAAGATAATACCAACACTCAACAGATGAATGAGAAAAAATCTCATATAAAGAAAAGATCTGTAAATCCTTTTTTCATGAAAAATTTTAATGAAGATCTGAATGGAAATATCGATTTAGTTGACAAGTATTCTAAAGATGACGTTACAGATAGTGTTCTACACTTTGGAAAGAGATCGGTTGAAGTAGACGATGACAATGAAGACCAGTGGTTCGATGGAGAAAATGAAAAACGATTTGACGATTTTTGGAATGACCATAATACTTTGCATTTTGGGAAAAAATCAGATACCTGGGATAGCCACAATACTCTTCATTTTGGAAAAAAGTCCACTCCTCAAGATGTATATTCAATTATACCCGCTACAAAGAGAGATCCATGGGAACAGCTTAACACGCTTCATTTCGGAAAAAAGTTTGATCCATGGGAAGGTCATACCAATATGCATTTCGGGAAAAGAACTGACAGTTGGGATCATAATGTTATGCATTTTGGTAAAAGGAAAGAATTAACACCAGATGAATATCAAGTTCTGAGTACTTTAGATTTTGATCCAGTGGAATTGAATGCTTACATACAATCTTTAAATGAAGAACAGGAAGACAGTGCAGAAGATAACGATTTCTTAGACAATTTAGCAATTTTAAAATCCATTATAAACTCACGTTTAAAGGATGATAATATACCTTTCGAAGAGAGAGTTAATCTATTAAAACATTATTTAAAACCAGTATTAAAAGCAATCATCGATGCTGAAGGGTCGAAATTTATTCCCTTTTCTGAACAAAATGACATTAATGAACGTGTAAAAGATTATAATAACGGTGCAGAAGATATTCTTGGAGAATCAAGAATTCCCTTTCAGGCAAAAAATGGGATTAAATACGATGAAGCTATACTCAAAAAAGGAAATGATGACAGCAGTTATGGAGAATATGGTGATAGTTTGAAAAAAGCAAATCCTTATTCAAACGAATTAGAAAATCTTCTTAAGTCCAAACGAAAGTACCTCGGTAAACCAGAGCTCAAACGTTATTTTATTCCATTCCAAGGACCGAAATCCATTGTATACCCCCATGCTTGGTTTGCATCTCAGATACGGAGGTCTTCCCACCCTAGAACGACTGATTATGCTCGTCATATGGAAATGCGAATGGCAGAGAAAAAAGAAGATCCTTTCAATTCTTATATGCATTTTGGTAGACGTTGACATTTTTTTTTCTGACTGCAGATACATGTATTATGTGTTAACTAAAATTATTAAATAAAGATGTTGTTCTTGGATAAAAATAAAGAGTGAAAAGAAATAATTAATAATAATAAAATATATTTCGAGAGAAAAATATGTTTCATGATCTAGTGTAAATTAAAAAAAAAGTAACATATCAATAAATATGAAAGATATGGATTTTGTATTTTAATGAAATAGTTTGAAGTTGTATATGATGTTATATTCTTAAAGAAAGTTCATGACATAAACTTTCATTCCAATAAAACACATATTTTTAAACTGCATTTCTCTTTTTTAATGGAATAAAGTAAAAATATTCAAAGCCTAAAAATAAAAAATCATGTTTACTACAAAAAAACAAAATATTTCTAAAGAAGTAATCATTCTTACCTTTCTGTTGCAATATTCATACATAAATCCATGAGGTGCAAGTACTTTGGGGTAAAATATAAGCAATAAAATTAACACACAGAAAAAAATAATAATGATGCTAAATATATTAATAATAATAAGCAACAATGACAAAATATCGCATTACAACTAAATATTATTACCATTAATATATCGACTAACAAGGGAGGATTTTCATCCCTTAAATAGAAAATGCGATTATTTGAAGCTATACAGTGTTCATGAAGGTATGTAATACACATTTTTGTTGTTGTCCGAATTTATATTAGAAAGTAAGTTTTAACTCCAAAATCTTTTTGGAATTTATTTTATAACTAATTACCGTAAGAAAAAAAAATTAAATAAAGTTACTTCTTTTTATTAAATTGCATCCAATGCTAAGGAAATATAAATTTTTTAATAACATTTAACAAAAAATAAATAAAATAAACTCTAAAATATATTTTGTTGCAATACACGGCAATTCTTACTTCATTGTTGATGAAAATTCAAATTGTTGAATTGTTTATTAACGATTACTATTTTGTTAGTATTCGATGAATGTAATAAAAAGAAGTAATTTTTATCTTAAAATTTTACCATTAATGAAATATGAAATAAAATTGAAAAATATTTCGATTTACCTCCTTAAATTTAAATTAGTTAATAACAACAAGAACAAAATGCATATTACCTATCTCAGTACGCACTAAATATCGTCAAATTTCTTATTATATTTAATTCCTGGGTTGGGGATCTTCCCTTGTAAGTATAGACATTTTATCTGTTTTTATTACAGTAATACATGCAGTAAATATAGCAAGCGATGTATACATTTTCAATATCATTCCGGACTTAATATATATATATATATATATATATATATATATATATATATAGTAAAATATTGTCACTCTTATTCATTCTCAACTTTGGTTTCAAATTCGGCTTCATTTATTAAAAGTTTCAGCTCTGTCGTTGACACGTTTTGAATACCCGAGGCACACTTAAAAAGTTTGTGCTGTTTGAACTCACTTTAGGTGCGGCAATAGCTGCATAGGGTGGTAAAACTTTTTTCCAACAGATGGAGATCTTGTTTAACCATCTCAAATAGCAACCAGTTGGAAATTGTACGTCAAACGTGACAAATGAGGTGCGTTCGTACTATAGCTAGTTATATAAATATTCAGATCTTGATGATTTTTAATTCTGTGAAATGAATTATATCGTCTGCAGATTAATTTCTGTCATAAAATAAGTATCTCGGTCGTTTGACGATTAAACCTCGGAAGCTCCTCTAACAAGAAAGCACCGATTTTTTTTTAAAAATTCAAATTTCTTAATAAATATTTTTATTAATATCTCCTAAAGTTTTGATTTGATTTTTAAAAAAATTGAAATGTCATGACAAAATTCTGCAAAGATAATATATCTTAAATTCCAAACCATTCGGTTGGGTAGTTTTTGCGTTGTTATATGCGGACGGACGGACAGACAGACGGACTGACCAAGCGACGACAATAGGTGCTACGTATTTATATAATTACGAACGCACCTAAAAATGGTTGGGCCAACGTTGTCACATTCTGGAGTCCCACGGTGATTAACGGTAAGAAATGTCCGTCTTACCACACCACTGGCCAACGAATTATATATAAAAAAAGTGCCAATTATCTATTCCTACAAAGACCCAATGATGTATATCTACAAAGTCCCAACAATTTATTCCCACAGAGATCCAACAGTCTATTTCTACAAAGACCCAAACGCAATAACCCAGTAACTATCATACAAATGTAGATGATACCGTTAAAATATGAAAATGTCTAAGACATGTTGATATTTTACGTTTGAAGATGTCAAAACCTGAAAATTTTTATTGAAAGAACTAAACAATCGACTGGGATTTTCTTTTCCTAATTAAAAAAGAAAAAGAAGATTATTACATAAGGTAATAAGCGAGATTGTGTGTCTAGTGAACTTTTGTTTATACTAGCTCACTAGACATATTTTCAAACCCATGAGAATAATTGTATTATTTTTTTCTTTTAATTAGAAAAGCCCAGAGGACCGCCCAATTTATTAAAAAAATTTTACGTTCTGATACGTTCAAAAGATACGATGCAGGATTTCCCTATTTTAATAGCATCACCGGAATTTGTAGAGTAATTGTTGGAAAAAAATTCAACATAAAATATAACTCGTAAATGCCTTGATCTTTCAGACGAATGCACTAGACATGATTAAATGTAATACGAAAGTTGATTTCAATGTTAATATATCGGCGATCGACAGAAAAATAGAACAAAAATTTTAGAACCAGGCCCAAAATGGAATTGTTGCAGTGGTGAAATCAATATGCCACAATCCTCAAATAAATACATAAACGAATGATATTTTCAGAAATATTTTGGAAGAAGCGACTGAAGTATCAATGTGGTATTTAGAAGTTAAAACATCACAAAAATATTGAAAAGCTGATAAGTTAAATGCCAAATATTGTATGCTACAATGTATACGTGGGATATAACAAACCAGTGTAAAGAAAACCATACAGAGACAAAAAATGTAGCTTAAATCTATTTCAAGGATTAAAAAAGAAGTCCTTCACGTGTGTTGATGTTTTTTTCACCTTTTTTCATATGGATTTTATGCTGGATATATTCTAGCTATTTGAGCTTTTCTAAAATATTTTTTAATGATTCACAAAATAACTATTTTTATACACTTAAATACAATGAGTCTATACCTTTTCAAAAAATATTTTTGTGATAAAAATACACTTTGAAAGATCCCTCATATTGAAATACCGTATGGACTACAGCTATATTATTTATTGATAAAAATGCATAAGTAATTGTAAGAACGTTTTTCATTTTACATGAAACGAAAAAAGTAACATGCGAAAATCCCTTAATCGGAAATAACTTCAGTTCAAATGTGTAATTTTCCGTCAGATTTAAGCGTTCAAAAAAAACTTTGGTGCTAGTTTGGTTAATGTGAATACTACTAGCAGATATGAAATATTTATTTATAATAAGTATTTCTTCTAGCTACTTACAATATTTTTGCTTTTATTTAGTAAACGTCTTGTATAACAAAAATTGAATTCTAATGCTTCGACATTTTTAAAAAATCAAATAACATAATGCTGACTGTAAAATTAGAATCTATGCCATTTCTCATATTTTTTTAGTAACTTGGCTACATATTTTGCAATATTTTAAATTAGACATTAATATCGACTATTTGAAATTTTAGAAATATCCAATTAAGAGATAATTTCAAATTAAGAAATAATTTCAAATTAAGAGATGATTTCAAATTACGAATACTTTTCCAACGAAATATACCACACTTAAAATTTTCTGTAATTACCTTGAAATAAATAGTCGTAAATTTCCCGAAAAATAAATACTTAATGATTGAGTATTCATCATATAAACCTCTTTGATATGAAATATATTTGGATAAATATATTGGCTAAAATTTGAATATATCTTTGAAATATATATTGGCTATAAACATATTGTCTTGTATATATTAGGTTATGAACATGTTGAGTTCAATTCTCATGATAGTGACCACTTAAAATAATCCGAAAGAGTAATACTAGCGCAAATCCAGATGTAAAAATTATTATTAGAATTATAGATTTTTTGCAATATTACATAAGAACACAATCCAAACAATTAGAACAACACAAAGCCTTATCTTATGGAGGTGCAATTGTCAGAGGCAGTTGAAATTAATGATAGATGAAATGTACAATATAAGGTATAAAATCAAAACAAAATCGACAGCTTAAAAATTTAAATACATAAAAATATATTTTAACAAATGAACTTTCTTTTGAAAATATCTCTTGTTTCGCTTCATCATTGAGCGTTGTTCAGACAATATAACTAGCTTTCCACCTACATTAAGATATTTATTTTTAAATATGCAGTTTTTTACTACATAGATAAGAGTTTTGATTTTTTTTTAAAAATAACCACTTACAGATAATGCTAAAAATAATTTACATGTATCAGGCTGAAGATGCAACAGTAATCTGGAACAGTGGCAAAGCGTTCGTTTGTAAACTAAACAGAGACGCATGCATCAAGAATATTGTACGGAGTCAACGTTTACCTAACAGAGTCCAACTGTTAGTTGCTATGATATCATTACTATCCGATGTGTCCCAAAGAAATTATTTTTAGTTGTCTGAAAAATGCTCTAAAATAAGGGAGGAGTGGGGGGGGGAAGGATTGGTTCGCTTATTATTGGCATACCAACTACACCATTTCCCAACTGTTTCCACGAACTGCTAACGATGGAGAAACTATTTGTGCTACGTGGGATAATTCCAAATGATGGAACGAGATTTCGTCCTCTTATAATTGCAGCTACTGCAGCAAAAAATAAAAGTTGGTTCAAACCAGCACAAAAGTTTTAACAGTTTGGGTAACAACTTGGCAAGACGGTTGCATGAAGTAACAATAGCACAACCACTTTTTTTTTATGTATATTTTACTAGAATTAAACATTGTCCATTGAGCAAATTTAAGGGGGAAAACTGTAGTGCATTGCATGTTGCGTTTACCATGTAGTATTACGAATGTAGCAAAATTTACAGCGCACGTAAAAAATTTAAATTACTCTAAAATCAATTCTTGAAAGACGAAAAATATGTGCTTATACTTTATTTTTAGTTACTGAATTACACAATATTTTTGATATTTTATATTATGATTGAAGGATGTCAGTGCACATGATACAGATAACAAGAAAGACAAATCATGCGTTATGATTCATAGATTATGAAACACTTTCCATTACTTCCAAAATAACGTAACGGAACTTCATCATTTAACCTCTTGAGACCCGAGGTTAAAATAATACTACAGATACACAATCATTGCTTTTGTACAAACAAAATGACACAATAGATGAAAGAAAGAACACCTTTTCCGAAATTGATACTTTAGGGGACAGGTAATTTAGGTTCACAAATAGGGGTCTAAAATTTCTAGCCCCCTTCAAATATCGATTTAATTGTCAAGAACTTAAATTTACGCAATAATAAATTTAAGGGATTTAAACAAGTGAATAATCTAAAAATCTTCAATTTTTTTTTTCTTTTTATATATATAAAACGTTTAAGTTAGATAAAATAGAGAATTACTTACTTCTTGGCCACACTGTCTTGAAGGCATTTTGCAAGCTCAGATGAAAATAATATTTATTTTATGACACAATAAGAATCAGTGCTGTCATTTATTCGTTTTGTTTCAAAGCAAAAAACATTCAGCTATATAGAAGTAAAGTAAAAGTGTAAAAAAAAAAAAGTTTAGTTTTTATGACGAACACAGCAGACGTTCACATTTGTGTATCTCAGGTCTGAAGAAGTTGAAAGGGTGAAAGAAGATATCCAAATTAACAACTTACAAAACGCAAAATACATTTAAAAACCATATTTCGGCAATTACCGTCCACAGTCGGAAAAACACTCGAATTATTTTGTGCACCCGGCACATGATCCATAGATTTTTATATATAGTACCAATAGGACAATTTAGCTTAGTTACAAAACCCACAACACAGTCAAAAAATCACCTTCAACAATTTCTACCAGTAGACGAAAATGCACTCGAATAATTTTGTGCAGCCCTGTATAATATCTACAGATTTTTATACACGCCTCATATTGAAATAGAATTGAGATAACGAAAAATGCATACTACAAATCCGAAAATGTAATTTCATAAGTTACCATTCCAAGAGGACAATGTATCCAGTTCTTTGCATAGCCCTGTATATTAATTTATCTATATTCTGCATATCTTAGCATACTAAATATAGTTGAGCTGGAAAATGCCTAACTGAATTAAAAAACGCATTTAAGAGCCTACACTAGTCACGGGAAGAAACACTCAAGCTAATGTTAAGTCTATGGGAAGGTTTTTTACAGATTTCTCGCTCGCATTTGAATATTTTTAAATGATTTTTTTTTTCATAGGATAGTTGAGGTCGATCTCTAACGTTATTAGTTTTTACTTTTTTGATTTTGGTTACAGCTTTTTTATAAGCGGACATTTTCAATTTTGGAACCAGTTGGAACCGATTCTGAAAATAAAAGTACCCTTATATAAAGAAACTGAAACCAAAATAGAAAAAGGAAAAACTAACAACGTTAGAGATCAACCTCAGCTATACTATGCAAAAAAAAGTTAAAAATATTCAAATTTGAGCGAGAAATCTTTAAAGAACCTTGCCATAGACTTAACATTAGCGTTCGAGCTTCTTCGGATGACTAGCATAGGCTCTTAAGCAATTCATGCTCATATACAGTAATGATTACGAATTATTTTATATAGTCCTATATATGATCTATAGAATTTTTAGAAACCATGTAGTACGAAAAATTTTAGTTAAATTTAAAAAAAGCATATCACAACTCAAAACACACGTCCAGCATTTATTGCTCATGAACACCGATATCGATGTAACCGATATTTTCGTTTTGTCCTGACAGATGAACGATAACAGTTACATTTTACAGTAAACATTCCATGGTGCATCTGCAAAATGTATATAAATTGCATTATGTTTGAAATGCAGTAACATGATTAAAATAGGCTTCAAACATTTTCCCCCGTACTATTCATGTAACCTAATTCTTTTGTGAGATCCTGTAAATGAATCGCAAATGCTTTTCTTCTACATATTCTACAGAAAACATGCTGTGGTGCACCTCAAAAATACATATCAATTTCATTACGTTTGAAAGAGTATAATATACCCCGCAGATTTTTTTTTTTTTTTTGACATTGAAAGCGGGTTTTTTTTAGTGTCGTTGTAAATGAGCAAGAAATTCTACACACTCCATTTTCAATAGCGAACAGGCCATAGTAAACTTCAAAAACATACATCAACTAAATGGCAATCCTAGAATATTTACGAGAATTAATAAGCACGGGCAGACGGCAGACAATAAACGAGTTCAATTCTTCATAAGTCAGTACTGATTTACCTAGAGTGCGTATTAACAGATCCTTTACAATGTAAATCAACCTTTACCAACAACCTTTCCATCACGCTGCGGTAGGTGAGATGTTCAATCAATTTTATGTATTAATAGTCTAAGAAAAGATTGATTTAACATATATATTTATAATTATTACCTAAAAAATAAAATTTTAGAATATAAAACTAAAACAAAAAGAAATTAAATTGATGGTACGTGATGCATGATGCAAAAAAGTTACTTTGAACTGATTCAAAATGTTTTATGAAAAATTATTATTGATTATGATTTGCCAGCAAATTCAGGCCACGAGATAGCATCATTAATAATTTTAACATGCATGTTTTGGTCACCACTTTTTGGCAGGTATTGGTCATACCTGAGCAATAGATCAAGTTTATTTAATTATTCGTTGCTAATCGTCTTTTTACCTGCAACTCTGCGAGAGGTAAATGTTCGCTAAAGAAGAAACTTTCCTCAGATGATATTTTTCTTGAGCAAAACTCGCTTTTACCACTAACTCTGAAGCCTATATGGCTACCTCACATATAGGAGACTTTGTTTCAACTTTTGGTCTCTTTTTTGGCAACCACTAATTACAAACAATAATTTTTGTGGTAGATTTCTACAATACTTGCTAAAAAAAATCCAACACGAAGTGCTTTTCCAGAACATTAGCAATAAAAATCTAAAAAAAAACAAATATTGTTTGGAAATATGACTAAAGAAGGATTGCTCCGAGTCTAGCAACATTAACAGGTTTTGGATGCTAAAAAGAACTTTGGGGAGAAAAAAAATTCAAGGATGAAGTTTTATAAAATTCTGTAAAAATATAATTAACGCAATTAAAGTTTTCGTAGCACTCAAATCTTCTAATTATCAAGTATGTTACCCTTACAAAAGTATACTTTTGTAAGCGTAGCATACTTTACCGGGTGAAGTGCAAACTAGAAGAAATATAAATACTCCAAAATTTACATGGTGCTATTTGAGGGGGTTAGAATGACACTGGAGTAAGTCAAAAAATTAAAAAATCTACATAACCATGTTTTTACTGAACATATATTAATTTCTGTTCAGTGTGACAATCAAATAAGTCATAATTCACTTAGGGAGTCACTAGAGGGAAAACAAGTTGGGCCACTTAATGCAACGGCAATACAAGTTTCACAAACCCTTCATTTCTCAAATTATTAAATATTGACTTACTCTACTGTCATTCAAACCCCCTGATTTATACATTTATAGATTTGTAATAAAACTGTTTTCTTGCTCCAGCTTTCAGTTTTCTTCAAAAAGAAATTTTAAGCTGTAAATCATAGCACAGCTCTATTTTTGCGGGTAAAAATAACTGTTACAGCCTCAAGGGAAACACAGAAAAAATAATTTTAAATGATCAATATTAGATAATGCAAAAATTCTCACTGCTGTATGTTTGGAGCTCGACTCAAATGATTTCGTTATACAGGGTTTCACCAAAAATAACTAGTGGACTGAGTTAACTACAGCCATGAATGTGGGTACTAGTTATAGTAAAATGGCTTTGAGCTGCTCGATGAGGAAACAGGATGCGTCCCTTAGGTTTTGAATTAGTTGTAGTATCTCAAAACCTAAAGGAGATACGACCAAAAGTTCAATGAAAAAGTTGTAAATTATCATGCGTTTAGAAAGAAAAATATATTGCACACGCGGATACGACAAAATAATCGCCTGTACAAAAATAGCTGAAACCACTTTAAGATATTTTGTTTAAGAAAATAAATAATGTCACTTTACCACTTTAAACACTGGCATTTGTGGATAAAAGGCGCCTGTCTCTAAAAAAAACTTATATTTAAAAAAAAAGTAACAAATTTTCTTTTTTAGGGTTTCGTTCATCTCACGATTCGTGTCGCTTCCCTGTCTGTCTGTCACAGAACCGATTCTCAGAAACTGTATAAGTTACAGACTTGAAATTTTGTTTACTTACAGCTGAATGCCTACTGTCACGCTGAAAATCATAGAATTTTGGAAAAGTCATCATTAACGCAAGATAATAATTAAAACATTAAAAACACACTCATTAATGGATAAAAATATTCAACTAAAGCGCAGACTTGTAAAATAGCGCACATAATAATATTCTCTTTCAATTAAAAATTATTTATACGTGACTATCAAAAACAGAAATAAAACTTTAAAAATATAATTAATTGATCACGTGTTAAAAGCAGTAATTGGGGAAAATTACGTAATAAAAAATATATTTGCGCATTAATATTAAAAAGAGAAACAATTAAATTATTACGCGTTCAAAGCATTAAATAGGGAAACTTAAATCATATTTAAAATGCTCAAATAACAATATTTCCAAACAGTTTCAATATAAAAATATATTTACACGAGATATTAATTTAGTGCGACAAAATATTTTACCTATTATTGCAAATTTTAACACAACGTAAATAATAATATTTCCCTTCAATTAAATATTTTAAAGTTTAAGGAAGAAAACTTTGAAATGTACGTTATATTGGAAACGATACATTTAAAACGTCTTACTGAAAAACAATTTTCGGTACTTCTTCATTATAGCGTTGACAACTTTTCAGTAAAAAAAAAAAAAAAACTATCGCCAAATTATTTGCCAAACTCTAATGCCCAAACAAACCAATGGAAGAATGTTGCCATTGGAATCGAAAGCCCCACTCACTAAAACTGACACAAAGTGTCAACTGTCAGTAACTTTACAATAAAATTAAAATACATGAATGAAAAGATTAAAAAAAATAATAATCTTAAATATTTATTCTTTCTTGCTTGTACTAAGTAACAGCTTTTCTCCATATTTTCGTCCAATCCCATTCTTCTCAGGAAAATTTGTAATTTAATATGTAAAAAATATATATAATTTTACTTTCCGAGAAAATTCATGTTTTTCTGAAACATGTACTTTTATGGCAAACAGAAAAGCATTCAACCAAGACGATATTGACAACATATGAGAAACAAATATTTGGGTTTGTAGAGGTTATCGTATTCGTGCGTACAATATGACTTTCTACTAAATCGATGATGCTCTTCGTCATAAAACTTTTGGTCGTAACGGCATTAGTTTTCGGGATATCATCTCTAACACCGGGATCTATCACTAGGTAGCCTTGCAAGATACTTCATCGTGTAGCATATACCTACTTTGCAATACTTAGATACAACATTCATGCTCTAACTGACTCGTCTCACTAGTAATTTGAGACGAAATGGACTAATGAAATCGTCTTCATATAAAATTGAATTAAATTAAAAGTAGAAGAAATATTACTCATGTACTGAAATTTCAATTATACAAGTCTATATTAAAAACTGCTGTGTTCAAATCACGTCGAAGTCATTAAGAATTTTAAGGCATTATCCTTACACTGTAAAAAATGACCAATGTTTCTTATTTTATGAAAATATGCTATAACCACGAACGAAAATATAATATAATCTTCTGAGTTATCTGAAATTTCAAATAGCATGTTACATTGTCTTTTGAATCCCCAGAAACGAATACATTTCCAAAATTTAAAGAATAATTTATAAAAACAAATTATTTTTAGCTGCCCGAATTTTCCAGAAACGTTTCCGAAGGGTTTTTATAGTGTATTAATTAGTGTCCTCAGACTGGAATACCTGTTTTTCGAATGCTATCAATTCTGAAGTAAACAGTTTCATGCTAAAAAAATTTTTTAACAGACAAACATGCAAAATTAACAGCGTTAACAATAACATTAAAATTAAGATTATTTCAGTACTCTTTCATGTATAAATTATCTTATGCGGCTGAAAACGTGTACATGAGAATGGATAATATTCGAAAAACAGGTATTCCAGCCTGAGGACACTAATTAATACAATATAAAAACCCTTCGGAAACGTTTCTGAAAAATTCCGGCAGCTAAAAATAATTTGTTCTTATAAATTATTCTTTAAATTTTGGAAATGTATTCGTTTCTGGGGATTCAAAAGACAATGTAACATGCTATTTGAAATTTTGGATAACTCAGAAGATTATATTATATTTTCGTTCGTGGTTATAGCATACTTTCATAAAATAAGAAACATTGGTCATTTTTTACAGTGTACACTGCAAAAAAAAAAAAAAAAAAAAAAAAAAAAAAGACAAATGCTTCTTAATCTACGAAAAGATACTATAACCGCGAACAAAAATATGCAATAACCGCCTTCGAATTACCCATGATTACAAAAAGCATTCATTATCTTTAGAAACCTCAGAAACCAATACATTTTTAAGATTTAAAGAAAAATTTCTAGAAAACAAAGTATTGATTTTCAGAAACGTTTCCGAGTAGCTTTATAGTTTATAGTTTATTCATCAGTTTTCTCAAACAGGAATATCGGTTTTCAGCATGCTATTAATTCTTAGTTAAACATTTTCAGCTGCATAATTCCATTTATTGATGCAAGAATAACAAATTAATATTAATTTTAATGTAAATGCTAATGCTGTTCTTTTATAATGTTTGTCTGTAAAACATTATTGTTGAACATGAAAATGTTTTTTGAGAATTGATAGCATCCGAAAAGCCACAATTCTGGGTTGATAAAGCTAAAAACTACTCGGAAACATTTCCGGAAATCAGTGGCTGCAAAACTTTTTCATATATAAATGATTCTGTAAATCTCTAATAATATATTGGTTTATGAGGTTTCTAAAGCTAAAGACCTCTTTTCGGAATCGTAGGCAGCTCGGATGTGGTTATTGTATATTTTCTTTCGCGGTTATATAATATTTTGCTAGATTAACAAATGACTCACCTTTTTACAGTGTAGCTTAGGGTAATCTCAGTCAGTATGTAAATTACTTGAAAATATAAAATATCTCTGTAAAAAATACATATATCACCGTTTTTATAATTTCCGCTGTATTTGTTACAATACTGTAACATTGGAGTACTACACTAAAACACATTAATCTAAATAGATACATATATAAAATTAGGTCTTATAAAATTACATTTCCTTTGAAAAAATCGAGTTTCACCGTTTAAAAATGAACAAATATTGAGTTTATTGTAGGCTTACAGCTTCATATGGACTGTGTGCGCTCTTTTGCGGTATTTTTTTTTTCTATTCCAAACCGACAGGCTGGCTTTACCCTAAAACTATGCCATATTTGCGAATGTTAAAACAAAATAACAAATGTCTCTGTATTCAAAACAAAATATATATTTTTTAATTTGTACAGATACACAGTATAGTATATCATGTAAAATAATTTGTACTTAAGATACATACCACTAAACTTTTTAGATCAAAATATGCAAAAAATAACTTCAACGCACAACACCCATATAGATAGCGTACAAATTGCGTCGCTTGCAACAACAGTTCTCTATAGGACCGAGATGTAATAACATTCATTTGAGCACTTCTGCCACAGAGCAGATACGAAATATCCCGATGACCTTCATTAGCCTGGATTCCACTACAAGGTGCACATTTTAGCACAATCATGTGAAAACACCAAATATAGAAAAACAAATCTGTATTACTTTTATTTCAGAATATATTTTACAACTAGTAATTACTCGAGGAGAATACATTGTTCCAGAAATAAATGGAAATGTGAACTCATACATGTAGAGAAATACAATCATTAAATATCTTAAAACAAGAACAAAAATTCATGCATTACGGCAGAGATCATGAAACACTTTCCACCAATATCAGAATATTTGAAAGAAATTACATGTTTGTTCCTACAATTAAATAAAATATCTAAATAATCATTTTAAAAAAAAAAAGTAAAAATTTATTTTAAGAAATATCTGTCCATAGCCGGTAATGTGTGAAAATTCTTTCATGCAGCCCTGTATACGATCTACACACCTCGTAAAACAGTAAAAATTAGTTAAGTTTTAAAATTCATATCATAGCTGAAAATGCACATCCAGCAGATATGGCTCATCCCGTACACAAATTCTTTTGAGTGTCTCTGTAAATAAATGATAAATTCTAAGTACTCGATAATCTATAAAAAAAACATGTTGTAGTGCTCTTCAGTAAATGTATATCAATTTCCTTGAAATAGTATAAAATCATTAAAATACACTGCAACCAATGCTTCATAGATCATAATGGAGTGGAATTGTTCGGTGCGTTTTGTAAATTACCTATAATTTCTACTTGCTCTATACTCTTTAGAAAGCATCTTGTCACCCACCGCAGTATATCAATTTCCTTATTTTTGAAACAGTTTAGCATCATAAAAATGCACTGACAACGATATTCCCCATAGATCGCAATATAACGTAATACTTTTAAGTGTCCCTGTAAACTAAATATAAATGGATCACACTTCATTTTCAATACATAATATACCATGGTAAACCTCAAAAAGATATATCAATAACATGGCAATCCGAGTATATTTACGCAAGTGAGAACACTGACAAACAGATGGCCAGAAAGACAGAGGGTCAGACAGATTCACAGGCATACCGATTTCATAAACTATTTTGAACTATGTTAGGTAGTGCTATAAAGCATACACTAAAAAGTGGAAATGCAAATACACTCATGTCCAAAAATTAAGGAGCAGTGACAGCACACTTTCGATTTTACACGGTTTGTCGAATATCTATTAAATTTCTTGGCGAATTGTCCTTGAACTTCGAGGATGTAAAGAACATGGTTGACCTCATATTTTTCAGTGAAGATTTAGTTGGGAGGACAATTAGGGGGCCAATAAAAAAATTAATAATAAAGTAATATTTTCGATCATCCAAGTAACAGAACATACTCAAAATAGTCTGTCACTGTAGCAAATGACTTTCTGGGAGCTGTTCAACATTTGTGTACATTTGTATAAGTATACCACGCGTATTCATGAAGATTATAAATTTTCTGTGAAACATGCGAATGTTATTTGTTTATAGCATGCAGAGTTTTGAATCAAATTTAACACTACTTTTCTAAAACTTGACGAAGAACAGTAGAAACAGTCTACTGAAATTAAAAAATGATTATATTGTATATTTGATGAGATATGGACATTTGTATGAAATAATTTTTAACTGCGCATGCGTGAAAGATTCCCAAATTTTTATTTCATAATTTGGTATACAGCTATTTAACATTTAAGGCAACTTACATAAAAGTCCAGTCAAATATCGTGCAAACTTAGAAAGATATCGGCGATACAGTGAACTGATTGTCAAATTGTGGAAAATCCCTTATACTGCAACTGCTTTTAAAAAGCAACTCACTATATCGCCATTGAATTTTCGCGATATTTGCCTGGACTTTTTATATAAGTTGTCCTAAATAACTGACTACCAAATTTTGTAATAAAAATTTTGTTATCTTTCACACATGCACAGTTAAAAATTATATCATACAAATACCCATATCTCATCAAATATTCAATATTCATTTTTTAACTGTATTATACTGTTTCTACTATTCTTTGTCAAGTTTCCGGAAAGTTCTGTTAAATTTGAGTGGAAACTGTATGCTATAAGCAAAAAACATTTGATTTTTTCACAGAAACGTTCACATCTTCACGAACACGCGAGCTATGCTTACACAAATGCACACAAACGTTTAACAGGACCCACATACTAATTTACTACTGTGACAGACCATTTTGAACATTTTCTGCTAATTGGGTGATCACAAATATTATTTTATTACTAAATTTATTATTGGCCAGCCTAATTGTCCTCGCGAATAAATCTTCACTGAAAAATATGATGTCAACCATGTTCGTTACATCGTCGAAGGTCAAGCACAATTCGTCAAGAAATTTAGTAGCTATTCGACAAACCGTGTAAAATCGAAAGCGTCCGGTCACTGCCCTTTAATTTTTGGACATCCGTTTAGAAGTAACTGATTAAAATAATTAACCTATAATCAATAACTTTTCACATTAATAAAAAACTAAACTTTATTAAAAACAATTGATAATAAACTGGATGTTACTGTTATTAACCCCCAAAAAATCGTTTTACTTATACCCACAAAGTGAGATGTAGACCTGATATTTTTAAAATGTAGAAAATCGCCTGTTCAAAATATGTATTTACTAAATATTTATCTAAGTTTTTTTTTTATTATTTAGTATATATCCACATTAGTGTCTTGTGTGAGTATAAACAAAATGTTCATAAAATTTTTCACGCCATGTTTAATAGAAGAAATCGTGCAAACAATTAATTTCGCTTTTAAATGCATAGTTTTTCCCACAAGGCATTTGCGTAATTTTTGCCTAAAATTCATGAGCTGACAATTACTAATTATACAGGGTATTCTCTAAAGTCCTATCCTCCTTCATTAATTTCTGAACAGCAACAGCTGTAGTCAAGAACATGGCGTTTAGGTATAGTTCCTTATTCTATGTAATAAAGTGGCTTTGCGCTACGCGATGAAACTGCTTACAATGAACCCTATCGTCGAACTGTGTAATTAGCGTTCCTATATCAAAAACGGTAGAAGGTACGAGAAAAAAGTTTATCACTGAGTTTTGTAGCGTCTTTGATTTAGTATGGAATAGTGTTTTATATATAAAATGAATTTCTGTGTGTTTTAATATATAAAATGAACTTTATTAGAAATCCTGAAATGTACATTTTTTTATATCCAATCACCAGCTTAAACACGCCAATGAGCCAATATAGATATGAGAAATTCCTACACAAGTCGCTATGCTTGTGCTTACTTCGCACCGAAGGCGATGGATCGATTTAACAGGATGCGTAGAAGTTGAGCGGAGATGGAATTTGAAACAAATTCCGTGCATTGGGATTGGACGAGCCTTAGATAGGGTAAGGGAGGAAAAGAAAATGGCGCCAGAGCCATACAATTTATCTTATATGAATTAATTACACCAAATTAATGCTTTACAAAACAAATAATAGTAAGTTAAATTAAATGAAAAGCTACAATGCAAATGTTTAAATTATAGGAAATAAGATACTAATATTAAATGACAAAAAATAATTAAAATAATTAAGTAAAAGCTATAATACAATATTTATAAATACGGATTCGACAGCTATCACAGACAGCCAATCAGATTGAAGAGAGATAGAAAATCAGGGATCCAGAAAGGGGTTCAACCAATCAACTTGCTTTGATTGCAAAATTGTGACAGAAGTAGAAAAATATTACAAAATAAGTTAAAAATATAAGAAGATTAATTAATTCCGGTGCAAACAACATAGGCAGGAACGACAACATAAAAAAAAGAGAAGTAGCGAATAGAAATGTCTGAAATTAAAAAAATAAGATATAATTTTGAATTTTGAAAAGAACCTCAATGATGCGTTTAAGGTGGTTCTTTTCTCCTTCTTTTGGAGAAGAACAAAACCGTCAGAATTGATGCATACACTGCAGACAAAAATTGTTGATTTTACGGTATGATACTGGAAGCTGGAATGCCAGTATTATACCGTAAAATCAACATTTTTTTTTTAAATGTAATAATTCAGTCTATAATTTACTTATAAAATTAACACATGTAAGCAAGGAGCAGTTTACTTGATTAAGAAACTCGAGATTTGTATGCTTAGTATGTCCACTATACACAGCGATGCAAAATGTTATCTGCATGTGTTAGAAAGGTGAACGCATTGAGCACATTCAACTTGATTTTCTTATTAACTCTAGAACTGGTTCGAATAGGAATATATTCATTTGGTAACCGTCAAAATGACGGCTCATTGTAGTTCTAGTTTAAGTAAACTTTTCTTGGCTTGCATGTGTTAGTTTTTTTAGTAAATGCACATCTGACTTCTAATGTCTGCATTATAATGCCACACTTCTGCGTGCGTATTTAAACTGATGATAGCATATAAAAACATATGTTTCAGGTCTTCTAGTAAAGGTATTTTTACACGTAAAACAACACCATACTAAATCAAGGTCGATCTACAACTTTGTAATTGACATTTTTTTCTCATATCTCCCACCGTATTCAAGATACTAATAGTAATTCCACGTTTAACAACATGTAGCGTTATAAGCGATCTCATTGCCAGTTATTTGTACACATTCACCACGCTATAGATTTCAACGTTCTAGAGTTAATGAAGGTAGACAGGACTTTAGTGGGCACCCTGCATATAAAACAATACATAAGATATGCATTTGAAATCTCAAATATTCTACTGATTTAATATAAAATATTTTAAAGTTGTTAACAACATCTGCATTGCATAATTTAACTGTAATTAAATAAACCTTATGGTTTATTTAATATACAGTAGCTCTTTCACGAATGATGCATATAACTGTGTGATGAATTCAGTAGCAGCCACCGCATTTTCGTCCAGTCATATTATACAAGTTTTCAAAATCCTATTTCACCTTTAAAAGCAATGTTTTGTAAAAGATAATTAGTATGATTTTCTTCGGAGCAAGGAATAATTAAATATATATGAAGATCTTTTCGGTACCGTATTTTATATCTGATCCATTTGCTTCCAACCTATTGTCTAAGATAGTTTTAATTTTTTTCTCTTTATCAAACCTGTTTAAAGACAATGATTCTAATTTCCACCACATACATAAATTTTAAGAAGCAGTTGATTACTAAACATGCTTTGAAGGAAATAACTACACAATATGACATGTTAAAAGTAGTGCTTAAGATAACAGTCTCTTTCTACTTTGAATGGCTTATAGATTAATTATTCAGTATTACATTATTATCGTTATCCTTTTCAATAGCGGTTATGTTAAAGCTGTATTCCCTTGTATCGAATTATTAATAAGCATTTTAATAAACTTAAAGAGCCTGGCACCTTTTAAAGTGTCAAAGAATCAAATATTTAATAAGTTATGTTAAAGTTTTATTGTTTAAGAACATTTTAAAAGAAACTCCATGTCAAAACTTGAGTTAGAAGGAAAGTTATGACCAAATCAATTTTTGTATGATCAACAGATAATTTGACCATTAAAGTTGATTTTCTCAAAACGGTGAAATTGGTCATTGCTCAAGATTTCTAAGAAACGGCTAAACGGCTGTATAGAATTTCATGAAATTTTTTGTCTGAAGGTATAAACCTTATACATGCACAAAGTTTATTATTATGTTCATATTATAGCTTTTTTTTCCGGTATCAGTCATTTTAAACACATATTATATCTCTACGCAATAAAAAAAATTTGGCTCACTGTGATAATTCAACAATGAGGACTCCTGCGCGCAAGGTGCTCATTTATTGAAAGAAGCATTAGATTTCAAATTAAATTAAAATACTCTATATGCATCTAGATTCTTTTTCAGAACATTAACTTTTAGAATGTACACAGTGGCCTAACAGCACGTCGAATTGTTGTGCTGTTAGGAAAGACTCATTCTGCGTAAATGTATGGTACATGGGGAAATTATAAAATTTACTGGCATGTATAATATATACATGATACAAAATAAAACAAAGGATTAAGATTTAATGTATGCTAATTATACAAGAAAAAGATTTCTGGACACAAAAAACATATTGACTATTCTATTTTTTTTTTCAAGTTACTCACTAATCAGACTTTTTCATATACTTATTTTAATGACTATTTAAAGTCAAATTTATTATTCTGTGTGAACTTTCAAATCTGGTTACGTACAGTATCAGCTAATTTAAAAGAGTAGTGATAGTTTATCAACAGATTTAAATTAATTTCAAAATGACGAGAAATTTCAAATTAGGTCAAATAAGGATTTCTAAATTCTATAAACTGAAATTTTCATCCCTATTTAGGAAAGCTGTGTTTGACTAATTACGGCAGTAAAGTACAATTTATATACTAATGAATTCAAATCAGTGAAAGATCTCGCTACGGTGACATTTCCAAAACCATGGGGATCTTGATGCTAACAATATTCTGACTTTTCATTACTTATCAGTTATAACCGCTCAACCAAATGGAAATAACATGGTATTGGATGCAAGTTTATGTAATTGGACTAATTCGTGTTCAAGTAAAACGAATGTCACAGTTAATTTGTATAATATCAATTTATGTACAAAATTCCACGCTGGACTAGAGCCGCTGCATTGCTAATACTATACATTAAGAGAATAACTGAATTTTTTATCTAAATTTTCTGAACCAGCGGAATAATTTAAAAGTTGCATTTTAAAATTTTATAAGGCTGTAAATATGCTTAATTTTTTTCTCATTTTCCAATGTATCAGAATAGTATAAAGATTTGTAGATTTTATATTATGAGGTTCAATAGAAATGTTTATTCTTGTTAGAACTTCAACAATAGTAATAAGTTCGATTCAATTCGAATAATTTTATGAACTTTACAAATGTTGTAATATAATTATTATCTGCATAACTAATATTATCAACACTTATTTAGATGTTTTCAAAATTATATCTCAAATATACGTAGACAGTATAAACAATGAAATCGCTGCATTTACAAAATAAGTTTCATAACTAATGAATAATTTTTAAGGGGAGGTGTGTTACCTAATGCTGCTGCAGCAGTCGCTGAAATTGAATTTATTGTAACCTTTTGACTTACTCGGCTCATTAAAAAAAAAATCTATTGTATACACAAATATGAAAACTGGTAATTTTATATAGAAATGTGCGATAAACACGCTGAATCAGGCTTTTTTTAAATCGAAGAATTATTTTAAGAATTATTTAATATTAAAATCGGTCAAAGTTAAAAACGTTTATAGGATCAAAAGCTATACAGAGTAATTTAACCATGTTTCTAAGGAAAATACTTCACAAGAATGCGTTGGGCAATGTGCAATACTTTTTTAAATCATCCGCAATGCACACTGAACGTGTGCAGTGAAATTTCCATGGAACACTTAAAATACCTCCCTGTTCTAAAAAAATAATAATAATAACTAATGCTGCTGCCACCGTCGTGGCTGAAATTGAATTCATTGTGTCCTTTTGTCTTTCTCGGTTAATAAAAAAAAAACTATTGCCTTTAAAAACATGGAAACTAGTAGTTTTATAGAGAAATATATGGTGGTAAACACATTGAAACAGATTGTTTCAAAATTGAAGAATTATTTTAAGAGATGTTTCTGACGGAGAAACCTTTTTATGCCGTTAATAATCTCCACGTGTTGTGAACGATCGAAAGAACACTTAGAACATGTTAAAAACCAGACCCCAATTAACTGTAAGTACTTCAAGTGATAAACGCAGCTGCAAACCATAGTGAATTAAACCAGAGACTGTCGAAACTAATCAGCTGAGAAATTCTACAGACCTTCCTACTTCAACCTACAGCTGATGCCCGGCGCGAGAACTTAATAACAATTCTCCCTCAGAATCTAAAATGTAGCCGAACAGTTAAGACGCCCTTGTAAATATCCCAAATTTAATGTAAAATTGGAGCACTTCTATGCAGCCTCCAAACGCGATACAAATGTAAATATAATGCCATGGATTACAATAATAATATTATATTCAAAGGAAAATGGATCTACTTACTTCGTGCAAATTATTATATTTCTACTAATACTATGTTTCTTATTACTCCAATACAGTGATACGTCAATGAATCGATAAGATAAATATCGGTGCAATATTTTGGATTACTGTGGATTATTCTCTGCGCAAAAGGAAAATTTCAGGTAAGCTGAACCAACCTTTCTACCATTATCAAAAGATGAAAATGTAAATTAAAATATAGAAGACTGATATAACAATTTACAAAGATAGAAAATTAATTATGCTACCGACGGTACTCTAACAAAGTTTATGAAAGACTGAAAAAAGAATATCCCAGTATTAAAAACGATAATTTAACCAATTTCTAAAAATATAATAATAAATAAAGGAACACTAAAAAAGAAATAATGAATGCGATAAAAGAAAATACTCAATTTATTGAAAAACTCAATTCCACAAATTATAGTACATGGAAGTTCAAGATGCAGATGTTCCTGATTAAAGAGGAACTCGATGATATTATAGCACAAGATCCACCAAATCCACCCGACCCCGCATGGCACAAAAAAGATCGCAAGACTAGAGCTCTAATAAACTTAAGCATCGATGATTCTCAAATCGCAAATGTAAAAAACTTAGATACTGCCAAATTAACGTGGGAAGCTCTGAAAAATATACATGAGAGAAGCAATCTATCTAGTAAGCTTTACCTGTTACGGAAACTATACAGTACTAAATTGGCGGAGGGTGGAAACATGGTCACGCATATCACTAATATCTTCCAAATTATAGATAAACTTAATGCCATTGGAGAAAATATCAGCGATTCACATATTTCCGTGCTATTTCTGTGTTCTCTTCCCCCCAGTTACAATACTTTGATAACTGCGTTGGAGGCGAGACCGGAAAATGAGCTCACCCCTGATTTTATCAAAAACAAATTAACGGATGAATATAATCGTAGACATGAAATGTCAGAACAATCACATAGCGGATATAACAACAACGAGAGAGCATTTAAAACAAATAGTAGATATACACACACTGAAAATAGAAGAGAACAAAAATATTGCAATAACTGTAAAATGAAAAATCATCCCACTTACGAATGCTGGCACTACAAGAGCAAAAACACGGTACAATCCGGAAATCCTCGTAACAATCAATTCAAAAATAAAAAGAATTTCTCATCTTCATGATGCTATGAAAAGACCGAAACTCATAAGGGAAAATAAAATTCCAAACGAAAGAAAATACGCAAATGATCAGACGCGAAATAAAGCATTAATCACCGAAAAAGTAGGCAAAAATAACTGGATTCTCGATTCAGGATCTACTTCGCACATTTGTAACGATAAAAGCCTATTTAGTAAATTTATTGGTTATAATAAAACTTCAGTAACGATCGCGAATAGTAATAAACTGACAGCGTTAGGTTCAGGAGAAGTTTTTATAAAAACATTAATCCCCGAAGGAAAAGAAAAACTAACGAAATTACGCGAAGTGCTTTATGTCCCAGACTTAGAGTCGAACCTAATTTTGGTTAGTAAAGCCACTAAAAACGGGTGTAAACTAATCTTCGACGATAATAAATGCGATTTGATCTTTGATGAAGAAATATATATTAGGGCGAAAAATGAGAAAAAATTATACATTATTGAGGAAATGGACGATGTGGAAGAACCACAAAATTATGTAAACATAACGTATAACTGTGACAGCAAACAATGCATAGATCTCTGGCATCGCAGACTCGGTCACAGAGATTATGACGCGATTAAATCTATAATAACAAATCAACTTGCGGACGGAATAAAGATAGGAAATTGTAAACATCAAAATAAAACATGCGTAACTTGTATCGAAACTAAATTAACTAACATGCCGTATCCTAAATCAGCAACAAACCGAGCTACTAATATTGTGGATTTGATCCACAGTGACGTATGTGGTCCTTTAGATACACCGACTTTAGGCGGAAAAATTTATTTAATGACTCTTATTGATGATTATTCCCGATATACTACGATATATTTATTATCTAAAAAGAGCGAAGTTGCTGAAAAGATAAAAGAGTATATAACGATGATATACAATCAGTTCGGTAAAAAACCTAAGAAAATTAGATCGGATAACGGTCGTGAATATGTAAATCAAGAGATCGATGAATACTTAAAACATAACGGAATTTTACACCAATTGAGTGTCCCGCATAATCCGAGCCAGAATGGAGTTGCGGAGAGAAAAAATAAAAGTTTATTAGACATGACTAGAAGTATGCTATCACAAGCAAAATTAAGCAAACATTTTTGGGGTGAAGCCATAAACACCGCAACATACTTACCAAACCGACTCCCAACTAAAGCAAATAACAATAGAACACCTTATGAATTATGGAAAGGAGTTAAACCGAATTTAAAACACTTAAGAACATTCGGTTGTAAAGCGCTATTTTACGTCGATAAAGTAAATAGAGGAAAACTTGATAACAGGGCTCAAACCGGAACGTTCGTAGGTTATGACGCACGATCGACTGGTTATAGAATTCACACACAAGGGAAACAAATTATAATAGCGAGAACGGTGAAATTTCTTGAGAAAGAAAATGTACACTCAGATAACATTGAGGAGATACAAAACACCACAAAAACATCAGATGACAATACACAATTACAGGATAAACATGAAAATCACTTAGAAAGAAAACTTGACAGTGAGGAGACACCATCCGTGCCCAAACAGCAACCAATTGAACCAAGAAGGTCTAATAGGACAAATAGAGGCGTTCCCCCCTGACAGATATGTTTGTCTCATAAATAGTTCATCTGAAAATATTCCCGAAAATTGGGCAGATATCGAAAAAATGGAAAATACTAATGATAAACAAAACTGGATAAAAGCAACACAAAATGAAATACAATGCCTAAGAAAAAATAACACTTGGACTTTAACAGATCCACCACACGGAACAAAAATTATCGGTTCAAAATGGACTTTTAAACTAAAAAAGGACAATTTAGGAAATATTCAAAGCTATAAAGCGCGTTTAGTAGCACAAGGATATAGTCAAAGATTCGGGAATGATTATGATTAAACCTTCGCACCTGTAGTTTCGCACGCTACAATACGTACATTTCTCATCTCCGCATTCCACAAAAATTTGAACGTGAAACATGTTGATATCACCACAGCATTCTTGCATGGTGAATTAACTGAAACTGTTTATATGAGTCAACCAGACGGGTATATTAAAACGGCGATGAGAGAAAAGTTCGTAAACTTCAAAAAGCCATCTACGGTCTTAAGCAAGCCGCACAGGCCTGGTACACCAAAATATCGGAAACACTCACAAACAATAATTTCATACAGAGCAAAAATGATCCCTGTCTGTACTTTAAATCAAATCAAGAAAATCCGATATATATCATCGTTTACGTAGACGATATCCTGATAGCAGGAAAGGACAGTGATATCGAAGAAACAATAAACCAACTTGAGAAAGAATATGGACTAAAAAACTTAGGAGAAGTGAATAATTACCTAGGCATAAACATTAATAAAATCAACGATACATATTACCTAAATCAAAACAATAAAATACACGAACTAGTGAAAAAACTGAATTTAAACGACATGAAACCTCATTACACATCCATGATTGCTGGATTCAACAGACTTGAGGACGATGATAATCTTTTACCTAATAACACGAAATATCGACAAGCCACAGGCACATTACTTTACATATCAACAATCACGCGTCCTGGCATATCTGCCGCAATCAACATATTATGTCGTAGAAACGAAACACCACGGCAAAAGGACTGGACAGCAGTGAAAAGAATCATTTCATACCTTAAAACTACACAAAATTTTAATTTAACTCTTAGCGCAAACAGCAAGCCCATCCTAACAGCATACGCCGATGCAGACTGGTCTGGTGACTTGAAAACACGTAAATCAACGTCAGGAAATCTATTCATGCTAGGAAAATCGCCGATTTACTGGATCACAAAAAGGCAGAATTACATTGAACTTTCGTCAGCCGAAGCTGAATACGTTTCAGCTAGCAACGCAGCACAAGAATTAAGTTGGATAACAAACTTGCTTAGCGACCTCAACATTCCTCAAAAACTACCCATCACGATATTTGAGGATAATATGTCCTGTATAAAAATGACTGAAAATGATAAAGATACTAAGCGATCCAAACACATCGACATATGTTTCCACAACATCAAACTGATGAAAGAAGAAGGAAAAATTGATTTACAATACTGCCCCAGTGAAGAAATAACAGCCGACACCCTCACCAAACCCACTTCCAAACCTGTGTACGAAAAACACCGTAAGAAACTGAACCTTCAACGATTCCGCACACAGGAGATTACGGGAGAGTGACGGAGAAAACTTTTTATGCCGTTAATAATCTCCACGTGTTGTGAACGATCGAAAGAACACTTAGAACATGTTAAAAACCAGACCCCAATTAACTGTAAGTACTTCAAGTGATAAACGCAGCTGCAAACCATAGTGAATAAAACCAGAGACTGTCGAAACTAATCAGCTGAGAAATTCTACAGATCTCCCTACTTCAACCTACAGCTGATGCCCGGCGCGAGAACTTAATAACAATTCTCCCTCAGAATCTAAAATGTAGCCGAACAGTTAAGACGCCCTTGTAAATATCCCAAATTTAATGTAAAATTGGAGCACTTCTATGCAGCCTCCAAACGCGATACAAATGTAAATATAATGCCAAGAATTACAATAATAATATTATATTCAAAGGAAAATGGATCTACTTACTTCGTGCAAATTATTATATTTCTACTAATACTATGTTTCTTATTACTCCAATACAGTGATACGTCAATGAATCGATAAGATAAATATCGGTGCAATACTTTGGATTACTGTGGATTATTCTCTGCGCAAAAGGAAAATTTCAGGTAAGCTGAACCAACCTTTTTACCATTATCAAAAGATGAAAATGTAAATTAAAATATAGAAGACTGATATAACAATTTACAAAGATAGAAAATTAATTATGCTACCGACGGTACTCTAACAGTTTCATTTTCAAAACGGTCAAAATAGTTCATCTAAACATTTTGTATAGGATCAAAAACTTTACAGAGCAATTTAACAATATTTCATAGACACGTACTTGACTGGATTGTGGTGTGCAATGTGCAATCATTTTTTAAATGTATCTAATATTTTTAAATTTATTTCCCATTTTTTATTGGAAATTACATCATCTGAATAGAAATTTATAATTCATAGTTTAAAATAGCCAGTTTTTATCTGCTATTGCCAGATTTTAAACAGCCGAAATAATAATAAATACAAACATTTTTAAATTGAAAAATATATTTAAACGTGTATTTAAAAAAAAGAAAACATTAAAATAATTAACTTATTGCGGAAATAATTAAAAATGAAAATTACGCCCTTTTCCAAACGATATAATTAAAACGATATATTTAAAATGTGATATTTAAAATGTCATAATTTTCATATAGCATCTAAAAATAATTTTTTCAACTAAAAGTTATAAAGTGGAAGGCAGAGTTTTTTTTTTTTTTTTTTTTTTTTTTGCTTAAATATTTTATACAAGCTTATTTTCAGATGTGTAACTGAGCTTTCTTAACGAATCACGAACACAGCTTTAAGCTGTCGCAACAACGGGGGATGCGGTCATGGCACCGAAAAATCTCTCAGTCGAAGAGATATGAATGGCAACCAGATTGCAAAAGACCGCCACTTGTCGTGATAATATCTGTTTAACTTCGGTAATCGGATAATATTTTAAAAACAGAGCAAAATTAGAGTGTTTTAGGAGCCTGTGGGGTCTGTCGAAAACGTGGTTGAAATTGTGAAATGAAAACCAGGTGTCGCTGCCAATTCACACTCCTCGCTACTGAAATGAAGTGATATGATTACATAGTTATAACTAGACCACTGATGAGATGTTATATTGTGGTAAAAGCTTCTTAAAAAGGCTACAAATTATGATGTACTAATTGTGCATTTTATTCAAGGAACGATCCTTAAAATATCGTGTAGATCTATGAATAAATATCTTGTTCAGTATAATAAGAAGAATTATTTTTTATTTAACATTGTTTATATTTGAAGTGTGATACATGGGAGAAACTTGGAATGACGCCAAGTTTTCAACAGGGTCTGCACGGTGGTTTGCGAGCGTAGCTTGTAAGGGGCAGATCCCTCAGTTAAGTAAACATTTTTATTTTGAAAAACCAGTAACAAAAGATTACAAATTATCTAAAAGACTCACTGCGAAGGGGTTAAGCTACGCAGTGTTAAATCATGTTTTAAAATAGTCGTCGTATCGTGTATAGTTTTATTTCTTTACAGGGGCATGTTAAAAAATTAATTATATATCGACGTCTATTGTGCGTCAAAATGAACAATATTGTCAAAAATGGGATTTAAAGTAAATGGGAATAAGAATAAAGATTTACACAAAACACTCTGTTGTGCTAAACCTCTCTCACTAAAATATGCCGAATTAAATATGCCAAATGGAGTGCAAAAAATGTATATAAGTGTAAAAATGTAAGAGACAATGCCTTGAAATCGATTTCTTAAAAAGTATTTATTTAAAATTAATGTATACATAATTTTCTCTATTAAAATCATGTCGCCCACCCGCAAGAAAAATGACACAACTTCAAAAAATTAATTTCGCAGCAATAGATCGGACTTAGATGCGTCTTGCTACACGGAAAAATGTCATAAGTGTAGTTATCTAGAAAAGCGCTAGATTACACTATATGTCCATTTGCCACCACAGATGTGAGTCAAATTGTATGTGGGGGATGGGGTATAAAATTACTCAATCCTCTAAAGTTCTTCTACGCCTCCTTTCTTACGTGTTTTAAGCTTTTATGCACGCTTTTATAGCTGCATGAAGAGCTAAGTGAAATAACTTTATGTTACAGTAAAAACATGCGAATCTTCTTTTGTGACTTGTAGTATTTTTGTTTTGTGTTACTTTTCTTTAGGGTGAGCGATGTTGTTTAGTTATTCTTTAAATTTATTATAGCTAATGGTTTACTGAATTTTAAAGTTGGGGGTATGATTTTGAATACGCTATATGATCATTATATGCTCAGCTCTTTAATTGTAGTCGACTATATATTTAAAACGAAAGAAACAGATATATTTTACATATTTTAGGTGTAAATTTCATGTAATATATTAGAAATATAAATAGCAGTTTTCTTTTCAGTTTTAATATTTTCCCCTTACTGGCAACTTTTCCTTTAACTTTGTGTGTTGGTATATTCAACCAAAAAAGGTTCAATTTATTCAACGTAACACATTTCATTTAAATGTATTTGGGGGTTTCAGCAATAACATAACTGAAGCCTCTTAGATAAATATACTTCTTTATTTAACTACTATTCAACTACGGTAAAATGTATTTAGAATTACACAAGATAGTGATATAAAATTTCGCATAATAAACAAATTTATGACCCACATTTTTCAAATAAATACATACTCGATGCAAATATTTTTAAAGGAAATTATGAGAGGTATATTTTATTTTTTACCAGCTATCCGCCCGGCGTTGCCCGGGCCCGAGATAATAACAATCTCAGTGCAAGGCGTTAACCCCCTCCCTCCCCATACCCGCAAATATAACGAATAATTTGTTCAAGAATTCTCTCCAGCCACTTTGGAAGAACTGAAAGATGCCATTCGACAGACCGTCGGTGGCATCGATGTAGACATGCTACACTCAGCTGTAACAGGCGTATTGACGCGCCTCACTTGCCTAATACCTGGTGGTAGTGGTCATGTTGGGCATCTTTTACCTTAAAATAAATGCGCAGTGTCATGTTATTGGGATTTTTTTTTCATTGTCTGTTTGTGCCTTATTTGCATAAAACGCCTCAGTATGACGAGTAAACGCCCTCTATCGGTTACTTTTAGAATAGTTTTTTATTAAACATAGAAAAAAAAATCCAAAATCCTTCTGATCATATTCGCGCAAACCGAAAAATTTTCCGACCATTACTTCTTTTATTATGAAATTTTAAAGTTTGCACGAATTTATGACGCACCCGGTATTTGAAGTTTCTAAATTATATTTTTTTCAATGTCTAATGTTGTTAGTTTGTACTTTTTCGATTTTGATTTCAGTTTTTTTATGAAAGTACTTTCACTTTCGAAACCGGTTCCGAAATAAAAAGTAGGCTCATAAATAAAATCTGCAATTAAAATGGAAAAAGTCAAAAAAGGCCTGGTTAGAGATCGTTCTGTTCAATTTTATGCATTATTCTGTGCAAAAAAATCATTTAAAAATATTGAAATGCAAATGAGAAATTTGAAAAGAACGCTCTCATAGGTTTAAAATTAGTTTGCGAGTGTCGTCACGTGACTAGTGTAGGCTCTTATTGCGTGCTTATAAACTGTGCAAACTTGAGTGTTACAGTTTTTTTGTTATTTCTTTTATTTAACTTACATTATTTCTCTCTCTCTCTCTCTTAATCACTCTGGACATCATCGAAACGATTTTAGAAAATTATTTTGTTAAATTAACGCAATTTTTTATTTTTGAATGTTTAATCTAATGGTTAAGATTCGATTGCAATCCTCAAAAAACTTACATTATTCCTGTCCTTGTATCTGTGAGATCACATGACGTAATTTCCATTTTTATATACATTATACAGCGATATTTCGTGGAAAGGTTAGAATTGACTAGAAGTGTATGTTTTTTTTGCTTTTAATCTCAAAAACTAACAAATATATATATACACCAAACTGGCTGCAAAGGCCCTTTGCAGCCAGAAAAAAGTCACTGTATCTTAATGTTACAAATGATAGTTACCCAGTGTTAATCAAATTTCACTTTAAATCTATGTCTTGCTGTATTAGATATAAATTAATAAATGTTAGTCGAGAGATTATCAGAATTAACGCTCTGACTGACCAATAAAAGGGCAAAATTTTAATATTGTTTTTATGTATTTTCTTTAGGCTAAATAAGATTATTATTCCAAACATGAAAAAAAAAACTTAATTATATATCTGAAGACTGCCTTGAGAATATAAACCATTATTCATTGCTTTAATTTTTTTGATTTTGTAAAGATATTTTAATTTAAATAGTAGGTACTTTTTTGCTATAGAAGCATTGGCAGTTTTTTAAAAAGCTTGGCACAATTTGGGCTTTAGAAAATAAGATTTGTTGCCAAATTATATAAACAGCTATGAAAACAAACCTGATGAACTTTTATGCTTGCTTAAATATATATATATCTATATATATAATTAATTTTTTTTCTTAATAATAACTGAACGGATTTTATATATATATATATATATATATGATTATTGTTTCTATATACAAATTACTTCTGTTTGGATATAGAAATAGATATATAGCTTCTTTAAATTAAATAAATTGTATAAATATTTAAAAAAATGTTTGTGTATAGGAAACAGTGATTAGGTTGCCAGAAAATATTCATAAAAATTATTTATCTCAACAAGACCCCTATAACATAAAAGTACCAAATAATACATGTATTGCAGTGCGCAAATCAATGAGCGAGATATCTCGGGCTTTACCATGAAAAGTAAAGAGCAAAAATTTGCTTATAATCCGTTATGCAGTGTTATCACTTATCTAATTATACAGAGAAGTCTACAGTTAATTTAACATTCGTTAACATTTTTTTAATACTCGAGAAGATTTAGCTAAACATCTGTAAACATTATACTTTGCAATGTTCATACATTTAATTGCAGTTTATATTCAACGAAAATTTCATTCAAATAAAACATTAAGTGAAATTAATTCACAATTAAAATGTCATATCTAAAAGTAATGGTAATGTTATTTCAGAAGTTTACTTCTCAGATTAAAAAATTGCGGAAGTGAAAATAAACAACTTCGTGTTAAGCTGTTGAGGGAAAAAAAAAGACATGATTTAATATTTTGTGAAATTTCTAACATAAATGTTATACGAAGAAAAAATAATATTTTCTTGAAAGGCAACTTTAATAACAAAATTCTTCAGAATTTCTCCTGAAAGAGAAAAATAAAGATATGGGAAGTAATATATATAAAAAGTAAGGAGATACAAAACTTTTTTGTAACATGGTATCGTAACTATATAAAGAATTGAACAAATAAATGTATTTTGAAAGCGAAAAAAATGCTCACTACCTACTTTTTTGAAAAGTCATCTAAAATTTATACTCTATGCAGTAATGTTTTAAATAATTTTTTTCTTTTTTGGATCAGCAGTTTTATACACATTTTATTCGAGTAGAAATTTAGAGTAATAAAAATAATTTATGTAAATAAAAGAATACTATATATAAATAAAAATATTTCCAGTTTGATTGTAATAATTTATTTGAGACAAATTTCGATTTTTTTCTCGAATGGATTTTTTTTACGTTGTTAGAAATGTGTAGGCTACTGTTGGCCGGTTGCTAAAAACCCGTTATTATTTTTATCTCTTATGAATCGCTTTTAAATATTACACAACTTGCACATCATGGAAAATAGAAAAAAACATTACTTTTCAATGAAATCTATTTGAAAACTGTAACTCAATTTAGCGACTTTTTTTTTAGCTTTTCGATAATTTCCAAGCATGATTTTTTTTTTTTTTTTTTTTTTTTTTTTTACATCTAAACATTGGTTTGCTACAATAAAGTAAAGTAACTAGTGACAAAGTTACCGCAATTGACATTTGATTGCCTAGAGAAAATAATAATAAAAAAAAAGCAGAGTAACCTTAAGATCAAGTTATCATACGATACCGCACTTTAGAGTTCAACTAAAATTTATAAACAGAAACGTATTTCTATTTTATGTTGAACACTAAGTTAATATCAAGTTAAGTTAAATTCGTTAAAAAATCCGTTGCATCAGAATATACTCGGAACTGTATTTTAATTTTCCGAGGTTTATTATTATTATTATTAATTGCAACTTAGCTGTGTTTGGCTTATTTTATCATGTAATATTTCCTTAAATATATGTGTTATACAAAACTTGATATTTTCATTGATAATAATCAATTTGTCTTTATATAATGGGTGGGTATAGTTAAAAAAAAAGTTTAGAACCAAAATGAAAATATCTAAACCAAGCGTAATTAATCTTGGTAAATCCTGCTTAGGTTATGGGAAAATTATTTTTAAAACATAACAAAATTTTCGGCATTCAGTACTAAAGTTCACATGTAATTCAATATTGGTATAAAATAGACACAAGTACAGAGAAAATGAACGAATTACGAAAATTTTGATTTTTTAAAATATGCTTAAAGTTTTATATTTTACATTTATATTTTTATTAGTAATACCCAATTAAGTGCTGTTGCCACAGCAAACTTTTCGCCACAAAACAGAAACGTAAAATAACAGATCTTAGATTTCAAAGTGATTTGTCTTTCTTATATATATAAAACTCTGTTATTAGAGTGCCATCAGGATAAAATGTGTATAAAATACGTCTACAGGAAGATGGGATAAACTTACTTCTAGTAAATAGCCATTTTATTTATTTATTATATTTGAAAAACTGTTTGATATTTAAGTGATTTTACCAAAAATATTTTACTGTTATGTGATGGGAAATTAAATGAAAATGCACGCACAAGCAAGTATATTTTCATTATTAATAATAAAACATTTTGTAAAACTGCTTTTCGGTCTGCTAATAAAACTTTTAATAAAAAAAAATTACAAACAAATGTAGTTAAATTGTTAATAAAAACATTATTGAGCACAATAATGCGTAATACAACAATTTTAAAGGAAAGACTGAATAAAGCAATTTGCAGATGCAAATATTGGTCTACAATATAACACAATCCAAGATGACATTATTTACAAAATACGAAATGCACATACATAAGTTTGATATGCTTGCATATTTATGATTTTGGAGTATAGATAAATTTTGCATTATTTATTTAATGTAGATGCATGTACGTGTAATATTTTCGATATAAAAATATTTAATGTTTTATCTTAATAGAAAAATATTGCAATTTATATTTAATATGAATAATAAATGCATTTTAATTTTTTTTGATAAATAAAATTATCAATTATTTTTCTCCTGCACTTTTATTTTATTTCCGTATAATTTTTATGTGTATAAATTGAAAATGCCAAGTTTTGTTACATCGTAGTGTAAAATATGCTGTAAAAATGTATAGAAATATAATGTGGAAAGGAAATGGCACCATTCATTTATCAAAAAATATATAACACTATGTAACATTTATGATTCACGAAGCAGTAATAGATTATAAGTGTACCAAATCCTATTTTTACTCGATTTTATTTAATTCCGTTTGATGTTTGTCTGTTTGTCTGTCTGTCTAGGTTAAATCTTGCAATCTATTTTTGAACGACTTCTGTAAAACAGATCTTCCAATCCTGCACTCAAATTCCTTGTCCATGGCAATATAATATTCAAGTGTTTTCAGGGCTGTATCTTAGAGCCAGCTACTTTCCTATTGTTCGAAAAATAATCCAGTTACCTGACTTCTCATAAGTCAGCTGTTCTGGCAAAAAAGGTTAAGAATTTCAACCAGACGGGATGGATGATGTAGAGAACACAAACACACACACATTATAATTTAACAGTTATCTTTAAATCTATAACAGTAAGTTAAGAGTCAACACTATAAAAAATTCCTTGGCAGCGGAGTTAGGATTTTAGTTTAAAAAAAAGAAAAAAAAAAGTTTTTTTTTTTTTTTTTTTTTTTTTTTTTATCATGGACAAAACTGTTATGCAAACGTGGTAAAATAAATGTGCCCGAAAATTCTTTCTGCAACATTTAAGAAGACATAGATCGTGGAGAACTTTAAGAGTTGCAATATACACTGCTCAAAACAATTAAAGGATATTTGAAGTTTTATATAAAATAAAGATATAAACGAAATTTTTTTTGCCGAAAATAGAAGAAGAGAATCACAAATGCAAATTTTTCTGTTTTTCAAACTGTGGAGTATGCAAATTTTGATTTCGACGTCAAAAACGTCGCTTCAGCGGCAGCGAATGAAATTTGACTTTCAACTGGATAAAAGAGAATGAAGACAAGGATGGTCGGCATTCAGTGATTGCTTTGTTTCGATGAGTACGATGTCTCAGCGAAGTCATTTGACAGATTCAGGAGCTTGGAGAATTATTGGTAGGTTAGAAGGGGGCCAAACTCAAGCCGAAGTAGCGCAAGCCATTGGAGTGTCATTTCCAGGATCTGGAACCGTTTTTTGGAGAGTGGATGTGCAGGCCGAAGACCAGGGCAAGGTCGTAGACGGGCAACAACGCCCAATGAAGATCGGTATTTAGCGTTAACAGCTCGGAGACACCGAAACATGAACGCTACTCTTCTCCAACAACACCTTCGCTCGGCTACAGGCACCACGATTTCAACTCAGACTGTCCGAAAACGGCTCCATGCTGTAGGTCTGTATGCTCGCCGACCGATGGTATGTGTTAGATTAACATCAAGGCATCGTCGCGACCGCAAGGAGTGGGCAACCGAGCATGTCAACTGGAGGAGAAATGAATGGAGCAATATTCTGTTTTCTGACGAGTCCCGTTTTTCTGTGCATCCGGATAATAGGCGTATTTTCATCTGGAGGGACCGTGGCAGTAGGAATAATCTTGCGTTCGTGCACGAAAGTGTCAGATTTGGCGGTGGAGGAGTGTTGGTGTATGGTGGCATCTCCATTGACGGGCGCACTGACCGCTACATCATTCGAGATGGAGCTCTGACTGGTCGCCGATATAGGGAGGAGATCCTCAGACCTATTGTAGTCCCTTACGCTGCAGCAATCGGAGATAACTTCATTTTAATGGACGATAACTGCAGGCCACATCGTGCAAACCTGGTGGAGGATTTCCTTTTCGAGGAAGGAATCGTTCGAATGGAATGGCCAGCGTGTTCTCCAGACATGAATCCAATCGAGCACGTTTGGGACGCTCTAGGAAGACGAGTTTCTGGCCGCCAACAACCCCCACAAACTCTCCAAGAACTGGAAAGAGCTCTTCTGGAAGAGTGGGGCAGAATACCCCAACTCGTCATTAATAGCCTCATTGAGTCCATGCCTCAAAGGTATTCAACGTTGCTGGCCGCCCGTGGAAACCATACCCCCTACTGAAAATGATTTTCTTTGAAGAAAACACCTTTTCTTATTCTTTTTTCTCATATGCACAAAGTGTTTTTTTCCTTTTGTACACAAATGCGCAATAAAATGCACTTTTTCTGCCAAACATGTGTAATTTATTCTCATATAACCTACTATGTCTGTCGACCATGTATCAATCAGCTAAAAAGTTTCCCAGATACAAAATCCACCTAAAACTGCAATATCCTTTAATTGTTTTGAGCAGATGATCGCATATAGCCAATTTGTGTTGTGACAAGTTATATATGCAGCAATAAACCCATGCAGTTTGCGATTCTTTTAGATCATGTAAAAATAAAGTATAATTAAATTTTCTTACCAAAATCCTATTACACAGAAAAAAATTAAGACCGTGTAATGATGAAAACACTTTGTAAATAAAAATCTTCTTTTTATTCTGATCTTGAATTCAGAAGAGAAAATTATCGTCATGATCATTCTTTCAAAAATAAATTGCAGGAACAATTTAAAAATAATCCCATAGCATGAATACGATTGTATCTTCAGTGAAAATCTTCATTTAAAAATTTAAAAACGGAATTTTTAATCAGGCATCGACGTCACCTTCAGAAGAATCACATCAGAGATTAACAGAACTATCGAACTCAATACTTATATTTGATAAAACGGGGTTCATTAAAATAAACACGGGTAAATTTCAAAATCATTTGAGAAAAGCGAACGGCTAAGATTTGAAATGGAAGCAATAAACTTTGACCACAGCAGAACGTCAACGTCATGACGCAATCAGTCAAGCCTTCAGCCGCATACGCCATGTGTGCCAAAACTAAACTACGTCCATGCACTCGGAGCACGTAAGGGAAGCAAGGTACAGTGGAAGAAGGGAAAAGATGCAGTCCTCGCGGCAAAAAGCAAAGTGCACGGTTCGGTAAGCGAGAAAGGCGTATCAAGGCACTCGAAATAAAATCGCTCGGATCGGATAAACTAGAAATGCTAATAAAACGCTGATGGTGAAATAAACAATGTTAGATTCCTCGTAATATTCCCAGCGACGAATAAAAATTTTGGGAGACCAGATGATGTAACCGATGTACAGTTTGAAAACACTTTTTACAATGCGGTGAGGAAACCAGTGAAAATGAATTTATGCTCCATTCATCATTCTCATTGTATTAGAATCTCAAAATTGCATGGAATTAGGTAATGCTGCAGTCACTAAAACGCACGTATGAGCGCTTCACACCCGTGAAAACAACAGCAACAAAAATCTCTCGATTCAGCAACATTGTTGTTTAGGAATATCAAAATTACATGAAATTATGTAATGCCAATCTCACGAAAACGCATGTATGTACGCTTCGCACCAATGAAAAAAGACATGACTGAATGCAGAACCACGTTGTATAAGAATCTCAAAATTACATGAAATTCGGTAATGCCGCAATCACTAAAACGTATATACGACCAATCCGGGACCTTTCTTTAGATGGAGCTACCTCGTTGTATAAGAAACTCAAAAATATGTGACATCGATAAATCCGCGATTGCTATAATGTAAGCTATCACTAGTTTTAAACTTCAACTGAAACAGCTCATTTTCACATCCCACTCCGAGATACCACTTATACTGGGCAATAGCAAATCCATCAGGGCAACTCGACGATTTATGCCTACTAACTTCCAGAGCAACTGACCCAATTTCTCTGAATGTCAAAACAAGTGACCTATACCTGGCTAAAATACTCTAAAAACATAGTTTTAACTACGTGAGAGTTACAACAATGTTTAAAACAAAAATATTGATCAATAAAAAGGTTTCACTTTTTTTTTTTGAATTATACTTCTTGTTACGATATAGATACGTTCTTGAAGAATGAGTATAAAAAATCGTGTAAGAATTATATTTCCTCTATGACGATTTATTACAAACCTAAAATATGAAAAAGCATAGTTCGATAAACCATACCAGATTTTTTGTTTTTCTGACCGTTTCTCGTACTGTAAATTTATAGAAAAAAATTATACATATAATAAATCATACATCAATATTAAAAAATTATACAAAATAACCTAAATTTCTTTAACTAGATTTTCATTACTTGGTGTATTTTTTCTGTTTGCTATTGTATTTCTTATTCTGTGGGAACGAAGGGTTTTGTATTCATTTTATGTTCAGTTTTACAAGTATATTTTGTTTCATTCTCTAGAACCATAGACTTTAGATGATGTAATAGAATAACAAATATATAGGTTGCTCATATAATTTTCCCATCTATATTACAAAGTAAAAACATATCCCTGAGAAAATCTGACGTCATTTCATTCATTTCTCTTTTTTGTAAATTTAATTACCCCTAAACATCGCATAATTTTAATTTTTACACTGTCGATTAGGGAAATAAAAATGTCCTTTCAAATGCAATTTGTTTGAAAACTATATCTCAAGTTATTGATTCTTGTGGGTTTTTTAAAATCATTTTTAAGCATTAGTTTTAAATATATATATATATATATATATATATCGTGTGCAGCTCTATTATGGAAGATTAACCCATTTGTACTTAAAACAACTTAAATAGTTCCACATTTGTTGATAGGTAATATGCATAATAAAATTAACACATCATCAATGCAAAAATAAATGAATATAATAATATAAATAAAACAAAAAAATAACTGATATGTAATCCAACTACGAACTTAAACACTAATATAATCAGAATCAAAATGGCTGCTGTAAGTAGCAAAATATTTGACAATTTATTTGGCTATTAATTCCTGGCATGCGGCTAATACGAAGGTACGCTTTTAATAAATTTCAAAACTTTATTTGAATACAAAACTTGTAGTATATTCCATATAAAATGTTTTTTGGTGTTGTTAGTGGGCCATCTAAAAAAATATATTAACCCTATAGCAGTCTTGCAAAAGAGCAAATTTCTAATGGTTTTTTTTTCTGCATTTTGTATTAAATGCTAAGAAAAACTAATTTTTCAAAATTAAATATAAAAATCTTAATCACAAATAGGAATGTAATCCTTGACAGTCTCTTTCATTGCTCAGTGGATTAAAATTGCATTAAATCAATAGAATTTTATTACTTTAAATAATGCTTATATTGAAGTGAAACCTGGAGCTTAGTGAACGTATTAACACGGGCTTGTCAGTGAGAGGGTTAAATGTAAAAAATCTATTAGACTTTTCATTAATAAAAAAGAAAATCCATATTTATTGTATTTGTATCTGAGCAGTTATGTTGTTTAATCCTGGAAGCCCGGGTTGGATCCTTTAGTTTCGATATAAAAGTTATTTTCAATTTACAGAAAGCAGTGTGACGGAGTTTATTGGCGTAGTGGTTTTACGTCGGTTAAGCTGCAAAAAGTAATTTGTTAATATCCAGGGAAACAGGTCACACAAAGTGAATGGATGCGAACTCAGGAGTTTCTTGATAAACAAATCTTTTTTTTATTATAAATTGCAGTTGACCATGGGTTCAGGTACAAGCATCCATAGGCATAAAAATGCCCGAGAACACTGGAGAGGAGGCACGAACAATTACCAATCTTTAATCATCGCTGCACGGGAACCACGAAAAGAAATCATGTAACTGTAGAGATTCTCTCTCTGCTTGTCGGTGATTAAAGATTGGTAATTGTTCGTGCCTCCTCTCCAGTGTTCTCGGGCATTTTTATGCCTATGGATGCTTGTACCTGAACCCATGATCAACTGCAATTTATAATAAAAAAAAGATTTGTTTATCAAGAAACTCCTGAGTTCGCATCCATTCACTCTGTGTGACCTGTTTCCCTGGATATTAACAAATTACTTTTTGCAGCTTAACCGACGTAAAACCACTACGCCAATAAACTCCGTCACAAGCAGCACCTCAACTTTCTGGATGAGTAATAAGAAAAATACTTTAAATTTTAACAGATCGTGTTAAATTGCAACAAATCATCGCACGAAAACGAAATGTGATAAAATAAAATTGGGTGTGCTAATCATTAAAACCGTCTGAGGTAATTACTAAATGTACACTTTCCTTTTGCATATATTTAAAAAGGCAGAAAGATTAAAAAGTATTTGTCACCAATGTCATTGTCAGACATTTTTATCTGCAGGAAGTAAAAGAACAACTTTTATATCACTGTAACGTTCTTCATTGATTTTCTTTAGATCAATCCAAGCATCTGCTGCAACTTCAATATAAAAAAAAAGAAATATCGGAAAGGAAATTAAAATATTTACCTCGGTGAGAAATGAGTAATGATAAGCATTCTAAAATTACAAGAGCTTTATTTAAAATTTTGCATCATTAAAGTCATTCTTCTATTTTTGAAGAAATATATCCATTTTTCGTGGTTTTCATGTTCCAAGAAAAAATGATAGCTGAAAGACATGTTTCTGGAAAAAAGAAGTAGTTCCAATTAAAATTTAAGGAAAAGGACATAACATTATGTGTCAGTAAAGTGAAAGTTGATGCCTTTGTTTCTAATTAATTAGTTTGTAGTTTCTTATTCAAAAAATATTATTAGAATTTCATAGGAAATAAATGTTTATTTTTACAACTTTTTATTTATTTTACTTCAGAAAGATAATGTTAGCAAATTCTTGGAAATTGGTTAGACATAGATTACACGTGTCAAAGTCTAAGTAAGAAGAAAAAATTTTCTTTCTGGATGTATTCAATGTAATATTCCGTACTCAATTTGTAAATGCATGATAAAAGCAAACATAGAATTTTCGCCTTTGTAATTTTTATATCTGTATAATCTTAATTTTTTTTCGTTATTTATATCTGCTTTTGGAATTTCAAGTAACATTTTAAATTAGAATAAACACGCATTTGAAAATTTATAAAAATGTCCAATTTAAGATAGCTTCCTCTTATGTAATAAAATAATATTTATTTAGCTTTCAAATGTGCAGGAAATTTCCGTGCACTATATTGTTTCGAATGGTCAGAAATTAATTGCCCTGTGCTTCAGCAGTGTAATTTTTAGAAAAATGGTAGGATTTGGTACTTATATTAATTTATTTTTCTGTTTATTATTATTTAACCCTAAATTTCACATTTAACATTGATTGAAATATCTGAGCTTCATATATATTTCCGAACATTTTTCTTGCTCGGTTCAATTTTTGGATAGATCTACATACTTTTAAATTGTCTTCCTGCATGTTGATGAAAATAATATAACTTAATTAACGATCTTTAGAAAATTTCGGGACGCAACCAAGATCCTCGTACGGCACACAAATGTGTCGCGATACATCATTTCAGAATCCCTAATTTGAATGGCAGTTTTTATGTTTTCAAAACTTAATCAGTATAACCAGTGTGAAACCTCATCTTTAAATGACTTTATTCTCTTCGTGATCAAATTTTGTACTGAACTGGTTTTTTTTTTCCTTTTCTTTTCTTTCTTTCTTTTTTTTCTTTTTTTTTATGTGGTTTGCTTTAGAAGCTAAGTTTTAGGACAGATAAATAATATTTTTAACGAAAAACACAGTCGAAAATACAAGAAATAATACGAACTTAACTTAAAATTTAGCTACTCAATTCCAATTAGACTCCCTTTAAAATATTAAAAATGGATAAGAGGTTGCCAGAGGGAAGTCAAAATCCTCATTTAGGATCGAAATTAAATATGATCTACTATGTACAGTCCTGAGAAAAAATATCACTTTGTTCTAACTCTGCCGAAAATCATGAACTTCAAATATAAAAATGTATAAATATGTGACTGGTATATATGAATGTATAAAAATGTGACTGGTACCAATCGTAAATAACGTTATTAAATTAAAACTACTTATTAAATTAAAAATAACGTCTATTTATTAATGATATACTTAAATTTGTCTTAGGGAGTCATGTACATATAGAATTAGCAACAAACTTTAAAATTTTCATTATTACACCTAATTTTGTCATCATATTTATGTTATTCGGCACATTTTATGTTCGGATACCAAACGGAAAGTGATTCGGTGAAGTAGTTTATGAATTATGCAGGTTTGAAGTTTAGAACAGCTAATGTTAAATTGTGTTTTAATTGTTGGTCAAATCAAACAAAACTGTGGATGGCACAGTGGAATTGGAGGCCTAAAATATATTTCGTACAGTCCTGATTTGTACCCTCCTTAAATTTTCGGACTTTTGAAGACATTTTTGTCGGGGAAACGCTTTGCGGATCAGGAGAAATTGAAAGTCATCGTTGTGAACTACTTCAAGCAACTTCACAAGCAGCAGTACCGTGAAGTGGTGTTTAAACAAATGTCAAACTGGTATAAATGTTTCAACATTTACGGAGATTATGTCGAGATTTAAACAAAATTATATGGTTTTCGTGGAATGTATTTAATATTTTCTGTACATAAAATTTTTATTGTAATTTTGGATTGAACCTTTATTATCGGACACCTCTGATATTTCTCTTGCTGTTATTTAGTTAAATATATTAGATATTTAGTTAAATATATTATAAATAAATGCACTATGGAAGAAGACAAAATACTTTGCATATATTGTATTTATAAAATATTGAATTTTCGATTCATTCCAGGATTAATGATTAGAAGACACTAGTTTTTGATACTAGAATTTTCACTGAATTAATACGTTACATTACTTTGGTTACGTTTAATTTCAGTTAATATGCGAGGCGTGGATATTAAATAAGCAGATTGGTGCTACCACTGACAAACAGCGAGCGTCCTGCAGTTGAACTTCATTTGACGCTGTTACGTGGTATCTTCCCCTTCCCCTACTCGATAACAAGGTCGCGTTCGCTTAATTGACCGTATACCTGTATAGAACTTTCTCGCAGTGAATCGTGTGCCAGTGACTCGCTGGAAAAACGAGAAATGCATACGGATGGAGCAACGTGTTAACTTCAAGCTCCTTGCAAAACTCGGAAAAGGTGCCACATAATCTTATGCTATGTTAAAAGAAGTGTACTACGAACATGATGAATGTTTATAGCGCACTGAAGTTTTTAAGTGATTTAAAAGGTTCAAAAAGGGACGGAAAACGATGCGCGCCCTGGATGATCCTGCACTTCATAAACGAACGCAAACATTCAAAATATTGGTCAACTGAACCGCGAAAATCGTCGTCTGGGTATCCGAGCTGCTGCTGAGTTGACAGGAATCGACAATGAAAGTGTTCGTCAGATTTTGCGTGGAACATACAATATAAAGAATCCTAGATCCTTCACCAGGATAATGTGCCAGCCAATTTCGCTTTGTCTGCGAAGGTGTTTTGGCAAAGTACACCCTTCCCGTGTTGGATCATTCACCATACTTACCCGACGTAGCCCGCTGTAACTTCTATTTATTTCCAAAGCTCAAATCGGAGCTGAAGGGGGCAAGGTTTCAGAGAATGGAATCGGTCAAATCAAAAGAGATGGAGACTCTCAACAAGCTGACAAAAGATAACTTCCATTACTGTTCCAGCAGAGTGGAAATACGCATGAAGCGGTGCAGGGACCGTTAAGCGGAGTATATTGAAGGAGATAAAGTTTCTGATGAAATAAGTGACGAATAACAAGTTTTATAACATTTATTCAATACAAGTTTTACAGATATTCAATAGACACAAGTCGTATTGTAAGCGATTGAATTTTCGAAAATGAGCGCAAAATTTATTTCTACAAAAGTTACTATAAATTTAAACCTGCTCACAACCAATTGGAAGAAAGTATGCTTGGATTTTATACCTTATGTTTCCTTCTTTGCAAAATGTCCTGTACGAGCACTAATTTCTACTAATAATTAGAAAACACTAGATTTTGATATTAGAATTGTCACTGCGTTGATACTTTTCATTACTTTCGTTAAGATTAATCTTAGTTAACTTATTGTATGTGGGCGATTTTTCGAAAATAAGCGTGAAATGTATTTGTGAGAAAGTCCCTACAAATTAAAACCTGCTCAAAACCACTTGAAAGAAAATACGATTGACAAGCAACTTGATAAGCAGCAGTACCGCGAAGGGGTATTTAAACTAGAGTCACGCTGGAATAAATGTTTCAACGTTTACTCCCCGTTCACCAACGGTTCTAGATACCTTATGTTTCCTTCTTTACAAAATGTCCTGTACGAGCACTAATTTCTACTAGTGTTGGAAAACATTAGATTTTGATACTAGAATTATCACCGAGTTGATACTTTACATTACGTTGGTTAAAAATACTTTTATTGAACATAGTGTATGCGGGTGATTTTTACAAAATGAGTGTTAAATTTATTTGTGTAAAAGCAGGGGCGTGCCAGTTGTGTTCGGCGCCTGTGTGCAAAATTTCACACTTCGGTTTATACCCTCTCCCCGAAAAAATATCATTTTATAAAAACTTATCAACGAGCATAAATGAAATTCGGAATATATCATATGTTTATATGAAAAAAAAAAACAGTAATTATAAAAATAATGTGTAAAGGAAAAATATTCAAAAAAAGAGTAGAAAAATCAGAAAATAGGGTGTCAAAATAATCATTTAAAATTAAACCTTATAAACCTTATTTTGAAGTAAATTAATAGTTTTATTAAAATTCAGAAAATGACTTTAAGAGGATTTAAAGGTACACGAAAAGTTAAAATAGTTCATTTGTAAACAGAAAACGAAAACAGTAATTCTCGTGCTGCAAAAAACTTTCATAATTAATATTTACTGCATCACTGACTATTTAGGTTTGGACTATTAGTTGAAAATGACACATAAAATGCACGGAAATTTGAGTCTAAACCTCTTCCTTTTTTAACTATATTTTTGCCGCGTATCGGCAAGCTGCTCCTTTCATTATTATGCTCTGATCCATTACCGTAAATGTGACCTCTAATATTTATGTCTAAATTGAATTTTATTTCACTGAAACGGTAATAAATACTGCCAGTCCTTCCTCTGTGACAGGGCTGTCCAACGCGGTGCCCTGGTGCGGGTGATCGAATCTTTTTACTAGAAGCTGTTTAAATAAAAATCCATTTAAAAAAATGCCTCTTTAAAAGGATTAATGTTTCACATGATTTTTTATTATTATTATAGTCGGCGTAAAATTTTCGGCTCTAGAAAATATTTTGATAGGCTCTCGGGAAATTTAATTCTAAATTTGTATGATTTATGTTTTTATTCTGCAATTGTTTTTCCCATCGATCTCTGCATAATAAGAGGACTTATGGCTCACATTGTGAGGTGTTTTATAAGACGTGTGTACATATTTACTCTTTAACAGGATTGCCAGTATGGTTTCGTTTTTGTTCAGAAAATCTGAATCTCTACCAATAATTCTGAATAGTAATTTTTATTTTATTTAATGCAATCATTTTACGATGACTTAATGTAAAAAAATTTCTATCAGAATTTTTCAATAAAATAGGAAGCCTAACTGGCTATTCCGCCCTCTACTATAGTGAAGTAATATTGCTCTGTTTCTAGACATGTGAATAATGGCGCCCTTCACTGATTTCCACTAGATGAGGTGTGCCCGCGCTTACTGAAAGGTTGGACAGCCGTGCTCTGTGACATCTAAAACCGCATAGAATGCTAAAAAATTCTCACTTTTTTTTTTCCTTTTGTAAGTTTTAAGTCACATTTTATGTCTTGAATTGAAATTGAACCATATTCATTTTAAAGGATAATTCATTTAGGATAGTAATTCATTTGAAATAGATTTTTGGCGCCTTTATTATTCTCGCGCGAGTGTGCGCCGCACACTTTGCACAATAGGACAGCGCGCCCCTGTGTAAAAGTCACTATAGATTTAAACCTGCGCACAACCAATTGGAATAAAAAGTACGCTTGAATCTTATACCTTATTTTTCCTTCCTTGCAAACTGTCCGATACAAACATTAATTTTTACTAGTATTAGAAAACACTAGATGTTCATGTTAGAATTATCACTACGTTGAAACTTTGTATTACTTTGGTTAAGATTAATTTTAGTTAACTTATTGTATGCAGGTAATTTTTCAAAACCGAACTCGAGATTTATTTGTACAAAAGTCACTATAAATTTAAACCAATTTAATCCCAACCAACTGAAAGCATGTGCGCTTGGATATTAGACCTTACCATTCTACATAAAATGTAATTCTACGTTTCCTGCATACAATGTGTTTCATGATTTTTATTATTATATTATTTATTTATTTATTTATTTATTGTATAAAACTTTCTAAACAAAACATAAATTTCCTTCTTTTTATTTTTGAAATAATTTTTATGCGTTTATTTCTCCTTCTTTGCAATTTAATCGGAAATATGCGTGTACTGAATTATTCTTAATAATATATATTATTTCGACACTTTTACGTTATTTTATAAGTTCTTATAAACATTTTCAGTTGTTTATTTTCTCATTTACCGGCTTTTCAATTAGAATATAAATATTCTCAAATGTAAGAAAAATTAAATTTTAAATTTTATCTTAAATATTGACATTTACTATTTTCCACATATATTTTTCCAATAATATAAATATTTTTTACAAATCGTTACGTTCTGCATTTTGTTAAATTTTAATAAAAATCTGGATTTGTTTAATATCTTGTTTACTGGTTTCACAATTCTCCTATACAAATTCTAAACTATCAAGAAACGTGAGAAAACTCATATTTTTCTGTTAAAAAAACATAAAAGTATTTTTCAATTTTAATTTTATGTAATTTAATATTTAGTTCCTTATGCACTACCAACGTAATCTGTTCAGGCGCTTGCAAAAGTATTATTTTGCATTTTAGAATCCAGACAAACATCAACAGGCTTGACTATTTTTTATTGTACAAAAAATGCATTCTTCGAGACCAATATCAATATTTAACATAGTCATTCTTTTTTAATATTTTCATATTTCTTTCACATTTGTTGACTTCTTCCGAAAATATGTATTTTGAAAAGAGACTTGTTTGATCGGTTTCAAATTTTTAGAGATTATAGTATTTCATATTTGCATGTAGAGAGTGCGAAAAAGATTGTAAAAAGGAATTTTATATTTCTTTGTGGAATACGCAGAATTCTAAAATATTTTTATTTTGTGTTTGATCTTGTTGTGAACGACAAATATCTTGAGTTTCTTTTATCCAATGGGAGAATTTAAAATGATGTAGTCTATTTTGAAGAAATTATTTTACGTTTTGTTATTTAGCTAATAGAATTAATTTGCATACTTTTGGATAGAGTAAAACATGTTTATTTTAATATATGTTGTTTTCTTTTTAAATTTAGATTCCAAAATTTTTAAAGTACGGTCTAAAAATATTCAAATATAAAGAAAGTAAATTTATTTTTGCTTTTTCATTTCATGATTATCATAAACATAAATTGAAAATTGTACTTATTTTCTTGAAAATTAATGTCTTGTTTTATGGGCAGGATAAAAATAAATTTGTTACAAAACTCTTATTCTCAAATTACTTTTCGGTTATACAGCATTGTCGTAGATTATTGAGCACTTCCATATTTTTAATATATGTATGTATCCTAATAATATTATAAATCTGATTGTGTGCAAATGTTAGGCTGAAGCCAGCGTCAAAATGGAACATTTAATAATCCTGTATCTTTGCATATACGTTGATTATAACCCTCAAATGAACATAGGCTGGTTTTTGTTTATTTTATTCAAATATTTTCTTTAATAATTAAAAATTTCATTATTTTTATAGAGAATAAATGGACATTCTTCCATAAAATTTAACCATTTTATTTTATTGTTGCTAGGGCTTTGATCGTTGCTAATAAATAAAAAAGCGGAAAAATAATTTTTCCTCAACAATTAATTTTAAATTGAACGATTTTCACGTGAAAAATGAAAATGAAAAATAATTCAAAAGAAGATGAATTTCCGTGATATTTGAATCAAAAGTATGGAGTATTTTTTATTATACATGGAGTATGAATATAGGTTACATTAAAAAGATATTTTTTTGTCAAAAACTGCGTTATAATTAGAAGGAAAAATGAACAATTATATTATTAAAAATAGATTTCGCTTGGACCATGGAACTATGAAAAGGATCCTTCTTGACTTGGACAAATATGACGTCATAAATAAAACATGTATTTTCAAATATTCGAAATAATACACGGAGCATGAATATCAATGTATAATGAAAGTAGATAGATAATGGACGTAATATTTAAGATGAAAAACTGAAATATTTTTTGTCGATATTGATTAATAATTAGCTTGAGTACCAGTTACATACAAATATGAGTTTTCTGCTAAAATTTACGTCCTGATTTCCAGAAAAAGAAAATTTACAAGATTTATGCCATTAAAAAGAGATTTCTCTGAAGAAAAAGTGACGTCATATTTGAAATAAACGTGAATTTTCAAATGTGTTTTACAAAGAGCGTGAATCAATTCCTTACATTATTAATACAAGGATCAGTAAGTTTAGAAAGTAGATGAGTTTCACGCCATATTTAAAACGAAAAATTTAAATATTTTTTTTATCTATTCCGATTATTAAACAGGAATATCAGTTACATACAGATGAGAGTTTTTGCCAAAAACCAAATTGGGAAAAGAAAAATAAATACGAATCTATTATATTAAAATCTGACCGCCTGTTTGTATTTCGCAACTACTCCTTTCAGATTGTTGAACGCAACGCGATTTACTTAACACCGGTTATCATTGAAACGAAGATGTCATAAACTCTCAGAATTGAAAAAATGATTTAAATTCCGAGATATTATTATTATTATTATTATTATTATTATTATTATTATTATTTTGTAAATTTTAACGAAGTTTCTCTAAAATTGGCAACTAAATTGTTCCATTTTTGCGGATAAAAAAGAAGAAATAAAACGGATTAATATAGTTTTTCTCATTAAAACTGAAAAAAATAATTTATTTTCAATATGAATAGATGGTGAAAGAAAAAAAAATTCTTGATTACAGTAAAATTTTTGAAAAATAAAAACGTGTTTTCACATATTCAAACTTCATAAATAAATTTATTCTGGAGAACAAAAATCATCTGTCAACATATTTTCATTTAGAAACACTGAGTTCCATATATAACAGGAGATTTGTCTTCCTATCGCCCAACATGATTTCCAACTGTCCGCGCGGAAGGATACAGTGACTATAATTTCAGCTCGCATTCATGTCAAAATATGCTGTTTATCTCATTTCCTTACATGAATAGTGAATTATTTCGAATTAGATAAGCATAGCTTAATTATAGAAGCATAAATTAGGATAATAGTAAATGAGAATACTAATATCTGATATTGACAATATGGACTATTTTTTACTTTTGCCTTGCAATGCTTCTGACCGTCGACTCAGAACTCCTGTTATACATGGAGCTCAGTGTTTAGAAATAAAGATTTTTTTTTTCAGTTATAGATTAAATCAAAGAGGCAAATTTAAGCTCCTTGCATTTAGGTCTACAATTCACAAGAATTGAATTTAATCAAAAAGAATGTACTATTTCTATTATCTTTGAAGGAGGGCTATTAAAACGTTTCACAAATGCGTTAAAAGTAAAATGGTTTACCAGGTAAACTTGACATATGTTTTTACACAATTCGCCGATTTCCACGATTTTATTTGGCCCGTCTTTTTTCATTTGTTGCAGTTTCATTTTTGTGATTATTTGTCACAAAATTTCACTTTTTTAAAACTTAGTTATGTCAAGGCCTCTATACTATAGAAATACTGTATTTTCTCCTATGGAATGTGATAAAGAGTTAGTTAATTATTTACGTTTCTAATTATCGAGAATGAAATATTTTGCTTAATTAATGTATTTATTCTTCTTTTAATGATATGTGAACGAAGTCACGGGTAACAGCTAGTAATATTATAAATGCGATTGTGTGTGAATGTTTGGCTGAAGTAAACATCAAAACGGAGGATGTAATGGCACTGTATCTTTGCATATAGATGGATTATAACCCAGGAATGAACATAGGCAAGATTTTATTTATTTTATTCAAATATTTTTTTAATAATTCAAAATTTCATTATTTTCATAGAGAATCAATGGAAATTTCTCCTGTTAAATTTAATTAACCATTTTACGTTGCTAAGCATCATCTTTGCCAATAAATACAAAACCTGGAATAATATATTTTCATTTTAACGATTCCCACGTGAAAAATGAAAATTAAAAATAATTCAAAAGAATGCCGTAATATTTGAAACAAAAATATGGAGTGTTTGTTATTATATATGAAGTATGAATATCGGTTACGTTGAGAGGTTTTCTAGCAAAAATTGCGTTATAATTAGAAGAAAAAATGAACAATAACTATATTATTAAGAAAAGATTTCTAGATGATGGAAATTTGAAAAGGATCCTTCTTGGCTTGGACAAATATCATGTCATAATGGAAATAAAACATGCATTTTCAAGTATTCGTAATAATACAAGGAGCATGAAAGTCAGTAAATAAGGAAAGTAGATGGATAATGACGTCATATTTATTATGAAAAACTGAATTATTTTTTTATCGTTACTAATTAATAGGCTTGAATGTCAGTTAGATACAGATCTGAGTTTTCGGCCAAAATCCACGTTATGATTGCCAGGAAAAGAAAATTAACAAGAATTGTATCATTAAATATAAATTTCTCTGAGAACAAAGTGACGTCATATAGACGTCAACTAAAATATGAATTTTCAAATATGCTTTTAAAGGAGCGTGAATCAATTTTATACTATTTCCAATTAATTATTTTTGAAGGATGGCTGTTAAAACGTTTCACAAAGTCGTTAAAAGTAAAATGGTTTATCAGGTAAAATTGACATTTGATTTTACCCAATTCGTCGATTTCCACGATTTTATTTAGCCCTCCTTTTTCCATTGGTTGCAGTTTCATTTTCGAGATTATTTGGCACAAAATTTAACGTTTTTAAAACTAAGTTATGTCAAGGCCCTTATAACAAAGAAATACCGTATTGACTCCTATGAAATGCGATAGAGTTAGTTAATTATTTACGTTTTTAATTATAGGGAGTGAAATATTTTGTTTAATTAATGCATTTATTCTTGTTTCAATGTTACGTGAACGAAGTCACGGGTAACTGCTAGTATATATATATAAGTAATAACCGGATTCAATAAAAAAAAAAACAGAAAACGAACAACTCAATTGTTAATTAACCTGTTTAACAAATTCATTTGAAAATATATTACAAATCAAAACACCCAGAGATAATATACTTCGTTAGTGTGCTAAAAGGTGTTAAATAAAACAGTAAAAAAGTTTTATATACAAACTATCTACATGTTTCGTCTTCACCGAAGCCATTTTAAAGGCAAATGAGAGTATTCTACAGAAGCACGATCTATAATGCGATAATTTTAAACGCCGTCATTCGCGTATTTCGATTTTTCTTTCAGTTTACTGACGCTATACAAGGTAAAAATAAAATAAAATAACGTAAGTAAGCTGAGGGAGAATGTGAAATACGTGATGATTGCATATAAAATCATTGCATTATGGATCGTGCATCTGTAGAATATTCTCATTTATTCTGAAAATAGTTTCGGTTGAAGCCGAAATATGTAGATGGTTTGTACATAAAACTTTTTTGCTGTTCTAGTTAACATTTGTTTTGCAAGTAACGAAGCATAATTTAAAAAGATTTTACGCATTATTTGCTTTAAACACGTATATAAAAAAAATCACTATTGGTGACGGGAAGGTTCCCTTTTATATTATGAAGTTAATAGATAGCAGTGAAATCAGAATGATTTTTAGAATAATGCAGATAAAAGTTTTGTGATGTCCGCAACATGCCAGTTTAATAATGACTGAAAAGTTGTTGTTTTATATTGTGAAAAAAGTATTATTATGAACATTTGTAGTGTCTCACGATTGTATGGAACTTGTATTGCAATAATTCAAAATGCATCGCCTCAATTAGAATGCTGAATAGATAATAGCTGCAGCTATTTCTTATTTGATTTTTTAATTAAATTCACAGAGTATGATTAAACATTTTTGTGTCACATAAAGGACCTTCTTAACTTGCCTGTGGAATATTCACAGAAAGATGTCAAAAATTAAAGCAATTTTTCTGTCTTTAATTTTGTGCATTACACCATAAAAAGGTTAGAAATAGGTTGTTTTATATTAAAAAATAATAAATTAAATTAAATAATTACTATATTTAATATTTTCACATACATGAGAAAAATTAATGGTTTATAGTCAAACTTTACTCAACAATTATCTATTGTAAAAATAGTAAATTAAATTACATTACACATTTGAAGAATGAAATAGAACTAATGGACAGAATTACTGATTTTTCCCTCCCCAAAATCAGTTCGGGCATTCCAAATATGGCTTGGGTGTCTCGAACTGTATTCGGGTGACACAAGCAAGAGGATAAGGTACATGAGAATGATGCGGCACACACTGGGACAAAAAGCTTTTTTTTTTTTTTTTTTTTTGACACTGACCGCATTGAATGTGCGAAAATCCAAACGATTGTTTTAATATGCCTCATGTGTTTTTTTACGTAGAATCGATTGCTTTCAATGAAAATATCCCAAAATTGAAAATATAATGCTTTTTTAGATATTTATTCAAATATTAAAAGATTTTTTTTAATGCGGTTGGTGCAGAAGTATGTTTCTTTACGTGGAACCTCATTCAATCAAACACGCTAACTCACCTAGGCGCATGTAATCCCAACCTTTCTCACGCCACAAATGCCTACAAATGAGGAATGTACCAACGATTTTGGCGGGATATAGCGTGCTGTTAACTTTACAAGACGAGCATATTGAAAATTGTAAATATTTCAAAAACCTGTATACACACATAGATATAAAAACCTTTTTTTTAATTAGGCTCAGAATATTTCCCACAAGACGAAAAAAACAATTTACAACAATATAAAAAATTTGGACCAATATAACAATTTTGTTCATAAATTATACTGTTAAGAAATTTTCTGTGAAATTACGGAGAATCTACTCGTAATCTGTTATCTTAAGTCTTATGTAAAATTACAGAGATTAGAAAACAGATATTCTGTTAAATAACAGAGAAATTATTCGGTAAATTTACAGAGTCTACTGTAAATTTTTCTGTTAAATTTTTTTATTATTATTAATTATATATTAAGAAAACGCCGTTTCTACGCCAGATATGGGTGCTGTTAGAATTAATTCTAATCGCCGTAACGCAGTACTTTACAAGAATTAGAGCTCCTATATAGGAGCCTTAACAAGAATCGCTTCGACTGCAGATCTGCTGATTCGAACTCGTGTCATCCGGGTGGCGGACAGGGATTACAACCACTATACCATTGGGGCTGCTACTGTCTCGTGCCAAGTATGTCTTTTATGATTTAGTCTGAAAAAAATTATTGTACTTGTAAAGGATTTTTTTTTTTTTTTTTTTTTTGTCTTCTTAAAAAAAAAAAAAAGAAAAGAAAAGAAAAAAGAAAAAATTTTAATGTATTTTTTTTTTCAGCAAATGTTTTCGAGAATTTTTCGAAGTTTTAACACAATATACATATTATATATATTTTTTTTCTCATAATGCGCGAATATTTTTTGAAAAGAATATTTTTTGGAAAGGAATTTTTTTTTTCGTAATAAATAAAAGAAAAATAAATTTAAAGCATATAAGTTATTAAAAAAGAAATGACTTTTAATATTTTCATATATTTAAATTTAGAAGATTAAACTTTTTTTTTTTTAATATTTATGAATTTAGAAGGTTGATATATTTTTTATAACGCATATGTCATTAAAATTCTACGACTTCTAATAATAATATATTAATTTTTTTTATAAATATTAACACAAATTATAAAATGGACTAAAATAATATTGGAAAATTATCTTACCTAAATTGTAAATCCAGATTGAAATAAAAATTTATTCTTTAATTAACCACACTCTCTTTCCATCTTTTGATCAAAGTGATATTCGATAAAAATCCCCGCTAGATGAATTTCCCCTTTCTAAAATATTCTAATTTTTAATAAAACAATTTTTAAACCAATTTTTTTTCTTTAATATTTTTAATAAAATTGTAAAAGAATTTTAAAAGTGTGTATTTGGAATTACAGGTTATAACAAATATAAAAATATCTTTAAATAAAGACACGGAAATCCCTACAGGGGATCTAATATAAGAAAAGGGAAATGTCTGTAAAATGATGACAGAGAAACTCGATCAAATGCATTTAACGGAGAATTTACAGAGAGTCTCGTTTTTTTTCTGTGATTTTGCAGAAATTTTTAACAATGTACTCATTTTTGCTTTTCACCCATTTTTCCTTACTTTTCCGATACTTTTTCTTTCTGAAAATGGAGCTAGACAGTATGTAAGGAAAAAAAAACTATATGGTTTCTCATGCTGTAGGACATATAGAATAAATCTACATAGTTAATAAAACTTCGGAAAATACATAAATTGGTCACCTGTTGTTATAGAAATTCGTCGTTTCGGCACACTGTGCGGCAAAGCAACGATTCAAAATCAATGTTCCAGAACACAACGCTTCACTTTTTCCGCATAGTGTTGTTCAAAGTGCATAATTTAAATTTTAGATTATTCTCATTCTTTATGAAAAAATAATTATTCTACAATTTGATTGCTAATATTTACTGATTAATACCTCCATTCTGATTTTTGAGGAGTAGTGAAATTCCAGTTATCCGGACTAATGTGTTTTAAATTAAATTCCGATAATTGTGTTTAGCATAAAAAAGGGTTATGTTGGGAAATAAAAATTTCTTGAAACCCATTTGTTCAATAAAAACGCAGTGTATGTTTTAAATATGACGACTTTTACTACGAAAACGGGGATAACATGCAGTTAGGTAGTTGTCCAACAAAATTAGAATTAAACATACCAGGAATTTTCCTCAAGTTTTATAAAAATATTTCACACCATAATTTTTATTTAAAACTGTTTTACTTCATAATTTAACTTATTTTTGTGTCATTTATATTTTATTTATTTTATGAAGAAATTTCTGATTCTAATCGAAATATTTCCATTTGACACCGGTCAAATAATCGGTTCTTGGTATATTATGTGTTAATTTTTTTGCAAAAGGGGGAAACTGAATGTATATTTTTCAATTTTTACGCCCATTTTTTTTACGTACTCTTATAACATCAGTTAATACTATTTATAATTACCTCATTTTTCCTTAAAATACCAGTTAGAATTTTTTAAATGCAAAGGAATTCTTTGGAATTTTTTAGATTAAGGGAATATAGTAAAGAGGTGATTTTTAGACGATTTTCATGGTACTTACAGAGGTATTTTGCATACAATATTTGTGCTTTTAATATTCAGTTTAGTTAGCCTTATTCTGAACTACCTTTCTTCACAGCATTTGGCATGATAATAATGCATTTTGTAGTTTTGGAAGAGATATTTTGGTCCATTCCTCTTTAACAAATTTCTAAAGTCCATGAAACGTTGTAGGTCGACGTTTGGATAACGTGCTTTTTAAAAGTCAAAAAGCACGAAAATCCATAGGTGATACATCATCAGAAAATTTAGAAATTATATCATTGAAGGTTATATCCCTAAGACCCGTTTCTCGTTCAATTTTTTTTCCAGAAAATTGACAGTGGATTGTGATATATGGCTGCTTGCTTTATCTTGATGTAGTTCAACAGATTGACGGCCCTGGGGGGAGGGGGAGGGGTAAAGATATGGTATTTCATGTTTGAAGATAGGGAGTAAAATATGTATCTGATAGTATGTGGAGTTGATCTTAACATTTTTCTCTACTCTCTTTATTTTAATTTGACGTTATATGCAGAGCCAGCAACAATCATAAATTCTTTGCTAAAATTTTCTTTAGATACATTGAACCATGTTTTAAGATTTTTTTCTCCTCTTTGATGATAATAAATGGATCTCCTTTATGACAATCATTTAAATAGACCTAATCTCTATCTATTATAACAACATTTTCCCATTTTTCTCCCGATAAATGCTCCTCATAAAGAGTTCTTCATCGTGTTTTACGTTCGGCGATATGTCGTGAAGAAAGACGACGAACATTGTGCTTTTTGGCCTTTTTAAAATTGAAATCAGTGTTTGATTTTGTGAACAATTGACGCTGAAGCTTTTAACGATTTAGCAACAGCCCTTTGACTTGGAGGATTGTCTTTTACCATAAAAGATCTAACCTTTCCAATATTCGAAGAATTCCTTTTACTTACCCATCATACGTAGTATAGGGTAAGTCTTGTAATCGTTTTGAAAATCGAAAAAAATTTTTTGACGGATTTACACGTTTCAGACACTGGAGATTCCGAAAAACATATTTTTAGAAAAAAAATTTTGCCGTCCGTCTGTGTGTGTGTCTGTGTGTGTGTCTGTAAACGCTCTATCTCCCGAAAAAATTGAGATAGAGACTTGCAATTTGGTATGTACTTAGTATGTAATAATGGGAAGAAGCCTATTTCATTTTAATAACCTCGATTAACCGGAACAATTTTTTTCGGACTCTCGAAATATTCGTTCTGATGAAAGGTATATAAAAATTTTCGAAATTGTTTATTTTAAGAAATGAATATAAAAGACAATAAAAAAACAAATTTTGAATAAAGCATGAAGTCGATCGGATAACTAGTTGCCGAGGTATTTGGAATCCTATTTTCCACACTCTTCGATTTTTCATGACCCTGTATTTCATCCAAATTTCACTTCAAAGATATATTTTAATTGGAAATTTGACGCTTAATCAGATGCAATAAACCGCTAGTTAATAGGATTATTATTTTTGGAGTTATAAGGAAAAATCTCTTTCAAGCAATTCAGTAATCGAGCCTTTAAAGTTTGTGACGTCATCAAGCCACGATTTTATTTGAATTGCAATGCATTTTATAAGTAGTTTACACATTTTTATTTTAATATTTTACATTATGCATATCCATGATGGGTAAGTATTACGGTGGCCCCCAACGACTAGTTTGTTTTGGAACAATTTTTCAGATACATAATTGGAACAATTTTTCCACTTGAAGCCAGAGATGCACATTTTTCCCTGAGAATATTACCTACTGAGGGTTTAGATACAGAACAACTATGTCTTTCACAGTGTTTTTAATAACCGAATACCAATAAGTTTCTTCGGAAAGTAGTCTTCCATCCATCGACTCTTTAATAGCGCCATTTTGCATGTAAACAAAAATTTCAGTAGACAGACGAATATAACTTATACTTAAAAAAAAAATTAGGTTTGAAATGTAATATCTCTATGCAGATGAATTTTTTTTTACACCAAAACAAACTCGTCTAAAAAAAGTGCGAACAGTCTCTCTATATTTGAAATTGGGAAATACAGATCGTAAATTTTATGCACTTCGAAATTTTCAATTAAACGTAATATTTATCGTTGGTTTAAATGGGAATTTCAGAGAAATTGTATTTTTAAGAACAAATACATTAAATTCGAATTTCAATGTTTTTATGAGTTTACGTTATATGGATCTGGTTGAGTGGAGTTCTGGTAACTGAAGCTTCACTGTAAAAGCAAAAAAATAACTCGTGTATAAGGATTAGTCAATAAAAATGAGCTCTTGACTTGAAGCACAAAATAGTACTTTCAGAATTTATAAACAAATATGTGAAATAAGTCTTTCTGTAGGTATAGTTGTTAAAACCGTGATAACCTTGTTGCACACCATAAACCCTTGCAGCATTTGTGCCCATAATGCAATGCATGTGTACTTTTATTGTGTCTGTATGCTTTATTATACTATATTTATCACACTTACCATGCGCCGTAGTAGTCAGCTCAGTAAAGAAAAATAATCGTCAGAAAAAGAAAGTTCTTGCATTCTTTCTGCTACGACCACTAAGAGCCTACGCTAGTCACGCGAAGAAACGCTCCAGCTAATGTTAAGTCTATGGGAAGGTTATCGCGCGATTTCTCGCTCGCATTTTAATGCTTTTAAATGATTATTTTTGCATAGGATAGCTGAGGTCAATCTTTAACGTTTTTAGTTTTTACTTTTTTTGATTTTGGTTACGGTTCTTTTTATAAGCGGACATTTTCCATTTTGGAACCGGTTGGAACCGGTTCTGAAAGTGAAATTATCCTTATATAAAAAACTGGAACCAAAACCGAAAAAGTAAAAACTAACAACGTTAAAGATCGACCTCAGCTATCCTATGCAAAAAAAAATCATTTAAAAGTATTAAAATGCGAGCGAGAAATCGCGCGATAACCTTCCCATAGACTTAACATTAGCTGGAGCGTTTTTTCGCGTGACTGATGTAGGCTCTTAAAGGATGATAATTTTTACTTACCCATCATACGTAGTATAGGGTAAATCTTGTAATATTTTTAAAAATCGAAAAGATATTTTTTGGCAGATACGGTTTCTGACACTGGAGATTCCGAAAAACATATTTTTCGAAAAAAAAAATTGCCGTCTGTCTGTGTATGTGTATGTGTGTGTGTGTGTGTGTGTGTGTGTGTCTGTATGTCTGTAAACGCTCTATCTCTCGAGCAAATTGAGATAGAGAATGAGAAGGAGCTTATTGAATTTCAGTAACCTCGGTTATCCGAAACTATTTTTTCGGACTCTCGAAATATTCGTTCTGATAAAAGGTATATAAAAATTTTCGAAATTATTTTTTTAAGGAGCGAATATAAATGACAATAAAAAAAACAAATTTTGCATAAAGAATAAATTCGGTCGGATAATTGGTTGTCGAGATATTTGTAATCACATTTTCCACACTCTTCCATTTTTCATGACCCTGTATTTCATTCAAATTTCAATTCAAAGATATATTTTGATTGGAAAAGATACGCTTAATCCGACGCAGTAAACTGTTAGTTAATAGTATTATCATTTTTAGAGTTATAAGGATGTTTCTCTTACGCAATTCAGTAATAGAGCAGTTAAAGTTTATGACGTCATCAAGCCAGGATTTTATTCGAATTGCAATCCATTTTATAAATAGTTTACACATGTTTTGTCTTCATATTTTATATTATATATATCCACGATGGGTGTAAGTATTACGGTGGCTCCCAACGACTAGTTATGTTTAAGATGAATGATCTTAATTGATGGTCCTAATTATGTACAGTCGATTTTCGACTTTTCCAATATTTTTCATATTTTTTTTAACGAAAACAAGATAAACGTTAACCACATAATTATAAAAAAATTACTCCATGAAACAAAGTTTAAATAACACATGAAAATAATGTACGATATATTGGAATTGCGAGCTCTTATACAGAAAAAAAACTTATTATTTTCTTTTCTTACGTAACTTTATTTTTTCTTTTTTTAAAATTGGAGGCTTTTGAAATTTATAAGGAAAACTTAATTGTTAAAAACTTTTTAGACCGTAAAATTTTAGCATTGTGAATCAATAATTTCCATACGAACAAGTTTTTCTTCTATTAACTATATTACACCAGAGTATTTTATTTTTAAAAAAGGAATTTTCGCATGTCACGATAAAAAGTTTATTTATTTCTTATTCATATTTTCTTTAAGCATGATTTTTTTTAAAATAGAAAACTGGATATTTAGAGCATATTAAACTATACATAGTATTAAGATATTTTTAAGAAACCATTTTCTGTAATGGTTAATAAAATATATTTTTTAATCTAAAGAAAGCCTAAAGATCAATAATGATGATTAATTTTACGATACCTTTTTTCTTTTCTAATTTTATAAAACAAATTTTGATACAAAAATTAAATTGATTACAAAATTATTTTATTTAACTAAATAAAAATGACATGAATTTTCAAATATGAGCTAAACGCAATGCCATATACGATGGTTCTTCTTTACAAAACCAAAAATGCAATTTAATATAAATACAAAAAATGAATCAATATTTTGCATTCTGTAATAATATTGATGAAACTCAGAATTGATAAAATTTGATAATGCCTTTTTTTGGAGAAAAATGAATTCAAGAAGTGTTTCTATTGACAGCTTTTCCGTTAAGATAATATGTTCAAATGATAACAAAATTCTAAACCATAATATCTTAAATAAAAGATTAGCGAAATATAAAAAGGCGCTGTAAAAATATCTAAGAAACAATCATTTATTATCATTAAAATAAACAATATAGATATACATAATAAATACATTTATGATAAATTTGATTATATTCCATATAAATGTCTCAGACACGTTGACGATATCTTTATCATATGGCAACATAAAGATATCTTACAATAATAACTTCTTAACTCAGATTATTAACCTTGATTCTAAAATTAAGATTACTTTGGAAGTTCAGCAGAATGGAACCCTTCCCCTTTTTTGGATGTACTATTAATAAAAACCCACCATAGCATGGAGCGTACTGTTTTAAGAAAACCAATAGCAAATCTACTATCCCACAAAAATGCTCAAGATTCTTTTTCTTTAAATTTTCTGCACTTAGACATTTTACTGAGATCCTTCACAGTCTGTACCTCTGATCTGTTAACCTTATAACTAAATAACATACATTGTTAAATCGCAAAAATATATATAAAGAAAACACTATGTAGAGATAGAAGAAAAGAAACTTATATATATATAAACTTGGTTTATGGCGTCAGATGTCGCCATCCGAAAAATCTACAAGAAACTATTCTATTTTTCCGTTCAAGGGTCCATTCCTCCTCCAGACCTCTATCCCTCATCGCTTTTGTGACATCGTCCATCCAGTTATTTCGTGTTCTTCCTCGTTGTCGTTTTAGATTTTTTTTATAATTAAACGCGATTTTGGGTAGTCTTTCATCACTTATCCTTTTAACATGACCATACCAGACGAATTGCTTCTTTTGAAGATCATCTAATATTGTTCTCTTTATTTTCATCATTTCCTTGATTCTTTCATTTCTTATTCTTTCTATTCTTGATATCCTGCATGATATCCTTAGGGCATCCATTTCCAGAAAAGAAACTTTAATGAACAAAATTCCAAGATATATACTTTACAATATTTTCTTAAGTTTCTTTGACAGCTTTAACTTAAGAAATCCAGTGTGCTGTCTTATTGTAAAACCTCCTATGAAATTAAAAAACATAGTCTGTAAGAAAAATACATCCTATAGGAACCTGGTCACCAGAAGCGATCGAAAAATGCAATATTATATAGGAATGACGAATAAAAAGTTTAAAACTAGGGTGAAGAACATTTAACAGGTATCAAATACGACAAGAAAACTACAGCTCTAGCCAGACATAACATACATAAAATAAAAGTCTTTTCATATTACTTTTAAAAACAGTAAAATAATTTATTCATCAAGATTTACTTCCCTGTTATCCGGGAATCAATAAAAATCTATATTCGCAGCGACAGCATACGGAATGAATCAGCCTCCTTTGAGTTACCTAAATTTTGGCGCAAGATGCTTCATAAGTTTAAAAATAAAGTAAAATAAATCACATTCATAGATGATCATTTTTAGTATAGCTCCTACTTTCGTGATACCTGATATCTCTTGATGTCTGTTTATAAAGTACATATTTCAAATTAATTCGAAAATAGTTTATATATCATTACAGATCTTAATAATGTCAACGTTATAGTGTGTACGAAACTGGTCGGTTTTTTTATTAAAATGATTTTAAGTCTTTTAGTTTATTGTAATAACTTTTAGCATTTGAATGTTATTTCATTTAGAAGGTGTATTTTAAATTGTGATTTATATCAATAGAATGTTGTTTTTATTTTTAACTCTTCTTTCTTTACAAATAAAACAGAAGCACTTATAAAAGGGGAATGCACATACGGGAAAAACCATACTAATGTCTGTGGTAAGCTAAAAGAAAATCATTGTAAATAAACAATGACGATACTAGTTTACTAGAGTTGGGAAAAGTTCTTACCGGCTCCAGCGTCAAAAACTTTGGCCTTTTATGAGTATAAGTGGAAACTCGAGAGATTTTTGTTATAATATCTATGAAACATTCTCAATTGCTCTAATAACGTCGCACGTGTCCGTGGGCTCTGTGCCTCGAGTCAGAACTTTCCATATGGCACTTATATCTATATTATAATGCAAAAGCATGTCCGCGAGTAACGCTGACGTCATATTGACGATGGCGATACCTGACCTATAAATTTCGCTTTTACTGCAATTTTTTTAATTTCTAGAAATCTCACAATTTCAGTTTTTACATAGTCGAATAGGAAAAAAAAATGCATAAAATTCTTTCAAATTAAAAAACTGTTTGTAAACTGTATCTCAATTTATTGACTTTTTTTAAAAATTAGTTTTCAAGCATGATTTTTTTTATATTCATCTCCATCGCATGCAGCCCCTATTACGAAAGTTTGGCCTGTTTGCACTTAAAACAGTATAAATAGTTCAACATTTGTTTCCGGCTAATATTCTATAACAATATTAAAACTTCATCAATAAATAAATTAAATTATAAAATAATATACATAAAACGCAAATTTAACAGACCTGTAATCGAACTATGCGCTTAAACCACTGAAATTATCATAATATAAAGGCTACTGTGAGTAGCGAAATCTTTGGCGATTTCTTCGGATATTAATCCACGGTTTTTACCAAAATAGCGTTAAATTGCAATATTTTGTTGAATAGATAATTCGTATTTTACATATAAAGATGCTTTTTGGTGATGTTAGTTGGCAATCTAAAAAAATATATTAAGTGTAAAAAATCTAGAGTTTGGAAAAAAAATGATTTCGTCTATATTCTGTAATCTGAGAAGCTCGGGTTGAATCCCGTAGTTTTCTATAATATCACGTCAGTATATTCATGAATAATATTTAAAATTTATAAAAATAATTTATTAATAAAAAATACAATGTGTCAGCACTTCTACTTTCCTACAACAAACATGCAAAGCATTTGTAAATGTCCATTTATATGTACTCATGCTTTATAACTTTTTTTGAAGTGAAAACTTCTTTAGGCGCGTTGAGCATTTTTTGAGATGGGAAAAAACCATTGAACTCGCGACACTGTTACCGACACCTCTGTATATTTGAAGTGAAAACTTCTTTAGGCGCGTTGGGCATTTTTTGAAATGGGAAAAAACCATTGAACTCGCGACACTGTTACCGACACCTCTGTATATTTGAAGTGAAAACTTCTTTAGGCGCGTTGGGCATTTTTTGAGATGGGAAAAAAAACATTGAACTCGCGACACTGTTACTGTAACCGACATTGTTACCGACACCTCTGTATATTTGAAGTGAAAACTTCTTTACGCGCGTTGGGCATTTTTTGAGAGGGGAAAAAACCATTGAACTCGCGACACTGTTACTGTAACCGACACTGTTACCTCTGTATATTTGAAGTGAAAACTTCTTTAGGCGCGTTGGGCATTTTTTGAGTTGGGATAAAACCATTGAACTCGCGACGCTGTTACTGTAACTGACACTGTTACCGACACCTCTGTATATTAGAAGTGAAAACTTCTTTAGGCGCGTTGGGCATTTTTTGAAATGGGAAAAACCACTGAACTCGCGACACTGTTACTATAACCGACACTGTAACCGACACCTCTGTATATTTGAAGTGGAAACTTCTTTAGGCGCGTTGGGCAATTTTTGAGATGGGATAAAACCATTGAACTCGCGACACTGTTACTGTAACCGACACCTTTGTATATAAGTATGTACATGTATTGTGTATAGTTAAGTATGAGGTAGGGCGGGGCGGGCACGTCGCGCGCCGCATGTTTGCCTGTGCGCTATTGCACCGCAGTATAGTAAACGGTATAGTAAGCGCAGAAAAATGTAAGCGGTATAGTCAGCGCAGAAAAATGTAAGCGGTATAGTAAGCGGTATAGTAAGCTCAGAAAAATGTAAGCGGTATAGTACGCGGTATAGTAAGCGGTATAGTAAGCGGTATAGTAAGCTCAGAAAAATGTAAGCGGTATAGTACGCGGTATAGTAAGCGGTATAGAATCGCAGAAAAAATATAAGCGGTATAGTAAACGCAGAGAAATGTAAGTGGTATAGTAAGCGGTATAGTAAACGCAGAAAAATGTAAGCGGTATAGTAAGCGCAGAAAAATGTAAGCGGTATAGTAATGCAGAAAAATGTAAGCGGTATAGTAAGCGGTATAGTAAGGGGTATAGTAAGCTGTATAGTAAGCGGTATAGAAGCGGTATAGTAAGCGCAGAAAAATGTAAGCGGTATAGTAACGCAGAAAAATGTAAACGGTATAGTAAGCGGTATAGTAAGCGCAGAAAAATGTAAGCGGTATAGTAAGTGATATAGTAAGCTCAGAAAGTAAGGGGTATAGTAAGCGGTATAGTAAGCTGTATAGTAAGCTGTATAGTAAGCTGTATAGTAAGCTGTATAGAAGCGGTATAGTAAGCGCAGAAAAATGTAAGCGGTATAGTAAGCGGTATAGTAACGCAGAAAAATGTAAACGGTATAGTAAGCGGTATAGTAAGCGCAGAAAAATGCAAGCGGTATAGTAAGCTCAGAAAAATGTAAGCGGTATAGTACGCGGTATAGTAAGCGGTATAGAAACTAAGAAAAAATATAAGCGGTATAGTAAGCGGTATAGTAAGCTCAGAAAAATGTAAACGGTATAGTAAGCGGTATAGAAACGCAGAAAAATGTAAGCGGTATAGTAAGCGGTATGAAGCGACTGAAGTCTGGTTCCCGAATTTTTTGTATGTAAAATAATATGCATTATTTTTCATGTGCAATAGCGCATTAAATGTAAATTGTAATATAATTTTTGTAGTAGTAGTTTATAACAATGAATAAAAAAAACACTTCATTTAAAAGTATTTCCTGCACAATAAAACATTTTCTGACGATTCAAAAAATACACACGTAATTGTTCAAGTTTTCACTTCTGTCGGCACTCCCGGAGTGCAATTTTTATTTTAATTTAAAGCAAGCTGACTTTCAAGCTCTTCAGGAAATATTGAAGCGAACTAAACCAAATCATGTAACAGCTTAGAGTCACCGCAAGTTTTGTTCAACGTACCATCATTTAAAATATCGAAACCGTTGAAGTTACCTATTATGTGACAAATATTTTCATGAAAATTTTCCGATTTTTGATATGTTTTTATTGTTTAGTAAATAGAAAAAAGAACATGAAGTTTAAAATTATATTAAAAGTAATATTGATTGCTTTTAATTAGCATGGAATTTTGTTAATAATCAATATTTTTCTGTCACGAAATATATAATACAGTAAAGATCAATTTGTTGGAAGCCTTTTATATTTTTTAGTCGTTAAACCGCTTCTCATCAGTCAAGAAGTAAAAAGTTTAAAATCATTGTATGCAAAAAATGCCCACTTGCTCTCCGAAACGTTCCAACTAAAAATTTAGGAGGCCACAAAAACTAGACAGTACCCAGGACGCAAAAATATTTTAGCCATGCGCCGGAACATAGCATTTCGTGAATACGAATATCTTAGAAAGTTGTCTTTGCGTATACTTTCTTCAGTATAATCAATTTAGAAGATATAAGAGGAAAATAAAATTCCAATGCTCGTGGTACTACACTTACTATACACAGTACGGAGTAACGCTCAGTAATACCCTTACTCAGTAATATACCAAAAGTCTCGTTATTATCACAAAACGTTGTAACTAATGTTGTATTTGATACAAATTGGGGATGTGTTTTTCTAATTCTTATACTTTTGCAGTAGCTATAGTTTCTTTATTTTTCTTGTAAAGAATCGGGACTAACAGAGGACTGTGCCAAAGGAATAGACTCACTGTGTTCTGTGGAATGTTGAGAGTAAATCATCATTTATAGTCCAACGCAAGCACTGACGTTAAAGATCACGTGCACGCATCAAAATTGATGACATTACTATGTTGAAAACACGCGGATCACACTAAATGCTTGACATGCTACTCATGTATAGCAGAACACAGAATATCGCTTTTAACTCCTAAGGAGCGTATTGAAAATGCTGATGCACAAACATTAGCAGGAGATTTAGCAATAGGCAACACACATCTATATCAAATACTTAATTAGTTTTAACGTTCTGTAATGGTAAAGGTACTTTAAAGATTGTGCTTTTAACTCTTTTCAGAATTTATGAGTAAAGAAAATTGTCACCTCAGTAATTTCCCCCTTACTAATCGAAAGTACATTCGAAAATGTATGTAAAAATAGTGTGAAATTTAGAAAGAAATTCATCACTAAAACATATTTATCTAATCGGTCGTTATTGGACTTTTTCTAAAATATTTACATCAATACTTAGATTATATAAGAAATATTATAATGGGCTTTGAAATGCATTATTATCTATATTAATAAAAGGAACTTTTTATCTCTCTGTGTGGGGTGGGGGTGGAAGGGTTGTTTGTTGGTGATGGCTAAGGAAATCTATAGAACGTAGAGGACTGCAAATTTTGATTAGGATAGACGAAGACAGGTCAGAGTGCACCTGTGCCTCCACTTTTCAATTTTTTGTTACTATTTTACTTTGAGCAGAGTATTTCGCGTATTTTTCCTACATTTTACGTTCACCGGTGATTTTCACACTTTCATAAAAGCAATACAAATCCAATTTTTCAGAAAATTACAGTAAAATTTGTCCTTTTTTCGATAAAGTTTATTCAAAATTGGTTAGCGATTTATGAAATTTTTGCAATTATTTTAAGTGCTCATTTCGCCGAAAATGGGATTTTTTTTTTTTTTTTTTTTTTTTTTTTTTTTTTTATCAACCAATTTCTAATTGATACTTTATCCATGCAATGTTATACTTTATATCCCAATATTGAACAGACATTTGTTAATCGTTTGAAGAAAAAAAATATGTCACATAAAGAGTAAAATACACTTTCTCTATCAGTTCAGCATACAAAATTAATTTATGTATAATTTGTCGTCTAATCGTCCCGTAAAATTCAATTACTTACAACAAAGTAATAAATAGTACGAATGGCTTTTTCTGTGTAATAGATATTTTTACTCATTATTACAAAAAATCATGAAACAAAATTTAAAAAAAAAGTCTCATATTTTATCATCATATTAACCAATAACACAAATGTAAAATTGTAACATTTGAAGTATCTTTACGGTGCATTCTGACTAAACTAAAATAAATTTAAAATGTAAAACATGCTTTTTATTTCAAAACCTAAAAGGACATTTCAAAAGATTTCTAAGTTGTAATTCTAAGTTGTTATTTTCGATTTTAATTTTAAGTTATAATTTTATGGCAAAATGTACATTAATAAAAAATATATTGCAGGGATAAAACAATTGTACTAAAAAACATTAATTTATGATAAATTATGGGACAGATGAAACTGATATTTTCGCAATAAATTCTTATTCGCCCAAATTCTGCTCTGAAAGTCTTATTACTATGATTTTAAAAATCGAATGGGAGTTGTAATACAGTTTTCTTTTACATCTTCCGAAAGAGATATGTTTACTCGACACTGTCTGTTTTTGTCCAGAATAATAATAAGGTTCTGGTAAGCAAATACAAATGGTACACTGATCTCAGTGACAAATCATACAGTAGGAACTGCTATTATCACCTGATGTCATTGAATAAAACATTTCTTTTAAGACGGCTACATATCAGCAAATAATTCGCTATGAAAAAAATAACAGTTACAGGAACGATTTCATATGTTTTGTTGAGAATAGTTGAATATTTAAGAAGATAACACAGGATAGACTTTAGTAATTTCTATTATAAACCAGAAATAAATCGACAGTACTTGTCTGTTATAGGGGCCTTGGAAAAATAGAGAAAATGACCTTGGCATGAGAGGAAATTTTTTCATACATATTTTCTGATTACCTATTCACTGTTTCATACACACCACCAGTTTTTTTCCCCAGTTTTTATGTAACTCGGAAGAGTATATTTCCGTTCATTGTTATATTATATTTTCGTTTATGGTTATATTATACTATAGATATACATTTTTGTTACAGTATAGTTAAAGGTATCTTCTATATTGTTTACACGTAATAATATTTTAAAGTAAAATTTCTAGAAGGTGAATTTTAAACTGTGCTACGCATTTTCTAACTGAACTAAGATTTACCATTCTATGCACTATATACACAAATCTATAGATCATATACAGAGCTGTACAAAAGACTAAATTTTGGATATTTGGATATTTTTCCGAATATTGTTGGTAATTCCTAAAATTGGGTTTTTAAATATGTTATTCCAAATCGTTTACTTAGATATCATTAAAACGGTAAAGATTGGTAAAATTATTTTCGAAGTGTTGGAAAGTGTTACATAATCTATGCTTAACGCTAATCTAAAAATTACATTTTTTTTTTGTTTCTTTACCTAAAATTTCTTTCAAAAGTAATTAGCAGAAAAATTATCAAAAGCCTTTTTTTTGGCGGGGGGGGGGGGGGGCGTTAAAATTTCTTTTCAAAAGTATGGAGTGCGTAAATTACGTGAACACGCAAGTAAATATGGAAATTCAGAAATTCAGAAAAAAATGGATGTTAAATCATATTTTTTTTCGTATGATGGATTTTGTTTAAATAATGTCAGTAAAAACCAGGAAAGTATTTTATATCAAATTTCATGGCCAGAATGAAATCTAGGAAGGCGTAAGTTTTTACAAATCTGAAGTCATGCAACTTAAGCCGCGTTTTATATTATGAAGAACATAAAATTGAAATAAGCTCAACTAAGATTTTCTTTTTTTTTTCAAAAGGCCCGTGCAAGCAATTTTTAAACATATCACAGTAAAAATCAATACAGGTATGTAACAAATAATAAATACTTAGAAATACAAATTAAAAAAAAAAAAAAAAAAAAAAGCTTCTTACTTCTTTCGTTGTTGTTTTTCAAACGGAAAATTTAAACAGTTTTTCTCTTTTTCTCGCCAGGGAGGGTACGGCCCAAATTTAAAGTAATTTTTAAATTTTTGAACGTAAAAGGAAAACAAAACTAAATATTGTTCTTTACCTGTGGGGAGGTTAGAGAGTACAGCCTCCCCTCCCCTCCTTTCGTGACACTCACGTAACATATTTTCCCTCCAAAATGATAGAATATTTCCAAAGAAAAATAAAATACAATCCTAAAATCTTTGCATCATTAACTTAGCCGTATGTACATTTTTACGTATTGATATTTCTCTTTCCATGTATTCCAATATTTGGTACTTAACTATGTGAACATGGCACAAATTAATTCTACTTCTTTTATCAACGAATAATGAATACTGTCATTATGATTGTTTGCACTGTTTTGCTCACATATATCATGCACAATTAGACGTGCTTTTCTTCTATTTGGAAGAAACTAAATCTGTTCCAAAACTCCTAACAATTTTATCGATTTATATATGTAGAAATTACTTCCGCTACAGCACAAAATTATAGTTTGATGAAAGAATCGTAATATGTGCATCGATTCATGTATATTGAGAAAAAACCTGCCCCACATATATTTACGACAGATTATTAAATGACATTTTGTTAATATTTTCCGCCTTTTTTTGTTTGGTTATAAAATAAGAACACAGACAGTTAATTTAAATTATAAATTATTATAATAATTTAAGTATAATCATTTAACATAAAAACTTTATATAATAGTAAATCCGAATACAAATATGTATTTATATTGAAAAGAAAGAATCCGATCCATTGGTAATTAACTGTAGAGGAATGCACAATTTGCTACCCGAAAGCCGTTTACACACAATATCATTTCTTTAAGGAGTAATGCCAGTTTTACCCATTCAAAATTTCGAAAAAAATGTTCGCTTAAGAGGGACAACAGTTTGAAAATTTCCCTTTTAAGTAGCTTTCATTACAAAAAGCTACCTATTGCAGCGGTTCGGAGGAAAGCAATTCCAAACAATTTTGATATATTTTCACCGATCATAACCTCCCAGATTCAAAAACCACCCTCCGTTCGAATGTTGATTTATATATATAAGCAATTTACTACTTAATATTTTAAAGCAGATATATGATTTAACGATAAAACATAATAACCAACATTGCCTAAAAAACAGTTTTCAGCTTATTAATAAAATACATAATATCAATCCGGTAAAATTCATAAAAACATTGGATTTTAATGATTTATTTAATAACATTGATATAAAAGACTTGCATAAAACAATGTGTATATTATTTAAAGAATTTAAATCTCAATTAAAATTAAAAGATCATATTTCCGTAAATTTTTTAAAAACTTTATTAAACTTTACATTACATAATAATTACATCATATATGACAATATTATTTATAAACAATGCCAGGCAATACCGCAGGGTGGGACTGCTTCTAGTATTCTCTCTGACCTTTACTTATATTATTATGAAAGAAATATTGGTCCGAACAATGATTATGTATTTTATCGCTATATTGATGACATTATCATTTTTTATTTCAATGATAAAAATTGCACATCACCACTCAATTTTTATCCTAATCAGCTTACATTAAGCGAAAATGATTTGATTAATAATAATATAAATTTTCTTGACTTAAAAATTAATATTAATGATAATTATAAATTAATATTTGATATTTATGATAAAAGATTTGACTTTCCATTTAACCCTCTAAGCGTGTGGAACGTAATATTCCGTTCACTAAGCTCCAGGTTTCACTGCAATGTATGCAATGTTTAAGATAATATAATTCTATAGATTTAATGAATTTTCAAAACATTGAAAAATGATTAATACTCTCAAGGGTTACATTCATATTTGTAATCAAGTTTAGTTATATTGCTGAAAGAATGATATTTTTTTAGCATTTAACACAAAATGCCGTGAAAACAACATTACAATTTTACCCTTTTTCAAAACGCTCAGAGGGTTAAAGTAAATATTTTTACCAATTTTGCTTCATGTTTACATAAATCAATTTATAAAAATATAATTATCAATTACCTTCATCGTATAAAATATCTATGCTCAGATATAAATAAAAACAAAAATATTAGATTTATACGAAATCAAGCAAAACTATATGGTTATCCTATTTTTTTGATAAATTCAATTATCAACTCTTTTAAATAACATTTATTACATTATATAAATATAAACATGTTATGTAATAATTTATTTTGTTTTAGTGTGCGATAAAATATAGCAAATGATATAGCAAATAATACAATTAAAACATATATAAGGACTATTATTAAGCTGGTTGAACATTGTTTACTCTTTATATAGTCATGGTGAATGTGCGTTTAGCCGATCACTTTTATATTAAGTGATACTAATGATCAGTTATAAAAAGTCTATAAAATGAATTGTGATGTTCATGGAATTTTGGATAATTATTGTGAGTAAAATATTTTATCCATTCTTTACAAGTTTTTTATTTCCAATTTTACTATTTCCAATTGTTTTCTGGTAATAATACAGTATACCTGGATGAATATACTGATCTTAGCATAAATGCCAGTATATTTATGAAATACTGTATTATTTTTAAAACACGTGTGGATACATCCAGGCTGATGATTATATCTACACGTGTTTTTTCATATCCAATTCTAATTTAAATCTCTTGTCATCCAATTTTCCATTATATTTAGTTCATATTTCATTTCAAAATCCATTTGTATTCACTTGATATCAACTGCAAATTATTAACATTTTATGGTTTATTATATAATTTTTTTTTCTCTCCCTCTTTTTAAATATTCTTCATATTTTCAGTATTTTTGGCCAATTACCATTGAAGCAAATGCTATGGTAAAATTATGATTGCACTTGTTAATTTATTAACTATGTGGTATTCTGTCTACATTTTATTACTAATTATCTCTTAGGAGATTTAATTAGAATGTTACAAGAACTTGATATGTTTTTTGAAATTCAAAGATATTATAATTTTATATACAGTGGCGGACAAAAAAACTGCATCACCTGCGAAAAAGTGGAAAACGCTGCAAATAATGTTTTTCAAGTACAGGTATTATGGAAGGATGATATTTTTACGATAAAATACAGTTGTAGGATTAATCTCAATTAAATTTTATTGGGATTTATAAATTATTTACACATAAGTATTTGGAAAAATGGAAAAAAGTGAAAAACGCAATGTTTAAAAAAACTTGGAACAAAGTAATAGATGCACAAATTCTGTAGTTAATGCAAATTCTACATAACTGCAATCATATTACATATACTTAGATGTGTATACATGCATAAGGATCACTTCAGTATTTAGTAGATCATCCACGACCTGAGATGGCAGCCTTGCAACGGTCCGGCATAGAATATATCAATACTGAATGTAATCCTGGCCAATTTCATGCAACCAGACCCTAATAATACTTTCCTGCAGCTTTATCTTAGTAGCAGGCTTCTGAGCAGCATTTTTTTGTACCCATTATATGCCAAAAATTTTCAATGGGATTCAGGTCAGGACTATTCCCAGGCCATTCCAAAACTTTAATACCAGATTTTGTCAGGTAAGCCGTCACCTAAAAGGGGGAAATTGGGTGAAAATTACTTTTCCAATATTCTTAATGTTATGGATATTAAAACTTGTAAATTAGGCAACAAAATATTTCATGAATAAGTTAGATTGTACTTACCGATTTCGCTGTATGGCAGGGTGCAGGGTCCTATTGAAAAATACAATTTCTAGCACCTTTAAAATGATCCTTTATAGCTGGTTTTAAACACTCCTCCAAAATCTCAGTATAAACGGATGCATTCACAGTTCCAGTAATAAGTTTCAGACGTCCAACTCCTTTGCTGGATATACATCCCCAGACCATTTGGCTGACTGGGAATTTTACAGTAGGCGATATGCAGTCTGGATGATAAGATTCACTTTTACGTCTCCGAACATACCGCTTACCGTCTGATCCACGTAGGTTGAATTTTGATTCGTTCGAAAAAATTACTGAATCCCACTGAACCTTTGTCCATGAAATATGCTCTTTTGCCCAAGAAAGTCGTTTCTGCATCATTTTCTTGTAAGTAAAGGCTTTTTCTTTGGGCGATAAGTATGCAAATCTCATTCCACAAGGCGTCTTTGGATAGTTCTTGTGCTTAAATTAACATCACAGACTTTCTCAAATTCAACTTTTAAGCGAGGAGCACTTGCATGACGATTACTTAGAGACATCCGTTTCAGATATCGATCATCAGGATTTGTAGTCAGCCTCTTTCGTCCCGATCCAGCCTTTCTCTCAACATTACCAGTTTCACGCTCTAATTTAATCGTCCTCCAAACTGTCAATTGATTGCAACCAATTTTTTTAGTGATCACACGTGTCGAATAGCCTTCTTTAACTAAAGCAAGTATCACACTTTTTTTTTCTTGCGTCAATTGAACATACGAAGCCATCATTTGACTACTTAAAGAACAAGACAAATGAGCTTTTTTCCCCTTTGCCGCACTATTTTTAAAAATTTGATGGCGCAATACTTCGTAAGGGGTATATTATCCAATAGGAATGTAGAATATCTTATCTTGCTTTGCAGCAACTAAGATTAATTTATTTGGACGAAATAACTCATTAGCATTGCAAAATGTTAATTTTTCTAGGTGATGCAGTTTTTGTGTCCGCCACTGTATATATATATATATATATATATATATATATATATATATATACCTGACATTTATAATGCTGTAACTCTCTTATTTATGAATCGATTTGGATGTGACTGAATATGTGTATAGGACATACCAAGGTCTCGACCGAGTTCGTTGGCCAGCTTCATCCACCATCTTGTTTCAAAATGGCACCCAGTTAAAAAAATTTAAGTTTTTAAAAATTTAAAAAGATGTACCAAAAAATTATAAATTAAAAAAATTGTTTCCGTTAGGTAATAGAACGTGATACAAGGATTCAGGAACATTTTCTTCTTTTGGCTTTATGTTAAAAAATGGCTGAGATATGGCAGTTTGAAATTCTAGGGTGGCTGAGATCTTGAGACAATCTGATATTTGTTATGCTGTAACTCTCTTATTTATGAACCAATTTGGATGTGACTGATTATGTGCATAGGACATACCAAGGTCTCGACCGAGATCGTTGGCCAGCTTCATGTGCCATCTTCTTTCAAAATGGCGGCCAGTTAAATTTTTCTATTTTTAAAAAAATTCAAAAAGATGTATAAAAGTTATAAATTGAAAAAGTTTTTTTCCCGTTAAGTGTTAGATCGTGAAACAACGATCCCGGAACTTTTTTGTTTTGGCTTTATCTTAAAAAATGGCTGAGATATGGCAGTTTGAAATTCTAGGGTGGCTGACATTTTGAAAAAATCTGATTTTTGTTATGCTGTAACTCTCATGCTGAATGCATTCAAATTCAGTATTAACGAAAACCGGGATTGAATCTTTTATAATCGAGTTCCAAGCATTTTACCTTCGGGTGTTTGAGTAAAATGAGTTGGATTTTTAAAAACATGGACTATGAAAGCTATCTATTCTTTCCGGTACAGGGCGGAAGGACTTTTTTCTTCTTTTTTTCAATTTTCTGATAGTTTATGTTTATAGTGTCTAGAATATAGCACAGAATCGTTTTTCGAAATTCGAATTATTACAAAATTTATTGCGACAAATATGCTGCTAACTGCCGCTAACCTAAACTTTAAACTTTGAAAACATTTATCTCAAGACGATATTTTTTTAACCAGGCTTCTTGGATTGCTCAAGAATCGCTGGAAAGATTTCCTTAAAATTGAAAATTTTTGTTTTTCTTGGGTTCAGAATTGAATTCTCTAATATACCGTTGTGTAGGATTTTTGTTTTGTTATATATTTTTTTATTTTTCGATTTTTTACAAGCCTTTTAAAGCCATATTCAGGGAACAAAATTGATTTTTTTTTCAATGCCGCCATTTTCACAATTATTTAATTTTAAAAAAAATATCTTACTCTAAGCCATAGCGAATACAATAAAAATTAACTGCATTAAGATTCATTTCTTTCTAATGTTTCAAGAATGCTTGCAAGCGACCAACTAACATTGTATTTTCAGAACACCCTCATTTACATCGATGCCAAGTACGAAGTAATCATTTTAAAAAAAATAGGAAACATTCTCTAATTATAACTTAATATATTACAAACCTTCCAAAGAGTTTACTCTTTTACTGAAATCCACTAAAATTTCCTACAATATTACCTTTATTTTGACGTTAAAATTGCGTTCTCCGCCCCCTTAAAGTACACTTTATACAAGCAAAAATTATACTTTATTAGTTAGAAATCGATATTGGATATAAAAGGGCAATTTCGGAGCTGTAGAAGAACATAACGTGTTACAGTAATGGAAACATATATTGATTTTTTCTTATAAAACATTTTTTTAATCAGTAGACACTCTAGCTTCGTCAATTTTCAATCCATCAACTTGTTCCCTTTGTAGATAAAGATCAAAGTTGAACAAGTTGCTCCAACAGTGTGAAATGTATCTACGCAAGGATTTCAACAAGAGATCTTGTATGTACGTGATAATGTTGAATGTAATGTAAGTTACATGTAATGTTCTAACACTGATCTACACAGAATGATATCCAACCTGACACAATTCACTCACTTAATCTTCACCTAAAAGGAATATAGTATTTCGGTTTAACATCTTTTATATACAATCAACTTGAACCTTTTTTTAAATAGGTCGCCATATATTTTTCTAATGAAAAAAGTAGATTTATTTTCGAAATAGGGGTTCTCCGTCAGCTCAAGAAACGAAAATTTTAGTTGAAATTTTATATTAAATTTTAAATCGATGCCATTTTAGTAAAAATGCATATATTTTAGAAACGGCTGCGGGTTTTACTAGCTTTTGGACTGAAAAAATATTTTTGTTTCGTTTCATTGTTCCAGATCAAGTCTACGATGAGTTATCGTTCCCAATACTTGACCCACCCCTTTTTTCGAAACGCTGTCGCCCATCAGCTGTAAAGCCATCATTTTTTAATGTATCTAATAAAACAAAGACAATTTTCTACTTTCATACGTCTATATCAGGGCTGTGTCCAACTTGGCGCTCGCTTGTCACCAGAAAAGTCTTACAGAAGTATTTGCCTTATTTAATTGGAGATATTCGGAGATTACATAAGGCAAATATTTCTGTAAGAATTTTCTGGTGAAAAGCGGGCGCCAGGTTGGACAGCCTTATCTATATAAATCTATCTATATCTATCTTATCTATATCTATACATCGGTGATCCAAAAGTCACAAAAGAAGTAAAAATTAATAAAAGTAATAATTCGAAAAGTATAGCAGAATGCGGTTTTTATAGAAATACACAAAAAAGTTTGGGATCTTTTAGGGGATAGAAAAGTACATAGTGTATGCAGTTTTTTTTTTTTTTTTTTTTAAACTTCATAGAGTTAGAAGACTTCAAAGTTTGAGCATGCTACTGTTAAGAACCTACACTAATCCCGCGACGACTTTCGCAATCTAATTTTTAGTCAATGGAAACGATCTTTGCAAATCTATAATTTCCATTTCAATATGCGAAAATGATTCATTTTGCATAAGACATAGTCGGTCTATCTCTAACCTTGTATCTTTCTACATTTTTTGGTATTTTGGTTGCAGGTTCATTCGGAGGACACGTTCATTTTTGGAATCAAGTAAGCATTTTTCACCCAAATTGACAGTATCCTCACAATAAAACTGCAATAAAATTTTTAACAAAAACGAAAAATCATGTATCAGTCATAGATTATGAAGCACTTTCCAACACTAATAGAATATTATCAAGAAAATTATTTTTTTCATACAATGAAGTGAATAATAATCAATTTAAAAAACGTATAACTCAGTAAAAATCCATATTCAGCAATAGCCATCCATAACTAGTAATGTTTGTGAATTCTTTTCTGCAGCACTGTATATGATGTATAGAATGTATACCCACCACGCAATACTCTAAAAATTAGGTAAGTTTAAAAATGCATACCACAGCGGAAAACGCACTGCTAGCAATTTTTGATCATTGTCAGTCCTTTAACAGAATTGTTTTGTGCACAGTAACGGAATTTGTAACAGAATTGTCTCCGTAAATGAACGATAAATGCTACGCAGTGATCATTTTAAAATTCATTATGTTTGAAGTGTCATAATATCATTAAAATGCACCGCAAACGATTTTTTCCTATAGATCATAATATGATGGAATTATTTTGTGCGCCCCTGTAATTCAACTATAAATACAGAGGATGTTTACACATATTAGGAACGATTTTGACAACAAAAATAAAATTTAGAAATTGAAACAATTATTTTTTAGCATGTTCTATCTGGTAGCCCTTTTTGTGGACTATCATACTGCTGCAGGATTTCCAAGATAGTACGGCGCTTTTTGTAAAAGTGGAAGTGGAGTTTTGTTCCATTCCTCCACCACATATTTCCAGAGTCCACTGAACGTAGTTGGTCGGCGTTTCACAATAACTTATTTTATTAGTCCAAAAACACAGTAATCCATTGGTCAAACATCTGGGGACTTGGTTGCAATATGATTAAATTGTATATATTTGATTCCAATTTTTCTCGTCAATTTTTCGAGAAATTCGACTGTATTTTTGGATGTATGGCTGCTCTCTTTATCCTAGTGACCTCAACACTTTTAACGTCCGTAGGATAAAGTTTTGGAATTTCTTCTTTAAAAGTAGGAATTAGATCATTGTTTTGATGATAAGTAGAGTAAATTTTCACATTTTTCTCAAATTGTCTTATCGGGTCATTCCATGCAAAATGAGCAACAATTAAAAAAAGTCGTGGCCACACAGTAACCGATTTTAATAAAATTTGGTACACAGATTCAATTCATATTTAAATAGAGCTATTCAAAATATCTTGACAAAAAAATAAATATTTTGGAAGTTCTGGACATTTAAAGAACGTGTGACTTAGAATGGCTTGTATGGAATCGTTCAAAGTTGCAAGTTTAAAGTTCCGTATCTTGAAAATTATTTAACATACATAAAAAATTTTCATAATATTGTAACCCATGGACAGTTATTATCATATTTATTTAGTAATAATATTTTCGTAACACCATGTTTAACCTTAAATTGGTTGTAAAAATTGAAAAATTGAAAATTTTGAAAAAATTTAAAGCGTTAAAAAAGTCGAAGAAATTTAAAAACATATGTGAAATTGATGTACGATGTAATGTTACACATGAAAACCAAATTTCTCAAATTTGGAAGTTGCCATTTATTTTCTTCATCTTCAAAATAGCTTAGAAACTTAAAAAAAAATTTACAAAATCACAATTTTCCTCTTATGTATATTAAAAAAATCAAATGAAGGAAAAACCTGACATTAACAATATTGCAGAAACATAAAGTTCAAAAAGCCCATGATATGCTGAAAAAAATTCAAGATTGCCTTTTGATTCCTAACATAAGAGAAATAAGTTCAGAAAGGTAATATTTGTTATTTCTTTGGGCTATTTCACTTCAAATTTGTGCACCGTTCCATGCTTTTCTGCCATCTTGCAAAAAAAAAAAAAAAAAAAAAAAAAAAAAAAATGTAGTGCGGCCATCTATCCGGAGCTTTGATTACTATATAATTGTTTACCCCGTTTAAATCAATAATTTATTCTACTCTAATTTAAAATATTGTTGAGGAAAAATAAACTGAAGGCAAGAATGGAAGTGTCTATATTTAAAATATACATTTTTATCTATAACGTCAAATAATTTAAACATTTTAAGATGTTTCTTTCGTGTTCAAATAATAGAAAAATTGAATTTTTTCCCTCTAAATTTTTCATTATTTATTTTTTTCTCATTAAGGAATAAAAAGGCAAGAATGAAAGTTTCTATATTTAAAATATATACTTTTATCTATAACGTCAAACTATTTTTAAAGTTTAAGACCTTTCCTTCATGTTCAAACAAGTAATAGAAATATTGCATTTTCCTCTCAAAATTTTTCATTATTTATTTTTTTTTCTCATTATGAATAAAAGGACAGTTACGAAATCACTCAAATCTGTTACTTATTATTCATTCTTAATTATAAATAATTTTTGATATAGTCTTTCCACTCCTACGGCTAATAATGAAAATTGAAATTTCAAGCATATACACAACCTCGATCTTATATCAACTTTTAATGTAAGTTTTAGTACTTAAATAAACAATCCTGAAATCTGCTATTTTACATTTACTCATAAATAAATATGATTTACTTATACGCTGAATTTCATTAAAATCTATGACATGTCAGCCACAGCTGATTTGCTCATTTAGCATGGAATGACCCTATCTTTAATTTTTCGTTGTAAGGGATTCCAGCAATCAAAATAAATCCTTTATAGAAACTTTCTATGCAGTGTTTGAAACAAAGTTTATAAAGTCTGTTTGACCTCTTTTCCGGTAATAAATCTGTCAGGCTTTCACTGACAGCAGCGGTTTAGAACTATTGTTATGTGTTATTACCTTTTTGTGTCCTTATCTACTGTGTACTTAAGTTTTAAACTAACGTTCCTGTCCTATCTGAAATCTTAATCCGAGTAGGGGGTGACCTGATATGAGTGGAAATAATGTTTAGTATAGTGAAGGGAGTTTTTCGATTGTCATTGCAAGTCCATAGATAAGACAGACTTCACCCATTCTCTAAGATGAAAGATACACCATAAAGGGATTAGATGCTTGCAAGGGGAAAACCCTTGCGAACAGGGGAACCAGCCCCGTTTACGAATAGTGCTCGTGTGGTGACAGGAGGGAGAGAATAGTTTTAACGTGGGGAGAAATGAAAGGTTGTAGCAGAGAGTGAGCTCTGGTACACGTGTATTGAGAGAGATCTCTTGGAGTGGAGAGATAAAGTGCTTGTGAGATTAATAGTAATCTCTGGAACTGTGAGTTAATTAACATAGCATGAGAGAAGTATCGCGTAGCTTAGCAGTACACAGAACGTATTTTCTGTATTTTATTTAATGTGGAACCGGATCAGCTATATCCGAGTTTGTAAGTGTAAATATTGTCTTGTTATTTGTAAAGACGGTGTAAATAAATTATTCGTTTAAGTTTAATTGAAAGAGTTCGTCTTTTTCTCAATATACCTCTCATAACGTGACCGATATCACGTAGTCATATCGGTGTTGGCAGAATACTAAAAATACCGGATTATTCTTCAAAGGTGGGTGGACTTAGAGGGAATCCTGCAAATGGTGGCAACGGGGGGATAGAATCGCCGAAGACCAATGCCAGCTAGCCGTGTTACAGAGTGTTTATGCCGGATCGTCCAGTGGAATTATTTGTGCCCTATCGTCGTTACAGTGAAGTGAACTAATGTTTGTGCCCTATCGTCGTAGACTAGTGCCAGCTAGCCGTGTTACAGAGTGTTTATGCCGGATCGTCCAGCGGAATTGTTTGTGCCCTATCGTCGTTACAGTGAAATGAACTACATTGTTTGTGCTCTATCGTCGTTACAGTGAAGTGAACTTATGTGTATTTCATCAAAGTAACTCTAAAGTGCGAAATATTAAAATCATCGTGGATCAATTTGTGCGTAGAGGAGTGCCCCAGCGGATAAAGTATGAGGTAAGGTGTTTTGATAATTTTACTGTACTGACATTCTCGAACCTACTGTTTTTTGTGTAATTGATGGTAATTTAAGTTAATGTTGTGGGTATTATTAATATTAATGTTGTGGGTAGTTTATGATAATTTATGTGCAATATAATAATTGTGCTAAATCAAATGAGATATTAACAACCATTTTACACTATTATTTTAAGAAAAGGAGGCAATATTGTTTACTAAAATTGATTTTCTAAATTTTTTTTAATGAATAAGATTAATGATTGAAATTAATGCATTGTGTTAATAGTTGGAAGGGATAATTGAATTTTCTTAAATTTAAATTATTATTAAAGTAATATTTAAATTAAGTGATATTGTTTTAAGTTTGAAATATTGATAGTAAATGAGGAAGGCGAATTTGTGTAGTATTTAAATTAAATTGAAATAACCTTCAAGGAAGAATTTAAGGCCAAGAGAAAAAAAAGGGGGGGGGGCTGTGATTTTACTTTTTAATATGAGAACTAACTTTGGAAATTGAAATATTTTAGTGAGATTAAATTTAGGAATTTATGTGTATTTTATGCAAATTTTTGTTAGGTGGATATCTCTATTTAGTGATTGGCAGCAGTGTTTTTATTCAACTTGCAACGTATCAGTATTATTGTGTAAATTGTCTTTTATTATTTAATTGTATAAATTTAAATCTGTATTGCATAGTAATCAAATTGAAATTATTTTACTTTGTTATTGAAAGCAAATTGTGGGGTACCATTGTTTAAGGAAATTTATCAATTTATTATTATTTATTTGAAATGTGTTAAATAATATAATATGTAGAGGTAACTTATGAAGGTAGGATTTGAGGAAGTATTAATTTGATATTGTGCTTAAGTATTGTTGTAGGGTGGTAATAATTGTCGGTAGAAGGTATGGCTTTTTTACTAAAATTAAAAAGGGTGGATCTTCAGACGATATGTGAAGAGTTAAGGATTAAAGTCTCGGAAGATGATACCAGGTTTCAGCTTAAGAAAAATATAGTGGAGAGGGACGAATATGAAGAAGGGGCCGTTATGGAATTATCTAGCACTATTGCTACGGAACGGTTAGAACAAGAAACGTTAGTAAAAGAGGAAAAGTTAGAACGAGCAAAGTTAGAACGAGAAAAGTTAGATACAGAAAAAAGGTCTGAGAAATTGAGATTGGAACATGAGTTAGAGTTGAAAGGCTAAAAATTCAAAGTTAGGCAAATAACTCTAATGGGACTAGAGAATCTAATCATGAGAGTAGCTTAGATAAATTGATTAAAAGTGTTAAAACTTTGTCTATCAAAGTTCCAGAAGGGACTGAGGGATGGAATCTGTTTTTTAACAGTTTAGGACGAGCATTCCAAACAAAAAATGTACCGGAAACCCAGCAGGCTGAAATTCTATTAAATATGTTAGGAGATAAGGCCGATAATTTGTTAATTTATACTACTATGGAACAAATTGAGAGTTATGAGAAATTAAAGGAATTAGTTGAAGGGAGCACGAGCCGACACCGAAGGCGTGTTTGGAAAATTTTAAGAAGGCTAGAAGGAATCAAAATGAAACTCATGTATTATTTGTATCGCGTTTAATAGCAACGTGGGAAAATTACTGTAAGATTAGAGGTGCAGATACGTATGAGAAGGTTAATCAGTTAATTGTTACGGATAAGTTGTTAAATACTTTAGATGAGGAAACCGCGACGCATATTGGATTAACTCAGCAGAATAATTGGTTAGAAGTTTCTAAAATTGCTAAAGAATGTGATAATTATTTCGATGCTAAGCACAAATCTTATGTGGTTACGTATAAAAGTTTTAAGGGTAAAGATAGTTACGTAAACTAGGAAAAATTTAGACCAAAGGAGGAGAACTTAGTAGTAATTGGAGACAAATGGGAATAATGAAGTTAGTCCATTTTCGGGTAGAAAACCGGAATATAAGAAACCTAACGATGCGACGCCTACTTGTTTTAAATGTGGTTTAAGAGGCCATTACCAACGATTTTGTACGAAAGGAAATAATGAAGGAAATAAGCAGGTTAATAAGGGACAAGAATCAAGGGTTAGTATAAATAATGTCTCGGTGCTAGGAATAAAAGAATTACCAAGGGGAGCAATTACGACAAGAATCGTAGCAAAAGGGGATTGGAGAACTAAAGTTATTGGGGAGAAATTAAATAAACTCGAGAAGATTGAGGTTAGTGTAAATGGGAAAATAGCAAAAGGATTAGTGGATTCGGGTTGGGAAATTAGTGTCGTTCATAACGATTTAGTACCAGCAGACTAAGAGGGGCTGGTAGCATCTATTTACAAGGGATATTTGATAAGGCAGTTAAATCGCCATTAATTCAATTACCTTTAGCTATTCCAAAACGCGGTTAAACTAATGTAATTCATCAAGATGTACTTTGCGCGATAATTGATAATAGTAAGGAATAGGTAATTTTACATCCTGACGTGGCTAATGAATTGGCAGGATTAAACCACGAAAAATCATTAAGAGAATCGGTAGAAAGGGAATGTAAGGAAGGTAGTAGGGATAAAGTGAAGGAAGGGGAAAGGATTGAAATGATAAGAGTGACCGTTATGCCGTAAAAACGAGATCGGTAAGTTTACAAGGTCAGGAAAAGGAAAAAACGGAGGTAGAGAAATGTAAGATTGATCAAGTTACAGAAAATAGTTCGAATGTATTTCAGAAATCCCAAATGAATTGTAAGGATTTAGAGAAAGCTTGGGAATTAGCTGAAAAGGACTCTTATTATATTGTGAATGGGTTATTGTACCACAAAGAGAAATTAGTAGACGAAACTGTAGCTCAATTAGTAATACCTAAAATTAGAAGGGAGGAAATTCTAAAATTAGCGCATACTTCCTTATATGGAGAATATCACGCGGTTATGAAAATGTTAGAAAGAATCAAGCATTCATTTTATTGGGAAGACATGGCTGAGGAAGCTAAAACATTTTGTGAATCATGTTTAGAGTGTCCGTTAACGAGGGAATCGAAGGTGAGTGATGGAAAAAAATAGGAAACAGGTCAACATACATATATAATTGAGTTAGTAGACGGGAGTAAGAAGCAGGTGTACCAAAATGATATGAGAGAATTTATGGCTAAAAATAAAGTGGTGGATATTATCTTTGATAGTGACGGGGAGGTTGAAGACCATGGAAAATCTCTCTTGTTAGGTAGAGAACAGTCGGGAGTTAAATACATGAAGGGATTTGAAATAAAAGGGCTAACCAATATTCAAGTTGGAGATATGAAATCAATCTTGAGTAAAAAATAAGAAATTATTTATGGGTCCTATACAACTGGTAAAAACGGAGATAAATCGGATTCATCGTAAACCGGAGAGGGTTAAGATAAAACAAAAATTATACAATGTTATTATCACGTACAAAGAGCACTTGGAAGTTCCTGAATGGTTAGAGGAAAATTTAATTAAGACATCAGAGGCAGAAGTTAGCCATTCAAGCGGGTGTACTGCGAAAAGGGATGTACCTATTAGGTTAACTAGGAAGGACTGGAAGGAAAAAGTAGTATCGCCTCCAGCAATATCAGCCTAAGGACTGGCATTGAAAGGACATAATCCTAGTGTAACTTTATTTTTTTTTTGTATATATATATTTGTGTGTATTGTGTAACTGTATTAGCATATTGTGTACGTTTTTATATAGTTATCACATTAGTATATGGTTCATTAGATATGTCAGTAGGTAATGTTCAGACACCTTGAAATGTGTATGTAATTATCATAATGAAGAAACCTATCAAGGAACTGTTGAACTCTTCTCGGATGTTACATAGTTTTGAGGAAATTATTAAATCCCCTAAATGGCATATTTTCCGCTAAGGTATGGGGTGTCAGGCTTTCACTGACAGCAGCGGTTTAGAACTATTGTTATGTGGTATTATCTTTTTGTGTGCTTATCTACTGTGTACTGTAAGCTTTAAACTAACGTTCCTTTCCTATCTGGAATCTTAATTCGAGTAGTGGGTGACCTGATATGAGTGGAAATAATGTTTAGTATAGTGAAGGGAGTTTTTCGATTGTCATTGCAAGTCCATAGATAAGACAGACTTCTCCCATTCTCTAAGATGAAAGATACATCATAAAGGGGTTAGATGCTTGCAAGGGGAAAACCCTTGCAAACAGGGGAACCAGCCCCGTTTACGAATAGTGCTCGTGTGGTGACAGGAGGGAGAGATTAGTTTTAACGTGGGGTGAAACGTGTAGGTTGTAGCAGAGAGTGAGCTCTGGTACACGTGTATTGAGAGAGATCTGTTGGAGTGGAGAAATAAAGTGTTTGTGAGATTAATAGTAATCTCTGGTCACTGTGATTTAATTAACATAGCATGAGAGAAGTATCGTGTAGCTTAGCAGTACACAGAACGTATTTTCTGTATTTTATTTAATGTGGAACCGGATCAGCTATATCCCAGTTTGTAAGTGTAAATATTGTCTTGTTATTTGTAAAGACGGAGTAAATAAATTATTCGTTTAAGTTTAATTGAAAGAGTTCGTCTTTTTCTCAATATACCTCTCATAACGTGACCGATATCACGTAGTCATATCGGTGGTGGCAGCATACTAAAAATACCGGATTATTTTTCAAAGTTGGGTGGACTTAGAGCGAATCGGACAAAATCGATATTTTTTTATTACAATTATTTAGATAAATCCACGCTTCATCAATTGTTACAGTTTTTTCCACTTATCACCTTCTAAATAATTTACATATAACGGAATATGAATAATTCTCTTCGGTAAAAGCAAATATATAACCTTCAAGCCACTCGTTTCTTTCGCGTGCCATTTTAGTAGCAGATTATATTTTTTTATAGCAGCCAATATTTCAGTTATCACGTTATTACATGTTGCAGATATTTTTCCCCTGTTGTTTCTGGTTGTTTGTAAATTTAACATCAAAATCGTTCCCAATATGTGTAAACACCCTCTGTACTACTTATTTTTTGCACCTGAGAAAGCACATTGTAATCTATCTCAGTGATGCATATCAACCTCATTTTGTTTGAAATATGGAAACATCAGTAAAATGCACTGAAAACTGTTTTCTCCATAGGTCATAATTTAATGTAATTTTTTTTGTTTGTCCCTGTAAACGAACTATAAATACTAAACACTTCATTTTCAATAGCAAACATTGTAAACTTGAATAACATATAAAAATTACATGGCAATCTGTGTATATTTGCGAGAGTTAGAGTACGGACAGATGGTTCATTGGTTCATTAGCTTGCGAATTTTTATACTGACTAGTGTAGGCTTATAATCTAAGTGAGAAACTACCCAAAAATCATCAGATTGAAATGTTTCTTTTTAAACGAGACTAGCAGACCCACCTGGCTTTGCTTGGATACAGTAAATATATTTAAAATTACCTGGAATTACTAATTGAAATAAATCTTGCTACGCTGGTGAGTTTTTTCAAACGAACATCTTTTCACACGCCAAATAAAAAAAACTCCCGTCACAGAGGCACTTGCGTCATCTAACAACGGTATTTGGCAATACAGCGGGTTACTTAGCAAACTAACGAAGATAATTTTTTTTTACTCTATCTTCGCTGTGTTTCTAGCTTTATCCGTTTAAGAGTTATTTCAGAAAAAGGGGACTTTCCTATGCACTCTGTTTATGCATACTACTTAGAGAATATCGAAACTTAGAATGTGTCTTCAAGAAGGGATGGGTATGTCCAGGTTTTCATTTTAATTAGATTACTTTTTTAACAGTGTAGAAATTTTTTTGTCAAGTAAGGTCAAAATATGTTATTCACTCAATGATCTATGTCAGTAATTTTTCATTAATATAATGAAGTAATATTTTAACGTAAACTAAATTAATTGCAAGAATTTCAAAGCCTATTCTGGTGCCAGTGTTTGAGGTTTGATTATATATATCATTAGTATAAAACGTTTATACGGAAGGATTATTATCTGTCTTTGATAACTATTTCTGTAAGTATCTGAGAATCAACCGTAAATGAAACATTATAAAGTCTTCTTAATATCACTGTTGTACAAAGGTGAACCACAGCTATCAACCAAACAATACTTAAAGCCTTAGACAATATGTAAACGTCAACATATTTGTAGCAAAATTGAAACATATCTATTTGAATATTCCTATTGATTTAAATACACAATTAGCTAATGCACAATAATTCAGTTATGAATATCCAGCCTTATTTCTTTGATACAAACCATTCTGTTAAGAAACCTTAACAGAATAATTTATTTATATTCCATTAAATGCGATATAAATTGATATATTCTACATAAGTTTATCCGTTGATATTTCGTGACTATGACTAATTATAAAATACGCTGAGATTGTGTATGGTCTTCCCTATTCCATTAATTCAAAGTAGTAAATGGGAAAATAAATGCGTAAAGCCAATGCACGTGCCAGTGCGTATCTATATTTGTTCGCAGCATTTAATTGCCTATCACTGGAATCGCATTCTGATTTAGAAAATGAAACAATGAGCAAATATTTTATACTTTAGCTTTTTGACAAAATAATATCTCTGTGTAAATTTAATGCGCGAATGTAGTTTGATTCCTATTCGTTGTAAAACCCTTTGATTAAGATCAATTAAAATTACCTCCACTTCTCTTGAGAATTAGTCAGCTGGGCATCATAAAGATTTTTTTAATTTCATATCCAATATTAAATTTAAAAATTCTACCTTGTTATTTAATTTACAGTGTAAGTAAATCTGGTCACGTATGAAACTTTAAAATCAAATGAAGTACTAAAAATAAAATGTAAAGCTATTTTTAGAATTTTCTAATGAATATAATGGCGAAGCATGTTTGGCGTATATATTTATTCGCAGAATTTAATTGCCTATTACTAGAATCATATTCTCATTTAGAAAATGAAACACAGAGCAATTATTGTTCTATTTTAGCTTTTCGACATAATAATATCTCTGTGTAAATTTATTACGCGAATGTACATAGTTTGATGCCTGTTCGTTGTAAAACCCTTTGATTAAGATGGATTAAAAATATCTCCATATCTCTTGAGAATTAGGCAGCTTGGCATCATAAACTTCTTTTTAATTTCATATCTAATATTAAATTTAAAAATTCTACTTTTGTTATTTAATTTACGGTATAAGTAAATTCAGTCAAGTATGAAGCTTTAAAATCAAATGAAGTACTAAAAATAAAATGTAAAGCTGTTTTTTAATTTTCTAATGAATATAATGGCGAAGCATGTTTGGCGTATATATTTATTCGCAGAATTTAATTGCCTATACTAGAATCATATTCTCATTTAGAAAATGAAACACAGAGCAATTATTGTTCTATTTTAGCTTTTCGACAAAATAATATCTCTGTCTAAATTTAATACGCGAATGTAGTTTGATGCCTATTCGTTGTAAAACCCTTTGATTAATATGAATTAAAAATATTTCCACATCTCTTGAGAATTAGTCAGCTTGGAATCATAAACTTCTTTTTAACTTCATATCTAATATTAAATGTAAAAATTCTACCATGTTATTTAATTTACAGTGTAAGTAAATCTGGTCACGTATGAAGCTATAAAATCAAATGAAGTACTAAAAATAAAATGTAACGCTGTTTTTGAATTTTCTAATGAATATAATGACGTATATATTTGTTCACAGCATTTAATTGCTTATTACTGGACTCATATTCTCATTTAGAAAATGAAACACAGAGCAATTATGTTCTACTTTATCTTTTCGACAAAATAACATTTCAGTGTAAATTCAATACACGAGTATAGTTTGACTCCTAATTGCTGTAAAATCCTTTGACTAAATTCAATTAAAATTTACCTCACTTCTCTTGAGAACAAGCCAAAAATATAGACAATTTATAGCTTGTTTAATTTCATATATTTAATACTTAATTTAAGAGTTTTGCCTTGATTTTTAGTTTACAATATACTAAGTAAATCTTGTCAATTACGAAGATTTAAGATCAAATGAAGTACCAAAAATAAAGTCATCCAATTAAATGAAGTGTCCACAGTGTACTGTCAACGAAAATCAGTCAACTTATCCAAGATGACATTGAACAAAACTTCGAAACGCCGGGAAGATTTTTTTGCCTTTTAATGTTTTAATATCTGTTTTAGTAAAGTATACGCTGATTAGAAACTTGTAATTGTTTTAGTATAGATCAAAATGTGTTGTTCAGCCAATGATCTATGTCAGTAATTTTCCATTAATATAATGAAGTAATATTTTAACGTAAAATAAATTATTTGCTAGAATTTCAAAGCATATTACGGTTTCAGTGTTCGGGGTTTGATTATATATATATAATTAGTATAAAACTTTCAAATGTCTATACCAAAGGATTATTATCTGGCTTTGATAACTATTTCTGTAAGTATCTAAGAATCAATCGTAAATGAAACATTGTAAAGTCTTCTTAATATCACTGTTGTACAAAGGTGAACTACAGCTATCAACCAAACAATACCTAAGCCTTAGACAATATGTAAACGTCAACATATTTATAGCAAAATTGAAACATATCTATTTGAATATTCCTATTGATTTAAATACACAATTAGCTGATGCACAATAATTCACTTATGAATATCCAGCCTTATTTCTTTCATACAAACCATTCTGTTAAGAAACCTTAGCAGAATCATTTTATTTATATTCCTTTAAATGCGATATAAATTGATATATTCTACATAAGTTTATCCGTTGATATTTCGTGACTATGACTAATTATAAAATACGCTGAGATTGTGTATGGTCTTCCCTATTCCATTAATTCAAAGTAGTAAATGGGAAAATAAATGCGTAAAGCCAATGCACGTGCCAGTTCGTATCTATATTTGTTCGCAGCATTTAACTGCCTATCACTGGAATCGCATTCTGATTTAGAAAATGAAACAATGAGCAAATATTTTATACTTTAGCTTTTTGACAAAATAATATCTCTGTGTAAATTTAATGCGCGAATGTAGTTTGATTCCTATTCGTTGTAAAACCCTTTGATTAAGATCAATTAAAATTACCTCCACTTCTCTTGAGAATTAGTCAGCTGGCCATCATAAAGATTTTTTTAATTTCATATCTAATATTAAATTTAAAAATTCTACCTTGTTATTTAATTTACAGTGTAAGTAAATCTGGTCACGTATGAAGCTTTAAAATTTGATTTAGAAAATGAAACAAAGAGCAAATCTGTTCTACTTTAGCTTTTCGACAAAATAATATCTCTATGTAAATTTAATACGTGAATGTAGTTTGATACATATTCGTTGTAAAACCCTTTGACTAAGATCAATTAAAATGTGCTTTGCTTCTCTTGAGAACTAGCCAAAAATACAGACAGTTTACAGTTTGGCATTATAAACTTCATTTTAATTTTATATCTTTGATGATTAATTTAAGAATTGTGCCTTGTTATTTAGTTTACTATGTAAGTAAATCTTGTCAAATATGAAGTTAAAGGATCAAATGAAGTATTAAAAATAAAGTCTAACGCTGTTTATGAACTTTCTGATAAATATAATGGCAAAACTACCGATGAGTGGTTGTGTTTATATAAAAAGGTCCATAAAAAATGTTCTTAAAACAATTACTTTTAAATATGCTGCCAAAAGTTGCAGAAAAAAATAATTTTAGGATACTTAGGGAAAATGTGTCATACTTTAGACGGTTATATTTTTTTATTTATATAGCTTTGTTTTAGTTATATTTAAGAATAACAATTCTTCCAATGTTGCACTTAATCAAATCCTAATTTTGTGTTTATTTGAAAATTGTATAAGATATTTCAAAGTTAGTGGTTAATTTAATATGGCGTTGGTCCATAAAGTTTTTAAACATTTTTTTTATTAAATGTCGCACATTAAACATCGCTCAAATAAATTGGCGAGTGGATTAAAAATATTTATTTAAGTTATGTCACTTAAAACACACTAATGCATTAGAAAACACAAACTGGGAAAAATGAATTTAAAGATTCCAACTCTGAAACATTTGGTAAAAATCCTTTTTCGTATATTTTGAATTATCGGATATTTAGACGCTTCATGAGAATATACTATGGATGTCTAAATACATTTTAAGCAAAAAGATGGAAAATGGATATTTTCGACATTTTTCGGAAAATGAAGGGTGTCGTGTCCCCGTTAATTGAAAGCTGATCACTCTTGTCTATTCTCAAATGATCACTTCACACTTGAACAGCCATAACGGTCATTTTGACTGGTACCAAATAAATATACTTCGATTCGAATCAGAAATATTTCGACATAAAATAAATTAAATATCTATACTACACAGAAATGAACTTATAAATTAATTAGTTTTACATAAAAATTCTGGTGTAAAATATTTTTATAAAATTTCCGGCCGTTTTAGTGTTAATGCTCAATAGATTAGCTAGGAAAACAGTACATGCATCTGTTTTCGAGCAAGGCTACATACATAGTAAGCACATCAACTTAATACTAGAATAGGGGCGCAAATTTGACACAACTGCGCCATCTTGTGAATGAATTTGATAATACCAATACGCAGACTTTTAAGATGACGTCATTAGGTATGACTACGAGGCTAACGAAAAAGAAAGGCTACCGCGGTGCTTTACGCGTATATTCTTTTACAGACCGCCAGAGTCACGTGATGCTCGAATGCACCAATGGAGATGTACGAAAAGAGCAACACGTCACTCTAGCGGTCTGTAAAAAAAGATAAGTGGAATGAACCGCGGTAGCCTGTCTTTTTCGTTAGTCTCGGTATGACTACGAGGCTAACGAAAAAGAAAGGCTACCGCGGTGCTTTACACGTACCTATTTTTTACAGACCGCCGAAGTCACGTGATGCTCAAATGCACCAATGAAAGTGTACTAGAGCTCCTATAATACAGGCTGACGCATCCTCGCAGATTTGGGGCTCAAATTGACGTTCAGTCGAAAAACCAAGCTACTCAGAACCGGTTCAGCCAATCAGAACCAAGTCTTAGGCAACCCTAACTCCGGCTGCGGTAGATTGATGCTGAACTGAGCCCCAATAATCCGAAACAAAATGGATATGCGTCAGCTCCTATTATAGGAGTCTTAAGGTGTACGAAAAGATAATCACGTCACTCTAGCGGTCTGTAAAAAAGATAAGTGGAATGCACCGCGGTAGCCTGTCTTTTTCGTTAGCCTCGGTATGACTAGGCTGACACATCCTCGCAGATTTGGTGCTCAAATTGAAGTTCAGTCGAAAAACCAAGCTAATCAGAACCGGTTCAGCCAATCAGAACCGAGTGCAACCCCAACTCCGGCTGCGGTAGATTGATGCTGAACTGAGCCCCAATAATCCGAAACAAAATGGATATGCGTCAGCTCCTATTATAGGACTCTTGGGTATGACAAAATCTACCATCTGAGCATTCTCCTGAGCATATATCGTGAATCTTTACTCACTCATGGAAGATTTATCTTTATTACCAGATTTATTGCTTAATATTTTTGATACAGTTTATGTAAGCACTATTGAAAAATTTTTGCAGAATATTTTTTGCAGATCTACACCGATCATGCCTCCCAGAACCCAAAACCACCCCCAGTTCAAAACTTTATCTATCTATCTATCTATCTATCTATATATATATATATATATATATATATATATATATATATATATATATATATATATATATATATATATATATATATGTGTGTGTGTGTGTGTGTGTGTGTGTGTGTGTGTGTGTGTGTGTCACTTTTTTATGAACACAATAACTTGAAAAATTCTCTATAAATCTCTTCCAACTAATACATAAAATCAAAGAGCATAAAATCTCGGTCAAGCTCCTTAATGGGCAAAATCGAACTAAGGGGGAGAAATGGGGGGGGGGGGGTGTTGTGAAAACAGCAAAATCCTCATAACTGCTTGATTATGATATGTATCGAATCCGTTTAAAGTTATTATTACCTCTAGGAAAAAGTAATATTCAGTCAAAATATTTCTATTTTGACTGAATAGTAATATTTAATTTAGTCGAAAAACGAGTAACACTCTTGAAAACGCATCTTCGGCAAATCTTGTTCATACAAGTTATTTTAAATTATTTTGGTTATCCCTGTATATATTATGCACATTTAAAACGCATCATGTAACATAATAAGATTTAATTAAGCGTGAAAATGCATAACGCAACTGAAACTGCACTTTTTAAAATTATTCCTCATAAACGAATGCGTATATTAATTTTTATATGAGGCCTTATCAAATAGCTTTAAATGTAACATACCCTTTTAACACGAGAACGTCGTTTTCGTGTTTCTCAATAACGTATATCAATTTCACAAAGCACACGTCAAGCAATCACTGTTTATTGATAATAATGCAGTGAAATTCCTTTGTGTGTCCCTGTAAATAAACAATAAATGCTACGCATAACATTTTGCATAGGTGAAATTTTTTAGCATGTATGAACATTGTATAATAATTTCGTACTGTTTTGAAGTAGTGTAACATCAATAAAATGTATTTCAAACAATCTTCGACCGTAATGTATGCGATACATTTATTATACAATTAAATAAATGCATAATATATAATATAATAAAGTAATTAAAAAGGCTGCCAGTGTCACATCTTAATATTACGAAATATTAAAAAAAGACATTGCTTCAAATTACCGGATAAAAAATATCATACAGGCATAAAGTGTATTTAAAAAAGATCGTTTGCTGCACTATTGAAATAGTTTATGCTACTTTGTATTAGAACTTCTTGTGAGCATTGATAAAGCAATTAGAAATGGAGATGTCACAGCCAACAAGAGATAAATAACTTCAGATGCAGGTCGAAACGTTGATTTTATGTATATATAATCATAATTAAATTTTACAAGTTCATATAATTGTTTTTGTTTTTATGTACCATTAAGTAAAATTTATGTCTTTATAAATAATATTCCATGGTGCAACTGCCCAATATATATTATTCTACAAAAGTGTTTCTCAACTTTTTTTTTACCTTACGGCACACTTAACCTTTAACTGCTGTTAGCAATCTCACAAACCGTTTTTTTTTTCTAATTTACACAATTTATCTCGTAATTTTAGGTTTAACTCTAGATACTGGTGAAATTTTGTTTCATTTGGAGCCCTATTACTATCACTTGAGACTTCTGAATACGTGTATTACTTACCCATCATACGTAGTATAGGGTATTACTTACCCATCATACGTAGTATAGGGTAAGTCTTGTAATCGTTTTGAAAATCGAAAATTTTTTTTTGACGGATTTACACGTTTCAGACACTGGAGATTCCGAAAAACATATTTTTAGAAAAAAAATTTTGCCGTCCGTCTGTGTGTCTGTGTGTCTGTGTGTGTGTGTGTCTGTAAACGCTCTATCTCCCGAAAAAATTGAGATAGAGACTTGCAATTTGGTATGTACTTAGTATGTAATAATGGGAAGAAGCCTAATTCATTTCAATAACCTCGATTAACCGGAACAATTTTTTTCGGACTCTCGAAATATTCGTTCTGATGAAAGTTATATAAAAATTTTCGAAATTGTATATTTTAAGAAATGAATGTAAAAGACAATAAAAAAACATAAATTTTGAATAAAGCATGAAGTCGATCGGATAATTAGTTGCCGAGATATTTGGAATCCTGTTTTCCACACTCTTCGATTTTTCATGACCCTGTATTTCATCCAAATTTCACTTCAAAGATATATTTTAATTAGAAATTTGACGCCTAATGAGATGCAATAAACTGCTAGTTAATAGGATTATTATTTTTGGAGTTATAAGGAAAAACCTCTTTCAAGCAATTCAGTAATCGAGCCTTTAAAGCTTGTGACGTCATCAAGCCATGATTTTATTTGAATTGCAATGCATTTTATAAGTAGTTTACACATTTTTATTTTAATATTTTACATTATGCATATCCATGATGGGTAAGTATTACGGTGGCCCCCAACGACTAGTTTTTAATTATAATAGTCATAAAGTGCATAAAGTTTAGTACAGAAAAAAATATCGCATGAGTAAAATTGAGCATTTTATTCATCTTTTAATGAAGTGATCTCAGAGACCATCCCCAGTAGCTATGCGACGATTTTTGTCACAGCAGTTAAGGACTAAACCAGTGTTTAAACTTCAACTACGCACTAAAATTGTGAGCAAGGAAAACATAGAGAGGAATATGTGTCATTTACAATATATATAATAACAAAATATTCCCTCAGAAATAAAATTTATCATAATTTGTAAGGAAATTTTTATTACAATTCTAAAATTATTTTATTCTTATGATTGCATTTAATGAGATATCTGAGAACCTTTTCTTTACAAGATAGAAATTACGAGTAGCACTATTTTTTATAGTATTTGTGAAATTTGAAATTAAGAGGATAGCAACAAATTTTAATATCTATTTGTTTTATTGCAATCCTTATTCACTTCTTCTTCAATACAATACAACCCCGATTTAGTGGTTTGCTCAATTTAACGATAAATTGTAATGGTCCGAGTTTTCTTATATTTATTTTTAGGGTTAATAATGTTCGTTTGAACAATAACTTTCCTCTGTTTAACGATAATTTTGATACATTTCAAATATTTTAAGTAGCCTATTTAGTTACACGAATTGTCAGTTTTTAATCTCTGTTTTTCAATTTGTTGACCAATGTGTGATGAGGAAGAGTTTGATAACGAAGAATTTGATACAGCAGTTTAGTTTGACATCTCCTGTCAGAATTTTTCATCTATAGATTATGGGAACTCCTACATTCTCATTTGTGAACTATAGATTATTCAAAACTTTTGTGATGCAAAAAAGGTAAATCCGTCTAATTTAGATTCTGGCACAGAACATGATCTCGAAAGTTACTTCAGTTGAAGCAAATGCTGTATTAGATGAAGTGAAAAATACTTAATGAAGTTTCATACGGATGTGCATTCATATATTGCTTTTTGAAAAATTTAAAAATCCTTGTCACTGGCAGTAATGTAAAACCATGTCAAAGCCATTATTACTATTTATTAATTTTTCAGATTGTATATTTAATGCACCAAACGGGAAAAAAAACAATTACGTATTAGTGGTAGATAATTTTTTGAAAAAATAATAAGTAACATTTATTACAGTTTTAACTTATTTAATGAGTTCTCCGATTTAACGAAAACCTCGATTGAACGATAATTTTCAAGATTCCCTTTGCAATCGATAAATCAAGGATCGACTGTATTTAAATTTGTATATATAACTGTATATAACTATGTCCCACTTTATCTTTATTGAACTTTTCTTTTATAATGATTGATGCGGTATTTTATTTTTGTGGCAACACTGATTTGAGAAAAACCTTTCATTTCATTTATGAAAACAAAGCGGATTTAATTTTTAATTAACATCAATTTTTAATCAAAAAACATGTTTTAACGCAATGTGAGTGTAGTATGTCAGAAGCCTGTTCAAAATCCTTTCATTTGGTACCTGATCTATCGTTCTGCGTTTTTTATTTGCTTACAAAGAGGGATGTTGACAAACAGAAATAACATATGATAATTAAATGATAGAATTTTCCGGTACGAATTAATTTTTCCAAACGATACGAATTTTCCGAACAACCCAATATTTATTTATTTATGAAGTTTTATTTCGTTTTGGAATATTAGTTGGAAACAAACGCTGAACTATTTATATCGTTTTAAGTGCAAACGGTTTAATCTTTTTTTAAATTGGCTGCTCGCGATAGAGGTATAAAACTATAAAAAAAAATATTAATTAAGATACATTTTTTAAACGAACTGCATTTAAAAGGAAATTTTTTTTTCATGTTCGACGGTATAAAAATTAAAATTATGTGATGTTTAGAAGTTTAAAAAATTGCAGTAGAAGCAACATTTATTGGTCAGGTATCGCCACCGTTAGTATGATGTCAGTTTTACTCACGGACATATTTTTGCTTTACTAAAGTATAGATTGACTTGAAAAATTATTTTAATCTGGTAATGCTATAAAATACCTCGTAAGGCATCATTAATCTCGAGCATAATTTCTCGAGGACAGTGTTGAATTCAGGAGGCGACCATGGGGGGGGGACATTCCCCCCCCCCCGGAGTATTTGAGATTTTATGCTTTTAATGGTTAAAAAGTGCAATTTCCCATCTGGAACTCTACAATGTCCCCCCTGGAGTCACATAAATCACTCCCGGAGAAAAGTGTCTGAATTCAACACGGCTCGTAGATATACGCAGTTAACATTTTGCATTCTAATTGCATTAAACCCTACTAATACATAAAATGTACTAGAGAAAGGTAACAAAATTATTCTTTTAAAAAGTAACATTTTCTTGGCTACCTTTCTCATTTATTTGATTTTGTTGAATATATAAACTCTAAAATTGTGGAATATCGTTTGCTAAACTTACGTTGCCATAAAATATCGAATACGCACTAAAATTTAGAAAACTAATAGAGTAATGGAGATTTAAAGAATTTTCTTCAAAATCGTTCTATTTTGTAAAATTTACGGAAGTCATCAAAATTTTTAAATATTCAAGGAAATGATCGCAGAAATTCGCGCCTCGATAAACGTCCAACCCTACTCATAATGCATAAAATCTACTCAAAATCTGTTGCTATAATATCTTCCCTTTGTTTTTTTCTTAAATATTAACCCAAAGCTTAAATATTAACCACAGCAATGATATTTTTCATTTTTAACATATTTAGGAAATGCATATTGAAGAACTAATTTTATTTAACTGGATTAATTTAAGATTTTAGTAACAGTCGAATAATGTTTCATAGAATATTCCATAATTTTAGCACAGTTATTATCCAAATGACAGCTTGATATGATATTAGATGTTAATTTATTGCAGGTTTTCATAAGTTTAAAACAGTCAAAAAAAATTAATAAATCAATAAAAATTTTGAAAGGAAATATGAACGAGTGTATAACTACTGTTAATACATTTCATGTCGACTGGGGAATTCAGGAAATTCTTTTCCAAAAATGTTTATTGTTGGCAACAGGTGGAAAAAGTTTCGTCATTTAGAAAAGCGTTTTGTTAAAAAAACTAATAACAATTGCATGTACGATGATTTTGTTAGCACATAACTTTATGAAATTGCTTTCAAAAATATTAGAAAAGAGTGAAAATCTAAGTTCAAATTCTTCGTAAAGCTTTAAATACTGATTTCGTTCCCATGATATTGGAGTTTTCTAGTAAGTAATTTCCGCTTTTCGCTTGTAAGTTTCATAATAAATATATTCGCATCGAAGTTAATAAAGAGGCAGACGATACGTTTATGTAAACACTTTGTTGTATTTTTTTTTCTGTAAGAAGTATAAAATTGTAGTTACATGACAAAACATTTCTAGTTTTAAAATTTTCTAAAGTACAAAAATGCGCCTATAATTTTTTTTCTTAGTGTATGGTGACTCTGGAATGCGATAAAAGTAATATAATTCAGTGTAAAAGAAATACGCATCGGATTTTGTTTACCAAAGAAATAATTTAAGTGAGCAAAGAAGATTAATTCTGTCAGTGTGTAACAATAACAACATTTTCTATCCGCTCTATTAACCGTTACCCATTAAGGTCATTGTGCCTAAATATGAAATGCGACAATTTTCTTTTACTTAAAATATTAACCCAAGAATCGTGTATGAATGCTATATAACTAGTAAATCTGCAGATCAGGAGTCTCAAAGTCAGCTCTGAAAGTCATTGTTTTTTAATCTCACTTTTCATATTATTTAGCATCTTACAATCCGAAATTTAATTTTTTTTTATGTTACATACATATTTATAGGCATATAAAATACTTCGGAGGTTTCAGAAATTAGATGCGTTAAATTAAACACGATTTATGCAATGATATTCTGAAATTCTTATGAAATTCTTATTCTTGTAATTTTTTTTTAGATATAAAAATGCATTTCTTATTTTGATATTCTTTGAAATATGGTTGCTAATCAACTAACAAAATAGAGAGGAAAGAAAAAGAAATGCATTTTAAAATTTGTAAAAAATAGAAAAATAAAATGTTTTATATTTACCGAACAATTGCAAAAAATTTTCAAATAATTTTAAAAAATAGTCTAAATTCTAATCGATGTATCGCAAAGTTTCAAAGCTATTGCACATATCTAAGACCGCCATATCGAAAATTTAATAACCATAATTTTACGTTTAAATCCATTATTCAAATATGTGATTTTCATTTCAGATAAAAATGAAATTTGAAAATCGTCTGCATTCCCATAGGAAAGCATTATGACCTAAAAAGAAATGTTCTATATTTTTCGAACGAATGAACGAAATGTAACCAAAAACTATACAGCTAATTCCCGGTACCTCACCAACATACCCACCAAAAATCAACCTAATCGAATATTGTTTACGGCAGTTATCGCGGAACGGACAAACAGACAGACAGACAAACAAACGGAAAACAAAAACTTTTCGGGTCTCCACAGTGAGCCTCAACTGACGTTTCGGCAATTAAACATCCGAACTTCAGGGACCAAACCTCGAAACATTTGATTGCATTAAAAAGGTTTTCTTTAAAAGGATTTTCCATTACAATAGACATCGTTTCTTATTTATCGCCCCCCATAACTCACTAAACGCGATGAATAATCCCGAAAATGGATCAAAACTGCCCTTTTTAAAGTTTGAAGATCAAATAACTGTATGAATGTAAAGGCCTTGAACGTCTGTTTCATTTATCTGAAGTGGAAGCTCGTTAAAAGGCAATAAGTTTTCAAATTAGAGTTCTAAAATATTCTACGCATTTTGGTTACCGATTTTTTTTTTTTCAGAGATCTATTAACAACGAACTGAATCTCTCAAATGCGTAGAGACTTTCACGAAATTTACTAGGGTATGTTTATGTGGTATTTTCATATATTATTTTAAAATAATGTTTAAATCAGAAATTGTGTTTAATTAAGCTTTGTTGAGTTAATAAATTTTCAAATGATTATGCAATAAAGTTTTTCTTTAACCGAATACTAAAATACGTGTTTCAAAGAAGCTATATCAACTGACTGTATTGAACACCTTTAACCTGAAAATATTTGAAATATCTAAACGATTTTTGAAATTGGCCGATTTTGAACTTATGAAATTAATAATATCCCAAATGGAGATTATAAAAGGTTAAATTCTTTTAGTACCGAGTGCAGGCGTCATACACAGTACATAAGTATACATTATGACATAAATTTAAAAAACAGTTTATACTGGATATAACAGAGAGGAGAAAGCCCGTTAACAGAGAAGTGTATTAAAGTGGGAAAGGCAGTTAGCTAATTAAAATTGATACAGCTGATAATCCAAATATGCTTCTTGTATATTGTGGCGTTTTGTATACAGAAAGCTCTTATTATTCAAAACAATTTCATTACTTCTTAATGAAGTACGATAATCAATCATTAAATTTATCAAATGTGAGAGTCTCTTTTTAAATAATAAGAATTATACGTCATATAGAGAAGGGAGGGTGGGGGGGGGTATCATAATTTTAGAGATTCTTAAATGGGGCGTGATTAAAAGCATTTTGGGAACCACTGAACTTGATCCATATCTTTGAGAGTAAAAAAAAGTATTGAAGCCTACAACGGAAAGCGAAAAAAAACTAGTCGTTGGGGGCCACCGTAATACTTACCCATCATGGATATGCATAATGTAAAATATTAAAATAAAAATGTGTAAACTACTTATAAAATGCATTGCTATTCAAATAAAATCGTGGCTTGATGACGTCATAAACTTTAAAGGCTCGATTACTGAATTGCTTGAAAGAGGTTTTTCCTTATAACTCCAAAAATAATAATCCTATTAACTAGCGGTTTATTGCATCTGATTAAGCGTCAAATTTCCAATTAAAATATATCTTTAAAATGAAATTTGGATGAAATACAGGGTCATGAAAAATCGAAGAGTGTGGAAAATAGGATTCCAAATATCTCGGCAACTAATTATCCGATCGACTTCATGCTTTATGTAAAATTTATGTTTTTTTATTGTCTTTTATATTCATTTCTTAAAAAAACAATTTCGAAAATTTTTATATACCTTTTATCAGAACGAATATTTCGAGAGTCCGAAAAAAAATAGTTCCGGTTAATCGAGGTTATTGAAATGAAATAGGCTTCTTCCCATTATTACGTACTAAGTACATACCAAATTGCAAGTCTCTATCTCAATTTTTTCGGGAGATAGAGCGTTTACAGACACACACACAGACGGACAGCAAAATTTTTTTTCTAAAAATATGTTTTTCGGAATCTCCAGTGTCTGAAACGTGTAAATTCGTCAAAAAAAATTTTTCGATTTTCAAAACGATTACAAGACTTACCCTATACTACGTATGATGGGTAAGTAAAATTGGATTAAAGTAAACTGAAAATCAAATTATTTGCTTAAAATATAGAGTAATAAACATTTCTTTGGTACAATTTATGTTGTATTGGTCATTCCTTAGTTAATTCTTGTTTTATGCATGGTCAAATTTAAAAGTATTCAAAATATGAATATTGAAACATTTATTATTTAATTATATATTCAATAGTCTGTATCTCAAAATTATGTTTTTATAATTTAAGTTATTTAATTAACTTATTAATGTATTAAGTATTTCCGTATTAAATGTTTCAACTTTCAGTTTTATATATTTCAACTCCTTATGAAGTATTTCAAAAATTGCTAGCAATTAAATGAATGTTTTAAGATGAACTGACATGCATAAAATGCATTGTCACATTTAGATAATTTGGACGCCTAAATTAGGTTTTAACTACTATAAATGCGACAAAAATGACCTAAATGCGGCAATCGTATATTGATTGCTTATATTACAGATAATGATTCAATTTCTTCAAAACAAGTTAGTTGCAAACTAAAAATACTGTATTCAATCACTTTCTGTTTAATAAAATATTTCTGTTGTCAACATCCCTTCTTCAATGAATTTACAAAACGCACAACAACGAATGAGGTATCATTGGACAGGTTTTTGAAACGGCTTCTGACATAGTACACTCACATTTCGTTAAAACATGTTTTTTGAAAATTGTTTTTTAAAAATTACTGTTAATTAAAAATTAAATCGGCATTGTTTCATAAACGAAATGAAAGTTTTTCATCCAATTAGTGTTGCCACAAAAATAAAATACCGCATTATAGGATGCTTAATAATGATTATAAAAAATAAAAATACAAAACAGATAAAGTATGATTTCTCCGCACGGGTCACTGTAAACCGAAATGTCTGAAATTCAGAAACTTAAGTGTCTGAAACGGATGGTTCAGAAAAGAGACACTTTAAAGTGTCTTAATTTTTAAGCCATTTGTTTGCGTCTGAATTTCAGACATTTGAAACGTAAGAAACGCAGCCATTTTTGTCCTGTCATTTGTTGACAACAGGCAGCCATTTCTGACCACTATTTTTTAAAAGCATTAAAATCAGTCATGTTTGACCACATTGAATCCCCAATAAATGGGAAAATATTTTACCATAAACAGGCCTGGGTTTTTTCCGGAAGAAGAATCTGATTAAAGCATGAGCAAAGTGAGCTGTGATCCTGTCCCCTCCCATGATTTTTTGGGGCCCTAAATTTGGAATGCTTTAATAAAGCTCATATTTTAAATCTATTTCGGCAGTACAATGTCATCTTCTAATACACCTAAAATACGATGGTTAATTTTTTTTCTCACACGTGCTTTTTGCTATCTCCAATCAGTTTTTACTGTAACTTTGATGGAATAAATGAGACGATATTCTGATTTGACTAATGTTGTTTGCAGATATTTTTATCCTTAATTTTTCTTTAGAAATTTAAACCTGCATCTAAACAATATTAGATATAGCTAAAAGTATTAGACAGCAGTGCAAAGTCCTCGCACGGGTCCACTGGTATATATTTATTTAATAAAATGCCAAATATACCATAAATATGACAAAAATATGAGGAATCACGTCTCATTTGAGCAGAATGACCTTACAGAAATTGTTGAACTCGTTTTGGCGATCTTCTTGAAACGGGTTTTGCGATACTGAATTTTAGGATTTAACCCGGGAGAAGTCGCACCGGGTATGACATAATCAGGGTGCGTACGGTTTTTACAATTGCCATCACTATTTTTCAAGAAAAAAAAACAAACTTACTTCAACTTACTTTATAGCAAAATTTGTAACAATTGTCTCCGACTAAATAAGAAAATTATTATTTGTATTGATTGGTTACAAAGTAAAAACCATTCATATCCTGGGTATGCGCGGGATATAACTTCTCTCGGGTTAAATTGATCCCAGAGTCTTTCGAACACACTACGAGACATTTAAGACGTCCAGCAACATCAATTTGTGATAACCATACTTCCATCCATTCGATTATCTGCCATCTTAAAGTATTGCGTAAACGACATCTCTTAGACGTATAACCAACAATATGTTAGTACAATTGAAGATCAAGAAGATAGAAAGAAGATCAAAAAGAATTGCACCCAAATTAGAAAAGTGGAATATAAAGCATAATCAGTTTCCTCAGACTTTATTTTTAGTTGTGTGTACTATAATTATTTCATAAGGTTTTATTGAAGTTACTTATAGCCATTCATATAAACCATATTTTTTACCTTTTTTACCTCCAATTTTAAAATGCTATCTCCCTTTCCCAATCTGGAATACCAAAATTTGAAAAAAAGCCCATTTATTCCTAATAATTTGTCCAGTTCTAACGATATCTTTAACTTAAAAAAATATTTACTATTTCAAAAAATATATATTTCCTGGAGACGTTTCACGGATTCGCCAGAGTTTTTCCCCCGTCTCTTAGTGCTTTTGAAGATATCGTTTCCCATCTTAAGAAAATTGTGCTTTCGAACAGTTTTTGAGGGATGTTCGTCCGAGGAAATCTTTACATTTTCAACACTGTTTGTCAATATTGGAAGATATCATTTCGAGTTTTAAAAGAGTTGGGAATGTGAGCGCGTTTCATATTATTCAGGTTTTCCCAGGAACTTTTAGTCTTCGTTTAAAGTTTACTACATCTACAAGTCAGAAATTAAATTGTCAATCACTATAATGGGGTCCTTTACTTCGTTTGGAAAGATTTTCATGTACTATAAATTTATACAAATTCGAGGTTCGTTTGCAAAAACAGTTCGTCGCTGCCGAAGACAGTGAGGTCAACAACGGTCGGTTCGTTTGCATAGATTTTCGTTTAAAAATATAAAATCATACAAATTAGAGGGTGTACGCTGCCGAAGGTAATGAGGCCCTCAACATTCGGTTCGTTTGGAAAAATTTTTGTCTAAAAATATGAAATCATTTAAAATTAATTTTAGGTACATTTCCGTTTATTATCATCGTCCCGGGCAACGCCGGTCGGGTTATCTACTCTATTTTATTAAAGGAAAGATGTTTGTTTGTGTGTGGGCGTCTGTTGGCAATGGCTATGGAAATGTATTCACGCAGAGGTCTGTAAATTTGGATAAGGATAAACAATGACAGGTGAAAAAAATAAGAAAGGAAAAAGTATTTTTTTTTTCAAGGTATCTTTCTGGTTGTAATGGTATCTTTTGTTTTAAAAAAAGTAATAGGTACTATTTCATAATACATAGTTTCTGAAAGTCGTTTTCATATTTTTCGTTTTTTCTGCCGTTTTAAACTTTTATCTTTGTGGACCGGATCGAAATACAGAAAACAAAAATACCCACTTCTGGCATATTTTTTTCATTCTCTTAACAGTACCTTTCCTTTAAAAGAATATATACTATTTCAAAAATATTTTTTTTTCTATAACTAGTGTCATCCTTTCCATTTTTCTCCAAATTAAACTCCAATTATAGCAAATAATTTTCTTCTCTCAAGCTTTCATTAAAAAATATATATGAATAGTTACTATTTTAAAATTATATTTCCAGTAAGTCGTTATTTAACGAAAATATTTGAGCATTTCTCAGATTTTCCATGTTTTGGCGTTTTTTAAGTGTGGGATGTGTTCTTGGGAAGACTTCTTGTGGGAAGTGAGTTTAAATTGAGTCTGAAAAGTTAAATAAAGACATAGTTATATATAATATATAGTATGTATAATATATATATATATATATATATATATATATATATCTTTGGAGATTTAAGTAGAATGATAATAGAACTTGATATGTTTTTTGAAATTCATAGATATTATAATTATATATATATATATATATATATATATATATATATATTATATATAGTATTTATATACATGAAGCATCATAAGTGGAATAGATGTCAGAGAAAAAGAAATTAAAATATTTATTTGATAAGATAGAATTAAATATTAATAGATAGAAATCATTTTAAACCTGGTAAGTAAAAAAATAATAATATTAAATGGAAAGTAATTACAGTGTGTAAATAAAAATACAAAATAAATGAATGTGAAAATAACTGACGTGCAGTGAATTTTCGCATAATATAAGTCAGTGATATCTAAAATTTAAAATATTTCAAACTGTGAAAGTCTATAACCATAAATGTCAGTCAAAACTGGATCTTTAAATATTATTTACGAATTTTCTTTTTATCGTTATCAGTACCAAAATATTTAAGAGGAAGCAGAAATCGGCTTTTTGTAATCTAATTAAGAAATAAAAAATAATGAATAAAGAATGTAATAAAGAATTAAAATGTCATTGTATTGTACGCAAATTAATTTATATTACTTTAAAATTTAAGCCAAATATTCTTCGAACTTAAATCAACAAAGAATAAATATGAATGTGTCCTCCCCTTTCCACACAAAAAAGAGCTAGTGGGAATTTAATTAATACATACTAGTAAGACAAGATTAACAAACTTTTGAAAACCATCTGGTGTAACAGTGGACTGTTATGTAAACGACGAAATCGACGTAACGAAAAACGCGTGTGGTATATTAACATGACCATTTTCCCAGGGAAAGTATCTTATCAAAGATTTTTTTTTGGCAAAAATTCGTTCAAAGAGTTTAGAAGACTCTTTCGCAGGAAGTCTGATGAACAGTATTCGCTATCAATTCGAAATTAGCCGAAAAACTCAACGATTTCGTAATGATCATACAATAACCCGACATGCTGAAACGAATGTTTGTGAAAATAAATGCTTATACGTTTCTAGAAGCTGGAAGAGGGTAACTTTAACGTATACAGAAGTTTAGAACAAATGAACATGTTTTTGAAATTTCACTGACTTTTTTTTCTTTTTTTGGTGGGAGGGGGCCGGAACCCAGAATTTTCTAATATTTTTAAATATCTCATAGTCGTAAAATATAAAACTATTGCAAGTTTCTCCTCCAATACCAATGATTGATGCATGAGCCATCCAAAATCAGGCGCCAGAATCTCAGACTTTCAGAACCATTTCATTATCCAGATATATTTCGAGTTGTTAGTGGACTCCATTACATTGCATTCAGAATAATAAGAGAATAGCAGTATTGGCTGCTCATATTTTTAAGTTACGACTTGGTTTGTCATGGCAAAGAACAAAATCATTGTTTATATGACAAGAATTCATTTCAAACTAAGGCTGAACAAAACAAATGGAATACACTTTTGCTTTGAACGCTCTATATAGAGCTTTTGGAAGCGTTTTTTCATTTAACCTTTTTACATTCATGAAATTATATGAATTCTATGACAGTATACAGGGTAACATTTAATTAACCTACAACTTTAAACTGAAATAATTCTTCAGTTGTTGCAGATAGTACTACAAACATTTTTTTGTTGAAAAAAAAGTGGAAAAGTAATTTAATGGATTAAGTCTTTCACAGTGAGAAACTTCATAGGTGATACAATAATGTAACTTAATCACAATGTTGTCAGTAACAAAATAGCGCATTTCTTTATTTTATGCTTGAAAATGGGTCAGTTATGGAATTATTGAGGTTAATAAGATCTGTCGGCTTCTTCTAAACCATATCCATCATATGATCCCAAAGATAGAAATCACATGGATTCATATCTGGTGAATAAGGTGGCCAATGCAACGCACTAGATACTAGGATAACGATTTGGATATTGATAGGCGATAACTCTGGGCTTAGGTCGGTTTCTGAATGTTAATGACCACTTACGTAGAAATAGGTTGCATTTCCCCCCACATAAATATCAATTTTTAACCATAAAATAAGATCTTTAGTTGAATGCCACTTTGGGAGACATTTTCAAAATTTCGTGGAGCTAACACTAAACAAATTCCATTTAGTTTAAAGCTGTAGGTTAATTAAAAATCTCCCTGTACGTTTAGACCTTATAGATTTTATGGGCTAAATATACATTATAGGATTGTATACTTTAATACTTTCCAACATAGTGGTGTTTCTAACTTCCTTTTTGTCTGGTCGTCCTTTCGTACTCTAACTCGTGTAAATATACTCGGATAGCTATATAACTGATATATCTTATTCAGGTTTACTATGGAGTATCCCCTATTGAAAACAAAGTATATAGTGCTTACAGAGACATTAATTCCGTTACATTAAGGTCTAATAGGATAAAATGTGTGCAATTTTTAACACTTTGTAACCTAGTTGAAAAGTGTTTTATGGCTTCGGTTTGTCTGCCGTATGGCCGTCTGCCATCTGTCCGTGCTCTAACTCCCGAAAATATGCTCGAATTGCCCTGCAATTTTTATATGTTATTGTCGTTATCTATAGCATGTTTCCTATTTCAACTGAAGTGTGTAGCACTTAGTTTTTTTTTTTTTTTTTTTTTTTTTTTTTTTTTTTTTTACAGGGACACTCAAAAGAATTCCGTTACATTACGGTCTATGGCGAAAAATCATTTGCGGTTTATTTTAATGATGTTACACAATTTCAAACACATTGTAATTGATATATATCACTAAGGTGCATTACAAGAAGCTTAATATGGAATATGGTGTACATAGCACTTATACTTTACAGGGACAGTCAAAAGAATTCCGTTTCATTACGTCTATGGAGTAAAATCGTTTGCGGTTTACTTAAATAATGTTTCACTATTTTAAACTCATTGAAATATATATATATCACCAAGGTGCATTGCAAGAGACTTACTACAGAATATTGTGTGTATAGAAGTCATCGTTCATTTACAGGGACACACAAAAGAATTCTCTTCTGTCTGTCAACAATAATTCCTGGAAGTGCGTTTTAAGTTGCTGAACGCGATTTTAAATTTAACTCACTTTTTTCTATTAATTGGTGTGTATAAATTCTGCAGATCATATACAGGGCAGCACAAAAGTTCGCGAACACATTTCCGTTTATTGACAGAAACTCCAGAAGGAGAATTTTAAACTGTGCTACGCGTTTCCTAACTAAACTAAAATTTAGCATCCTCTGTAGTATATATACAAATCTATAGATCATATACAGGGCTGAATAAAAGTATTCGGATATTTTTCCGAATATTGTATATGTTGGAAATATGTGTTGGAAATTCCTGAAATTACATTTTTAAATATGTTATGAGTTTTCCAAATTGTTTACTTAGATGTTATCTTTCAGATTATTAAACGGTAATGATTTGTAAAATTATTTTGGAAGCGTTGGAATGTGTTACATAATCTACGCTTGACGCATAATTTTTCGTTCTTGTTTTTTAATGAATTTAAATTATTTCAAAGATATTGATATACATCACTGAGATGCACGACAAGTTGCTTATTGTAGAATATGCTGTGCATAGCTTTTATCGTTCATTTGCTGAGACACACAAAAGTATTCGGTTACAGTACTTCCTATGAGCGATAATTTTGCCAGCTGTTACAGTTGTGGTATACGTTTTTTAATTTGACTAATTTTTTGCATATTATTTGGTGTGTATAAATTCTATAAATCATATATACAGCTTCAAAAAATTATTAGAGTACATTTTCTTTTATTGACAGAAATTGGTAAAGGGGAATTTTCAACTGCCTTACAAGTTTTCTAAATGAACTAAATTTTAGCATACTATGTAGTACATATACATATCTATAGATCATATATAAAGCTGCAAAAATGAATTCGGATACATTACAGACTATACATATTATTTGCTGAAATTGGTGTTTCAAATGTGTTATGAGTTTTCTAAATTGTTTACTTAGATATCCTCTTTCACCTTAAGAGGTAATGTTTTGTTACAGTATTCTGAATTTATTGGTAGGTGTTTCATAATCCATGTCTGACGCATTGTCTTACTTTCTTGCTACAATTTTATTTTTCACACTTTTCAACATTGTTCAAAAGTGTTTAGGAATTCAGTTTTTCTAGCCGTTCGTCTGTCTATCCGCGCTCTAATTCTCGTAAATATACTTTGGACGAACTGAATGGACCCACTGAATTGATTCATGTTATTGAACCATATCATAGCATTTTCCTATTGAAGGGGAAGTATCTAGTGGTTGCAATTCGTTTAAAGAAACTTGCAAATATAATCAGTTACATTAAGGTCTATGGGGAGGAAATAGTTTACGGAGCATTTTAATGATGTTTGCGATAATGAAACATAATGAAATTGATATGCATCACTGATGTGGACAACACTATAATTTCTACAGGTTATTGAGTCAGTAGCATTTATAGTTCGTTAACAGGCGCACAAAAATTCCATCGCATTATGATCTATAGGACAAAAGATTTGCGATGTACTTAAATCATGTTGCGCTATTTGAAACATAATGAAATCGATATGTCTCAGTAAGATACAAATGCTTCATTTGGAATATAAAGCGAGTAGTATTTATCATTCATATACTATACACAATTCAGTTACAGTAAGGTCTAACAGCAATTAATGTTGATATATGACTTTTCAGCTGTGATATGAATTTTTATCTTAAACTAAGTTTTAGTGATTTACATAGTGTGTATAAATTCTACATATCATATAGTACAAGGCTCTACAAAAGAATTCAAAGCATTACCATTTAGGGGCAAGTATTGCCTAAAGTGTGTTTTAAACTCTGTTAGGCATTTTTCAGCTGAACTATATTTTAGTGCAATAAGACATGCTTGTAGAAAAAAGTACATATACATGGCTGCGCAAAAGAAAATAGATACACTGTCACCTATGGATAGTAACTGCTGGAAGCATGTTTTTATTTAAATAACGCGGTTTCCAGCCCAGTTCAATTTTACTATGTTATGTGGTGTATAAATTTTCTATATATAGGTTTATCCAAAGAGATTCGGATTAACGTCTATAAAAGGGATTTCTGAAAGAGTATATTTAACTGTTTTGCGCGTTTTCCAACTCAATCAAATATATTATATACTAGCAAGCTACGCCCGCTACGCTGGTCAATTTCTTTTAACGAAACTTTAATCAAACAAAATATTGACATTTCATAAATAACTTTTATATTTTAACAGAATAATAAGGCTACTATAATTTGTGACTCGTGCTATAGCCAATATACACGTCACGACACGTTGCCCTTATCATTATCTTTTTACGCATGAAGGTTTCGCTATGGTACTCCATTGGAAAATTTGGTAATTTTTGAAATTCAATATTTGAAAAACGGCATAATCATTAGATTTGAAATTTATATCAAGAAAAATACAATTTTTTACCTTTCAAACGCAGTTTGTCTAACAATTTTCTGACAAATACTTTTTGAGCTATCATTTTTTTCAGTAACTTCAAATGTTTCATTTTCCGAGATTAATCTGTTGCAACAATTAGCGAAAAACCCAGTCGTCAGCAACGCATAGTTTTTTATTAAAGAGGCTGTTGGAGCAGGGATTGTCACCACCAATTTGCCACCATCACTTTTGAAATCGATTCCGTGGTTCCAGAGATTCCATAGAAATTGTAATTTAGAATGACTTCAGAACGCTTTTCGCTCATTTCACCCATTTAAATTTCGATTTTTTTTAAAAACTTATTCTTAGAGAGCATTTACAACTTATAAGTAACTACAATGCTAAATTTCAAATTTCTTGCCCCTTCAGTATAAAATAGTCGCAATTTTCGAACATTTTTCGATCCTGCACCCCATTGATGTTAGTGCCACCGACATAAAATATAGCCTATGTTGGAGTAGGGATTGTCCCTATCAATTTGCCACCATTACTTTTCAAATCGGTTCTGTAGTTCCAGAGATTTCATAGAAATTGTAATTTAGACTGTTTTTAGAACGCTTTTCGCTCATTTCACCCTTTTAAATTTCAATTTCTTTTTTATTTTGTTCTTAGAGAGAATTTACATCTTATAAGTAACTACAATGACAAATTTCAAATTTCTAGCTCCTTCAGTATAAAAAAATTAAAAATAAAACTGCCCAGTTAAACTGAGGGCATTGAGTTCACAGGCTATTCACACTAATTGTATATTATACTCTTATTTCAAAAAATTTGAAATAAGCCCATCGAAAAATAAAGAAATAAACAATATATTAAGGGGGGGGTCATCCCCCCGTTACCCCACCCATAGTTAACTAATGAACCCCTTAAACTAATCAGGTAAATCTCTAATTACAATGAATATATATACAAAATTTGAAGAAAATCGGATAATTCTGCATGAAAAACCCATTTATATAAATTAAGGCGGGATTAGCCCCCTCCGTTCCGCCCCTTTATACTTAACCAATCAATACCGAAAACTAATCAGGGAAGTGTCTTAACCCAATGAACCTATAAACAAACTTTGAAGCAAATAGAATAATTCTGCATGAAAAATCAATTTATATAAATTAAGGGGGGGGATTATCCCCCCGTTCCCCCCCTTTATACTTAACCAATCAATCCCGAAAACTAATCAGGGAAGCGCCTTAACTCAGTGAACCTATAAACAAAATTTGAAGGAAAACTGAATAATTCTGCATGAAAAACCCATTTATATAAAATAAGGGGGGGGGATTATCCCCCCGTTCCCCCCTTTATACTTAACCAATCAATCCCGAAAACTAATTAGGGAAGCGTCTTAACACAGTGAACCTTTAACCAAAATTTGAAGGGAATGGGATAATTCTGCATGAAAAACCCATTTATATAAATTAAGGTGGGGATTAGCCCCCCCCCCGTTTCCCCCTTTATACTTAACCAATCAATCCCGAAAACTAATCAGGGAAGCGTCTTAACCCAATGAACCTATAAACAAAATTTGAAGGAAAACGGAATAATTCTGCATTAAAAACCCATTTATATAAATTAAGGGGGGGATTAGCCCCCCGATCCCCCCCTTTATACTTAACTAATCAATCCCGAAAACTAATCAGGGAAGCGCCTTAACTCAGGGAACCTATAAACAAAATTTGAAGGAAAACGGAATAATTCTGCATGAAAAACCCATTTATATAAATTAAGGGGGGTGGGGGGGGAATTAGCCCCCCGTTCCCCCCTTTATACTTAACCAATCAATCCCGAAAACTAATCAGGGAAGCGCCATAACACAGTGAACCTATAAACAAAATTTGAAGGAAAACGGATATTTCTATGAAGAGTTATCGCATTACGTACGTACATACATACATACAGAACCGGCTGGCACGCTCTCAGGGCTTGATAGCCAGTTTGGTAGCTAAAAAATCACAATTTTAGAACGTTTTTTGCTCCTGCACTCCCTGGGGTTAGTGGCACAGACATAAAATATAGCCTATGTTGGAGCAGGGGTTGTCACCATCAATTTGCCACCATCACTTTTGAAATCGGTTCGGTAGTTCCAGAGATTACCCCTACAAACAAACAAACAATCTTTACTCCTTTATAATATTAGTATAGATTATAGTATTATACATTTCGTATACTATAACAACATCAATTAACCCATTAAAGCCGGAATTAATTTTCTTTTTAAAATGCAAAAAGTGCATTTCATACCAATTTTTCAAATTAGCAACTTTAGTCTCCTTTTTTTACGGACTTTCTGTCATCAGCTAAAGAGAATATTTCTCTTAAAATATACTGGTATTACAAACAGCAAAACAGAGGGGAGCTATCCCAGTACCATATGATCCCAGTAGGCTTTAATGGGTTAATTCATATACATGGCTGAACAAAATGACATGAATATATTGTTGTACATGGATGAGAATTCCCAAAGAACAGTTGTTTTATGCGCTTCCAACCGATTAAAATTGTAACTTAACTATGTGGTATGTATAATAATTTATAGATCCTGTACATGGCTGAACAAAAGTATTTGGATACTTCTCCACCTACGGATAACAACTACTGACAATTGATTTTTAGCTCCGTTCTATGTCTTTTAAATTCTTTATTTATATATCTCATTAAATCATATGTGAAAATAAAATTTGAATATCCTCATAGTGTTGGTACGAGTTTCATAATCTATACCTGATATGATTTTTCGTTATTGTTCATTTATTATTGTAGATTACATAGTACAGTCAGTGTGCGAGCAGTAGTACCACAATTTTCGAACAGAACTTTTAGTCTTATTTAAAAGCATAAAAATATTTTAATCTGAAGAAAATTATCAGATAAATTTTTAATCTGGAAAAATTTTTGTCATTCTCCTCTGAAAGTCCAAAGAGTGTACGCACCATGTATATTCTGCACACGTTGAAAAAATTTAAGTAGTGAAGAAGCATTTGATTATTAGATCGCTAGTAACTTATCAAATTCGAATAATATCATTCATAAGATTAACATGAAATTTCATTTTTATTCTTTATGAAATGTACAAAAAATAGTTATATTTTCACTTTACAGTAAATAGATCAACTATAACAAAATTGTGCAACAGATTTGCTTCAAGCATATAGATTATAAATACAATAAAATATTCACTATTTTACTATGATTTATTGAGTTTATAATGATTTATTCAGAATGCATTAAATGTATTCCTTTAGAGCTGATGAAATTTTAATGAAATCTGACTAGAAATAAATCTTTCATTTCACACCATCTCTTGTCCGAAATGGCTGCAACATGTCTTATCTTCTAGGAGAAACATACTGATAAAGAGACCCACAAGAACAGCAACGTGGACTAAATTCATCTTTTTTAGGGATGTGCCAACACATACCACAACGGAGCTTATATTTCTTATACCTAAAGAAAAAAAATATATTTGACATTTTAAAAACAATGTTCGTGTAAGATAATTAATAACTCATTTTTAAAAAAACTTGTTAACTTTACAAATATTAGAATCTCACAAAATACAGTTGGCCTATAAATTTAAGGGGAGATTATACATCTTTCGCCTAAAATTCACGTAATTGTTTTCGGTTACAAAGAAGAACAGAGATATCAACTTCCAACTTTTGCCATTATATTTACTGACATTTCATTTATACATTTAGATTTTTGTGTGTATACAAAAATTAATAATGCGCCTTGTGCGACGGTGAGTATCTGCAATTGCGCTTCCAATCGGACAAATGTTTTTCTCTAGTCACAAAGCATCTGAAAACAAATTGGATCACCAGATTCTTGAAAGGACATTAAACTCAATACAACTCAATAAAAACAATAGTTTACACCATGATTTAGTTTAAAACGTTGAATTTTAAGAGAATAGCGGTGATTTTTTTCGTTTTTTTAACAACTTTTGAGATTAAAAAAAAAAAATCAATAAAAATACTTTTCTGCAGTACTCCAGCAAAAACAATTAGTTTTCTTTTTAAAAAAAAAAAAAAAAACAGAGGGAGGAAATAGGTCGAATAGTTCGAGAAAAATGGTCGCCCAGTTCGAAAAACATGAATTGGAGAAAACAAGTTTACAATTACATTATGTTCAATGAGAAAAAAAATATAAGGAATCTGAGTATCACAGAATTAATTTAAGACAACAATCTACGCACTTGAGTGATGTAAAAAAATGCACAAAACAAAAAATCGAAAATTTAGACCCAAAGTAGAACCTCTCCTTAAAGGACTGATTTTATTCAAAGTACTTCCAGAAAACTTGCTCATCTTTAATTATTTGTCTAAAATACTGTTTGCGTAGCTAAAGAAATTTATATTTTGTTAATACTTTTCTTTCTTCCTACAATATTTACTACCTGAAACATTTACTAGGATGCATTTGAATCTTGCAAGACAATGCGTAATCACACAATTCCATTTCAAGTTCATTCTAATTCCAGTTAAGCATTCTCCGGCAAGGGAAAAAATCTCTTTCACACTATCCCCCTTAGTCTCCAGATTAGGCTCCTGCAAACTACTTTTTGATCTTTAAATGATTTTTCACTTCAAAGTTATTAAATTAAATTATACATGAACAGTATTCCAAAAGATGAGGAATATTAACGAATCTATATGAATGTATCCAGCGATGTATACACTTAGAAGGAATGTGTATTAAATACTAAGAATTTATTTTCCTTCAAAATGACTTTTATAGAACTATTCTTAAAGTTGTGTATAAAACAACTACAAAATAAACTTGGCTTTGTGAATATTGATTTCTATATAACACTAGCGTTTTCAGATACATTTCTAACTATTATTGCTACTTCAAACAGTAATACCAATTATTTTTAGACAAATTGTTTACAATAAGATGAATTATTGCTTACAATTGTTTTTAAAAATACATTTTACGGAAACTCTTGCACTGTTTTAACCCGCGAACTACACATTAGTGCGAATTCGCACCGATTAAAATTTCAAATGTCGGCATTTTTTGAAAGCATGATTTCAAGGATTTGCTATTTTCATGAAGAAAAGAATTTTTTTTATAAAAATCGCTATCAGGTTCCTCATTAAATTTCGTATAGAAATTGTGTGTTATATTTCATTATCACTATCTTGCCAACAAAGTTATACGCAGTTGAAGTTGCAGAATCTCAAATCGCACTATACTGCAAAAATTGTTGATTTTACGATATAATACTAGCAGCTGGGGTGCCAGTATTATACCGTAAAATCAACTTTTTTTTTTTTTTTTTTTTTGCAGTGTATAGTGTGGAGAGTGGCTGCAGAACTGAAGTGTGGAGCCCACGGGTTAAGATGCATCAAGTTATATTCATATATTCATTCATTTTAAATACTAAACGCTTAATGAGCAAAAGTGCCTTGTATTTGTCCAAAGAAATATTAATTTTGTACTTGCTTCAATATTTTCAAGACTTTTAGCAATTTGTTTATATACACTAAACCCTCATTATATCGCGCCTGTCAGAAACAAGAAAAAAAGCACGATATAATCCGAGCTATGCAAAATTAAGTAAGGTATATATAACCCAAAAGTGAATGTTTTACATTTATCTGAATACATTATGCACATATTAGAATTTTCTTTTTAAAATTACCAATAGAAAATTGCACTTATTCGAATTGACATATACATAAAAGATATATAAAATGTACTTTGAAAATGAAAAAACATTTTTTAGGGAGACACTGATGAAAGCAATATATGCTTTTGATGGATCAACGCCTCCTGAATACTAGGCGTACGCGCTGACACAAAAATAGCGGCTATCGTAGGCGGATTTTTAAAGCGTTTGTACGGTCTCCTGAATTTTAACACTGGTATTGCATAAAAGTTTTCTTTGACGCCTTCAAGTCTCTGCGTAAGTGGCCTCAGGGGCACATATCTTCAGTATATATTAGAGTGTACTCTCACATCAACATGCCATATAAAGAAACCTGCCTCCATACCTGTGTCCAATTGGTTTACCTATGTTCTAAAAAGAGCAAATTTACAACAGAACCTAGAGTGTATTAAGATGTTGGAAAAAAAACTCATTTTTCAAAACGTGGCAGTTGCAGACTAATTAGAAGATTAGTAGAACTTTGTATTGCTGAAGAATATTATATTTTGCTGTAATTATGATATTGTGCTGTAATTATGTAAAAGCCTAATGGCCTGAATTGTAATTTTTAATAAACCTGCCAAGCAGAGATTGTAGAGCTTAAGCCATATGGTATGCCTCCCTGCTTGGTTGAATTTGAAATATTTGAAAAATAAAGAGGAGAAAACATTTTAGAAATTACTGGTATTCAAATTCTGCTGTACAAACGCTGAATAAAAGCCGTCTACGACAGCCACCATTTTTGTGTGAGCGCACAGGCTTAGTATTCTGGGGACGGTGGATGGATGTAACAAGACTTAATAAAACAGTGAGCTATTCTACCACAAAATTGACATTAAAAAATAGTTCGTTCACTTTTTTAACACTTTACAGCATAGTTCAAAAGTATTTATCAATTCGGTTTTTCCTGTCTGTCTGTCGTTTGCCGTGATCCAACTCTCTTAAATATACAGTGTTATTCTGAATCATGGAACCATTTTCAAAAAATTGTATTTATTAAAGTACAAATCCAAAATGAACAATCTTTATACCAATGAAAAGAGGAAGTTTCAAAGTTTTCTTTAAGACATTATAAATGTTCAATGTGTCTACCGTTTGCTGCACGGTAAACATCTACGCGATAGCCAAACTCGTCCCACACACGAGAAAGCGTACCTGCTGTTACTGAGTGGACGGCAGCAGTGCACTCAGCTCGCAGTGGCTTATTGCCACACGACTTCTACCGGCTTCCTCTGGAACCATCACCGCTTTGAAAGCAGTGCACCCAGTAACAGCAGATACGCTTTCTAGTGTGTGGGACGAGTTTGGCTATCGCGTAGATGTTTGCCGTGCAGCCAACGGGGGACACATTGAACATTTATAATGTCTTAAAAAACTTTGAAACTTCCTATTGTCAGTGGTATAAAGATTGTTCATTTTGGATTTGTACTTCTATAAATACAATTTTTTGAAAATGGGTCCATCATTTAGAATAACCCTGTACTTGTATTGTCATGAAATATTTAAGTTTTATTGATGTTTATTCGATTGATGTTCTGTATTGAAAATAAAGTGTCTAGCATTTATAGCTCGTTTACAGGTACACACAAAAGAATTCCTTTACATTATGGTCCATGGGGGGGTATCGTATCAGAAGCATTTTAATGATGTTACAATACTTCAAATATAATGAAATTTATATGCGTCACTGAGGTGGACTAAAACGTGCTTAATCAGGAATATAGAATAAGTAACATTTATAGTTTGTGTGCAGGAACGCACAAAAAATTGTATTGCATTAGGACAAAATTTTTATTAGTGCGTAGTATTTATTTTCATTTACAGAGGCGCACGGAAGTATTCAGCTACACGACGGACTATGATAGATTCTATCTTTTGAAAAAAATGAAATTCCATAATATTATGTTAGTGTTGGAAAATGTTTCACAATCTATGCGTGATACATGATTTTTCGTTCTTTTTTTATGTATTTATTGGGTTGAGCGAATTACGTTCCTATGCGTCGACTCCATTGGTTTCTTTGTGACGTTAATCCTTCTGAACTGTTCGGTCTATGACCATTAAATTCAGCAAAGCGATAGCTACTATAACCGGCATGGTTCGCGTTAAACATTATCTGACACGAATACCCTGGAAGAATAATTATAGATCACAATTGCCATAGACTTAATGTTAAAAGCTTAAATCGAAATGCACGCGCGCGCACTATTATTATATAGAACGTGCGATTAGGGAATTCTGTTGCATGGACCAATGGTTGTTTCAAGACTTTGTGGCAAACTTTGCTGCTCGCATATGAGTCTAATTTTGAGATGCAGGTAGGAAAAATATATTAAAAAGGTCGTCTTAAGCATACAGTTCGAAACGCGTCAAAATCTTAAGGCAGCAGTGAAAGTATGAAAAGTCGAATTTTTGAAATGCTGGAAGAGAAACTTACTTTCGATAATTAAAGTAATATTAATATTTCTTTCAAAATTAGAAATTATCTATGTCTGCTTAACATCAAATGAAAATTTTGAAAATTATCTCCCTTAAGTTCAATTCTGTGCAGGCAGCTGCATGCGCTTTCATAGAAAAATTCATATTACAATTTGTTTACAATCCTTGAACATTTCATGTCAATACCTTAAAACATAGCTACCAGTACATATACCAGTAAATACATAGCTACAATTTGTTTACAGTCCTTGAACATTTCATGGCAATACATTAAAACATAGCTACATTTCGGGAGCTTTTTAAGTAAAAAAATAATAATTTGAACCAGAAAAAATATTTCATGAAATGTTTCTAAAATAGAAACAGAGTGTTTAATGAATTCCCAGTTGCAATCAACTCCACTTCCTGTATATGAGTCCCTGTATATCACATCCTAGAGAAGCCAGGAAAACAAGTGTAACTGTAGTACATTTGTACTACAATAGGAAAGAAAAGTAAGGGATTCGACTGAAAACTTCATCAGCCAATCAGAAGAGTAGCCAGCTTCTATCTGGATATAAATAACTTATTTTTTAAAATAAAATTTCTGGTTTTACTTAATTAGAAAAAAAAAGAACGTTGGCAGGTATGCATTAAGAAAAATTTTGATCTTGCATATAAATATAATATAATAATTCAACAGGTTTCCACTAACTGAATCTGGTGGATCAGAGAAACGATATAATTTTTGTAGTTTCTTAAACCTTAAACATTATGAAACATGTTTTTATATATAAACTAGTGTGTTATTGCCATCATACAACTTCCTTCTATATAAATAAAATCAATTAAATGATTTTAAAAGTACAAGAAATTACGTCGATTTAACAAATACGTTTTTTCTAGCGATATGAACTTCGCGTATTTTTAACAAATCGTGGAATTTCGGCACCCTCTTCTTAGATGATCGCAACCAAAATTGAATAACAATCCATTCCTATCATGAGGATACTAAATTTGTTGTTTCGTTGAATTCTGTACATATAAGCAGGAGCTACAAGCATTACATAAATCGAAAAAATCATCGATTTTCGGCACCCCCTGTTAGGGAAATTTGTCCAAATACTAATCAGCACCAGTTCACATAAGGATAGAAATATCATATGAAATTTCACTATTCTACGCCGTAGTTCGTGAGTTAGAGCGCCCAGAAAATCTATGTCACACTGCAAAAAAAAGTGTTGATTTTACAGTATAATACTGGCATCCCAGCTGCCAGTATTATGCCGTAAAATTAACAGTCATAAACAGCAAAATAAGCAGTAATACGCTGCCGTGCATTCGCAGTAGCGTATTATTGTTTATTACTGTTAATTTTACGGTATAATACTGGTAGCTGGGATGTCAGTATTATACTGTAAAATCAACACTTTTCTTTTGCAGTGCACATACAGGCATACTCATGCCAGTATTATACTGTAAAATCAAAACTTTTCTTTTGCAGTGCATATACAGGCAGACTCACGGACAGGCATTTCTTAACCCATTTATGCCTAGCGTCGATGCTTTAGTAAAATGGGAAATAGTGCATTTCACACCACTTTTTTTTTTAAATAGAAATTTGGTGTCTTGTTTTATCGAGGAGTTCTCGATAAAAAAGGACACCAAATTAAAAAAAGTGGTGCGAAATGCATTTTCCCTATTTTACTAAAGCGTCCCAAAATTGGGACGCTAGGCATAAATGGGTTTAAAAAACAGTCAAATCGTGTTCAGGACCTTCTAGAACTTATAACTCCATCGAAAACTGAAAGTCAACATTTTTCAAGAATCCAATACTTTCCTCTTGTATAAATAGAAGAAAGCAAAAAGTAATGATTTTCAGTGCCACCACATATTCCCATTTAGTTTGACATCGTCACATTAAGTAACACTTCAACTGAATATGAATTAAAAGTTTCAACAAGTACGGGTGCAAACACTCAGAGAGAAATAATATAGTTTTACGTTTTCAGTTACATTAAAAAGGAGTCGAGGTTTATTAAAGTTTCTATTTTCGGAACAGCTGTCGGAGAAGTGTAAAAATTCTTTACTGAATATATTTTTTCTACGTTTATTGATTTGTCTATCTCTTTTGAGGATTGATTTATTGGGAAGACAACATATTCCCCCCATAAATATATTTACTTACAAATATTACTTAAAAGTTATAAATAAAAAAAATTGCTTGTGAGAGTTTATCCCAAAAGAATGCTGAACTGTTGTAAATTTTAAAAATGTCTTTAAGGTACCAGTTATAAGGTAATTTGAAAAACTAATTATATAATAGAAATAGTTATTAAGAAATATTATTAAGCTTGGGCAGTATGCATGTAACGATAATTTATCCTATAACATTCATAAAATCTGGCATAATATGTTATAATCCATTAATACAATCTGCTCATTTTGTCTTCGAACCCCTCTTTTCACTACGGTGGTATGATCCACTTGGTTACCATGGGAACTTGATGACGTTTGTGATGATGATGTTTGCGCACTCTCAGATCATGTTTTCTCCAGAACTCTGACGTGTAAGCTCATTTTGACATTTTCGACTTGTTTGTAAACATCCTGATGACGTTCGCAGATGCGGAATGAAACGTTGATGTTTAATTGTGTTGTAAATTCACGATTTTAATGTATGTACCATTTAGCAAATGTTGTATTTGAATTATAGAAATTATGGTGCAATTGTCCTGTTTTTAAATAATAGAAATGTTTGCTTGATGACAATTTGAAAATAATAACATTAATTTCTACTAGAGATTTTTTTATCCTCGCATTTAAGTAACTATTTAAATTTTTATTAGTTTATTACATTTATTATTCTTTTTTAATCAGACCGCAAGTTATAACATTTTCTGTTAACTGTAAACATTATAAATATAGTCATTTTGGTTTCACTAACTAAACTCACTCTGTATATCGACATGCTTTAACATTCGTAAAATTATTGGGAATGAAAGAAAAGATGAATATGTTGTTGAGATGGACAACAATATTTTCCTTTTAAAAGCCAATCAATGTGTCACATTTATGTTTTTACAGGGACAGACTACGAACTGCGTATATACCCTTGTATGATTTCTAAAAATTTACTTTAATTATTACAAATATTTAATATTTCATTTAGAAGGATCAGATCAAGAATATTAAGCAAATGGTTACTTTTTGAAAACAATCCGACAATATGGAAATTTTCTGCACCCTCATCAAAAATTAGACTGCGATTAGTTATATGTATAATGCTTATATGCTACGTACAGTATGTGGTACAGTATGTGGTACAGTATGTGATACACCAATTTGTCTATTAGAAAAACAGTGTTTAAATGACTTTTATGCCAAAATGACACAATTGTCAGCTATATTGAGGAGTCACAGCTTGATTGTTGGGTATAGCATGCATTATAAAAAGACTATTTGAATATGGCTGTATGCTTGTAAGAATAAACATTATATTGATATATTTTTTATTTTCATGATTAAGAAATAAACGTTACCTAATACCACAAGCGTTGCATAGTGGTGTGCCATCTTCTGCGTCTCTCCATAATGGAGTTTTGACAGCACTGCAGGATGCACAATGTTTCTCTATTATTGGGAAAAAAAAAGACATTACAATTTGCCATCGAAATATTTATTCAGATTCCCCTGCACAATTACAAATATTCTTAATTTAAATGTCAAATGTCATGTAAAAATTAAATCTGATCAAAACAAAAATTTCACACGAATAAAAAATATTTATTGCATTTAACAATAAATAATAGTTACTTTTTCAAAATTTATAATTTAATGCTTGTTATGTTAGCAACTCTCATCTAATGTAATCTGAATATTTTCTGTAAACAAATGTTAAATATACTTTACTTAACCCTTTCGGGTCCGAATTTTTATTCAATTTGGTGAAAAAAAAATTACAATAATAAAATTAAAAGTAAAAGATATTCTATAGTAAATGAGATTATTTCTTCTATAAATGAAAGTTATGGTTTATTGAAATTTAATGAATATGGCATTAACTGAAATCTAACTAATATAGATGTTTTTCGTACTTTTTTACATGACAATCGACTAAAGAAAGATTTTTGAAAACGTCTGAAAAACGTAATGCCAGAAAAAAATAAACTAACATTTTGTATGTTTTAATATAAGTTATTCGTTCGGAAAAATAGCCTCTATTTTAATTTTAAAAAGTGAAACGTGTGTGCGAAAAAAAAAGAATCCCCTAGCAAACTTATAATATATTTAAAACAAACTTTTATTTTTTTCGTCATCTTCCCTGAGCTTTCTACTGACCCAATTTTAATAATAACTGAAAGCTGTCTATTTGTAGATTAGCCCGCTTTATTTTTAAAAATATTTCCATACTTTTATGTTTTACTTTTAAAAGTGTTGAATGACATTTCTTCCAAAATCATGGCAATCGTGATAAGAATTTATCTACACTATAAAATTAATTTTCCTCATCACATTCCATCAATCATACGCACGTTTCCACCAGTGGAAATAGCCTTCTATTTAAAAAACAAATTTCAATGTTTTTTCATAAAAATGTTAATATATTACACTATAATAACTAAATCACCATTATAACTACTTAAACATACAACTGAGATGAATTATGCTCTAATCTCGGAAGATTACCTAATGGAAAAATATTACAGGGGCGTTTCGCACATTTTTTTAGACGAATTTTTGGTATTAAAAAAATCGTCTGCATAGAGAGATCATTTTTCATAGCTAATATGTTTTTAAAGTATAAATTCTCGTTTGGCAACTAAAATTTTTGTTTACACCCAAAATGGTGCTTTTGAAGAACCGATGAACGGAAGGCTATGTTTCTGCACTTTCAGAATAGAATTATTCGTATTCGGTTATTAAAAAAAGCTGCGAAAAGCATGGTTTTTCTATAGCTAAAGCCATAGTAGGTCAATAAGACAGGGAAAAAACGTGAATGTCTGGCTTCAAGGGAAAAAAATGTTCCAAATAGAATAATTCTGGGCGAGATGCCGCATATATTTTTTTATTTGTGTATAAAATCCCATGGTGCACATAAACTAAAAAAAAAAGAAATCCTGCTGTGCTATTTAAATGTTAAATATACAACATGTGTACTGCGGCAATAAAAAATATATATTTTTTAAACTTTACTAAAACATTACACTGCGGCGCGTCACCCGTACATTCATGGTGAGACGCCGCACTTGTGCTGGAGTTATGCCGCACTTGTCATAAGAACAGAATGAAATTATAAATAAAAAATATTCAAACAAATCTTCATATCTGGACAATAAACAACTATATAAGAACAAAAAGAAACTAAATGAGTACAATGAAACGTACTAGTAAGGTTCAAATCAATATTAGCCTGCCTACTTTGTTCACTACTAAAATTATCTACTTATTTTTTAAACATTGAATTTTAATTGTTATTTCAGCAACAACGTAACATCAGTGTATTAGAGAGGGAACAGAAAAATTAAAATAGTGTTATTGTTTTATTTGTTAATAGACCTGTTTTTTCGACCGTAATCTACATGGAAAATGTCGAAAATACTACAGTCTTCATGCATTTGACACATGATGAAACGAAACCAATCACACTTCCTCTTAGTTTTGTAGTAATTTTCTGCACATTCCTTGCAAAGAACGTCTGCGTCACATGTGTGATCCAGCTTTTCATTATTATCATCATCTTGATTTGTATCTTTCTTCGCTTTCTTACTTTTTATTTTTCCTTTTCCTCCTTAGATGTAGTAAACTTCATACTGTTTGAACATTCATCTATGTCTGATGAACTGAATTTTATTACTCGCGGCATCCGGTACAAAAGAAACTGCGGCATGTATACCGTATAAACAGTGCGGCAAGTATCCCATTTTGTATGGTACAGACGTAGCACATCAAAGTTGCGTACCCTCGCAAAAGAAACGCGTAACCATACACACAGTACTCTATAGAGACACTACATTTAGTTTCGACTTCGAAATCATGCATGCATTTAGTAATTAGCGTATAAAAAGAATTTAAACATAACGTGTTTAAAAGTTTGGATAGCAAAATCATGGTCATACCTCAAAATAAGGATTGTACAGCTACAAGTAAACATCTAAATGGGATTCACGCTATACACTGGTTAAAGTAATCTTATTGAGCATCTATACCGTGCGTTTGACTGTCATCTATCGATAATTATAAGAAATACAATGAGTTCGGCATCTATCCCGGATGCGGAGACTCCTCCGGAGTTACCCTATATTCCCAAGAACAAAAAGGAATTCGTCGAACATTGCAAAGCTAAGATATTTTATGGCAAAAGAAAATTCTCCAAGCCAAATAACTGTTGCTAACTCGTTAAAATACTCAGTACCAACTGATAACAAAATCATTAACAATGATTTGAATTCTAAAAAAGCCAAAAAACAATGTTCATCGTCTTTCACCATTACATATCGCCGAACGTAGAACACGATGCAGAGAATTATTTATCCGGAGAAAAATAGAAAAAAAAGTTACAATAGATGTAGCTTGGGGTTTATGTAAATGATTGTAAAATATATATACAAAGAGATCCATTTATTATCATCAAAGAGAAGAAAAACTTCTTAAAACATCGTTAAATGTATCTAAAGAAAGTTTCAGCAAAGGATTTATGATTGTGCTGACTTTTCATATAACGGCAAATTAAAAGTAAACTGAGTGGTTAAAAATGTTAACAGAAACATATTTTACTGTTAGCAGAAACATATTTTACTGCTAATCTTCAAACATGAAATACCACCCCTTTACCCCCAGTGCCATTAATCTGTTGAAGATAAAGCAAACAGCCACACATCATATTCCATTCATAATTTCCTGGAGAAAATTCAACGAGAAAAGGGTATCAAGGCTATAACCCTTCAGTGATATACCTGATATATCACCCATGGAGTTTTGCGCTTTGGATTTTTAAAAAACGCGTTATCCATACGTCCCTTCATGGACTTTAGAAAGCTGTTCAAGAGGAATGAACCAAAATACCTTCCAAAAGTATAAAAAGGTAAGATATGTGAACTAGAGCCAAAATAGATTTTCCAAAACTAACAAAAGGTAAGATACGAGGACCATGTCACATAAAGTTTTTATATCTTTGAAACCTATTTTCCTTTTCTTGTTTATGAAAAAAGGGGGACATGTCACATTAACTGTAACTTTCATTGTTTATATTTTTATTTTATTTCTTATGATTCTTTCTTTCTTTCTCTTTCAATTTTAAATTAGAACACTGATGTCCAACTTGTAGTATCACTGTAAGCTTGGATCTATTTTATGAACAAGTTACCTTTAATAAATAGCATTCTTCTTTATAAAATATTTCATAAGTACATAATTAACATGTAATTATTTCACACAAACAACCAGTTTCTGAGAAAGTTTTTCATTTTGTGAAAGAGTTATTGCCAGGAAAAGCATAGCAACAGCCAGGAAATGCTTGGAACTCTCTCAGTGGCGTCCTGACTTTTAGATTCTATATAAAACTGAAATATTTTAGTGCGGTTTCGTCAATATGACATCATATTCACTGGCCTTTATTCCTGTACGTAAAGAGATTGAACTCCCTACTATTTAATTAAAGATCTTTGTTTGATTGATGCAAAAACAAAACGTTTCTAAAAATTACGTAATTTTGACTAATCAATCTATATATTAAAATAAAATCTGCTTTTTTTAATCCTCTGCTATGGGCTTCCTAATGAGCCAATTTTATTTTTTTTTAATGAAAACTGTTCATTTGTAGATGAACCAGTATTAGCGGCTCAAGATTCATTTTTTACATTTTATTTTTAATCTTAAGAAATTTTAATTAAATGTTTTCAAAATGGTGTCAATCAGGTAACTTCCATTGTTGCAGAAAAGGGTATTAATGAGAATGTATATATATTTTTTTATATCTTTATTGACGCTATTTTCTAATTGCAATTTTAAAAAAAATTGTAATTTGACAAATTACAACAACCATTGGGAAAATGTTCCGAAAGCTTTAATTTTTTTTCAAATTAATTAAAAGTATTAATTATTCAAAAATATTCATCGGAACCATCTGCAAATAAACGCATTTTCCATTACTACAGTTGAAGAGATCCTGACATTCTCTGTCCTCGCAAAAATATTCGTTTGAACCATCACCGCAGTTATTGAAACACATTTCCCATTACTACTATACCTTATCCTTAATATATACCTTAATATTTTGTCGGGTCCTTCCTACAATAACTTTAACTCTTGTTTAGATTGATGTCTGAGCTAAAGCGATTTTGAGGAAATTAAAGTTGAAGACCACGTTTTTTGCTTTATAAGACGATTTCTCATCCGACGTCAGTTTTTAAATTTGGCTTTTTTTCATATCTGGGCGATTACACCCTTACGTGTGTGACATTTAGAGAGTGTTTTTTTGCAAATTGAGACAAATTTGGAAGTGAAATTATTTAGATAACGTTTTACTTTTTTTTTGCTATTACAGGACAATACAGAATCATTTTTGTAGTGACACCTTTAGTCTAAAGTAATAATAGTTTTTTTTTTTTTTTTTTTGTAAATAGTCGTTAAGTATGAGACTCAGAAAAATCACAGATCAGATTTATTAACAAATTAAAGATTAGATAAATGAAGATTAATTTTTCTATATTGTAAAAAGCTAGATTTGATAAAAAGTGTTTCATGGTAAATATAGTTTAAAATAATAGATTTTTCAATTACATTAAACAATGCAAGACTGATTTTTTATTTCAATTATTTTTGTAGGTTTATTAAATATGAAGCAAGTTCATCTAATAATTTCTTACTAAATCTTTTTATTCCATCGGATTTCGAAGGGCGCCAGTTCATTACTATAAATAAATGCGGAAACAAATTATGTCATAATACTAAATCTATTAGCTAAAACAGTTAGGATTAACTAGTTAAAATTAGCATATACTATCATTGCTACATTCAGATTGTTAAAAACACAATAGTCAATGAAATGGCATGTTCTATTAATAGGACGCCAGGCCCAAACGGGTTAATATTTGAAAAGAAAAAACTCCCATTATAGATCAAAAATAATTAAAAATATTCTATTAGTATGATGACATGCAAATTTGTTTTAATTCACACAACCGAAAGTACTCTCAGACAGTGGGTTATGATAAGAGAGTAGTACAAAAACAAACATTTATTAAAATAAAAAATCAGAACAGAATAAATTTACCAGTATAAAAGTTTAGTATTCTAAAGAAAACTGAAAATATTTAGAGATATATTTTTTAATTAAACAAAAAAAAGTTTATAAATAATTGTCAGTTACAAATTAAAACTGCAGATTCATTTTTTTTCTGAAGGTGAACACTGATGTTTTAACAATTTAGTTTCAAAATGTAATGTAAAATGAATGATGAAAATGCATCTGATAGTTTCAATTAGTAAGCTCGAATATCGCTTATAAATACAACAATGTCACAGCTCAAAAAGCATAGTTTTGTAAAAAAATGCCACAGGTGAAACTTTTACAAAACGCCACTCAATTACCTGGAAGAAATGATGAGTGGATTTGCTGAAAACCGCAATAACATCTCTTTCCAGTCACATTTAAGTAAGACAGGAATGAATTCATGTAACGATTCTATTTCTGCCAATAATAAGTAGAAGTCAGTCCATTTGAACATCTTTTCGGTAAAGTTGGTTTTAGTGTTAAAAATTTTACTTTCTCGTAAAATTACAGAAACTTTAATTAGTCATATTTCTTGCGAATAAACGTAGAACAACAGTTTAAAATTGCTTTTGAATTTTTTGGGTGGTGGTTTTTTCCGTAGTCGGCCAACCTTTCCAAAAGCCTACCGTAGTCGGGCTACAAGAACGGGGGATGTATATATGCGTCGTCTGAGCGTATAGAGTAGTAATAAATAGTAGTAATATCTCAAGTTCTTAAAATGTATTTGCAATATATGAAATGTCTACATAGGTGTATAACACCGCTTCTTCAGAAGCTATAGCGACATGCAATGTCTTCTGCTGACGTGTTATTTTAAGCTTATGTCGTTAATGCAGTTAAATGTTCATAAAAAGTACATTTCAACTTTGTAATTATATCTTAAAATTGATAAATTTTGAATTATAAATATGTTTCATTTAACATGTAAAAAAGACACTTCAATTTTGTTTTATAAAAAATAATACTGTATAAAAATTCTTATGTGATTTCACTGTTCCCGTACATTATAAAGTAATAAAAAGAAAAATTTTAAAATAAATAAGTTTATATATAAACACAAAAGTATTAATTATTTTAAAAAGTAAAACAGATTAAATATATTTATTGATATTGAACCATACCTTCAATTCCATAACTATATCCACTAGAAGCAGGTTCATCTTCATCTGAACTTTCAATGTATGACGAAAACTTACGTTTCTTTTTCGGTGATAACCTGAAATGGAAAATCAATTTTGCAAAACAGCATAATAATTTGATTAATGTAATATTCTGTATTATATTAGCTTTAAGATAAACTTAAAAAGTTGTAAATTTACAAGCTGATTATTGTGTTGGAAGCAGAAATTATATATTTTATGTTGATAGCAACTTAGAATAGTACTTAATTATTTAAACCAATAACTTCCAGTACTTTGTCTATACACATGTATCACAAAATTAACGAAAAATTGTTATTTAAAGTTATGAACATAACACAGTCGAACTAGGTTATATTGAAGACGAAAGATTAAAAAAACATTTACTCATTATCCAGGATTCGCTGATATATATATATATATATATATATATATATATATATATATATGATGACTTAATTAACCTACAACTTTAAACTGAAATAACTTCTCAGAGCCTCACTAGATGGCGGCACGAATGCGTGGAGTGGGAGAGGGCATAAAAGGAATTTATTTACTGTCAGTTTAAAGTAATTTTGAAGATGTCTCCCAAAGCGTCATATTCAACTAAAGATCGTATTTTTATTGTTAAAAATTGATATCTCCATGAATTTCTTGTCCCGTGTCAATCAATTCGTGAATGATTATTAGAAATTCACGTTTACCAGCTCAGTATTGCATGAGGCATTGAGTGAGCGAAAAAGAGTATCTGTGGAAAACATCAACGATTATCGCCTGGACGTGCTTCGTTGCAACCAATAGTGCACATATATAGGTTTATTAATTGATGAAATAAATAACTTCAATATATACTCCTAATATTTTACTACTTTCCATACATGGATCAGTTTATTTCTGTTTGTAATAAAAGCTTGCATTTGTAAAGATATTTCGCAGACACCCTATATATAACTGTATTAAATAGAATTAGATTCCTGGTAAAATACTATGCTCATATATTATTCACTTTATTTGTATAAAATATTGTGTTTTTTGGTGCGTGTTAATTTTTTAAAAAATACTCTGGGTAATAAATTTTTATTTTTAGTTAACCACAGTTGTATTTTCGCTTAATACGTTTAATCAAGCATTGAGCAATAAACACCTATGTCTATGTTGCGTATGTTGGTATGATGAGTGAAGCACCATTGCAAGTTATTCTTGGTCTGATGGTCTGAGGAGGAACAATGTGGGAAGGTTGGGAACTAGTGTTCCAAAGTATCAAAATTCTAAATCTGTAAAGAAAAGGAAAATACCAAGTCAAAAAAATTTAATATTTTAAAGTCACCTAAACGCTTTAGGCCTCTTATCTATTTAATGTCATTTTAAGGACACATGCTTTAAAAAAAAAAAACACATGCTTGTTCTAAAAAATACAATATTTCTAATTTTATAAATCCTTTTCAACTTACGAGAACTCCGATTTCATACAGAATTTCCATTTATTGTCAATAAACTTGTTTTCCATCCAGATAGTTACACCACGAAAATTGGGGTCGTTTAATGGAGATGACCGCCTGGGACAAAAAGATTTGCGTTTCCTAGAACCTCTGGTGGAACTTGAATCAGTCGAAGATGATGAAGTATTTAAATCCGAAGATTCTGTTGAAAAACACGAATACGAATCAGGAGACCACATTGCCTAGAAAAAAAAAAAGTCAAATTATTTAATAAAATTATTCAACATCACAGTCCAGAACACGTTACAAGTGTACTTTAGTAAATATAAATCTTTTAAAGAAGATAGGAGCATTTATTCCCCCCCCCCTTATGATTTTTTATTGTTTTATTGTAATTTAGGAGCCATATTTACCGCCTCTGATATTATTTTTGTTTGAAGATTTGTATCTTGTATAAGAAGTTTAAACAAACTTACGTTTATATAGAAAATTTTAATGTCTATCAATCATTATTTTTTTTTTTTTTTATATGAAGAGCGCATAACACTATTATAGTTTTTACATACGTTAACATTTGAAAAATAAAGTAGAACATATGTAACTAGTTTGATGTACCAATCCCAAAACTTTCTTCTATATCATACATGTTAATACTTCAAAAAGCTTATTTTTTTAATTATGCATTTTAGAATAAAAAAATACAGCATAACAGTACCACCTTTTATATGATTTACACCAAAACCTCATCAACTTATCTCAAGGTCTAACATAATATGAAGTTTAAAGAAATTCCGTGAATAATTTCTTGAGATACGACTTTCACTAAAATAGTGTAAATTCTGACACATGCAGCATAGCAGCCACCTGTTGAGCTATTTACATAAAAACCTAATCAGCAACAACTTATGTCAACGTCTAACGGAATATCAAGTTTGATGTAAGTCCGTGCATTAGTTCTTCTGATATAGCTATTGGGAAAATAGTGAAAATTGCAGCATAGCAGCGCCACCTGTTGGGCGATTTGCACCAATACCTAACCAGCACCAATATTATATATCAAGATCTAACTGAATCAAAAATTTTAAAATTCCATGCATTAATTAGTTCTTGATATAGAGCGCCCACAAAATTTTTGTCACATACAGACACATACACACAGACAGACTCGCAGATACATTTACTAATAAATCTGTCAACTACGAGTATAACTTGCGCTCAAGGGGTTTCATACATTAAATTTATTAATTACTATTTATTAACTAACTAGCTGACCCGCCCGGCGTTGCCCGAGCCCGTGTGATAAACTTAAATCTCTTAAAAAATGAAACTCTGGCAACGGTCTCCGATGACTTCGGCACCCCGGACTTCCCCCTTTCACTGCCAGGGGAGCATTCTGTTCTAAACAAACTTTCTTCCGAAAGAACCTCTGCGACAGGTCCCCGCTGCCTTCGGTACTGTATAGTAAGCGTGCTACAAAGTTGAGCTGGTTTGGAGAAGATGGGAACATTAGCCGAGTTATTGAAATAAGGCACAATTAGAGAAAATAACCTTGAGGGTGGAGGGGATGTTCAAGTGTCATTCAGAAAATAACTAATTAGGAGGACCACTCTGCATCTTTAAAATTTTTTTCGTTTGGTTAAGCTAGGAACTTAATTACAAATTTAGCTTAAACTATTATTCGGAAATAGTAACTGCTACTCATAAATTTAGTTTAAAATTATAGAGGGGGACTATTAAGTTAATTATAATGTTTGGAATCACTTGCGTTGAACTCGGAAAGATGGTTGCTAAGATATGGAAACAGAGCATAGTTAGAGAAAAAACCTTGAAGGAGGGGCCGAGGGGGGAGCGGATGTTCAAGTGCCCTTCAGCAAATAACTAATTAGGAAAACCACTATACATCTTTAAAGAATAATTCATTTGGTTATGCTAGGAATTTAATTTGGAATTTGGCTTAGACTATTACTCGGAAAAACTGGTAACTGATTTCTAGAAATACTTGAAGCTATGAATTCTGATTTTTACGATAATATAGGAAAAATGGAACTGGTTTGGAAAAGTTCGGAACATTATTAGCTGAGGTTTAAAATAGCGGTATTCTCTATATAAAATAGCATTTAAACTCTACAGATGAAACTAACAACGTTAAAATTGTTAAATGTAATTAGTTATGTTGAAATCAGAGCAGTAGATTTGGATTTATTAATAAGGGGTGTCAATTAAGGAAAACGCAGTCGATAAGCGGAGCGCGGTCAATTAAAATAAATGCGATATTTAATAAAAAGTTGTTTACCCCTACCACTCTCAATCCCCGCAAATATAAGAAATAATCTGGTAAATAAAATTTTCTATTTTATTAATCTCTATTATAATAATATGTGTCATGTAAAAAAAAACCTTAAACGCAGCTAATTATCATTAAGAAAAACGTACCTGGAAAAATGTTTCAAACAGGTGGCCTCTGTGTAATTTGTTAGGTGCAGGTGACGCAACATTGGCATGGCGGTACGCCGGTAACTGCAATCCATATTAACAATATTTCATTAGAAGTCCTTATCTATGCATCGCGACTCTGGTTTATTTCATTACCTCTGTCAAGACTCTATACAACCAATCAACCGAAGAAAAAGCATATTTTTGATGAGAGTTCTTTGTGGATTTTAATTAATATTTCAGTAAATAATTAAAATATTAAAATTCTGAGTCAAGGGGCACTAGGAGAGGGCTTGGACTATCTAAATATAAATTTCCAGGTTTCTAGGTGCGCTAGATTTCCCTAGCCATTGCAGACAAACAAACAGACACGCACACATAGAGCGAAACTTTCTTTTATTAGTATAGATAAACTCCCCCTTAATTTTTTCATAATTTTAGTTTCAGTGGAATCGGAAATAGGAGAGCGGGGGAGGACATTTTTCAAGTATACTTTCGACGATATCTCTGAAAATATAATACCTAAAATTAAAACGAATATATTTTTGAGTTCGATGTTACGAGATCTTTCGAGCAATACCCTAAAAGGATATATAAAAATAGTTTAAGTAACTTAATATCTCGGCTAATCACAGACAAATTTTTTCAAAAATCATTATCAAATATCCTTGGATGATTGTGTCGATAGATACCTCCAGCGCCCGTCAACTCTCTCGATGACCACCCGAAAAGTAAAGTTTTCTGTAAAGGAAAAATAAGTTTTTCTCAAAAACTAGGTTACCTAGGAAAATCGCTATAGTTTTACTGCAAGTTTTAAATAAATTCCTATTATCCCTAATTTTTTCATATATTTAGTTTCAGTAGATTCGGAAATAGAGGTAAAAGGCCTATTTTTGCAGTGTATTTTCGACGATATATCTGAAACTATAATACCTAAAATGAAAACAAATATATATTTTTGAGTTCGGTAGTACGAGTTCTTTCACACGATACCCCACACGATATACAAAAAAATTTTTTTTCAAGTAACTTAATTAGCCCCCTAAATTTTTCCTAAACATATTTGTGAATGCCCAAATCTGAAAATACGTGGGTAAAAAGGCTTTATTGCTTTCCCAAATTTGAACTTTCCACGTCCGATAGTTTACGAGAAAAAGAGCTCCGACAGACGGACAGACAGACAGACAGATCTTATAACGGTTCCGTTTTCACTTATGTACGAAACCCTAAAAAAAAAGGGTCATTTTAAACTTTTTTTTAAACTTTTTTGAAAGCTTTAAAATTTGTATTTTTTTTTAAATGGAGTTTCCGACGTTTAAAAATAAAAATTACGCCATTTAAGAGTATTTTTAGTTTTTAGCTCACAGGCTAACAAAGCCTGAGAGCTTATGTGCCCGCCGGTTCTGTATGTATGTACGTATGTATGTACGTACGTAACGCGATAACTCTTCATAGAAATATCCGTTTTCCTTCAAATTTTGTTTATAGATTCACTGTGTTAAGGCGCTTCCCTGATTAGTTTTCGGGATTGATTGGTTAAGTATAAAGGGGGGAAACGGGGGGGGCTAATCCCCCCCCTTAAATTATATAAATGGGTTTTTCATGCAGAATTATTCCGTTTTCCTTCAAATTTTGTTTATAGGTTCACTGTGTTAAGGCGCTTCCCTGATTAGTTTTCGGGATTGATTGGTTAAGAATAAAGGGGGGAAACGGGGGGCTAATCCCCCCTTAATTTATATAAATGGGTTTTTCATGCAGAATTATTCAGTTTTCCTTCAAATTTTGTTTATAGGTTCACTGTGTTAAGGCGCTTCCCTGATTAGTTTTCGGGATTGATTGGTTAAGTATAAAGGGGGGAAACGGGGGGCTAATCCCCCTTAATTGATATAAATGGGTTTTTCATGCAGAATTATTCCGTTTTCCTTCAAATTTTGTTTATAGGTTCACTGTGTTAAGGCGCTTCCCTGATTAGTTTTCGGGATTGATTGGTTAAGTATAAAGAGGGGGAACGGGGGGGGCTAATCCCCCTTCATTTATATAAATGGGTTTTTCATGCAGAATTATATTATTTTCTTCAAATTTTGTATATAGGTTCATTGTGATAATGCGCTTTTCTGAATAGTTTTGGGGGTTCATTGGTTAAGTATAAAGGAGGAAAGGGGGGCTAATCCCCCCTTAATTTAGATAAATGGGTTTTTCATGCAGAATGATCAGATTTTCTCCAAATTTTCTATATATATATTCATTGTAATTATAGGATTCCCTGATTAGTTTAAGGGGTTCATTAGTTAACTATGAGGGGAGTAACGGGAGATGACCCCCCTTAATATTATTGTCCATTTCTTTATGTTTCGAGGGGCTTATTTCAAATTCTTTGAAATAAGAGTATAATATACAATTAGTGTGAATAGCCTGTGAGCTCAATGCCCTCAGTTTAACTGGGCAGTTTTCTTTTTATTTTGATCAGTTTGGTCGATGGATGCTTCAAGACGCCAGAAAAGAGTGTGAAAAAAGCGTATTTTTGATTAGAGTTCGTTGTGGTTTGGTTAATATAGACCAATTAACAAAAAAATAAAAAAGTGTCAAGTGCGTTCGGACCTGCCTTGGATCATCCTCATCCAATTTTGCGGACTTCTACATGCAATAGATTTTTTTCTAGCCATCGAGAACATAAACTTTTTTTTTGGTATAACTATCTACCCATCTGTAGTACTGTTTACGTTTCGCAATTTGCATTTAGTATACACTTGCATAGTAAACTCCCGACTATCCGGCCTAATGTGGCGGAAGGGTAGGCCGGATTACAGAAAAGCCGGATAGGCCGGAGTTCTATAAATATTTACTCACTTCTTGCCCTACCCCGCCATGATATTAAAAATACATGTTACACATTTTAAGATAAATTTTATATATACTGTACATAGTTTCAAAATAAGCAAAACATTAATGTAAAACGTAAGCCTAACTCGTATAAAAGTGACTAAATCTTACTTTACAGTTTATTAATAAATGATTGCACAAATAAGAAAAGTTACGCATAAGATAAAAGAGTCAAAACGTATAATTTTTGAAAAAGTCCTTGATTGATGACTGCTTCTCCCTGTTAGCTCTATTCCGCGATCCAATGTTCCTCCATTTACGCAAGCAGATGATATCAGCTAACGTCACTTCCTCCTGCTGACTAATGTACTGCAGTGCTGCTTCAATCGTCTTGAATCCTTACGAATGTGGGATGAAATTTTGCTTGCCATCCTCCTTCTCTTTTCTTCTGTTACTTCTCTCTGTGTCACCATTTCTACAATATCGTCAGTTAATTCATTAACTTCGTCGTTTCCCGTCCATTCTGTAATGTCCTCTGCATTGACATCGTCAGAACCCGGTATATTTTTCTGCAACGAAAGAAGTTTATTGTTCTCATCTTCCACTTCAGTTTCCCACACGAGTTGATGTCCACCTTTATGGTCCAAACAAATGTTCCAAGACCTTGCACTTTCTATCTTGGGAAATTCTTTCCATTGTTTTGCACCCACCTTATAACATCTGGTGTGTCAATCTTTTTCAGAGTGGTTAGGTAGTCTTCATTATCTGATATCAACGAACGGAGAAGACGCTGGCGATACTTTTTCTTTATCATTTTCAGCCTGATCCATCGGCTGATAAACAGCCGTCCCATTGGGTGGTAAACTCAGCTTTGTTGTCTCTATGGTCTTGATTTCATCAATGGACGGATGCGAAGGTGTATTGTCAAGAATTAGCAGATATTTTCTCGGCAAATTTTTGTCTTTCAAAAGTTTTTCTACAGTCAGTACGAATTCATTTTGGAACCAGCTTGTAAAAATATCTGAATTCATCCATGCTTTCTTTTGATGCGTTTAATACAGGGTAATGATTCCTGATTTTCCAGTTTTTTAAAAGCTCTAGTTTGACTTTCCTATTAAAATCAACAAAAGTTTATGGTTGCAGGTTTCATTACTGCAAGCCAATATGATGACTCGTTCCTTGCTTTTCTTTTATTTCGCAGCAGCGGCTTCTTTCTTTGATGCAAGCGTTTTTTTAGTAAGCATCTATTAATTTAAAACGCTCTCATTACAGTGGTACAACTGCTCCCGAGAAATTTCCTCTTGTTGAATAAGTTTAGCAAGATAGTCTTTGAACACAGGTACAGCTCCTTTATCAGCTTATGGTAATCTGACGAATGCCGAATCGTTTTAAAGCGATCTAACCATCCTTGACTGGCAGTAAATTCTGAATCTTCTCCTTCGAATAGTCGGGAAAATCACAATTCTTTTTCATGCAATATCGGCCCAGTAACAGGCAAGTCATTTCCTTTTAAGTATTATGCTGCAAAAATAAAGCTTCCTCGACTTTATTATGCTTACATTTCAGCATGGTTTTTCTCTTTTTGATTCCACTTCCACTGGCTTGGGCAACAGACCACTTTTCAATTTCTGTTTCATTTTTCTTCCAGTACTTTTATGAACTCCCAACTACGAAGCATTAGTTTTTGCCTTACCCCAGACTTCAGTTCAATTTATAGAGCGTAGTTTCTCCTCCATAGTCACTAAAATCTTTTTTCGTTTATCAGCCATTTCGTTAATCTTCAATAAATAAACACGAAGCACATTACAAAATTATTCGAACGTAACCAGGTGCAGCGGCAAATAACGTCCGCACTTGTTAACATCCGAAGCACAACTGACGAAACAGATTATCAAGCCTTAATCCCCCCCCCTTCCTGTCTGTCATTGTTTCATTGCTTTCTGCAATCCCTTCTTGCTCCTCCCTGTCGTGAGTCAGCACTTTCCCACGGCCGGGAACCTGCCCGTCTCGGCCGCTTGCAACATTCCCCATTTTTTTACTAGGCCGGATAGTACGGAAGGCCGAATAGTCGAGAGCCGGATAGTTGAGAGTTTACTGTAAGTGTGTGGAGGAAGAATTAAGGAAAGATTGCGCCTACGATGCTTAGTAAAAAACTTCAAATGCGCCCTTGATAATACGAAAGTTGACGACCACTGAATAATACCCAATTGTAATTATGGTTTTAGATTAAAATCATGATTTTATTTCTAAACGTCTTTTGGAATGATAAAAGTTAGAATATTCTTGTTTTATATTTCATTCAAAAACTAACACACACTGAATCCTTTCTTCATAGTCCTAAAAAAGCGGTTTCCAAACATTCTTATCAACCTTCCTCATCGGAAATGTTCCAAAGCACCACTTCCCTTAAAACACCAAATAATATATCTGGGAAGGCACTAAAAGAAAATCTGGGAAATTAATGAAATGACCTCCAATCTTTATTTATTTATTTATTTTTTTATATTTATTTTTTTTATTTTTTTATTTTTTATTTTTATTTTTATTTATTTTTTTTGTGGGGGGGGGGGGGTAACAGTAAATATTAATATTTCTTGTAACTAAACATATCGTTAGAACCGGAAAGGTACCATAAATAACATTTTTCTGATTTTTTTAAACGATGTCTATATTTTTAAATATTAATATTTACTATTTCAAAAATAAATATTTTCTGAAGCTTGAATTCATGTTGGTTTTCATGTTTTTAGATTCATGTTTCGTTTTTCGTTGTTTCTGTATTTTGAAACTGCAATTCTGGTTTCTCGTATTGAAACATTAACCACTTATTCGTGGTATTTTTCTGGTTCTATAGACATCTTTGGTTTAAAAAAATATTAATATTTGTTATTTAAAAAATATATGTATATTTTTTTTCTGGAGGTCGTTTCACGATTTAGCAAACTCCTCCCCCCCCCTTCCCCCCTCAGTGCCTTCATATGCCGTGTTTTAAGATAATTGGGTTTTTTAACAATTTCGGATAAGAAAGATTGATATATATTTTTCTTTTTGTACGTGAATAGAGCAAGAGCAAGGTTTTCTTTTTACTTTTTTATTTGCAACAATGAGAAATATCATTTTGCATTTAAAAGGGGACTTTTTTTTCCTCTCTCTCTCCTTTTACGCCGTGTTAAAAATGCGATATTTCTTGGGTAGAGCCAGAGTTTTACTTTTCTGCAGATGTCCGGAGAAATCTCCATATTTTCAACACCGAGAGATATCTTTGCTTGTTTGAAATAGTGCGGGAGGGAAGGGGGGTATTATTTAGGTTTCCTGAGGAACTTGTGGTCATGTTTGAAAGAGTAATACATGTGAATATTACATAGGTCTAGACCTTGCTACTAGAAAGCGCAGGAAATACTGGTCAGAATTCAAAGTGTATATGTAGATGTCAGAAATTAATCCACAATCATTATACCTTTAATATATCATGGGCCCCTTACTGGTCGAGAGCAGACACGTCCGCAATCCGCCCACTCTACGCTGCCCCCAATCATAGATTTCCTTGAAAATATTTTTGTTTAAAAATATATACAAATCCCTGTCATGCAAATTCCAGATTAGTTTACAAAACCAGACCAAAACGCGTGTAGCACGTCCGGTGTATGCTGCGGAAGGCACCCAACAGTAGGTTCGTTTGGAAAGAATTTCGTTTAAGCATATAAAATCGTACAAATTCGAGGTTCGTTTACAAACACAGAGGCTGTGTGCTGCCGAAAGCAGTGGAGCCCCCAACTCTAGGTTCGTTTCGAAAGATTTTAGTTTAAAGATATATAATGAAACAGCGAAGAGCTCAGGGGTGTGATACTGACGGTTACGCAGCACTTGGTTCGCTGGGAAAGAATTTCTTTAAAAATATAAAATCGTATACAAATCCAGGGTTCTTCCGCAAAATCAGACCAAAGTATGCGTACTATGCCCGGGTGTGCCCTGCCGAAAGCAGTGGTACTCCAAACACTGGGTTAGCTTTGAAAGTAATTTTAGTCTAAATATAAAATAGAGTTTAGTTTAAAAAAATTGATCAGCGTAACGGTGAAGCCTGGCAGGCAGTCTCTATATTAAATTGATGTAAATTCATACATTTCTATAATTATTTAGTCCCCAATTCAGTTACTGACAAGAGAATTAACTCTATTCATAACCCCCGCCCTCCAAAAAATGTTGTATTTAATTCTTAAAAAAAAAAAAAAAACAAAAAAAAAAAAATCAATAACTATTGCCGAAATTCTAAGTACTTTAGATATTACTCTAAAAATTATTTTTTGTAAATTTCTAATTGCAGCTAACACAAATATTTTCAAATAATATTTTAAGTTTCATATTGGATTCTACACAATCCCCCTCCCCTTTTAAAATAAGATATATTAATTTCTTAAAACTCATTTACCGATTCAAAAAATCTTAAAACAGAAAGCAATAAGAAAAATTTATCGTGGCAATAAATTTAGTTTAAAAATTGTTGAAAAACTGGTTGTTTGAAAAGATCTATTTCTAAATATTTCCTAAATAAGACTTATTGCAAATAAAGCACGATATACACTACATACTTAAAGTAGTCAAGAAGGAATAGGAGACAGTACACGTTTCAAAAAATTCACGAACAGCCATTTTATCATGCAATGCACTATGCAGACAGTTCAGAAAAAAGAGCTACCGTAATGCAATATACAGTATGCCCACTAAAGTCCCTTGCCACCCTCTAACTTCGGAACGACTGCTGCTATATTCATAAAAGTAGTGTCTAGGTATAGTTAAGTAGCCATGCGCTACTCAATGAAACCGCCTACGGCGCCACCTGGTGGAATGTTACGGAGTTAGCATTCCTATCTCGAAAATGGAAAGAGAAAGATATAAAAAAAAAACTGCCCAGTTAAACTGAGGGCATTGAGCTCACAGGCAATTCACACTAATTGTATGTTACACTCTTATTTCAAAGAATAATGCCCATCGAAAAATAAACAAGTCGACAATATATTAAGGGGAATCATCCACCCCCCCCCCCTTATAATTAACCAATGAACACAAAAAACTAATCACGGAAGCGTCTTATTACAATGAACTTATATACAAAATTTGCAGCAAATCGGATAATTCTGCATGAAAAACCCATTTATCTTAATTAAGGGGGGATTAGACTCCCGTTACCCCCTTTATACTTAACCAATGAACTTCCAAAACTAATCAGGTAAGCGCCTTACCACAATGAACCTATATACAAAATTTGAAGAAAATCGGATAAGTCTGCAAGGAAAACCCATTTATGTAAATTAGGGGGGGCATTAGCCCCCTTTTCCCCTTTATACTTAACCAATGAACTCCCAAAAATAATCAGAGAAGCGCCTTATCACAATGAGCCTATATACAAAATTTGAAGAAAGACTGATAATTCTGCATGAAAAACCCATTTATCCAAATTAAGGGGGAGTTAGCCCCCGTTTCCCCCTTTATACTTAACCAATAAACTCCCAAAACTAATCAGGGAAGCGCCTTATTAGAATGAACCTATAAACAAAATTGGAAGCAAAACGGATATTTCTATCACGAGTTATCGCGTTACGTACATACATACATACATACATACGTACATACATACATACAGTACGGGCGGGCACATTAGCTCTCAGGCTGTGATAGCCTTTGAGCTAAAAAAGTGATTTACAAAGTTGTACAGCATCATCAATTTAGTACGAAAAGATACATTGTGGACATTAATGCGAAGAATAGAACAGTTAAAACACGCATTTGTCTTTTCGTGATTTCCAACACTGTGACATGACAAAACGATATTAGAAAGAAAACAAGAACGAAAAATCATGCGTCAAGCATAGATTATGTAACACTTTCCAACGCTTCCAAAATAATTTTACAAATCATACCGTTTAATAAACTAAAAGATAACATATAAGTAATCCGAATACTTTTATTCAGCCCTGTATAGGATCTATAGATTTGTATATATACTACATAGGATGTTAAATTTTAGTTCAGTTAGGAAACGCGTAGCACATTTTAAAATTCTCCGTCTGGAGTTAAACAATACGGAAATGTGTTCGCGAACTTTTGTGCGTCCCTGTAAATGAACGATGACTTCTGTACACACACTATTCTGTAGTAAGCCTCTTGAAATACACCATAGTGATATATATAAATTTCAATGCGTTTAAAATAGGGAAACATTATTTAAATAAACCGCAGACGATTTTTCTCCATAGACGTAATGTAACAGAATTCTTTTGACTGTCCCTGTAAAGTAACTATAAGTGCTATGCACACCCTATTCCATATTAAGCTTCTTCTAATGCACCTTAGTGATATATATAAATTTCAATGCGTTTAAAATAGTGAAACATTATTTAAATAAACCGTCAATAATTTTTCCCCATAGACCGCAATGTAACGGAATTCTTTTGAGTGTCCCTGTAAAAAAACTATCAGTGCTACACACTTCCGTTGAAATAGGGAACATGCTATAGATAACGACTATAACATAAAAATTGCAGAGCAATCCGAGCATATTTACGGGAGTTAGAGCACGGCCAGACGGCAGACGGCCAGACGGCAGACGGCCATACGGCCAGACAAACCGAAGTCATAAACACTTTTCAACTAGGTTGGAAAGTGTTAAAAACAACTAGTTATAATAATATACCTTTATTTTAGATTTTCAAACCTCTCACCGTCAGCTGCAATGCATATTTGGATGCTTGTTTGAATTTCACGTTGCACACGTTGGAGCATAGATGGTGACACGTTGGCACAAGCGGCCGTAATAGCATCGTTTAATGTTCTGCAATGTTTGTGCAGGGGTCGCACAGACCTGCTGTTTCATAACTGGTTGTTTCTTTCTTTAAGATCGTTTTGTCACGTCACAGTGTAGGAAATCACAAAAAAACAAATGCGCGTATTATCCGTTCTATTCTTCGCATTAATGTCCACAAGGTGTCTTTTCGTACTAAATCGATGATTCTCTACAACTTTGTAAATCACTTTTTTTCTCTATCTCTTTTCGTTTACGAGATAGGAATGCTAACTCCGTAGCATTACACAAGGTGGCGCTGTAGGCGGTTTCATTGTATAGCGCATGACTACTTTACTATACCTAGACACCACTTTTATGAATATAGCAGCAGCCATTCCGAAGTTAAGAGGGTGGCAAGGGACTTTAGTGCGCATACTGTATAATGAAACGACAATAAGCTCGGGTGTATGATACCAACGGTTACCCAGAACGTTGTTCGCTTGGAAAGGATTTCGTTAAAAATATAAAATCGTATAAAAAATCCAGGATTCTTCCAGTTATTTACAGGGGCAATTGTTTACAATTTAAACATTCATTGGCGATCTAACTAAATCGGTATCTTCAGTTTAAAAGGGATTTCGAACCGCTGCAAATATCAAATCCTAAACCTGGATTCGAACCTGGCTCTATCAGTGGCCACCTTTTATCGCTACTAGACAAGCAAGTTTTTTGTACTATAGATATTTATATGTTACTTTTCCTAAACCTTGTTTTCAAAGACATAATGGGTTATTAAAGTTGATCAGGGTATAAAACGACATGATATTGGTAGAAACTGGTGAAAAATTCTATATTTCTTAAAATGTTTAAGTGTAAAAAAAAAAAAAAAAAAAAAAAAAAAAAAATTGTAGCACTTTTAAAGCAATTTCTAAGTATTGAGACGTAATGCACTACTACAGCTATTAAAGAAATGTCAGTGTAAGAAATTAACGAAGTTTCATTAAATGCAAAATCTATGGCGCATATGCTAGCCTATCAAAAATTGCCAGAACATGTTGAAATAACTTTAATTAGAAACAAATTTAAATTTTGTGAACAAGAAAACTCAAGTTGTAGATAGAGAAAGGGGAGGAATTCAATACACATTATCCAGTTTTAGCTATATTGCCACAATAGGTTTGCTTTCAGAGAAGACTTTTGTAAGGAAAATGACCAGAGTTGTCCCCTCCCCCCCCCACACACACATACCTTGTTATCTAAAGAAAATCCCACATAACCGTATCATCACCCAGATTATGCAAAATGAAACCCCAAGACGTTCGCTTATGAACTAGCCATATACTTACCAGTAATTTTTCATTTAACTTACTACTTGCTTTAAAAAAAAAGTAAGATATTTATGTTAAGAATCCAGGAAAAACATAACGCCTTTGAACACATTTATTCAATGAGAAGTTAATTCTAAATGTTTTATCTAAGAGTTCACTCTAATACAAATATCACATAATTTTATCGCAAAAATAAATCGTAGTCACCATTATGTGATAATACATTGAATCAGATGTTGAATAAATTTGTTACAGAATAAATTTATGAGAGACAGTTTGGCTAAAACTGAACATAATCAACTACATTTTGAATACGATTTAAAATTGCATGTTTCGCAGATCCTAAAATACAAATGCTCTGATTGAGCATTAACATATTAAAATTGGCCGTTTAAAATTGAGTATTGTTCACAAAAATTAAATACAAAAGTAGTTTTCAAGAGTAGAATACCAACCTCGGATATTCCTATATGCTACTTATAAAATTACTCTCTTCATAACAATTCTATTAACTTCATAAAATTCGACGTTTAAACTAGAAAATTTGATCAAAAAAGTTCTAGGAATCAAAACGAAAAGGTAAAAAAAAATCGTCGAATTTGAAAATTCGAGCGATAAGAAAATGTTTAATATGTGCCCCCAGCCAAACTAAGATCCCTCAACCTCAAGGAAAGTGACGCAACTCAAAAATAGCATATTTCACAAGGAAGGCAAAAAGTAACATAAATCTATTATGGCACTTAACTCTTCATGAAGCTGTAAAAACAGACATAAAAGCGTACAATGCTCAAGAATCAAGACCTAGAAGAGATAGAGAGGATTGAGTAAATTTATTCCCACACACAATTTGCGCGCCTTTTTATGGTGGCAAAGTGACTGTGTAATCTATAGCTTTACCGAATAACTACACTTATGACACTGTTTCGGCAGCAAGGCGCACCTAAATCCTACTTATTAGTGCAATAATGCGAAAAATTAGTTTTTTCGAGCACTGTTACTTCTCTTGCGGGTGAGCCATATCAAATATCGAAAAATTAGATGGTTGGTCGCTTTGAGGGAGTATGGTCAGGTATTGCATACAGAGGGTAGACAGAAAATTTTAGTTTTAAGAGGTAAACAACAGTTGCAAATTTTCACGTTAAAAATTAACTGTTTATCCTATAATTTTTCAACTGCTGGTTGTCCCATTCAGAGATAGTAGTTGCGAAATCATGAAAAACAGTTGCTATTGATGTACCTTTTTTTAAGCATCTGAAGCAATTTCAATCTTTATATATATATATATATAGTTTTACCAGTAGCTAAACTATACGTTGATCAATCGGCAAGAAATAATAAAAAAAAAATGCAATAGTTACCTGTATCAAGAAAAACAATTTTAGTATTTTATTTAACGCTACTAAAAAATAATTTATTTTCAAAACAATAATCAATATATAGCTAATACCAAAAAGTTTATTAAAAAATATATTGAAATGGGTTATGTAGTTTCTGAGAAAATGTGCGTCAATCACCGATGTTTTTCGCGAGATATTGAAACAACTACTTATTCTCTTAACGATCTCACAGTCCTTTTTTTTTTCAATTTTTGTAGTTTAGCTTGTAATTTTCAGCTTAACCATAGATACTTAAGAAATTCTGTTTCGTTTGTAGCCCTGGTACTATCGCTAGAGAACTCAATAGGTGAATTTTAAATCATAGTCCTCTATATAAAGTTTAGTACAGAAATAATATTAGTTAATCAAGCCTTTTATTCCTCCTTCAATGTAGCGGTCTCATACACAGTTCACAGTATCTATGCGACAATTTTTGTCACAGCAGATATGGTTAAAGCTGTTGGTATGTGAGAAATCAATTTTCCCTCGCTAATGTGAAACCTATGGATTTGTGATATATTAATACATTTTCAATATCTCCTGAGGAAATTAATATTTTTAACTTCTTTTTTATGTTCACTCTTCAAGGATATCTTTTTTTTTTTAAGTTGTCAAAATATTTCTAAAATATATGCTTAAAAATAGAAATATGCTTAATAAATGTTAAACGCTTATTCAATTCCGCTAAGATTTTTACACAGAGAATTGTAAATTAAGTATATTTTAGAAATAATTTGAAAAGATTCTTTAAGAACAGTAGGGGAGACCGCTACACACTGGACCTATGGCACAGTGGACCACCCCTTAATATTTTATTTATTTAAATTTTTTTAAGCTTTCTTCTATCCTAATAGACAACAGCACTGCACCGATTATTTATAGCCATCAGAAAATATGTTTCTCTCAGATTTAACTATTTTATCCTGATTGGTTGTTTTGAGCTTCTGAAAGTAAAATTTTTCATCATATTTTTATTTTTTTAGTAATTAAAGGTTGTAGATAAATCAGATAAAACAGCTTTTTTGCAAAGCTAAGATACTTGTGTTTATTTAACTTTAAAGTTAATATGTTTCAAAGAAAGCTATAAACAATATAATTATTTATTGAACTTCAACATGGGGCACAGTGGATCACCCACTCCTGGGGCACAGTGGTCCACAATCCACTCTGCTCCTGTAATGCAGAATGTTCAAAATATTTAATAATTACTTATTTTCTATCAAGAAATATTGTTTTAAAGTAGTTATTTAACTGTAAAGTAAAGTAAATAAAGAAAAATAACTATTTAACATATTAAGAAATATTTTGTTTTGTATTTACTGCCTTTTATAAATATAACTGTAGTCTAATTGGTGATGATTCTATTCAAGTAAGATTCATGAGATGCAAATTGAATGGAAATCTGTTTATTTTCCCCGAAACTGTAGATGAATCTGTTGTTGATGTCAATGATTTCATAATGTTGCTCCCAGACCCAAAAGTATTTCAGGAAAATTCCAGGCTCAATCTTACTCATAAGTATTTTGGAATTTCATTTGCAAATTTTAATGTGCGCTGATTTTTTTGTACTTAAGTAATAACTTCAACTAAATTGCAATTGTTCCTGTATTAATTCTGTTATTTTCAAATTATATATTTTTGCTTTCTTAAAATGTTACTTGTAAATTAATATTACTATGGTATTTTCTGGGTAAAAGGAGAAATAAAGAATTAAATTAATGAAAAAGATTTATATTGTATTTCAGATAATACCTAATAACGGTCCACTGTGCCCTGGTGGGTGGATATATATATATATATATATATATATATATATATATATATATATATATATATATATATATAATGTATTGAAAACTATGTTCAGAGAAAATTATGATGAATGTATAAAAGGTTTACGGAATATTCAAAAATATTTTCATGCAAATCGGTTTGGTCGTTAAAAGAAAAAAAAAAAAAAGTTTAACTTAAAAAGTGGTCTATTGTGTACCAGTCTCCCCTACACAGGAAAACGTTTTAAATATGAATTTCTCGAGGAGATATTTTAAAAATAAGACTGCATCGCACGCCCATAAACATTTTCGAGGGGAATTTGAGATCTCACTAAGCAACAGCCTTAAAGTGAATTTCCATTCACTAAGAATATCATAACCTAAGCCAGGATATGATAGAAGCCGGATCCTTAACTACTACGTAAAATAGTGGGACTCGATCAAAAATGATGCATACACCCGTTCGACTAATGGAAAATTAACTACATTTGATATAATTTCATTACAATCCTATTACTTTATATGATCCGATTAAGTCTAAGAAATGTAAAATAAATGGGTTATAAATTATTTGAAAGCTTAATATAACATGACACTGTAAAATAAAAACAGAGATGTAAACTTAAATAAATAGTACATGATTAGACACAGATGGAAAATCTATAAGTCCAAAATCTATAACACAACTTTTTTATATCTCTACGCAGATTCTTTCCCCATGAAATAAATTTATACTCATTAATATTTTCTCTAAAACTCAAAATTTTTCATTACTTGAAATACACTTCATCTCATTAAACACTTCAAAATATCGTGGCTTAACATATAGAAAGAATATAAATATCATAGTTTAGAAATAGTGTACAGTAACCAAATGAGTAATTTATACAAAATATACTCGTGTTATATTACTAAAAATGTGTGTCTTATAATTATTTAAGTGTAAATTTAAAAACAATTCTACACAAACTAAACATGAACCAACTATTAACGAATAATTGTAATCAGAATTATATTGTTATGCATCGAATGCACAGTCTTTCTACTAAAAAACACGTGCAGTACTCGATCGTCACTTGAAATCATCACACTTATATCTCATAGACCAAGACAATTCCGTGAAAATGCTACAGTTACGTGTTCGTTTTTACGTAAATTCCGTAAGAAATACTACTATTACATTCTCACCCAAGTTGGAATTTTTGAAGAATTTTTTCAGGTCTACGCCAATCATGACTCCCAGAACCACCCCTGGTTCAAAACTTATATATATGTCACTTTTTTATGGACACGATAACTGGAAAAAATCTGCATAAATCTCTTCCAAAAAATCGAACCAAGGAGGGGAAATGGGGGAGGCTTTTTGTGAAAACAGAAAAAAAACCATAATTTCTTAATTATGATACGTATCGAATCCGTTTAAAGTTATTATTACTTCTAGGAAAAGGGCTGAAAATTTATGTACGACAGTTTTTTTATATCATTAAAAATGGCTCCAAGGGGGGGGGGGTGGAAAGGGGAGCTTTTAGAAGAAAAAAAATCATAACTTCGCCAATTCACAAGATATCAAATCCGCTTAAATTTATTATTAATCCTCTTAATATTATCTAAAACTTTTATATTGACAAGTTTTTTTATAGGACCAACCCTTAAAGCAAAAAAAAAAAATTTTTTTTTAAATCCCTGCCACCTCCGCCTGCAATCAAGTTAGGTTTCGAAGTGGGCGGTTCCCATCTGCCGTATCATGGCAAAAAGGTCATTTCTTCCGCAATTCCCAACAAACAGGCGCACCACGGTCTGCATCTTCGAAATCTACCTGTGCTTGTAGGCCGAGCCGTCAGGGATTTTTGCTTATTAGCATCGTTACTTCCGATAATATCGAATGAATTGCGTTTAATCCTTAACTGCTGTTAGCGGTCTCACAGATCGCTAATTTTTCAATTTGTTCAGTTTAACTTGTAATTTTCGGATTAACTATAGTTACTGGTGAAACTTTGTTTCATTTGGAGCTCTAGTACTATCACTAGATACTTCTGAATAAATGTATTTTAATTATAATAAAGTACAAAGTTTAGTACAGAAAAGTATCCTGTGAGTTAATCCAGCCTCTTATTCTTTTTTCGATCCAGCGATCTCAGAGACCGCTCACAGTACACTGTTTGCAGCAAACTGTCCAGTCATTTGACCGTTTTTATAGAAAACTATTACATAACCGTAATTTAGCGCAATTCTGACCATATTATTCCTTACATTATGGTCAGAATAGAGATAAATTATAGTTATGTAACCGTTTTCTACAAAAACGGTCAAATGACTGGACAGTTTGCTGCAAATTTTTAACAGTGTAGTTACGTGGAAATTTTTGTCACAGCAGTTAAGGGTTAATATTTAGTCAGCTAGGAACACCGGCCAGGCATTGTTTGATGAGCGCAACATTGTGTAACGCATTCGGATAAATTTTTGCAGTGCATTTTAGACCCTATCTCTGAAAATATAATATCTAATATTAAAACAAATATATTTTTGAGTTCGGTATTACGATATCTTTCACACGATACCCCACACGATATACAACAAGAACGAAAAATTATGCGTCAAGCATAGATTATGTAGCACTTTCCAACGCTTCCAAAATAATTTTACAAATCATACCGTTTAATAAGCTAAAAAATAACATCTAAGTAAACAATTTGGAAAACGCATAACATATTTAAAAACATAATTTCAGGAATTTCCAACATATACAATATTCGGAAAAATATCTGAATACTTTTATTCAGCCCTGTATAGGATCTATAGATTTGTATATATACTACATAGGATGCTAAATTTTAGTTTAGTTAGGAAACGCGTAGCACAGTTTAAAATTCTCCGTCTGGAGTTTGTCAATAAACGGAAATGCGTTCGCGAACTTTTGTGTTTCCCTGTATAGGATCTACAGAATTTATACACACCACGTAATAGATAAAAAGCAAGTTAAAATTAAAATCGCGTTCAGTAACTTAAAACGCACTTCCAGGAATTATTGTTAACAGACAGTAGAGAATTATTTTGTGCGTCCCTGTAAATGAACGATGACTGCTATACACAGAATATTCTGTAGTAAGACTCTTGTAATGCACCTTAGTGATTTATATAATCTTCACTGCGTTTAAAATAGTGAAACATTATTTAAATAAACCGCAGACGATTTTTCTCCATAGACGTCATGTAATGGAATTGTTTTGAGTGTCCCTGTAAAGTAACTATAAGTGCTATGCACACCCTATTCCATATTAAGCTTCTTCTAATGCACCTTAGTGATATATATAAATTTCAATGCGTTTAAAATAGTGAAACATTATTTAAATAAACCGCAAATGATTTTCCCCATAGACCGCAATGTAACGGAATTCTTTTGAGTATCCCTGTAAAAAAAACTATAAGTGCTACACACTTCCGTTGAAATAGGGAGCATGCTATAGATAACGACAATAATATATAAAAATTGCAGAGCAATCCGAGCATATTTACGGGAGTTAGAGCACGGACAGACGGACAGACGGCCAGACAAACCGAAGTCATAAGCACTTTTCAACTAGGTTGGAAAGTGCTAAAAAGAAAACTTATTTAGCCCTCTAAATTTTTCCTAAACATATTTGTGAATGGCTAATAATCTGAAAATAGGTGACTTTATAACTTTCCCAAGTTTGAAATTTCCACGCCCTATAAACGAGAAAAGGGGCTCTGACAGACAGACACAGAAGTGATCTTATAATGGTTCCGTTTTTACTTTTTAAATACGGAATCCTTAAAAAAAAAAAAAAAAAAAAAAAAAAAAAAAAAAAAAAAAAATGCAAATGAGATTTCTTTGAAAACTATCTCAATTTACTGTTTATGGTTTTTAGAATATTTTCAAGCTTAATTGTTTAACCTTTAACTGCTGTTGGTGATCGGTGACATCATAGACTGCTTGCTTTTTAACACCTTTCCAACCTAGTTGAAAAGTGTTTAGGACTTCGGTGTGTCTGGCCGTCTGCAGTATGGCCGTCTGTCCGTGCTCTAACTCCCGTAAATATGCTCGGATTGCCCTGAAATTTTTATATGTTATTGTCGTTATCTATAGCATATTCCCAATTTCAACTGAAGTGTGTAGCACTTAGTTTTTTTTACAGGGACACTCAAAAGAATTCCGTTACTTTACGGTCTATGGGGAAAAAATCATTTGCGGTTTATTTTGATGATGTTACACAATTTCAAATACATTGTAATTGATATATATCACTAAGGTGCATTACAAGAAGCTTAATATGGAATATGCTGTGCATAGCACTTATAGTTACTTTACAGGGATAGTCAAAAGAAATCCGTTACATTACGTCTATGGAGAAAAATCGTTTGCGGTTTAATTAAATAATGTTTCACTATTTTAAACGCATTGAAATTTATATATATCACTAAGGTGCATTACAAGAGGCTTACTACAGAATACTGTGTGTATAGCAGTCATCGTTCATTTACAGGGACACACAAAAGAATTCTCTACTGTCTGTTAACAATAATTCCTGCAATTGCGTTTTAAGTTGCTGAACGCAATTTTAAATTTAACTCACTTTTTGTCAATTATTTGGTGTGCGCCATGGCCCAATTCTGTAAATCATATACAGGGCAGCACAAAAGTTCGCGAACACATTTCCGTTTATTGACAGAAACTCTAGAAGCAGAATTTTAAACTGTGTTATGCATTTCCTAACGAAATTAAAATTTAGCATCCTGTGTAGTATATATACAAATCTGTAGATCTTGTACTGGGCTGAATAAAAGTATTCGGATATTTTTCCGAATATTGTATATACTGGAAATATATGTTGGAAATTCCTGAAATCACGTTTTTAAATATGTTATGCGTTTTCCAAATTGTTTACTTAGATGTTATCTTTCAGATTATTAAACGGTAATGATTTGTAAAATTATTTTTGGAAGCGTTGGAAACTGTTACATAATCTATGCTTGACGCATGATTGTTCGTTCTTGTTGTTTTTCAATTTAACTTGTAATTTTCAGTTTAACTACAGACACTAGTGGGATTTGTTTCATTTGGAGTCCTAGTACTTGCGTTAGCGACTTCTTAAGTGAATTGTGATTATAATAGTCCTGCACATAAAGCAAAAACAGTACCCTATGAGTTAATATCGAGCCTTTTATTACACAGAAAAAAAATAAAACCCAATTTGGGTCGAAAGATTCTTAGGTATGTGCCCAAATTGGACCATGCCTGATTTTTTTTTTTTTTTTTTTTTTTTTTTTTGAAAATGGGTATTTAACAGTGCTCAAAATGGATACACAGTAGTAACCAAAACAGGCATGGCCCAATTTGGGCACATACCTAAGAATCTTTCGACCCAAATTGGGTTTTTTTTCTGTGTAGTCTTTCGATCAAGCGGTCTCAGAGACTGCTCAAAGCAGGCATGCAAAAATTCTGTCACAACAGTTAAAGGTTAAATATATCTCAAAAACGAACGTGCAACCCTATTACGTAAAATTAACCAGTTGCACTGTAAACAATGTAAATAATTCAGCATTTGTTGTATAATATTCTGTAACCAAATTGCTAAATCAAATTATAACTTTACAAATGAGGGGGTCGGGGCAAGAAAGTGCCAAGCCACATTTTTGGTGAAATAAATCTAACGCTGTAATCTGTTGCTTAATATTGTAAATTATAATATCCAACATATAATTTGTTTCTAATGTCACTTGGTGGCAGGATATGCGACAGGTTTCATTTTTGCCCCAGATGTTTATGCCCTCAATGAAGATAGCTAATTTACAAAAAAACGTAATAGTAATATCATTAAAGTAATGCCCTATTGTTACTCAGAATATCTCAAATGTTACTAAGACTTTGGCGAAAAAACTTTAGGTTATATATTTTGATTTGAGTATTTGATCAAAATTTTCAAATGGAAATATCTCAGAATTTAAAAAATGTGGCTTGGGACTCTCTTACCCCCTCAAATAAACAAAAACACAAATGAGGGTATTAGAATGACAGTGAGAGTAAGTCAATATTTAGTAATTTGAGATACGAAGGGTTTTGTGAAAGTTGTCGTATTGCCGTTGCATTAAGTGGTCCAACTTATTTTACCCTCTAGCAACTCCCTAAGTGAAGTATGACTTATTGGACTGTCACACTGAACAGAAATTAATATACGTTCAGTTAAAATGTGGTTATCTAGACTTTTATCTAGGTTTTTCAAATTTTTGACTTGTTCCACTGTCATTCGAACCCCCTCAAATAAAACACGAATTTATCCGACATGTAATGCGCTAAAGACAAGAAAATACACTGAATGAAAAAAAAAATCTATTGGAGCTTTCAATTAAAAGTGATCTTCACTTACGTGTTGTACTGTCGCTAGAGACTTCTGATTAGATGAATTTTAATTATAATAATCCTGCACATAAAAAGTTTAGCACAAAAACAGCATACTATGAGTTGATTGAGCCTTTTATTCATCTTTCAATCAAGTGGTCTCAGAGACCGCATTCATTTAGTAGCTATAGCTATGCGGCAATTCGTCACAGAAGTTATAGGTTAAACGTAATCTAAAAAATGTACATGCACCCAGATTACGGAAAATTAACCAGTTTGCACTTAACCAATCTAAATAATTCAGTATTTATTTCCATGTAACATTCAATAACTAAATTGCCAAATGAAGTTAAAACTTCAAATAAATAAAACATGAATTTAAAAGAAATGTAAAAAAGCTACGCGCTTAAGCACTGAAATATTCACAATCATAAAGGGTTGCTACACTGTAAAAAATATTGTTGATTTTACGGTATAATACTGGCGGCTGGGGTACCAGTATTATACCGTAAAAACTTTTTTTTTTTTTTTTTTTTGGTAGTGTATAAATCCAGATATTTTCGGGATTCACCGTTGGTAAATGCACTAATACAGATGCTCCTAAAATGCTTTTTGGTGCAGTTGGTGAGCATTCTAAGAAAATACACTAAATGTAAAAAAAATATTAGAGTTTTCAATTAAAAAGGATTTTCACCTACGTTCTTTACACCGAACAAGAACATCGGGTATTTTTACCGGGTTGTATCCCCTGGTTATTTTTATACAATTAATGCCTGCAGATAGGACAATCGGTAGAATACGAATGGCGTATTATCAGTGTTGAATTCAGGGGACATCCCCCCGCCCTGGAAGATTTGAGATTTTATGCTTTTATGGTTAAAAAGTGCATTTCTCCCCCGGAACTCTACAATGTCCCCCTCGGAGCCACAGAAATCCCTCTCGAAGAAAAGTGTCTGAATTCATCACTGGGTATTATTTTTGTATTTAGAACGCTTAGTCACCTAGGAAAGTACAATAAAAAATTTAAAAGTAGAAAACCTTTACATAACTTTTTATTATAACGTATAACTTGATTAAAAGGTCCCCGCTTCATAGTTACTCCCCGATGACGAAACCCAATGTTAATCTATGGTAAAATTTTATTAGGTGATTAATCATTACATAATATAATTATAGAAATGCAATGTTCACCATCAGAAAGTAGACATCTGATGCCGAAATAATGACTTTTTAGAAATTGTCTCCATAAATGTTAAGTATTTTTTTAAAAAATAATAAAATCCAAAAAAGTTTCACAAGTAGAAATTTTAAAGTTTATAGGGGATTTTCAATTACTTAAAAATTTAAGAAGGTAATGTTTAAAAACTCACTACCTCGGAAACGGACGTTTACTTTCCGATTGTGGAAACCAATAATTTAATTTCGATAATCATATTAGGTAATGTGTAATCACCTGATTAAATTTTTCCATATATAGACATGGGATTTAGCGATCGCGGAGTTGAAAACCTGTATAGGTGATAATCTTTGAAAGCTAACGTTTTATACACTTTACTATTGATATTTGAATTACAGTTGGTATTTGAATGAAATATATACGTCACAAACAGTCGTATATAGTTTTGAAGGGCTAAAAATCTAATTGCAAATTCATGTCGAATACTAAAACAAATATTTATAAAAATCTCAGAAAATGAAGATATTTCAAGTAGCATTGTAATGAATTACATTTATTAAAAGTTAATATGGAATCTAAAATTTAACACAATGATAAAAATCCTGTGCAGAAAAAAGAGGATTAATTATTAGAATTTTGGTTATCAACGTATGAATGTTTTAAAAATCCGACTCATTTAAGTCTTGAAAGCTAACATTCTATGCACTTACAGCACTGCAAATCAACGTAGATTAGCTTTGCAAGGGTAAACAATTCAAATACTAAATGTGAATTCATATCACATAATAGCAGACAAAATACTTATAAAAATCTAGAAAAATAGCGATGTTAAATAGCATTGTAATGAATTACATACATTATAATTAATGTTATTTAAAAGTATTATAATGATAAGTTCGCAGGAATCATGCATAAAGGTGAGAAAGAAGGATATTACTTAAGTTTTGATTACCTTCGTATGAATGTATCTGCTTAATTATTAATTTTTAATATTAATTTAATTATTAATATTTCAACATATAAATGACTCCCATTTTTGTTATTTTAAGACATCAAATAGAATGGGGTAAAATTTATCAATGATCAGATGTATTGAATTCAGCTCTACGAAACCCTTTGGATTGCTAATCAAAAGCAATTTATCCCACAAATTTTCACAGACATTTAATCGCTTTCACGGACTTTTAATTATTAATCAAAATATTAACTATAAACTCAATAATTATAGATTTACTAATTTATACAACGTTAATTCACAAATTAAAAACGAAAATAAAGGGAGCCTGATTCGACAGTGTACTGTGGTAAATGATGCAATTTCCACTAATCGCCAAGCGATCGGAATAATTTTAAACCTTAAATAAATCGTAAAACTATAGATTATTACACTTTAAACAACTATATAACATATAAATCCTAAACAGCATGATAATATAACTATTACTTACTCACTTTCCACCAAATCGAGTCTGTTTTGATGATTACAAGCGGGCTTTTTGCTTTGCAATCGGAACCAAAAGTTAAAAACTCATCTCATTGGCTCTTACGGGTGTCACCACGTGATTAGATCGGCCAATGATGTCATTTAAAAGTTAAAGAAGGAGAAATAATTCCACAACATCTTAAAATTATATGGCGCGGGGACCAAAGATGGCGGCTCGAAGTGATCTTGCATTGCAAGATGTCATGCTAGAAAACTTATTTCCAGGCAGATTGCCTGAAGTAAGATATCGATATAAATATGGATGAATATGAATATTAGCAATTTTCACGCAGACTTAATTTTTTTAAAAAGGAAATCAGATGGGTGTTAATTGTTGATCACTAAGTTCTTTTTAAGGGGGTACATCCCATCCCCCTTTGGTCCTGTTGAAATTGTCACGATATTTATTATGCATACAGCACACTAAATTTAGAAAAACTTATTAACATTGCATAAATTTTTTCAACACAATACTTTCCGTAATATTTTAATTAAGATATAACGTTTTACTTTTTAGTAACAAAAATATCCATAAAGAAATTAAAGCTGCATTATTCTTAAGTATAAAATATAAGCAATGCACTTTGCGCCTCGAAAATTATGCGACACGTATAAGCTTAATATTATACAAAATTATAAACAATAATTTGCAACATATACGTTGAATAAAGTTTAATCGGTATATTTCGCTTTATTTTACGTTACCTGTATCATTTATATACAAATTAACTATATCTTTCTGAAGCTAGAAACATTTTACGAGATAAATATGCTTTGACACATGCAAGCTTAATATTATACAAAATGATAAACAGTCGATTACACACGCATATTTTAAATAATATTTTAATCAATTCTTTGCACTCCATTTTCACAGAAACATTGATAAACAAATTAATTATATCTTTCTGGAGAAATTAAAAAGAAACCACTATACGCGCGGAGTATTATTTAACACATGCAAGCTTAATAGCTTAATATTGTACAAAATGGTAAAGATTTTCGACACAGACATGGAATAATGCTTTAATCAGCACTTTGCGTTCTATTTTATGTTAACAAAAACACAGATAAACAAATTAATTATATATTTCTGGGGGAAAAAAAGAAAGAATTAACTTTACATGCCGAGTATTCTTTAACAGAGGCATGCTTAATAGCTTAACATTATACAAAATGATAAACAAAGATTTTCGACATAGACATGAAATAATGCTTTAATCAGCACTTTTAGTTCTATTTTCTGTTAACGAAAACATAGATAAACAAATTAATTATATCTTTCTGAACAAGAAAAATAAACCACCTTACGTGCTGAATATTTTTTTTACACATGCAAGCTTAATATTATACAAAATGATAAACAATGATTTGTAACTTTGAATAATATTTTAATCAATACCTTGCGTTCTGTTTTATGTTAACAGAAACTTTTATAAACAAATTCAATATATTTCTGATTTAAGAAAGATAAGTACCGTACCCTACAGACTAAATATTTTGTGGCATATACAAGCTTAAGGGGTTACACCTAGTCATGTGGTAGGAAAAAATGGTGTTTTTCATAACTTTTGTTTCATTAAGTAATTAATATTTTTCTTTGACTTTATTTTAATTTCATAATATGATACAAATTAAAAAATAAATTCAATATATGTTAAGTTGTTTCCTCTCTTCTGAAGGGTCTTGTTTGGGGTGGGGGAGGTATGTCTGGCGGTGACCATTGTAGCGTAAATTTGGCTTATCTAAAATTAAAATAATAAGCGTTTTTAAATTAAATCAGGTTTATTCCAGTCATTAAACGAATAAATTTAGGAAAAACTGTGTTCTAAAGGAAAACGAAAAAAAAAATCTCTCGTTTAAGAACTGCATAGTTATATAAGAAAAAAATCTGGCAAAATAAGAAATGAATCGTAATCACCAATTTCAAATATATACATTTAAGAATAATGAGTTTGAAATTTTGTGTCATACTTACAGTACGATACTTATTATACTATACATACATGCATAAAACCATCTATTCTAGCACAATTAAGTACTTCTTCTTCAACTGATAAAGCCTCTAAAACAAAACAAAAATATTTTTTTAGAAATTTATGACTAGGTGTAACTTCTTAATGGTACACAAAATGACAGATAATGACAAATTTAAAATTAAACTATTTTTTAGTCAATTTTGATTTATATAAGTGATAATTGAGGAGGTCGGGGCAAGACAGTGCCAAGCCACATTTTTGAACTTCTGAGATATTTCAATTTGAAAATTTGATCAAATACTCAAATCACGGTATGTAACCTAAAGTTTTTTCGCCAATGTCTTAGTAATATTTGAGATATTTTGAGTAACGATAAGGCATTACTTTACAGATATTACTATTACATTTTTTGTAAATTAGCTATATCTTTATTAGGGGCATAAACATCTGGGGCAAAAACGAAACCTGTCACATATGCTGCCACTAAGTTACATTAGAAACAAATTATATGTTGGATATTATAATTTTTAATATTAAGCAACAGATTACAGTGTTAAATTTATTTTACCAAAAATGTGGCTCGACACTTTCTTGCCCCGAACCCCTCAATTGAATCAGTCATTCTAACAAGGGGACTCGTCTAAAATTGTCAAAAATGGCTTAATTGCAGAATATGAGACTTTCCTCCCATATTTTTGAAAAGATAATGCACTAGTCCGGCCACTAGAAATTATTTCACTATCTTTGAAGAAAACATCTATCAGTATTGAAAAGGACAGGTGGACATCCACGGGCATGTATCCTTTCAGAAATGACTTTTCCGCTAAATTGTATGAAATATTTTTGATTAGTAGTTTTATAACAAAAAGTGTTGATTTTACAGTATAACACTGGCATTCCAGCTGCCAGTATTATACTGTAGTTTAATTATTACTATGACTATATTACTCTATATGACTATATTACTATTAACAGTAAAAATTACTGTTAATTTTACGGTATAATAGTGGCAGCTGGGGTGCCAGTATTATACTGTGTAATCAACACTTTTTTTTTTTGCAGTGTACTCTTGTTCAGACGGACGATATATTAAATTTTGTTAATTCGCGACCACCCCTCTACAAAAAAGGAGGCATTTCAGAACAGTCAAAAGTGTGAAGTGTTTCGAAAAATGCTAAACTATCATTTCAGCAAGCATCTTTTATTCATTTGAAGTTTACATCTCACAGTCCCTGCATTGTCACTACAACAGAATGTATGGATGGGTTAAGTCCATTCTCACCTAAGCTTAAAGATACAGTTGAACTGCCAAATGAAAAAGTATGTTAAGAACCAGGCCTCATTAATTTAAACAAGAACGAAAAATCATGCGTCAAGCATAGATTATGTAACACTTTCCAACGCTTCCAAAATAATTTTACAAATCATACCGTTTAATAAGCTGAAAGATAACATCTAAGTAAACAATTTGGAAAACGCATAACATATTTAAAAACATAATTTCAGGAATTTGCAACGTTATACAATATTCGGAAAAATATCAGAATACTTTTATTCAGCCCTGTATATGATCTATAGATTTGTATATATACTACATAGGATGCTAAATTTTAGTTCAGTTAAGAAACGCGTAGCACAGTTTAAAATTCTCCTTCTGGAGTTTCTGTCAATAAACGGAAATGTGTTCGCGAACTTTTGTGCTTCCCTGTATATGATCTACAGAATTTATACACACCACGTAATAAACAAAAAGTGAGTTAAATTTAAAATCGCGTTCAGTAACTGAAAACGCACTTCCAGGAATTATTGTTAACAGACAGTAGAGAATTCTTTTGTGTGTCCCTGTAAACGAACGATGAATGCTATACACACACTATTCTGTAGTAAGCCTCTTGCAATTCACCTTAGTGATATATATAAATTTCAATGCGTTTAAAACAGTGAAACATTATTTAAATAAACCGCAGACGATTTTTTTCCATAGACGTAATGTAACGGTATTCTTTTGACAGTCCCTGTAAATTAACTATAAGTGCTATGCACACCCTATTCCATATTAAGCTTCTTGTAATACACCTTAGTGATATATATCAATTACAATGTGGTTGCAATTGTGTAACATCATTAAAATAAACCGCAAATGATTTTTCCGTATAGACCGCAATGTAACGGAATTCTTTTGATTGTCCCTGTAAAAAAACTATAAGTGCTACACACTTCAGTTGAAATAGGGAACGTGCTATAGATAACGACAATAACATATAAAAATTGCAAGGCAATCCGAGAATATTTACGGGAGTTAGAGCACGGAGAGACGGCCAGACGGCCAGACGGCAGACGGCAGACGGCCAGACAAACCGAAGTCATAAACACTTTTCAACTAGGTTGGAAAGTGCTAAAAAGATTGATGATTTAAATTTCCTCAAGGCCTATAGTTCTGATGAATTTAAAATATTTTATGAAGAAATTTCATTATGGCCAATTAATGAGTTGAATAAAATGTTGATGAAAAAAAAGTAATTACAATATAGTGTTTCTATGTCTCGCATCATGCATCAATCTATGTGTCCTTTTTATCAATTTCCAACATAGTTGAAAAGTGTTTATGACTTCGGTTTGTCTGGCCGTCTGCCGTCTGTCCGTGCTCTAACTTCCGTAAATATGCTCGGATTGCCTTGCAATTTTTATATGTTATTGTCGTTATCTATAGCATGTTTCCTATTTCAAATGAAGTGTGTAGCACTTATAGTTTTTTTACAGGGACACTCAAAATAATTCCGTTACATTACGGTTTATGGGGAAAAATCATTTGCGGTTTATTTTAATGATACATAATTTCAAACACATTGTAATGGATATATATAACTAAGGTGCATTACAAGAAGCTCAATATGGAATAGGGTGTGCATAGTACTTATAGTTACTTTACAGGGACAGTCAAAGGAATTCCGTTACATTACGTCTATGGAGAAAAATTGTCTGCGGTTTATTTAAATAATGTTTTACTATTTTAAACGCATTGAAATTTACGTATATCACTAAGGTGCATTACAAGAGGCTTACTACAGAATATTGTGTGTATAGCAGTCATCGTTCATTTACAGGGACACACAAAATAATTCTCTTACTGTCTGTTAACAATAATTACTGGAAGTGCGTTTTAAGTTACTGAACGCGATTTTAAATTTAACTCACTTTTTGTTTATTACGTGGTGTGTATATATTCTGTATATCTTATACAGGGAACACAAAAGTTCGCGAACACATTTCCGTTTATTGACAGAAACTCCAGAAGGGGAATTTTAAAATGTGCTACGCGTTTCTTAACTGAACTAAAATTTAGCATCTTATGTAGTATATATACAAATCTATAGATCATATACATGGCTGAATACAAGTATTCGGATATTTTTCCGAATATTGTATATGTTGGAAATTCTTGAAATTATGTTTTTAAATATGTTATGCGTTTTCCAAATTGTTTACTTAGATGTTATCTTTCAGCTTATTAAACGGTATGATTTGTAAAATTATTTTGGAAGCGTTAGAAAGTGTTACATAATCTATGCTTGACGCATGATTTTTCGTTCTTGTAATGAGTTTTGCAATACATATTCTATCTGTTTTAAGCCCAACTATCTGTTTTCAAGTAATTTATCCTCATCTCATTATAGAAAGTAGACTTGACCGAAAATTTATTTTATTTTTAATACATCATTTATAGATTATGGATAAATTTCAACAATGTCAACTAATGTTAACTCATATTTATTGTAACTTAAGGTAAACTCTTCAAAAAACGTACCATTATATTTCTCAGAAAAATGTTTTTTGTGTCTTCTGAAAAGTTCATTTTCAGCCCTTTCTAGATTGTCTGATTCAATTAGTTTTAACATATGCAATAATTATAAAGAATTTGATTCTTTTTAACACTTTCCAACCTAGTTGAAAAGTGTTTATGACTTCGGTTTGTCTGGCCGTCTGGCCGTCTGCCGTCTGGCCGTCTGGCCGTCTGCCGTCTGGCCGTCTGCCGTCTGCCGTCTGGCCGTGCTCTAACTCCCGTAAATATGCTCGGATTGCCCTGCAATTTTTATATGTTATAATCGTTATCTATAGCATGTTCCCTATTTCAACGGAAGTGTGTAGCACTTATAGTTTTTTTACAGGGACAGTCAAAAGAATTCCGTTACATTACGTCTATGGAGAAAAATCGTCTGCGGTTTATTTAAATAATGTTTCCCTATTTTAAACGCATTGAAATTTATATAAGGTTCATTACAAGAGACTTACTACAGAATAGTGTGTGTATAGCAGTCATTGTTCATTTACAGGGACACACAAAAAAATTCTCTACTGTATGTTAACAATAATTCCTGGAAGTACGTTTTAAGTTACTGAACGCGATTTTAATTTTAAATCGCTTTTTGTATATTACGTGGTGTGTATAAATTCTGTAGATCCTATACAGGGAAGCACAAAAGTTCGGGAACACATTTCCGTATTATTTAACTCCAGACGGATAATTTTAAACTGTGCTACGTGTTTCCTAACTGAACTAAAATTTAGCATCCTATGTAGTATATATACAAATCTATAGATCCTATACAGGGCTGAATAAAAGAATTCGGATTACTTAGATGTTATCTTTTAGCTTATTAAAGAGTATGATTCGTAAAATTATTTTGGAAACGTTGGAAAGTGTTACATAATCTATGCTTGACGCATGATTTTTCGTTCTTGTTTTTCATTTAAAGAAGTATGAAAATTAAGGTTGGAAATGGGCATACAAGTAAAACATACTAACCCCCCTCCCCCCTCCACTGATTAAAAATAATCTGAAGCAATTCATATTTTTTCACCTCAAAAGTGATTTTTAACACTTTTCAATATAGTTGAAAAATGTTAATGATTTCCATTTGTATGTCTGCTATCTGTTCGAGATCTAACTCCTGTAAATATACTCGAATCGCCATGTAATTCAAAAATGTTTGAGGTTTACTGTAGCATGATCGTTATTGAAAATGAATTGTGTAGCACTTAATCGTTCGTTTGCAGAGACACTCGAAAATATTCCGTTACATTATGGTCAATGGGAAAAATCTTTTGCAGTGCATTTTAATGATGTTACAGTATTTAAAACGTAATGAAATTGTTATGCATTTCTGAGGTGTACCAAAACATACTTGATATATAATATGGAGTGCAAAGTATTCATAATTCATTTACAGAGTCACACAAAAGAATTCCCTTACATAATGGTCTACTTGGAAAAAACTATTTAATGATGTGTATTTTAATGATGTTTCACCATTTCAAGCATAATGAAATTGATATCCATTACAGAGGTGCACTATAAGATTCTTATTATAAAATATGGTGTACATAGGATTTAGCGTTCATTTACAGGGACACAAAAAAGAATTAGATTAGAGGACTTCATATGAGCGATAATTGCTGGAAGTGAGTTTTCAGTTGGGATTTGTGTTTTTAATATTTTTATTATTATTATTACGTGGTGTGTATAAATTGTATCGATTATATACAGAGTTACACACAAGAATGTATAAGTATTACTGCCTATGGGTGTGAATTGCTTAACGGTAGTTTTTAGCACTTTCCAACATAGCTGAAAAATATTTATGCATTCATATTCAAGCTGAACTACATTTAGTATACTAAGAGATGTTTGTAGAATATAAAAAGAATGATATACAGGGCTACGCAAAGAACTGGATACATGGTTGCGTATGGATGATAATTTCTGGAAATGTGATCTCAGTAGTTTTAAGCATGTTTCTCCCTGAATTAAATTTTAGCTTAGCATGTGGTGTGTATAAAAATCTGTTGGTAATATACAGGGCTGTCCAAAATAATTCAAGTATGTTTCTGTCTGTTGGTAGAAATAGCTAAAGGTGAATTTTCAACTGTGTTATGCGCTTTTTTAATAAACTAAATTTTAGCATACTATGTATAATATATACTAATCTACAGATCGTATACAGAGCTCCATAAAATACTTTGTGCTATTCCGGCTATAGATGGTAATTGCTAAGTCTAATTTTGAAATGTGATATGCATTTTCTAGACTGTTTACTTAGGGGTATCGTATTTATCTTATTAGCCCGTTAACGCCCAACTGTTTTCACACTTCTTTTAATTCTTCGACACCATTTTTTCCCATGTAGTAATTCTGAGTTAATTAATGACTCTAAATTTGAGATTAGATAATGAGAACATTTCCGTACTAAAATACTGGTATTGAAATTTAAAAGTTTTGTTCGGTTGTAGGTGATCTAGAAATAGATCGCTGAGCGGTAATGGGTTAAACAGCGAAGTTTTGTTAAAAGTTTTCTGGAAGAGTTGCAAAGTGTTTCATAATCACATGATTTTTATTTCCTGTTAATTTTGTTATGCATTTACCTGCTGAACTATATTTAATATGCTAAGGGAAGTTCGTGGAATGTGATTGCATATACAGGGCTACGCAAAGAACTGGATACATTGCCGTTTACGGTTGGTAATTCCTGGAAGTGCGTTTTTAGTTGTGTTATGCGCTTTGTACGGGACTAAAAGTTTAGCTTAATAAGCTGTGTGTGTTAAAGCCTTTAAATAATATACAGGACTGTACAAAAGAATTCGAGTGCTTTACCGTCTATTGGTGAAAATTGCTAGAAGTTTAAATTTGAACTTGTTATGCGTTTTCCGACTCAGTTAAATTTTAACATGCTATGTAGTATAAAAATCCATAGATCAGATACAGGGCTGTACAAAATAATTCGTTTACATTTCCGACTATGGACGGTAACTGCTGAAATTGTATTTTTAGTAGTGTTATGTGTTTTCTAAAGATGAATTACCAACCGAAATCAACTAAAAGTATAATACCTCTATACATTGAATATTTTAAGTGGCAAATAGAAAATGAGAGAACAACCGAAATTGATGTATTCACCGACGGAACAAAAACATCAGATGGCACTGCATACGCTTTCTGTGCATATAAAGGTTCAGTGTTACTGGGAAAGAGACAGATTCTCTTACACAAAGAAAATAGTGTCTACCAAGCAGAGCTACTAGCAATACAGAATGCAATATACTTGGCTATTTCTAATAATTTTCAAAGCTACACGATCAATTCTGATCGTATGTCTAACCTGCAGGCATTAGAAGATATGTCCACCTACAACTTATTCGTTTGTGACATAATTATAACCTTGCAACAAGCATCGAAATCCATTTTTTTAAAAGGGTGCGTGGTCATTCTGGCATAGCTGGAAACGAGCATGCTGATAAATTGGCCCGCTACGCAACGAAACCATCACAGCACATCTTACAAAAATTCTACCCATTCCACCATCACGTTTGAAGAAGTTAACAACATCAGAATTAATAAGATCATGGCAAATGGATTGTAATCTGGGAACAACAGGTTGCTTTACTCACGCCTTCATCCCAACAGTATCAATAGATCTCCAACTTCAAAATAGGAACCCTTACATCTCTGCTACAAACCATCACCCGTTTCGTCAATATCTCAATAAATTCGGAAAGGCATTATCACCTTGATGCAACTGTGGAAAAAGAGGTACCTCCTTACATTATATCCTATATTGTACCCTGATGGACCACCATCACATTAGAAAGCCATCACAAATGACTCTGTCGGCCTGGTTTACCTATGTGCTGAAACTAGCAAAACTGCTCCAAAAAATAACAGATTGTATGTTTCTGCTAGAACGCAATCAATACTTATTCATGCTGCCTCCATTGGACTTAGTGGAGGTCGAGGATGAAGTGAACATCTAATATGCATAAGGACGGTTCATACTCTACCTTTACGCATTTCGGTTCACAATCTACCTTTACTCTAACCTTAACAATTTAGGTGTTCTTAATGGCATCATACAGTGTTATTTAGTATTTTCAGCATAATTTATCATTGTTTACTCTAGTATTATTATTCATTCATTATTGTTCATTTAGTACTTACATCTATCCATTATTATTATCTATTTCAGTATCATACAGTATTATTACATGGTAGTATTGTTGCTCAGTATCACATAGTATTATTTAGTACTGCTCAGTATGATTGGTAAATTGTATTTTCAGAATTTTGTATTTTCAGAATTTGTATTTCAGCATCACATAGTATAATTATTGCTCAATATCACAAGTATTAGCTCAAGTATTATTTAGTATTGCTCAGTATAATTAGTAAATTGTTCCCAGTTTTTGTATCATCAAAAACTAAATTTTTGTAATTTGTGTTTCAGTACTACGTCTCTAATCTCAAGGTGGTATTTGATTTGTGTTGATTGTTTTCACTACATATACATATTCCTATATAATCACTTATATGTTCTTCCATATTATTCTTAGTACTAGTACACAATACTTGTATTCTCACATTTGGTTTCTGCATTATTATTGTACTTAGATTGTGTTAACTGTTTACTGTAAATACGCTATATAATTATTCAAGTTTTTCCCCATATAAGTCTTTTTATACACCCGATGTATTTAAACGATCTATTCAAACTATGATTACTTTCTTTGTCAATATCTTATTTATTAATTGTTTATCGTTCAATAAGTGAGCTATTAGTATTGTTTTGTATTCATAGTTTTCTCTCAACTTTAATTATTATCTTGTAAATGCTCTACATTCTTTATATTTATTTACAATCACAATTGTTCATTCAGCCCATTATTGTATCTAACTTATCTCGTCCAGTATAATTAGATAGCCTTTATGATTGACATTGTAATCTTTGACAGTTAATAGTGAGAGGTACCCTTCCCGAGTGGTCCTTCCGGGCATCGCTCCCTGGGCTGGGGCCTTGTCGCATAGTAAACAAACCTGATGGGCTAGACGAGTTGAGCTTAAGCCGAATGGTAGGCCTCCCCGCCCGGTTTGACCTTGACCTTGTTTACTTAAATACCTTCTTTCACCTTATTTACGATGAAGATTCATTAATTTTCTGGATGCGTTGGAAAGTGTTTCATAATCTATACTTGGCGTATGATTTCTCGCTCTTATTTAAGATATTTTGGGTTACAGGAATTTATCGCTAATAAAAGTCAATATTAATCAGCCTCTCCATATTTTCCGAAGCTTTTGAAATAGTATTCATATCACAGTCTACTTCTATATAATAATAATTACTGCGTGTGGCCGTTCCGTGGCTAAGACGGCCTTCTTAAAAAATGAAATATGAATATGGGTCAAAAATTAAATGTTTTTACCTGTATATGCTATTGCGAAACTATCAAAATTTTGAAAATTGAATATAGACAAGGCATCAAGAAAATAGTACTTACATGTTGTAAGGGTTCTTTAGATTTGATTACAGATTTTTTGAAACTCCAAATTTCAACCTTCCACAATTAAAATCATTTGCTTTTCTGAAAGAAGATGTCTGTGTAATACTTTCAAAATACATATAGTATACATTTTCTTTTTTCATTCAGTCTGAAAAATTCTGTTTCTTTCCGTTTCCAATGCAGCTTTGGTCCGTGCTGAATTAAACGTGCTACTACAGGCTTTTATTTGTGTCGTCTGCTAAAGCATACAATATTTTTTAGACCCACTGTATCTATCTTATCTGATATTCTTGTTACTTTGAAAATTTTAATGAAAATCACTCTTTTCTTTTTCGTTTTCTTTAAGTCACCTCTAAGTCAGGATGTCCAAAGATTTTTTTTTTTCAAGATTTCTTTATTGTCTGTTTTTGAAATATTGTGCTGCATATTAATATACACGAGGCATTTTTTTTTTAAATCAAAAATGGTGATCCTCATTATACGCGGCAATACGGAATGTTTGCTGGGGAAATGCAAGAATTAAATTTAAATTTTGTGGTCGTATGTGTGTGTATCTGTATAGGGGGGGGGGGGGGGCAGGGAGGCTGGTTAAAATTTCCGTTTGGCGTCCTAGGTTCTCCTTTTTTTAACACTTTCTAGTTGAAAAATGTTTATGGCTTCCGTTTGTCTGGCCGTACTCTAACTCTCGTAAATATATTCGGATTTCCCAGAAATTTTTACATGTTGTTGACGCTTACTATAGCACGATCTCTATTGTAAATTAAGTGTGTAGCATTTATAATTCCTTTACAGGTGCAGTCAAAAGTATTCCGTAGCATTAGGGTCAATGGGAATGGTGCATGAACTTAGCCCCCAAATATTGAATATTTCAGTTTAAAATATATGAAGAAATAGCTCTCGAGTAGCTCTAATTTGCTCCCTAATATAAGAAGTTCCTTCGGAGTTGGTGTCGAGATATTTCAGTTACAAGTAAGATGTGTTAACCCTCTACACACAGATAGCACTTTTGAATATCGAAATATCAAATGTACCAATATTTAGCTCCCAAGTAGCTCTAATTTGCCCTCTAATACTAAAGTTTGCTCCAGTTTCGGTATCGAGATAATTCAATTAGAAATGGTGACTAGAATTATCTTAGCTTGCTTACTTTTAAATGTCAAAATTTCAAATATGCTATTATTTACCTCTCAGTTAGCTATAATTTGCTCTATAATATTACAATTTGCTCCGATTCCGGTATCAAACTATTTATGTTAGAAGTGTGGAAGGAAAGTTAACAATAGCCCTCCCTCCTCCCTACTTTCGAATATCGAAATTTAAAAAATGTCGGTAGTTAGCTCTCTATTAGCACTAATTTCTCTCTTATATTACAATTTTCTCCGACACTGGAATGAAGATATCTAATTTAAAAGTATGGTGGTGGGGGGGGGGGGGGGTGGAGGGGAGGTAAAAAGTGGGAAGCTGAACTTTTGAATATGAAAATTTCAAATATGTCGATATTTAGCTCTGTTTTTCTCTTTAAAAGTAGAATTTGCTCAGGTTACGGTATGAACATATTTGAATTAGAAGGGTAGGGGGGGGGGGGGGTGAGTTAATGCTCCCTACCGTTCTAATTGAAATATGTCTAATGAAATACATCGCATCAAAGTTTCAAATACAATATTTATCTCTTATTTTCTCTTTTAACATTAGAATTTGCTTCGGTACCGGTATGAATATATTTCAATTAGATGGATAGGGGAGGTGGTGTTAATGCTAATCAAAATTTCAAATATAGCAATATTTAGGTCTCAATTTGCTCTAATTTGTTGTCTAATATTAGAATTTTCACAAGTTCCAGTATAAAGAATTTTCAATTTGAAGGGTAGTTGGGAAATGTAATTTAACACTATCCCCCCCCCCCCATTTTCAAATTTCGGAACTTCAAATATACCAATATTTTGCTCTCATTTAGGTCTAATTTTCTCTCTAATATTACAATTTGTTTCTGTATCAAGATATTAGAATGAGAAATTGGGGGAAAACTCACTTTTTCCTGAGAGCTTATTTCCGCGTTCGGAAAATTAACCTCATTTTCCCTAGTTAAATTTCATGACATTTATATCTACCCTATATATATAAAATCCTAATGAAACGAATTTGTTAAACGATTTTATGAAACGAATTTATGAAACGATTTTATGAAACGACTGATTAAACGACTGATTAAACGACTGATTATGTTTCAAGGCTATTTTTAATAAAATATTAAACGCTTGATGGTGAAATTAATACCAATTGTTCATAAAAATCCGCGGATGTCAAAACTGGTAATAGAATTTTGAAATTGGAATTAGTTTTCGAGATATTAATTTTTTTCTAATTTTAATGACGTTTCTGTAATGATGGCAACTAATTACTCAGTTTTTTTGTGACAAAAAAGGGAAAAAAATTGAAAAGGATCCCGATAGGGATTATTGATTTCTTTTTATTCGTCATTTTCAAATTGAAATTGAATTTATCTTTTATTTCAATCGATAATGAAGGCAAGATTATGATTAAATTAGGTTTTTCAGGAAAATTTGAAAAAAAAAATGACATTTCTATCGTCAGGATTCAATCGTCTGTCAGCATTTAATTTAATTTAAAAACTGAAAATATTTTGAATAAATTCGTCCAAATGACGTCATTTAGGTAAACGCAAAAGAAAGGGGGGGAAAGGAATTAATAGTAATTATTATTTATTGATATCATTTTGTTATTTTTTTGTAAAATTTAACTAAACGAATTTATAAAATCATTAATTCGGATATTTGAAACTAATATATAAAATAATAATTGCCCAACTGAACGGAAGAATAAAATATCCTGCTTGGTTTTCTATCCTGCTTGGTTTTTTCCGCCAAGCTTTTTAAAAAAGCGTCAAGACCCCTATAATAGAAAAGCACCAAAAGTTCATTGGGTTTATTTTCATAACTTTTGGCAACAAATCTATGTATATTAACGAATATATCCCTTTTTGAAGCTCGAATAAACTCCCAAACCTAAAAGCAAAGGATCCTATAATGGAAAAGTACCCGATTTTCTTATGGACAATATTCAAGTGACAGAACATGGTGTAAAATTACCGCGGATAGCAAATTTGTTTAAATATCTCATCAATTGATGCCGAATAAATGCAGGCATGCATGCACAAAATATTTAATTCATTTTGTATGATAAATAATTATTAGAAAATTCGTATATACATATTAATTAAAAAAATAATTTACTTATTTAAAATAACATGAAAATATGCATGATGGTGCACTAAAATAGAGAGAAAATTAAAACCTGTTACTGAAAATGTTTATAACATAGTACTTTTCAATAACGTGGTTCTTAATGTTATTCACAAGCAGATGGAATTTTTCTCATCCTTAAACGCAAAGGAAGAATAGAATAGAGATTGTTGTTATAAAAGTCCGAGAGGTAGTCACAATTTAAACCTAACCATTTTATACAAGCTGGTTTTCAAGTAGTAATTGCTTTTACTTATCAATCCCGAAAACAGTCGTCAGTTGTCGCAACAGCTGTGTATGAGACCATAATAATCGAAAAATGTCCCATTAAAATGTTAAAAGCATGGCAACCCAATTACAGATTTACCAATATTTTTAAAATAAAGCAGGCTGTCATGTTTTTACAGGCCTCGAAGTCTGAGCGGGGGTTGGCGAGCGTAGCTCGCAGGTGGTAGGCCCCCTAGTTTTTCAATTAAAAAAAAAACAGTTTCAGTTGTGACAGCAGTTTGTATACAGCAGAGTTTACAATGCAATTATAAATGTTCAGATTTACCGCAATTTATCTGATGTCGCATATCATCTGAGAGAAATAGCTGCCAGCCATGACGAGATATTGTACAGAGCATAGAAAAGGTTTTCTGATGTAATGCCTATACCGCCGAGAAAACACCTTGTGTTTTGGGACCAATACAGTGCTAACTTTTGGTGACAAACTCAGATTTTCTAGAACTTTCTTCTATAAACAAATTCCACGTTTTTTTTGTGTATTTATGTGAATACAGCGGCATTTTATTGTATGTACTCTTCGAATTATCGAATATTTATTTCTTTTGCGTCTTTTGAATCACCCTGTATAAAAAAAAATCCCTGACGGCTCGGCCTACAGGCACAGGTAGATTTCGAAGAGGCAGACCGTGGGGCGCCTGTTTGTTGGGAATTGCTGAGCAAATGACCTTTTTGCTATGATGCGGCAGTTGGAACCGCCTACTTTGAAACCTAACTTGTTTGCAGGCGGAGCCAACAGGGATTTTTTTTTTAAATTATTTATTTATTTTTATTTTTTTATTTATTTTTTTGCTATAAGAGTTGGTCCTATAAAAAACTTGTCAATATAAAAGTTTTAGAGGATTTATAATAAATTTAAGCGGATTTGAAATCTTGGGAATTGACGAAGTTATGAATTTATTTCTTCTAACCCCCCCCCCCTTTCCCCTCCCACTTGGGGCCATTTTTAATTATATCAAAAATCTGTCAGTCATAAATTTTCGGCCCTTCTCCTAGAAGTAATAATAACTTCAAACGGATTCGATACGTATCATAATTAAGAAATTATGGGTTTTTTCTGTTTTCACAACCCCCCCCCCCCCCCACCCTTGGTTCGATTTTGCCCATTAACGAACTTGACCGAGATTTTATGCCCCTTGATTTTATGTATCAGTTTCGAAGAGATCTGTGCAGAATTATTGCAGTTATCGTGTCCATAAAAAAGTGACATAGATAGATAGATATAAAGATAGATAGATAGATAGATAGATAGATAAAGTTTTGAACTGGGGGTGGTTTTGGGTTCTGGGAGTCATGATCGGCGTAGATCAGCTAAAATTTTTCAAAAATTCCAACTTAGGTGAGAATGTAATAGGTAGTATTTCTTACGAAATCTACCTAAAAAGCAAATACTTCCTGTCGACGTGTGTGTCTGTCTGTTTACGATAGATAAAAATATATCGCAGATAGATGTCTGCAAATTTGGTCCCGGATATACGCAGATAGGTCCCAGTACACCTGAGACTCAGCTTTTTGAAATTTTGATAATTTTTTGAAGGCGTGATTTTGCTTTTTTCTCGATTTTCCACCAATAGTAATAAATTCTCAATATTGTATCTTCTTTGTGTCTTCTTTTAATTCTTCCCAATATTGTGTCTTCTTTAGCTCAATATTGTGTCATTTTGTCTTCTTTTTAATAAAGTTTATTCGAAATTCGTACAGCGAATTTTGTATTTTTCAGAATTGTTTTTAAAAAAGCAGTTTTTCGGCAAAGGTAAGGGTTTTTATTTTTATTCAGCGATTTTTGTATCTAATATTTTCTATCCAAAGTTAAATTTTTAATCTCTGTTTGAAGAAAACAATCGGGATTTTTTTTTTTTTAAATATAAAATTTATTAATTTCCTGATTTTTTGGGGGGCTAATTTAAGAAAGAAATGATAGACAACGCAATTTTTTCGAAAACGCAAAAGCAAAAAAAAAAAAATTCGCTCTGCCTGAGGTCGAGAGGTCGATATCGGGTTGCTATGGCAACAAATATTTCTGTTTTTAAAAAGCCGGAAGGAAAAAAATTATTATTTTTTAATGTTTTTTTTCCCGTATTATTGATGACCGCGCATTTTAGATTTTATTTTCGAACGGGAAATGTAAAAAAAAAAAAAAAAAAAAAAAAAAAACAAGTGGGTAAGCGTGATCGAAAATCGCTCAAAGGGTTTCGTTTAATATTCCTTTCAAAACAATTTATCCTTTATTTAATAAATCCAAATAAATTTCATTTAGCAACAACAAAAAAAAAAAGTCATGTTTTTTATAAAGTAAAAATTTACCGGTCTATTTTTTCCTCTTTTCGAATATCTAAACCAGCTGGATAACGGTCCAAGCCCGCTATTATATTCTGTCATAATAATATCTGCCATGCGGACTAAATGTGATATTTAAAAAAATAATTGCAAAATTAAACATGTTGTACACCTTCAAAATGTTAAAATATGCAAATATTTTCATTATCGGATTTTTATCATGATTCAATGTGTTTCTCAAATTCATATATTTACAATTCTCTATTACTCATATTGATATCGCTCTACTATTGATTGTATTATTCTCAAACATTTGAAAAATTCGTTAAACTTCCAATAGGACGTCAGATTTTCTTTATAATTCTCGAGACTAACGAAAAAGAGAGGCTACCGCGGTGCTTTGCGTGTATCTTTTGTTACAGACCGCGGGAGTCACGTGATACTCGAATCCTCCAATGCAGGTGTACGAAAAGAGCCACACGTCACACTAGCGGTCTGTAAAAAAAGATAAGTGGAATGCACCGCGGTAGCCTGTCTTTTTCGTTAGCCTCGTATAATTCTCTAATGACGTGATATTAATCTGCTTTGTGCACTTACACATACTCATACTCCTTGTATTATTGAGAAATGTTTGAAATTTTCTGTTTTATTATCACTATGGCGTCAATCATTTTTATTTCATATTAATATTTTTTCAATTGGTGAAACTTTTTATTTCACTTTCATTTTTCACGTTTAAGTCGTTCAATAGAAAAGTAATTATTGTAGAAAGAATTTCATTGTGGATTTTAATTTTTGGCAACTGCTTTAACGAAAAATGTTTAAATTTAATAGGAAAAGGCTATTAGAATTTTGGTTTTTTATCTCTATTTATTAAAATAATACGATTTTTTCAAATTTTAATATTTTGAGCTTCATAGCTGGTATTCAGCTAGCTATGCACCAAGTTTCAACTCTGTAAGTTACATAGTTTCTGAGAACGGCTCTGTGACGGACAGACAACGGAGCGGGAGTAACAGGGTTTCGTGAGATGAACGAAACCCTAAAAAAAATTTAAAGCGGTTTCAATTGATTGTTTCTTGTGTACGACATGATTACACTCGTTCCAAAATATTCATGTTATTAACACTGCCTATTTTTTTTTATTATTATTTACTTATATTGTTTTAGCCAGTATCTTAGCGAGAGTTATTTTGCAAAACAGTTTTTATAACAATCCTTTATTGTTACTACATTCAGTTTAGTCTGCATTGTACCCAATAGATTACCTTTATAAATAAGAGCATAAGGACATACCGCATGCTCAAATTAGATCTTTCTGCCAATCACTGGTCGCGGCTAGAGCGCCTTAGTCGCGGCCAGCCACTACGAGGCTAACGAAAAAGAAAGGCTATCGCGGTGCTTTACGCGTATCTTTTTTTACAGACCGCCGGAGTCACGTGATGCTGAAATGCACCAATGAAGGTGTACGAAAAGAGCATCACGTCACTCTAGCGGTCTGTAAAAAAAGATAAGTGGAATGCACCGCGGTAGCCTGTCTTTTTCGTTAGCCTCGCAGCCACTATTTGGGACGTCATGACAATAAATGAGCAAGCCCGGTATCTGGTGTTGCCTAGAACCGGACCCCATAGATTAACATACAAGATAGGACAGTTACACCAAAATCTGTAATAGCAGCAATAATAGCGTCACTATCGACAACGGGGGAAAACTAACAAGCTTCCGAAATTTACCCATGTATATGAAATCTGTTTATGCTCTATGTTTTTAATATATAGTTATTGGCGCTGCAAGGCAGACGATTCTCTTTTGTTTGTTTATTGAGAACATACACCTGACTTGTGTGCTTGACATCAAGTGCCCGCTTATAAGTCATCGTCAATATACCGGGACGAGATAGCCACAAGGAAATTTACAACACCAGAGAGTTACATCCGAAAGCTCCACAAAGTGTGTGCAATGGAGCTGGCGGGAGTCGAACCCGCCGACCTGACTCCTAGGCTCACAAGCGATTAGCGGAATGGTGTCTTAACCACTCGGCCACGGAGGCCCCATGATTCTCTTCAAACTGGCTGCTCCCTGGTGTGTTAAGTTTCTTTTTAAAGGACTTCTTTTTATTTTTCATTTTATTATTATTAAAACAACAGTCCTTTTCAGAACTTTTTTAGTATGGTTAAAGATGTTAAAATACGTCATGTAGAATAATGTCTGCATAGAAATCGAAATCTTTAAACTTTCGTTTTTCGCTATTCCTACAAAGTTTAAATTGTAAACATGTAGCATTTAAAAAAGAAAGATCATAATAAGATAGACGTTCAAACGGAGAAATATTCCGTCTGTGAGACGTTTCTTCCCCTTGTCACTATAGGCGCTGCTGCGTTCGTCATCGCGTTACCATTACGCCCTATGATAGTGTCCTATCTTGTGTATTAATCTTTGGACAATACTAGTCTAGACAATTTTAATTGGTCGAGTGAGACAAGTTAACAAACATTAGCTTAGAGATAATGACAATCTCGTCAAGTTTTGTCCAAAATCCTCACAACCAATATTTTTTTTTCATATATCGCCCATAAAGCTTGTAGAATCAGATTAAGCATGGCAACACTTTTTCTTATATTATCAGCAACAGGACTCAATGGTGAGCGCTGTCAGAACGATTTCGGTATCGTTAGTGTTGGAGACAGCAATAAAGTATTGTTGCCATGGGAACAACGGCTTCATCGATACCGATATGAATAACGATAGCGTTCACAATCGGGCCTGTTGTCACACATCTATAGCATTTCTAGCATTTCCCAATTACACAGGACTTAAGGCGACCAGTCGTCAAACAAGGAGACGGCCAGAAGTTCCGGTGATCGATTTGCATGATGCAATGCCCGCTAGTAAAAAACCAAAATTAGAAAATAGCCTTGAAGTTATTAGTCGCTCAGAAATAAAAAAGAAAAATTAATTTAAAAATATTGTAAATACTGTTCTATCTACTTAACCCTTCTGTCAATGACCAAAATTTGCCCTTGTCTCCAATGGTCAGGGTACCTGGGCACCTGCCGTGATTTTAACATACGCACGCCATAAACTGTATTTGAAACACCCCTATTTAATATAATGTAACTGAGATATTTGGAGAGAGGGAAGTGGGAAAGTAAGTGATTTATGTCACTTCTGATTTCATTTCCGGATATATATTTTAACCCCTTGAAGAGCGGTGGGATATTATATATCCCACTTAATTTTGATTACCAAATGCTACAATGGCACCAGTATTTTTAAATAAAATTTTGCATTTATGATGCACGCAAAGAAAAGCTTTTACTTACTTTTAAATACATTTATTCGCAAAACCTAGTGTCAATCATTTCAACATTTTAGCAACAAAATTACTTTGCCCCTAAAAGGATTAAATGCAAATAGCAAAAAGGTACCCGGGTACCCGGTCATTCACATAAGGGTTAAATCGTTTTGTTGCAATAGCAAGATTAACTTCCATGGACAAATGGTCCCAACGGAGAGCTTGACACTTGACTGTATTTGATAAAAATTCACGCTAACTTTTTATTAGCTCACAGGCTATCAAAGACTGTGAGCTAACGTGCCCGCCCGTTCTGTATGTATGTATGTATGTATGTACGTAACGCGATAACTCTTGATAGAAATATCCGATTTGTTCAAAATTTTGGTTATAGGTTCAGTGTGATAAGGCGCTTCCCTGATTAGTTTTGGCGTTTCATTGGTTAAGTATAAAGGGGGGGGGGGAACGGGGGGCTAGTTCTCCCCTTAATTTAGATAAATGGGTTTTTCATGCAGAATCATCCTATTTGCTTCAAATTTTGTATATAAGTTCATTGTGATAAGGCGCTTCCCTGATTAGTTTGGAGGTTCATTGGTTAACTATAAAGGGGGGAACAAGGAGCTGATTCACCCCCCCTTAAGTTAGATAAATTGGTTTTTCATGTAGAATTATCTGATTTGCTTCAAATTTTGTACATAGGTTCATTGTGATAAGGCGCTTCCCTGGTTAGTTTTGGGGGTTCACTGGTTAAGTATAAAGGAGGGAACAGGGGGGTGTTAACCCCCCCCCCCTTAATTTATTATCGATTTTTTTTATTGAAGTGAAAACTTCTTTAGGCGCGTTGGGCATTTTTGAGATGGGAAAAAACCACTGAATTCGCGACACTGTTACCGACATCACTGTATATGTTGCCAATTCATACAATGAAGCGAAAGTATCAAAAGAAAATAATTTACGTGCAGAAAGCGAAATGATTGGTATTATGAATAAAAATAATTCAGAAAATAATTTCAAGATAAATTTAGCACGCGCGGTGAAAACAGATAAATGTGACTCAACTCGCGAGACCAAATCAAAAGATGAAAATGAAATAACAAAACACGGAAAATATTATAATTTAACGAGCACGAGAAAAATCGACGGAAGTAATATAAAAAAAAAATGAAAATAATGAAATATTTCACGAAAGTTTTAAGAAACGTGGTTACCGATACGGAAATGAAGTGAAATCATTTTATAGAAAAGAAAAGTTTGTTGATGTTGATAGAAATTATAGATACCGCAAGTCCCGCAGTGGCGCGGACGGTAAAAGCTCGGCTCTCGTAAGATCGCCGAAAGCCAAGCAGCATCGACCAAGGTCAGTGCTTGGGAGGGTGCATCGTCTATCCTCTCTCGTCTGTTACTGCTGTGGGACCGTGTACGTTAATGGGAGCTGGTGCACGTTAAATCTGTTCGTGGCTCCAAAGTCCTCCAAGTTCTATATAAGCCCTACCTCTGGGGGTGCCAATCCAGATGCAAATCTCTCATCTGGAACTGGTTCAAAATTAGGAGATTTAGGTATCAGGTTTATGGAATTAAGCGTAGTGGATTATGACAGCTATATAGAAATAGAAAGCTGCAAAACTGGGCCCTTTGGGTCATTTCAACAACAACAACAACAAGATACCGCAAACAATACGCGCAGTATGAAGATTGAAAAAAGCATAATGTTCACGAATACCATAAACAAGACAGGCAGCAAAGAAGTCATTTTTGGAGTGATAGGAAGCGGGAACCCTATTTTGCAGATAAATGTTATTACAAAAAATATGAAACTAAATCTTATGGAAGAAATGATGAATGTATTTTGTTTAAATTGTGGATGAAAATTCATAAGTTTCAATGGTATTCATTTCAAAGAATACCAATTAATTAAATTTTATATTTCATTTATTTGTCAATTTACGTTTTAAGCAATATATTGCAATTTTTGTATGTAAAATAATATGCATTATTTTTCATGTACAATAGCGCATTAAATGAACATTGTAATGTAATTTTTGTAGAAGTAGTTTATAATAATGAATAAAAAAAACACTTCATTTAAAAGTATTTCCTGCGCAATAAAACGTTTCCTGACGATTCAAAAAATACACACGTAATTGTTCAAGTTTTCACTTCTGTCGGCACTCCCGGAGTGCCATTGTTTTTTTTATTTTTTGAGGGCATTATTCTTTGAAATAAAGAGTATAATATACAATTATTGTGAATAGCCTGTGAGCTCAATGCCATCAGTTTAACTGGGCATTTTTCTTTTTATTTGAGATTTTTACACTCTTTTATTGCTCTCAACCTGGCTTTTGTATGTAAATAGGGGATTTTATAATAGATTTTTCACCCATTTTTTGATAGATTATGCTAGAATTATAAAAAATAACATTTACAGGTGTGTTCTCGATGACAATACAGCAGATACTTTTTAGAACTTAATTATAAATTAATGCATTAATTTTAAGATATTTTTCCACATAACATAATTCATCAAATATTCCGCGTGACTCGAACAATTATTTGTTTAGGAGTTGAAACAGCAATGAATTTAATTATGCGCCAATACACGCTCTTCAAAGCAAGCCAAATGCCTGTGAAACTGCAACAATGAAACATTTTATAGGGTAAAAAGGTAGAAAATAAATTATAAATAAAAATCAAAGAACGTAACATTTAAAAACAATACACTTTTATCAATTAATAGCTTAATACTAATTAATTTACGACTATAAGTTGAGAAATCAATTTAGAAATCATAAAAAGATAGTTTAAATAATGGTTTAATTTTTCTTTCATATTGCCCTATCCCTCTATATTAAAAAAAAATAACGATTTGGAAATGGACCATTGAAAATCTGCGTAGATCATCCCGCTACCGAAAGATATCGCCATTATTACGCGGTGGGAGGGGGGGGGGTGTTGGAGAGCGTAGCTAGCAGGGCGGAGGAACCTCCCTAAACTTACAAAAGGAAACAGAAAAAAAAATATTTTGTTCAATAAATTCACTTGCTTGTGCTTTTTACCGAGCGTAAAAAAAGCAGTGAATTTTTCATAATCGAGTTCGGTGTCCACGCAAAATTAATGTATTGTAACGGATGTCTTGGCAAAAAAAAAAAAAAAAAAAAAGAACTACCGTGAAAAGTGTAGGCGTTCAGAGAGGCAAATGAGTAGGTTTCAAGATCAGCATTAAATTTAAAATTAATGACACTTTGCCAGATTTATTTTTACAGCAAAAATAAAATACTTATTTAAATACGATAATATGAGCTCTTTAAATTCTATTAAAATTTTATTTTACATCGTTGTTACTTTCTTCTATCTTTACAAGAAGAAAGTGTGGGATTCATGAAAATTTTCGACTTCCGGTTTTCGATGGATTTATACGTTTTAGAAGGTCCTGAACACGATTTGACTGTTTTTAGAAAATGTCTGTCTGTGACTCTGTCTGTGAATCTGTCTGTCTGTCTGTATGTGACAAAAATTTTGTCTGTCTAGAGAACTAATGCTCGGAATTTAATAAAACTTTATATTCAGTTAGTCCTTGATATAAATTGGTGCTGATTAGTTTTTGGTAAGAATCGCCCAGCAGGTGGCGCTGCTATGCAGCCTTTTTTTCGGTTTCCGCAATAGCTCTATCACAAGAACTAATGCTCGGAATTTAATAAAACTTTATATTCAGTTAGTCTCTGATATAAATTGATGCTGATTAGTTTTTGGTAAAAATCGCCCAGCAGGTGGCGCTGCTATGCAGCATTTTTCGCGATTTCCGCAATAGCTCTATCTCAATAACTAATGCTCGGAATTTAAAAAAACTTTATATTCAGTTAGTCTCTGGTAGAAATTGGTGCTGATTAGTTTTTGGTAAAAATCGCCCAGCAGGTGGCGCTGCTATGCAGCATTTTGCAGAATTTACACGATTTTAGCAATAGTCATATCTCAAGAAATAATGCACGGAATTTAATAAAACTTGAGTTTCAGTTAGACCTTGATATAAATTAGTGCTGATTCTTTTTAGTGTATGCGAAACCTGTGTGAGATAGAAGAAAGTTTTGGGATTGACACATCCGACTAGTTTAATATTTAAAGTTGCATTTCAATGACTATTATCCAATATGTTTATTTTTTCAAGCACATAGAAAATAATAAGTAAGCGATAAATTTTCCAGATATATATACATATATATATATATATATATATATATATATTTTTTTTTTTTTAAATGGAGTATTTCAGTTGTGAATTATTGTAGAGAATGCAAAGCATATTTACGATGTTTTATCAAGTACTCCACGTCAATAGTTGTACATTTTGACAAAGTAGCCTTCTATTTAAATTTTGAGGCTTAGATGAATCACACGCCCTCAGAAGGCGGCCATCTTGTTTGGCGATTTTGGTATTATGTGTAATCTCTCAATTTTTTTAAATTTTGAAATATATAGACATTAAACATAACAATAAAAAAGGGAATTCAAGCAAAATCATGAAATTTTAAACAATGACCACTTGGCAAATACTTGTTGGCCAAACAAACTTGTCCACCAAACAAGATGGCGGATTGAGGGCGAGTGATACATTTGTTCCAATTTTGGTCTGAAACATTAAATATTTTCTAATTTTTCTCACCCCTATTTTCCGATTCAGAAAGGAGAGGGCTAGATGGCCGACCAATCGGACTTTTAACTATTTAGGCACAATGTACAATCACAGATCGCGAATGTGCGGATGTATGGTTTGAGATATTTGGTTTCTCACGCTCCATAAAAGTAAGATGTGACATTTGAATGAATTATTTTTTCAACTCTAGATGATGAAACCGATACTTTCTACTCAAATAATTCAAAAAATACCTGTCTGCATCATTTCCATACTAAAACTGTATTTCATTTATTATTATTTTTTTCAAATGTTTAAGGATGAAGATTGTTTTATAATTTTAAATATTATTTAAAATAAAAAAGTATTAAAACAAAACATAATATAATCTATATATATATTACGCTATCGTACGTGGTACAGAAATCGCGATTATTTGTTAATTGTTTAATGTCAACGCCTGAATGAACGCATCTCATTGGTTGGTGCTGCCATCTACAGGAATAAAAGCAAAACAAACAATGATTTATTGATTATAGTGCAAATAAATTGTAATTATAATTTGTCAACATTAACAGTTAAATAGATATATTTGTATACATTTTCTCCTGAAATATGGATTTTTGTAAGCATTTAATATTTATAATTTAAAAAATACAATTCGCAATTTAAAATTAAAAAGGGATTTTTAGTAAAAAAGGTAAAAGTAAGTGTAATAATTTTCCCTGACTGTTTCATTTTTCAAACGTAACTCTTATACTTTTGAAATGTTAGCTCTTATTTAATTTTTTTACAAGCTTTAAGTATAAATAAATATTATTCTGTCCCTCCATTTCAGTCAAGTCCAATCCACTGTTATATTTTTTAATGACAGTCTGCCTGGGCAACGCCGGGCGGGTCAGCTAGTTTATATTAAAAAACGTTGCTATTTATAATTAAACAATTTACCTTCAAAAGATGAGCTATGTACACACAAATATATACATATAACTTATTTTTTGTCTTTGCAACTTTAATGTCCTCTTAGCTGAAATTTTACATTTTAGTATGTTAAGATAGTTTCTTGAGGCAAATATCTTGTAGTTTTGCAGTAGCATTAAACTTGGGAATTTTTTTTCTGTTTTTCATTTGACAGATAATCATTATAAAATACAACGGCACAGTTTATATTTTTTTTATGGAAGAAGTTATGAACTTTGAATAATTGTTAAAGAAAAGTGCAAAAACATACTTAGTTATAAACAATATAACATTTAAAAAAAATAGTACAAAAAAAATAATTGAAGACAAATATTACTAAATTAGTATTTATAAATACAAAAAACGCATTAAAAAACTTTCTTTTAAAACGAATGTAGTCCAATTTTGCATAAATACACTTAATGTGTATTTCAAAAAAAATTAAATAAACAATTTGATTCAGAGCAAAGTTAAAAGAAATCAATTTTGCCCGCTCACTTGTTAGAAGCGCATGCGAAAATGGTGGTTGGACGTTGTTCCTAAATAGCTAAAAATCCCACTGGTCGGATGTCTAGCCCACTTCCATTCGGAAAGTTGGGCGTTAGCACAAATCGAAAGTAGATGTACGAAACATTATAACACTCGAAATGCATTCTGGGGATTTTTTTCGTTTCACCGAGAAAAAAGAAAGTCTAGCTAAATCGCAAAGTGAGTTTAGGAGAGAATTTTGAAAGTGTTAATATTAAAATTTTTAAGTCAAAGACGCCGTTTTAAATATAAATGTAGGTCGGTTAATTTTTGTTGTTGTTTTTGTTTTGTTGTTTATTTGGTATTTCAATATGCAAACAGATGCAGATTTTTGAAAATTGCAGAAAAAACGAAATCCTCGAAACAACATTCGGAAAATAATTTTCTGAAAGGGTTAATATTAATATTTTGTGAAATGGAAAACGCCGTTGAAAAGGAAAATGTACATAGTTTAGTAATTTTTTTTCTTCGTATTCTGATTTACAGAGTTGATGCAGATTTTTAAGTTTACCGAGAAAACAAAAAACGAGAAAACAGTCCACAGAGACTTTTATTTATTTTATTTTATTTATTTTATTTTATTTTATTTTATTTTATTTCATTTTATTTTATTTTTAAGGCTAAATATTAAATTTTTTTTAACGCATTACACAGTTAAAAAGGAAACTTTACGCAGATATAATATTGGGTTTATTGGGTTTTTGTCATATTTCGAATAATAAGACCGATGCACATTTGTAAACACACAAGAGTTAAAAAAAAAAAAAAAAAAAAAAAAAAAAAAAACACGAATTTGAAGTTTTTATAATATTTTTTGAAAGGGTAAATATTCAAATTTTTTGAACGGAAGACACCATTAGAATTGGAAAAACTATGTAGATGGGATTTGGCATTTTTTGTTTTTCGTATTTCAAATAATTAAGCCGATGCTGGCTTGGAAAAACGAGAAAAGAACAGAGATCTTTGGATCCCCTCGGATCTTTACTGTTTGGAGAACACAGGAATATGTGAATTCGTCGGCAGAGGCCACCAATTTGCAATTTTAATGAGTTATTAATTCATATCTCGGCTAATCATCAAAATATGAAAAATGTGAGCCTCAGGTGCATTCGTACCTACCTTGGACTATCCTCATCCAAACTTTCAGAGCTCTGCGTCTGGTAGATTTTCCTAGTTATTATCAACACACAAACAGATACCCAGACAAACACCTTTCTTTTATTAGTATAGATTTATTTATTTATTTATTTTGCGTGTGAACGTACATAGTTGTTTGATTTGAATAGGGATATCAACCTTGGCGCAGATAAAGAAACAGTTGTTTTATTTAAAAATCGTTTTTGAAATATACCTAATGTTTTATTAATGCCACCAAAAAAAATGAATAGTCTTCTGCAGGCAAAAGAAGAAAGCAATGGATACTGTACACAGAAAAAGGGAGTCTTAATATTTTAGCTGAAAAACCTTGAAAAAAAAGAAGGGCAACAGACAAATTTGAAATTATGTCTGAAGAGTGTCTGGCTAAAAGAACAGGGAGACAGACAGACGTGAAAGTATGTCTGAAGAGTGTCTGGCCAAGAAATTGCGTTTTACTGCTTGGCAAACGGAAAACGAGCAGACAGACAGACGTAAAAATATGTCTGAAGAAAGTGTGGAAAAGAAAGAACAAATATATATGAAAATATGTCTGATGAATTTTGCTTTGTCTGGAAGAAAAACAAGAAAAACTCTACAAGGAAACTTCATAAATGTTCAGGTATATGTCATGTCAGTTTTCCCCGATACCTCTTATAAAAACTTTCCACAGTATTTTCAATGTTCCTGAATTCCTTTAAACAATCCGCCCCACCAGTGGCTGAGAGGTTGTGCTCTCGAAGCTGGTAGACGGGAGGTGCTGGGTTCGATCCCAATCGCGCCCGTCGGCCTAATCGTTCGGAGTTTTCGTGGTTTTCTTCGAGCCGTGGATTTATCCATGCGTAAATACGGATTAGGTTCCCTTAGAAAGACCCCCACGAAGGGCACTCCCCCCGGGCCTATATCCCTAGTGTAGATAATTGGCCGTCAATAATCAACCCAACCCAACCCTTTAAACAATCCAAATACAGAAAAGATGATGAAGAAGGACGTTTATTTGATGAGGAGGAACGGGGAATGCGTTAGGTGATTTTACATGCATTTCTTCTATTGATACACAATTTATTTCCGTTTGGGATTCTTTCTTTGCTAGGCGCCAGTTGAGTTATGGAAGAACGGCTGGGAGACTGTTTTCATATATGAAGCTCAATTAATGTATTTTCCATATAAAGCTGAAATTACTTCTTCAAAAATGGGTTCTAAAATATTTTACTTGTAATAAAGAGAAATCACCTTAGCTTTACTGCATTTTTTACCTTTAATTTAATTTCATAACAAAATCCAGCAGCAATCAGGAATTCTTTTGGGAATTTTTCTTTACATTCACATACCCATTTTTTTCTTTTTTTCTATTAATTGATAGAAATTGCTCTTCTTTTGATACACTCACTTAAATAAAGCCATGTTTCATCCAGTTGTACGATAAATTTTTATTTATCACCACCTATGTGTATGTTAATGCATGCGTTAGAATGCGCTATCCACAACACATTGGAAGACTTTGGAAAGTTTTCCAAGAGGTGTGGGAGAAAATCGATATGATTGTACTAAGAGAAAAATTGTCTATGATGGAAATTTCGATCCAGAGTTATAATCAAGAGTCAGGGCTATGCAGTAGGGTAAAATTGTGGCAAAGAATGTGTCATTTATGCGTAGAAATTAAATTTGAAAATCGTTTCCATAAAGTGCGAACGATCTTCTGTAAATCCAAAAACATTAAAGCAAAATATTTTTGCATTAAGTTAAAAAAAAAAGTTCAACAAATAATAAAAAGTAATCTCAAAATAAAACTCGGGCATAACTATTGTTTTAATTAATTTGAGTTCTTTAGTTGAAGCTTAATATTTGGTTGGTAAACCTTTCTATGTTGTAACAGTTTTTAATATATTCGGCATTGAACGGACTAATTATTCGCAATAGATAGGGGTAATTTTTAAGCATTCTCCCTTTAATGTTTTTCTAAAGTTTTTTTTTCGCGTTGTATGATTTTTTAATTTTTCTTCCAAATCCAACCATAAATTTTCAATTGCATTTAAGTCTCGAAATTGAGGGGGTGTATCTATAACCTGGAGCTATTACAAAGCAGCCACAGTCTAGTATTTAAAGTTTTATTCATCGGATAAATCAGCCCTTAATAGGATATCATCAGCCCTTAATAAAAATGAAAACAATCACATACACCTAATTTCTGAGCACCATCTTTAAGATTTTCTTTCAGAATTTGTAAATACTTATATTAATCCATTATTCCATCAATGATATGAAAGTCAACTGGTACAGCGATTTGACATTGATCCCCATATAGTTACCGATCCACCATCGTGTTTAAGAATAAGTTGTAATAATATGTTTTCTTTATACTCTTCAATTTGCCTTCTCCAAAGATATGTTTGCCCATCCGAACGAAAGATATTTATTTTGTTTCATAAATAAAACTGTCTTCCAAAATAAAAATGTTTTTTGAAGTTTTTCAAATTTTAATCTTTCAAATGTTCGATCTTACTCACCAAAGGTTTATTCCGATATCCACTCGTTATTTATTCCTATATCCACTCAATTTTCTAATTAAATTTCGAGCAGAAGTAAAACCACGCGTAAATTTAATAACACTGGCAAACGATGTGAATTACTATTCACTTTGCTAAACATGCTACAACCAACAAAGTGAAAAATGTGTCCAGACCGAGGATCCAACCCGGATACTCTGTTATAGAGCACCAAGTGCTTTACCAATTAAGCCATCTGGACGACATCCAGTCTGGCAATTTTCATTTATATACGTTGGCAAGGCTGCAACCTCGCAGCGCAAGATGGAATGTCACACACGAGCATACTAAACAGTGGCATTACTGTTTAGTGTGAAAAATATTGAAAATTAAATCAATATTAAAGTTTCATAATTAAGTTTCAATAATAAAGTTTAAAGTTTCATAATAAAGTTTTCAATATTAAAGTTTTCAAAACTAGGTAAGTTTCGATATTATACAAAAATGAAATTTTTGTTGTTTTACTTGTCAGTGAATGGAAAAAGTCGCATTAAATATATAGTTTTACTAAAAATAAGAAAAACCCAGGGACGATAAACAAATTTTAATTTCTTAACTTAAAAAAAATTTATTATTTTTATATAAATGGCTTTTAATAGGACGTAAACAAATTTTAAATATTTTTACTGTTAGAAATATACTTCTAAAAGTATATTGGACATAGACAACGATAGGAGTTGCCTTTGGCACTCCTATATATAATTCTTAAAAACTCGGAGGTTTCTTTTAACGACAATATTTTATTCTGTTCACTACGGACTTTTCCGGCGTCTACAAAACATCACAATTCACTTTTGGCCAACTGCCAAAAAACAACGGCTGTCATCAACATGGTTTTTGCTTTTATTTTATTTTTATTTATTTATTTATTTTCATTTCATAATTTGATTCATCTTTAATGGACATTTCATTGTGGACATGTGTTGACAATCAATAATTTCTAAGGAACAAAAACACTGGTTTGATACTTAATTTTTTCTCTGTTTTTGGAAGAAATTACCTATTAATTATGCTTTTGAAATTCGCCCTATTTTTAAAATCTCAAAAAGAATATAATTTCATTTTCCGCTCCCAATTTTTGTCGTCCTGGGCTCATGTGGCATATGCCCCTGACTTTATATTTTGAAAACTGCATTGACAAAGTGTAAGCATATTTAGTTTCCACGAAAGAAGAAAAAAGGCCATGAACATTTTCTATTTCGCGCTTTTTCGTTTGTAAAACGGTTAATAAATTTTTCCAATTTGTCAAATTATTGTTTTCTAATTCAATAAAATAGCGAAATAGCTAAAGCAATGCAATTACACGTTGTTTCTTATATATGTTGTTCAATGGTCACTTTTTTGGGTATTTCCAAACATAATGGTAGATTTCTACAACATTTGCAATAGTATGCCTGGTATGTACAACGTTTGCCTGGAAGATTTTTGTTTGTAAATAGTGGTAGTCAATAAAATGAATGCTGAGAACCGTATAAATAAGTTTTGAGATTACATTAAAATTCGAAAAACTTCAACTGTCGCCAACAGCGAAGTTTAAAGTATTAAGCATGCTGAAACAGTTTTGAAGAAGTTACTTGAGAAAAGTATACGGTACGGTATGAATTAAAATTAAAACTTCGCGAATAGCAGTAATTACTTTTAACTGAATTTAAAAACATGTTTCAGGTGGAAGTAATTGAAGATGAAAACAAGGAAAATATCTCAGAAATAAGTTGAGTGGAACAGTTGTGATACAACTATGATAACTGATTAATAATGAATGTAAATATGGTAATATTTTTACAAAACTTTATTTCATCCTTTCGAATTTTGCCCTCTTGGGATTCGCGCGCCTATAGTGGTTTGCTCCAACTACTCCATGGTAGCTAGCCCCTAGCAGAGAAAAAAGAAAAGTATCAATAGATATAGACAGATAAGATATAATAGATATAGATAAGAAATGTCTGCTATTAATTGATATGTATGAATGAACTTCGGAGACTATCAGCATATTAAAATTTTAACTAACTTTTAACTTTCAATGGCAAAACCCTATTTAATATACGTAATTTAATATACGTTGAATTTACAATCAGATTTTTTTTCAAGTTATACGAAATTACACTTAATCAAAGTTTTGACCTTCGAATGACAAATTACTTTTACACACTATTATTTATTGAATCGCAGTTAAGTTTCGTATGTAACCACTAAAATCTGACAATGAGAGGGACAAGATTTCTCGACAATAGCTCGATAAATCACAATGTAATTTACGACAAATATAAAACTTAGTAATACCGAGGTCATAACGTAATCCGATTTTTAAAATTCGATCTGTGGTCTGAGTAGTTAAAGGTATGTAAAGGTATAATTCTGTGTAAAATCTATGGACGATTTTGATAAGCGTATTCTAGTAGGATAATTCTCGTCAACAATCCGATAATAGATGACAATGGATTCAAAATTTGATACCGAAACAATATGCTAGAAATTATGTAGATTTAACGTAACTCTTTTAAAATCGTAATTCATTTTCAATCGCTACAATGAGATACTTTTTTAACTTGAAAAGTACTTCCCGAAATGAACTGAAATCTTGAATTCTTATAGTTTAAGTTTCTAAAAATTATTTCTTTTAAAACATTTATAGGTTACAACAAACATTTTTTGTAAATCTTATTTTCGTAGAAATAGAATTGTTGGAAGAGATGCGCAACCTCCGTAAACCGATTTGAATTTTTTTTTTAATTGGTTAAAAAATGTCGCCAAATTGTACATATAAACGGCTTTTAAGATCCTACGCTAGTAACGCGAAGAAACTCGAACGTTAATGTGAAACATGAGGAGAGATCTTCATAGACTTCTCATATTTTTAAATGATTTATTTCTGTATAGGATACCTGTGATATGAGATCGATATCTAATGTTGTGCGTTTGAACTTTTTCGATTTTGGTTACAATTTTTTTATATGCAGACACTTTCACTTTTAGAATTATTTGGAACCGATTCTAAAAGTGAAACTCTCCTCATGCAAAAGAAAAAAAAACTGTAACTAAAATTGAAAAAGTACAAACGACAACATTAGATATAGATTTCAGGTATCATATGCAAAATAAAATAAAATAAAAATATTAAAATACAAGCGAGAAATCTCTAAAGATTTTTCCCATAGGTTTAACATTAGCATTCGAGTTTCTTCGCGTGACTAGTGAAGGCTCTTAAGATAAGGAAGGGAGTAAGGCTCACAACGTATGGAACCTCATACACTCAAAATTAGATCAGTTTAAAAATGCATACTGCAGAGGAAAACGCACTTCCAGCAACTATCGGTCTTAATCAGTCCTTTAACCGAGTTTTTTTTGTGTGTGTGTCTCTGTAAATGAAAGGTAAATGTTATACACTCTATAATTTATAGAAAACATCCAGTACATTTTAGTAATTTCGTGATTTTTGAAGTATCATGACATGCACATGAAATATCAGTCAAATGCACCGTAATCGATGACCGTAATTTTTCCCCATGGATCATAATGTAGTGGAATCCTTTTGTTCCTATGTAAACGAACTATTGATGCTATATCTTCTATATTCCTGAGAAGGCATGCTGAATTTCATCTGAACAATGTATCTAAATCTCTTATGTTTTCAATATCGTAAAGTCAATATAAAGTCAAAAGATTTTTCTCCATAGACCGTAATGAAACGGAATTCTTTTGTGTGTCCCTGTAAATGAACTATAAATCTACACACTTCATTTTCAATACCGAACATTCTATAGTAAACATATAAAAGTTTCATGGCAATTCGAGTATATTTATGGGAGTTAGAGTATGGACAGACAGACAGACAGATAAACCGAATTCATAAACACTTTTCAACTGTGTTGGAGAGTGTTGGAAACGATTTTTTTATTCATGAACTTTTAATATCTTTAAGCAGTTACTGGTACGGATGTAAATGATTTTTAACTCACACATACTTTCGTATATTTCGGTCTTATTGTTAGAAATACCCGAGAAAGAAAGAATGTAGACTTTGAATCACAACAAAAATAGTTTTTAAGATTCTAATTAAAAACAACATAAATGTTCAAAAACATATACGTACCATTTTATAAAATACTTTACTGAAGGTGTTTTTATATACAAAACTGTATTTCTACATAGATAACCAAGCGGTTTCGAGCAAACTTTTGCTCATCTTCGGGGTTACAAATCAAAATGCAAGCACACAAAAGACCAGTGTTACAAATCAAAACGCAAGCACACAAAAAACATTCTTGCGTTTTGATTTGTAACCCTGAAAATGAGCAAAAGTTTGCTCGAAAGCGCTCGGTTATCTATGTAAAAAAACAGTTTTGTATATAAAAACACCTTCAGTAAAGTATTTTACAAAATGGTAAGTATATGTTTTTTAACTTTTATGTTGTTTTTAATTAGTATCTATACTATTAAAAACCGTTCGCGTATCAATGTAACCTCAAAAACTCGAAAACCACAGGGCGCATGGCTAGGAAATTTTGCACACGGGAAGCTGGTAGGGGGCCCATGAACGATCGGGGCAAAAAATTCGGAAATTTTAAATAAATTTTTGATCGATTAAATATTAATTAAAATCTATCCACAAAGAGATCTCATCAAAAATACGCTTTTTTATTTTCGGTTGGTTGGTTGTATAAAATCTCCACAGAAGTAATTAAATAAATCAAGGTAGGGATGATTGCAATTCCCAGTCGAGTGTTTAAAGTCGATGGATCAGAGATTATATGAGATGTAGACAATCAACTTAATTATTGACCGTTGCCAAATGCTAAAAACTTAATTTTAAAAGATTTTATCGACTTAATGAATGATAATTAGCTGGGTTTAAGGTTTTTTTTTACATGAAATATATTAGTACGATAGAGATTATTAATGCAGAAAACTTTATTTAACAGACTAGCTGACCCGCCCGGCGTTGCCCGAGCCCTTGTAATAAACTTAAATCTCTTAAAAAACGGAACTCTGGCCACGGTCTACAATGGCTTCGGAACCGCATGCCAGGCATGCTCGTACGCTCTAGAAAATCTTTTATTTCCCCCTACCACCGCCAGGGGAGCATTCTGTTCTAAACAAACCTCTTTCCGAACGAACTTCTGAGACAGGTCCCCGCTGCCTACGTTACTGTATAGTAGGCGCACTACAAAATTGAACTGGTTTCGAGAAGATTGGAACATTATTAGCCCAGTTATTGCAATAAGGCACAGTTAGAGAAAATAACCTTGAGTGAGGTGCCGAAGGGAGGAGATGTTCGAGTGTCCTTCAGAAAATGACTAATTAGGAGGCCCACTATGCATGCATAAATATTCGTTCGTTTTGTTAAGCTAGGAACTTAATTACAAAGTTGGCTTAAACTCTTATTTGTAAATAGTGGTAACCGCTACTCATAAATTTAATTTAATGTTATAAAGGGTGACTATTAAGTTAAATATAATGTTTGGAATCACTTGCGTTGAAATCGGAAAGATAGTTGCTGATATATAGAAACGGGGCATAGTTAGAGAAAAACCTTGAATGAGGGGCCGGGGGGGGGGAGGGTTGTTCAAGTACCCTTCAGCAAATGACTAATTAAGAGGAGCACTATGCATCTTTCGAAATTCGTTCGTTTGCTTAAGCTAGGAACTTAATTACAAATTTGGCTTACCCAATTATTCGGAAATAGTGGTAACCGCTACTCATAAATTTAGTTTAATGTTATAAAGAGTGACATTTAAGTTAATTATAATGTTTGGAATCACTTGTGTTGAAATCGGAAAGATAGTTGCTGAGATATGAAAACGGAGCATAGTTAGAGAAAAAAACCTTGAAAGGAGTGCCGGGGGGGAGGGGTTGTTCAAGTGTCCTTCAGCAAATGACTAATTAAGAGGACCACTATGCATCTTTCAAAAATCGTTCGTTTGCTTAAGCTTTGAACTTAATTGCAAATTTGGTTTAAACTATTATTCGTAAATAGTGGTAACCGCTACTCATAATTTTAGTTTAATGTTATAAAGAGTCACAATTAAGTTAATTATAATGTTTGGAATCACTTGTGTTGAAATCAGAAAGATAGTTGCTGAGATATGGAAATGGAGCATAGTTAGAGAAAAAACCTTGAAGGACGGGCCGGGAGGGGTGGGGGTGGGGGGGTTCTTCAAGTGGCCTTCAGTAAATAACTAATTAGGAGGACCACTATGCATCTTTCAAAATTCGTTCGTTTCCTTAATCTTTGAATTTAATTACAAATTTGGCTTAAACTGTTATTCGTAAATAGTGGTAACCGCTACTCATAAATTTAGTTTAATGTTATAAATGGTGACTATTAAATTAATTATAATGTTTGAAATCACTTGCGTTGAAATCGGAAAGATAGTTGCTGAGATATGGAAACGGAGCAGAGTTAGAGAAAAAACCTTGAAGGACGGTCCGGGAGGGGTGGGGTTGTTCAAGTGGCCTTCAGCAAATAACTAATTAGGAGGATCACAATACATCTTTAATGATTGATTCATTTGGTTAAGCTAGGAACTTAATTTGAAATTTGGCTTACTACTTTTACACTACTATTCGGAAATTCTGGTAACTGCTTTCTAGATATACACCTTGAAGCTTAAATGTAATTAGACCCTTGTCCCTCTTAATTCCCGCAAATATAAAAAAAATCTGTTAAATAAAGTTTTCTGTATTAACAATCTCCATCATAATAATAAATGTCATGTAAAAAAAAAACTTAAACCCGACTAATTGTCATGAAGAAAAATATGCCTGCAAAATATTTCAATCAGTGGGACGTATGTGTAATTTGTCATGTACAGGTGGCGTGACATTCGCATGGCTCCTCTACGCTAATAACTTCAATCCATGTTGACACTATTTAGTTAGAAATCCTTATTTGTGCATCGCTACTCTGGTTTATTTAATTACTTCTGTGAAGAATCGATGCAACCAACCAGTGAACCAACCAACCCAAGAGAATAAAAGCGTATTTTTAATGAGAGTTCTTTTTGCATTTTAATTAATATTTCAGAAAGTAATTAAAATATTAAAATTCTGAAGTAATGTTGCACCAGGAGAGGGTTTGGACTACCTAAATCTAAATTTCCAGCCTTCGAGGTGGGCCAGATTTTCCTAGCCATCGCCATCAGACACACACACAGACACACAGACACACAGAGCGATACTTTCTTTTATTAGTTTAAATTATTTGTTAAATTTGCGGGGGATGGGGAGGGGGGGGATAAACGACTTTTTATTAAATATCACATATATTTTACTTGACCGCGCGCCACCTGGCGGCGGCTTTTTCATTAATTGACCCTACTTATTAATAAATCCAAATCTACTGCTCTGATTTCAACTGAACTAATTACATTTAACAAATTTAACATTTTTTTTTTATTCACCCGTAACGTTTAATCGCTGTTTTATACAGATGATACCGCTATTTTAGAATAACAATTTTCGTAAAAATTAAATTTATGTTCCTAATAAAAGTACAGAGCCAGTATTCAGTTATGCATACCAACAGTCAAAGTTAGTGATTTGTTGTTGAGCACTTGACCGCGCGCCTCCTCGCGGGCGGCCCCTCCCTCAAGGTTTTTTCTCTAACTGTGCTTTATTTCCAGAACTCAGGTAATTATGTTCCGAACTTCTCCAAACCAGTTCCATTTTGCTAAATTATCATAAAAATCAGCATTCATAGCTTCAGGGTGTACTTCTAGAAAACAGTTACCAGTATTTCCAAATAATAGTCTAAGCCAAATTTCAAATTAAGTTCCTAGCATAACCAAATGAATCAATCTTTAAAGATGCATATAGTGGCTCTTTTAGTTTATCATTTGCTGAAAGGCACTTGAACAGCCGCTCCCTCCGGCTCCTCCCTCAAGGCTTTTAGTCTAATTGTATCCTGTTTCCATATCTCAGCAACTAATTTTCCGATTTCAGTGCAACTGATTCCAAACATCATATTTAACTTAATAATCAACGTCTATATCATTAAAATAAATTTGTGAGTAGCGGGTACCCCTATTTCCGAATAACAGTCTAAGACAAATTTCTAATTAAGTTCCTAGCTTAACCAAACGAACGAATGTTTAAAGATGCATAGTGGTCCTCCTAATTAGTAATTTACTGAAGTGAACTTAAACATTCGCTCCTCCCCGGCACCTCCTTCAAGGTTTTTTTCTCTAACTATGTCCCGTTTCCATAACTCAGCAACTATCTTTCCGATTTCAACGCAAGTGATTACAAACATTATAATTAACTTAATAGTCACCCTCTATAACATTAAAGTAAATTTATGAGTAGTAGTTACCACTATTTCCGAATAATAGTTTAAGCCAAATTTGTAATTAAGTTCATAGCTTAACCAAACGAACAAATTTTTAAAGATGCATAGTAGTCCTCCTAATTAGTCATTTTCTGAAGGACACTTGAACATCCCCTCCACCCTTTACTGCAATGTGAGATATGCATATTATGGACGCCCCGCTGCAATACCAACAAGCTGTAGCGGGTATTACGATAATTCTTTTATCTCGCATGCAAATAATTAGAGATTATTTAATTGCGCTTTATTATTTCATTTTTTTTTAAATAAAGAAAAACATTTTATCACAAACGGCAACAACATTTTTATTCTATTTATTCCCTTATTCCAAAGATATCGTTTTATCGTCTGCTGCCATAGAAACAAAAATTAAGTTTCATTAAAAAAAAATGCACAGTAGTATTTTTTTTTCTAAATCGTATAGTTATTGAACAACTCAACACTTTAACAGGGGAATTAAATTCATTTTATTCACATTTTAGAATTAAATTCATGAACTCCCGTGCGTAGAACGGGTTAAACAGCTAGTTTATAGTACAAGGTGAATATAGATTCAATGAGTATGATTTATCATTGCTCAAGTTTTTAATAGTTTTTAATATATTACTGGAATGGATTGTTTATAATAAACAAATGTCTGCAAAAAATTGTCTCAAAATTTTTAATTTAATGAAGCCGGACTTCAAAGCTTCTTTTTATGTAGTTGAAACATGGTAAGATTGGTCGAGTTGACCGTCCTATCTGTTTGTCTGTCGAGTTGGGGGTTGAAAGAGTTCAATCCATGTGATAAAACAGCCGACCTCACATTGGGTTATCCCGTTTCATTGAAAAAATCATAAACAAATTTAAAGTGAAAGATGAAGAAAAACGAAATACAGGTACAATTAAAAGTTTGAAGTTTTGTAAAGTTCACTACATCCCAAGGTTTTCTGAAAGTATGAGACATTCCCTCTTTAAGTTTGGCATTACATTAATCGCAGTCCCTCCCCCAAAGTTGTGGGTTTTGTTAAACAGAAAAATTGACCCAATCCAGGCTATCAATAGATCAGGGGTATATATTATACCATTCAAGAAAGATAACAAAGATTTTATGTACGTAGGTATGACACTGAGGAAATTTCGGGACAGAATAAAAGAACATGAAGCAGATCTGAGATTAAATAGACCTCACACTGCGTTAGCAAGATTAGCACAAACTGAACCTATAAAAGTAGATTTCAAATGGATCCAAAATTATATTCCGCACAAATAATCACCTGGAAGCCATCATAAGAGAATCTCTAGAAATAATATTTAAAAAAGAAATAGTATGTAACGATGTATTATCATATGATATCCACGCAGTCTGGAATGAATTAATACATCATTGATTACCTTTCCCATCCCACCTTATATTCAAAACCCTTGAAGTAAAATAGTTTATTCCGGGCAAGCAAGAAAACGCGAAGAGACAACAACTCAACTCAACAATTAGTTTTTCACTGATGATGATCGAGTAGTTCGGTTGAAAACGTTTTGAATTTTTTAAAAGGACTTTAATGTGCTTTTAAATGTTTTATGTATGTTTTTACGCACCTTCAAGCAATATATTTACATTTAGTTGTATCTCTATGAATTTTAGTTAAAGTAAATAACTTTGTAACAAATTATCGTATCGATTTCGGATGTTGCCATTCGATTCAGAATTAAAAAATACATCATCTAAAATACATAATAAGCATAATAAAGAAATACATACATAATAAGCAAAATAATACATAATAAGCAATACCCAACTTGACCTTTGAGTTTCCCCTCCACCCTGACTTAAATTGCATTGTTAGTTATATACCTTTTTAGGAATGGTTATAGTATATTGCATATTGTTCTACGTTGCTTAATCATAGAGTATCTCAAAAGGTTCTATAATCATTTTAACCCGTTTATAAAAGATTAGCATTTTTAAAAGTTCTACAGGATGGATTTTGTTAATTAGATAATTTTTCAGGTATGGTTTTAGTATATTACATAGTGTTCTATCATTCCTTACAAAATACTACAATAAATGATCAACTAAAAGAGTTGGTCCTTAACGGCTCAACTTTTGTCTGCACATTAGAAAACAGAACAGAGCAATGGCGTTCGTATCGTTTTCAGCAATACTTAAGAACATTCCACGTAAAGGTTTATATTGCTTTAAAACACGACCTCAAATCCACCGATATATTTCATTTGATTCAAAGTTCGTTTAGAGAAACCGACCAGCGCAGCGGGAAGGTATAGAAATAAAAACAAAATTGGTTCCTTTGTATGCCACTTTCCGTATAAAATAGCTTGTTTTTTAAACAAAAATTTATATTCTCCTAGGCGTAAGTTAGCAGTGATGGTACCGTATATATTTTTAACTGTCTTTCTGTAATTATTAGAAATTATTTCAGAGTTTCATCTTTATTTTAAACTTCATTATCACGTATTTCTCATTTCTAAATAAATTATCAACATTTACATAGAAAAACACAATATTCAAAAATGTTTTTCGTTTTCATGTAATCTAGATATTTTTTTAATTTTTACTGAGATTTTCGTTAAAATATGTAGTTAAAGCTTGAAATACTACATTATGAGGAAAATTCAGCCATCATACATTGCTTCATACATTGTAATAAAATAATAACAATAAAAAATTCTTTAGAAAATGAACATTTATCTCACTTTCTGCTAAGAGAATATATTTTTGCCTTTTCTTATAATTTATGATTGTAATAATGCATTTGCTGCTTGGATTAGAAGCCTTAAAACAAAATATTATCGTGCATTTTATGACAAAAGAATATTAATATATTCAGCAAATGTTAAAGAAGAAAAGATAAATTCTTTGCGATGAAAAACTTCTATTATGATTATATAATTTTTACGCTCACGAAAACACATTAAAGCATCTTTACAAATAAAAGGTATTTTTCAGGTGTTTGAACTCTTGAAGATATTGCAGCATTAAAACCTTTTGTAGATTTTCAATTCCAAGATTAAATTGTTTCTGAATAGCTTTTAATGTATTTCGCATACAATGGAAATCGTGATCAAGTACCATTAAAAAAAGCTACTGATAAATGCTAAATAAAATGAATAAAACGTTCTTAAATGAACACAAAACTACAAAACCATTTTTTCATTCTACGAATTTATATGTGTGGTTAACAAAGAAACTATTTACCAAAACGGCTCATCGTATTTCTATTTATTAGTTTTTTAAAAAGGGTATTTCTTTTATTTATAAATAAAAAATTGTTTCATTAGGTCATTGAAAAATGTTTCATTTCCGTCTTTAAACGAATGCTTCAAAACAATTTGTCTCAGATGTGTAGGATATCCGATAAAGCTCAAATGGGAAATCAAATAATTCATACTCTTATGAGACGAGCACAAAAGACTTTTGAAAACTGACAGGGGCAACACTGGAAACACATATGTTAGCATCTGAATTAGCATAGCGAATGGAGTTCAGAATTATATCGAGAAACACGCACACATATGTGCAATCGGTCAAAAGAAACAGAGCCCTCATACTATTTTATTAGCAAATTATGACAGATATATGCGAGAGATACCATTCGGTAGCAAATCGTATCTATTTTCCGAATATGTATTGGATTTCTGATATAGGGTCTTCCGCGCATTAAAAATTGAAATAGCTATGATGTTTCAATTGGTAACACTCACTTTGGATACTTTTTTTTTATTTCCTTGGATCAAAGCAGCCCTAAAAAGGGCTTAGTTATATATATATATTTTCTTAAATATTCATAGAGTTATAAAACAAAATGTTTTTGGTGTTTATCCATAAATTTCGGAAAATAAAATGAAGTTATTGGAAGGACCACTTACTCAAAAGTTAAATTATACAATAATTTTAAATGTAAAATAAACTTTCTTCATATGAAAGAAATTGTAGAAAATTTGACCAGTAAGTGTCTGAGATTTTTTGTTCTGTGGCCCATTTGATAACAGACGACATTAGACCAGTGGTTCTCAATCTTTTATTGGCTTCTCCCTAGCGAAGCATCTGTAAAATCACCATTTTATAACATATCTTATTATTTAAAAAGGTAAATATTTTCACATGGAGGGAGCTTAAAAGAGCTTTAACAATAACAAGTCATTTCAAACATTTTTTTAGCTTTTTAAACAGGTAATTTTTCTCTCACAAATATATTTTTTAACCTAATAACTCTTTAAATACAGTGACACCATATATCTTTTGCCATTATACCTTAAAAAGTTATTTTGTTCCTTGCCAAACTTATCTCAATGTAAAACAAAAGTACTATAGGTTCTGCCTTTTTATCTTCACAAAAGTTCTTAAAGAAAGAAACTCTCACATTTGACATGAAATACAATAGCATTTATACATTTTGTAATAGATTTTAATTACTCATCATGAACTAGTGGGATATTTTTTGGACACATTAAGATTTCATTATGAGTAACACAGTAGACAAAATGAAAAAATCATTTCTAGATATGTATCTTTGTCAATTTTAAGTAGCCATATCCCTTTCCCATTATAACATACGTGTACAGTCCGATTTTAAAAATTAAATGTATATATATTAATATGATGATATATATTAAATACTATGCATGTAACCTGCGTTAGAAGCAAAAGGTATTTACCATTTACGAATTTTCATTTCTAATGCACACTCGTTCATTTATATCAAATATTTTTAGATTAAATGTATTCAATACAGCCAGTAGTATATATACCTTTAATTTGTTTCTTTATGCAAAATATAACATGAATATTAAATATTCTAAATTTTATATTCTTATTTTATTGTATATGACAAAAGAAAAAAGAAAAAAACAACATTTAATGAAAGATGAAACAAGCAAAACAATAACAGTACGTACTTCAGATTTTCATAATTACGCTTTTTATATTCAAAGCAACTTTCTTTTTTTTACATTTTGTCTTTTGCTGTTATTACTTTGAAAACTTGTTTTTTTTTATTATTCCAGCAGTTTCCTTTCTCAGTTTCGTGAAGCGTAATTTTCAGAATTAAGTTTTATCTTAGTAATTCTAAAAAAATTTATGCAAATTTCAACACAATTCAAATTGAAACGTCGAAAAAAATGGTTATCAACTACATACATTAGAAAACCGAATAATGATACAAAAGGATTACGAAATATACATTGTACAAACATGGGCTATAAACTTTCGTTCTAATGGATGCAACAAAAACGCTAAAAAGTAGGTTATTTTGACATAGGTATCGTAAAATAATTTGGCTTTAGGAGTGAAACTTTTCATTTAACAAGAAATTGTCACCTAGCTTTCGCAAATCAGTAGATCTTTGAGACTGCTTAATCAAAAGATGAATAAAAGGCTCAATTAACTCATGGGATACTGTTTCTGTACTAAACATTATCTAAAGAAGTATTATAATTAAAATTCACCTATTCAAATGTCTCTAGAAATAGTAATAGGGCTCCAAAGGAAACAAAATTTTACCAGTAATCTATAGCTGAACTGAAAATTACAAGTTAAACTGTGAAAGATTGAAAAAAAAGCTATGATCTCTCAGACCGCTAACAATAGTTACGGGTTAATTTGTCACTAAGTTAAGTTGTTAGAGCTGTAACATTAGATAAATTTACTTTATATTCATCGAAACTTTATCTAATCTGAATTTCTGGTACTAATTTTACTTATTCAGGCAGAAATGATAAATCACCAATTTTTTCCTCATTCCCCAACATTGACATTACAAAACTTTTCAAGCATTGCTTTGTTAGGGATAAAATAACCAGATATGTAAAATATATAGCAGAGATCTTCTTTCGTTCGTTTTTCGTATTTTAAATAACAGAGGTTTTTTTTTTCGAGTGTATTTGTATCTTTTTCGAACTGATATAGTCGTTTCAAATTTCAATTAAAGATAGTGTGGTATGCTGTCGCAAAAATGAAAAAAAAATCGACAGTTACATCGTTTAAGACTTGTGCGTGTAATTTCAATTAAACAGATAGGGTATGCTGTCGCAAAAATGAAAAAAAAATGACAGTTGCATCGTTTAAACTTGTGTGTGTATTGATACTATTACTACAATGAGGTAATTGTGTGTAAAAAAAATTTCACTAGGTATGTTATTGTTAAAGTGAAAATTACAAGTTAAACTGTGAAAAAAAAATAAAAAAAATACAGTGAGATCGCTAACAGCAGTTAAAAGTTAAATGATTCGTGATTTTTCATGCCCAAAATTTTCGAAACTTTTGCAGACTATAAGTTATGGGGTCTGCGTCCAAGAATATTTATTAAGTGATTACAAGCTAATGAATATGGTTTTCATTTCACAACCGGAAAATACTTAGCAAATTAAGTACCATTAAAATTTCAATAGGTAGCTAAGCTGCAAAGAAAATCCATTTTAAAAAAAAGACTAGAAATGGCAACTCTTATCCTTATATGAAGATATCTAAAGTTCCTTTTTACCACATCTTTTGCTTTCGTGAAGGAACTTTAATCGGTTTTATTTTAAAAGTTATAAATTAATTGGTATTTGGCTGTAGATAAAGTCAAGCATGCCTTTAAAGTTAATTTTTTTTATCTACCTACCTGACACAGTAAGACATATGTTTCACTTTTTTCAATGATAGAAATATTAATACAGTATAACAGATAACTGTAGTTTCTTTCTTAATTTCTTTCTGTTTTTTCTTTTCTCTTTACTTCCTATGATGATTTTTTTTTTATTATTTCAAAAGTAAAATAAGAAGGCTTGAGTTGATTGATATGGTTTCTAACTATAAGAGCTTTCTCTGTCGTCACACAAGTTGCAAAGTGGTCGCTTCCATGAAAGTAGTCCAATTTATAAGCAGTCCTGAAAAGCATAGGAGCCGGCGAGGGGTGGGGGAGGAAGTGCGATTACGCCTCCGAGATTTAGAAATTTAATTAAATTAGTTTTACCTCTAATGATTTTGAAAACAAAAAGTAAAATTTATTCCTCCTAAGCAATGTAGAATAATTAAGCACTGACAGAAAAAAGAACTAAGGATTTTTTCGTGGTTGTGGAAGGGTGGGCAGAGGAGGCTATTTTCCTGTAACTCTGTGCAACACAACTGTTAATTCTGTTCACGTACGTTTGTGTATTTAAAATATAACTTAAACGACGGATTTAGGAGGCTGTACTTCTCTCTTTACGGAAGTAAAATATATAATATAAGATTAATATTTTATTCTTGAATCGATGTATTGTTATTTTATGTTGATATATTTAAAAGTTTTCATGAGCGAGGTTATCTGACAAAAATTCTTAATTTATACTATTTAAATTCTCAATTTAGAATAAACTTATGTTTAAAATGTTATGATGCCCAATTCGACAAATGAGTGTTCCTTGTACTTGCAGGTTGGTTAAAATCAAACTTGGCGATGACTTTCAGAAACGGCGATTTGGCGGAGTTTCGAAAAACCACCAAGTCTGTGCTGTATACTACAGGCAGACCTGTTTTGAAATCATGCCTATCCACGAGCTCGTTCTGCCTGCTCCCATGGGTATCTAAATACCATACAATTTGACTTTAATCACACTTTTTGGTAATACATTTATCTATCCATTCACTCCCGTGTTTATGGAGATGCACTGGAACACGAGAACATTCACATTTAACTGAAATTGACTGAGATTCAGTAGAAACGCCACCAACGATAATATTGCCATTGGAGATCAAAGCTCCTTATCCAGCAATCTTCTAAATTTTCCATACATCTGGAAGTATCTAATTTTAGCAATACGTTCAGCTAGAGTTCTGATTCACTAGAAATGTATATAGAAGGAAAAAAATTACAATTCATGAAATTAAACATTTTAATAGCTTAGAAATTTATAAATATGATCTAAATATATTTTCTTGTTTTCAAAATACAGAAATTATCTTCAGTAAAAGAAAATAATTAATTTGCTTATATTTTTCAAGATATTAGAAAGGATTTCAAATAAAATGCAGATGCTGATAAAATAATAAAACTATTTGTAAAAATCTAAATTATTTGAAATCTCGTCTATGTGATAGGTTTCAGCTAGTTATGAAATGAAATATTTTTGGAATTCGTTTCGTATTCGTTTTTAAGTGCGCGTTCGTAATTATATAAATATGTAGCACCTATAGTCGTCGTCTGGTTCGTCCTTCTGTCCGTCTGTCTGCATTTAAAACTACAAAACCGAAAGGTTTGAAATTTAATATGTGTAATCGTTTCAGAATTTTGTTGAGTCATTTCAAATGTTATGAAAATCGAATCAAAACTTAAAAAGATTGCAAAATATTGCAAAATTGCATAAAAGTTTTCTTTAATCTATTAAATACTATCATACGTAATCTATATAATAAAAGCGCAAGTCATGTGACTGAGGAAAACAAATACGGGCGAACCACATCTTTTTTCATATGCCAAGTGCCTATTTTTTATTAAAAATTATTTTTTCGAACAAAATTTGATAAAAGTCACATTTTTAGAAAGACAGATCAAACAAATTGTTTGCTTGAGAGATAAAAAAAAAAATATATATATATATATATATATATATATATATATATAGTTAAAAGTTTTTAGTTATACATTTTTAGTGGTTTTTAGTTACAAATTATGTGGGCGGGAGTGGCAGTACAATTAAAAAAAATGTTGTCTAAATAATATGAAGAAAAAATCGCATGCTTCAAACATAATGAACCATATATTGCGGCGGGTGTGCGAATTCATTTGTGATTGTATGTATTTTATTTCATTAATAGTTCTTGTGATGTAATGAAATTAGTGACGCATTCGCAAAAGCGATGTATTTCTCTATTCTAAAAAACAGGTAACTAACGCTGCTACTAACGTAATTGAATGTATTGTGACCTTTTAAATATCTCGTCTTGTCATCATTGGTAATAAAATCATGAAAACTGATAGTTTTTATAGAAAAATGTATGATAAACACGCTGAAACAGAAAGTTTTTAAATCGAAGTATTATTTTAAGTTATATTTAATTTTCAAATTGTTTCAAATTGGCTTTTATGCTTTATAGGATCAAAAACCATTCATAGCAATGTAACCATCTTTTGCTTTATACTTGACTAGATTATAATTTGCAGCTTTCAATCATCTTTTAAATTTGTACATTTTTTTAAGTTTTATTTTTTAAATTTTTTATTCATAATCTATATATATAAAAGAAAGTCCTTTCTGGCTAGATGATCAACGCACAGCCAAAACTACTGAACCTACAAAGACGAAACTTGCAGGAAAAATACTTCTTAGTGTGTAGAGACGCACTAAGAAGGGATTTTCAAAAACTCCACCCCTAAGGGGGTAAAAAGAGGAACAAACTTTAAAAAAATTCCTTAAAAATCGGGTATTGTAGTTACATGACAAATGATAACATATTTTAATGTATTTTTGTATGCTGAATCGAATGGTATCAATTAAATACTCATAAGTGAAATAGTTCGTGAGATATTGCACATTTTTCTAATTTGGTGAAATCTTTGACGTCATAATCTAACAATTCTAACAATACAAGTGAGAATTTCTAAAAATACATCCGTTACTATAGCAATGGAAGAAATTCAAATTAAATCTTTTTGTTATTTAATTATTTTGTTTATTTTTACAGATAGAAACATTAACTGTTCAATTGGGAATGGAATATTATTCTTACGGATATTTATGTAATTGTGTATAATTATTAATTCTACAAAATCCACGATTTAAAATAAAACGTGATTGCTAAAATAAAGTTTCGAAGGCCTGTTTAGTATTATACAAGTATATTGCTTCTTTATTTGTTTTCAGTCTTCATCCATGTTTCCCCTTTTCTTTGGGTTGTTAGTTATTCATACGATTTCGGGCTAATTTTCCCGCAATCAGATACCTCGCCAATTGGAGTTTTAGCTACCATGTTGGGTACTTCTCTGTTATCCCGTTAACCACTTTTCATAACAAAAAACTATCGCCAAACTGTAACGCCAAATAAACGGGAGAACGTTGCCATTGGAATGTCAAAATAAATAAATAAAATATAAGACTGTAAGGATACAATTGTTATTTTAATTAATGAAATAACTCATAAATCAGTAAAACATAATGAAGAATACACGCAAATGTCGAATTAAAAACCACTTGATGACGTAACAAACACGTATAATTCTTCTGACATCAAGTAAATGGGACGGCATTGTTAGTGTTTAATCTTACAATTTGGCGATAGTTTTTTGTTATGAAAAGTGGTCGACGGCATAATAGAGAAGTATCCAATGAGCAAAAGCATCGTTTACGTTTGAAGCGAAACCTTCATGATGAATCTTATTACAGAAAATCATATTATCATCTACTATGACTCTAAACCTCATATTCATATTTTAATCCGTTTATTCATGATATTTTGTTAGGTTTTACACTGTTAGTTAAGTAATGTTTTTTGAAAGGTTTTATAGAGTATAGCTATTCTACGTTACTCTGTTATAGTGATACAGAGGAAAGCTCTAAAATTAAGTGAACCCGATTATTAAAGATTACCTTTACAAAAAAATGCTACTGAACAAATTTTGATGGAAGTGACTTTTCAAGTATGGCTATGGAAGTGACAATGACCCTATTATATATCATTCTATGTTGCTTAGTGATAGAGCTAATGGAAAAGTGATTGGGAAAGATGAGTGCAATTATGAAAGATATATCTACTATATATATAAAATGCAAATTCGTATTTCATTCCGACTGTTTATAATTTTAAAACTGCTGGACGGACTTTGGTGGGATTTACACAGTTAGTTACGCAATTTTGTGGAGATGGTTGGCAATTATCTGTAGACAAGTTTTCCTCTGCGTTTCTTTTCTGAAGCAAAAGCTTGACAACGAATCCGATTACAGAAATCATGTCATCATCATCTACAATATTTATAAAACGCAAATTCGTATTTCAATCAGATTGATTAAAACTCAGGTTCTACCGAACAGATTTTTATAGGATTTCACTATTAGTTAGGTAATTTGTTTTAGAAAGGTTTAAAAAGAAAGCACATTGTTATACATTGCTTATTTATAGAGCTACGGGGGGAAGTTTTAGATAAAATTAGGTGCACCCAATTATGAAAGATTACCTTTTTTAAAGTTCTACTGAACGGATTTTGATGGAATTTTCACAGTTAGTTAGATAATATTTTAGGGATTGATTTTCTACATTGTTTAGTTATGGAGCTATGGGAGAAAGTTGTCAGTGGTGTAGTAAAAAAACTGTGCATATACGCTATAGACAGACGGTGTATACTAGAGAGTATATGTTACAGCTACGGAGGGTGTGTAGAGTTTCTTTTTGAAAATTCCAGAAGGTCAAGAAGAAAATTCAACTTCTATCATCAGGACAAGATGATTATGAAAGATACATTCACCTATCTACTGTATATATATAATGCAAAGGGGAATTTCGATCCGGCCACTTATAACTGGAATTTTGTTGGGACTTGCACTGTTAGTTAGCTAAATTTTGAAGCAAGGTTTTAGTGCATAACATATCATTCTACGTTGCTTAGTTATAGAATTAGGGGGAATTTCTATAATCAACTGAACCCGATTATGAAGCATTATCCTTTTTAAAAGATTCTGCTAAATGGATTTCGATGAAACTTGCATTGTTAATTTTTCAGAGATAGTTTTGGTGTAGTGCATTATCTATATATATAAATGAAAGTCCTGACTGGGTAGATGATCAACGCGCAGCCCAAACTACTGAACCTACAAACACGAAACTTGGAGGAAAAATACTTCTTAGTATGTAGAGGTGCACTGAGACCGGATTTTCAAAAACACCACCCCTAAGAAGTGGGGTGGGAGGTAAAAAAATGAACAAACTTAAAAAAAATTCCTTAAAAATCGAGTATTACAATTAAGTAAAAAAATTATAACTAATTTTAATGTATTTTTTTATGCTGAATCGAATGGTACAAAGTACATTCTTCTAAGTCCTATAGTTAGTGAGATGTTGCATATTTTACAAATTTGGCGACGTTCTTGGCGTCAAAACCTCAAAATTCTAATATTACAAATGATAATTTCTGTACATACGCGCGTTATTATAGCAATGGAAGAAATTCAAATTGTCGATAAAACGCGACGGACTTCTTTTCATTGTTATAAGATAATGCGGCGAAATCTGTTCCCGCAAACTGTTATCTATATATATAAATGAAAATCCTGACTGGGTAGATGATCAACGCGGAGCCCAAACTACTGAACCTACAAACACGAAACTTGGGGGAAAAATACTTCTTAGTATGTGGAGGCGCACTAAGACGGGATTTTCAAAAACTCCAACCCTAAAGGAGGTAAAAAAATGAACAAACTTTTAAAAAAAATTCCTTAAAAATCGAGTATTATAGTTAAGTGACAATTACAATATATTTTAATGTATTTTTGTATGCTGAATAGAATGGTATAAAGTTCATTCTTCTAAGTCCTATTGTTAATGAGATAATGCATATTTTTGTAACGATTATCGTTATTAATAGTTCTACGTTGTCTAATTATAGAACTAGGGTTGAAATTTCTATAATCAGTTGAAGCCGTGAAACATTAGCCTTTATAAAAAATACTGCAGAATGGATTTCGATTGAACTTGCATTAATAAATTTCCAGGGGTAATTTTAGTATATTGCATATTGTTACATAGTTCTTTAGCAAATCATACTGTAAATGATTAAATAAAGAAGTTGGTCTTTAATAGCCAAATTTTGTGCAAAAAATAGAAAATATAACAGAGCAATGACGTTTATTTCGTTTTACAGCATTGCAAAAGGACAATCAAAGTAAAGGTGCATATTGCTTTAAAACACAAGATGACAAAATTCAAGGGTATATTTCGTTTGGAGAACCGACCAGCGTAGCGGGCAAAGCCTGCTAGTTTTATTATATAAATAAAGATTTAATTAATAGTTTGAAATAGCCGTTATTATGAATTGTTGCCAGATTTTAAAAAGCCCAAATAATATACCAAACACTTCAATTGGAAAGTAGGTTTACACGTGAATTTAAAAATAAATAAAGAAATAATAAAGAAACAAAATCTTTAAAAATATTACATTGTTACGTGCGGAAAGCATTTAATAGTGAAAATTATGCCATATTTAAAATGATATATTTAAACGTCATATTTAAAATGATTTTCTTAAAGCGTCTAAAGGAAAACATTTCTTCTAGAAATTATAAAAGACCCGGGGACAGCGACATTTTTTAGACCATTTTATGCAAACTTATTTTAAAATGTGTAATTGTTCTTACTTAATCAATCACGGAATTAGCCATAAGTTGTTGCGACATTGGGAACAGAAAAATCTCCCAGTCAAATAGAAATGAATGGCGGCAACTCGATTACAGATGATCGTCACTGGTCATGATAATATCATTTAATCTTCTGTAATCGGATAATCTTTCTAAGAGCAAATTAGCCTGTTTTTAGAGCCTGTGGGGACTGGACTAGAGTTGGCAAGCGTAGTTAGAATTGAGCAGAGCTCCCGAGTATAGTTTAACAAAAAAATACATGCACTTTTCAAAAATGAGACATTATACTGGTAGCAATTACATGTCGCGAAAAAACTAAGGAATTAGTACATTTTTTTCTATTTTTACTATTGCATTTTTAAAAAGTTAAAAAGTTCAACTTTCTGATTCATGTAGACTTTTATATATTTTTTGTCGGAAATTACCTTAACTAAAGATATTTATTTGTCTTATTTTTAATAAATTTTTATTCTACAAATATCTACTACAGAAAATTTCGAAACCTATAAATTATGAAAGCATGCTAATCATTTTTTTTTTCATTATAGACATTTTGTTTTCATCAGTGCATGTTTATATTTGATATGCACAATAGTAACAGTTAGACAGATTGTGATGTTAGAAAAATTCTTCATCATTCAAGCACGAATGAACTAGATGATTTTTTTCTTCTATTAAAAACGGACATTTTAAAAACTCCTGTGTAATGCAATAGAAAATTCAGAAAACTTTTAATATAGCTTACATTTAGAAGCTGTAAATTTAAGTGATATGTGTGCTATTTTTATAAAAGTTATCAGAAAATATGCAAACTATTTTAATTATTTAAAACTGGATAGTCAAATGAAAGTTTTGCAATGCAACTGTCAGAATTTCATGTTATTTACAATAAAAACATTCTGCACAGATTCTATTATGTTTTGAGGGATTAATATTGTTTAAAATATTGTAATATTTGTTTAAAAATTTAGAATGTTAGATTAATTATCATTTAATTCATATTTATAAGATTTTAAGAATGGAATTTGTACATGAAAAAAAGTTTTGTATTATCATCTTGCTTATTATTTGTTATTTTACGTAGTTATTGAAAGATTTAATTTTTTTTATTCCTCTTTAATTTTAAACGTCAGGTCTCGTAAAGTAGCTTTGGAGTACAATTAAATTTTCTCTTAAAAATTTTAAAGTTCTAAAAGTGACTTTTTATTATTTTTTTTAATTAAAAGCAAATAGGATGGCTGTTTTATTTTTCAACCTCTGATGGGATATAAAAAACAGACAACTTTACATAACATAATAATTTTATTACCAACAGCGCTTACTTATTTTTTTTTTACATAATCCCCAAAACAGTTGAGGCATTTGTCATAACAGGACACAAGTTTCTCGATGCCTTCTTCAATGAAGTCAGCCGCCAGTACCCTAGGTGTCATACGATTGTATACAAAGCAGACCTTGGAATTTCTGGAAATTCTTAAGAAAGTTTACAGACTGTAAACCTTCGTTTGGCTCTGACCACCTGATCAACACGTTGAGCGAGACCTACAGTAGCGATAAACTTGCGCCCTTGTCCACCATCATCATGGACGTCGATTTGCCGTTCTTTACATTTTCTACACCATTCCCGTACACTACCATCACTCATAAAGTTTTCACCGTACACAATTGCTCCTTCTGCGTTGTATTTCAGCAGTTTTACGTCATTCTACTTGCAGAACAAAAATTACACTTCGTAACTCACATTTGGCGGGAGTATCTATCGTAGGGGCCATGTTCAGTTGTGCGTACCGCGGCTACGACTGAGTCGAGGACTCAGAGCTTGTGTGCGGGAGCGTTGTGGTAAAGGAGTTGAGCAATGGCGGGACGCCCAGATCTGGCTCCCGCGTATTTCGTGCTAACATAGAAACATAATCGGAGGTTGAAAAAATAGAAAAACAGCCCTCGTAGATTTAAAAAAAACATTCTTTTATAAGCCTTCTTTCAAGCCATTCTTTTCAATGTTTATCTTAAAAATCACACCTAATTTCACAACTGCGATTCATGCAGTTCCAAAACAATTTCTGTTACAGTACGTTAATTTGGAGTGATCTCCGATTATTCAGAATCAATTCATTGAGTTGCGCTTGATAAAAAGCGTGAAATCGTGAATTTATTTAAAAAACTATTTTTACTCTGTTTCCTTTTAAAGATATGGTCACGGGCAAAAAAGCATTATTTAAACTACCTATTAAGGATTTTTAAGTTGTTTTCTCAACGTATAATCCTAATTTAACTATTATTACTCTATTAAATGATAAGAGAATATACTTAAATACACAAATAAATATAAATATATATATATAATATAGACTTTTTCCATAATATGCAAGTATTTTTACCAGATCCAGAATTCCACACAATATTTAAACATTAATTAACAATTGAAAAACAACAAAACATCAAAATTAAACAAATCAAACCAAAACAAAATAATGAAACTAAAAAGGCTGTGGACTCATCGGCAGTGGGTATAATATAAAAACAACAGCCATGCTATGGAACGAAATTATGCAGTGTAAAAAAGTGTAAAAAGTGACAGTGGATTTCGGCCAGAGTGTCACAATGCATAAATCAAATCAAATTTAAAAGCATATTGCAAACACTCCCCCACCGGACCCTACGCCACATTATCCAGTATATCACTGTCCCAATAAATAGCTGAATAAAAACAGATACGTGTAAAACAGAGGAGGAAATAAGTATCATTTTGTATCATCCTGCTGTATTGTTTCAAAATGTCAGCCACCCTATAATTTCAAACTGCTATATCTCAGCCATTTTTTTTTCTTTTTTGATAGAGGCAAAACAAAAACTGTTCTGGAATACTTGGATCAAGGCCGAACATTTAACGCAAAAAGCTTTTAGGATTTCTAATTTTTTGTACAACTTTTTAAAATTGAAATCTTTAAATGGCTATCACAGCGCACCCTACAAGCTTAATATCCCAAAATTCAACTGAGATCTGTCAAAAACATATAAACAAAATTTGGTTCAACTATCTGCATAACTTCATACACTTTTCGATGATACAATAGTGAAAATGGAACAAAAATCGCGATCTCAGCGCCCCTTATTATCGGAATATCCACAAGTTCAAGTGGAACCTGCTGGCTGTAGCCAAAAACATATAATAAAATTTGGTTCAATTTGAAGCATATCTTCATACACTTTTCGATGATACAATGGGGACAGACAGACGGACACTTTGTAAAAACATATTTCTCGGAATCTCTGACCCCTAAAACGTGAAAATCCGTCGAAAACCGGAAGACGAAAAAAATTTCGATTACAATATTTTCTTCTATTATAGATACAAGAAAGTAAAAATGATACGTTTGTCTGTCTGTCCATTTTCGTGCCCTTCTTTTTACTTTATAGTTTCTAACTTTCGAAATAATTGGCCAATTTTGAAAAATGTATACAACGCTCATTTACATTTTTAAAATAGTCGTCGTATATCGTTTACAGTTTTTTTACAGACACACGACAAAAATTTTAATATATCATCATCTACTGTACGCCAAATGAGAGATTTTAACAACAATGGGATTTCAAGTGTATATGGATAACAATAAAGTGTTGCCATAAATACTCTGTTTAGACCAAGCCACTTACACTAAAATACGCCAAATGGCGTATAATAAGTAGATATCAACTTATTTATTCAACTGTCATTATGAAGTAACATTTTTATAACACCTTTTTAAAGCTGATTTTATTAAAGTAGAGATGAAAAGAATAATTTAACATGAATAAATAAACTGTTGAATTTAAATCACATTTTACAAACTTAATTTACTTTCAATGTTATTTCTAAGTGATATTACTTCAGAGAAATGTAATTTTAATCTTACACCTTAAATAAACGAGTTTTTTTTTATTTCTTAAAAAATAATAAAGATTTAAATTACAGACTTTTACAAATAAATTGAATCAACTAGATTGTATCATAAGAGAAGGTTTTCCTTTTATACAACATTCTAATTATTTAGATACAGAAATAGCAAATGGGCGCTCTGTGTTGTAAATAAATCACATTAAAAAACAATTCAATATATTTAAATATGTTGTTAAATTCTAAAGCATAAAATAATTTCAAATAACAAGATATTCAAATTAATTTTTTTTTTTTTTTTTTTTTTTTTTTTAAGTGAAAACTTCTTTAGGCGCGTTGGGCATTTTTGAGATGGGGAAAAAAACATTGAATTCGCGACCCGTCACCGTTACTGTTACCGACACCAAATTAAATTATGTTGCCAATTCATACAATGAAGCGAAAGTATCAAAAGGAAATAGTTCACGTGCAGAAAACGAAATGATTGGTATTATGAATAAAAATAATTCAGAAAATTATTTCAAGATAAATTTAGCACGTGCGGTGAAAACAGATAAAAGTGACTCAACTCGCGAGACCAAATCAAAAGATGAAAATGAAATAACAAAACACGGAAAATATTATAATTTAACTAGCACGAGAAAAAAAAATAGACAGCAGTAATATAAAAAGTAAAAATTAAAATAAGGAAATATTTCACGAAAGTTTTAAGAAACGTGGTTACTGATACGGAAATGAAGTGAAATCATTTTATAGAAAAGAAAAGTTTGTTGATAGAAATTATAGATACCGCAAACAATACGCGCAGTATGAAGATAGAAAAAAAGCATAATGTTCACGAATACCGTAAACAAGACAAGCAGCAAAGAAGTCATAATTTTTGGAGTGATAGGAAGCGGGAACCCTATTTTGCAGATAAATGTTATTACAAAAGATATGAAACTACATCTCATGGAAGAAATGATGAATGTATTGAGAGTTGTTAAAATTGTGGATGAAAATTCATAAGTTTCATTGGTATTCATTTCAAAAAATACCAATTAATTAAATTTCATATATTATATATTTGTAAATTTACGTTTTAAGCAATAGATTGCAATTTTTGTATGTAAAATAATATGCATTATTTTTCATGTACAATAGTGCATTAAATGAAAATTGTAATATAATTTTGAAGTGAAAACTTCTTTAGGCGCGTTGGGCATTTTTTGAGATGGGATAAAACCATTGAATTCGCGACACCGTTACCGTTACCGTCACCGACACTAAATTAAATTATGTTGCCAATTCATACAATGAAGCGAAAGTATCAAAAGGAAATAGTTCACGTGCAGAAAACGAAATGATTGGTATTATAAGTAAAAATAATTCAGAAAATTATTTCAAGATAAATTTAGCACGCGCGGTGAAAACAGATAAAAGTGACTCAACTCGCGAGACCAAATCAAAAGATGAAAATGAAATAACAAAACACGGAAAATATTGTAATTTAACTGGCACGAGAAAAAAAAATAGACAGAAGTAATATAAAAAGTAAAAATTAAAATAAGGAAATATTTCACGAAAGTTTTAAGAAACGTGGTTACTGATACGGAAATGAAGTGAAATCATTTTATAGAAAAGAAAAGTTTGTTGATAGAAATTATAGATACCGCAAACAATACGCGCAGTATGAAGATAGAAAAAAAGCATAATGTTCACGAATACCGTAAACAAGACAGGCAGCAAAGAAGTCATAACTTTTGGAGTGATAGAAAGCGGGAACCCTATTTTGCAGATAAATGTTATTACAAAAATATGAAACTACATCTCATGGAAGAAATGATGAATGTATTGAGAGTTGTTAAAATTGGGGATGAAAATTCATAAGTTTCATTGGTATTCATTTCAAAGAATACCAATTAATTAAATTTCATATTTTATGTATTTGTAAATTTACGTTTTAAGCAACAGATTGCAATTTTTGTATGTAAAATAATATGCATTATTTTTCATGTACAATAGTGCATTAAATGAAAATTGTAATATAATTTTTGTAGTAGTAGTTTATAATAATGAATAAAAAAACACTTCATTTAAAAGTATTTCTTGCACAATAAAACATTTCCTTACGATTCAAAAAATACACACGTAATTGTTCAAGTTTTCACTTCTGTCGGCACTCCCGGAGTGCCATTGTTTTTTTTTTTTTTTTTTTTTTTTTTTTTTTTTGAGAAGCACTAAGTCATTTTTCACTCCTGTGTCATCCTCGTTCCTGCAATATTTTACTGATGCTCAATAGTTTTTTTTTAATTTTAAATATGTGTGTTTTATTTGATTTCTGTCTTTCTGAATAATATTGCACAGCCGGTCCTAGGCTAACGAATTATCTTTCGCATTAGATCGCTAAAGTCAGGTGGTGCTCTTTTCGTGGACCTGCATTCGTGCATTCGAGCATCGCGTGACTCAAGCGACCTTAAAAAAAAAAGAGACACCAAGGCAATCTGTCTTTTTGATTAGTCTCAAGCCCGTTGATGTGACGACAGAAGTATGACGAAAATGTGACCCTTTACGTCGTCACATTATGACTCTCGGGCGACTGTCACTTCTTTACTCTGTGAAGTCTCCAATTTTCTCAACACTGCATCATAAAATGAGACGTATAGACTTCACAGCGACTCATTTTCCAAGTCACAACATACCAGTTTGAAAAGTAACAGTCCTTCCGGCATGTACCGGGAGGAAAAGGCAGCTTTCATAGTCCATGTTTTTAAAAATTGAACTCATTTTACTGAAACACCCGAAGCTAAAATGCTTGGAACCCGATTATAGAAGATTCAATCCCGGATTTCTTTAATACTGAATTTGAATGCGAATTTGACCATGACAGTTACAGCATAAGAAAAATCAGATTGTTTCAAAACGCCAGCCACCCTAGAATTTAAAACTGCCATATCTCAGTCATTTTTAAAGATATAGTCAAAACAAAAAATATTCCGGAATCCTTGTATCACGATCTAACACTTAACGGAAACAATTTTTTCAATTTATAATGTTTTTATACATATTTTTGAAGTTTTGAATTTTTTTTAAATTGAACTTGCCGCCATTTTGAAACAAGATGGCGCATAAAACTGGCCAACGAACACGGTCGAGATCTTGGTATGTTCTGTACACATGATCAGTCACATTCATATCGGTTCATAAATACGAGAGTTACAGCATAACCAATATCAGATACACTTAACAGAAACAATTTTTTTGTACATCTTTTTGATTTTTTAAGAATTTCAAAAATTTGAACTGGCTGCCATTTTGAAACAAGATGGCGGATTAAGCTGGCCAACGAACGCGGTCGAGACCGTGGTATGACCTACACACATACTCAGTCATATCCGAAACGGTTCATAAATAAGGGAGTTACAGCATGACATATGTCATATATATACCGGGTGATTATAATTAAAGTTACGATTTCAAAAATCGATAATTTTAAAACTACTGGTCAGAATGACTTGATATTTTAGCAGAACAATCGTGAGGCAATGGAATTTTGTTTGTCGAAGGAAAAAAAAAGTTCTAAAATGTGCCGATAGATGGCGCTGTTGGGGTAATATAAGGGGAAAGACCAAAAATGACCTTGCAAATGAAAGTGGGCTTCGTCAGACCACAGAATGTTCCATGACCATCCATTGTCCACTTCCATCCGGGCAAGAAATTGTAGTGTAAAAGATTGACGTGCTTCCAGGTCAGCAGGTAGCAACTCCTGTACATGAGTTATCTTGTACGGATAACAGCGCAAGATGTTCCTTATGACTTTACGCACCGTGCTGTTCGGCATATCCAGCATTTAGCCAATTCCCCGTGCACTGCTGATTCCATCATCACTGTTAGTCTGTTCTTGTAATGCTGTAGCCACATCTTCCACTGCCGCAGCCGAAACTGGTTTCTTTCCTCTACCCCGTTTAACGTCAAATGAACCGGTCTCTTCGAATTTAGCAATCATTTTTCACAGACCATTTGTAGTTATTGGACCCCTTTGTATGGATTTTAATATCCGAAACTTCCTAATAACTGTAAGTGCACAGTCATCGTTCTTATAAAAAGCTTCAAGTTCAGAGAGCGATCTTTCATAGTCAGAGTCATGATGAAGCATTCAGGCAAAGAGCTGGTGCTCTGCAGTTTTATGGCAGCTATGTCTACGGTGCGCATGTCACTTATTAGTAATTTGCATATCTCCAGACAGTGTGAACCCTGACAGCGCCATCTATCGGCACATTTTGAAACTATTTTTTTCCTTCGCCAAACAAAATTCCATTGCATCACGATTGTTCTGCTAAAATATCAAGTCATTCTGACCAGTAGTTTTAAAATTATCGATTTTTGAAATCGTAACTTTAATTATAATCACCCGGTATATCAACATTTGAACTGAGGGTGTTTGAGCGTCTGGGGGATCATGATCGATGAAAATATACCAAAATTTTTTGGAATTGCTTTCCTCCGAGCGGCTGCAATAGGTATTTGTAATGAAAGCTACCTAAAAGTTGCACCTGAGCACAGTGCTCACATTTTTGTTCCATTTTAGCGCATGGTGTTATTAAGGGTTGTTCTAAAATTCAGTTTGTGTTTTGTATAATTTTCATGTAAAATAAAAAGAAATTTGTGTTTAAATAAATGGTAACGAATCTTGAATTTTTTTTTTAATTTTTTAGGGTTTTGTTCATTTTACGAAACCCCATTACTCCCGCTTCGTTGTCTGTCCGTCACAGAGCTGGTTCTCAGAAACTATGTAACTTACAGTCATGAAATTTTGTGTACTTATAGCTAAATACCTATTATGAAGCTCAAAATCATAAAATGTAAAAAAATCGTATTATTTCAATATAGAGAGATAAAAAACTAAAAATCTTAACAGTCTGTTCCTGTTAAATTTAAACATTTTTCGTTATAGCAGTTGCCAACAATTAAAAATTGACAATAGAATTCTTTCTACAATAATTAATTTTCTATTGAAATATTTCCATGTGAAAAATGAAAATGAAATAAAAAGTTCAAACCACACCAATTGAAAAAAAGATTAATATGACGTCATATTGGTTATAAAACGGAAATTTTCAAACATTTCTCAATAATATAAGGAGTAGGAGTATTTATAAATACAGAAAGCAGTTTAATATGATGTCATTAGAGAATTAAAAATAAAATTAATCTGACGTCTAACATTTTGAAGGTCTCTATACAACATGTTTAATTTCGAAATTGATTTTTTTTAATATCGCATTTAGTCCACATGACAGATATTATTATGTCAGAGTATAATAGCGGGCTTCGCCTATCGAACCGGTTCAGATTTTCGAAAAAACGAGAAAATTGTTTAACTTTATAAAAAACGACTTCTTCTTTTTTTGAAAAATGAATTTTATTTGGATTTATTAAAGGAAGGAAAAGTGTTTTGAAAGGAATATTAAACGAAAACTTTTGAGCGATCTTCGAACACACTTACCCACTTGTTTATTTTTTACAATGAAGGGAGAGATGAGTTTACTAGTATATTTGTAAAGTAGGTTACCTATGGAAACAAAATATGATAAGAAGCTCATATATCTTATGACGGAATACGGTATGGAATCTTATAGCAGAAAAGTTCAAAACCAAAAATTAATATTGTAAATGTGAATTTTAAACGAGTTTAATAACATATAAAATAAATGTTACTAACAAATAAACATTAGTAAAAAAAAAACGATCAGTTTTTTCTTCTCCCTTTCTCCCAACTTAAAATAATTAAGAAATTGTAGCATAATTTAATTTAATATGAAGCGTAATGAAGAAGATTCTTGATATATTCGAATATAATTTTAAATTACATACAAACATCTACAAAACTCACGTAAAAAGACAAGTGTGCTGTATTTAATCTTAACACTTTCAATTAAACTTACATACATTTTATCGTCAACGAGTATTTTTATTTCGGTTGAATTCGAGTATTGTGAGCTTTCAAGTGAAGCGTATGTTATTATTTTTAAATGTATATATTTTTAATTGCGTGTATTTTTCTCTATCTCCTTTAAATACGCTACTTTATAAAACCAGGCTGTTAAAAACTTGGCTGAGGTGATCCAAATGTGTGACCAAACTAATTACGACTCGATGGGATTCTGTCCAATCTAGTACTAACAAGTAATTTTTAAACAAAAAAACAAAGCAACTTTAAGCAACTGTCTCTCAACATTTCTGATTTTTCCTATTTACCATTTACGTGACAGTTGACTTTTACTGCCCGAGAAAGACTGCTCAGACAAAGTTTATTGAGGTATTAAAACAAATACAAAATTCAGCCGAATCTAAACTCGCCGATAAGCGCGACACAGGGCGCGGTGGTGAACAGTAGGTAAGCAGTGGGCAGGAAATAATAAAAACAATGACGATAATACAACGGCAAATGACGACCCGACAGTTTTTAGCACTAGAAGGTGATGTACTGCAAACACATCAAAACTAGGGACACTGGCTTGAAGTAAACAGATATAAAACATAAAACACTGTAGCACAGAATGATGAATATGAGAAAAACTCGGAGGACAAGGATTATATGGTAGAGAACATATGATGATGCGACACTGGGCAGAGGAAATTAAAAACAATGAGAAAACACAGATGCAGATGACAACAACGGCTTGAAGGTGAACTTGCATAAAAGAGTATATTATGGAGAACAGAATGTACAAGATATGTGTAATATGTCGCATAACAGCTGTTAAAACAGATACTTTTTGCAGAAACACGAACAAGCTTCTTTAATGAAATATATTTGAAGAAAGCTATGTATATTTTTTGGATCACTTACTATTAATGGTTGCTGCATGAAGACCGAGCGCTTCCAATTGCGGATCTATAAGCCGTAAAGCTACCATCGTAAGATGTGTGTGTAAGTGTTGGATCAGGATTCTATAGGAACCCAGCCTTTGAAATCAGATCACCGAGACAGTTATGACAGCAAAGCTCACAATCTGGTATTGAGCAATTATCAACTTTGTGATCACTAATGCAACGAGCATGCAAGGCCAAATTTACAGTGATGCGCCATGTGGCCTAGTCACTGGCAATGGAAGCACCTAGTAAGGGCGAAGTATTTTCTAATCTGGTAGCGATTTACGCCGAAACATAATATCTGTGAGATGAGGTTTGATGCGCCAACTTCCGACAGCTGAATGACCAAATGGAACTTATACTCTTCGTTCTGATCTGACAGAACCTTTATAATCTTACAATTAGTGAGGGATCTGACTTCACCCCTCAGAACTGGAATAGCGAACTTCGCGTTTTAGCGAGAGTGATTTGGCACATTCAATTTAATTTACGTTGTTGCGAATAAAGTGTTTTTATAAATGAGAGAGTGGAGTCATGGAAGCCGAAAGCACGCTCAGATTGGAAGTTTTTTTCCAGATTATGGCAACTCACATTCTGAAACTTAGACGTGTTCATTTGGATGAGTGAAACAAGCCAGAAAACATTTTGTTGGTGATAATGGCACACTCGTGAAGTGTTTGACCAAGATCATCTCCACCAATCAAATTTCATTGGTTGTATACCACGTCGCCAATCTCTTATTTTTAAAGGCAGTCTAATTTCTAGAAGAGCTCACGTTTGACTAGAGTTTCAAAAATGCCGTTTTTTTTTCAGATTTAAACCGGAGTTTTTCAGCCTTTGTAACAACTCTACATTTGACACATAGTAGATAATCATATATGGAATTGTTTTTAAACTATCCCTTTAAACAGGACTAAACACTTTACAACTATTTATAACTTATAGCCTGCCATGGTTTACTAGAATTGTAGTGCAAAAGCATTAAAATCCGTTCAGTGGTCGTTGAGAAAATTGAGGACACACATACATACATGCATACTAGCTAAAAAAAGAAGCTTCGTCTTTTGAAGTCGCTTAAAAATTGCTCTTCTTTTCCACTATATGCAGTTCTGAGTAAAAATTATCATTACATAAAGATGGCTGATTTTCTTTCTTTCTTTTACTTTTTATCATTTTAATATTCAGTGTACTTTTTCTTTTACATATCAATTCTTGCACCACCAGTCGTTTTGGAAAAAAATAATATTTTGTTTTCTTTTATATATAAGAAAGAAAAGCATTATCGCTTATTGTTCGTGATATGATCGTGATATGATCGCTTAATGATCATTTGTTTAACAAGGTTTTTTTTTTTTTGGCGATTGCGCATGTCTCAAAATCTAGTATTACTTAATTATGGCCATGTTTGTGTTTCCTCTTCATACAGTAGCCTCTCGGTATATCGTGCCTCGTTAAATCACTCCTTTTGATGCATATCACTTTTTCAGTGATTTGAAAAGAAGGAAATAAGAAAGCTAGAATAACTTTTCAGCCCTTTGTCTAAGTAACCACACATGTAGAAAAATATAAATGTAGTTCTCTGTTAATACTATTAAGAAAATTATAATATTTTTAACACTTTCCAACGTAATTGAAAAGTGTTTATGAATTGAGTTTGCCTGTCTGTCCGGCCATCAGCCCATTCTCTAACCCGCGTAAGTATTCTTGGATTGTAATGCAATTGATATATGTCATTAGGATTTACCGTGGCATGTCCGGTATTGAAAATAAATTGTGTAACATATTTAGTTCATTTACAGGAAACACTCAAAATAATTCAGTTACTTTACGGTCTATGGGGAAAAATCGGTTGCAATGTATTATAATGATGTTACACTATTTCAAACATATTGAATTTCATATACATCACTGAGGTGCACTACAAGATGTTTGATGTAGAATATGTTGTGCATAGCATTTATAGTTCATTTAGGGATACACACAAAAGTATTCGGTAAAAGTGCTATGAATGAACAATAATTGCTAGAAGTGCATTATCAATTGTGGTATGCATTTTTAAATTTATCTAATTTTTTACATATTACTTGTGGTGTATAAATCCTATAGATCCCATATAGGGCTGCAATTAAGATCTCGAATATATTTCCGTTTATTGACGGAAATTGCTGAGGGGGTATTTTCAACTGTGCTATGAGTTTCCTAACTGTACTAAATTTTTGCGTACTATGTAGTATATATACAAATCAATAGATCATGCACAATCAATGCTGCACAAAAAAACTCGGATATTATTCTGACTATTGATGGTAATTTCTGAAATTGGGTTGTTGGAATCTTTTTTTTTTAAATGTCTCATAATCTATGCTTGACACATGATTTGTCGTTCTTATTATAAACTAATATTTGGAGAAGACTATAAAATTCAGAGGTTATCATATATCTTAATTTTCTCACTTTCTCAGTTAGTGTTGAATTAAAAAGAGGAGAGGGGGGGAATTTGCTCTTTCAGATATTAAGAAACGAAAATCTGAAAATTTCCGTGGAGCCTTATGCTTTGTGCGGGAATTCTCCTCCACTTACGTTCTCCTAAATTTATAACTGTAGACCTCGGTTTTACAGTGTGTCCCCAAAAGTTTATAGACAACGGGGTTTTCTTATTTTACAATTGAAAAAGAGGAGTAACAATTTAAAAACGATTTATAATTATAAATAATATCACAAGAATAATAATGCTATACAAAAATAATGTTACACAATCACAGACTTTGTGAGAAAAATTAAAACTTAAACTTACTGTCCCAAAAGTTTATAGACATCTAATTTTTTTTTCTTTAACGTTCAAATTTTTAAGCCGTTTTTACAAATAACTTAATAAACTCGATCAGGCATATTCAAAACAAGCTAGGATCAAACCAAAATTTTAAAAATTTTTCTGGCTTTAAAGAAATCTAACTTTGTTCAATGTGCAGTTTTAGATCTTTACCCGTTGCAAATTGACGCCCAACATATACGTCTCTATCTAATATTTCCCAGAAGTTCTCTATTGAGTTCAGGTCAGGACTTATTTCTCGCCAGTCCATAACAGTTACTTGGTTTTGTCTAAACTACTGCATTGTAGAGTTGGACTCGTGAATGGAGCAATTGTCTTGCTTGTATATCCATTTGTTCCCACTTAGCAACTTTCCAAATGGAAGTAACTGTACTACAAGCATTTTCTGGTAATCATTGGAACATTGACAACCTTTCAAAAAAGCAATGCCTGTTGTTTCATTATACGATATTGCTGGCCACACCATGAGTGAACCCTCTCCTTGTTGTCTGCTGAAAAAAGTTCGTGGTTCTTTGCGAATATCGTGCCAGTAATATGCCCAACCATCGGGGCAATCTAAATTAAATTCCTTTTCATCAATGAACAGAACACTCAACCATTCATCTGTCCAATTCGTGTGATTTCGGGCCCACTGAACACGAACGTCTTTATGCCGTTGTGTAAACTTTGGCGAACGACGTATTTTGCGATAATCAAGAAATGTACTTGCCTGCAACCGTCTATGAACCGTGGATTTTGATACTGGAACGCTTACTTATTTAGAAACTGACCGTACAGGCAGGTTCTGGGTTGAAACTAATCTCAAAATCTCCCTGTTGTGCCGTTTAGTTGTTTTCTTTGGTCGTCCAGAACGTGATTTTGTTACAAAATTGTCACCTTTTGACAGAATTCATTAAACACCAACCCTGCTACGTCCAATTTTTTTTGCAATGTCCACAACTTTCCATCCTTTAAACGATAGATTTGCAAAAGTTCCTTTTTGGAAAACTGCACATATTTGCAATCAGTCGGGAAAGGAAAGACATATCCGCATTTATCTCAGAAAACTATTGCGTCACAAGTACATGACCCGAGGCTAACGAAAAAGAAAGGCTACCGCGGTACTTTACGCGTATCTTTTTTTACAGACCGGCGGAATCACGTGATGCTCGAATCCACCAATGCAGGTGTACGAAAAGAGCATCACGTCACTCTCGCGGTCTGTAAAAAAATATATGCAGAATGCACCGCGGTAGCCTGTCTTTTTCGTTAGCCTCGTACATGACCGAGGCTAACGAAAAAAAAAGGCTACCGCGGTGCCTTACGCGTATCTTTTTTACAGAGCGCTGGAGTCACGTGATGCTCGAATGCACCAATGCAGGTGTGCGAAAAGAGCACACGTCACTCTAGCGGTCTGTAAAAAAAGATAAGTGGGATGCACCGCGGTAGCCTGTCTTTTTCGTTAGCCTCGTACATGACCTTGGAATATGCAAATTTCGGATATCAGTACTTAAATCAGCTTTAAACACCAGTTGTCTATATATTTTTGGGACAGCATTTTTTTCTTTTTATTTTTTTATATAAAATCTATGACTGCTAAAAGTTGTTTGAGTATTTTATTACTTTTATTTCATCATTATATATTTGCATAATTTATTTCGTCTTTCTTACTCGTTTAGTTAGCTCTTAAATCCAAAACGATGTTTGTCTATAAACTTTTGGGACGCACTTTATTACGCCTACGGATGTATCACATTTTTTTTTTTGTCTCCTTACATGTGCGATATAACGTGGGGCTACTGTAGTATTAGATGAAAGATAATTAAGTATCGTGTGAATAAGGTTACGCTGCACAATAATTTAGGAAAAATAATTTTGCATATTTGCATTAAATGAAGACGACGTATAGTTTGATTAAAAAAAGTATTTGAACTAACAAACTTTATTTTTAAGTAGTATTTCTGATACCTTCCCGTCACAAAGCCATTTTTCTTGTATCCCTAGGTAAGAAAAAAGTTATTTAGGAAATAATAACATTTTCTTCGTTACGCTGTAGACATGGCTATAAAAGGTAGGAAGTAGACGTTTTATTTCCTATTCCTAAATGGATGATAATTACACTATGTGTGAAAAGAAAATGTAAAATATTGAAACGCAGGTTTATAACGCATTAGCTCGTAGACTGCAAAAAAAAAGTGTTTATTTTACAGTATAATACTGGCACCCCAGCTGCCAGTATTATACCGTAAAATTAACAGTAATAAACAGTAAAATAAGCAGTAATACGCTGCCGCGCGTATTACTGTATTACTGTTTATAACTGTTAATTTTACGGCATAATACTGGCAGCTGGGGTGCCAGTATTATACTGTAAATTCAACACTTTTTTTTTCTTGCAGTGTATCCATATTGCTACTTTGAACTTAGAAATTTCTCGATTTTGTATTTTGATATTTTTTCTTTAAATGTTGTTAGAAGCATAAGATTCACCTTTACTTCGATGTATTAAAATAAATGTTTTTTAAGAAAAAAGATTCGATTAAGTAATATTTAAACACTACTATGTACAAAAAATCAGTAAATAGAACAAAAAGTTACAGCTTGATTATTTTTCTAATTATTCAAAAATGCAAAATTTAAAATAACATTGTTGTTCTTACATTATTTTTAAAAAATTCTTCAGATGTAAAAGAAAATGAAGGAGAGCTTAAAATTACTGAAATAGATTTTTAAAGTCTCATTTTCTTCTATTTATATTAATTATAATAAAATACCATTTTCTTTAAAGTTGTTTCGCTCACATTTTTAACATCAGAATAAAAAGTGTCGCTGAAGGATAATATTTAGATTTCAAACGTTTAACTGCGCGGATTTCCCTCGAGCTCTAAATTTACACAAAGAAAAAGCATTAGAATTCCAATTTTTTGTGGCTGCATAAACAGCTAGGGGCATCTTCAGGTAATCTTTTGCCATATGATTGAAAATATAAAACTGCATTTTCAAAGGTAGAATTTTGTGGAAAAAAGAAGAGAAATATATTATGGAAATTTCAAAGCAAATGTTGCATAATACACAAATTTCTAATTCAAAGTATTTTTGAATAGCTATTTTTTTTTTTTAATATTTTCATAAAGACTTATAAAAGATAAAACTTCGATCGCTATTTAGAAAGATTAATAAAATCTTAATCAGATTCTTTTTTATACTATTTCTAAAGATAATGTATTTTCTGTGTTATTCACACTGAAATAAGTCTTCAGAACCTATACAAAGAAATTATATGTAATCGATTGGATATAATATATTTTGAATGCAAGGTATTAACTTTTAGTAAAACTGTTTAATAAGGAATGTCTAAAAATCTTTTTTTTTTTCTTTTAACTTAACAACATTTGTTCATTTTTTAAAAATGTAATCTTAAACGCAACCGACTGGTTCTTCAAATTAGTGAAGTATGCGTGTTACGCTTTGGTAAATGAGTGGATTGCTACTTTGAGTTATACTTACTGTGTGGTCACCTGATGTGTTGCATGACAATTGCATGACATCTTTCGATTGCTTGAGGGGGGGGGGGGAGGGGAGATATCTAATTTTATTGTACATTTATAAAATATTTCTAATATTATTTTTATTAAATACGAAATTTCAAGTGATACTTTATATTATTTATTATATAGGTTCGAAGTTTCCTAAATGGAAATGAACGTTTTCAATGACGTCATTGTAATTGTCAAAAACATTTACTTCTCTCAATGATTGGCTTGTAATTTCAGAGCTGGTGGAATGAAAGTGACGTCATCTTGACAAACGTATACAAAAATATTTCAGTTTTATAGATTAAAATGAGTTCTTAAAAAATGCATTTTTATCTGATGAACCATTCCATTTTTAGCACTCTGGTAAAAAAATTTGAGCATCATTTTTCAGGAATAATTAGTTGAAAATCTGTATGTTTATTTTTAAAATCAATATTATAAATCCGTATAATAATTGTACAGTTGAATGCAAGAAGCTTAAGCTTTTTAACCGCTTTAGTTGTGTATGTTACGATGTAACGATTTTTAGATATCAATTTGTCGACAGACAATTTTTGTTCTCTAAAATAAACCGATTCATAAAAATGTTTTCTTCATTTTTTTTTTCTTTTTGAAAAATGTTGTTTAATCAAGCTATATTTTTCAATTTAACAAAATGCGTAAATTTACGAAAAACTGAAATTAGTTATATTGGATTCTTATATTGTGCATTGTAGATATAAATAGTTTACTGCTTTGACTATCAGACGGACGAATAAGTTCTATGCAAATTTCCCCAGGTGTAATGAATTGCTCAATTGCATGATATGATCCTTGCACCATACCAGGAGCAGTAAGATGTGTTAAATGATTCCAAAAAAGTATATTTATAGTCATTGATAGTCTATTATTTCAATTTGTTTTGCAAAAACATCAGAGTATGAATCAGGCATTCAAAGTAAGATTTCTCATTTAATCTTATCAATACATCTCTACAAAATAAGTAAAATATCAGGTAAATATGGTTCTTTTACTTGTTAGACTGCAATCAGCTTTATATCTTCGTAATCATATATCATCATAACACCACTTAGGACGCCCAGAAATTTAAAGCTTTTTCAGGATTTACAGGCTTTTTCATTCTATTTTTATTATTTTTTTAAAGTAGAAAAAATTATTTTGTGTAGCTGATTTATTAAAAAATGGCGGCTAGACAGCTAGCTGATGGGCGAGAGAGCTTCGAAAAAAAGAGTCAGGCTGTGAATATGATAAATCATCATAGGCTTGACCTAGAATAATGAGACAAATATATTTCTTTTTTTGTCCAAAAGCTAGTGAAATACGCTGACATAGCCGTTTCAAAAACATTCATTTTTTAGTAAAATGGCATCCATGTAAAGTAAAATGTAAATTTTCAACCAAAATTTTCGTTACATATGGTTTGTACAGAAAATGGAATATTCGGAAAAATCCTACGTGTTTTACTAGAAAAATATGCGACGATTAATTTTCAAAAATATCATGGTTATCGACTGAAAATTTAAGGAGCTAGAGTGTTCACCGATTTTTAAATTGGTCTCTGAAAAAATAAATAAACGCACTGAAAATTTTCGTTACTGTTTACTCGCTGTGGCGCGCTCTACTTCTATAGCTTCAAAATTTCCGTTCTTGCTCTTAAAGCTGGTAGGTGGTTTTCTTCGAACCTTGCCGTAAATACGGGTTAAGATCCCTTAGAAAGACCTCCACGGAGGGCACTCCTCCCTAAGGGCCTATATCCCTCGAGTAGATAAAATCAACCAACCTTAAAGCTGGTAGACGGAAGGTTCCGGGTTCGAACCCAGTCGCACTCGTCAGACTAATCGTTCGGAGTTTTCCTTTGTTTTCGTTGAACTTTGGGTAACCATGATTAAGTACGGGTTTGGCTCCCTTAGAAAGGCCCCCGCGTAGAGCATCCTCCACCAACTCGGCCTATATCCCTCGCGTAGATAATTGGCCGTAATAAGCAACAACATACTGGAATAGATTTCTGACTCATTAAATATGATTTTCGTGTGTGTAAATAGTGAAACAGGGAGATAACTCAAAAAAGAGCATACATAGAAGTCATACTCATATTTTGAAACATGGACATACTCAAATATAAACACATGATGTTTAATTCTTATGAATGTGTGCATATTTTCAGAAATTAGTATATACATGTTTCAAACTTGAGTAAATTTGATTCGGAGCCATTTTAGCTATGCGACATACTCAGATTTGGGTATGTTTTGCTCAGTTTTGAAAATGTCGTTTTTAGAGTGTATAATTTTATAATGTGATTCCTAACTGTAGCAATTAATAAGAAACTTTACTATGCTGTAAAAAGTACAGTCTTAAATTAAAAAAAGAAAAATCATCCGTCAAGCATAGGTTATGAAACACTTTCCAACACATTCAGAAAACGAGTACAAAACTTCATAGTTTAATAAGGTGAAATATGATGTCTAAGTAAACAATTTCGAAAACACATTGCACATTTGAATACCCCTTTTCATAAATTACCATCGACAGTCAGAATAATATCCGAATTTTTTTGTGCAACTCAGTATAAGATCTATAGATTATATACATTACATAGTATACAAAAATGTAGTTCTTTAGGAAACGCATAGCAGAGTTGAAAATATCCCTTCAGAAATTCCCGTCCATAAACGGAAATGTACCCGAGATCTTTTGGGCAGCCCTGTATAGGATCTACAGAATTTAAACACACGAAGCAATGTGCAAAAAGTATAGTTAAATTTAAAAACGCATATCAAAACTGCAAACTCACTTCCAGAAATTAGAATTCATAGGTAGTACTGTAACCGAATTATTTTGCGTGCCCCTGTAAATGAACGATGAATGCTATGCACATCATACTCTATAGTAAGCATCTTCTAGTGCACCTCAGTGATATATATCAATTTCCAGATGACTGAAATAGTGTAACATCATTTAAATACATCATAAACGATTTTTCCAAATAGACGGTTATGTAACGGAATATTTTTTTGAGTATCGATATAAACGAAATATAAAATACACACTTCATTTTCAACATTGAACATGCCATACTAAATCCCAATAACATATATAAATTGTATGACAATCCTAGTATATTTACGCGAGTTAGAACACAGACAGACAAACCGAATTCATAAACACTTTTCAACTAGTGTTGGAAAAGGTTAAAAAAGAAAACACCCCACACTTTTCAGTCGCCAGATTGTCGTAGAGCAACACGAAAATAGCCATTCGATTCAGAATTACGTCTTCTTTCAGTTTGTGTTAAAATGAGCTTATGTGAGGTCTCCACATTAATATTGTAACAAACTTTAGAATTTTCAATATGGACACCGAGTTTTGATGTCATATTTAGGTTCAGGTTGGAACTCCTAAATTCCTTTTTATAACTACAAAACAAACTGCAATGTGGAAAGTTTTTAAGCGTGTAATAACAAAAAGTCCTTCCGGCTTGTACCGAGAGGAAAAGGTAATTTTCCCATTTCTGCGTTTTAAATTTTTAGCTAATGTTACTCGAAAACAGCAAGCTAAAACGCAAAGAAACTGATTGCAGAAGATTCGTTAATACTGAATTTAAATAAAAAATTCGCCAAATTATTGAGCTATAGCCAAGTTTGCTTCATTTATGAAGACTTATTTTAGTCGCGGATATGAATATATAGTTTTATGCGTATGATTGGGAAAATGATTACAACAATGAAAGATAATAATTTGCAAGAAATCTCGTTCACTAAACCTCATAGATTAATTGTTGTTTTTTTGTAATGTGCTATCTTGCTTTAAAAATGTCAGACACCTTAGAAATTCTAACTGCTCTATCTTAGCCATTTTTTAAGATAGAGGTAAAACAAAAAATGTTCCGGAATCCTTGTATCAAGGCCGAACACTTTATCAAAACATAAATTTGAATTTTTTAATTTTTTGTATATTTATTTTAGTTTTAAATCTTTCAGTGGCCGCCATTTTGAAACAAGATGGCGGACCAAGCTGGCCAACGAACTCGGTCGAGGCATTGGTGAGCTTAATACACACAATTAATTTCATTCAAATTGATTTATAAATACGAGTTTTATCGTATGACATAGATCATACACACACACATATATATATATATATATATAAATCAACATTTGAACGGAGGGTGGTTTTGGGGTCTGGCGGACATCGTCGAAAGTTCCCGGAACTGCTTTCCTCCGAACGGCTGCAACAGGTAGCTTTATACTTTTTTGTATTGAAAGCTATCTAAAATCTACTTGGTGGAATAAGCTATAATTTTGGAGATTTCCATATTGGAAATTTAATTTATTTTTCGAATATAAATATCAAAATATTTATTACTTGATATTAATATTCGAAAAATATACATGAATGATGAAAAATACATGACCTATGAATATTTTTCACAGAAAATGTTTTCTAGAAGCTTCAAATATGCGAATATAAAATTACACCTCATTCCACCGAGTGGGTTTTGAGTTACGCTTAAAAAACTACCCTCAATGAATTTTGTTTTGTAAATATTAAAAAAAGAGTTTAATATTAAGCGTTTCGAAGTTTACACATCTGCATAAATACTAAACTACTTCACCGAATGACTTCCCTTTGATATCCAAAGGTAAAATTTAATGAAATTTAAAATTCAATTTTCACAAAAATATTTTTCAGGATCTAGTAAAATACTGGTATGATGCTAGATAATCTCAAAGCAACATAAAAACTGTGTTTTAAAACCATAATTTGAGGGGGGAGTGGGGAATAATAAAATTTAGCAATGAAAATGTACATTTCTTAGAGAATGTCGCATCTAATTTTCAAAAAACATAATTAAAATTGATAAACTAAATTGGAATAAAAATGTATTCGACTTTCATAGAGTTTAGCTTATTAAAGATCATATATGTTATTTCTATTGTCAATTGGCAAAACAATGAATGAGGTATGATTCCAAAGGTTTTTTAACCGACTGGTGACATAGTACAATTACATTTCGTAAAAACATGTTTTTTGATTAAAAATTGCAATTAATTAAAAATTAAATCGGCATTGTTTTCATAAAGGAAATGAAAGATTTTCCTCAAATCAGTGTTGCCACAAAAATAAAATACCGCATTATCAGATGACGTCATCCTATAATGCAATTAAAATACGATTGTTAATTTATTTCTTGCGCGTACTTTTTGAAAAAAATATTGAGCTTTTAATCGGGATTTTTTTTTTATTTTTACGCGTACGTCACCTATTGTTTAATTGTTTTCTTTGTTAATGATGGCTGTATATATGCGTAATGTATCGGAGCACCAGTAGATTACGTAATTTAAGAACTGTCTTCTATTTAAATATACAGTTCATTGGAATTCACAAAAATTGCAAGTATTTATTTTTTAATATTTCATTAGGCTGTTAATACGCCAGCGAAGTCTGAAGTCACTTAAATGGCTGTTGGGCCACAAAGTTTGAACATTCCATGTTTAAGTTCCCATAAAGGCTTGCAAAAAAGTGGTGTACCAAATATTGATTTATGTATTTAAGACATTTCTCGAACAGTTTTGCAAAATCTGAGGAAATGGTTTCATATAAATTCCCTACACGTCTGATTCAATGTTTCAATTTTTTTTTTTTTTTATAATTCGAGTTTTCTTTTCAGTATAGGGGTCTTGGCAACCTAGAGAAATGACCTTGGCGAGAGAAGAAAATTTGGCAAAAAATTTTCTGGCTATCTATTCCCATTTTCTTATACACAAGCCATCATCATATATATTATTTCTGTTGTCAAAATCTTTTTTCTATGCACATATAAAACATACAACGATGAATGAGGTATCATTCGAAAAGTGTTTGAACAAATTTCTGAGATAGTACACCCACATTTTGTTAAAACGCGTTGTTTTATTAATGAAAAAATCAGTTAATTAAAAATCAGTGCTAAAACGTACCAGGAAATAATCTCAAAGATTGCAGTGCGAAAGATTGCAGTGCGAAAGCTTCGCACGCGGGTCCTTCTGGTCATTATAAAAAAATAAAGTACAAGAAAGATAAAGTATGATGTATCGCAAGGGTTTATTTTATATTTATGATTAAAAAGCAAAATTGAAATGTTTAGAAGAAAACACACCATCGATCTATCGAAGCAGTGGTATGTCACGTGTAACCTAAAAGTTAAGCTTTGTTATATGAGATTAAATTCTATTTTATAAGTATTCAATTTATTTTGCTTTGTCCCAAATTTTTCCCGAAGCGGATGACGTTATCCTCTAATGCAGTTAAAATACAATTGTTATTTTGTTTTTCCGCGCGTGCCTTTTGCTATCTTCGATCAATTTTTACTGTATCTTTGATGGAATAAATGAGATGATATTTTGGCTTCACTAATGTTGATAGCAGATATTTTTATCCTTATTTTTTTTTTCTTTAGAAGTTTAAACCTGCATCTAAAAATGTTGGGTATTGCTAAAAAATATATTAGACTCGAGTGCGAAATCCTCGCACAGGTCTACTGGTATAAACGAAGATCTTACAGATCTTACAGATCTTATTTGCGATACTGTATTTAATTTAATCACAAGAATGAATGTAAAATAAAACAAATATATTCACTTTAAGATTCCCTACAATAATACTTTCATCTCGGCTGAAGTTTTTTTTTTTTTTTAACGAACACTAGCGTAATAAAATACTACTACTACTAATAATAATAATAATAATAATAATAATAAAACAGATAAACTAGTTGTAACACTTTTCAAGAACCTCAGAACATTTTGAAAGAAATAATTACTACTACTACAGTGTAAACATTTTTTATGCAAAATATGAATCAATATGCTAGAACTTTTGATTTTAAATTGAAAAATTATGTTATCAGAAAAATAAAATAAATCATTATCTTTTAAGTTATTTTGACATCTCAAATATGTGGCAGTGTTTAAATAATTTAATTTAAAAATGTAATTTTTGCTCAGAGCAGTGTTTACTTTACTCGGCTAGTCCTTTCTTACTGTTTTTTTTTAAATATTTTTTAATGTATCTTTTACAGCAAGATAAAAAAATGTATATCTTTATGCATTGTGAGTTTTTAAGATTTTTATTATTCTGGAAAATAAATCTTCTGGTGTTACGCTTCAAACATTATAATACGATCAAATTTCGATTACATATGAATTAATTTTTTTTAAAAAAACAGGCATTAATAGATTTTGTTCAATCTTAGTTTTTGTAACTTTTCCAAATAATATAAAGTAAGTCAGTGAAATTGATGCGATTTAAAAATAATTTTTAAATAAATTTTATAATAGCTCTTATAAATCTTTAATATTGGCTTTTTAATGAAATTCAAAAGAAAATTAATAGATAATAAAATGTCAATGTCCATTTTCTCTTACACATGTTAATTTTCAGCTAGCTTGCATATTACACTTTGGTGTAGTAAATTGCGGTAATACGTATAAAAGGAAGTATGATATAATCAAAATACTGAAAACTGAAAATGTGAAAAACCTTTGTTTTCAGTTTAAATAGAATTAAGTTTATTCTGAAGTTCTCAGTTCACTTTGGTTTTTAAAATATCGTTACACTGACTGCCAACAGATTTATTGATCTATATCACGAGACTGATAAACATTTTATATTCTTTCAATAAAGCTATATACATTGTAAAAAAAAAAAAATGTTCAATAATCTCTTCCGAGTTACCCATGATTCCGAAAATTTCTCTTTATACTTAGAAACCTCAGAAACTGACATATTTTCGGGATTTAAAATGACCACTGATTTTCGGAAAAGTTTCCGAGTATTTTTATAGTGTATTTATGCTTTTTTTTAAAAAACCGGAATATCGTTTTTTTAGGATGCTATCAATTATCAACTAAACATTTTCGGCTGCGCAGCTGAATTTATACATGCAAGAGTAACAAATTGATATTAATGTTAATGCTGTTAATTTATCATGTTTGTCTGTAAAGCATGTTTGTTGAATATGAAAATGCTTACTCAATAATTGATAGTATCTGGAAAACCTATGTTCTGAGGTGATAAAACTGATTAATACACTATGAAAAAATACTCAGAAACATTTCCGAAAATCATTGGCAGCAAAATAAACCTTGTTTTCTAAAGGCTTCTTTAAATTACGAAAATATATTGATTTCTGAGCTTTCTAAAGATAAAAGAACGCTATTCGGTATCGTGTATAACTCGAAAGAGGTTCTTGTATATTTTCGCTCGTAGTTATATTATATTTCCCTGGATTAAGAGACTTTTTTTACAATGTGAATCTGTCATATATAAATTGGAATTCTGTTCGGACACTTGCTGGAGTGGTGATAATAAATACGTTACGTAGCTGTCTCATCCTTGGTTTGCCCACACTGTAAAAAAAAATCTGTAGTACTACTAGAAAATCTCTAGGCAACTGGGATTCCATAAACTTTTCTAGTAACCAATACAGCTTCTTCTTAAGTGACATTACTGCATTAAACTTAGTAAACAGCACATAGACTTCCTTAGTGAACATACTAAGAAACCGTTTGTAGCCATTACAGGTGCTTTTTTAGTAATGTATACTAAGAAATGGTTAGTAGTATTACAGATACTTCTCTTGTATCTTCACTAAGAAATGGTTAGTAGTATTACAGACACTTCTCTTGTATCTTCACTAAGAAATAGTTAGTAGTATTACAGATACTTCTCTTGTATCTTCAATAAGAAATGGTTAGTAGTATTACAGATACTTCTCTTGTATCTTCACTAAGAAATGGTTATTAGCCGTTACAGGTCCTTTTTTAGTTTGTTTACAAAGAAATTGTTAGTAGTATTACAGATACTTCTCTTGTAGCTTCACTAAAAAATTGTTAGTAGGTGTTACAAGTGTTTTTTCAGTATGTATAGTAAGAAATGGTTAGTACTATTACAGATATTTCTCTTGTATCTTTACTAAGAAAATATGTGTAACCATTGCAGGTGTTTTTCTTGTATGTTTACTAAGAGACTTTAGTAGAATTACAAAAACTTCTTTTGTATGTTCATTTTCACAATATTAGAACATTTATAACATCTGTAACTCTACTAAGAAACTGTAGTAATGTTACAGGTACTTTTCCCATAATTTACACTAGAGTTTTAAATGGGATACAGAGAATCAACAGAAAACAAAACATTTTATTGTGTTTCACAAGTTTTCCACGTCACACACGAAGACACGTTGCATGCGGCAGATGGTGGATAGCACTGAATAATAAAATGTTTTACTTTCTGTTGCTTCTCTGTCCTTTATGGGTTGTTTTCACTTTTCTTCTTAGTCTCTCTAGCGCCGGCAATTTTCGTGTTACAGGTACCGTTTCAACGCTTTTTATGGTTTTTCACTATGAAGATCACATTCCATTAAAAAAAAATAGGTGTTGCCATTTGAAATTTTCAAAATTTTGTCACTGGAACCGTAACTGTTAGAGTTTAACTGTTATTTTTCATACGATTCTTGAGCGCATACCTCAAAATACTTAAAACCAAAATTTCAGTCAATTTCTATGAACGGTATGATAGTTAAGGACTCATATATCGGGATAGTTTTTTATAATCACCCTGTACATTAGAGTATCTTTATATTGCATTCTTTATTACCAGGAGTTATATATTATAATTTTTTGCATAATATAGATCATTCCACGCATTGTTATTTTTACTTTATAAAGATTGTCCAAACATAGCTGTATCAAATCATAGCAATTTTTTCAGTAATTATCTCTGAATTAAGGAGGTAAAGTTAAATTAATGTATCAGATTTAGTCCTCTAGAGAATAGCAACTATTTATAATGTTAGAATTCAGGTGTTTCTTAACTGAAAATTCATTGTTTACATCTGAGAAGTTGTGCGTTATATGGAGAATTGCGTTATAAAGATCTTCTAACTGTAACTGATATTGGTTAGGAGACATGGCGGTTTGTTTTATGCAGTTGTATAGGGACTTTCGGTTATGAGGCTGTGTAATGTCATCAATATCCCATATCTCTTTAGTACTTACCAGATAAATTTTCAGCCTTCCCGCTTTAAAAAAAAACTTGTACTTTGTTTTTATATTTAAGCCAATAAAAATTCAGACTAACTCACTATATTTTCACATAAGAAATTGATGTCCTTCAGAGCAGATAATGCACATTTTTAATTTATAAAAATAAAAACTATAAGAGCGTTAAAATGGCGTATTAGTAACATTTAAATGTACTTGAAGTTAAAACGTGTATTATGATATAGACATCTCAATTTCAAGAAGAAGAAATAAATTATAATATACTAACTATGATGCCACTTTCTGCATGATGCTTTCAGTGTGACATTAAACAGCCTCTAAACAAACGTCTGCTATGAATTATTTCTTATTTCATTTGTATTTTACAGCTGTATGTTATAGCTAAGTGTTTTAATACCTAAGCAATGGTAAAATTTCTACGATTTATATTAATGAAATGAAGCATAGCAATCGTTTTTTAGAGACAGTTCAAAAGCTTCATTTCATGACTGATGTCACAACTGAAAGCAACGAGATTTTTCACCGATTGTCTTTTTCATGGAGAAAGATTTTCTCCGAATTTTTCCAATTTTGAATCGAGATTTTCTCTGATTCATGGGCATGAATGTACAGAGCTCCGTTATTGTGATCACTGCATTATTGCAGTTTTATTTATTCTACCCAGAAAGCTTCCAAGGTTAACTCAGGCAAATGTGGGTTTTTCTGATAGTACTGTTATGATTGATATGTCATATGTTGAAAAATAAATAAAAGGTTCCACAAATGAATTTATAATAAAACATTTTAATGTGGATTTCATTCGCCATCTTCCAAATCTACCATTCACATTGAAACAGAATTCAGATGTATGTCTGTAATGTATAACGGTTTGTATTTTAATTTTTGGAGGTCACTATATTTTGTGCAGGATAAATGTCATCATACATGAATGTCATCAAATTTATACTTTCAATTATCTTTTTAGTACTTACCTGATAAACTTTCAGCAATCCCACTTTAAAGAAAATAATTCTAGCAGTTAAAAATCATCTAAAGGTGGCAAAAATCCGTAAAGCTGTCTAGAAACATTACATGCATACTTAAGTGCACTTAAATAGGTTTTTCCGTCAGCATAACGATAAATGAGCAGAACGTACACCCTAATATTGTCAAAGAATTAGCAACTTTCATGAGAGGGAACGCATAAAACCCACCTAAAGGTCAGTCTTCTGGTGGACAATCATAAAACATATCAAGTAGAAACTTGTCTCAAGGAGATCCAGATCTACGATTGAAATTTAAAAAATTACGAGGGGGGGGGACTTGTTAAAAAATGAGGCCGATGTTCAGAACTCTCAGACTAATGTTACTGAAGAAAACATTCATACTGTTTTCAACTTCTTAGTAATGCAGCATATTACTGCCAGATACTGAACAAGGCAAAGCCTGCATATCGGCAAAAAGAGGATTATTTCTGGTCAAAACATCATCCTTCTTCCTAACAATGCCGACCTCATATGGCAGCTTTAGATTTTAGCTCAATAAAACTATGAGAAATGTACTGGACAACTTTCAAATGTCTTGATCAGAGCCCAAAGTTTACACCATGGAACGAATTAGATGTTTGCTCATCGAATAGAGCACTTTGGATGATCTGGATTTTATGGGCGACGCAGCTTTTCAGACATTTGGCGCAGTTGCCTTGAAAAACAGCTTCTCCATTCCGTGATAATAGAATTAAAAAAAATACCTAACCGCGTGAAAAAAAAAGGATTGGAAAAACAATATTATTAAATTCCCATGTTTGTATATTATTTCAATTTATTTTAAGAAAAGTAAATTCTGTTTTATTTTTTATATACTCTCGTCAGTGAAATTCAAACGAGAAAGATACAGTGACACCGCAATAACTCTACACCTGGAGAACTTGACTAATGACTACCCTGGTAAGTCAACATTTATTATTCACATGGTTGGTACAATGTTAAATTCAATGAGAAAGAAATACGCTAAATCGACATATTTTCGCAGAAACACACTAAGTCGACCACAATTTGAACTATTCTGTCATAACTAAAATTAAAAAATTGCCTCTTCATTGATGCGTACTTTCAATTTTAAATCGATTATTTATTTCTGTATTCGAAATTTATATTTTACTCAAGATCATTCTTGTTAGGTGCGTTCGTAATTATATAAATACGTAGCAACTATTGTCGTCGTCTGGTCCGTCCGTCTGTCCGCATATAACAACGCAAAAACTACCCAACCGAATGGTTTGAAATTTAAGATATATTATCTTTGCAGAATTTTGTTGAGACATTTCAAATTTTATGAAAATTGAATCAAAACTTTAAGAGATATTAATAAAAATATTAATTTGAGTTTAAAAAAAAAATAGGTGCTTTCTTGTTATAGGAGCTTCCGGGGTTTAATCGTCAAGCGACCGAGATACTTATTTTATGACAGAAATTAATCTGCAGACGATATAATTCATTTCACAGAATAAAAAATCATCAAGATCTGAATATTTATATGACGAGCTATAGTAGGAACGCACCTCATTTGTCACATTTGACGTACAATTTACAACTTGTTGTATTAAAGAAACATTCTTATATTCGTCATTTCGGCTATGTCTGCCCGCAATGCATTGAAAGCTATTAAAGTTATACTCCAAGTTTCATTGTACGTGGAAGATAACGGAACATTCAATGAGTAAATTAAGCCGCGATGAAGAGTTATGCTATGTCATCAGTAGGGAAAGTAGGCAATAATTCATAATTATTTTTCATAAAGTAATTAATTTTTTAACACTTTCCAACAAAGTTGAAAAGGGTTTATGAGTTGTTATTTGTCTGTCTATCTGTCTGTCAGTCTGGCCGACTGGCTGTATCTGTCCGGCTGGCTATATCTGTCCGTCTGTTCTAACTCTCGTAATAACTACTCTATATCTGTTCTAACTCTCGTAAATATACTTGGATTTCCGTGTAATTTTTTATATGTTATTGACATTTACCATAGCACGGTTGCTATTGAAAATTAAGTGAGTAACAGTTATAGTTCTTTTAAACATTACGGTTTATGGGAAAAATCGTTTTAAGTGCACTTTAATGATGTTACGCTATTTCAAACATAATAAAACTGATATGCATTTATCAAGTACATTAAAACATGTATTATGTGGTGCATATACAGTATGTGGTGCAAAGCATTTATTATTCAGTTACAGGGCGACGCAAAAGAAATCCGTTACATAATGGTCTATGGTAAAAAATATTTTCAGGGTATTTTATTTATGTTACACTATTGCAAATATAATGATATTTATATACATTGATGCGGTTTACTGCAAAATATACTTGCTGAAGAATATGATATAGCATTCATCGTTAATTTACACTGACATACAGTGACATTTTGGATACAGCACTGTATCCGAAGAACTGTCTATTCGCGGTAATTGCTAGAAGTGAGTAGAGGATGAATGAGAGTTCAACGGCGACAGGAGCCAAGAGCCGGATCAGGATCAGCTCCTTCCGGAGCAAGACTCATTTTGGAGCAAGACTCCTTCCAGAGCAAGGCTTCTCTCGGAACATCGCTCCTGCTGCAGCTGAACTGTAAGAGGAGAGGCTAAAAGTGAGGGGGCTAACTTTTTAGAGGACTTAAATATTTGAAGGGGTAGGGGAGACCGGGCCAAGATGAAGAGTGGGGCAAGATGACGAAGGTCTTAATTTTTCTGTTTTCCGCTAGGTGGCAGCATCAACCGGACACTACTGGCTTTCCTATCGGCCGTTCGTTAAACATTACTATAGAGACGCTGAAATCGCCATTTTTGTGTCAGTTGTGAAGCTTTGATTTTTTTCCGCAGCCACGTTATAACTGTTATGCATGTGTAAATAAGCTCTGCTACAGATACAGGTAAGATATATCGTTTCTCTTTAATATTTATGAGTAACTTAGTTTAAATACTAACTAACCCTGAATAAATGTCAATTAATCGCCTTCCTTCATGCCAATGAAAACGAATATTTTTAAACAGGCAGTCCGGGGCAAGATGACGAGCTCGTCATCTGGCCCTGTGTTTCGGAATTTATTAAACTAACTATGTTGTCCATTCTATTTAAATCCTGTAAACGCTTGTTTGTCTGTGTGTTTGTTCGCACGACCTTGCGCTTCTATCTCCTCTGGGGCTAAGGGGCGCATGAGATCGGGGGAGGTGTCGTTCGAAAGGGGGGGTCCAGAGGAAGACATTTTTGCCATCCTCTAAGCCCCCCCTAGCCTCCCGAAGGAAAAACCCTATCGGTGTCCGTATGTCCACTTCCAAGCGTCTGATCGGTACGAGGAGAGTACCGTTCGACGGGGTCAAGACCTCCCCCCTCCCCCGCTGGTCCCCCACCTCCCAAAAAATTCAAAAAGCGTTTATGGCCAACTTCCGGCATTGTGACCCACCAACAGAAGAATGGATCCAGTGCTGTAAATGCCAACAGTGGTGGCATGAGGAATGTTCCAATTATGAAAATGGCATTTTTATTTGTGACTATTGTTAGCTGCACAACTAAACACTTCAAAATTACGTTAAAATCAATGCATTATGCTTAGTTTGATACTTTATAAGATATAAAAACACATTCATCATTTGTTAAACCATGTAACATATTCAAAAGATAAAATATGTTCAATCTTTTTCAGTGTTGTCATCTTGCCCCAGGGCCAAAGTCATCTTGCCCCAGTACTGGGGCAAGATGACGATTTGTTAATGTTATGAAAAATAAAATTATCCTTTATTTTTTTTATTTGAAAAATTAAATGGTAATGTATTTAATACTACAAAGGTATACTCTATCAGTTCATGTAAAATTAATTTTACTATTACTCAAAAATAAATTAATAAACAACAAAAATTGTTAACATAGTCATCTTGCCCTGGTCTCCCCTACTAATTGTTTTTATTTTGTTTTATTTTGAATTAACTAAGAGTAGGAAGGGTATTTGAACATGGAATGGAGATTAAAATGTTTTTGGTGGCGCCCTCTATCGACATGAAATGGGATGATAGGTGTTTAAAATAGGTTTTCTTGAAAAGATTTCACTGGGGTTTGAACCCGGATCAAAATAGTTTCTTGATGACTTGATATTTTGTTGTAGGTTTAACTGATCAAGTCAAGAAACTATAACTGTATGTCGAGATTTTAAATGTCTAAAGAGAGGTATCGTGCGAGTGACGTATCATTTGTTAAAAAAGCATGGAAAACACAATATATTATTACTGTATTTGGATGAACCTTACTGATAAAATACTTTTTCATTTTTTTTTAAGTTTGTAAATAATGTGCCTTAATTAAATAATATGTATGTGACGTGCTTCTCATCCTCCCAAGTGAATAAAGTTGAGTAGTACGAATCCTGCTCTAAGAATTTATTTAGTTTCGGATTCGAAAATATTATTGGCTTTTGAAAGAATGGCAACAGTGTGGATGTAAAGTTTAACATAACATTGTTAGTAACGCCACTGCTTCTGATCCTCCTAGTCGAGTGGAGTTTAGTAGTAGGAATCCTGCTGTAAGAATTAATTTTTAATGTGTTTATTATTAAAATTCCGAATTTTTACAAGTTAGTTTTGCGAGTGGCAACAGTTTTAATTAAGGATTCGAAAATATTATTGGGAGATTTTTAAAATAGGTTTTCTTTGAAAGTTTTAGCTTGTATTCGATCCCATGACAAACTGATCTAATGCTTTGATAATTTAGGATATGTTTAACTGTTCAAGCTATGAGATCATGGTGGTTAGACGAGATTTAAGATATTTGGGAAATGGAATCACATGATTTTTAATTCTGTCTGTTCAGTTTAAATTATATTGTGAAATGAGGGTTTATTTTTGAAAGATAATTTTAACTTTTTATGATTATCTTGTAACAAAATGCTTTCATTAAAGTGCATTTTCGATAATTTTAGAGTTATAAACTACATTTTTGACTACTTTGTGAAATTTTCGCCTGTTTGGAAAAAAAGCACAGGAAAAACAGAAAAAAATTAAAAGTATTAAAAAATAATGACAATTGTTCAAAAAATAATACCCACTGTTAAAAAATAATAAAGATTGACTTTATACATCCAACATTTAAAAAAAAAGATAATCGAATATAGTTTTTTCTAACGTGACTTATTTGAATTATTCACTTTTTTTCTAGTTAGTGTATAACACATAAGTGATTCGACCAGTGAAATATTATTTATAAAAGCACTAAATACGAGAAAAATAAGAATTTTTTTACTTACAAATGTATGAACTTCTGATACACATAAGTAATTCGACCAATAAAACAATATTTATAAAAACACTAAATACGAGAATAAAGAATTTTTCACTTACAAATGTGTGAACTTCTGATATGTAACCCTTTCTGAATCATTATGCAAGAATTAACTGACTATTGAACTTATAACAGGGTGTGATAAAATAATCACGTGACTTTTTAAACCAATAAAATGTTAATATTTTTAAACGAGTGCCCTCTATCATTTTATAAATTTCCACGAAACGAGTTAATATCATTACACTGTACCCTGTCATCGTCCTGAAAGATTGCGTTTTTCGTTTAAGTTAGTTTATATTTAAGTGATTATGGAACGATCCATGCATTCTGCTTTGTTAACTGTTAATGATATGTCTAACGCGAAGAGTCAACCTTCATCACCAGGATTAAATGACCAAGACATGGAATTTTCAATGAAACCTAAAGAAGGACCCGTTTCGAATTGTGGAGTGAAAGCCACCTCATCAGGACTAAAGAAACAGAAATTATCCTTTGTGTGTTCTTCTTGCAAAAAAGCTTTTCCTCGAAACATTAACTTAACGTCTCACATGAAATGTCATCTGGAGAAAATACCTTTTGTGTGTGTAATCTGTGAAAAAACATTTGTTAGAAAGGCTCATTTATTAAATATATGAAGATTCATTCCAAGACCACTGTAATTTATAATTGTAATCTGTGTGGAGAAGTCTTTCCACAAAAGAGTGATTTATTAAAACATAGGAAATTTTATAACACTCCCAAGCCAAAACAAAGGAAAAGTAGACATTTAACCAGTCACTGAAAATGTGACGATTGTTCTAAAACATGTAATAACAGATCTGACTTAGTGAAACATAGAAAAATTCATCTTTCACCTAAAGAACTTATCACATCTGATCGACTTTCATTGGAAAACAGTTCGAAATATGAAATTTCAGACATCAGTCAGTTTAGAAAAATATTTAAGTTTTTCGATGTTTTTACTCTTGCTTATTGGAATTTAGGTGCGGAAATGATCGTTGAAGTACAAATGAATAAGAACTATGAGCTGTATGTGTCACATACAGAAATATGAAGAATTTGAAAAGAACGGTAGTGAACCTATCCTCACAAATGAAGGAATTACATTATCATGTGCAACATTCGATAAATTTGAATCAAGATTAGATAAATTTAATTTTGTTTCTGAAAAAGATACATTCGTCTGTAATTATTACTTACTAATTTCTTATGTAAATAAGAAATCATGCATAATGCAAAAACTATTCAAATCGAAAAAGTTTAGGTTTTGTTTGAAGTCTGATTTTTTACTGCTTACAAAAGATCAATTTCCCCAACTAGTGAAAAATCGCTTTAAAATTACCGAATGTCTGATTGAGACTCTTTTAACTAAGCTTATCCCTGTTTCTGTTTTAGAAAACTTAAAGAAATGTCAATGCTCCCACTTCACGATCGAAGAGACTTTTAACTATTTCTTAACATGTTTCGATGACGAGTTACAGTCATCCGTTTCTCGCGTGTTTAATTGCTATCGATGTTCAATCGGAGAATCAATTAATACGAAACACGAGTGTGATCGTTATAATTTGCGTAGGCAATATAATTGGTGTAGTGACAGTGCACTGCTAAATTTCAACGTGACGGAATTTGTAAAAAAAATCTGTTCAAGCAATGTTCATGTAATTATACTCATTTATTTTTTGAAACTATGAATATGGACTTTTATAATAACCATTTAGACAATTTATTTATAAATTAACATAGAAATGTATTTATTTAATAAATATGTGTTTTTATATCACATGTCTGTTTTTATATATATATATATTACTTGTATATGAAATCAATCTTTGAAGTTTTATTTTCTAGAAAAAAGTAAAAATATATTTATGAGTGGGCAAATTTTTAATTATAGTCTATAAGGTTAACCCTTTTTGGTTAAATGAAATATCTTTTCAAGAAAAAAATGATTATTTTTATTTAAATAGGTATTAATCTTCTTTATTGATAAGAAAGTTTAATCTTTCTCTCCGTTTAAACAATGATATTCCATGTTTTGGAATTTTTCTCCCACAGTTAACATTACAGTTTTTAACCTAGTTAAGAAAATGTTTAACTTATACCGTCGCTGTGTTTATCCTAGATAAGTAAACATTTTATCTTTAACTTATATGTAATTTAAATGATTAACTATATCTGTGACTGCTTTTAACCTAGATAAGTAATTCAAATTTCATAAATCATCTCATTAATTTTATTACAATCATTGTATATTGTCTAAATAGTATTTAATAAAAATACTTAATTGGGAATTTTTTTTTATTTTAATAATTAAACATGCTATCTTCCTCCGTATCTTCCTCCTAAATAACTCATTATAAAATTCCCAAAATAATAAAACTATGGAAAATCATTGAAATTAGTTTTACAAATACCTTCAATACAGCTGAGTTGCTGACATCTCAAGATCAATTAATACTCTTAGCAAAGTAATCCAAATTGGTATCTGGGAAATGGTGCATAATTTTGCAAGATTATTAATGAAATTCAATTAAGAAATTAATCCTTTATTAGCGTAATGCGGAAATTTAAAGATGATTAAATCTGCATAAGCTTCTTCTTAAAATTAATATTTGAATTCTTCATAACTATAGAATAAAGTATTAACCTTGAAATTTATCTTAATTAAATAGCATTTTTACATAAGCTAATAGAATCAAGCATCTAGCTGTTAGAATTATTCTCCCCTCCATAACGAACAGAATTTGAAAAGACACATGTTACATCTTTTAAAGATCAAGTAATCATCGTCGACGTACCAGAAGCAGCCAACCAAATGCGACCGACTGGACACCGATGGACAGCCCATAATTGGGAGGGGCCACTAGACAATCACACACATTTTCTTTATTTTTTTCTTAATTTTTTTAGCTCACAGGCTATCAAAGCCTGAGAGCTTATGTGCCCGCCCGTTCTGTATGTATGTATGTATGTACGTATGTACGTACGTAACGCGATAACTCTTGACAGAAATAACCGTTTTGCTTCCAATTTTGTTTATAAGTTCCTTGTGATAAGGCTCTTCCCTGATTAGTTTTGGGGATTGATTGGTTAACTATAAAGGGGAGAACGGGGGGGGGGCTAACCCCCCTTAATTAAGATAAATGGTTTTTTCATGCAGAATTGTCCAATTTTCTTCAAATTTTGTATATAGGTTCATTGTGATAAGGTTCTTTCCTGATTAGTTTTGGGGGTTCATAGGTTAAGTATAAAGGGGCTAACGGGGGGGGGGGGGAATCCTCACCCTTAATTTAGATAAATGAATTTTTCATGCAGAGTTATCCGATTTTCTTCCAATTTTATTTATAGGTTCCTTGTGATAAGCGCTTCCCTGATTAGTTTTGGGGATTGATTGGTTAATTATAAAGGGGGGGAGGAACGGGGGGCTAACCCCCCTTAATTTGGATAAATGGTTTTTTCATGCAGAATTATCCAATTTTCTTCAAATTTTGTATATAGGTTCATTGTGATAAGGTTCTTTCCTGATTAGTTTTGGGGGTTCATAGGTTAAGTATAAAGGGGATAACGGGGGGATTAATCCTCCCCCCTTATTTTAGATAAATGATTTTTTTTCATGCAGTGTTATCCGATTTTCTTCAAACTTTCTATATGGGCTCATTGTGGTAAGGGGCTTCCCTGATTAGTTTTGGGGGTTCATTGGTGAAGTGTAAAGGAGGGAAACGGGGGCTACCCCCCCCTTAATTTTGATAAATGGGTTTTTCATGCAGAATTATCCAATTTACTCCAAATTTTGTATATAGGCTCATTGTGGTAAGGCACTTCCCTGATTAGTTTTGGGGGTTCACTGGTAAAGTTTAAAGGGGGGAACGGGGGGACTAACCCCCCTTGATATAGATAAATGGGTTTTTTAAGCAGAATTATCCGATTTTCTTCAAATTTTATATATATGTTCATTGTGATAAGGCGCTTCTCTGATTAATTTTGGGGGTTCTTTGGTTAAGTATAAAGGGGGGACGGGGGCTAAACCCCCCTTAATTTAGATAAATGGATTTTTCATGCAGAATTATCCGATTTTTTCAAATTTTGTATATAGGTTCATTGTGGTAAGGCGCTTCTTCGATTAGTTTTATGGGTTCATTGGTTAATTATAAGAAGGAGAAACGGGGGATGGTTCCCCCCTCTTAATATATTGTCGATTTCTTCATTTTTCGAGGGCTTATTTCAAATTCTTTGAAATAAGAATATAATTTACAGTTAGTGTGAATAGCCTGTGAGCTCAATGCCGTCAGTTTAACTGGGCAGTTTTCTTTTTTTATTAATATATAGGATGATTTAAAATAACGTGGCCAAAATGAAAGGGCAAAGCAGGCATACAAAAAGAATCAAAAATCACATAGAAACATGGGGTCGCAACAGTCATCAAGTGCCGCTAGAGGGCGTTTACATGAAACCAAGAGCTGAGCAATTGAAGACGTCTTCATTTGAGCCGTGGATGCCTTAAGAGTAACATGGCTAGTTACACGCACCACGAAATGGCTTAAATGCATTTGATTTATGGCGCTACTAACTGCAACGGACGAGAAGCTGTGAGAATGTAATGTTAACGATATCCTCATAGACGGGTGCCTTGAAAGTCACTATTTGACACTGCGCATCGACGATTGTGTGTCTTTTTACGTGCACAAGCCGGATGCTGGTCGTCGAAGTACAACTCGAACAATTCCTACAGAAGAAGGCGTCCTTCAAGAAGTAGAATGTAATCCTTTCACAAGAAAGTGCGCCAGTTCATGCAGTGTCGATGTAATGCGTGTCTCCAGGCGTCTGGAAAAAACTTTGAGAATCTCCTATAAGTAGTATTGGTCGTAAATGTGTAAAATGTGTAGAAATACAGTATAAATAAAATGATGTGGAATGATTTCTGTTTATTCTTCTTTTTTGTTTATTCTTCTTGTATTACATATAATTTGCAACCCCCTCTAGTGGCCCAGAAGGGATTTGGGACCACTTGTTCAAATGTGAATTTTAATCATTTTTGCATGCCTGCTTTGCCCTTTCATTTTGGCCACGTTATTTTGAATCACCCTGTATATTAAAAAAATAAAGAAAAATAATAAAGAAAATGTCATCCTAAAGAAAATGTGTGTTATTGTCTAGTGATCCCTCCCAATTATGGGCTGTCCATCGGTGTCCAGTGGGTCGCAGTTGGTTGGCTGCTTCTGGTGCGACTTATCGTACGTCGATGATCTTATCATTGGCCTGTGTATTTAGTGCTTTCTTAAATTTGTCTGTATGCTGATTTTCCTGACGCCATTGCTGTCTGCTAAAATCTTGTTCCCATTAGCTGTGACACTTAACATCTGGATAAGTGCTTTTGGTAATAAAACTTCTTCAAGATAACTGACAACTTCCAATAAATCCCGCTGAGACTCATTGTGCTAACTTTTCAAAAATACACTTGTTGAAGCTGTAAAATCTCCAAGTTCCTGAGATCCTTAGCCACATACGAAGTGCTGTGATGAAAAAGAAAACAATTAATACAAAATTGTAAATACATAAAATAATAAGAAATTAATCAAATAAGTAGTATATTCGGAGAGTATATTTCAAACCCAATGCAAAGATATATCATTGTTCTACGTTGATTAGAACTTATATTGTCCTTTTAAATCGTAGTAATAATTTAATATTCGTGATTTAAAAATACTTCAGAATTTTATTAAATAAAATGCTGTTGTGATGGATTATCGATTATCATTCCATCACGTCTACAATTGAAGATAAAACAGTCTTTCACATCGAAAAGATTAGGGTGATAGACGTAATTTTTTTTCTGTTAAGGAAACCATAACATTAGTCGTAGATATTTGCCCTCGTTTCTTTCAGTAGTATGTACTACTACGCTTAGTGTCAGTGAAAATGATTGAGCAGTTTTTCTAAATTAGTGACAAAAGTAAAAGTAGACAAAACGAAATATCCGCTAAAAGTCTGGCATAAAAAGTAACTTGATTTTTGTATGATAGACGGAGGATCTACACTTAAATAATTACAAAATTGAACACAATTATGTTAGTTAAAAAAGCAACTTCTTATAATAGTCCAGTCAAATTAGGCAGATTTGGAGTCATTATGGGACATAATTACGAAAGTTTTGAAACTTTGTAATATTGTTTGGGAAGGTCACCTAATGAACATACTAAAAGTCCTGATGGGTAGGGGGTGAGCGCGAGGGGAGGAGGTAAAAGAAGGTACCATTTTTCGTTTTTTGTTAATATATCGTAAGCTATAAGTCCTACGGAAAAATTGCTAGTACGAAAAATAAAGACAATTGAATTCTCTACAAAATAGGTTGAATACAATTTTCTCTAGAGGCCGTAGGTCACGAGATAATCGCCTTCAAAAATGAAGAAATTTGTGAAAAGTAACACCAGAGCCAGAGAGCGGGTCCACGGCACTTACATTACACCTACTTAGCCTAAACTTAAACGAACATTAATATAAGAATGGAAGCCTGAACAATAACTTTATCAAATGACATTTTTTGTTAACATAAAACATACAAAAAGGAAAAATGCGCAAAATATAATGATATAGGAATAAACAATATACTCAAGTCTTTGATTATTTTGATTAACCCGGGTTCAATAGGAAATTTCAAAAGATGTTGATTTATGTTCCATTTCCATTAGGACATTCTTCTCAACAGGTTGTGGACTGTTTGAGCAGTCTCCATGGCAGTAGTGGCAGGCAGCAGTGCATGTGATTCCTGTTTTTCTGCATCTACATTTGTTCCCACAACCGGTTGTACATTGGCAGAAGATGAGGTTTAGTACTGCCTCAGGGGCAACAGGATCGGTGGTTGTGATAGGCACTAACGTATGATCGAGCTTGCGTTTCCAACCCCAAACCTCAGGACACAGTTCATTACCCTGCCACAGCTGTATCTGATGAAAAATCCGGTATAAGTGTTGCATCGTTGCTCCTTCTGTGGGAGGCAGGAGGCTAATTCTGGTCACATGTTTGAAACGGACTTTGTGAAGGCATGAAACCTGTGTAAGTTGAGTGACGTTGCAGTATGTGGAGCTCCATACATATTCAAGAAGAACCACCTGCTGACGTGACGAGTTTGAGTCACCGAAGACTGAATTTACACTCTGTAATGATTTACGTCGCATCAACATTTTGCAGATAGCAACTTTCCCCTTCCTGTAACAAGATGATGTTATGTCACAGTCACAGCCAGAGAATGAATGAGCAAGTAGTATAATGTGTTTGAGGCTCTTTTGCTACTGTTGTTGTGTTGACAATACCTGAGTTACGACTTTCCCTTCGCCTGGTTTGTATAAGTATATATTTTTATCTGAAGGGGTTAAGGCTGTCAGAAGAACAAATATATCCACATCCTGTCCAACAACAGTAACGTTGTCATTCTCAATCAGTGCATCTCTGACAGTCTGAACAATCAGACTGTTGGCGTCATTAGGACTTTTCTGACATGAGCCTCCTTTGTTTAGTGGATAGAATGGGAATGAACTTGGTCTTATTGTTCTTATTTGAGAGAAACTGATTTTGGGGCACACTGATGAGAGTATGTTCTTTAAAATGTATGTCTACTGACGTTTTCACTGAGCACCTTCTATTTTGTTCAGCTACTTTGATACTGTTTAGTGTCAGTATATCCATCGAAAACAATTCTGCAGCTTTTTCCACAATAGTGTTCCTTAACGTACTTTATGTAAGTGTTGCAAATATTCTGTATTGTTGATCCCTTCTTCCACACCACCTTATGTAACAGGAAGCCACCATCCACAACTATTGTAGTTTAGGTTAAGTAAGTTAAATGTAAGTGCCGTTGACTCGCTCTCTGGCGCTGGTGTGACTTTTAGCAATTTTTTTGATTTTTGAATGCGATTATCTCGTTAACTGTGGACTCTAGAGAACTCTAGACTATAGAATAAAACTAGACTCTAGAATAAAACTGTACATAACCTATTTTGTAGAGAATTCAATTTTCTTCATCTTTTGCATTACCAATTTATCCGTAGGACTTATAGATTATGAGATATTAACAAAAAGCCGAAAAATGGTACCTTCTTTTACCCCCCCCTCGTGCTCACCCCCCCTCCATCAGGACCTTTTAGTATGTTCATTAGTAGATCCTCCCAAACAATATTACCACGTTTCAAAACTTTCGTAATTATGTCCAGGAAAAAAAATTAGGCTTAGATGCTTTACACTCACGCTAAAAAAAAAAAAAAAAAATTATCGGTTAAAAAAAAAGAAAAAAGTCGCCAAATTTAGGAGATTTTTTTCTTTAATGGCAACCTAGCCATTGTATTAAGTTATTCGTTTGGCGCAGTCTTGGAAATCGCGCCAAACAAACAGTCGCCAATCTTTTGTTTACATTTTAGCGTGATAGTAACACATCTGTTCCAAAAATTAATTTGACTGGACTATAAGTACTGTAAGAACAAATAAAGAAGAAATTCGGAATTCAAACCAAATTACATTGATGTGAATGTTTTAACGAATTAACGTATAGTCATATTGCGTATCAGTTTAGGTTTTCAAAGAAAAAAAAAGAGTACAAACACGTGGTCGTAATACACGTTAAGCACAAACGTATAAGTCAGAAACACTGACATGTGTTGTGTGTATAACCAGGAAGTGTATAGTCGGCAGGCAACAATGGGGTTAAATTGCATGAGAGTTACAACAGTGGAGTTAAAATGTATGACATTTACAACAATGGAGCTAATTTTCAATTAAAATTAAACAATCATAATGTTATCTCTAAGAAGAAAAGCGCAAATTTCAAATTTCATCCCTTAACCATGCGTTTTAGGGTCAAGCCGTGATCTATCCAACGAAATCGATTTTTGTCTGTCACTGAGTAATTATGGTGTCCAGTTTGATATTTGTGAGTACTATTTACGGTCGTAATCTTTATCGCAAAATTGGTACAATTTGCGATTATCCCCGACATGATCGGATGCTCCGACAAATATTTTCAAGTTTAAATGACTGTGATTAAAAATTTTTAATGCAATGTGTGCTCATAATTTTAGCAGAATTGTAATAAAAATTTAGAAGATTTTCAAGAGCGAGAATGATATGCTGAAGTGAGAAATTTTGTAAAAGTTAGAATTCAAAACTACTGATTTAAAATGCATCAGAGGAACAGCTTCACAGCTACAATCAAAAATGACCTCAAACTGAGTTTTGAAATGAGTTTGAACTCAGAAATTGAATTTTTCGTTGCTTGCGTAGCAGTATTTGATGGCTCCTGAAAATTTCAGCATCTTCTAGAATATTTTTCAAATAAATATTGTCTCTGGGACTTTTTGTAATCGAATACATGGACCCAATAGTCGTAACAGTATTGTCCCCGGGACATTGTCAGAGTAACATAGTAAGTGATCCCAGCAACTTATAATAAATCGTGGAGAGAGATACTATGTTTTCTTTGTAAATTCGCATATGCTTTTGCTTCATATATCTATGAGTACATTTATCAAGGAACAGAAATATAAGAAAATTAACTATAATTCTGTTTAGTTATGCTTAAAATTTATATATAGTGAATATATACACAAAATAAAAGCTTATTAATTGCCAATTAAATAAAATCTTTAAAAAAAAAATTATGAAATTTTATTAAAATTTTATAATTTGGAAGGCAGATTAAAAAGTAACATTTTTTGAAATATACTAATTAGTTCAGGACAGTTTTTATCGAACTGTTGTTGATAATTAAAATAATTTTTATTCGAATTACAATTTATTAATTTGTATACTGAAAATTAGTATTGAAAAACTCTCACAATTACTGCATTTTTTGCATTTTGTCACGCGGACTTATTTATATAAATATGTTAACATTATGTTTTTTCAAATAATTAAAATTAAAAAAGAATATTTTTAGCTAAAAGTTTGTTGTAATTCATTGAAGAAATCGCAATTTTCAAAACGTAATTACCCATAAAATATGTAATTAATTTTACTTTTTGTTTCATTTAAATTTTCATTTCATCATTAGCGGAAAAATGATTTTCCCTTTTTTCTTGATTTTATGTTACATTTTATCTAGCATGAGGAAAATTAATTTTTGCTCCTACGTAGTAATCCATAGATTATAAAAATTCGCTAAAGCTTACAAAATTTGACTTTTAATAGGATAAGAAAAACATGAACTATTTTAATCCATCTGAAAACGTTTATTTCTTTAAACTTCAAAACGTTATAAAAAAGAGCAATTTTTGTTATGTCTTAACCCCTTCGCGACGAGCGTCCTTTACAGAATTTTTAATTTTTCACCAGCGGTTTTTCAAAACAGAAATTTTCGCCTAATTGAATCGCACAAACGTTAACATTAAATAAGGCAAAGCTTACAGTAAAAATTAACTGGTGGGAATAATCGAGAATTCTGAGCATCTTATGCGTCACGTATACGTATCGCTGGTCCCCAAGGGGTTAAAATAAACAGTATCCACTAAATTGTAAACTGAATCGGGAAAAGCTGCTGAAATAAATCTAGACAGTTTTAATGAAATCACGTACTTAACACCAAGAACATGATGGCATGTAATTAAAATGTAACGATAATATTCAGGAAACCACATTTTTATTAAGAACTAATTCTGTCCGGATTTATAGAAACCTGAATAATCCATTAGATAGAAATATAGCAAGAATATATGTAATATGTTCCCCCCTGTTCAGCCACTATCTCAGACTAAATTATTACATAAATACATATAACAAAAAATAATAATTTTACTCAAGTCACTTAAAAGAGAATTGGTGTTGTTGATTGGGTTAACTTCAAAAGTTCAAAATATCTCTTTAAAAAGTTATTTTACGCAATATAACAATAATCCATTTAACCACTGTACGAAACTCTGTTAATTCATCATACCTGAGAGCGATCAATGTTGCTTGCTACACAAATTAAAGCACATGAAATTGCAAACCTCAAATAAAAATTAGCAGGATCTGTGAGCCCAATCAAATCTTTATTCTTAGAAGTCAATAAACTACCTTAGACGATGAGTAATTTAGCCCACCAACGGACCATTGTCACTTCCAGGAAACACATTTCTGAAAGGACTTCTAGACTTAGATTTTAAGTGAATATGTGCTCTGGTTATTTTATTAGAGTCTAGAAAAATTTAGCTAATCAAAAAAAATGTCCCATGTCTCTCGAATTTTCTGATATGAATGTGGCGAAAATTGTGGAAACATTTTAGAAAAGGTGTATTTTTGAAGTTTGTTGGTTCATAACGCCACTTTCTCTTTAATAAGATAATTTCATTGAAAATGTAATTCAAAAAATTTCGTGAAGGAATGTTTATTAGAACAGTAATTATAAAGACAAATGTGAAACATATCGAAAAAAATGAGATATACAATCATTATCACAATGTCGGTTAATACATTAGTTGGGTAACCTTTTTACTTTCAATTACGGCCCTACAACGCCTTACCATGGAGCGAATTAAGTCTTTTAGTTCACAATATGTTACAATGTTTTGGCGATATTGAATAATTGCTTCTATTAAACAGATTTTATTGCTAGGTTGTTTCTGTGAAACAAATTTTTTTAGTCGGCTCAATAAAGTTTCATTTCGGTCAATGTCTGGGCTATTCCCGGTCCAACACTAGAATATAATTATCGTGAAACTACTGTTTGCACACCCTATCAGTATGACATGGAGATGAATCATGTTGAAATATAAATGCTTCATTACCTTGGAAAAGATCACGTGCGGAAAGCAACAGTTGGAAGTAAAGTATATCATTTACGCATTTCTTGGCATTCAAATTCCCATTAATCATACAAATTCTGCCTACACCTTTAGACGTCTTACAACTCCATATCCTAACCGGATTCTTCACGGTGTGTGTAATGCAATTAGGATGTAAATCGTCTCCGATTCCTCTCCTTACGTATTTTATGCCATCACTACCAAACAAGGAGATTTTTTCAGACCAAATAAATTGCCCAATTGTTCCGCTGTCCAGTTAACTTGAGTCTTAGTCCCGTTTAATCTTTTCAAACTTTTCTGGAGAGATAAAAATGGCTGTTTTTGTGTAATTCTAGCATTTAACCAAATTCTTACAGTGTGCACTGAACAGTCCTTGCACTCAACATCACATTGGCTTGCACCATTTCATCTTGGATACATCCAGTTCATTTTCTTATGTCACCTATGTACAGACTCTTAATTCTTCTGTCATCACTTGCTGTTGTACACCTATTCCTGCATTTACCAGTATAGTTTTGTAGTGACATAGTTTTCTTATACTGTTTCGAAAATTAAGAAATGCCACCTTCAGTCGCATTTCCACCAATTTTCCTTCTTTTATCTCCATAACTGTAACCACTTAATAGTATTATTTTACATAGCTTTTTAGGTGACCGGCCAATTCTTTGGGCTATTTATTTAATTTTCTTGCGTTTTACACCCAACTCTAATATCAATCACATGAAGCGCAGACAAATGTCCTTCTCACAGTCCTCAAATGACCTCCAAAGCATGGCAACAACGGTTGAATCCTATTGTTGCCTGATTGGCCCACTTGCGAAACAGTATAACACCTGATTGGTTCTCTAAAAACTCATGCTCATTGGCTACATTCAAATAAAGGAAAACTACTTCCTGTTAATCTAAGCAAGTTGTGTTTATTTTTTCTTGTTGTTTTTCATTTGTCTATAAGTTTTAATTAAATACTAATAATTGAACAAAGTTTATTTCATTACATTCTTCATTAAATTGTCTTTTCACTGATATGTAATTTTATTGTATTACTTAAACAGAAAGTTATGAACCATCAAATCTCAAAAATGCACTTTTTCAGAAAAGTTTCCACTTTTTAGGTCACTACTGTATGACATTCTAAAGCTTTGTACCTTTTCTATCCAAGGAAGAATTTCAGTTCGTCTTCTTTTTTTTGGATAAAAATGTCAAAAAAGCAGTAGGTCTAATATTTTTTTACCTTAATGGTAAAGTTAACTAAATTGTTAACTATTGAATTGATACTTGAAGAATTTAAAAAGATTGATTAATTTTTGTTGATGTGATGAGATCTTGAATTTACGTATCACCCATAAAGTGACGTGTACTTTTAATTTTTAAAAAAAAAGTATTACGCTTTTTTTAGCGTTAACAATACAATACAATCTATGAATTTGAAAAAATATATATGTAAACTTACTTATGGGCGTTGGTGGTTAAAGAGCAGGCCACATTTCAAAACTCACCATTCATCTCAGGAAATTTTTCAATGTAAATAGTAACCCAATAACCACCTGTTGAAACTCTATTAGCATACTGCGCAAGCTTCTTTAAAATCCACATTCTACCTATCTAAAGCACACTTCGGAAACATAGAGATCTTGATTAAATTGTAATTCTGAATCATGCATCCATGGTTAGATATAAAACCAACAAGCGCACACGTCGAGTGTCTTTATAACTCAGGGTCTGCAACACATAATTTAATCATATTTAAAATATATGTAATGATGACAACATTCCCACAGGTGACTAAATATACACATTTTAAAAAAATAATAATAACAATAATAAAGCCAATATAACTAATATATGTTTCGTAAAAAAAATACCAATATGTTTCCATTTACAAGCGAGAAAATCCCTATGATGGGCTTGAACGGTATGAAAAATACCCATTCACGGCTTTTGAATCAGCCAACACAACGCCAAAGAAAGATAAAGATTTATCATAGAAACGCCAATGTGGCAAACAAAAATAAAATTAATTAATGGCTTTTAACGTAATAGAATTGGAATCAATGGAGAACTGGCGATTCAAATTTTTAATTTTAGTAGAGTTTTAATTGCGGAAAAATTACAAACGTAAGAGATATGTGAAACGTTCTGGAAATATGAAAATGTATAAACACAGAATTAAATTTATTTGGGGAAATAAAATAAGATAAATAAATATTCCATTATTTAAAACGTATTTTCACTATGTTAATTTTAGCTTCTAATTTTAAATAATGTTGTGGCATAAGCAACTTAAAATATTAAGTCGCTATGGCAATCATTTTATTTTGAGTTTATTTCTGGGTACTTAATTATCGTCTCTAAATTTGAAACCTCAAAAATGCCAAAGATGCTTCATCCTTTCAGTTAAAGTGGTATTTAGTTTTATTTATTTTAACACTTTGACTTCTTCCAACTGTGTTGATTACCAGCTCGTGCAGTCCCAATGCTTCAGCAAATAGCTTGGCATTCAACGTATTAAAATATATTTATGGAAAATAATTAGAAAACGAAACATTTCTCTAAGACTGTGAGATAAATATTTAACTATTAGTCACTAATGCTAAACTTTTTTTTTCAAATTGTGGATAAATTTCATAAATTCATAAATGATAACATTTCATATATTTATAAATTTATATTTCATATATGTATCATAACTTCATAAATATTGGATAACTCATAATGATTCATAAACATTAAAGTTTTTAATCTAAATGAAGTATTTAAAGGCACATTTTCTCTCTAATTTAGCTTGCACTGGAAAACAAAATAGACAAATTAATTTTAAAATTCAAATGTGGAAAAGGATTTTAAAGAAATTATTGGACAAAAGTGTTTAAACTAAACAATATAGTTATTTATTTCATTGCCTAGCAGTTTTCTTTTTTTTAAAATAAGACATTTTCCATCCAGAAATAATTCCATATATGATCGAAGAAAACTTTTAGCAATAACCATTAGCAATATATAATAATTTGTTTTCTGCCATTTTTAAAAATTATGTAATTTCGACGAGAATTCATCCTCTTACTTGATCCTAACTATTAAAGGAATTTTAATTTTGATTCCTGGTTTTATTTTTTTTATTATTATTTGTTTATAAAGAAATTTCCTCATAAGTTGATATTTTTTGTTAATTTTCCATAATCATGTTATCCGCCTGTTAACGTATTTTAAAGAACGAGTTAAGACGCATCAGAAAGATTTTTAATTGTTAACCTCGAATTAAATAAATTTTGACTTGAAATCACGCGGTTGCCACCATTTTTTAGGCTAATTTGTGCGGAGAATCTTGTTACTGAAGAATAATTATCTGCAAGAAAAATGATATTTGTTGGAATATTGCTAGTTGGCTAATTTTGAGAAATACCCGCTAAAATTCGATATTCACCAAAACTGAAAATGTACCATAATCAAGAAACACTTCAGGCTGACCCAGTTTAGCTGTCGTGTTTCCGAGCAAAAGTATTTGAAACCTTGTAATTACATTGTTTTGCGTCGTTGTTTTTTATTACTTTTTACAGTAAAAAAATTCCTGAGGTTACTAAAATGTTTTTAGTAAATTTGTATTCCACAGAATTTTTTAGTAAGCGGTATTATAAACCGGAATCTTTGCTAGCTGTTTTCTAGTAATTCTTACAAATTTTCTTGTAACTGAGTAAGAATACAAAAAAAATTTTAGTAATTGCAAGGAGCAATGAGAAAAACTAATATTTTTTAGTAGATCGACCCATTATTTTACAGCGCATGTAACCGCATTCACTTTATACCACGTTCTTGACCGTACCGCTTATATTTGCCCTCAGTCCTTTTATGAATACATACTATAAAAAAGTGCTTTATAATCCTGCAAACTGCGTGTCAATTCTATTTATGGGTTAAAATTAATAGAAATTAAATATATTTAAATTCTTAAACTGCAAAATTAAAGAGTATAGAGATTCTAAAATATTATTTTAAAGTTTTATACAAGTGGCTCTAATATTTTAAAAAATAGGTACTAAAACTTTTGGTAATCACTACATAGTATAAAACCAAGTCGCTTTTTCTGTCCCTATATCCCTATGTACGCTTAAATCTTTAAAACTACGCAACGGATTTTGATGCGGTTTTTTTTAATAGATAGAGTGATTCAAGAGGAAGGTTTATATGTATATCCATTAAATAGTGGAGAAATACTGTTATTTTTTAGGTTTTTAATGTGATGTCGTAAATAATTTCATTTTTTCCGCTTATACATTGCAAATGCAGGCTGAACCCTACAAGATTTATCAAAATAATGTACTAATTATTGTACGCATTAAAAAGGTCTACAGAAAACACAAAGTGATGAAGGTTTTCAAGGTTAACCCGAAGCAAAGCGAGGGAGGGCCGCTAGTATTTTTACATTTTAATGGTATTTGATCTCTTAAAGATCAAAACAGATGCACCATATTACAATACAATTGTCCAGCTTTCTTAAATTTCTCTTTTCTTTAATTTATTTCTATTATTTTAGTTAAATTGGATAACTTTCAACTGAAAAATTTAAATAGACAAAAAATTAAGTAAAAATGAAAATCCTTATTGTGAATTTTACATAATTCAATTTCTCTATCTATTAGAGGATCTATTTTTTTAAATTATATACATTTTGGCAAAAAAAAAAAAAACTAAATATTCCGCATTAGACGTTTTGTATTTAACTGCAATGTCAAAATTGTTTATTAAACGGATTGAATATCTCTAATTTTCAATACTTATGTAGGAATATTTTTGACATAGAAGCACTGACTTTTTATTTAACAAGTGTTTTAAGCATTACTAATTGAATCTTTTTGATATTTCAAATTCAATTTTAATGACATAGATTATTTAAATTTTTGCTTAAATCAATCCTGATTTTTAAAAAGTGCGTTTTTTGAAATTTATATTTTACTTCCTTGACGTTTAATCTTTAACAAATCAGTTTATTATGGAGAAAAACAAGAAAAATAAATAAATAAGAGGTAATATTTAAAAGGATGTGGATTACTTAAATGATATAAATAATATTCATTTTAGTATGAAAAATTGTGTTTTGCATTCTTATTAATTTCAAAATCATTTCAAATTTCTTTGAATGTCATTTGAGTTCAAATAATCATTTGATAAACCGATTTAAATTAGATTAATATATTTTTGTCCAATAATGAGAAGCAATTTGTGGCAATGCGTGGCAGTGTATTACTGCTTATTTTACTGTTTATTACTGTTAATTTTACTATATAATACTGGAAGCTGGGGTGCGAGTATTATACTGTAAAATCAACGTTTATTTATTATTATTATTATTGATTTTTTTTTCAGTGTAAGGTTGTGTCATAAAGTAAAATGCTGAAAAATATTTCAGGAGAAGAAAAACACTTTTAAAATTAAAATATAAAAGGATCAATAATCATTAATTAAAAAAAAAACGCAGAAGATTATAATTTACAATCATGTTAAATGTATGGAAAATTTATAAAAATGTATTTTGTTTATTTCTAAAACATTCTCAAAAATACTTTTTTTTAAATATTAACTATTAGTTATCATAACCTCATAAATCATTTTTCTTGGTTTAAAAGAGTGTACTTTTTAATAATGTGTGTTTTAAAAAGATCGCTCAAAATATATAGCAAAACTCTTTTGAACAAAAAATATTTTATACGAAATTGAAAGAGAGATGATCGTTATATATTTCACATTAATGCACATAAAAGTGAAGTGCTATTCAAGCCATTGTTGTTGCATTCAAATTTCGTTATAAAAAAGTACATTTGAGTTTCTATTTAATGAGCATAAAATACCACACACCAAGAAGTTTACACAATAAAACCTCTTGTTATATTCTTTCCGTACTTCTCGAATCACATGTATTTCACAGACTTTTGTCGCATAGGAGAATTTTCACAACTTTAACACGCATTTGGTTATGACAACTACATAAAAAAAACTTCTACAGTGTTTCAGTTTTCGCCTGAAAGAATAAATAAAGTTTATGTTTGAATATAAGCTTTTTGTTCACAATAAAAGTATTCCACTTTTCAAACAGGAATTTGTTCCGAAAAATATTATATATTTTTATTTTTGGAAACCTTACTTAAATAACTATTTTATACATTGGAAAAAAAGTTTGTTGATTTTACGGTATAATACTGGCAGCTGGGATGCCAGTCTTATACTGTAAAATCAAAATTTTTTTTTTTTTTTTTGCAGTGTGTTCGACAATTATCATAAGAATAAAATTGTTTCAATTTTTATCAGTAATATACAGAGTGTCTTTCCCTGATTACAAAATGTATTCCTATGCGTCATATATAAGATACACATATGTGAGACTTGTGCCAATATGTTGGAAAACTATTACAAGTTTTTTTGTTGCAGGTTTCTGTAATGTGGCTGTAGTGCACTGTTAAAAATTTGCAGCAAACTGTCCAGTCATTTGACCGTTTTTGTAGAAAACTGTTACATAACCGTAATGTAACTATATTATGACCATAAAATGGGCAATAATACGGTCAGAATATAGTTCTATTACGGTTTTGTAACTGTTTTATACAAAAACGGTCAAATGACTAGACAGTTTGCTGCAAATTTTTCCAGAAAATTGGAAGAGTCCAGAAAATTGGAAATGTTCACAAATCCCGAAATCAATAGTCAATGTCACATTAGGTATCTATGTAATGACTGTGGTTATCCATTGTTGCAGTGTTGCAAGTTCTGATACTGGATTTCTGGGGCCATTGACATAACCCCCTTAGAAAAATTATAAAGGGGGATTACGTCTGGAGAACTTGCAGACCAAGCTGTCTGTCTATCACGACCGATCCATCTTCCAGTCACGTTACGGGAAAGTGCAAGAAAAAACTTCGTTAGTTTTCCAACATTTTGACACCAGTTTCATATCCCTATCTTATATCTAGCAGATATGAATAAATTTTGTAATCAGGGAAAACTTTTCGGAAACTCTGTACATTACTTTCCTTTTACCTAAATCTAAAAACCGTTTTGTGTTACAAATGTTTACGTCTACAGTGTACGTAATATGTATAGCTTTAAGATATGTATAGGACATTTAAAAGTGATAAAACTGAGTTTCGGGAAATTTAAAAGTCGAGAAAAAATGTATTTTTAGCTCACAGGCTATCAAAGCCTGAGAGCTTATGTGCCCGCCCGTTCTGTATGTATGTATGTATGTATGTATGTATGTATGTACGTATGTACGTACGTAACGCGATAACTCTTGACAGAAATAACCGTTTTGCTTCCAATTTTGTTTATAGGTTCCTTGTGATAAGGCGCTTCCCTGATTAGTTTTGGGGATTGATTGTTTAACTATAAAGGGGGGAACGGGGGGGCTAACCCCCCCTTAATTAAGATAAATGGTTTTTTCATGCAGAATTGTCTAATTTTCTTCAAATTTTGTATATAGGTTCATTGCGATAAGGTTCTTTCCTGATTAGTTTTGGGGGTTCATAGGTTAAGTATAAAGGGGCTAACGGGGGGGGGGGAATCCTCCCCCTTAATTTAGATAAATGAATTTTTCATGCAGAGTTATCCGATTTTCTTCCACTTTTGTTTATAGGTTCCTTGTGATAAGGCGCTTCCCTGATTAGTTTTGGGGATTGATTGGTTAACTATAAAGGGGGGGGAACGGGGGGCTAACCCCCCTTAATTTGGATAAATGGGTTTTTCATGCAGAATTATCCAATTTTCTTCAAATTTTGTATATAGTTTCATTGTGATAAGGTTCTTTCCTGATTAGTTTTGGGGGTTTATAAGTTAAGTATAAAGGGGGTAACGGGGGGGGTTAATCCTCCCCCCTTATTTTAGATAAAAAATTTTTTCATGCAGAGTTATCCGATTTTCTTCAAATTTTGTATATAGGTTCATTGTGATAAGGTTCTTTCCTGATTAGTTTTGGGTGTTCATAGGTTAAGTATAAAGGGGGTAACGGGGGGGGTTAATCCTCCCCCTTATTTTAGATAAATCATTTTTTTCATGTAGAGTTATCCGATTTTCTTCAAACTTTCTATATGGGCTCATTGTGGTAAGGGGCTTCCCTGATTAGTTTTGGGGGCTCATTGGTGAAGTGTAAAGGAGGGAAACGGGGGCTACCCCCACCCCTTAATTTTGATAAATGGGTTTTTTATGCAGAATTATCCAATTTACTCCAAATTTTGTATATAGGCTCATTGTGGTAAGGCACTTCCCTGATTAGTTTTGGGGGTTCACTGGTAAAGTATAAAGGGGGGAACGGGGGGGACTAACCCCCCTTGATATAGATAAATGGGTTTTTTAAGCAGAATTATCCGATTTTCTTCAAATTTTATATATATGTTCATTGTGATAAGGCGCTTCTCTGATTAGTTTTGGGGGTTCTTTGGTTAAGTATAAAGGGGGGACGGGGGCTAACCCCCCCCCCCCCTTAATTTAGATAAATGGATTTTTCATGCAGAATTATCCGATTTTTTCAAATTTTGTATATAGGTTCATTGTGGTAAGGCGCTTCTCTGATTAGTTTTATGGGTTCATTGGTTAATTATAAGAAGGAGAAAGGGGGGATGGTTGCCCCCTCTTAATATATTGTCGATTTCTTCATTTTTCGAGGGCTTATTTCAAATTCTTTGAAATAAGAATATAATTTACAGTTAGTGTGAATAGCCTGTGAGCTCAATGCCGTCAGTTTCACTGGGCAGTTTTCTTTTATCTTTTTTAAATCATACAGACAGTAGTAGGAGTCCGCTGGAGATGACTTTATGAAAGAAGGTTTTTTTCACATTTACACCATAGTATCAGTTTTTAGTTGCTTAATTTTTACATAATTCTATTAGCAATTTAAAATCTCAGATTTTTAAGAATAAAAATAGGATTTATTAGGAACTAATTACAACATAACACAATGTGACAGTAAAGAAGCTGGGAAATAGAAGGTTCCGGAAATAAATTCTTAACACTTCAGAAGTACTTAAAATAAAACAGTGCTTGTAAGTGCCTTTGAAGTGTTTTGAGTCTTTTTTTTATTTTTTCAACAATAGTGGAAGCCTGGTTTTAATTTTTAGCACTTTCCAACCTAGTTGAAAAGTGCTTATGACTTCGGTTTGTCTGGCCGTCTGCCGTCTGTCCGTGCTCTAACTCCCGTAAATATGCTCGGACTGCTCTGCAATTTTTATATGTTATTGTCGTTATCTATAGCATGTTCCCTATTTCAACGGAAGTGTGTAGCACTTATAGTTTTTTTACAGGGACACTCAAAAGAATTCCGTTACATTGCGGTCTATAGGGAAAAATCATTTGCGGTTTATTTAAATAATGTTTCACTATTTTAAACGCATTGAAATTTATATATATCACTAAGGTGCATTAGAAGAAGCTTAATATGGAACAGGGTGTGCATAGCACTTATAGTTACTTTACAGGGACAGTAAAAATAATTCCGTTACATTACGTCTAGGGAGAAAAATCGTCTGCGGTTTATTTAAATAATGTTTCACTATTTTAAACGCATTGAAATTTATATAGATCACTAAGGTGCATTACAAGAGACTTACTACGGAATATTGTGTGTATAGCAGTCATCGTTCATTTACAGGGACACGCAAAAGAATTATCTACTGTCTGTTAACAATAATTCCTGGAAGTGCGTTTTAAGTTACTGAACGCGATTTTAATGTTAACTTGCTTTTTGTCTATTACGTGATGTGTATAAATTCTGTAGATCCTATACAGGGCAGCACAAAAGTTCGCGAACACATTTCTGTTTATTGACAAACTCCAGACGGAGAATTTTAAACTGTGCTACGCGTTTCCTAACTGAACTAAAATTTAGCATCCTATGTAGTATATATACAAATCTATAGATCCCATACAGGGCTGAATAAAAGTATTCGGATATTTTTCAGAATATTGTATATGTTGGAAATTCCTGAAATTATGTTTTTAAATATGTTATGCGTTTTCCAAATTGTTTACTTAGAAGTTATCTTTTAGCTTATTAAACGGTATGACTTCTAAAATTATTTTGGAAGCGTTGGAAAGTGCTACATAATCTATGCTTGACGCATGATTTTTCGTTCTTGTTTTTTGTTGGACTAGGTGTCAAAAATATACAATTCGAGAAAATGAAATTGCAAAAGCAGATAAACTAATTAAAATTTACAACCTGAAATAAATGTAAACACATACTTACTTTATTAGATGATTAAATCTTACTTTAACTATTTAATGGTTCGTTGACTTTTCTTGGGGCTAAACAATAATTTCATGTGCGGCTTTCTTATTATTGACAATTTTGCAATGTTGATAACTTTTTTAATTATTTTCTTGGATTTTATGTATAGTAGTTAAAATTCAGATTTATCGTTCTGATGTCACACTTAATCTTTATCATAAATAGTCTAGAATGGAGAAATGTCTTTTTTTTATATGTTTTTGAAATTTCGAAATAGTAGATATATTTATTAATTGAGCAAAAATTGAATATACACGAGGCTTTGAATTGAAATTTTTCATCTAAATACCGAATTTTTTCTTCTTTATTTTCAGTCTAAAAAAAGTATGTCTTGCTTCTCATATGCCACAAATACAGTAATTAGTGGTAATCCTGTCAGTGGTTAATATTTTTCTATATCATGTATGCTAATAGCTCCCGGTGCATGTAAAATCCGTCGTGGGTGCAGAGTCCTTTAAGTTCCCTTGGAATTACACCTCTGGAGGTGCCTAGTCAGGTGAAGGTCTCATCACCTGGTCAAGGTTCTAAATTACGAGACCAACTCGAGTAGCGATGGCATGACGTATGGTGTGCGATGCAGCGTGAAATTAGTAAATACCGTAGCATCTCACATCCACCCGGCATGACTTTTCTACACTGTGCAGTGCTGAACCGTCCCATCCGATATCAATTAGCAACCGGCCAACTTAGAAAAAGCAACTTAGGTAACAAGACGCACTGAAGCCCCATCGGCCTTTAGATTTATCAAACAGATATTCCCCATGCGGAGATCAGGCGAATCCTCGCCCCGTTGCCATGCATCAACCCGTTAAGCTGGGAAAAAGACCGGCAGGTAGGGGCCTGGTCAGCGGTCTAAAAAAAATTATTTTAAGTTAAATGAGTAACATTAAAATTCTCAAGTAGTTTTGCACTTTGTTTTATATTTTTACAATTCTTTTTACATATTTAAAAAAAATAGTTCTACTAGTTTTGCGAATTATCATCGTAAATTTGTAAATCTCTTACGATTAGGAAATACTTTGTGAAACAAATTTCTTCATAATAAAGTATCTTATATTAAAACTCTTTTTTCTTCATAGTGAGAAAATTCGGTTATTCCAATATATTATTCATATTATTATTTTTTTATGTACGCCAATCTTTAAAAACAAATGGTTACAAATGTTAAATCTTTAAAGTTTCCCCGGCATTCGCTTTTGAAACGTAAACTTCAGTTCTTAAAGTTCATTCGGAAATAGATCATGCTTCGATGGTCGATCTTAATCTCAGGAGTTGTTTCACGAAAAGAATTTAGTTGAAACAAAGTATACATTTGCCTGAATATTCCTTCTTTTTTATAAAAAGATATCTAAAAGAATCTTTCATTCGATCAAACTTTCTTGTTCGTTAAATTAGAGAAGACTATCAATTCGGAATAAGTAACAGTTTTAGAAATTTTTCGTGCAGTGTTAATTTAGTTTAAATAATAGTATCCGTTAAAATAACATTAAGGGAATGCAACACTATACAGTGATGGCCAAAAGTGTGGACATTTTTTGAAAGTTTCATGTTTTTCAACTTTGTGTGCTTGTAGAATATATTAATTTTCACTTAAATAAACGTTTATATATCAAATTGAAGGTAATTTAATGTAGAATTTAATAATAAAAACAGTATTACAATATCTGTATTACAAAATAAGTTATTCTCATTTTAGTAGAACAAACAAACACAAATCGTTTTGAATAAGGACGTGTTTTGTAATAAAAGCGAACTAACCAATCACAAACACTGTTCTGAGGACCAATCAAATGTCTGTAAATATAGTTTAGGTTATTTGGATGGTAAAAGAGTTATTGTTGTGGAAATATTTTGCGGAATGATGCATACTAGTACAATTAAATAGAGTATTGCTGTTTTTGAATATTTAAAATCCTTTTTTTTAATTAAACTAATTTTAAACAATGTCATCAACAAGAAGAACTAATTGGACATCTACAAAAAGAAGCCGAATTGTCATATTGAGAGAAAATGGCCTCTCTTATGCTGAAATTGCAAGACAATTTGGTGGTTCAGTGACTTGTTCTGGTGTACGAGAGTTCTGTTTACGTTATGAAAAAACGAAATCAGTGGAAAATAAGGCCAAATCAGGCCAAAAAAAATGCACAAGTGCTACTGCCGATAGAAAAATTAAACGGCTATGCCTTCAAGATAGAAAAATTTCATCAGATGCCATTAGATGTGAAATGAATGCATCGGGTATTGCAGTAAGTTCAAGAACAATAAGAAGAAGGTTTTCAGGATTTGGCCTACAAGCTAGAATTCCAAGGAAAAAACCATATTTAAATCAAAAGCAAAGCGAAAAACGAGTTAAGTGGGCAAAAGAACACATTAAATGGTCAGAAAATCAATGGAAGCAAGTAATCTAGAACGATGAGAGTAAAATATCGCTCTTTGGTAGGGATGGTAGAAAATACGTGAGACGTAGAGTAGGAGAAGCACTTCATCCTGATTGCATTGAAGCAACGACAAAAACCCCAACAAATGTCATGATTGGGCATGTATGTCTGCAGATGGTGTGGGCCGAATTCAAGTGATTGATGGCATCCTGAATGCCAAAAAATACATCGAAACTGTCCTGGGACCAAAATTGATACCTTCCATCAGGGATCTCTTCCCCCAACAACGCACCATTTATTTTTCAGCAGGATTCAGCTCCATGCCACACAGAAAAAGTATGCAAAGCATGGTTTCAAAATAAAGGCATAGATATATTACCATGGCCAGGAAACAGCCCTGATCTCAATCCAATTGAAAATTTGTGGCGACGTTTGAAAATTCTTGTACGAAAAAAACGTCCATCCAATAAAAGACAATTTATTGAAGCTATAATTGATTCTTGGCACTATGTGATTACGAAAGATGAACTCCAAACACTCGTTCACTTGATGAAAAGACGCTGTGAAGCTGTTAAAAAATAAGGGTTATCCTACTAAGTTTTGATTGTGTAAGTATCACTTTAAAAAAAATGTAAATCTAAGATAGATCTTACTTTTAGTTGCATAACTTTTTTTGTATTACAGATATTGTAATACTGTTTTTATTATTAAATTCTACATTAAATTACCTTCAATGTGATCTATAAATGTTTGTATTTAAGTGAAAATTAATATATTCTACAAGCACACAAAGTTGAAAAACATGAAACTTTCAAAAAATGTCCACACTTTTGGCCACCACTGTACAATCGAAATATAGTATAAATATACTAAATGGGAAAATTTTTAAATTTTACTCACAGCAAACGTAGTTATTTTAAAAAAAAAGAAAGAAAGAAAGAAAGAAAAAAAATAAAAATAAATAAAAACTTTTTTGTAAGCATTTAATGTCTATTTTGAAAATCACGCCTAATTTCATGACTGCAATTCAGGATTTTTCCCAAAAATGTCCATTACAGTACGATTATTTGGCGTGGGCACCAAACTCGATTAAGGAAATTTCACAGCTTTTTTTACGCTTGATAAAAAGCGCGAGTTAGTGAATTTATTTAAAAATATATAATTTTTGATCGGTTTCTTTTTTAACATATGATAAAAATAAATAAAAGTAAAGTATTATTTAACTTATATTTTTAGGATGTCAAAATACGTATATATCTAAACGTATAAACCTAATTTAATTAATGTGAAACTATGAATTGATTAAACTGTATTTTTTTAAATCTATATTACACTCTTTGTTTTTATTTATATTTTCTACGTTGTAGCGTAGTTTAATATTTCGTTTTTCGCAGTTTCTCAGTCTGTTGGCCAATTTTGGCCAGCGGGGTTTAGCGCATAATTAACTCCATAGTTGCTGCAACTCGTATACAATTGTAAACATAAAGAATATTTGGCGATTTATTACTAGTCGCCGGCTAACGTAAAAATGACTTAAAATTAATTTATTAATTTATAAGTAAATTTTAAAAATATTAAAATGTATAATCATCGGAAACGCACCTGTGAACATAATGTTTATTTTCTTCTATCTTTACAACAAGCAAGTATTGGATTCATGAAATTTTTCGACTTCCGGTTTTCGACGGATTTATACGTTTTCGAAGGTCCTGAGCACGATTTGACTGCTTTTAGGAAATGTCTGTCTGTGAGTCTGTGACTGTCTGTTTGTCTGTCTCTCTATATCTGACAAACATTGTGTGGGTCTCAAGAACTAATGCACGGAATTTAATAAAACTTTATATTGAGTTAGTCCTTGATATAAATTGGTGCTGATTAGTTTTTGGTGTAAATCGCTCAACAGGTGACGCTGTAATGCTACGGTGCAATGCTACTTTTTTTCATGATTTTCACGATAACTATATCTCAAGAAGTAATGCACGGGTTTTCATCAAATTTTAGATTCAATTAGACGTTGATATAAGTTGTTGTTCATTAGGTTTTGGTGTAAATCTCTCAACATGTGGCGCTGCTATGCTGCATTTATCAGTATTTTAACGATTTTAGCGATAGTCATATCTCAAGAAGTTATTCGCCGAATTTAATAAAAATTTAGATTCAATTAGACCGGCAATTGGTGCTGAAATTCGTTTTTAGTGTATGCGAAACCTGGGTGAGATAGAAGTTAGTTTTGGGATTGGCACATCCTACTAGTTAATATTCTAGCATAGCAGGAAGCTTTAGTGAGTTAAAAAGCGATTACAAAATTCCATCTTTACATACAAAAATGAAGTTGAATTAAATAAAAGATTGTAAAAGTACAATTAGTCAATGACAATAGAAAACAGCAGAAAATGAAAATGTGTTCGAACACGAGGGTGAATTTGAGTATCTGCTTTAGTAACTAGTTGCAAGGATTAAAGATTTTGAATACCAATATTACATAGAATTCTTCCACTTATATATAATCGCAGAATTTTGCGATTTAATAAGACGAATATTAAAATAATTCGTAAGTAATTTGGAACTGATGCAAGTTAATGTCAATCCTTAAGATGCAGACGTTAATAATTTACATTTATTTAGTCAAATATCTAATTGAATCTTATGAATACTTTATATATATTTAGTGCCTTACAAATACTTAATATGTTACAGTTAATTTAGTGCCATACAAATAATATATATATATATATATATATATATATTATTTGTAAGGCACTAAATTCCATTTCTGGCAAAAACAACACAAGTACAAAAGTTGTTTAAGGGATTTTTAGGTGCGTTCATAATTATATAAATATCTAGCACCTATAGTCGTCGTCTTGTCCGTTCATCTGTCCGTCTGTACACAAATAACAGCGCGAAAACTACCCAACCGAATGGTTTGAAATTTAATATATATGTATAATCGTTGCAGAATTTTGTCGAGTCATTTCAAAATTTATGAAAATCGAATCAAAACTTAAAAAGATATTAATAAAAGTTTTCTTCATTCTATTAAATCCTATCATACGTAATTAATTCAGTGATATCCCATGACAGGTAATGATTCTAGGTTGACCTGGTGATTACGTCCTATTTAAGATGGAGTCATATTATTTCCGTATTATTGAATTTAAAAACCGAATTTGTATACTAAAATTGTTTAATTATAGCAATGTATAATCTAAAAACAGTTTTTTGGATACATGTTTCCGGAGAAATAGATATTAAATGGAAAAAGAGTCTAAATATGGATTTCATGTTCTGAAATTTTCAAAGCTAGGCTTGAATTTCCCATTAGAATTTTCATTAAATGTCAACAAAAGATTAAAAGGTTGTCAACTTAAACTGTACTTATTTTATTGAGGAAATTAATCATATCATAATAACAGACGATATAATACATTTCACTGAAATAATAACGATGATATTTTTACATTGCCTTGTATTGGATATTTCCGCATAGTATAATTTTAATGTAACAGAATTGTAATTAATTTTTATTTTTGAAGTTGGTTATCCGACAGTGGATGCCTGAACATTCTTCATCGGTAATACGTTTAAAGTTGTTAGATTTTTGTCCGTTAGGTGGTGCTTCTGCATCGTTTCTGCTTGTGGTTGGTTGGAACGATGGTTGATGGTTAACCTAGTGATTTTTGTTTGTTTTTTAATTTGTGGACGGCTTGTTTTTAGCTTTTGAAACTTTAGAAGCAATGTAACAACTATTTCCTGAGTGTGACCATAGAAGTTGGTCGAAACGTTGATATTTTTAATTAAAATTTTAATGTATGTATAAGTTTTAAATTTGACATTTGTATACACCAATTAGTAAATTTGTGATATTTTATACTCACGTCTTTAATGTAGTACTGTTTAATGGTGTAATCGTCCAGCATTTATATTGTAATTAATTGTTTGTAAAAGTGTATTGAAACTTAATTTCATAAAATTAAATTAAAATCTATAATATCAAAATCTGCACATAAAATATATTTTATATTCATGCATTTTTGCATAAGAGTGCAATCTTTTGTATCAAGATATGAATATTTATAAAACTAGTTATAGTACGATCGCACCTCATTTGTCACGTATGACGTACAATTTCCACCTTGTTTTAATTTTAAATCTTATAAAATAAATAACTGATAAATAACTTACAAATATAAAAATTAAAAAATATATAGAGAATGAAGATTTTTTTTTTTTAATCTAGCATTTGCGTATAGCAAAATTTTTACTGATGCCTGAAAATTTTCCAATCTGTAACTTACGTAGTTTTTTTAAATGACTGATTTATTTGCTGTAAATAATTTTTTTAAAAGTTAAAAAATGCTATAATAGCAAAAAAATTTTGAAAAAAAAAAGAAAAAGAAAAAAAGGAAAAGAAAGAAATAGGAAAAAGAAAATTTTAACTTAAGAGTTAGTTTATTTCCTTTTTTTACAAAATTTTTCTTTGTAATTGATTACAAGAATACAAAGATTGTGAGCTATGCTTTTGCGTATGTCCGAATGATTCGTTGGAATATCAAAATAATTTAGCATGCCTATCACTACATTTTACTGAGTAAAAATGATTTTTTTCTCTATTATTTAGAAATATATTTCCCAAGTTATTCTTTTTATATAAACATATACCATTTATGAAACATTTTTTCTCCTGTAATAAACTTTTTTTTCTTATGCGACAAAATTCCGTTTGTTGATTTTTATGTCATTCTTTTTAACGGAAAACTACAAACTATAACTAAAAAAAAAAAAAATCTTTAAATTCTTCATGACCTTGCGTTTATAAAGCGACTCGCTGTTTAAATTTTACTGGGAAAATAGTATGCTTCGGTGGACGATTTCAGGAATTTTCCATGAAAAAGAGTTCAATGAAACAATGTGTGCAGTATTTCCTTTGACAGTAAAATGAGTTGAAGATATTTGCGTGAAAAACTGCCCATTCTCAGAAAAAGAAGTTTAAACAAAATGATTCTTTATTCTATGAAACTCTTTTGTTTCTTAAAAGTCAGAAAACTTCTGTTACTTTAAAATGAATATTTATAAAATTATTACAAACCGATAATCACTTTAAATAACTACTGTGAAGATTTCAATGGTTTTAAACTTATTTAAAGCTTTTTACATTGTTTTGCCTGTCTATGTTCTGAGATTTAAAAAAAAAAATCTTTATCAGCAAGAATAAAAAGATGTTATTTCAGCATAATCTTTCGTTCTAATCAGAAATACTTTTAATTTGTTAAAAGATTTTTATGTGAAGATACAAATATAATCTCCAAACCATAATCTGAAATAATTTCAAATAATAATAATAATTCAGGCATAGTTCAGAATAGTAAAAAAAAAATCTCTGAGATTTAATAAAATTTTTAAATAGTTTGAAACACGTTTAAAACTTTTTGTAGGAAAATTGTTCCAAGAATTCGAAAATTGATTACAGGACACAATTCAAAATGATATTAAGCTCAATATTGAAATTATAAAATAGAGAAGAAAATGCGATACAGTTTTGAAAATGGGAAAATTTCTAGAACTAAGCTATGCAAATAACGAAATTAGGATTGGAGTCTTACCTATAATCAGTTGGATTAATTCCTGTAAAATTCAAATAGAGAGCGGTTTTCGCAGCCACATATTAATCTAGAGATCCCTTTATAGCTTGTGGCTTGATTATCGAATGTGTCGTGCTCATCAATGTGCTAATTCATCACGCTAAACCCCAGACTGATTTGGGTATTTTCCTGAAAATGTAGAAAATGTCACAGGACATTTATTAAAGTAATTGCAATTAAAAAATAGGTCATAAAGGAAATGTGGCATGGTATAAACGAACAATGCATGTAAATAATTAAATAATACACTGCAAAAAAAGTGTTGATTTTACAGTATAATACTGACACCCTGCTGCCAGTATTATACCGTAAAATTAACAGTAATAAACAGTAAAATAAGCAGTAATACGCTGCCACGCATGCGCGATAGCGTATTACTGATTATTTTACTGTTTATTACTGTTAATGTTACGGTTTAATACTGGCAGCTGGGGTGTCAGTATTATACTGTAAAATCAACAATTTTTTTTTCAGTGTAATAAAATGTAATTTTTCATACGCTTCACAAAAAAAATTGTTATGCGCGGTAGCGTATTACTGCTTATTTTACTGTTTATTACTGTTAATTTAAGGTATAATACTGACAACTGGGATGCCAGTATAACCAATATGTACCGTAAAATCAACATATATATATATATATATATATATATATATATATATATATATATATATATATATATGTATATATATATATATAAAGAGAGAGAGAGAGAGAAATAATGTGTCCACAGAGCCTGCGTCCGAGATCTGACACAACCACAATTAGAACTACCATTTTTTTTTTATATTAGACGATTTTTCAGATAAATAGAGAAATACTTGATGAATTTTTCTGTAATTCTTTTTTCCTGAATATAATATAAATGTTTGATTTCATATTTTTAGTGAAGGTTTGGTTACAAGTTCGTTTTGGAAACCAACAACAAATTGAATAAACAAAATAATATTTGTGATCGCCCTGTAAGACAAAATGCTCGAAATGATCTATAACTGCAGCACATGGCTATGTGGGTCCTTGTGCAAGAATAGCACGCATATTCACGGAGATATAACGATTTTTTAAAAAAGTTACGAAATTTCCGCATGTTTCTTGTTTATAGCATGCAGGGTTTTCAACAAAAGGGTCTAACATGATAAGCATGATCATGTGGCCCCCAATTCTGAAACTATTCTGAAACTTGTGGTATGTTATCACTTTGAAATACGAGCACTTTTTATGCGTGCTTAGGCCCCCTATTGCAACGGGACATTGAGAAATAAAGAAAAATATTGTATACGAGAGGAATATTTTTTAAGTCTTGTTAATTAATTATGTTAGACAAATAAAACCAACGACTTTTCCATGATTAATTACGTCTATATCAAAAATTGATAGAAATTAATAATATAATTTGTTTCTATAGTTTTAATAGTTCGGAGATACAATCACTGAAAAAATATGTTATAGTAATTGCCGAGTACAATAAAATATATAACATTCATTTTAAAAAAAAAGGTGCAACAGTTAATAAATAAATTAAGTTGAATTTCCCGTTCCCCCTTTAGTACTATATAACAAATATCCCTCATTCTTGAGAGAAAGTATTTTCTTATCCAAATTATGTTTTTTGTGGAGTAGTCGAGCTAAATCTGTAATAATAAAGACAGAAGTTTGTCTGTCCGTGTGTATGTTTTGAAAAGAGAACTCTGTGAGCAGATTTTAGCTCCTGTGTCTGACGTTATGCACCTTGAAGTCAGCTTTTGGATTTTATTATAATTAGTCGAGATATTAAATAAAAACTATAATGAACATCGCAAAATGGTGAGCTTTTTTGTTCCGCCAATTGCGCCTGTGCCACTTCGAACTTTCCTTGGACCTTCACCAGACAGAAGCGAAGCGTGCACCTTTTTCTGGAACACATAAATAAAAAACGAGTATTACAATGTACATTAGGAAACTCCTGTATGATTGTAATGGAAAATACTTTAATTCTTTTTTAAATCAAAATACAACATTTAAGAAAAGTATTGAGCCACCCCCCTAATTCTTAAAATGTTTTTTAAAGTAATAGCGGTGAACAAATATTTAACTGTATACAACTATGGACTTCTTTTTCAAGTTATCACAGTTTGTAAAAAATAACAATAAACGAAAAACTCAACTTTTACTTAACCCTTCTAATTGAGAACTTAGTCTTCAGCAGCGAAAACAATGAAGAAACAATTTGTACGTTAAAAGAATTTGATAAAAAAAATATCTATTTTTTAATTTATATGTATTTTTTTCTAATTTTTAATGCAAGTTAAAATTAAAATAATAAAAAGTTACATATAAATTTTAAAAGAAGTTGTATATATACAATTTTATAATTATTTTCATTGCTAAAAATTTTAATTTCGTTTTTTTTTTTCCCCAGCAAATATATTCTAATTTTCATGATTTTTTATTAACTTGCATAACACAACAATCAAACTTCTAGAAAAACTAAGTAATTTATTTCTGTTTAGTATTTATTTTATAGAAGTTTAATATGCATATAGTTCAAGTGATATTTCTTGAAAAGCATTTGCAAAAAAAAAAAAAAAAAAAATCAGTAATTTTTAAACTGAATTTTAAAGTCTTCATAAATATTTTAAAGGGTTTTACGAATGAAATAACCATTCAACTGTACATATAGAAAATTCTTCAAATTAAATCCTAATAGTGGAATAAAATTGTTCAAAATACGAATGAAAAAATACAGAGATATAATAAGGATTTTCTTTATTATCCTTATTTGTTCTTGGAAAAAGAAATCCTAAAATCTTCGTCATGAATTAATACGATATTTGACAAATAATATAAATATATAGATAATACTTTTCATCTTTATTGAGATTTAACAGAAAATATAAAAATATAAAACATCATGAAGCAAAATTTTGTAAAGTAGTCAACATTTAAAAAACGATCATGTCTGCAGCATTATCCTTTAAAACAAATATTTATTCATATATTCGTATACACTCAGACAAAAAATTTTATCTGCAACAGATTTAAATTATGCATGTAATTCTATAGTTAAAGATACCAAGTTTTCTAGACAAAATTCAAAATAGTTTTCCTATTTTCAACAATTTTTACACGCGCAAACAAAATAATCCACATTTATTTTTTAACTTTACTTCTTATGAAAATATCTACGTTGAATTTGAAATGATTTTCTCCTTTGAAAAAAAGAAATCAGAACATTTATGGACATAAATATATATGTAAATCCTCATTTTATTTGTGAATCAAATATTTATAAAATATCGTGTGTTGTCAGTTTAAATAAAACAATGATCAAGCAATTTTTTATTATTATTATTGGTCGTAAATCACCCTTCTGAGACATTTATAATAAAATATTTAAAATCTATATGAAAATGGCAACAAGAAGACATTTATGCTGGCATAAAGAATTTAATTCATGTTTGAAAAAAAAAATAGTTTAGTTCAACATATTTTTAAGCAGCTGTCATTACAAAAAGTAAAAAGCCTTTCGGAGGAAAACAATTCCGAAAAATTTCGGTATTTTCACCGATTATTGCCACCAGACTTCAAACCTCCCTCTGTTGAAAAATGTTGATTTATATATATATCCATATATCTATATCTGCTCTTTGTCATGCATTAGTCCTCGTATTTTTTAATCAATTAGGGTGTAACTAAGCATGTATATTGGGCTTACCAAGATCTCGATCGAGTACGTTGGGCAACTTGGTCCGTCATCTTGTTTCAAAATAGCGGTCACTTAAAGATTTAAAACTCAAAAATATATACAAGAAAATTAGAAATCCAAATTTATTTTTGCTTAAATGTTAGGTCTTGATACAAGAATTCCTGAGCATTTTTTATTTTGCCTCTATCTGAAAATGCACTGCCAGATCTTTTAACGCAAACTAAATCATTTTCAGCGTGTTTCGAATAAAATAAACTTTTATAAGCATTTTTATGAAATATTCTATTTGCAGCATAAATATATTAATTACATATTTATATTTCTACAAGTGTCTAGTTTACGATAAAATGGTTATATATATATTTTTTTAATTGTATTTATTGGTATGGAAACTAATGCTTTGTATAACACTACAATGGATTTTTCGTCATCAAGAAACTTCTTACTCAAGCTGGAGATCACCCAAATTACTCAATTCAACTCTATGACGATGTATTGGCGTAAAGAATACAATACATCAATAGTTCGATTTATGACATACAATCAAATTAGATTATCTAAATTACGCAAACTTCTTAACAAGGCAAACCTAAAGTCATAAAACTGACTAGGTGTTGAATCTATTTACGGTGTTGAATCTAAAGGGTCCTCCAGTAAAGATGTCACATACCCAAAGGTATTGTTTTTATGGATCCGATTACAGGTAATTGCAATAGAATGTTAAGGACTAATCTATAACCAATGAAACCTTTTTATTTTAATTATGCACGCCCATGAAATTTGCATAGAGTGTTTACTTTTATTTTGTATGTGATTTTTAATATCATTGTAGTCCGATTCTTGTTCAGAGCAGCATTCAATTAGCAACATGCATTTAAGTTAGCAACTTGCAATTACAGTTTCTCTCAGAAGACTTACTATCAGAATGAGAGAAAATCTTATTTTGCATTTATGCATACGTTCACATTTAGATTTAAAGTCAATCGATGACGAACTGTTTAAGTTTGATCTTGCAAAAATCTCAATGAAATCATAATTTTTATAATGTCTTATTCCAAGTAATGATCCAGTGACAACAAATTACCAGGAACACCCCATCTTCACATAATAAAGTGAGAAGGTTTTTTTTTTTAATGTCAGGGTAAATACTTATTTATTTTTATTATGTTTATTTATATGCTAGTAATTTGACTTTGCATAGGAAATTAAAAATAACGAGCGCAGGAGCTCAGACATGATATGAAAACGATTGTGCTTTCTTTCCGCTTTGCTGTTATTAAGCATATTGTAAAAACACAATACATTTTCCTGTTTGCTATTGCTGCCATCATTATTATAACATGTCTTAAACAAATCAAATAAGAAAAAATAATAATCTAACCACCATTTTCACTATGTTTTCACAAATTATTCAACGCTTATAATATATGTTACATGATTTATCATAGAAACCTAAAAAGATGTGTTAGATCAAAATAAATAATGTCTAATGAAATGGGTAATTATGGGTGATCCTCTACATTCGCATACATTCCAGGAACTAATTACGTACGAAATTGAGAACCACTTGCATACAATAAAGAAAAACATATGATGAGCTTCAATCAAATTTATCAAATGAAATATTTGAACATTAGATTTTTTTTTCTATGTGAGTACGAGATTAACTGCTTCAATAGAAAAGACATCTTAAAATTTAACGACTTTATAAAAGTGTCATCTTCTTATTTATGCTCATTAAATGAAAGAAAAAAATCCTTTTAAACAAGTTACTCTGTCATTAAGCTTTTTTTTTTTTTCATTTTTTAAGTCTTGATTATGTTCTTCGCTCTCGAAAAATAAATTGAAGATTCTAATTCGTAAAACATTTCTCTTTTTTAAGCTAATTTATAAATTATTTTATTTCAAATTCATCCGATTTTAAATGATCTTTTTAATTTTCAAATTTCACCCAAAATTTGATTTGCGTTCTCTTTCTATGAGAAAACGAGGTTTATTAAATATATTATGAAATATTTCCAATAGATATAACGTAGAAAAGATTATAGAATGCTTAAATATTGAAACAAAATTAAAAACTCTCATTAAACATCTTGCTCATCTAAGACCAGAGCAGCAGAAAGGGTGGCCGGTTATCGATGTTGTCTATCATCGCTACCGATGTAACGGCCATCGGTAGAAGATAAAAAGGAAAACATTTCATGCAACAGCAAATAGAATTGCTGCGGCACTGCATAAGACTCAAATGAGGCTCCGAAGTTAACCCTTTCGGGTCCGAGTTCCTTTTTTTTTAATTTTGGGGAAAAATACTTTTACCTTAATAATATTAAAAGTAGCAATCCAAATCACAAAAATTATGATTTAGTGAAATTTAACAAATATGTCATTCATAAAATTCTAACAAATATAGTGTAGTTATTTTGTGTACTATTCTTACGACAATAGGCTAAGGAAGAATTTATGAATACGTTTGGAAAGTGCATCGTTATAACATGATTAAACAGACATGACAACTTTCTAGTACTTTTTATGTTTTATTACAAATAATTCGTTTGCATAAGTAAGCCCTCTTTTAAATTTAAAGAACGAAACATATGTTTGAAATAAAACAATCACCAACGGTGTAAAGAGAATAAAGTAATTTTTTATTTAATTTATTATTATTAAATGCTGAAGCATAGATAAAGTCATAATAATAAATGTATAGAAATATACTATCATTACCAGGGCTTGACAAATGCGGTCGCCAGGTCGCTACTGGCGACCAAGTTTTTCTATCTGGCCACTAAGTTATTTAATCTAGCGTTTTTATTATTATTATTATATTTTTTTCTAGAAAAATTGAGCTAAGATATGAACGCAAACGGCATTTTTTTCTCTTTTTTGCCATTTTTAATTTGGTAAAAATAAATTCAGCAAATGCAAATTTTAAAATAATAAAAACAGAATTATTCGACTGGTAAAGACAGGAAAATAGGAATTTTTTTTTCTGTTTCACTGTTTCATCGATGCCCTCCTCATCAGATATAGATTTTGTATCACTCCTATCCGGACATTCGGCAATCAGCATTCTCTCTCTCTCTTTTTCACAGATAAATAATTTTGATAAATCTCATTAGAAAACTGGGTTTATATTGTCTTTCTAAATATGTAACAATTCCAAACTATGGTAACTAATAATCCTAAATTATGCTTATAATTATTTTTTCTCAATTAATTCATGAACTTTTATTCAACTTTTATTTTTTGAAAATCAGTGCCAAGGGAAAGGGGGGGGGGGTAATGTTTTTTATTGGCGACTAGGATTTTTTGCTAGCTACCAGATAGTTATCAAATTTGTAAAGCCCTGATCATTACTATATGCTAATAATAACTAAAATATTTATTAAGACAGAATAATACAGAATGAAAATACATGTACTATTAATAAGCCGCCAGACCCAAACGGGTTATGCAATAAAAACATTGGTTTGAAAACGTTTTCTGACTAGCTCTTGCTTTTACTGACATCTCTAGCTTTCAGATTTCAAATTTGCTTGAAATTTTGATAACATATCACAGCACAAGATTTTTTTTTTCAGATATTAAAGTTTCCTCTCCATGTCTTTCAACATCAGGAAATCTGAACAATTATAATGGGAAAGGAAATTAATCATTAAAAAATATTTTCACTTTGTGCAACGAATAATGCTTTAGAACAAGGTAAAGTATCTAATAACTCATCCTAAATTGTATTACTGCCAATTAATGTGTTAAATGAATTTTATAACAAGTTTTCTTTTAAGCTACTTGAAAGTATCAACAAGGTATAAAGAGTTAATAGAATTACGCTAAACAAATTACCCTATTTACTCGTATATGCCACGTCTTTCTGTAATGTGCGCACCCCGAGTTTTGGAACCTTATTTGAAGAGGATGGGATAAAAATATAAAAAAAAATATTTCAGACAGATTCTATTCTATTAAAATATGAAGATTGTTATTAATATTGCACAATATTTACAAAATATTATTTCACGATTTCGTATATTGAAATAAAAAACAGTCGTCCAAAGGCCATATCTATAGAGGACAAAGTTGATGCAATGTGATTGAAAGCTCAGCAGATAAACCAAAAGTTCAATGTTGAAAACTGTTAGAAAAATACCAAACAATAAATCGATAAAATAAAATGAAAACAATAGATAATAGAAAATTTTTGGAGATATACAGGGTGATTTTTTTTAAAGTTGTGAAAGTAAAACCCTATAACAGAAGAACTACTGATCCAAATGACCTGAAATTTCACCAGTATGCTCCCAAAGCAATGGGAATTTTTTAGGCATGGTTAAAAAATACTTAAAATCGCACCGACAGATGGCGCTATCGGTTAACATCAACTGGTTTCCTTCCTCTACCTGGTTTTAGGATCAGTGAAGCAGTCTGTTCAAATTTCAAAACCATCTTCCCTAAGTCTTCTGTCGTCATTGACCATTTTCTTAAATTCTTAAGTGTCCTAAATCTCTTAAGAGCAGTTGCTGCGCTGTCATTAGTCTGATAATACAGTTTCACTAACAACGCACGGTCCGTCAATGAAACAGTCATTGCAAGGATATCCGTAGAATAATGAACACGAGGTGTGCGTGCTTTACGTTTTTACCGCCACTGTACGTATGTCGTGCACAAGCTCGTCTCCCGATTTTGCTGCATATACAGCGCCATCTGTCGGTAGGATTTTGTTTTTTTTAACCACGTCTAAAAAATTCTCATTGCTTTGGGAGAACACTAGTGAAATTTCAGGTCATTTGGATCAGTCGTCCTTTTGTTATAGGGATTTACTTTCACAACTTTAAAAAAAATCACCCTGTATATCGCAGAGGATTTTTTGAATCAATACCTATGTCTCTCCTACAGGTAAGATTTTTAAAATCAAATAATTTTAATGTAATTTAACATCAAAAGTAGTTAAATATATTTGTTATTTTCTTAAGAAAACTAGAAACCCTCATTTAAACTTATCGTGATAGTTCTAAGAATTATAATTTTGTGTATAGAATTATTTAAAAATGCGTGCCCATGACGTTTGTCCATTCTCTAACAAAAATATATATATAATTTTCTTTATTGGATGGTTTTTAGCTTATTGGGAGCATTATTAACAATGTGTTAAAACTTCATTATTTTTATTTCATTTTTTAAATGAAAGGTTAGTTAAAGGTTAATTACGGTATATTTTGTATTTTATGCAAATTATTTTACTTTATCATGATTAGAAAGCACGGCTAATTTTACATTGCTAAATACTATTGAGAAAGAAAGGATATTTCTTCAGCCATTTACATATAGGCAACTTTTATGTTATTGAAAAATGTGGAGTGGTAAATTTTTCACTCATTTACTCAATACCTCTAATTACAGATAAAAGATAAAATATATTTACTTTTATTATTTTGCAAGATTTGAGATATATTAAAATATAATAACAAGGATTGCTGTAAATGTTTTACAAAAAAGGCCAGTAAATACCTATTTAGTAAGTCTGTTTTAATAAACGAATCCTTTCTAAAATTCATGTTATTAAATACAAAGGATGATAATTATCACTTTACTAAACAGCGTACAACCATTAGAATGAAAAAATGTCCAGATCGGGGTTCGGTCCCGGATCCCTTGGTATAGCGAATCAAGTGCTTTACCAATTAAGCTATCCAGACGACCTCCAGTCCAGCATTTTCTCACTCTTATATGGCAAGGCTACAATCACGCAGCACAAGATAAAAAGTCAATCATGAGCACAACACCGTTGGCATGCATGAGACAAATTAAACCCAGTATCGGTGAATATTAATACACTAATTAATTTTTCAGCAAAGCTGAAATTACGGTGTAAATTCGCAACAAAAAAATTGTACGCTGTTTAGTAAAGTGATAATTCACATCCTTTGTATTTCATTAATTTACAGCGTAATTTCAGCTCTGCTGAAAAATTAATTAGCGTATTCATATTATTATTATTTGATTTTTCTAATGTACAGTCGCGGGGGAAAAAAATTGCACCACCACATGCTATTTCGAGCACTGTTTTAAAACATTAAACGAAAAGTACCAATTTAAAAGGATATTGTCTACTATTAACTGATATGTATTAAATAAGCTATGGGGACCGTCTACATATTAAAATTTGAACTAGCTTTTGAATTTTCATTAACACTACCCAATTTTCACAAAATATTTTTCATCTTCAAACAAAATTTGTCTAGATATCAAATTTCACATCATTTAGATTTTTAAAAAAATCTTGTAATTACAATGATTCAAAGTTTGGAGCCTTTAACGGCAAATTATTTTTACATATTATACTTGGAACTATAATTATTTTATCACGTTAATTATTTGTATGAACATATTACTTATAACCCCGAACATAAGTAACTTAATTTTGAAATTTCTATGATTTTGTGTTATGAAATATGAATAATTAAATTAATATCACAAAAAATATGAATTAAAGCCTATACTAATACTTTGATTACATTGGATTCATAAATGTTTCCCATTGCGTATACAAAATTTTATCTTTTTTTCTATCTTATTTTAGTTATTCTTTAAAAAAATCATGATACGAACTTGATGACTTACGGTTTTAACTCGCTCGGTTACTCGATGATCGTACTGGGAAAAAACCAAAGAACTCAGCTTTACAAAACATATAATAAATCTGAAAATAATCTTAAAACATCGTACAAATTTGAATGCGGTAGGGAAATTATTAAAAGTGTAGACAAAATTTTTATAATTATTTTAAATTAAATTAAATGTCTTAACAAAATCTCTAAAAATATGTCCTTGATCAAGGACAACGGTGGCGAAAGGGTTAATAAACGTGATAAATAGATTTTATGTCAAATTTTTTTAATGAAAATTTGAAGTCCGATCGGAGCTTAGAGTTAAAAGAGCTTGCTTTTAAAACGTTATAGAAAATATATTTTTATATACATCTTTTTTATTTATCCTTGTATATCTAATTTCGTATCTCTTTCAAATTTATATATAATTTATGTAACGAAGTCAAGCAAAACTTAACAGTTTTCTTTTCTTGTACGTTCAGATATTTTTTGTAGTTAATAAGTCATTGTAATAACGGTCAATATGGGATAATCTCACAAATGCGTATATATCTACATAAAAATAAGTTTAATGAAAGCGTCATTTTTTAATGGGTAACATTCTTCAGCCAATCTCATTTTAAATTTCGCTTGAACCTGAGTATTTATAAACAAAAAAAAAATATTACAACATGAAAAAAGCAAGTGAACGCATAAAAAGGAAAAAACAGCGGCTAAATCTATTTTTAAAACTGTTTTATAAAAAAGAACAGTCAGGAGGTAAAGCTTTCTTTTAGTGAAAAAAAGCAATAATATCCAAAAGATACTTATCTCATATGAAAACTCTAACTCTTAATAGGTGTACTTACTAGTTTAAGTACTTTGTGTAGCACCTATAACTTTCTTTCAGACGTAATGAAAAAAATTATCAAAAGTTAAGGCGAAAGAAACAGAGAAAAAGAAAACTTCACAAATGAAGAATAAAAAGAAAAATGTACTATTGGAAATGCAATGAATGAAGAAAAAGTAATTATCATAGACAGTTTATAGACAGTGATAAATACATTAAAATAAAATTAGATCTCGATATTTTGATTCGATTTAAAATGTAAGAAAACTCTCAATATCATCCATTTTTAGGTGCGTTCGTAATTATATAAATACGTAGCACCTAGAGTTATCGCCTGGTCCGTCCGTCTGTCCGCATATAACAGCGCAAAAACTACCCAAACGAATGGTTTGAAATTTAATATATGTTATCGTTGTAGAATTCTGTCGAGTCATTTCAATTTTTATGAAAATCGAATCAAAACTTAAAAAGGTATTAAAAAAGATTTTATTTATTCTTAAATCTTATCATACGTAATCTATGATAAAAGCGCAAGTCATGTATGTGACTGAGGAAAAGAAATACGGGCTAATCACATCTTTTTCCATATGTCAAGTGGCCATTTTTATTCAAAATTAGTTTTTCGAATAAAATTGCGTAAAAGTTACATTTTTAGAAAGATCGTTCAAACAAATTGTTTGCTTGAGAGATGAGTTACATTAAAAAATGTATAGATTCTGAGATAACTTCAGTGAAAATTAGGTTTACAGTCGAATATCTCAATCCATTAAAGTAAATAAATTAAATATTCATTCATCGTGAGTCATAGAATATTAACCATGGAGGTAATTATTCGCAAAGCAAGATCTCCATGGTGTATTTACAGCTCTGTCTGGTGTCAGAAAAAAAATTCGCATCTGTAAACAGGAAATACGTAATAAGAAAAAAAAAAGGCATCCTCATTTCTTCATAGCAGACGATATGATTCATTTTACTGAAATAATAACGATGATTTTTTACATTGTAAAACTAGTTATAGCACGAAACGAACGCACCTCATTTGTCACGTTTAACGTACAATTTCCAACTTGTTTCTAGTGGTATGGGTATAGTGCTATTTTCTTAGAGCAATAGTAAACTTCTAGTTCGATGTGTGATACGATAAGTGTATACAAACAAAAATGCTATCATACACACCGGATAACTCGTATATTCATGCAAAGTGCTTATGATTCATACAATAATTGTAGATAAAATCCTTGATTCATTATCTATTATTCTATTTCTCGTGGAACTAATAAACTAAAAGGAAAAATGTGAAATAGATTATGCGAGTTTAAAAAGTATATTGTACAATAAAGTTTTTAATAAGTTTAAAATCTATGCCGTGATGCATGATTTTCGTTCTTGTTTATTTTGTTACAGTTTGCAGAAAATGACAGCAAATGAACAACTCAACTTTTAACTTATTAACTCACTTAAGCAATTTGCTTTAAATTTTTAATTAAAAATAATATTAAACTACTTTCTTTTACTGAAAGTTTCATCGGTGTGATATGCAACTTAATTTATAATCATGGAAATTGGAATAATTCTTGCAGAAAACATTAAGAATTGAGTTTTCAACAAGGAAAATAATAAAGAAAAATATTATATTAAGAAAAGTAAATTATATATACATGCAAATTTTTATTATTTTAAATGTATCATGTGTTAATAAAAAACTGCATATGCATTTTATTTATTTTTTTCTTTATTGAATTTTAATCCTATACCGTTTAATTCCGACAATGGTGACTATCATCCGTAATTGAGATACCATTCATTTAGGTTTGCCTATACAATATGTGATATCTGTGATATATGTGATATATGTTTGTGACATATTTGAATGACTTTTAAACAGCTGTCGTCCTGCCAGTTCATCTATATTGATATCAAGTTAAAAAAAAAAAAAAAAAAAAAAAATTCAACCTTCCATCAAATTCTTTAGTAAACTTTTTCACCAGCACTACGTATATAATTTTTCCTATAGGCTTAAATATATGCATGTCGTTCATTATTCGTACAAAAAATGTATGAATGTTGAATGTGGGTTCATAATTGAATGGTCAATGAGTGAATTTTTAATTTTAACTTAAAAGCTTTTCTTCTCTCTATTTCCTATATTTCACACTTCGAAATATTTATGTTTATTTTAAGGTTTTTTTTTTAAATGTTTATTTAAAAAACATTCCTTCGATAAAATTTTAGATACTGCAATTGAATAAATGAGTAGTAGAACAAATATCTGTAGCCCAATATTACTTTTTAATAATTTACAAATATAATGTTTAAAAGGAAACTTAAATTATTGCATTACCTTTAAAAATGTTTTAAAGAGAATGCTTTTCACAAAGAAATTAGAAACAAGTGGGTAAGTGTGATCGAAGATCGCTCAAAGGGGTTCGTTTAATATTCCTTTCAAAATACTCTATCCTTTCTTTAATAAATTCAAATAAATTTCATTTAGCAAAAAAAAAAAAAAAAAAAAAGTCATGTTTTTTATAAAATAAAATTTTACCGGTCTATTTTTTCGTTCTTTCGAATATCTAAACCAGCCCGATAGCGGGCAAACCCGCTATTGTATTCTGTCATAATACCATCTGTCATGCGGACTAAATGCGATATTTAAAAAAATAATTTCAAAATTAAACATGTTGTACACTTACAAAATGTTAAAATATGTGAATATTTCCATAATCGGATTTTTATCACGATTCAATATGATTCTCAAACTCATATATTTACTATTCTCTATTACTCATATTGATACTCGCTTTGTATTATTCTCAAACATTTGAAAAATTCGTTAAACTTCCAATAGGACGTCAGATTTTCTTTTTAATTCTCTAATGACGTGATATCAATCTGCTTTGTCCACTTACACATACTCATACTCCTTGTATTATTGAGAAATCTTAGACATTTTCCGTTTTATTACCACTATGACGTCAATCATTTTTATTTCATATTAATCTTTTTTTCAATTGGTGAAACTTATTTCATTTTCAGTTTTCACGTCGTCTGATAGAAAATTAATTATTGTAGAAAGAATTTCATCGTGAATTTTTAATTTTTGGCATCTGCTATAACGAAAAATGTTTCAGTTTAATAGGAAAAGGCTGTTAGAATTTTGGTTTTTTATCTCTATTTATTAAAATAATACGAATTTTTCAAATTTTAATATTTTGAGCTCTTTATAGCTTGTATTCAACTATATACACAAAGTTTCAACTCTGTAAGTTACATAGTTTCTGAAAATAGCTCTGTGAAAGACAGACAACGGAGCGGGAGTAATAGGGTTTCGTGAGATGAACGAAACCCTAAAAACGGGCTTGATATCACTAAACTTTTCTTATAGTATTATAATTTCTCCTCTTTATATTAATTTTTTATTATAATATTTTCTATAATATTGTTCCGTTCACGTTTTTGACATCAGAATAAAAGTGTGGCTGAAGGATAGATAATATTTAAATTTTATGTGTTTAACCACACCGATATCTCTCGAGCTGAAAATCTACACAAAGAAAGAGCATTAGAATTCCAATTGTATGTGACTGTATAAATAGCTAGAGGCATCTTAAGGAAATATTTTGCCATATGATCGACAAAATAAATTGTCTTTCTCAAAGGTAGAATTTTGTAGGATCACATACGAAGAAGAACAAAAATAGATAGCGGAAATTTGCAAGTAAATGTTGTGTAATACACAAATTTTCAGAACAATTTTGGAATATCTATTTTTAAAACATTCTCAGAAAGGTAGTATAAGATAAAATTTAAATCGATATAATTTACAAATATTACCAAAATTACCATCGTATACATTTTACATTTTTAGGAAATTTTCCCCGAAGATAAAGAATTTCTATGTAATTTCACTTTGAAATAAATCTTTGGAATCTAAGGTAAGAAATGTAAAGCAGACGATTAAATAGAAAATGTCATTTTAAGAGGATTTTATTTACTTTAACTGAAAAAACAAGTTAGAAATTGTACGTCAAACGTGACAAATGAGGGGCGTTCGTACTATAACTAGTTTTATAAATATTCAGATCTTCATGCAATAGCTGTTGCTCTCTTATGCAAAAATGCATGAATACAAAATTTGTCTTATGTGCAGATTTTCATATTATAGATATTAATTTTATTTTATGAAATTAAGTTTCAATACACTTTTACAAGCAATTGATTACAATTCTGTTACTTTAAAATTATACTGTGCGCAAATATCCAATACAAGACAATGTAAAAAAAATCATCGTTATTGTTTCAGTGAAATGAATTATATCGTCTGTTATTATGATATGATTAATTTCCGTAATAAAATAAATACATTTTAAGTTGGCAACATTTTATCTTTTGTTGACATTTACTGAAAATTCCAATGGTAAACTTAAACCTAGCATTGAAAATTTCAGAACTTGAAATCCATATTTAGACTCTTTTTCCATTTAGTATCTATTTCTCCGGAAACATGTATCCAAAAACTTTCGTTAGATTATGTGATACGTTTAACATTAACGAGTGTACCCATACGTTTAACATTAACGAGGGGGATCGGGAAGTTTACTGACAAGCAGCCTTTAGAGGGTTTATTACAAACAGGTTTTCCTTTTGTCTAACAGAAACAAATTAATATAAAACATTAAATTTGATACATATATGCCTCATGCTGTCAGACATCAAACAGCAACATAACAAGGTGAAGAGTAAGTAAATTGTTTTCTACTATATACTGAATGATTCTAAGACTTATCATATCAACAAAACAGCACCTCCCCGTTCTCAGGAAAAATCCTGATTTATTGTATCCAGTTAATTTCCTTACTGTTCTTTTACGTCTTATACTATTTTTGACTTTGTTTAAAGCAGCAAATCCCAATCGTAACTTTGTGTCAGTAAAATACATATAATCAAATAACCACATAACAGACCAGCTAATATAGAACGCGGTCACCCCGCATAGCTGTACAGGACGTACAACGACCCTCCTAATATAATATATTTTTTTATGATTGCTTGTCACAATAGATCACATTCATATAAAAGTATGGATTTTAAGCAAGAGTAAATTTTCCATTCCATGGCTTTTCTTGGAGTATCTCAAACATACTATATGGGATTAGGGTTTTCGAACCTTAATCCGGACCTTGACGAATGAATCTATTCGACAAATTTCATCATCCTCAAGAAAATTAATGACGTTGTGCTCTGTAGCCTCAAATTAATATCCATAAGATTAAAAGATGTTATCCTTTTTCGGTCACAGTAACCCCATCAAAGACGTGATATTGTTGTTCGGCTGTCCAAAATAATACCACCTCGAATTCCACGACCACCAAAATGGTCAAGATCCAGTATGTTGGTAGGATGAACACACTTTTCGCAAATAAAGACACGTACAAAATCTGCCTCTGTGCTGAATCTCGACTCATCTTTGAGCATGGCTCCAATTTCGCTGTCCAAAATGCGCCTGTTTAGATACACGAAAGACTTTTTTCCGTTTTCGGGTATCTAACAAGCATAGAAGCGGTTAAAACCGCACAGAAGCATAGAACTGAGGTCACTAAACCTTAGATGAGAGTTTTTCGCACAGATTCAGACTTCATTTCATGGATGACGGTGTCAGGCAACACAGAACACAACTTGTGGATGATTGTTATGAGATGGAATTTGTCATGTCTATTGCCCCACCAGGTCGTTGGGCCCATAGAACATGCATAGGATGTTATGGAAGGAGAATCCTGCTACAACGTCAATCCCTTTTGATAATCCTGCTGGACTTAAAATTCAAGCTTTTAGAATACTGAGATTTGTTACCAATAGTATCATTAAAATATTCTTCATGCGTATGAAGGACCTATATAGCTACAGGTGGTAACTACACTCCTTATTAGCCAGTCTATTTTTGGTATATGATGCACCATGTTTGGACATTTTTTTATGCACTCTGTATATTACAAAAGTTTTACTTTCTATTCACCTAATTATAGTTCATTATATGTCATAAAATGAGGCAGTTATGTACTAAACATGTTTTTATTTGCACTGTTTATAAGTTTGACAAAAACAAATTGTACTATAACTTTTGCAGGACAGTGTAATAAGTGTATAAAATAAAAGTATTATGCCCAAAAAATGACTAAGTATGTATTTCAAAATTGAGACTTAAACACTTAAATATATTGAGAAAATATTTAAAAAAAAAAGACATTTTTTTTAATACCATTTTTTTACATTGTAAGATATAAGTTGTTTTTCATGTTTTAGATGAGCGAATTCTTACAGTACCTTACTCTAACAAATGTTTAATTCAAGTTATTCTCTCCTATAGACCTTTAAACTTTATAAATTGAATGTAACTGGACAAATGGGGTGATTAAGTTTATCCACTAATGAGTTATATTTAAATTTAAATGCTTTTTGGATGTTTATCTAGAATAAAAGAACGATAAAATTGTGAAATAAAAGATAATATTCTTATCTTGAGCAACTACACATAAACTGCAAGCAATTCACGAGCCAACTTCGATTAGAAAACTGCCATAAGTAGTAATATTAAGTATAGTAAGGAATAAGTATATGAGTAATGTAATATAGTATAAGTAATGTAGGTATTTAAGTAATGTAAGTATATTATGGAAGATTTGTATCTTTTGAAATTGTCAAAAGCGAAAGATTTAAGGACTATTATCTTAATAATGCTTTCACCCACTTTCCTGCAAAATTTGAAAGGAATATTTAAACAACCGTAGTATTTTACTTTTTTATTTTTAAGAAATTGAGCATACTTAATCGTGATTTCTTTGATGTCATAAATAGAAATGCATGAAATGAGCTAAAGCAGCGGTTCCCGAACTATGGTTTGTGAAACGATCGGTCAGATCTTCAAAAATGTTCAATTAATTATATCTGCTGCAATACTATAATAAAAATAATGTTCCAACTTTAAAGTAAAATAGCCTGAAAATATCTAGATAAATAACTGTGTGAAAAGACAGCCTTTCATTAAACTTTGTGTAATGAAAATGTGTTAAGTTTAATGTGTTAAGTTTAAATGAAAATATGTTTCAGTCCCGACTCAGACGCTTTGAATGGTGCAAAACAATGCCTTAAATCGCATTGACTTTTAAACTATGATTTTCCTAATACATTCATTAATAAACTTTTAAAATTAATTAACACTTTCCAGCGTAGTTTAAAAGTATTTATGAATTCTGTTTGTCTGGTCATCTGTCTGTCTGTCTGTCCGAAGTCCTGTCGCATACATATACTCGGATTGCCAGGTAATTCATATAAGCTACTGAGGTTTACTATGGCATGTTCGGTATTGAAAATAAAGTGTGTAGTATTTATAGTTCGTTTGGATGTTTATCTAGACTTTATCTATACTATTCGTTTATAGGGACACTCAAACAATTCCGTTACATTATGGCCTATGGGTCAAAATTGTTTGCAATGTATTTTAATGATGTTACTCTATTTCAAACATATTGAAATTGATATACATTACTGAGGTGTACAACAAGTAGCTTGCTTTAGAATATGGCGTATATATAAGAGAGAAACCCTGTACTTCATCGTTCATTTATAGGGACAAGCAAACTAATTATGTTACAGTACAATGAGCGACCGCTGCTGGAAGTGCGTTTTAAGTCGTGGTATGTGTTTTTAAATGAAACTAATTTGTTGCATATTACATGGAGCGTATAAATTCTATAGATCATAAACAGGGCTGCACATCAAAATTAGAGTACATTTCCGTTTATTGACGCAATTTCCTGAAAATAAATTTTCAACGGTGTGATGCATTTTCTAACTGAACTAAATTTTAGCATGCTATCTAGTATACATAAAAATACATTGATCATATACAAAGCTTCACAAAAAAATTTGAATAATTTTTCGACTATGGACGGTAATTGCTGATATTGGGGTTTCAACTGTCTTATACATTTTCCAAATTGTTTAATTATATATCATATTTTTCACCTTTAAACGACGATGTTTTGTTACAGTATTCTAAATATGTTCGAACGTGTTTCATAATCTATGCCTGACGCATGAGTTATCTTTCTTGCTTTAAATAGAGAAATTGTTTTGATAATTCTTCTTCCACATTAGTATTGCCTATTACTGTTCTCGTGTGTATGATTTGTGCGAAGTTCATCTTTTCCTTAGGATATATTATACAAACGACTCTATGTACCTACATATTACGTGGGTGGCGAAATATTTAGGTGGGTCGCGTTAACAGTAAAATTTGGGAACTGCTGATCTAAAATTTTGATTATTCTAATGATAATCTTAATACGTCTGCTTATGTTTGAAAATGTCCCCGGATTTCTGGCTCTTGTGTAATATAACAGACTAGGGGGCTCTGCCTCCTGCTCGCTACGCTCATAAACTCCTGTTCTGATTTCACAGCCTCTTAAAACCTGGTAATGTATCCTGTTTTAAAAAGATGATGATGATGATATCATGAACGGCGACTATCTTCTGTAATCAGGTTATAATGCTTTTTCATTTAACTGGTTATATTCCTTTTTCATTTAATTCATCTTTTTTATTTTTAATATTATTATACAATTACTATTTAAAACCATTATTACCTTAATACTATTCATTCAATGTTTTTCAAATTGTTATAAAATTAAACATTATTCATGTAAGTAAACAGAGAAATGTATTCAATAAAAGTAATCATAGAAAAGTAGGGGAAGGACGGGTAGTATCAGACGCCTAAACTATTTCGAACTTTGAAAAAATATTATGGTTAAATTTGAATATTTTCTACTCTAATGAAACATTTAACATGTTTTTTCAATACTTTAAAAAACTCATTTCCCTTAGAAACATCTTTACTGTGTTTTCTTTGACTTTTTATAAACCTTATATTTTGACCTTTCTGATCTCTGGATGGTTGTATCGGACATGATGTTGTGCTTGAAAAAATGTCAGTTTTGGATTTAGATACAACTTATTATTACTACATGCATATATTTTTATACAAAAATATGAAAAGAATACTTAGACAATAATTATATATATATATATATATAGAAGAAAAGGCATTTTAGTATTTGAATTATGACACTTATGGATTTTTTTATAAAAGCCAATATCACATTCGTAAAAAAGCCAGTTAAGTTCAAGATTCACAAAGTTTTCATGTGCCCAACCATTATAAATATTGCACTGGATCCAGTCATTTTGAAAAGTTCTACTGCAAATAATACAATGTGTCAATTCATCCTTTACCCGCAATTCTTCTTCAAAGTTCAAGGACTTTATAGCTTTTGCTTCGAGAGAATTTTCTTCGGTTTTAAAATTAGGCCTAACACTCTTCCTCAGTTGTTTATTTGCTGTGGACTTTACACACAGAAGACTACAGATAGTTAGCAGGCAGACAGCAGACAGGCAAACAGCAGAAAAAGCAGACAGATAGATAAACAACAGACAGCCAGAAAACAGAGAGAGCAGGCAGACAACAGACAGTTAGCATGCAGAAAGGAAACAGACAGACAGCAGACAGAGCAGACAAACAGCAGGCAGCAGACAGATAGACAGTCGAGAGAGTGTAGACTGTCAGAAAGACAGCAGAGAGTAGACAGTTAGCAGGCAGACAGTAGACAAACAGACAGCCGACAGATTATAGACATGTACCAGACAGACAAATTGAGTGACAGATACAAAGAGAGACAGACAGAGACATATAGACTAAAAATGTCTGGGAGTTGACGCATGAAGGGCGCAGGCGACAGAGTCCTCTAGTTATTATATAAATATATATTTTTTTTTAAAGAAGTACTATTAGTAAAAAGCCCAGGGAAGATGACGGAAAAGACCGGCTTCTACTTTAAATACACAGATACCATAATATCCGAACCTCTTAATATCCACAAAAATATAACTCACCTTACAACCTTTTATAAAATGTAAAAATCACCTAACATGGCTTCCTTTACGTGAGAAATTAAAACAAAGATTAAACAATGAAATATGCTATATTAAATTCAAAAACACAATGAGCAAAATAACACTTGATTAAATTTTTAATGCATATTTTTAATTTTTGACGCGTGAAATACGCTTGTAGCGGCGTCAAAAATATCTCTGACCGAAATAATAGTTTATTAATTGCCAACTACATTGAAAATTAACAAAAATTAAAAAAAAAAAACATCAGACTTTATAAAATTTTATATTTGGAAATGCAGATAAAACATATATTTTTTTCTAATTTACTAATTAGTTTTTCCAGTTCCAGACTTTTTTTTTTACTCAAATTTTAGTAAATAATGAAATTGAATGAAATTCAAATGAACTTTAATTACATAGGAAAAAAATTATCGAAAAACCCACTCAATTAGTGTATTTTTATTTTGTTATGCTTTGACTTGCGTATTTGTTAAAACATTATTTTATACAACTAGAAATATGTTAAAATAATTATTAAATTATTTTCAAATAATTAACTTTTATTTAAAAAAAAATTAGCGGAACCAAAAATACATTGCAATAGAATTGATAAATACATAATTATTTGTATTAAATTTAACTAATTTACTTATTTATATGATGAACAATTATTATTCATCGTTATCGGAAAAATGTATTTTTGTTCTCCTTGATTTTCGTTTCAATCTTTTAATAGCTAACTACAATGAAACTCCAGCTATCAATATTGATGTGCTCTGGACGAATTCTGGATAGTCAGAAATACGAATAATTGGAGGAATTGAAATAGGTGTTGTGAAATAAAAATTTCTCTAAAATGTTTCTGTTTAATAAAAAGGTGTGCCTATTATATGCTAAAATTAAGATACTGTTATTGCTAACGATAACATCATAAACATTATTTCTGTTGTTAACATCCCTTTTTCTATGCATTTACAAAACGCACAACAGTGAATGAGGTATCATTCGAAAAAAAAATTAATCGGCTTCTGACATAGTACACTTGCATTTCGTTAAAACATATTTTTTTTTACTAAAAATTACAGTTAATTAAAAAATAAATCAGCATTGTTTTCATAATTGAAATGAGAGGTTTTTCTCAAATCAGTGTTGTCACAAATATAAAATGCCACCCAAATATTGTGCTGAGCAATCATTATAAAAAAAAAATTATGCTTTGTTATATTAAATTAAATTGTATTTTATCTGTATTCAATTTATTTTTCTTTATCCCGTGTTTTTTCCAAAGCGGATGACGTCATCTTCTAATGTTGTTAAAATATGATTGTTCATTTTTTTTTCTCGCACGTGCCTGTTGCTATGCTCGATCAGTTTTTACTGTAACTTTGATGGGATAAATGAAATGATATTCTGGTTTGAGTAATGTTGTTTGCAGATATTTTTTCTTTAGAAAAACCTGCAACTAAAACATATTAGATATTGGTAAAAAAATATAAGATTGCACTACGAAATCCCTGCACGGGTCCACTGGTATATGTATATACAGGGTGATTATAAAAAAACTATCCCGATATATGAGCCCCTAACTGTCATACCGTTCACACAAACTGAATGAAATTCTGGCCTAAAGTATTTTGAGGTATGCTCTCAAGAATCATGTGAAAAACAACAGTTAAATTCTTACAGTTACGGTTACAGTGACAAAATTTCGAAAATTTCAAATGGCAACACCTACATTTTTTTATTGGAATGTGATCTTCACAGTGTAAAACCATAAAAAGCGTTGAAACGGTACCTGTAGCATGAAAATCGCCGGCGCTAGACAGACTAAGAAGAAAAGTGAAAACAACCCATAAAGGACAGAGAAGCAACAGAAAGTAAAACATTTTATTGTTCAGTGCTATCCACCATCTGCCGCATGCAAAGTGCCGTCGTGTGTGAACTGGAAAATGTCTGAAACACAATAAAATGTTTTGATTTCTGTTGCTTCTCTGTCCTTATGGGTTGTTTTCACTATTCTTCTTAGTCTGTCTAGCGCCGGCGATTTTCGTACTACAGGTACCGTTCCAACGCTTTTTATGGTTTTTCACTATGAAGATCACATTCCAATTAAAAAAAATAGGTGTTGCCATTTGAAATTTTTCCACTGTAACCGTAACTGTTAGAATTTAACTTTTGTCTTTCATATGATTCTTAAACGCATACCTCAAAATACTTTAAACCAAAATTTCATTCAGTTTCTGTGAACGGTATGATAGTTAGGGACTCATATATCGGGATAGTTTTTTTTATAATCACCCTGTATATCTTTAAGTCAATTCGTAACTTTTATCAACTATCCAATCGATAATATTCTGACAGAAGCTAGTTTTTCATTTCAAAAGTTTTTAATATGTGTGTGTTATATAATTTTTTATTTCGCAATATTCCTTTAAATTATTCTAAATTCTGGCATATATTCATTATTTCCCCATTTCTTAATAATATTTATTCCTATTTAATTTCCTTTTAGAATACAAAACGCGTATATTAATAATTATCTTATTCAAAATCTTAATCTGAAACTTTAAGTCAATTCGTAATCTTTTATCAACTATCCAATCTATAATATTCTGACAGAAGCTAGTTTTTCATTTCGAAAGTTTTTAAAAGCCATTTTGTTATTTTTATTTCACGGAGATGACTTCGCGCGCTAGATTTTTTACTGCAAAAACACTGCGCGACTAGATCTGGAATTGTTTCCACTTAAAACCTCTCCATCTCGCGTCATTCGCTTATCCGCTCAATTCTCAAATTTCGTCTCTCACTGATTGGTTCGTGTACGTATTATGTCGATAGTGTAGCTTTCCACGCATCTGACAAAAAGCAATTGCAAGACTTCGGAACTCATAATTCTGTCTGGTTTTCAAGTGCTGATCAAACCATCAAACGGTTATCTGGTGTTCATAATTCGGAATTTTCTACACAAGCTATTTAAGATCAAGTAAATGATGTAATGATTTAGAGCCAAGCCCGAGGGCTTTTAGAAATAGCTTCGTCCATTGGGAATTGTTCTTCATGTCTCTTGAATAAACGCTTTATTTGGAAAACAACTGGCTTAGTTTTTATGGAGAAATTACCAATTGGGTACATTCATTGCCTACTACTTCTCGCCATGATTATTGATCTACCGACTGCAATTTACCACCATATTTAACAAGCTGCCAGTTTCTCATGAATTTTTAATTCATACAGATACAACCTTTCATATATATACTAGCAAAACCTGCGAATTTGCACATTGTAAAAAAAAATCCTTATATATACGGTTGATTTTATGTGCAATCTCTGTGTTTTAACGAAATTTTTCTACTTTGAGTGGAAGTCGTATATTTTCATGAAAGAAACGATAAATTATTTTTTTCTCCTTGCTTGTTGAATGTTAAAAACGGAAATGTTCCAAGAGAGACAAACGGAAATGTTCTTTTTCAGTTCAGAGAAAACGGAAAAAATCCAGCTAAATTTTTGTAATTGATGTTTTGGCCTATAACCAAGTCGTTGGATGTGGCCAGTTGGTATAGGGGATAGAACATTAATGCTTTAATGGCGAGTACTGTGTTTCGAATCCGGAAGAAGGCAAAGCGATAAAAAACGGGTGTAATGTTATTCAATGTTAATTCAATTTTAATTCAATTAAACGTTAATTCAATTTTACAGTATAATACTGGCACCCCAGCTGCCAGTATTATACTGTAAAATCGACATATTTTTTTGCAGTGTACATCCATGGTAAATATGCATCGGTAGAGGAAAATGGGGTAAAACCGGGTACATAGCAGCTTTCCTTTGTTGACAAAAGTCTAAAAGGGCGAAAAAATTGGAACACCCTACAAAAGTGTTTCGGGACATCTGGGCTATTGAAAAACCACACCTGTTGTCACAGGAAAATTATTCTCTAATTGGAAAAAGGCGTTTTCTATGACCATCTGAAACAGCTCCGAATTTTCGTGGTAAGGTAAAACCAGATATTAATCCGTAATTAAATTTTTACACTTCCATTAACAAAAAGCTTTATTGTAATAAATTTTGAATTCAACTTTAACACATATATACATTATTTAAAATTAGTAACTGTGTTTTTTTTCAGATTTTTAAGCAATTTTTAATGTTGTTGTGAAATGGCTTTCTCAGCTTTTACTTCTAGTATCCGCTGCACTCTTCATGTACCCACTCTTTCCAGAATGAACATTGTATCCATCCTCCACCACTTGTTCATTGAAGAAACATTTCATTGCAAAATTCAATGCAAAACCATGGGTACCCAGTTTTGCTCCAACAGACGGCCAAATATCAACATAGTCGTTCTCCTGGATAGTTGGACGTACAGATTTCTACTTGGCATCATACTATCGTGTTAAAGCTATAAAAAACAGTGGTTTACTTAACTAAATCGTCCATCATGCTGGATTTATTTGAAAAGCAGGAAAAACGGCCAAAATTTAAAACATTTGGGGTGAATTTCTTTCCAATAGCGCCGAATGGACACAAAGATTCACACTTTGCAGCCGATGACACACTGCTAGGGGACGCTAAGGGATGTAGTTAAGACGAATGTTGTCCACAGGACTGTACTCATCAGCGAGAAAACAGGGTACGCGGTTTTACCCTATTCTCCCCTATTATAATTGTTAGTTAGCTTTTTTTTTATATTTCTCTATTGCTCACAGTTATTTCTAAAAACGGAAATTTCCCGTATTGAAATTATCGATAAAATCTTTATTACTGTCCATTTGTAGCCAACCGCTTCCATAAAAGAAATGAAATACAGTCTACTTGGGACCACTGTTTATCAGTTATCGTACAGTGAAAGATTTGTTTTAATTGGTTCATTAGTTTCAGTCTATTTCCTGCAAACGAACAAACAATTTTTACATTATTAATATACCTCGATTCGCCATAAGAATCCAATTACGGTTAAGTAATAAGTTGGAAAATATTGTGATTTAGTATATATAACACTCATTTTTGTACGCCGATAAGGGCTAAATATGAAGTACTTCTTCACTCAGTTGACAATCATGTTTCTTTATAGCAGTTACTGAAAATTGCGTTGTATCCTAATGCTCAGAAAAGTTGTTTCTAACACTGGCAGGATAGATAATTGATTTTCATCTTTTAGAATTTAAATAATGAAAAAAAAAAAGCATTGTTCATGCTATAGACACCAACTTCATAGGGACGAAATAGTAATAAGGCATACCTCTACACTGATTTTGAAAAGTTGTTTTGTCCTGTTTAATCACTGTGATTAATTAAGACAAAAATAACATTTTAAAATTAGTGGTGGAATTTTGCGTGTTTGCCTCTGTCGCCCCAGTTAAGTCGGTGCTTATTGTTCGTGCACATCTATGTTTTAGAAATTATCTCTATCCCAAATTTACTGTCGTTTCTTCCCAGTTTCAGTACCTCATAGTGAAAATATAACTGTAGAAAGTTTTCCTCCCATTTCACTAATTTGAAATTCAATATTTTTAAACTTTTGTTTGGAAGAATCTTTTCTTAACTAAACTTTTCTGCATGAAATATTTAAATTTTCTAGCATAGATAGTTTGAGTAATTATGATTATAGAGCATTTTCCAAACATTCCATCCTTTTAAATCTCGACTATTTCAACGAATGTTCTTAGCGAGCATTTACGTGGTAAAATTAATCACCCTATCAAATTTAAAGTTTTCAGCATCGACAAATTAAAAGAAACTAAACTTTTCGAATGTTTTGCGCTTTTGGACTTACGTTAAAGCAATTTGTACATGATAAAATATCTAGCCGATTTTTAAGCAGAGACTGTCATATTTATTATCCTGAGAGAAGGTTTGAAATAGTTCTAAAGTAATTGGGAATTTAAAAAGTTTTCCGCTCATTTCCTTCTTTTAAAATTCAAAATTTTAGAAACTGTTTTGAGTGAAAATATGTCTTAATAGTAAAAACCATGTAAAATTTTTCATTTCTGGCCCTAACAATCTCAAAGAAATCATAATTCCGAAAGTTTTTAGGTGCGTTCGTAATTATATAAATACGTAGCACCTATAGTCGTCGTCTGGTTCGTCCTTCTGTCCGCATACAACAGCGCATATACTACCCAACCGAATGGTTTGAAATTTAATATATGTAATCGTTGCAGAATTTTCTCGATTCATTTCAAATTTTATGAACATCGAATCAAAACTTAAAAATATATTAAAAAAGATTTTCTTTATTCTATTAAATTCTATCATACGTAATTAATTCAATGATATATCATGATAGGTAATGATTCTAGGTTGACCTGGTGATTACGTCCTATTTAAGATGGAGTCATATTATTTCCGTGTTTACTAAATTTAAAAACTGAATTTGTATACTAAAATTGTTTAATTATAGCAATCCTATAATCTACCGACAGTTTTTTGGATAGATGTTTCCGGAGAAATAGATATTAAATAGAAAAAGAGTCGAAATATGGATCCCAGTTCCGAAATTTGCAAAGCTAAGCTTAAGTTTCCCATTGGAATTTTCAGTAAATGTCAACAAAAGATAAAATGTTGCCAACTTAAAATGTACCTATTTTATTACGGAAATTAATCATATCTTAATAACAGACTTAATAAATTCATTTTTTCAGTAAAATAGTAACGAAGTTTTTTTACATTATCTTGTATTGGATATTTGCGCATAGTATAATTTTAATATAACAGAATTACAATTGTTTGCAAAAATGTATTGAAACTTAATTTCATAAAATAAAATTAATATCTATAATATGAAAATCTGCACATAAAATAAATTTTGCATTCATGCATTTTTGCATAAGACTGCAACAGCTATAGTACCAAGATCTGAATATTTATAAAAGTATTTATAGTACGAACGCACCTAATTTGTCACGTTTGACGTACAATTTCAACTTGTTTAAATTCGTTTTCGGTTCATTTCAGTCTTTTGAATTTTGAATTTTTTAAATCGCTCTTAATTATTAGATCTTAAAGGTAACAACCAAGTCAAATTATATATTTCTAGCCTGAATATAATCAAAGAAATTGCACTTGTAGAGTGTTTGTTGATTTTGGACCCCATTTGAGGGCAGTTGCATAAAATAAAATATACCCCAGTTTTTTCCGAAGTCGAAAAAAATATAGCTTTGATTCTTGGGGATAAAAAGCTGAAAGAGAAATGAAAATTCAAGTTTTATAAATGAAAAGTGGTTCATGACATCACTTTCTCATGTAAAAGTACATTAACCATACATTCGTTTCAAATATGACGTCATATTTACCTGCTTTCTGTAGATACTCATATTGATGCTCCTAGTATTGTTAACAAATATTTGAAAATGTTCTCATTTTTTTTTCAAATATGACGTCATATTCACCTGCTTTCTCTACTGACTCATAGTCATAATCCTTGTATTATTAACAAATACTTGAAAATGTCCGTTTTATTTCAAATATGACGTCATATACACCTGACGTCAAATACATCTATGGCGTCATATATATACAAATATTTCTGTACTTACGCATATTTATGCTCCTTGTATTATTGACAAATATTTTAAAATGTCCGTTATAATTCCAATATGACGTCATATTCATCTTCTTTTTCATTCTTAAAACTTTTTATTTCACTTTAATTTTTCACGCGGAAATCTTTCAATTGAAAATTAATTGCTGTGGAAATAATTTTATTGTGTGGGTTTGGAATTTTTTGCAACTATGTAGAAAATGATTAAATCTGATAGGAAATAACTGTTATCTTGTTGATTTTTTATTAATTAAAAATTAACGATAATTTATTTCGATTTTGGATTACTTTAGTTGCCTAGTAAAATTTCACGATTCTCCCTTCTAAACTGTGTATGTATAAATAGACAGACAGAATGACAGATTTACAAATTTTCATTTTTATATATTTGATTGTAAAACTATTAATTTAGGTTTTTTATCAGAGCTTTGAAAGGTCTAAAATCAATCTTAAAATTCATATATACAATTTTTTTTTTCAAAAAAAATGTTGGATATATGCATGCACCCAAAAATTATATCAACTAATTTCCTCGCATATTAATTTTACATTCAAAAAAGTCAAACAATCTAATTACATTAACGAAATAAGTTTTTTTTTTATTATTATTATTCGTAAAATTCGTTAATTTATTTTCTAGTATTCCTTAAATGAATATTTTATTCATTAGATTCAGTTTCGTATCTGAATTGCTGAAGTTTTTTATCTATTTTTTTTTTTTTTTAATTTTCAAAGATACGTAAAAAAGATACGTAACGCATTTTTTTTTTTTTTTAGTTGCAATAAATTTCAGTTTTTTTTTTTTTTTTTACAATTTTTTCAATTTTTATATTTCTACTAGGGGGCCTACCCCCTGCGAGCTACGCTCGCCAACCCCCGCTCAGACTTCGAAGCCTCTAAAAACATGACAGCATGCTTCGTTTTAAAAATATTGGTAAATCTGTAATTGGGTTGCCATGCTTTTAACGTTTTAATGGGGCATTTTTTTATTATCATGGCCTCATACACAGCTGTTGCGACAACTGACGACTGTTTTAGGGATTGGTAAGTAAAATCAATTACACCTTGAAAACCAGCTTGTATAAAATGGTTAGGTTTAAATTGTGGCTACCTCTCGCACTTTTATAACAACGATCTGTATTCTATTCTTCCTTTGCGTTTAAGGATGAGAAAAATTCCATCTGCTTGTGAATAACATTAAGAACCACGGTATTGAAAAATACTATGTTATAGACAGTTTCAGTAACAGGTTTTAATTTTCTCTGTATTTTAGTGCACCATCATGCATATTTTCATGTTATTTTAAATATGTAAATTATTTATTTTAATTAATATGTATATACGAATTTTCTAATAATTATTTATCATACAAAATTAATTAAATATTTTGTGCATGCATGCCTGCATTTATTCGGCATCAATTGATGAGATATTTAAACAAATTCGCTATCCGCGATAATTTTTATTTATTTTAATTAATATGTATATACGAATTTTCTAATAATTATTTATCATACAAAATTAATTAAATATTTTGTGCATGCATGCCTGCATTTATTCGGCATCAATTGATGAGATATTTAAACAAATTCGCTATCCGCGATAATTTTACACCATGTTATGTCACTTGAATACTGTCCATAAGAAAATCGGGTACTTTTCCATTATATGATCCTTTGCTTTTAGGTTTGTCGTAATTCGAGTTTCAAAAACGAATAGATTCGTTAATATACATATATTTGTTGCCAAAAGTTATGAAAACAAACCCAATGAACTTATGGTGATTTTCTATAATAGGGGTCTTGACGCTTTTTTAAAAAGCTTGGCGCAATTCGGGCATCAGAAAGTGAGATTTGGTGCCAAATTACATAAACAGCCATGGAAACAAATTCGACGATTTTTTTTTGTTTATATGCGTATTTTAATTATACGTATATTATTATTGTTTTTTCTATACAAATTACTTCTGATTATATATAAAATAGGATAAATGACATTTTACGCTAAACAAATTCTATAAATATTGAAAAAATGCTTCTGTATACGAAATGACAAAGTAAATAGGTTGACAGAAAGTATGTTGCCAAATTTCCTTTTCCGCCAAGGCTATTTTCTCTGTTTCGTCAAGGCCCCATATACTGGAAAAGCACCGAACTTTTATGCTTGTTTATACATGTATTTATATGTATATATACAATTTATTTATAATTGTCTTTCAATTTACCTCTTTTTGTACATAAAAATAGATAAATGGCTTCTTTATATTAAATAAATTGTATAAACATAAATTACGTATTTACATAAATGACGTCATTTGGACGAATTTATTCAAAATATTATCAGTTTATAAATTAAATTAAATGCTGACAGACGATTGAATCCTGACGATAGAAATATGATTTTTTTTTCAAATTTTCGTGGAAAACATAATTTAATCACAATCTTGTCTTCATTATCGATTGAAATAAAAGATAAATTCAATTTCAATTTGAAAATGGCGAATAAAAATAAATCAATAATCCCTATCGGGATCCTTTTTTATTTTTTTCCCTTTTTTGTCACAAAAAACTGAGTAATTAGTTGCCATCATTACAGAAATGTCATTAAAATTAGGAAAAAATTAATATCTCGAAAACTAATTCCAATTTCAAAATTCTATTACCAGTTTTGACATCGCGGATTTTTATGGACGATTGGTATTAATTTCACCATCAGGCGTTTAATATTTTATTAAAAATAGCCCTCAAACATAATCAGTCGTTTAATCAGTCGTTTCATAAAATCGTTTCATAAATTCGTTTTATAAAATCGTTTCACAAATTCGTTTCATTAGCATTTTATATATATAGGGTAGATATATATTTTTTTGTGTTTTAGTGTTGCTATTTTTAAAATATATATATTAAACTCCGAATAGATTAAAACGATAATCTAATTTGAATTCTATCACATAAAGTACGTTAAAACAAAAACAAATTACTTATGTTATTTTTGTTACTTTAAACTTTTACGAATATAAATTGATTGCCTTAACTAAGCGTATAAAATTAATAGAATCTGATAATTATTTTTTTTGTGAACATTTTCATTTCAGTGAAGTTAAATTGGGATGGCAAAGTTCAGCTGAATATGTCTTGCCCATACGAATATCTGATTAAGAGAAAAGAGATTGCTTAATCGCATCGTATAATTATTTTTTCGTTAAAAGTAAACTATATCAAAATAAAGAAACAACGAAAAACTTTAATTGTTTCGTTGTTCGTATAATAATCAACAATTAATTGACTAATTTAGTTCTTCGTAAGTTTTTCATGCCATAAGTTAAAATGACGAGCTAAACTCGTCGTGCGACTAAAGTTGCATAAAATATTTTTACTATTACAATATTCGTAGGGTTTATAATTTAAAATAAATTCGCTTTTGAATCCTTGCTTTGCAACTAAGAAACTCCTTGAACTGCCATGTTCCTAAACCTCATCCAAATAATGTTATACATGTGAAAGTGTATGAATGTTGTTTGACTAAATTCAGCCTCAAAACGGATGCTTTAATACCTTTGTATCTTTACATATAAGTGTATTATAACGCATGAAAAAACTACTTTTATGTGTTTTATGTGCTTTTTTATGTCCTTTATTCAATTTGTTATTTAATGATTCAAAATTTCATTATTTTCAAAGAGAATCAATAGGCATTTTCCTTATAAAATTTAGCCATTTTTCTGTATACTTGCTAAATTTCCAAATTCCACCGCAAAAAATAATTTTCAATTGAAACATTTTCTCGCGAATAATGAAAATGTAAAAAGCAGGTGAATATGACATCACGAAACGAAAAGTCGAAATATTTTTTACTGATATAAGAAGCATAAATATCAGTTACGGTCAGAAGAGATTTCCTATCAAAAATGACGCCATGATGAAGTGGAAAAGAAAAATGAACAAAAATTATACTAACTGAAATCTCAGTTTAGAAATGCAGATATTGTGACCAACCAACTGAAATATGATTACCTTGTGAGTTTGAAACGAAAGTACTCATGCAAGTAACGGACATTTTGACTAATCACTAGGAGAACAAAAATATGAGACCATTAAAGAACGTTTAATATCCACCTTTGATGATAGTGAAACGCTACGAAAACGAAGACTTTTGGCTGAGTGACTGGATGACTAACTGGGTGACTGAGTGACTGACTGACTGGGTGAAAAGAAACCATCCCAATGTTTGTGTGAAATGCAAAATTTGGCCGGCTTAAAAATAAATAAAAGTTTTTTTTTAATTTTGTGGTTTCAACGACTACCGCTAAACATGCGTAGGATACTTACCATCAGTAGCGATGATTTTTCTAAACTGTTGACCACGGTCGATCAAATATGAGAAATGAAGCCAACATCCAATCACATTGCATCCATGTTAACTTCTGGGAACACCTCACAAAGTGTTCTCGATACTATGCATCAACAAATTGCAGAGCTCACGTCTCAAATTTCGTCACAAATGTTCATCTATCACAATTATGGGAATCTCCGTATAAATCCCAATCTAGGAACCGAGCATATAAGTTTGTACAACCATGTAAAATGTTAAATTCTTCCGTTCGACCTGGAAACCAAGAAAACTTAACTGACCGTCTTTTTTTGATGACCAACAGTCATGAGGTTGAGTTAGGTAGACTATATGTTAACGACAGATAGTCAGATACCTAATTTTTAGTGGATACTGGGGCAGAAATATCGGTAATCACAAAGTCGCCATCGGACAAAAAGAGCACCCAACACTTTAAACTTTATGCTGCCAATGGCACCAAAATACAAACATTACGTCAAAAATTACTAACACATAACATAGAAAATTCTTCAAATAGCTTTTCCTTATCGCCGACGTAAACAAGTCAATAATTGGAATAGACTTTTTGTCATATTTCAACTTATTAGTAGAAAATGAAACTAACAGATTAAATGATGGCGCAACTTTGTTAAAAACCAGAAGAATTTCATGTAATAACATTAATTGTGTCAATCTCAAGCATTATTAGCAACCCGTGTGAAAATACTCTCTTAACGTTTCCTGATTTACAAAGGTCTATCATTTCTAACAGTAAAAATAAAGACCACAGCATCGAACGTTATATCGAAAGCAAAAGATCTCCAGTATTTGATGATTCTAAATCGATGATTCAGAGTATATGTCATCAGCTTTTACAGACAAATTAGCATCGAGAAGATAATGTTAGTTATTTTTTCTGCATTGACTTTGATACACCATTTACGAAATCGGATAAAAAATAGCTGAAGATAGGATTGGAAGTTTTCAATCACAAAGCGTAATAGCCGAGCATGATAGCCGAGCCATATGCATATAATGTTAAAACGATGTCCTTTGGGTATACGAGAAATTAAATCATTAATATATAGGTTGAACAGCCAGGTACTGATTTCCATGAGGTACGCCATCCTCTATATTACGAGAAGAAGAGAGAGAATTTTTGACTTTGACTGAGAAGATTCTACCTGTAAGGTAGTTCCAGAAAAAACAATTAGTTGGAGGGAGGAGTTCTTGGGTCATAATCAATTTATAAATAAGTCCAAATAGCCAAACCCGATCGAAGGCTTTAGCAATGTCTACGAATACAACACCTGTTTTTTCTTTATTATTGAAGCTCTCGTGAACGAGTTCAGTCCCTCTCCAAATCTGGTGTTTAGCTGAGTGTTTAGTCCTAAACCCAAACTGTTCGGGTATAATAATCTAATTGCAGAGGACGAACTCTTTCAGACAGTTCGCAGGTATGTATTCGTATATCTTGGAGAAGGAAGATAGAAAGAAGATAGGTCTGAAGATAGAAAGGAAAGTTCTGCTGCACCGGTCTTGGATTGAAACAATTAGCGCCTTCGTCCATCAATCAGGAAGCAGACACAGTTTTAGCATGCAATTAATCAATATAGTCAGAAAGAAAATATAGTTAAATGGATGATGTAAGAGCAAAATGGTATAAATGCGATTGAGGACGGGAGTCTTGTTCTTTTTAAGATTCTTAGCGTAAGAAAAAACCTCAGGAGTGATTTTAGGATTAAGAGTGTTATTATGGTTAGCGTTCAAAAACTCTTCAACCTTACAATGTACAAGGTTTACAATGTCGAAAATCCTAGTATTGACGACACATAGATTGAATGTAAACTGTCTTCTAAGACTGTCAGCAATAAGCTCAATCTTGTTAGTGTTAGATAATTCCATAAATCCATTTTAAAACTATAGGACTGAATATTTTTTTTAGTCATACTATTTCAATTTTTATACTTCCTAAATATCATGCATATTCAAAAAGCTATCAACGTCTTTATACTGATTTTCTCAATTTTTACAATATTGACTATTGCAGTCATTAATTTATTACCAAAACATAAACTGTTGTTACTATACACTACTTTCTTATGTACTGCCCCGTAATTATTTTTTGACTTTATAGAACGTTACTTTCGAATATTATATATTATTTCGGCAATATGTGAACATTTTAATAAATTTAATAATACAACTTTTTCTGAAAATTGATTTTATAATTTTCATGCATGATTTTTTGAAATACTATGTACTTTTACAGAATTTTTCGGTATTTAAATTTTTATTGTTTAAGTGGCTTAGCGAATAATTTTTTATGCATAAATTACATTTGGAGATTATGTTTAGATCATGTTTTCAACAAACACATACACATACACATATATATATATATACAGGGTGTCCACATATAAACTGACCGACCTGTATTTTCGCAACCGTTGGTCCTAGATGCATACTTCCAATTACAAAAATGGCTTAAATAAGGTAAAGAATTATTTTTAAAGTGATTTGGGTCAAGAAAAGCATTTATTAAAAAATTACGAAATTTAAATTTTTATACGGTACTATACTAAATATCCTATAAGTGATATTTAGTAAAAATTTACTGTGACACTAACAAGTAAAATAAAAAAAGTCCCATTCATCTACGATTAAAACTGACCGAGTTAATAGCCGAGTAATAGCTGCGGAGTATATTTTACTTATACCACTTTTTTGCATATCAAAACACATGATTTCGGCCGTTCTTTCAGGGGTCGTATATAAAGTACTTAGACTTATTTCAAGGTATCTGCGCTTTGAAAAAAATCGTACAACTATTACGATTGACTTAAATTTGATTAGTTAAGTTTCAGATTAGTTAAAATAATTGTATTTTATCATATGTTTTATTTTGTAAGGATATGAGGCTATGATTTATTTTAACAAAAATTATATTATTTTCATAAGGTTTTATTTAACTTGCAACGATCGTCTTTCCAGTTTAAAATTTGTACTCGAACTTTAACTCACTTTCAAATGTGCGATCGAAGTTAAATTTTACATACTGACTTAAATCCGATGACAATGTAATATTATTAGGATTTTCGACGCTTACCATCTTAATAATACTCATATTAGAGGATAACACAAAAAAATTCGGATAGATTACCGTCAACAAGTTTAAGAAAAAGTTTTAGATTAGATAACATAAACCTGCGATGGTTGTGTTTTTTAACTTTTATAATTACGTTTTATGTATTTTTTAACGCTGAATAAAAAAATTACCTTCACTTTTAACCATCATGTCAAGATTTTTCGCAAATCGTAAATTTCAAGGTTAAAAATTAGCGAAAAATCTGATACTATAAAATAAATGTAAGACTTTTTTATTCAGTTTAATTTTATTTAATTCAATAATTTATTCAATTTTTTGGCTTATACTGGGTTTTTACAACTAAATAGCTCAGGGGTCCGATGAGGTTGGAAGGAGAGGGGGTATCAATTTTAACTTTGAGCTTTTTAACTTTGAAATTTTCGATTTGAGAAAAATCCTGTCGTTATGGTTTAAAATGTAGGTCATTTTCGGATTCAGCGCTAAAAATACATTAGAATCAATTTTCAAAAGCTAAAAAACATGGCACAACCCAAAATTTGAAAGACAGTGTAATCTAACAGCATTTTAAAATCGTAATTGAGGCTGTTGTTTTTCATACTTTTATTTAACAAAAATTATGTTATTTTTATCCTCTTATATGTTCAGTACAAATTGTATATTTTGCATTAATATGTCAGAATGATTATAGATTTTACATTTATATTAGATTGCAATGTTAATTTTGCTCTCAATTATTTTTTTGATATATCTGACAATTATTTATATTTCTACTACATTTGTGAATGACCCCTATTTCGCAACAAAAAATATACTCCGCAGCTATTACTCGGCTATTAACTCGGTCAGTTTTAATCGTAGATGAATGGGACTTTTTTTATCTTACTTGTTAGTGACACAGTAAATTTTTACTAAATATCACTATAGGACCGAGAGACCGTATAAAAATTTAAATTTCGTAATTTTTTAATAAATGTTTTTCTTGACCCAAATCGCTTTAAAAATAATTCTTTACCTTATTTAAACCATTTTTGTAGTTGGAAGTATGCATCTAGGACCAACGGTTGCGAAAATAAAGGTCGGTCAGGTTATACGTGGACACCCTGTATATATACATGCATAAATAAATAAAACATTCGTCTTCGTTGGAATATGAAGCACTTTATACTTTTTTAACACAAAAGTACGACGATTATACTCCTAAAGTTTAGTATTCGTCTATATCGGTTAATTTAGAAGGTAGAGCACGTAGCTAGAGGAAAAAAAATATTTTAAAGCTTTCTTCAGACGTTGGGGTATTTATTCTCAGATAAATGATGAATTAATTACCCATGTTGTTTCTAAGGAAATCACTTAATTGTTATAGTGGTACCTTTATTTGAATATATTGTTTGATTTCTGGGTAAAGTTCATTTATTTTACTAGAATTTCCATTGAAACTAAAATAATTAAAAATTAGAAAGAAAATATGTCTTGCCTGGATACATACAGCAATGATATAATTTACCAAGCTGATAAAAATGTCTTTTTTTCCAAATTTGGTTGCTAAAAAGGCCTTATTAATAAAATCCTATGATCAATAAGGATGCAATGGTTTTTCAGAGCATAATTCACTCTGATAGTAACTGCCGCGCAGGTTTCTATGTTTTTTCCAGGCTAAACAAATTCCTTTACCGCCTATGGAAGAGGAAATAGATTTTCACGGTATTCTGTGAATTTGTCAATAAAATGTATGAATTTTAAAATGATACATGTTGTTTTCTTCAATGAAAAAAAGTTTCTTTTGTGTACAATTTTTCGCGACTAAATCTTACCAGAAATGATTAAAAGGATTTCAATTGCTATAACTGAAAATATAAACACATTTAAAATAATAAAGATTAGATTTTAAATATCTCTATAATAAAACTGTAAGTCATGTGACTGTCCTCAACAGTTCTGGGATGCCGCATCGCTTTTTCATATGCCAAGCGGCCATTTTTATTCAAAATTATTTTTTCGAATAAACTGCATAAAAGTTACATTTTAAGAAAGATCGTTCAAAATAAATTAATATTTGAGAGATGACTTGCGTTCAATTATGTATATATTCTGCAATAACTTCAGTCGAAAGATTCGCAGTTCAAATTCTCTATTCATAAAAGTAAACAAAAAAAAGATTGATTCGTCGTGAACATTTAAAATATTAAATCATGGAGGTAATCATTCGCAAAGCAAGTTCTCCGCGAATGAATTTTTGGACCGCTGCCTCGCGTCAAAAAAATAATTCGCACCAGTGAGACAATCGAAGTTTACCATAATTATGTGCTATACAACTCAACTTTCGGACCTTTTCTTGACGTAAATTGAACTCATGTAATAATTTTTAATGAATCAGATTTTTAGCATTTTTAAAATCGCTAATACAGCTTTTATTTATGGCGTGTACAAATTAGAAATGATACTTTGATTTTGAAATCAAATGTTTTGATTTATGATATTATTTCTTATTTATTTATTTATTTTCTCTTTTAAATGAAAAGTGTGAAGTATTTTAAATTTATGTAATATAAGCATTTTAGATTAAAGTTAAGTATTTTAAATGAAATGAGTGACAGGTTTATAATTTAAAATTAAATTAATTGTAGTATGAATGACGGTGATGGGAACGATATTTGGCGAATTATCATCTGCTCCCGGCTAACAAAAATACTCATAATTAAAAAAAAGAATAAAAATAAATAAATGATAGTTTGTTGTAAATAAATATTGATATACATATCAAAAATAATTTATAGAATTAAAATAAAAAATAAAAGTAAATAAACAACAATTTCCATAACAAATTTTTCGCCAAATTGGCGGGGAAGGGGGGGGGAATCGCGCCAACGTGCGTATGTGACATTTGTGCCCAAAAAATATGCGAAATGCTACCATGATCGCAAAAGTTCATGATTTGTCTATTAGAATCTTCCGATTTGGCGAAGGATTAAGGGAAAATTAAATTATGAATAAATGTAACGTGTTGCAATGTTTAACATACATTTAAGGGAGACCAAACTGGTCGCCAGTGGCGGCTAGTATATGAATAATCAGGCTTTCTTTAAAATGTGTTGCATTTTTATGTATTTTTCTAAAAGATTATCAGACTCAACACAACTCCAATTCAGTAAAAGTCTAGAACACATCTTCAATATTTGCAGCGACTGGAAATTTCAGCACAGTAAATGAGAAAGATTCTAAAATTTATAAAAATAAACATATGTTTGGTAAAATTTATTTTGCGAGATATCGCTGGTTACGAAAATATGATTATGAAAAGAAAGCAAAAGAAGGTATAAAAAAATCTATACTAATAAAAGATGTTTATCCCTATGCGTGGTTGTGTGTATGTGCGATGGCTAGAAAAATATTCCGCACGTACAAGTCTGAAAATTTCGATTTGGGTAGTTCAAAGCATGTCCCGATGCACCTGAGGCTCAGATTTTCAATATTTTAATAATTAGCTGAGATATTAATTAAAAAAATCATCAAAACTCATCTCTTTTTTTCGAGCCGGCGGAGGTGTTTGTGCATGCCCAGAACCCAGTTTATGCAGCGGACGAAAATAAAAAACCGTTTAAATGAATGCGTTTGATTTGCCATTTCGTTCTATCGTCTAAACTGTTTAGTTTATGTAAAAACAGAAGACATATTCTGAACGATAGTACTCTTACGTCTCAAATGCCATAATCAATTAAAAAATATATTGATCTTAACCTTTTGAGAAACATTTTTTAAAAGGGGTCGTTTTTTCCTGGTGAATGTATTCCCCCTTACAGCAACGCCACTGAAGGGCGCAATGTCAGAGGTGCCCACAAACCAAATATATGCTCTTAAAGCTGAAATATTCTTCTAATCGACGGTACAATTGGTTTTAAAAAATACGAATTTTAATCAGTTCAAAAACACCGGCGAACGCAAATAATTTCGCGCCTCCCAAGATGAATTTTTGTTACGCTATAAGTAACTAAACTTCCGTATTTTGACATAATCTTTTCACATCATTTCAGTAGACATAACTACAACAATTTTAAACGTTCGAAAGAATAGAAATATTTTAGAAAAAATAAAATCTGAGAAATTTTCGACGAAAATGCTAAATAACGAGATGTTTCTGCGCGGCCACTCTCGGCTTCGTGTAATTTTTTCAGTTTATGATATGCATATATTTTCATAAAATTCTATAGATATCTTGGATATAGTTATAGTTATAAACTACTAAAATTTCAGAGAGTTCGAATGACGAAAACTGTTTTTGTTGCTGTGTTAATTGTTCTGCAGTTACAGCTTGTTAAAATAACAAACAACTTCATTGCGACAGGTTGTATGGCTTATTTTGAGGTCAAGCGGTGATTAATGTGTTGATTTCTGATTTTGAATACCGTAATTATGTTTTGCAACACAAAATGTTTCATTAGATCACATATTCGCAGTATGTAAGGTTTCTTGTATCATGAACAGTAAGATGACAAACTTGGTAATTTAATCGTTTTCCTGCGAGAGTGAAATAGTGAACTTTACTGAAGCATCCCTTGTGTCCCACCAATACTACTTCTAACTCTGACAATTTCCAGATGTCAATTTCAGATTTATACGTATGCCCCGTAGTGATGACATCAAAATTTAAGGGAGTCGAGCAGTGTCCGTATTCAAATTTAAGTCACTTAAGATGGAATGACACCATACAATTCGTTTCTTTTTTTTTATGTATGCTCACGCTTAACTCGTATGTCCATGCATAAGAATGAACACGTTCGTATGAATGGATTTGTATGAATGCGACTAGATTGTACGAATGGATGGCGCTGCCTAAGCTAACGTAAAGTTGCAAATGAATGTACAGAATTATATATGCTAGTCGAATGTGCCAATCCCAAAACTTTCTTCTATCTCATACATGTTAATACTTCAAAATTCGCTTTCATAGCGTTAATGAAATCAATATTTTTCGTCATTCTGTTGTACGTCAGCTGCTTGCTAATTGTCTGCTGACACGGATGCGAGCACCCTTCGGTGCATTAGCATACGATGTACAACACAACTACGAAAAGTCCTTCTGACCTGTATCGGCAAGAATAGATAGCCTCCCTATTCCTTAGATTTTTTCTTTCGCTGATTTTACTGGAAAACACGAAGGTAAAATGAGTAGAACCCAATTACAGAAGATTCATTCCCAGTTCTCGTCAATATTGAATTTCAATAAGAATGTCGTCTTTGTCAATTATAGCCAAGTTGGCTTCATTTATGGCAACCTATTTTTGTCGCCAAATTTGGCGCTATTTTCCCAAATAACTCAAAATTTTGCGATATTTGGCGAAATATAGTCAAGCTTGGCGAAAATTGTACGCTGGTGCTTTCTGAGTTGGATCGATGGTTACAACAATGAAAGAAAAATTGAGAGAAAACATGTTCACTAAAACTTGTAAATTAATCCCTTTTACGGAGGAATCCTGCTGTCTTGTTTCAAAATGGCAACCACCCTAAAATTTCAAACTGCGATATCTCAGCCATTTTATAAGATACAAGCAAAACAAAAATTGCTCCAGAATCCTTGGATGAAGGTCGAACATTTAACGGAAAAAACTTTTAGGATTTCTAATTTTTTTTACATATTTTTGAATTTGAAATCTTTAAATGGCTATCACAGCGCCCTCTTCCGGCGGAATATCCCCAAATTCAACTGGTACCTGCAAGCCATAGTCAAAACCTTGTACAAAACATTTGGTTCAACTATCTGGATAACTTCATTCACCTTTTGATGATACAATAATAAAAATGGAACAAATATCGCTATCACAGTACCCCCTTTGGTCGGAATATCCTCAAATTCAAGTGGGACCTGCTGTCTATAGCCAAACACCTATTAATGAAATTTATTTCAATTCTAGGTTGCTTCATACACTATTCGGTGATACAAAGAGGATATACAAACGGACACATGGACATTTTGTAAAAACATGTTTTTCGGAATATCTGACCCATAAACCGTGCAAATCCGTCGAAAACCAGAAGTCGAAAAAAATTTCGATTTCAATACTTTCTTCTATTATAGATAGAAGATAATAATAAAAATTAAAAAGAATTTCATAAAAACATTTCTTATGATATAAGAATTTCTCAATTATTATTTAAGTAGAGTTGAAAAGTTCTCCTCTTTAAAGAGACGAATACTTTTCCTCCTAACAGAAGATATCTTTGACAACCTGAAGAATCATTTCGCATCTATGCAGTGATACAACCCGATTCTGTTGTTTATATAAAATTTAAACTGAAATTTACGAGCTAAATGAATTTATGAACTTAATAAACTGATTTTATTATTTCATATGTATTTTAAAAAATGCAATGTTAAAAATTTACATCTTTAAAATCATGAAACTCAAAATTCTACATGTAAACTCCCAAATTGTAATGTCATTGTAAAACACTGTAAATGTTTTTGGTAAAAGCTTTAATAAATCGGGATCCTTTTCTGTCTGGTCCCTTATTGGGCTCGCTGGAAATAGATAGATCCTTTCTCCTGGGCTTTAGAGCTTTCCCAGCTTTAAACCCAGTGGGTCGGCAGCCCAAGAAGGTGTATCCTGTCTTCTCGTCTTCTGCGTTTGAACATTTTGAACAGATCCGTCTGCTTCAAACACATCACTATATTTCTAGCGGCTATAAGTAGAGTAAAGGGATCTGTTTTAAAATCTCTCCTAAACTGTATCTGCACTTCAGCTTGCGATTTCGGCCTTCCAGTAACACTTTGAGATATATTTCCTTTGTTCAAAGCTTAGTCTTGTTTCAACCATTAATTAAGTTCGTTGAACCTGAAAGGAAATAAAGAACATGCCAATTATTAACGAATCAATTGTGTATACATTTTATTAAACGCTCTCTATATCTGTGGTTTGTTTGTTTACGCTCCGTTTGAGGATTTATGTATTGTAAAACTTTATAAATTGGATATTCTCGAATTTGTCTGAGTCTGCTTTATTTTTTAAGCCTAAAATTGAAATTTTTAAATATTGAAACATTCTGTTTTTATGTTATCTATGTGCCCTTAATCCTTAATTATTTAAGCAAATAGAGTTTATTACAGTTCGAAAAAAGTAAGTTTAAAATTAAGGAAAATAAGTGTTGTTAGTGTTAATGAATCAACTCTCTATTTTACATATATAAGTATAATAAACTGGTTTCAGCTTAATATTAGTGCCATCAGTGACTTAACCACTTAACCCGTTTGGGTCTGGCGACCTGCGGAAACTAATGTTAAGCAAATGGCAGAGTTTCTTTTTTTCTTTTTTAATATATCGGTTGCATTTTAATTTTTCAAATGTTTTTTTTTAGCTTTCGCATAGGATATTTGACGTTGATGTGTAACGGAACCGGTTCCGTAACTGAAAGTGTCCCCAGAAAAAAAACTGCAACCAAAATAAAAAAAAGTACGAAGTATCCTGTCAGACATCGACCTTATATATCTTATGCAATAAAATCATTTAAAATATTAAATTTCAAACAAAAATTCCGAAAAGAATACTGTCATTGGTTTAACATTAGCTTGCGAGTGTCTTAACCCCTTCGGCCCTGATGTCCTACTAATAGGACATATCTTTTATTGAGTATTATTTTGTCTTAAACATTATTTTTATTAATTCCAGCACCTAATAGTGATAGTATGAATCTCTACATTTCCTATTATAACTTCACTTATGTTTAGCATTTAGTAATAATAATAACAATAATAATAATAATTTTCATAATTATTAGCAAGCCGTTGGCATTTCTTTTAATTAAAACATACGTTTCACTCTTTAAATTAAAATTTGGGAATCCTTTTCCGAATTGGTAATTTGTGATAAAAGATAAAAAATATTACTAAATTTTTATGCTTGTTTAATTTAGTTGTAATACGACATTTTCCAAACGTCTTCAAAAATTCTTCCTTACACTATTGTTATATGAAAAACACGCAAAATAACTAAATTTGTGAGGTTTTGGTAAAAAATGCATTCGTTAACTTTCATTAAACCCTAACTTCTGTGATTCCGATAGCTATTTTTAATTTTGTTAGCATAACAGTAATTTTTTCCCAAAATAGAAAAAAAAATCAGGGCCGAAGGGGTTAATATTACTACGGAACGCTCGTAATAGAACTTGTCTTTTCACTCAGTATTTTATCTATTAACAATTATTTTTGTTATTATCTGCATGTAGTAGTGATATTATATGTCTATACATTTATTATTATGACTTCATTTATGTTTCAGCATTTAATAATAATAATAATAATAATAAAAGCTTGCATAATTCTCCTTCCACCACTGGCGATTCTTTTATTTCAAACATATGTTTGCTCTTTAAATTTAAAATACACTGCAAAAAAAAGTGTTGATTTTACAGTATAATACTAGCAGCTTGGATGCCAGTATTATACTGTAATATCAACACTTTTTTTTTTTTTTTTGCAGTGTAGGGGCTACTTTTTCCGAATGAATAATTTCTGATAAAACCTAAAAATTACAAGAAAGTTATGTGTCTTTAATCATGTTGTAATGCGACATTTTTCAAAAGTCTTTAAAAATTCCTTCCTCAGATTATTGTCATATGGATAGTACGCAAAATAACCGTATTCGTTAAATTTCTGTAAACCTTATCTTTTGTGATTTGGATAGCGAATTTTAATATTATTAAGATAAAACTTTTTTTTTCAAATTAGGGAAAAAAAATCGTACCCAAAAGGGTTAGTTACAGAATGGCTTAACAAATGATGGGTATAAAATCATTTTACAAAAATAAGCTTCATACTCTTAACGTAATGAGGATATTTTATCAATATCGTTTAAAATTAAATATAAAAACATACTCCATTTAGATCCATGCTTTACACAATCCTTATAAAACAGAAGAAATAAAATGCAAGTAATAAAATTTAAGAACTTATCGTTACTGTAAGAAATCGTGTAGAAACTACTTAACAATATCTACATATTTTCTTCCATCAGCAGGGCTTGCCATAATTAGTTTTTCCCCACTCTGAAATATTTCAACTAAATTTCTATATTTTTGTTCACTTTTCTGTAATTTACTTACTATAGAAAGAAATTTCATAGTTGCAGATAAAGAAAAAAGTTAGTACATTAGAATCCGATAATATTCTATAGCTGTTTGAATATTTTTCTTAATAACTTATGTTCAATAAAATATATCATTATAAATGTTTCTAAAAATGAATTTGGAGAAAATTGGATATAAATGAGAAAAATTTGTTTTTGAAAATACAATTCCTGAGTTGTCTGTGCAGAAATTTAAGCAAACTATATTTTCGTTAAAATTCAATATGCTGGATATAAGTAATAGGATATCCATATAATTCCATTAATGTGAATATTCGATAATAACATTGATTATCTTTCCATTTAAAAAAAAAGTTGAATTTTGTCAGAAGAATCTGTAAATTTAGGGCGTGCTTCGTAACATTTGCGAAGGCAAGCGAGCAGGGAAGGGCTATCGCTTCTCCCTGAATTTTGAAACTTAATTAACTAAATTTTCTTTACTTTTAATGAAATAAAAATAGTAAAATTTATTCTTTGAAAATGATGTAAAAGAAATAAACACAAACAGGAAGAAGAAGAAAAAATTTTAGTTCAAGGAAGCTCTGCCCATTTGGATCACCATGGAAAACAATTTATAATTCTGTTCTTTTTACGTACATGTTTTATCAAAATTATCTTAAACGAGGGTTTCAGGGGAGCAAGGTGCCTCTGACAATAAAGATATGTACAATTTCAGTTCTCCATTTTGAAAAATACTGGTATATGTATGTTATCATTATTATTATTTTCTAATTGTTTTATGTTCTGCATTGCTTTTTCAATTGATATGTTTAAAATTAGTTTTGCACGAGATGTTCTGACAATAAGTTCTTAGTTTCGCTTATTTCCTGTTTGTATTCTACATTTTAAAAAGAACGGGGCGTGGGCTATGGACTACAAACACATCCGTTCCAATTTCTTGCTCTTCCCTAGATTTCTTTTTGTCGGCTCCCATACTTCATAGTAATAAAATACATATAATTATTGTTTTAAACATTTGTTTCGTGAATATCTTTGCATAGAAGCTGCATATATAATCACATACATTTATTTATTTTTTATGTATCGTACGTTAAATATATATTTGTTGGTATAAATTTACGTTTTGACTTAATTATTCACATTTAAATAACAAAATTACATAATTACTCATATTTATAGAACAAATTCGGGACAAATTTATCGAAAAAACTTCAGAGAATTTTTAAATTAGATAATTATTTTGAAAAAAAACACTACGATTTATGGAATTTTATAAGAATAAATTACAAGACTATTTTTAGAAAATACGTTAATTAAACCTCTTCATAAATTTAAGCTTGACTTTTTAAAATAAATAGTATATTAAAGAAAAAAAATAGATATCATACTACTTTTCTATATTTAAACATATAAACCTGACTTTAATTAAATAATATTGCAATTCTTCCTATTAGAGACTTCTGTCTAACAGAGCTATTTTCTAACTGTTATTACATTAATCATTCAACTGAAATTGATAAAATATTTTGCTTTATAATTTGTAAATGTAAAAGTCAAATGTTATATAAATTAACGGTATTTTTTATTGAACTTTCAGTTTTGTTTTCAGATGCATATGATTTTTTTAACGTGAAAATTCAAACAGCTCTGGAAGAGGAAGAGTTGAGTTCTTTACTTTTGTCCTTATAATAATTATAACCTAAAACACTTTTTGTAAATTTTAACCGTCTCGTATTATGTACACTACTTATCACTGGAAAAAGTTTTACAAAAGAAAAGATTACGTAGAATTTTCTCATGAAGAACATGAAATAATTTGGGTTCGTAAATTGAGATTTCATACTAATATAACAGAGACTGGCCATTAAATTTTTATTAGATGTTAAATAGGACTCTGCACTTTTTCAAGCAAAACACATTTATTTATTTTTTGCCAAAATGACAGAAAGAATCATTCAGCGTACATCCTATCAGAAACTACAACATTCGTTCACCTGTCAGGCAACATACAGGTTGTCCATAATTAAACGACCCTACTTTAAAGTTGTCTACAGACGAAACTATTGGCCCGAAAGTTGTGAAATTTTGTGAAGGACATAACAAAGGAATGGGAATTTTTTTTAAGCAAAAAAAAAAAAAAAAAAAAAAAAAAAAAAGAAAGAAAGAAAAAAGAAAGAAAAAAGAAAAGAAAAAGAAAAAATAATTTGTGCAAAATTTTGCTGCCAGAGGGCGTTTTTTAACAAAATACGCATTTAGCATACATTTACGATAGGTTAGAAGTTTTATTACAACAAAACATGTTGAACAAAACTTTTTTCGCGACATGTTTTTAGCATTTCCCGGAACATACTGCGGTCAATTGTGGAACATGCTATCTTACGATTCCAGATGGTAGCTGAAAATGGTGGCCGTTATGTAGAATATGTTTTGTTGCAATAAAATATGTAAAATATAGTAAATGTATGCTAAATGTGTAATTCATTAAAAACGCCATCTGGTCGAGAAATTTTGAACAATTTGTTTTTCGCTTAAACAAATTCCTCTTTCTTTCATTATGTCTTTCACAATTTTCTGATCAATAGTTTCATTTGCAGACAAAATTAAAGTAAGGTCGTTTAGTTATGGACACCCTTTACTAATTCCGCAATAAAAGAAATGTGGTTTTTTTTTTTGTTTTGTTTGTGAATCTAGTCATCAAGTCAGTTTTCGATTTCTGAAAAAGAACTGAACTGCTCTCATGAATTGGTGCTCTGCATGGAGTGAAACAAATGGTAATCTCAAGGAGAAACATCTGGTGAATACAGCTGGAGTTTCAGCGAAGTACTGATTTTGTCTCCTTGGCTAATTTGATCATATACACTAGGGGACTTTGCACCCTAGGAGTTACGTCCGCCAATCCCAGTCCACACTCCGCACGCTCTAAAAACACGCTTATTTGCTGTGTTTTAAAAATATTACCCGATTACAGACGATTGAATGACATTATCACGACCACAGGCGATATTCTGCTAATCGAATTGCCATTCATTTCCCTTTGACTGGGGGATTTTCCAGCTCCCAAGGCCGCATCCACAGCTGTCGCGACAGCTTTCTCGGTCCATTAAATAAGATTAGCTTGTATAAAATGGTAAAGTAAACAATTTCGCTACCTCCAGTACTTTTATAACGCCACTATAAGAAAATAGTTTTAAATATGACGTTTTAAATGTATCGATTCATATATGACGTAATTTTTACCATTAAACGATTTTCACATATAATAATTTAATTAGTTTAATTTATTTAGTTTTTTTCTTTTTTTAATATTCACATGCAAATATATTTTTCAGCTGAAAAATGTATGGAAATATTATTATTTGGGCTTTCTTAAATCTTGCAACAGTTGGTAAAAAATTGCTAATTGATGAACAAATCGAAACATGTAAATTTTAATATTTAACATCTTTAAGATTTATGTTGACGTCTTTTAAACAAAATAAAAAGTGTTTTTAGTGTGTATTTAAAAGTTAATTCTAATGGACGTATTTTGACTCTCCACTTTATTTGAAATATAATAACAGTTGAAAAAATTGCTATTTCAAACTATGAATTAAACCTCTATTCAGATAGAGAAATTTTGAATAAAAATTCGGAAAAAAACTTAAAAAATTGGACAAAATTAAAAAAGTGATTAAACAATGCACACCCCAATAAAGTTAAATATATGAATGCAAAAGATGGTTAAATTGTTATTGATAGTTTTCGATCCTATAAAACTAATATAACCTAACTACCTTGGACAATTTCAATATTAAATAGTGCTTAAAATAATGCTTCGGCTTAAAGCTTGTCTGCTTCAGTGTATTTTTCCTAAATTTCTCTAAAAACTGCCCGTTTTTCTGGTTTTATATGCAATAGTTTTTGCAGTATAAGCCGAGAAAGTGAAAAGGTCACTTTAAATTCAATTATGGCCGCAGCAACATTAGTTAACTTTTTATTTAGAATACACTGTTAAAAATAATCTGAAATTCACGGGTTTTTTTTCCTGAATTTCACAGAAAAAGTCCCTTTTCACGACAGAAGGGCATTTTCCGTTAAAAAACAGAAAAATTCTTCATATTTCCTGAAAACAACGGAACAGAAGGAGAAGAAAGTGGCCAACGGAGATATTCCGTTATCTGCTGCATATTTATTTCCAATGTTTAAAAAACTGACATGTTGCAGCACAGAAAAACTAAAAATTCAATAAATTAAAAATTCGAGTTTATTTAAAAGAACAAAATAGTTCTTTCGAATTTAAAATGCAACAATTAATTTTCCCATGCTTTTAAAATTATTAGCAATTTATTTTTTAAAGTTACAAAAAAATATTCACACTTAAAATATATTCTAAACAAATAGCTTAGTATATATATATATATATATATATATATATATATAATAGTTAAATTAAGTGAAAAAAAAATTGATTTTACGCAAAAAAGCAACAAACAAAAATAATGCTTCCGAATAAAAAAAATAACAAATAACTTTCTCATTCCTTTGCTATTATTCGTAATTTGCTTTTTAAAGTTATAAAAGACACTCTCAATGAAAATATATTCTAACAGAACACATTTAAAAAATATATAATAGTTGAAAAAAAATCGATTTTCTCAAAAAAGCAAACATACTTTATCGAATTTAATTCAAAATATAATATTCATATTTTGCATCTAACAATCAAATTAGGAATTAATATAATTCTTGTTTCAATCCTCTATTAATACTAAATTTTTCAATCATAATCTTATAACAAAATATCTCCCCCACTTAATTTCAAAGTTGCTAGGTTTCTAAACCCCAGATTGTTTAAGTTCCAAGCAGCGATTTGAAGAAATCCCCTATGATCCTTTCAAACTCCTATTCTGGCAAGGGCCCGCTGGTCTTGAGGTAAAACACTCGGCTCATGTCGCTGTCATCCCTAGTTCGAACCCCAAAGGCAGCCAGGAGATCTGTACCAGTGAGTATTTAATATTAAAATATTAAAGTACTCCTGTTATAGTCAACAGATGACAGCACAAACAGATCGAGATTTTTTTTTTTTTTTTAAACCGAGGTCATTCATAACAGAAAGTTATCGTTGCTTCAATCTTTCAAAACGGAAAATCTACTAACGGAACGGAAAAAGTCCGGCAACTTCGCTGCCAGTACTTTTCCCGTGAATTAACGGATTTATTTTTAACAGTGTAGAGAGATATCAAAACATCATAATTTTATCCCCGTACCTTTAACGATGACTATTTTTCGAAACGAACATTTTTAACAAGTTGTTATTTCTATCAACACGTAAAAGATATATAACTTACAAGTGAACTTTTTCGTTTCCAAGATGCAAGACAATTTTATGCGCTTTTCAGACTAAAGATATAAGTAATTCACATTATTCAAACAATATTCAACACATGTATTATGCATAAATCTGTTATAAAATTCTAAAAATTTTCAAAGCGAGCAAAGTTATCTGTCATGCAACGTCTAAAACTGGCAGCAAAGTAAACGAAAATACATTGGCACCTATTTTACATTCAGGGTATAATTTTGAATTCTTTCAAATATTCTATGACATGAATGTCAGTGTACCGCACCTGGGTATCGGTTGCAGAATTACATTTTTAAAGATAAATACTGTTGAATAATAAAAAAAGAAGCATACTTTAATTTAATGAAACATACATTGTCTGACAAAGAAAACGCAGCACCACAAAAACTATGAAAAATTAAGTGAAAATCAGCAATTATGCAGAGAAAATACAATCAAACATACACACATCTAAATAGGGCATTTTTATCCCAAGAATTTTACGTGTTGTGATGTTCTAAAAGACAGTGTGTTAAGAAAATGTAAGACCACTTTAGCTTCTCACATTCATGACTAAAATAAATGTTCCAATTTTAGGTATAATATTTTACATATAGAGGATCTTCGCGTATTATGAAATAGTCGGGTAATATGGTATATCAAGGTTTATGTTTGGTAAAGTGCTGCCACCCAGCGGCAGTATCATAAACTACCTAAGAACTTTTCCAGAATGTCCCCTAGAACGTGCAGTTCGTCAATCAGTGTCAGGGTGCGTTGTATAAATTTTTTTTCGTCTTTTGAAAGTTTCAGGAAATAATTTTTCAATATTTTTTATGCATTATTAGAAGTAATATTTTCACATTAAAATTAAGCATAATGTACACCGAAATACTAACTGTTTATGATGTAATATTCGCATTTTAGCCCGGGATTCACACTAATAAACAGAGTAATTTTTTACCAAATCGGCGGTGTAGGGTTATATGGAATACCAATATACCATAATACTCCCTGATTACATTGAAAAAAAATTCTGCCACTGGCATCTAGAAAATAAATTGTGGCTCTAGAAAAAATAGTTCCATGTCATCCTTGTAAATTCTCGTTCCCATTGCTAGAGAGTTCTATTCTCCCCTATACAAATTCAAGAGCGTTTTCCTATATTATCTTGGTCAAACTTATTTAAAAATCTCTGCAAATAAATTTTAACACAAGAGGTTAGTTTTAGTAACTATAATTCTAGTTTATGATTTTTTTTCCCAGAAATCAAGTGATAATTTCTCACAATTCAAATGATTCATAATATAATGTATCGTTTCATCACCTGGGAAACTATAGACTCATTTGTTTACTTTATTCGTATAACTCCGAAATCTATATTTCAAGTTCACGGATTTAAAAACTGGCTACTTATTTGTTCTAGATGAAGGCGGTATAAGTTTTATTTTAGTGTATGATGGCGCAAAAACAGATCCTTATATTTGTGATTTGTGAAAATCTGAGGTATGAACTGAAGTATATTGTCTGACTATCTAGGCACTACAATTTGATCATGCACCATTACATCTGTTTTTCCCGATTATTTCACAATACCCGCAAAATACGTTTATTATTATTGATTTTTAAGTGATGAAATTTCGTAAAATAATTTTTGACTATAAAAACTATCCTCAGATATAGTTAAAGTTTGTAATTGTATTAGGTTTTCGGGTTTTAAACAATATTGGGATGTTGCATTGCCAAATGTAAATAGTATTCCATAATAACATAAGTTCCTCTATGCAATTGCTACATGGCATATTAAATTCGGCGAATTAATTAAAATAAAATATAATCAGGTTTTAAAATAAAAATAAACGAATACAAACTGTTAACAAATTATGAGCACTATTCCGTAATGAATTTCTAATATAAAAATTATTACGTTATGATTCCATTTTTTGCGTACGACTTCAAACACTAACTCTATCATAAAATAAATTATGTTCTGGAGCACAAATCTCTCTAACACATGGGTGCACGTGGAACAGAATTTCTGAGAAGAACAAGATTTTGGAACAGATGTGCGTGTAATCTGCGCTCAAGACAAAATTTGTTTGTGATGATTGTAATGTGTTTTTTAATGTGATATACTTTTAAAAGCATATTCAAATTGCAACAAAAGAATTACATCGTGTTATTGACAAAAAATTAGTTGAAAATTGTAGGTATGATCCTTTTATACATATCTGTGCAAAGTGCAAATGAAACTATTTTACTGAAAACGATTTTTTTCTCTACAGTGCTCACAAATTGCAAAAACACAGTTTTCGAAAATGTGGTTGTAAAGTTTAAAAATCATTTCGAGTCTGTGTTAAAGTACACTTGTCAATTTAAAACTGACCCAGTTCTACTTTGAATATTTTCATGTGATTTGTTTGTTTTATTCGATTTAGAATTATATACGTTTTCAAAAAGTATGAAAAACAAAAAAAAATCGTTTAATTGAATGTTTAAAATTGAGGACTCCCCTTAAACCATTTGAGAATAAAATAAAATTATTTTAATCGGGAAACAAAAGAATATTTATTTAATATAGTTTGAAAATCCATGTATAGGTAGTTCCTACGGACGCCTATGTTCGAGTACTACATCATTCGTTTACAATTTTGACTTCAAGTTCATTTGTGGATTGTTTGTGGAGTGTGTTCATTTGCCAACTGTCAATTTTTTACTTTTTAGCTCAAGATACCCCAATCAGCTGGCTCAAGATTTTGTATGGGTTTCTGATCTGAATTTTTTATTTTACCGATGTAAGACCTTTGCTTTCTATTGTAGAAACCATTTTTTAGTCAAATAAGAATCAAGACACAAAACACTATCCTGTTTAAATTTTCATTTGCACCCACCTGAAAACCAAAAAGGTATGAGATGTTCGTATATTATTCTTTGATAGTTGGAGAATTCATATGCTCAGATACACCCTGCATATGAAACTGCTACCCACGAGAAAACAAAATCATCGAATATTTGTTGTCTGAAAAAGACTTTTGGTTCTTGTACTAAGTCGTGAAAACAGAGTGTGTTGCCGCAGGATTTTATAATAAAGAATATAATCTTATTTCTAGTCCTGGTTTTGCCGTTAGGCTCATCGAGGTTATGTATTTCTATCAAAAATCAGGACGGATCTTAGTGAAGCAATAAGATTAAAGGACCATCTCCAAATTGAAGTGCAGTATAACCTCTAAATACCGAAAACTTCTAGATCACGGAAATTTGCCCGCTATTCACAGGTTTAAACATACAAAAAAATATGTGTTGTAGGTTTAAAAAGGGTTCGGTAAATAGAGCTGCAGATTTTATTGTAGTAGAACTTTAAAATGTTCAATGCTAACACCAAAATTTGACTTCATATTTTGATATTTAGAGTACATTTAGCTTTGGATATTAAACGGGGAAAAGTTTAGGAATAACAAACGTGTAAAGTTTTAACCTATTAAATTATTTTTTTATTATTTTCATTCATAGCTTCCATAATAATTTTCTCATGATGATTTGTTTTCTATGATGTTACAATTAACCATCTCAAACGTAATTATGGGGTTTTAATGAATAAAAAAATGTATGATAATTACGAAATTAATGTTATAAATTGAATCCTAGGAACTTTTTAACAGAAATTGTTTTCTAGAAGCTTCAAATATGCATATCGATACAGCTTGATCTGACAAGTAGTTTTGAGTTATGCTTAGAGTTGCAAAGGATTGAAAAAACTTGGTTTAAACCTGGGAATAAACCGGGTTTTTTGGCAATGAACATAGTTTTTTGGGAATATACCAGGTCTTTTGACAATAAACCTGGAAATAAATCGGGTCTATTGGAAATAAACCTGGGAATAAACCAGTTTTTTGCAACTCTTGTTATGCTCGAAACACCATCAGCAAAAGTATTTCAGGAACCATTAGAATCATTGAAAAGGGATAATTTCATGAAAAAAAAATTAATAAATGTAACAGCTGTATTAGATATTTCTTAGAATATTTAAATTATTTAGCATTTTTCTAACATAAATAGTACTTCCCATTGAAAAGTGCTTAAAAGTTTTCATTAAAGCTTAATGTTAAATTAACGATTTTCACTTCTGAGACAACCCTCCGAATTAGCCTAATTTTTAATATTGAGCATCTCTGTACCTAATGATAGAAACTTCGTAAGAATTTATATCTATATTTTTTCCGTCTGTACATAATAAGAAATATATATATTTAAGTTACTGAATTCTTTTTTTTCTTTAATTTTATTTTCTTCTATCTATAATAGAGGAAAGTATTGTAATCGAAATGTCTTTCGACTTCCAAATTCCAACGCATTTAGACGTTTTAGGGGTCAGAGTTCCCGGAAAACCCGTTTTCACAAAATGCATATGTGTGTCTGTCTGTGTGTCCTTTTTGTATCATCGAAAACTGCATGAAGTTATGCATAGAACTGAACCAAATTTTATATATATGTTTTTCGCTACAGCCAGCAGGACCCAGTTGAATTTATGGTTATTCCGCCGGAAGAGGGAGCTGTGATAGCGAGTTTTGTGCCATTTTGATTATTGCATTATGTAAAAGTGTATGTATTTATGCATAGAATCGAATCAAATTCTATATATGTTCTTGGCTATGTCAGGCAGCTCCCAGTTGAAATGGGGGATATTTCACCGGAAGGGGGGGGGGCTGTTATAGAGATTTTTGTGCCATTTTCATCATTGCAGAATGTAAAAATGTATGAAGTTATACTAGAATTCAATCAAATTACATATATATATATTCTTGGCTATGACCAGCAATTCACAGTTGAATTTGGGGATATTTCGCAGGAAGGGGTGTTGTGTTAGCATTTTTTGTGCCATTTTCATTATTGTATCATTGAAAAGTGTATAAAGTTATGCATAGAATTGAACAAAATTTCATACATAAGTTTTTGGCTATGGCCAACAGGTCTATTTGAATTTGGTGATATTTTGCCAAAAAAGGCGCTGTGATAGCGATTTTTGTGCATTTTTTTATTATTGTATCATAGAAAAGTGTATGAAGTTATGCATAGAATTCAACAAAATTTAATATATATATGTTTTTGGCTATAGCCAGAAGGACCCAGTTGAATTTGGAGATATCCCGCCGAAAGAGGGCACTGTGATAGCGACTTTTGTGCCATTCTCATTATTGTATTATAGGTATGTGTACGAAGTTGTTCATAGAATTGAATTAAATTATATACCTATCAAAAACTAGATATACATATATAGTTTTTAATTATGGACGTCAGATCACAGTTGAAAATGCAGATGAATCTGCGATAGCAATTTTTACGCGATTTTTTCGATTTTTTGCAGTTTAAGTGTTTATGAATATGTTTGCAGTGTAAGTAGTTATGAATATTTGTCGGCGAAATTTTATATTGAGATATAATATCAAATACCAAGGTTTTTATAAAATTTTAGAGAAAATTCGGCCTGAAAGTGGCGTTTTGACAGCGAATGTTGTTCGATTTTCAGGACGAACGCGGTAGCTGTTGAACAAAAATCGTATTAAGTCACCTCATTGTCCAATCTAGGATTCATTTGCATACTTATAATAAGCAAAAATTTTCAGATTTTTTTTATGTATTACCCGTTAATCAGATTTCATTGCAAAATCTCCCGTCCCAGGTTTTAAAAATTATTGACAAAAAACTTCAAGTGTAATAAAAAAAAAAACAGATATGGCATCTACTCATTTTTTGCTTCTAAAATACATAATAAAAATAAATCTGTTTTGTTTAAATTAAATACCGCCTAACCTTGTTTCATGCTAAAACAACATAAGTCAGGAATAGTTTTTCTGTTATTCTTCTTTTTATTATTCATAAATTATAAAAATTATTCGACATTTACAAACTTTGAAGTCCAAACTCTATAATCAGCCCCAAAAAAATCCATAAAATTTCGTTTTTTTTGCGAATAATACAGGGTTTTTTTTTTTTCTTTAATTTCTGAAAAGTTCTAATTCTGTGAGTTATGTGATTTTTGAAATGACCGATTCAATTATAAACCAGTAGCCCCTTGAGAGAGGGGCTTTTGCACAGCAATCTTTGATATTATTTGCTAATACGTTTTTTTTTTCATTATTTTTTAATATCTGCGATTTTTAATAAAACAATGTGATTTAACGAAATGTGAGTATATTATTTCGAAAGCCTTGTTCACAAACCTTTCATATAATACCTCATCTATCGTTGTGCGTTTTTTTTAATACAAGGTGTGTGTTTTAAGTAATGAGACTGGCCACTGGACGGCGGGCGCACCACTCGCTACAGCACAATATCCATGTGCGGGAATCGTGTTGGGGGAGCAATCTAAGCAAATCACCGCGTGTCAGTTGGCTCCAAGTTGTGACGGAGTGTGTATCGCTAGTGGTGTGGAGTGTTTATGTGAATTTTGGTCACGGAAAAAAACGACGAAAGAGCGTTCGCTGGAGCAGCGTTACTCAATCAAATTTTGCTTTCGCTTGGGCAAATCACCTACTGAGACGGTTTCCCTGATCAAGAAGGCCTACCAGGAAGAAGCCCTATCAAAAGCCCAGGTTTTCCGCTGGCACAGTGAATTTCGCAAGAGACGGGAGAACATCGAGAACTTGGAGAAAGTTGGACGCGTTTCAACAGTCAGCGACGAAAATGTGACAAAAGTGAAGATTCTCCTTGACACAGACCGTCTTTTAATTTTAAAGTTATTAGCTCCACCCAAGTGGCCGTGACCAAAACTCTAAAGGACATGTCGGAAACTGACTTCCATGGAGCGTTCGAAGCGTGGACATCTCGCTGACAGCCCTGCATTGACGCAAGAGTCTACTTTGAAGTCTTTTAAGTCGCTATAACGATCAGATCCATAAAACATTGTTTACAGAACTTGTCTCATTACTTAAAATACAGACCTTGTATACATAGAAAAGGTGAAATTGATATAAAAAAGTCCTTCCGGCCTGTACCGGGAGGAAAAGGTAGCTTTCCTATATCTTCTTAAAATTTTAGCTAATGTTACACGAAAACAGCAAGTTAAAATGCAAAAAAAGTTTACAAAAGATTCGTTAATACTGAATTTGAATAAGAAATTCGTCAAATTATTGAGCAATAGCCAAATTGGCTTCATTTATGAAGACTTATTTTGGTCGCCAAATTTGGCGATATTTCGCCAAATGTCGCCAATTTTGGCGAGAATTTGGCGCTAACGGATATGAATATATAGTTTTATGCGTATTATTGGGAAAATTATTACAACAATGAAAGAAAATAATTTGCAAGTAATGGCGTTAATGTGCTGTTTTGTTTCAAAATGTCAACCACCCCAGAATTTCAAACTGCTCTATCTCAGCCATGTTTTAAGATAGAGGTAAACCAAAAAATGCTCTGGAATCCTTGTATCAAGGCCTAACACGTAATTAAAAAATAAATTTGAATTTTTAATTTTTTTGTATATTTATTTTAGTTTTAAATTTTTAAATGGCCGCCATCTTGAAACAAAATGGCGGACCAAGCTGGCCAACGAACTCGGTCGAGACATTGGTGACCTTAATACACACAATTAGTTTCATCAAAATCGATTTAAAAATACGAGCGTTATCGTATGACATAGGTCAGATATATATATATATATATATATATATATATATGGATATATCTATATATATAAATCAACATTTGAACGGAGGGTGGTTTTGGGGTCTGGGGGTCATGATCGGTGAAAATATATCGAAATTTTCCGGAACTGTTTTCCTCCGAACGGCTGCAATAGGTAGCTTTATACTTTTAGGTAGCTTTCAATACAAAAAAGTATAAAGCTACCTATTGCAGCCGTTCGGAGGAAAGCAGTTCCGGAAAATTTCGATATATTTTCACCGATCATGACCCCCAGACCCCAAAACCACCCTCCGTCCAAATGTTGATTTATATATATAGATATATCCATATATATATATATATATATATATATATATATATATATATATATATATATATATATCTGACATATGTCATACGATAACGCCCGTAATTATAAATCGATTTTGATGAAACTAATTGTGTGTATTAAGGTCACTAATGTCTCGACCGAGTTCGTTGGCCAGCTTGGTCCGCCATCTTGTTTCAAGATGGCGGTCATTTAAAGATGTAAAATAACTTAAAATCTAAAATAAATATATAAAAAATTTAAAAATTCAAATTTATTTTTTAATTACGTGTTAGGCCTTGATACAAGGATTCCAGAGCTTTTTTTGGTTTACCTCTTTCTTAAAAAATGGCTGAGATAGAGCAGTTTGAAATTCTAGGGTGGCTGACATTTTGAAACAAAACAGCACATTAACGCGATTACTCGCAAATTATTTTCTTTCATTGTTGTAATAATTTTCCCAATCATACGCATAAAACTATATATTCATATCCGTTAACGCCAAAATTGGCGACAAAATTGGCAAAATTGGGCGACATTTGGCGAAATATCGCCAAATTTGGCGATCAAAATAAGTCTTCATAAATGAAGCCAATTTGGCTATTGCTCAATAATTTGACGATTTTCTTATTCAAATTCAGTATTAACGAATCTTTTGTAAACATTTTCTTTGCATTTTAACTTGCTGTTTTCGTGTAACATTAGCTAAAATTTTAAAACGAAGATATAGGAAAGCTACCTTTTCCTCCCGGTACAGGCCGGAAGGACTTTTTAGTATTGAAAGCTACCTAAAAGTATAAAGGTACCTATTGCAGCCGTTCGGAGGAAAGCAGTTCCGAAAAATTTCGATATATTTTCACCAATCATGACCCCCAGACCCCAAAACTACCCTCCGCTCAAATGTTGATTTATATATATAGATGTATCCATATATATATATATATATATATATATATATATATATATATATATATATATATATATCTGACCTATGTCATACAATAACGCTCGTATTTATAAATCGATTTTGATGAAACTAATTGTGTGTATTAAGCTCGCCAATGTCTCGACCGAGTTCGTTGGCCAGCTTGGTCCGCCATTTTGTTTCAAGATGGCGGCCATTTAAAAATTTAAAACTAAAATAAATATACAAAAAAAAATAAAAATTCAAATTTATTTTTTAATTACGTGTTAGGCCTTGATACAAGGATTCCAGAGCATTTTTTGGTTTACCTCTATCTTAAAAAATGGCTGAGATAAAGCAGTTGGAAATTCTAGAGTGGCTGACATTTTGAAACAAAACAGCACATTAACGCCATTACTTGCAAATTATTTTCTTTCACTAGCCGCCACTGGCGACCAGTTTGGTCGCATTTAAATGTATGTTAAGCATTGTAACAAATTATTTTTATTCATAATTTATTTTTTTCCTTAATCCTTCGCCAAACCGGAAAAATCTAATAGACAAATCAAGAACTTTTGCGATCGTGGTAGCATTTCGCATATTTTTCGTTGTTATGTATTTCATCTTTCTTGACAAAAACCGCTTAACCCACTTTATAATAAATTAATCATTGTGTGTGTGTTTTTAATATAAAATAAACTATTTCATAATAAAATAAAAGTATATGCTGTTTTAGTAATCTCTAATAGGTACCTGAAAATGGGATTTTCTCGCCAAAATGGCGCAAAACAAAAATTCCGCCAACCCTGGTGCGTCCGTGACAGATGTTCCAATTTAAAATACATGACGTTCACATTTTTCTTTAAAATAGAAAATAGATAAATAAGAAATATTATCATAAATCAAAACATTTGATTTCAAAATTAAAATATCGTTTCTAATTAATACACACGAAAAATAAAAGCTGACAATTTGTTTCGAAATTTGATCCATTAAATATTATTACATGAGTTCAACAACGGAGTTCAACTTACATCAAGAAAAGATCCGAAGGAAGTTGAGTTGTATGGAATAGAATTATGGTAAACTTTGACTGTTTCACTGGTGCTGATTATTTTTTTTTACACCAGGCAGCGGTCCAAAAATTCATGGTTTAATATTTTAAACGTTCACAACGAATGAATCTTTTTTTTTTGTTGTTGTTTACTTTCATGGATAGAGAATTTGAACAGCGAACCTAATTGAAACTGAAGTTATTGCAGAATGTATACATAATTGAACGTAAGTCATCTCTCAAATATTAATTTATTTTGAACGATCTTTCTAAAAATGTAACTTTTATGCAGTTTTATTAGAAAAAATAATTTTGAATAAAAATGGCTGCCTGGCATATGAAAAAGTGAAGCGGCATCCCGGAACTGTTGAGGACAGTCACATGACATACGGTTTTATTATATAGATTGTTGTAATAATTTTCCCAATCATACGCATAAAACTATATATTCATATCCGTTAGCGCCAAAATTGGCGACATTGGCGACAAAATTGGCGACAAAATTGGCGACAAAATTGGCGACATTTGGCGAAATATCGCCAAATTTGGCGACCAAAATAAGTCTTCATAAATGAAGCCAATTTGGCTATTGCTCAATAATTTGGCGAATTTCTTATTCAAATTCAGTATTAACGAATCTTTTGTAACCGTTTCTTTGCATTTTAACTTGCTGTTTTCGTGTAACATTAGCTAAAATTTTAAAACGAAGATATAGGAAAGCTACCTTTTCCACCCGGTGCAGGCCGGAAGGACTTTTTTGTATTGAAAGCTACCTAAAAAATTTATTTTAAACTGCGATTTGCTTGAAAACTAAATCTCAATTTACTGATATTTTATGGTTTTAAAAATAAATTTTAGGCAGGGATTCTTCTATCTATCTCTATCGCGTCCAGCCTGTATACGAAAAATTGACCGGTTTGTCCATAAAACAAGATAAATAGATCGGCATTTGTTTCTAGCTAATATTCGAAAACGAAATTAAAACTTCATCAATAAATAAAACAATATCAATGAAACTCAAATTTAACAGACATGTAGTCAAACTACGTACTTAAATCACTGAAATTATCAAAATTATAAAATGGCTACTGTAAGTAGCAAAATGTTTGATGATCGTTTTGGCTATTAACTTCAGGCATAAAGCTAATACAAAGATATCTCTTTTAATGAATTTTTTTAAAGGAATATATTATTGATATTTTGCACATACAGTGCGTGTAAAAACTTCAAGAACAGCTAAAAATTGTAAAAATTCTGTTAAATTTAGAATACAATAATTGAAATAGAAATTTAATGTTGATCATAAGGTTGAACTACTGATATAAAAGTCAACAAAAGGTATCTGTAAACTGACTGAATATGAAAAAGGTGATATTGATTTTTTTGCATTGTCAGGAATAAGATGTAGATCTATTGAAAAACAGATAAGAAAATCTAAATCCGTCATCAAAAATTTTGTATGTTTAAAAGACATGTATAGAGAAGAAAAAACAAGTGGGTAAGTGTGATCGAAGATCGCACAAAGGGTTTCATTTACTATTCTTTTTAAAAAAACTTTATCCTTTCTTTAATAAATCCAAACAAATTTTATTTTACAAAAAAAGAAAGTCAGGTTTTTCATAAAGTAAAAATTTACCGTTCTATTTTTCTCGTTTTTTCGAATATCTGAACCGACCCGATAGCGGGTGAAGCCCGTTATAATACTCTGTCATAATAATATCTGTCATGTGGACTAAATGCGATATTTAAAAAAATCAATTTCAAAATTAAACATGTTGTATAGAGACCTTCAAAATATTAAAATATGCCAATATTTCCATAATCGGGTTTTTATCAAGATTCAATACGTCCCTCAAACTCATATATTTTACTTTCTATTACTCATATTAATACACTGTATTATTCTCAAACATTTGAAAAATCCGTTAAACTTCCAATATGACGTCAGATTTATTTTCTTTTTAATTCTCTAATGACGTCATATAAAGCTGCTTTCTGTATTTACATATACTCATACTCCTTGTATTATTGAAATATGTTTGAAAATTTCCGTTTTATTACCAATATGACGTCATATTAATCTTTTTTTAAATTGGTGAAACTTTTTATTTTATTTTCATTTTTCACGTAGAAATCTTTCAATAGAAAATTAATTATTGTACAAAGAATTTTCTTGTGGATTGTTAACTGTCGGCAACTGCTATAACGAAAAATGTTTAAATTTAACAGGAAAAGGCAGTTAGAATTTTGGTTTTTTATCTCTCTATATTAAAATAATACGATTTTTTCAAATTTTAATATTTTGAGCTTCATAGCAGGTATTCAGCTATAAGTACGCAAATTTACGCCTGTAAGTTAAATAGTTTATGAGAAGTGGCTCTGTGACGGACAGACAACGAAGCGTGAGTAATAGGGTTTCGTGAGATGAACGAAACCCTATAAACGCTGGAGGAAGACTAAAAGACTTGCCACCCAAAGATAAAAAGAGGATTTTAAAGTTAGCATCAGCTGGAAAAAACTCAAGTGAAGAAATTTTACGAATGACTGGGTTCAATGTTTGCAAGAAAACAATATGCAGTACAGTTACTCGATCTGGGAATTTCCAATATACAGCAAAATTGTGTAAACACTCTTTACTGACTCGACATAAAATCCAGCGTTTACAGTTTTCAATACGAGTGATACTTGGGACGACAAATGGCTGCAGGTTATTTTCTCCGACGAAACAAAATGGAACTTAGATTGTCCTGATAGCGCATGCACGGTAGCGTATTACTGCTTATTTTACTGTTTATTACTGTTAATTTTATGGTATAATACTGCCAGATGGGATGCCAGTATTATACTGTAAAATCAACACTTTTTTTGCAGTGTAGAGTTGCAGGAGATATTCTTCAATTCTATCAATTATTTTTCTGCACGTTTATGTGGAAGCAGAAAATGGTCCACAAAATAGATCTAAGCAAGAAAAGTATTTCAAGAAAACATTTCAAATTTTTCGAAAATTAAGAAATTTAATTTTCTGATTGGGGAAAATACTTCGCTCTATCGAGGCCTAAAAAAGTTTCCTCTCTTTTAATACCGAAACATAAGATTTAAAAAGAGTTTTATTTTACTACTAGCAAGCTACGCCGCTACGCTGGTCAATTTCTCTTAACGAACTTTTAATCAAACAAAATATTGCCATTTCATAATTCACTCTTATATTTTAACAGAATAATAAGGCTACTATAATTTGTGACTCGTGCCAATATACACGTCAGGCCACGTCGCCCTTATCATTATCTTTTTACGCATGAAGGTTTCGCTATGGTACTCCATTGTGAAATTTGGTAATTTTTGAAATTTAATATTTGAAAAACGGCATAATCATAAGATTTGAAATTTATATCAAGAAAAATACAATTTTTTACCTTTCAAACACAGTTTGTCTAACAATTTCCTGACAAATACTTTTCGACTTTTCTATTATCTTTTTCAGTAACTTCAAAGGTTTCATTTTACGAGATTAATCTGTGGCAACAATTAGTTAAAAACCCAGTCGTCAGCATCGCATTGCTTTTTATTAAAGAGGCTATTAGAGCAGGGATTGTCACCATCAATTTGCCACTATCACTTTTGAAATAGGTTCTGTAGTTCCAGAGATTCCATAGAAATTGTAATTTAGAATGTTTTTAGAACGCTTTTCGCTTATTTCACCCTTTTAAATTTCGATTTTTTTTTATTTGTTCTTAGAGAGCATTTACATCTTATAAGTAACTACAATGCCAAATTTCAAATTTCTAGCTCCTTCAGTATAAAAAAGACGCAATGTTCGCAAATTTTTCGCTCCTGCACCCCCCTGGGTTAGTGGCACCGACATAAAATATAGCCTATGTTGGAGCAGGGATTGTCACCATCAATTTGCCTCCATCACTTTTGAAATCGGTTCTGTAGTTCCAGAGATTCCATAGAAATTGAATTTTAGAATGTTTTTAGAACACTTTTCGCTCATTTCACCTTTTAAATTTCGATTTTTTTTATTTTGTTCTTAGAGTGCATTTACATCTTATAAGTAACTACAATGCCAAATTTCAAATTTCTAGCTCTTTCAGTATAAAAAAAATTGCAATTTTAGAACGTTTTTCGCTCCTGCACCCCCCTGGGGTTAGTGGCACCGACATAAAATATAGCCTATGTTGGAGCAGGGATTGTCACCGTCAATTTGCCACCATCACTTTTAAAATCGCTTCAGTAGTTCCAGAGATTCCATAGAAATTGTAATTTAGAATGTTTTTAGAACGTTTTTCGCTTATTTCACCCTTTTAAATTTCGATTTTTTTTTAATTTGTTCCTAGAGAGCATTTACATCTTATAAGTAGCTACAATGCCAATTTTCAAATTTCTAGCTCATTTCGTATACCAAAAATCGCAATTTTAGAACGTTTTTCGCTCCTGCACCCCCCCCCCTGGGGTTAGTGGCACCGACATAAAATATAGCCTATGTTGGAGCAGGAATTGTCACCGTCAATTTGCCACCATCACTTTTAAAATCGCTTCAGTAGTTCCAGAGATTACCCCCTACAAACAAACAAACAAACAAAAAAACAATCTTTACTTTATAATATTAGTATAAACAAAGCAAATTCGCAAGGGAAATCAGTTGTTTTCTATATAAAGAAGTATTGTTACCGAAGCTCGACTTAACAATGTTAGAGTGTATACATTTATTTATGTGTATGTGTTAGAGGTGAGACGGGCTCAACCCGAAACAGTGTAAGACTCGATTTTTATACCTGTCTTCGGGCTTGGGCTCAAAGTAAAAATTTCATTTTTTCACAAATTTTAAAAAATAAAATAAAATCCTTGCTATTGCAGAAACAAAAATGTAGTCTAACATTGCTAAAGTGTTTGACAATCCTTTAAAAATCAGTTTGGAAGGAAATTAAATTGCTATTGATGGCATATAAGGAGAAATATTCTATTTGATTATGAAGGTTTTTTACGTGGTCAATGTTAGTTACATAAAGAAGCCGTGGGATAACCCTCGCTTTCTTTTTGAAGTGATTTTCTAGAATTACTGGAAAACACAACTCAAGTCATTCTGCCATAGTGGTACAATGATATTTTAAAAGAATCGGGATTGTGACTTTTGCAGATTTCTGCCAGCAAATTTGCTATTTTAAACAAATTTTTAAGGGTTTGAAAATCACGAACATTTTTACGAGAGAGTATTTAGCATTAATAGATATTTCTATGTAAGAAGAGATTTTAAATGATAAAATTAATCATGAAACAATTTTAAAATGTTGTCAACAATTTTAAAATATTCTCAACAATTTTCTACTGCATATCGGGTTCGGGCTGTGATGACACAAAATTTTTAGGGCTCGGATTTCAAATCATCGTGTTAGGGCTCCGAAAAAAAAAGAAAAAAACTCATCTCTTTTGTATATTACAAAGAGAGAGAGAGAGAGAGAGAGAGAGGGGTTTCAAATAAAGAAAAATTCTGATAAAGGCATAATAATATTTTGAACAACTCAACTTTTGTACTAGAGATTTTATATTATTTAGGGTGGTAATTATGTTTATTTTATTAATTAAAATTAAAGCTCATTGGGAAGTTTAGGGATATCTTTGTATTGCTGGCTATACCTCAGTATTAAGTTTTGATATTTTCTTTCCACCCACCCCTAAACATTTCTTTATCTTTCTTTTCGTATATCAAGGTGTAAGTGCTGAGAATTCTTAATTGAGTAAAATTATTTCAAAGTAATCGTCAATCGTGTAATAACATATTTTATGGCCTTATATAATCTTCTAAATGTTATTCAAGAAGCTTAACACATTTTAATTAACACAATTTGCATTTTTGGATATAGCCTAAAAAAGTAAAAATATTCTTTGAAATAATTAGCCAATGGTTAATAAGTATTTACTTAGATTTACGACAGATCGTAAAATCTATACTCATCTTTCGTTTTTGTTGTTTTGTTGTTTGCACAATTAGCCATTTATATACGCCCTCGCTACTTTTTCTACTATTTTAAAATGTTAAGATTATAAAAATAATAATAATAATGAAGTATAAAAAGGAATATGTTTCATTACAAATGTGAATTTTAATTTTTTGTTCATTGTGTTCTTGTCACAATGGTGAAGTTTCGTAAAAACAAATGTCTGAGCATTTTGCATTGCATCAGAGAATGGCAAATTTCGAATTAAACATTCATACTAAAGTTATGTGATTAATATTATACAGATTATTGTGTGAAAAAAAGTAACTATGAAATAAAATTATTAATTATAAATTCGTCAGGTTCATTCAATCTATGTAACATTACCTACGTTAAAACTCTTTTTTTTTCAACTTATATGTATACTAGGGGGCCTACCACCCTGCGAGCTACGCTCGCCAACCCCCGCTCAGACTTCGAGGCCTCTAAAAACATGACAGCGTGCTTTATTTTAAAAATATTGGTAAATCTGTAATTGAGTTGCCGTGCTTTTAACGTTTTAATGGGGCATTTTTTTTATTATCATGGCCTCATCCACAGCTGTTGCGACAACTGACGACTGTTTTCGGGATTGATAAGTGAAATCCATTACACCTTGAAAACCAGCTTGTATAAAATCGTTAGGTTTAAATTGTGGCTACCTCTCGGACTTTTATAACATTGATCTGTATTCTATTCTTCCTTTGCGTTTAAGGATGAGAAAATTCCATCTGCTTGTGAATAACATTAAGAACCACGGTATTGAAAAGTACTATGTTACAGACATTTTCAGTAACAGGTTTTAATTTTCTCTCTATTTTAGTGCACCATCATGCATAGTTTCATGTTATTTTAAATATGTAAATTATTTATTTTAATTAATATGTATATACGAATTTTCTAATAATTATTTATCATACAAAATTAAATAAATATTTTGTGCACGCATGCCTGCATTTATTCGGCATCAATTGATGAGATATTTAAACAAATTTGCTATCCGCGATAATTTTACACCATGTTATGTCACTTGAATATTGTCCATAAGAAAATCGGGTACTTTTCCAGTATAGGATCCTTTGCTTTTAGGTTTGGCGTAATTCGAGCTTCAAAAAGGGATAGATTCGTTAATATTCATAGATTTGTTGCCAAAAGTTATAAAAACAAACCCAATGAACTTTTGGTGCTTTTCTATTATAGGGGTCTTGACGTTTTTTTAAAAAGCTTGGCGGATATGCCAAGCAGGATAGAAAATCAAGCAGGATATTTTATTCTCCTTCCGTGCAGTTGGGCAATTATTATTTTATATATTCGTTTCAAATATCCGAATTAGTGATTTTATAAATTCGTTTAATTAAATTTTACAAAAAAATAACAAAATGATATCAATAAATAATAATTACTATTAATTCCTTTTCCCCCCTTTCTTTTGCGGTTACATAAATAACGTCATTTTGACGAATTTATTCAAAATATTTTCAGTTCATAAAATAAATTAAATGCTGACAGACGATTGAATCCTAACGATAGAAATGTAATTTTTGTTTTCAAATTTTCCTGAAAAACATATTTAATCACAATCTTGTCTTCATTATCGATTGAAATAAAAGATAAATCCAGTTTCAATTTGAAAATGACGAATAAAAAGAAATCAATAATCCCTATCGGGATACTTTTCAATATTTTCCCCTTTTTTGTCACAAAAAAACTGAGTAATTAGTTGCCATCATTACAGAAATGTCATTAAAATTAGAAAAAAAATAATATCTCGAAAACTAATTCCAATTTCAAAATTCTATTACCAGTTTTGACATCCGCGGATTTTTATGGACAATTAGTATTAATTTCACCATCAAGCGTTTAATATTTTATTAAAAATAACCCTGAAACATAATCAGTCGTTTAATCAGTCGTTTCATAAAATCGTTTCATAAAATCGTTTCACAAATTCGTTTCATTAGGATTTTATATATATAGGGTAGATATATAATATTTATTCCTACTTCTTTTTAAATCCAATGCTTTGTATGTACGTGTGAATGTTGGTGAGAAACTTCGCACACTTTAACTATTTTAAAAAAGAGGTTTGTTGCATATTTACAGCATTTAAATAATGAAAAAAAGTATACTACGTCTTGATTCTTTTTTTTTTCAAACACCCTTTCTTTAAGTTTTGGCAAAACCATTTCGCAACATTTTACAAAAATCTAAAGCCATAATAGAAATTACATTTCTTTTTAACATCTCGTAATGTAACCGGATAAAATGATTAATACGTATTAATTTTATATCCCTATAAAGTTTCTTCGTCAGGTAGAGATATTTTCAGATATTAACTTACAATTCTAATCTGAAATAGGCGAAAGGCTTCCATGGTGAATGTGATGTTGTTTTAGCAGAAAATGTGCATTTTTATCCTTTATACCAAACATTTATTGGCATTTGAAAGTCTGAAGATCGCAGCAACCAGATAGAAACATTTATCGCCAGAAATAAAAGTTCATCAAATCTACAGGCACAGGATATGGAACTTCTCCCCTTGATTTTAAGGTTTTAGCTAATTTTGCTCGAAAACATGAAGCTAAAATGCGAAGAACCCGATTACAGAAGATTCGTCAGTATTGAATTTGAATGAGAATTTCGCCAAATTAGTTAGCTTGTTTGGTCGCCAAATCTGGCATTATTTCGACAAGTGTCGCCAGGTTTGGCAAGAACTTGACACTAAAGGATATGAATATAAAATTTTATGCGTATGATTGGGAAAATTGTTACAACAATGAAAGGTAATTTGCGAGAAATCGCTTTCCAAAAAACTCATAAATTAATTCCTGTTTTTTTTTTATCTGTTATCTTGTTTCAAAATGACAGCCACCTTAGAATTTCGAAAGGCTATATCTCAACCATTTTTTAAGTTAGAGGCAAAACAAAAATGCTCCAGCATCTTTCCATTAAGACCTAATACTTAAACAAAAAATAAAATTTGGATTTATAATTTGTTCTGTATAATTTTTTAGTTTTAAATCTTTAAGTGGTCGTCATTTTGAAACAAGATGGCAGAACAAGCTGCCAAACGAACCCGATGGAGATCGTGTTAAGCCTAATACACATGCTTAGTTACATCCACATCTGTTTATAAATACGAGTGCTATCATAACAAAGATCATATACATACATATATATATATATACATACATAAATATATTATATATGGATATATATTAATCAACATTTGAACAGACGGTGGTTTTGGTTGGTTGATTTGTTGATTTATGACTGCCAATTATCTACACGAGGGATATAGGCCCGGGGGAGTGGTTTTGGGGTATTGACGGTGGTTTTGGGGTTTGGGGTTCATGAACGGTAAAAGCTTAACCAAATTTTCTGTAATTGCTTTCCTCGGCTTTTTACTTTTTGTATTGAAAATTACTTAATAGGAGGGCTAAATCAATTCGTATAAATAGATGAATTTCAAAAACGAAAAATGATCGCTGGGAGATTTCTACTACAACATGGGATTTTTGGAGGTATTTACCGCAATGACAACGAATGTTTTTAGAACAAGTTCCGAACAGAAATGCAAAATATTAAAGATAATGCAAATGAATGATCAATCATTGACACGGACTGCTAGACTGAAAATCAAAGAACTTGAAGAAACTCGCTTTTATCATTTTCATACATATAACTTTATAGATACTACTATTATTGTTCACTAGCAGACTACGCCCGCTGCGCTGGTCGGTTTCTCCAAAAGAACCTTGAATCAAACGAAATATATCGGTGAATTTAACCTTGTATTTTAAAGTAATATGTACCTTTACCTGGAATATCCTAAAATAACATAAACACGGATACTTATTTCACTAAGTTATGTTTTTTTAATACGGTTTATTATTATGTTTACAATTTATTACCTACCGTTTTCCCTTGATTTATATGTTTTTAGCTACATTTTTAATAACGTGAATTAACCTATATTATTCACAACTAAAAAGAAATGGCGCATCTAGTATTTGTCGAGATTTAAATAAAAAATCATACACTCGTGACATCATAATTCACTTTTATATTTTAACAGAATAATACGGTTACTATAATTTGTGACTCGCGCTGACACATTGCTGTTATTATTATTTTTTTTTACGCGTGAAGTTTTCGCTATGGAACTCCATTGTGAAATTTCGTAATTTTTGAAATTTAATATTTGAAAAACGGCATAATCATTAGATTTGAAATTTATATCAAGAAAAAAAATTTTTTTACCTTCCTAACGCAGTTTGTCTAACAATTTTCTGACAAATACTTTTCGAGCAATTATTTTTTTCAGTAATTTCAAATGTTTTATTTTCCGAGATTAATCTGTGGCAACGATTAGCGAAATTTCCAGTCGTCAGCAACACATACCTTTTTATTAAAGAGGATACCCAGAAAGTAGAAAGATCATCCTCAAAATGGAGCCGCTAGTTGAAGAACCAAGGTGGAAATGTGGGCAGTTTCCTTTATGGCGGTTAATAAGGATGTAGACCCGATCAGGGAAAATCCCAACGGAAACGTTTACCATAACGTTACCAGAGTACAACTCTATGTACAGCTCGCCATCATTTAGGGTCCTACAGGGCAGAATTTATATGCAGACTTCATGTAGACCGTGATGTTTTTGAATCGCTATTAGAAGTAATTGTTGAACTGTGGCCGTCAAAAAGTGTTTGTTAAAAGTAAATCTGTATATGTATGTACTGCTAAATGCGTATTATTATATGGTTTATTTGTGTAGACATATGTTGTATATTTCGTATTACCTTATTAGGTACTTCTTTGTTATAGCAGCCCCCACAATTACGATTACACCAAGTTGCAGTCTATTTCGCCAACCTCCTGAAGAGTATAAAAATAAATGCCAGATATATAAAAATAAATGCCATTGTATTAAATAATACCATATATTATGTTAATAATAATATATTACAATGTTTCATCACAAGTTCCTACTAATGTTTCATAACAATTTCTTACAATGCTTCACAAGAATAAGAACTTTTTAATTTTTTAACACTTCTCTCATATAATTATTCCAATCAACTATCGCACTTTCACTCGTACTGTATAACTGTTTCTTACGACATTGTTTGTATGTTAATTCTTCTGCCCAACAGTACATAAACCTTAAAGCAGCTGTGAACGCTATTCTCGAACCACTACATCAATTTCCAACCCGGAAGCTTTTTTTTACAATTTACGTTCCATCTCCATATAGTTTCATTATTAGTAACATACAGTTTCATATCATGGAAGATTTTTGCAAAGTTGTTTGTTGGGTAAAAGCCCTCGCTTTTGAAAAAAGGAGATTGCATCCATTTCAATGCTAAGTAAATCCCAGATTGTTTCCATTTTTAACACTTTCCAACCTAGTTGAAAAGTGTTTATGACTTCGGTTTGTCTGCCGTATGGCCGTCTGCCGTCTGTCCATGCTCTAACTCCCGTAAATATGCTCGGATTGCCCTGGAATTTTTATATGTTATTATCGACATCTATAGCATGTTCCCTATTTCAACTGAAGTGTTTAGCACTTATAGTTTTTTTTACAGGGACACTCAAAAGAATTCCGTTACATGACGATCTATGGGGAAAAATCATTTGCGGTTTATTTTAATGATGTTAAACAATTTCAAACACATTGTAATTGATATATATCACTAAGATGCACAACAAGAAGCTTAATATGGAATAGGGTGTGCATAGCACTTATAGTTACTTCACAGGGACAGTCCAAAGAATTCCGTTACATTACGTCTATGGAGAAAAATCGTCTGCGGTTTATTTAGATAATGTTTCACTATTTTAAACGCATTGAAATTTATATATATAACTAAGGTGTATTTACAAGAGCCTTACTACAGAATATTGAGTGTATAGCAGTCATCGTTCATTTACAGGGACACACAAAAGAATTCTCTACGGTCTGTTAACCATAATTCCTGGAAGTGCGTTTTAAGTTGCTGAACGCGATTTTAAATTTAACTCACTTTTTGTCTATTACTTGGTGTGTATAAATTCTGTAGATCATATACAGGGCAGCACAAAAGTTCGTGAACACATTTCCGTTTATTGACAGAAACTCCAGAAGGAGAATTTTAAACTGTGCTACGCGTTTCCTAACTAAATTAAAATTTAGCATCCTATGTAGTATATATACAAATCTATAGATCATATACAGGGTTGAATAAAAGTCTTCGGATATTTTTCCAAATATTGTATATGTTGGAAATTCCTGAAATTACGTTTTTAAATATGTTATGCGTTTTCCAAATTGTTTACTTAGATGTTATCTTTCATCTTATTAAACGGTAATGATTTGTAAAATTATTTTGGAAGCGTTGGAAAGTGTTACATAATCTATGCTTGACGCATGATTTTTCGTTCTTGTTATAAAACTAAATACAGACGGTTAAAAAAAATTAATGCATCATGCAATTAAAAAATATATACTTAGTCCCGCCGACCACTTTTCATAAACAAGTGGGTAAATATGATCGAAGATCGAACAAAGGGTTTCGTTTAATATTCCTTTCAAAAAACTTTATCCTTTCTTTAATAAATCCAAATAAATTTCATTTTCACAAAAAAAAAAAAAAAAAAAAAAAAAAAAAAAAAAAAGTTATGTTTTTTATAAATTAAAAATTTACCGGTCTATTTTTCTCGTTTTTTCGAACATCTGAACCGGCCCGGCAGCGGGCGAATCCCGCTATTATACTCTGTCATAATAATATATGTCATGTGGGCTAAATGCGATATTTAAAAAAATCAATTTCAAAATTAAACATGTTGTATAGAGAACTTCAAAATGTTAAAATATGCCAATATTTCCATAATCGGGGTTTTATCATAATTCAATACGTTCCTAAAACTCATATGACGTTATAATCACTTGCTGACGTCATATCTACTTGATTTTTCAATCACTCATATTGACACTCTCTTTGTATTATTCTCAAACATTTGAAAAAGTCCGTTAAACTTCCAATAGGACGTCAGATTAATTTTCTTTTTAATTCTCTAATGACGTCATATTAACCTGCTTTTTGTACTTACGCATACTCATACTCCTTGTATTATTGAGAAATGTTTGAAAATTTCCGTTTTATTACCAATATGACGTCATATTAATCTTTTTTTCAATTGGTGAAACTTTTTATTACATTTTCATTTTTCACGTAGAAATCTTTTAGTAGAAAATAAATTATTGTAGAAAAAATTTTATTGTGGATTTTTAATTGTTGGCAACTGCTATAACGAAAAATGTTTAAATTTAATAGGAAAAGGCTGTAAGATTTTTGGTTTTTTATCTCTTTATATTAAAATGCGATTTTTTCAAAATTTTGTGATTGACAAAATTTTATGATGACAGTAGATATTCAGCTGTAAGTACACAAAATTTCGAGTCATACAATCATCAAGTTATACAGTTTCTAAGAACGGACTCTGTGACGGACAGACGGAGAAGTGAGGCAAATAGGGTTTCGTGAGACGAACGAAACTCTAAAAATGACCGCCAAACTGTAACGCCAATGTCAATATGCAAATGGAAAACTGTTGCCATTGAAATCTAAAAAACTACAAAAAATTCGGAAAAGCCCCACTCACTAACTCACTAAATTGTCAACTATCAGTAACTTTAAGCAATAAAATTTACAATATAGAAAATGGAAAGAAAAATCTTGGATATTTATTTATTTACAGTATTTTTATTAATTCTCCCCCTCGGCTGGTGGAGAAATATTTCTGACGCAATGTTGAAACTGATCTATTGTGCACAACTATGCACCGCAACATTTTTTCAGTCCTTTTTCTCTTTTAATATAACGTCGCCATTTAATCACGTAATTGTTATTCCAATTAACGAAATAACTAACAAATCAGTAAAACATCATTAAAAATGTCGAATTAAAAATCACTTGATGACCTAACAACACATGTAACACATCTGACGTGGTGAATGTGACGCCATGATCATGCATTTTTGGTATTAAATCCTATAGTTTGGCGATATATTTTTTCTATAATTAGCATTAACCCGTGATATTCTTTAGGACTGCAAACTGCTTGAAGAGATTTTACAACCTATATTGGCGATATATCTCTATCTCTTGGCGATTCATCCTTGGGAGCCGCTACAACAAAGAAGTATCTATTATTATATGGCTTATTTATGTGTATATTAAATAAATTGCTTCTCTATGTATATATTAAATAGTGTTAATAGTGCACAAATTGCTTGTGCGTTAGACAAATTCATAGTTAATTCATAAAGGTATAACAAGCTGATGATATTTTAAATTGTAAATAAAGGTTGCCACAAAGGCTTTTGAAAATTTCACTTTTCTCGCCAAATTCAACCTTGCCGTTTTCTATATCATGCCATGACCCCTATAACAATGAAGTACCTATAATGTATAAATTAAAGCCATAATAATTAAGTGCCATAAAAAAATGCATGATAATGATGATTAATGTCAATAACGATATTTGCCGTTACTGGCTAAAGCTTTAACAAAAAAAATAAATAAGTGAGGATGAATGCTTAGTATTTATGCACTTACAAGTATGTATTTGTATGCTTTAATGATATATCGTTAAAAATTATCGATCTTGGTATAAACAATAATACAGAATCATGATCAGTTTTATTCAGTCAAGTGCTTTTTATTGAGCTAATTTAAACCAAACATCTATTTACCGTTTTGAACTCTACAGATATACTATGAGGTACTGGATGCTTGTTAATTTTCTTTCAGTTGTTTACTAATCGGCAATGGGACACTAATCACGCTTTCATATACAGCGTTTTTAACAGTAACCTCAAGCACTCTTTCGAACGCCATATTGCCCCTTACTTCCACACAGCTCTTTTGAATATTCTCGACTACGGATCTTCTTTCGATGATGGAACATTCTTTCTTGTTTTTAACTTGTAAACGCTGCCAGAACGATCCACTTTTCACCAATTTGTATCTCCCATTATAGGATTCCTTTAGAAGACCTTTGTCAACAGCATTTCTTAGACTCAGCGTAATGCTAATCAGACGAGGAATATCAGTCAAGGATTTCTCAGTAGAGAAAAAATATCGTACGATGTCGCTTATAAAAAATGCATTTTCAACAAGGCCTACATGCTGAATTGCCTCCAGAACTTTTTCATCGGTCTTCGCCTGTTGCGTAATTTTGGCCATTATGTACTAAGACTGACAGAATTGATAATGATTTAATCAGCGAGTCACATAAACAATAAATAAAGTCACTTGCGATGATACGTTTAACATGCACAATACCTATCTCGCAATGTTGAAAAAATAGAAGAAAAATTTTGTTCTAGAAAAACTCTCTATCTTTCTTCGTGTTTTCCGCGCGAGACAAATACGACGGACATGGAATTTGTATAGATGGATATAACTTGAGGTGAAAGCAAGAAAAGCCATAGAGTTAGTTATTCGCTTCTAGACACTATAAAGTAAGAGCATCTGTCGTCACTACTGGAAAAATGACGGCTGTTTCAAACTTTCCGTCTTTATAAAGCCCAGCTATATGCAAGAATTCAGGCGATCTGGTTGGTCGATGAATTATTATATGGGATTTTCGTCATCTATAATCTGATAGGTCTACGATTAACACGCCTGTGATACGATTGGTCAACGATTCTTGCAATGATCGCTGAGATAAAAATGTAGTAGGTAGATACGATGTAGTAGATAGATTGGTTGACGGGAGTGTTTGTTTGTAAACAAGCACTTTCCTTATAACTAAAACCCTGATGTCACCATCACCATCGGCAAGAAAAATCGTTGAAAATTGCGTCATTATTGTGCAACCGTAATAATGTTACGGTTGAATGAATCTCCAGTTTTACAAATGAAAATGCATATTTTATAAGTGGTATCATTCCCACTCATTTATTCATTTTTTAAAGTTAAAGCTCTATATTTTCAACAAATTATCTTTTAACAAGAAAAAAGCATAAGAAATGATAAGAAACTTAAAAAAAGGCAATAATTTTTTCATACTTTATTTCAAGGATCCTTCACGATTTAGAATTTTCTACGTCAAGCTCATGGTCACGTTCGTCGAGCTATTAGCTAACCAATGAAAATAGAGTTCGGTCATTAACTTCAAAATTCTGAAATTCGGTACCAGCGCAAAATTTTGCTCATTCAAATTATTTATTGAAAAATTAATGTATCAGTTTTAATCAAAGACAATTTTAAAATAAATTTATTCTGTTGATACAATAAAGTTCATGTATCATCCAGAAAAAAATATCTCCAGTTGTGCTGATTTTAGAAGTTGAATTAATAGTTCAAAAAGACTTCTGCTGTTAGAACTTCTGCGTCTTCCAAGTTTAACATTTTAATTTTGCCTGGAAACCTTTGAGAAGAGTTACAATTTAAATCCAAAAAGAAAATGGAAGTTGATTGGACTTTAAAGAATAATTACAATGTGCCTGGAAAGAAATTCTTTGGAAATATGAAACAAACAGGAAATTTCAGCTGGCATACTGTATTCGACAATTCAGATAACAACGTAACGCTTTTTCCAAACTTGAGTTCAAAATCAAAAACATATGTTGATAAACTAACTACAGACGAAGAGAAAGCATTATTTGATTCAAGCAGAGAATTAACAAACGACAGGCGGAAGCAGCCAAATACAGAAATGAGAGAAAAGCTTTCAACTAACATGTCAGAAACATTCCACCAAAGTATGACAAGAAAGTTAAGTGAAAATTTCGACTTTAATGAGTTGCCATGCAACAGTAGAGATAAAGAAGCTGCAAAATGGAAAAAGATTCATATGTATCAAGAACGGAACAGAAAACGCGAAGCTAGGCGTAGACGACAAAGAGAAAAGGAAAGAGAAGAATCCCCTGAAAAGAAATCTAAAAGAAGGAAAAGTAGAAGCAGGTCTAGGAAACGGAGGAAAAGTAAAAGTAAGTCTAGAAAACGAGGGAAAAGTAGAAGCAAGTCTAGGAAACGGAGGAAAAGTAGAAGCAAGTCTAGGAAAAGGGGAAAAAGCAGAAAAACAAGCACTTCCAAGAAAAGGAGGAAAAGTAGAAGCCGAAAGAAAAGTGGGACAAGCAGGCGGTCAAGGACCAGGAGCCGAAAGAAATCAAGGAGTGGGAGCAGGAAGAGATCAGCAAAAACTACTGCGAAGAAAAGACGTAAGAGTTCCCGATAAAACTTTTTTCGACAAATCTGCCAGCTGTGTAGCGTATTCGATGATTAAAGGTTCAAGTTAAATATTTTTCGTGATTAAAATATCCTTAAAAATTAAGGCACAGGTGTCATATACACACCACTTTGGCGCAATTCCCTCCCCCCTCCCCCGCCAATTTGGCAAAAACTTTGTTTTTGAATATTAGTTACAAATAGCATGCAATAATAGCACGTGATTTTTCATTTCAATATACAAATAAAATAACGTAATAAATGAAATAGTTTCTATTATTTTTTAGAAGGAAATAAAAATAAATAAATGATAGTTTGATATAAATAAATATTGATATACATAATAAAAATAATTTATAGAATTTAAAAAAAAAGTTTAAACACGACAAACAGTTTTTGCCAAATTCGCAGGGGGAAAAAATCGCGCCAACATGGTTCATATATGACATCTGTGCCAAATTTAAACACGATTTTTTAAGTATCTTGGTAATTACACATAGTGCTGAAAAGTAAAATAATATATAAAGGCTTTCTTAATATATTTTTTTTTACTTTTCAGAGTAATAATTTGATATTGCTCTGAAATATATATTGTTATTCAAAAAGGTCCATAATCGTGTCCACAGCCAATTGGCATCTTTTAACGAGCGTATTTGGCACATAAATAAATTCATTGTTGTAACCGTGTTTCAAATCTCATATGCGTGTAATAACATTGTTGCCAGAGCAACTTTCGTTTGACGGCAAGTTTGGTTGTGGATCCAATTACAGAACATTGGACTATTAAAAAAAAAATTAAGAGTAATATAAGAAAGCTACGTATTTTTAATTGAAGGTTTTGTAAGGAAATAAAATGTGAAGTATAAATCAATATACATTTTCTCTAGAAATAAATACAAAATTTTATAATACATTTTCATCACACGAGGATATGTTTCTGTTATATAACAGTACATTTAAACTTAATCTTAGATACGTATTGAGTAACATATGGAGACCTCATTGCGCAGCCATAGAAACGCTAAACCTTTTATTGTAGAGTACATCTTTGTGAGAAACTGCTGCCGCAATCCAATGGTAATTATTGCAAATAGGCAGCTTCATATAAATGATTTTGTAAGAAAAAGTAATATCGTTGGTAAAAAGAGCATATATGAAATTTCGGTACAGCTATCACAGACGCGCCGGGTATCCTTTTGGCACCAAAATGGCGATTTTATGCCTGGGCAACCCGGTGATTTTTGCGACATTTTGCTTCGTATGGCATTTCAGTAGAGCAGATTTCGTGGGCTTTATATTAAATTAAATATTGTGTGTTTTATATTTTTATAATAAAATAATATGCATGTTTTTATAATAAAATTATGTGTATTTTATAATAAAATAAACTGTTTCATAATAAAATAAAACTAACATGCTGTTTTAGCAAGCTCCGTAAACGGGATTTTCTCGCCAAAATGGAATAAAACATAAAATCGCGCCAGTCCCAGTGCGTCTGCGACAGCTGTTCCATAAAATCTGTCTGCAATTACTATTTTGTACTAGTGCACAGTAAATTTAAAATACAGTCGAACCTCGTTAACACGAAATCGCTTAACGCGAAATTTCGCTTAACACGAAATAATTTTCAGGTCCCGTCAAATGAGTCTGAAAATCAATGTTAATTAATTCGTTTAACACGAAATAGAATTTCGGAAAATCCCGCTTAAGGCGAAATTTTTTTGTTCGCTTCAAAGTCAAAACATGATTCCTTATGAAATGTTTTCGATATTTCAAACTTAAATGTCACATACTTTTATTAAAAGTGGAATTTTCTCATGGTTTGAAAACGATTTAAAGTGAAAAAGGGTTTCAGAAAATTCTGAAATACTGAATTCCTGAATAATCCCTGCTTTTCTCTGATCTCTGATATGCGCAAGTGTTCCCCACATTAACCCTATGAGTAATAGATTAGTCACAATGAAAGTTTGGGGAAGAAATTTCTTTTTTTTTAAAGTGATTGTTCCATTACTCTGTTGACTGTATTGACAGTGACATAAACTATAAACCGGGGGTTGGAATTCTCCTATCTGTGAGTGAAAGAAGTGACTATATGTACTTCACTACCTAACATAATGGAAACGCTGTTCACAGTTGCTCTGTAGAATTTTGTGAAAGATGGAGTCGAAAACAGTAAGCAGTATCTTAAGAAACCAAGCAACGAAGTTAGCGATAAAGTGCTGAAAAAATCACAAAATGCGGCGAAGTATGGGATACCTACAACTCTTCTACAATTTTAAAGAATCGCGAAAAGATTGAAGCGGTTTATGCTGTGAGTTAATTCAAACCAGTAAGAAAACGAATGTGTAGAAGAAATAATGAATAAATTGAAATTGCTCTCTTGCGGTGGATAAAAGAGGCAATAAGCCAGAACATTGTTTTAACTCTTGCAGTTTTCCAAGATGAAGCAGAGGCTTTTGCTGATGCTCTCGGCGAGAGCGATTTCATATTTTCTAACGTATGACTGACAGGATTTAAATAGCGTCATAGACATGTCTGCAGAAAGATATGTAGCCAAAATCGGTAAATTCTTTCTTAGACATTGTTTTTTCCAAGTACATTTGCATAGATGAAGATGTGCTGACTTCGGATGTGACGACAGATGAAAAAATAATTGCAGAAAAATAAAGATGACAACATCAGACGAGGATGTCAGACGAGGATGAAGAAATTCGTCAATAAATGAATCTACCGCAGCATTGAAAACTGTACAACGTTTCCTTATGGATTAAGATGATACTTCCCGAGCTTTGGACAAATTAGATTAGGTCCATACGTTCCTAAAAAAGTATTCTACAAAAATTGAAGCAATAAAAAATAAAATTATTATTGCCTAAAAATCGATAATTAATTTGTTAAAGAAATTTACTATTTCTTATTAATTTATGATTTTTTGAGCAGGGATATATTTGTAGATTAATTTATTTAGTTTTTATATCTATCATAGGTGGCGCCACTATTAGGACGGTTAACACGAAATTTCGGATAACACGAAAAAAATTCCCAGTCCCTTCAATTTCGTGTTAACGAGGTTCGACTGTATATGATAAGAGCTCAAGTAGTCATTTTCAAATAAATTGAACAATTCGGATTATCGACTAAAATTCCATCAGTGGGCATGTCGCCAAGATTGGTATCAAAGAATGTTGGCAATGATGTGATGGTATTTTCGAATGTAGTAATAGTATGAGATGAGCGCGATTACGAATGTTTAGGAAACGATGTAACGAATGTTTGGAAAAATACAGGGTTATTACAAATGAATCATCGGGTTTTGATACGTTACTATGTGCGAACTATGAAACGTATATGTTTCCATGACAACTCAAACGAGAGGACGTTAACTTACAGTTTCGCGCCTAGTATGTGTCATGAGCGTGTGGTTGCCATGGTTGCTGCGCGAACGTCATATTCAAAATGGCTAATGGACAGCAGAGAGCGTTTTGTGTACTACAATTTCCAAAGTGTAAATCGCTTGTAACCGTTCAGAGAGCATTTCGAAAGGCATACAAATGTAAACCACCAACCCGCGCTGGTATCGACAGTTCAAAGAAACCGGTTGCTTATGTAAAGGCAAAAGTTCCGGTCGACCAAGCGTTACTGAAGAAACAGTGAACCGAGTTAGAGAGAGTTTCATCCGTAGTCCCAAGAAATCAACAAATCGCGTTAGCCGCGAACTTTCCATTCCACAGCCAACTGTGTGGAAAATAACTGAAACTATCGCCTTGACATCTGCCGTATCACTCAAGGAGCACATATTGAACATCTGTAATACGCACGTCAATCTTGTATACTTTCGGTTTATTTTCATGTATAACTCATTGTTGTAACCCAATTATGTTCCGAAATAAACGCTTCGGAAACCCAATGATTCTTTTGCAATAACCTTGTATTTAAATTCAGAAAATCAATTAATTTTACCCCCCTCAAAAAATGGTACTCTCGTGTTAAAGCGCCTCCCACAGTTACGATTATGCCAAGAATACAGTCACGATTTTAAAAAGATCATAGCAAAACATGCATATGCCTCATATATATGCATATATATACTTTTAATGCTCCTATATGTGCCATATACGTCATTATATACAAATTATTTACGTCTACTTGCCACATATACATCATATACATCTTATACACATCTCGTATATATACGTCATAAATGCATCATATATGACTATAACTGGGCAATATGCGTCACGAAATGTTATATACATCATATATCTACCCTATATATATAAAATCCTAATGAAACGGATTTGTGAAACGATTTTATGAAACGAATTTATGAAACGATTTTATGAAACGAATTTATGAAACGATTTTATGAAACGACTGATTAAGCGACTGATTATGTTTCAGGGCTATTTTTAATAAAATATTAAACGCTTGATGATGAAATTAATACCAATTGTCCATAAAAATCCGCGGATGTCAAAACTGGTAACAGAATTTTGAAATTGGAATTAGTTTTCGAGATATTAATTTTTTTCTAATTTTAATGACATTTCTGTAATGATGGCAACTAATTACTCAGTTTTTTTGTGACAAAAAAGGGAAAAAAATTGAAAAGGATCCCGATAGGGATTATTGATTTCTTTTTATTCGTCATTTTCAAATTGAAATTGAATTTATCTTTTATTTCAATCGATAATGAAGACAAGATTGTGATTAAATTATGTTTTTCAGGAAAATTTGAAAAAAAAAATCACATTTCTATCGTCAGGATTCAATCGTCTGTCAGCATTTAATTTAATTTATAAACTGAAAATATTTTGAATAAATTCGTCCAAATGACGTCATTTATGTAAACGCAAAAGAAAGGAGCAAAAAAATATTTATACAATTTGTTTAGCGTAAAATGTCATTTTTTCCTATTTTATATATAATCAGAAGTAATTTGTATAGCAAAAACAATAATAATATACGTATAATTAAAATACGTATATAAACAAAAAAATCGTCGAATTTGTTTCCATGGCTGTTTATGTCATTTGGCACCAAATCTCATTTTCTGATGCCCGAATTGCGCCAAGCTTTTTAAAAAAGCGTCAAGACCCCTATAATAGAAAAGCACCAAAAGTTCATTGGGTTTGTTTTCATAACTTTTGGCAACAAATCTATGTATATTAACGAATCTATCCCTTTTTGAAGCTCGAATTACGCCAAACCTAAGAGCAAAGGATCCTATACTGGAAAAGTACCCGATTTTCTTATGGACAATATTCAAGTGACATAACAAGGTGTAAAATTATCGCGGATAGCAAATTTGTTTAAATATGTCATCAATTGATGCCGAATGAATGCAGGCATGCATGCACAAAATATTTAATTAATTTTGTATGATAAATATTTATTAGAAAATTCGTATATACATATTAATTAAAATAAATAATTTACATATTTAAAATAACATGAAAATATGCATGATGGTGCACTAAAATAGAGAGAAAATAAAACCTGTTACTGAAAATATCTATAACATAGTACTTTTCAATACCGTGGTTCTTAATCTTATTCACAAGCAGATGGAATTTTTCTCATCCTTAAACGCAAAGGAAGAATATAATACAGATCGTTGTTATAAAAGTCTGAGAGGTAGCCACAATTTAAACCTAACCATTTTATACAAGCTGGTTTTCAAGTCGTAATTGATTTTACTTATCAATCCCGAAAACAGTTGTCAGTTGTCGCAACAGCTGTGTATGAGGCCATGGTAATCAAAAAATGCCCCATTAAAACGTTAAAAGCATGTCAACCCAATTACAGATTTACCAATATTTTTAAAACAAAGCACGCTGTCATGTTTTTAGAGGCTTCGAAGTCTGAGCGGGGGTTGGCGAGCGTAGCTCGCAGGGGTTAGGCCCCCTAGTTATTATAATATCATTTATGCTTTATAATTTGACGATAAATCTTTGTCGCTTGGCAATTCATCCTCGGGGGCTGCTGTAACACGAAAGTACCAAAAGATTATACAAAATGTATTCGAAACAAACAAAATATGATGTTCTTTTCCTGTTTTAAAGATTTTCGCGTATATAACTTTTGATTGACTTACACGTTTTGGGATATCTTGAATACGATTCGACAATTTTTGGAAAATGTAAGTCTGTGACCCAAATTTTGTGGCCATTCTACCGCAATAACTAATCCGTGAATTTTCCACAAACTTCATATTATGTTAGACCTCGATATGAATCGGCGATAATTGGGTTTGGATGTATATCACCCAACAGATGGCGCTGCTATGCTGTGTTTTGCAAGATTTCCGTGATATCTATATTTAGGCATCTGTTGGATAGAATTTCATCAAACTTTATATGTAAAACTAGTGTAAATGCCCGTCCTAGGACGGTGAATAGAAATCATGGTTTTCACATAAAATCTGAAATAATTGATAAAAATATTCATATGCTATCCATCAACAATAACGTTTCATGTCAGTTCAGGGCCTGATTAATGATTGCGCCTCTGGGGTTTTAACAACAAATTTGCTATCTGATGTAAATAAGATGAGAAAACAGAGGTTAAATTACAGATCTATCTTAATAAAGTAAAACAGATATAGATCGAATGCAATATCAATACAAACAGCTTTTACTGACTTGTAAACATGTAAACATGTGAAATATAAACACGTAAATTTTATTTTAAAAATATCTGAAACCTTTATTTCAGCTCTTCACTAAAAATGAGCTCTGGGGACCTGAACATTTGTGGAAATTCTAATATACATGCATACATACACGTAGATACGTATCTAGAATAGATTTAAAAATAGCGAAAACGAATTCAGAGAACCTCAAAATGTTAAAATATGCCAAATTTCCATAATTGGATTTTTATCACGATTCAATACGTTCCTCAAACTCGTATGACGTTATATATTCATCTGCTGACCTCATATTCATTTTATATCTGTACTTACTCCTATTTATGCTCCTTGTATTATTGAGAATTCTTCGCAAATCTGTTATACTTCCAATATGACGTCATATTCATATTTTTTTCATTCTTGAAACTTTTTATTTCATTTTCATTTTTCACGTGGAAATCTTTCAATAGAAAAATTGTTGTGGAAAGAATTTTACTGGGGATTTTTAATTGTTGGCAGCTACTATAACGAAAATGTTTAAATTTGATAGGAAATTGCTGTTAGATGGACGAGTTCTGCCCAGAATCGTCACCTCACTTGCGTATTATATAAATAGACGGATGAGTTCTTCCCGGAATCGTCACCTCACTTGCGTATCCTTCTATATTAAAAAAAAAAAGTAATCTGGAACTGAGCCAAAAACGATTTAGAAATGGACCAATCAAATTCTGCGTAGATATTCCGGGTTATTCTCATCGCTTTTTTACTAGGGACTTTTTTGAGGAGCTATTACTTTTTTTCTAGCCATCCTACGGATTCAAAAATCATACCACCAGACGCGAAATATAACAAGATTTCAGAAATTAAAAAAATTATCACAGTCGGACAATAAAAACTCAAAAAATCCTTAAAAATCGAGTAAAATATCTTTTATTGAAAAAGTCATTTTTTTATATTGTTGCCAATTTCTAAATAAGTGCAAAGAATTATGTTTTATCTCAAATAAAAAATGTATTTGCGCGAGACTATTAAAAACAATAATGAAAGTTTAAAATAATAATTAAATGATCACGTGTTGAAAGCAGGAAGTAAAGAAAATTATGTCATAAAAATTGTGTTTACACATGAATATTAAAAATTAAAAAGATGAATTAAATGAAAAAGCATTGTAACCAGTTAAATGAAAAAGATGAAAAAGCATTATAACCTGATTACAGAAGATAGTCGCCGTTCGTGATATCATCATCATCATCTTTTTAAAACAGGATACATAACCAGGTTTTAAGAGGCTGTGAAATCAGAACGGGGGTTGGTGAGCGTAGCGAGCAGGGGGCAGAGCCCCCTAGTTATATAAATAGATGTTTTTTCTTTCTGAAACCAATGCTGATTCAATTTTGGCTTCGATCACGTAATAGGGGTGCCGCTAGCCAATGCTTTTTGAAAGTTTCATAGTCGGGCCCACAACCGATTAAAGCAATTTAACGACAGTTATTTGCCATATAATTAACTACATTTTCGTAACTTTTATACATTTACAATCCCATTGTTGCAGGATCGCATATTTTTAACGTAATATTTTGCTGTGGGCCGATTACGAAATATTAGCTATAATTTTTTTTTTTTTTTTTTTTTTTTTAGGTGAACATTAAAGTTGCATCCCATTTTTAGGGTTTCGTTCATCTCACGAAACCCTATTACTCCCGCTTCGTTGTCTTTCCGTCACAGACCCGGTCTCAGAAACTATTTAACTTACAGGCATGAAATTTTGTGTACTTATAGCTGAATACCATCTATGAAACTTAAAATCATAAAATTTGAAAAAATCGTATTATTTTAAAATATAGAGATAAAAAACCAAAAATCTGACACCCTTTTCCTATTAAATTTAAACATTTTTCGTTATAGCAGTTGCCAACAATTAAAAATCCACAATAAAATTCTTTCTACAATAATTAATTTTCTATTGAAAGATTTCCACGTGAAAAATGAAAATGAAATAAAAAGTTTCACCAATTGAAAAAAAAAAGATTAATATGACGTCATATTGGTAATAAAACGGAAATTTTCAAACATTTCTCCATAATACAAGGAGTATAAGTATGTGTAACTACAGAAAGTAGCTTAATGTGACATCATTAGAGAAGTAAAAAGAAAATTAATCTGACGTCATAACGGATTTTTCAAATGTTTGAGAATAATACAAAGAGAGTAACAATATGAGTAATATAGAATAGTAAATATATAAGTTTGAGGAATGTATTTAATTATGATAAAAATCCGATTATGGAAATATTGGCATATTTTAAAATTTTGAAGGTCTCTATACAACATGTTTAATTTTGAAATTGATTGTTTTTTAATATCAGATGTAGTCCACATGACAGATATTATTATGACAGAGTATAATAGCGGGCTTCGCCTGCTATCAGGCCGGATTAGATATTAAAAAAAACAAGAAAAATAGAGCGGCAAATTTTTACTTTATAAAAAACATGACTTTTTTTTTTTCTTCTTTGAAAATAAAATTTATTTGGATTTATTAAAGAAAGGATAAAATGTTTTGAAAGGAATATTAAACGAAACCCTTTGTGCGATCTTCGATCAGACTTACCCACTAATTACTTTTTCTATCTATACAAGGAAAAAAACTGGTTTCGTGAAAAATTTCGACTTCAGGTTGTCGACGGATTTATGCGTTTTAGAAGGTCCTAAATACGATTTCACTATTTTTAGAAACAGTTTGTCAGTGTCTGTCTGTATGGGACACAATTTTTCTGAGCGCTCTATCTCACGAACTACTGCGTAGAATAGGATAAAATTTCATATGAAGTTCTATTCATGTGTGAACTGGTGCTAGTGAGTTCTTGGGCAAATTCCCCTAAGAAAGGGTGGCCGCAAATCATTAATTTTTTGAAATCATGTTATGCTTATATCTCCTGACGATGTGCGCAGAATTCAACGAAACCTCAAATTTAGAATTCTCATGATAGGAATACATTGTCATTCAACTTTGGTTGCGGCTATCTAAGAAGATATGCCGAAATTCGATGATTTGATTGAAATTTTCGATGCTTATATGACTAGTTTTAATGCACATAATTCAAGAAAACTGCACGCTTAGCATCGTTAGTATGAGAATACATTGTTATGTAATTTTGGTTGCAGACATCTAACAAGGAGAGTGCCAAGCTTGGCAATCACAGATTTTGATAATTTTTGTATATGTTGTAGGGTAGAAGCCCCTTAGTCTTATGTTCAATGGATTTTATACAACGCTCCTTTGTTCTCGAGAAATGGGGTTTCTAATATAATAACACAACTTAAATACTTAATTTGTAACGAACAAACTTCGTTGGTCGTGGCTCAGTTGGTATGGCTTCTGCTCGTTGTTCCAAGGGCCCGGGTTCGAAGCCGGAGCGCGCTAAGTTTGTTTTTCTCAATTATTTTTATAAATATACTTGTAATTTTAATTTAATAATATCAATAAAAAAATTTGTTAACATAATTAAATTTTAATTTAGCATTTTTGATTTTTTTTTAAATCACTTTTAAAATGTATTTCATATATGCTTTATTAATGCAACGATATTGAACAATTGTGTCAATTCGTGACTGTAAAGAAACATCATTTAAAAATTACCTTAACTAGGGAAGTCAATACGATGATAATACACTGCTCAAAACAATTAAAGGATATTTGAAGTTTTATATAAAATAAAGATATAAACGAAATTTTTTTTGCCGAAAATAGAAGAAGAAAATCACAAATGTAAATTTTTCTGGTTTTCAAACTGTGGAGTATGCAAATTTTGAGTTCGACGTCAAAAACGTCGCTTCAGCGGCAGCGAATGAAATTTGACTTTCAACTGGATAAAAGAGAATGAAGACAAGGATGATCGGCATTCAGTGATTGCTTTGTTTCGATGAGTACGATGTCTCCGCGAAGTCATTTGACAGATTCAGAAGCTTGGAGACTTGTTGGTAGGTTAGAAGGGGGCCAAACTCAAGCCGAAGTAGCGCAAGCCATTGGAGTGTCACAAAGTGTCATTTCCAGGATCTGGAACCGTGTTTTGGAGAGTGGATGTGCAGGCCGAAGACCAGGGCAAGGTCGTAGACGGGCAACAACGCCCAATGAAGATCGGTATTTAGCGTTAACAGCTCGGAGATACCGAAACATGAACGCTACTCTTCTCCAACAACACCTTCGCTCGGCTACAGGCACCACGATTTCAACTCAGACTGTCCAAAACCGGCTCCATGCTGTAGGTCTGTATGCTCGCCGACCGATGGTATGTGTTAGATTAACATCAAGGCATCGTCGCGACCGCAGGGAGTGGGCAACCGAGCATGTCAACTGGAGGAGAAATGAATGGAGCAATATTCTGTTTTCTGACGAGTCCCGTTTTTCTGTGCATCCGGATAATAGGCATATATTCATCTGGAGGGACCGTGGCAGTAGGAATAATCCTGCGTTCGTGCACGAAAGTGTCAGATTTGGCGGTGGAGGAGTGTTGGTGTATGGTGGCATCTCCATTGACGGGCGCACTGACCTCTACATCATTCGAGATGGAGCTCTGACTGGTCGCCGATATAGGGATGAGATCCTCAGACCTATTGTAGTCCCTTACGCTGCAGCAATCGGAGATAACTTCATTTTAATGGACGATAACTGCAGGCCACATCGTGCAAACCTGGTGGAGGATTTCCTTTTCGAGGAAGAAATCGTTCGAATGGAATGGCCAGCGTGTTCTCCAGTCATGAATCCAATCGAGCACGTTTGGGACGCTCTAGGAAGACGAGTTTCTGGCCGCCAACAACCCCCACAAACTCTCCAAGAACTGGAAAGAGCTCTTCTGGAAGAGCGGGGCAGAATACCCCCAACGCGTCATTAAAAGCCTCATTGAGTCCATGCCTCAAAGGTGTTCAACGTTGCTGGCCGCCCGTGGAAACCATACCCCCTACTGAAAATAATTTTCTTTGAAGAAAACACCTTTTCTTATTCTTTTTTTCTCATATGCACAAATTGTGTTTTTTTCCTTTTGTACACAAATGCGCAATAAAATGCATTTTTTTCTGCCAAACATGTGTAATTTATTCTCATATAACCTACTATGTCTGTCGACCATGTATCAATCAGCTAAAAAGTTTCCCAGATACAAAATCCACCTAAAACTGCAATATCCTTTAATTGTTTTGAGCAGTGTACTACTCGGTATTTAAAGTAAGAAGCATAATTATATTAAAATTTAGCATAAGAATTTAATTACAACATATTTGTTTTATTTTATTGTAACTTGAGGGCGCCACAACAGACTTTGGTTATTTCTTTTTTTTTTAGTTTGTTGCAGTTAAGTGGTTTTTGTTTTCAATCTTCATCGCACAAGTGCGTATCATTCTATAACAGCTTATAATCGTATAAAAATGGAAGAAGCAAGCTATAGTTCACAAGAAAATCAATCTGTTGTGTCGGGATTCGATGAAAATCAGAAAAGTGCTGTTACAAATGCGTTGAAGTACTGTAAAAGGTTATTGCAAAACAATGGATTTTTAACAAATAATCCCGCATCTGAAATATCTTCGTTTTCTATAGTGATGGGGGAAGAATTCTATAATTCGATAGTAAATATGCTGATTTTGTAAAGATATTTGAATTTTTACTAGTCAGTAATAGATGCAATTATTTTAAAGCTATTTAAATGATGAGATATGTTTAATAATAATGTTTTAAAAAGTCAAAAATGCTAAATTAAAATTTAATTATGTTAAGAAATTTTTTTATTGATTATATTATATTAATGATATTAATTATAATTACAATTATATTTATTTAAAATGTGAGAAAAAGAAACGTAGCACATTCCGGAATCGAACCCGGGCTCTCTGAACAACGAGCAGACGCCATACTAACTGAGCTACGACCAACGCAGTTATTGTGTTACAAAGTAAGTATTTAAGTTGTGTTATAATATTAGACCCTCCATTTCTCGAGAATTAAGGAGCGTTGTATAAAATCCGTTGAACCTGAGACTAAGGGTCTTCTACCCTACAACATATATAAAAATAATCAAAATCTGTGATTACCAAGCTTGGCACTCTCCTTGTTAGAGAGGAAGCCGAAATTCGATGATTTGTTCGACAAATGCAGTGGTTCCCATACTTTTGGGGCCCTTTTTGGGAAGTATTTCTAAGGCGGAGCCCCTTAACCCCACGGTACTCTATGGTTTATTGATTAATGTTTTTTTATACGTATGGAGCAGAGAAAGATCTTCTGGATAAGAGTCTGAATCAGTAGTTTCAAACATGGGGCCAAAGTGCTCAGTTTGGCGCTTTTCTTGATACAGAAATTCTGAATTCATACTAGAAATTTTGAAAATCCAATTTTCTATTATTTAACTCTTTAACAGTTTTGTTTAATAGTACTATTGGGTTGTTCGGAAAGTTCTTTTCGTTTAGAAAAGTTGGTTCGTACCAAAAAATTCTATCATTTAATTATTAGACATTAATTTAGATAGCTAATGTCTAATAATTGACGGCCAGAATTTTCCGGTACGAATTGATTTTCCCAAACGGAAGAACTTTCCGAATAATCCAATATTATTGAACACAATAAATAAAAAATATAGACTAAAAACTACTTTTTTAAATTAAAATATCTGCCTTGCATAATCGAGATATGTCCGCCAAATACAGCAAAACATATAGTTAAAAATTTGTGGTTTCTGAAAGCTTTTAGTAACGATAAGAAAACAAACTCTTCTTACCCGAGCGACGTTCGAGCAATACTGTTAAGGGGTTAATGACATCCATTTTTAAAATAACAAATATTCTTTCAGGATTTCCTGTATGTACTCGGAATTAAAGATAAAAATGGTAACCCTGTTTGGGTCATGCATTGCATTGGGGCTTACGTGAAACTATTATTATGTCTAAAATCACACACACACAGAAAAAAAGGTAAGTTGTACAGTTTTCGTTTGCACAGAGAAAATTCTGTATAATCCCAATAGGCTACTCGCGAAAAAAAAGAAAATGCGTAGGCCTATTCACCCATGAGTAATTATATAACACGTTTTCGCTTGTTCGCCCACCCGTAATAGAATCATGTTATTACGGATTCCTTTTTCGCTCTTCTTTACGATTCTAGTACTTCTAAACATGCAACGAAAACGAATCGCCTCTAAGCTTCTTCTTTTGAACCCTTTTTTATAAATACATTTAGAAGCAGATCATCGTTTTAGTGTTTAAGTGGACGGGGCAAAATCTATAACCTGTATTGTTAGGTGCAGCATCGTTCACTTTTTTGGATGTTTTATATTATGTATTTAGCTATTAATTATAATACTTTCTTTCACCATTGTTTTTGCCTCTAAATAGATATACAGTCAAAAAATACACGTGTTAAAAAAACTGCAATTAGTAGAAAAACTTTAATAACAAAATGGGATATCTGGATGGAGTTAAATTTATATCAAGCCGGGTACTCATTCACGAAAAGTCTAAACAAGGGGTGGAGCTGAACAAAAGTTTAGAATGTTAGTGCGATGACAAATGTAAAGAACCAATATATATATATTAAATTGCAAAAGCCTTATTTCTAATAAGAAAATGTGGCATCATAACATAAGAATATTAGCCAATGCCGAGACCAATTAAAACAAAATTTTAAAGAGTTAAGTGATACAAGATGTTAAAAAAATGCATTTTTAGCAACATACATTGCTTTAAAAATTAAGTACAATTATGTAAAACAGCATAGAAAATTTAAATAACTAAGAATTAATAAAAATAATAAACATGTTAAAGGAATTAAAGTTATAAAAAGAAAAAAGAAAACTATATACACAAAGTATACAAATATTAAATTAATCTAATGAGGGGTTTATTAAATAATACAATATGTTACAAAAAAGAGGCAAACATTGTTTTACTATAAAAAAATATTGAAAATTTAAATATATAAATAATATAAACAGATTAAAGAAATTAAAGTTATATAAAAAAGAAATGTATACAAATGGAAAAAGAATCTAACGAGGAGCTTTAAATGATACAAGATATTATAAAAAAGATGTTTCAACTGGCAAACCTTGTTTTACTATGTAAAGCAGTATAGAAAATTTAAATAACTAAAAATTAATACAAATAACAAGAACAGATTAAAGAAATCAAAGTTATAAAAAGAAAAAGAAATATGTATACACAATATACAAAAATGTAAAATGAATCTAGTGAGATGCTTTAAATGATACAAGATATTATTTAAAAGACGTTTTAAGCGAGAAACATTGTCTTAAAAATTAAATACAATTATGAAAAATAGGATAGAAGATTTAAATAACTAAAATTAATAAAAATAAAATAATCAGTTTAAGGAAATTAAAATTCCAAAAATAAAAATAATGCAATATACGATATATACAAATATTAAATGCCGATACAATTTTTTTTTATTCTGCACAAAGCGTGACGAGCAATAACGTATAAAAGTTTAGTGTGAAAAATGTGGTTGAATTGTTTTGCACAGGTTATTAAGCAAAAAAGAACTAAGTATACACATTTGAATAGGCGGAGCTCCAAAGAACAAAATTGGTCCCTCTTTAGTTCGGCAAGCAGAGATAGCAGCACTGGCGCTCCTTTGCTCTTTCGTTTCACGTTGTGCATTCGATTCAGAATACTATTTCTTGTAGCTTATTTTGAATAGAATTTTTAAAACACATTAAATACAGAAACATAAAATAAAGTAGTTCAAACCAAAAATATTATATCGAAAATGGATACATGTATAATGCAAATTCCTACATGATTTTAAAATATATATTATAATATTTTTCAATCCAGTGATAGATCTATTTATTTTTGACACAAACATTCCTACATACTTTCAAAAATTTTTCCCGTGCAATATGCTAATTTCTTTCATGTTTTGTTTATTTCCCTGAAACGCCGCGGAGTCCCAAGGGCTCCGCGGAGCACACTTTGGGAACCTCTGGACAAATGCTATGGTTATATCACCAGTTTAAATGCACACAATTCAATGAACCTTTCTTTATTTTTAGAATCCTCATTATGGGAACAGACTGTCGTTTAAATTTGGTTGCAGACTTGTAAGAAGCGGTTCCGAAACTCGATGAGTTGTTCGAAATATACAATTTTTATATCACCAGTTTAAATACACGCAAATAAATTTGTTTTTTCTGCATTAAAAGTCTTCGCTGTCCACGGTTGGGTTGGGTTGATTATTGACGGCCAATTATCTACACTCGGGATATAGGCCTCGGGGGGAGTGCCCTTCGTGGGGGTCTTTCTAAGGGAACCTAATCCGTATTTACGCATGGATAAATCCACGGCTCGAAGAAAACTACGAAAACTCCGAACGATTAGGCCGACGGGCGCGATTGGGATCGAACCCAGCACCTCCCGTCTACCAGCTTCGAGAGCACAACCTCTCAGCCACTGGTGGGGCCGCTGTCCACGGTTCCATAACAATATTATGTGTTTATATATATAAACATAAAATCTATTTCCTAAATCTATGTAATTTCTTGTACTATTTAAATCATTGCAGAAAAGTCGATGATGCTTACTGTTGAAACCTGAAAAGTTTTTGGTTTCTGTTTGTCTGTTTACTCCGCGATAACTGACGTAAAAAGCGTCCAATTAGATTGATATTTGGTAGCCTTGTTGGTGAGATTCCCGGATTTAGCGGTATAGTTTTTAGTTCATTTTGGTTCAATCTTTCGAAAAATATAAAACATTTCTTTTCTTGTCATAATGATTTCCTGTGACAATTGAGACGATTTTCAAATTTTCTATTCGTTGAAAAGAAAATGGCGCATTTGATAAATGTATTTAAATAGTAAATTATGAATGCTAAAATTTCCCAATGGGGGGATAAAATTTCCCAATTTCCCAATTATTCGGATTAACTTGAAATTTTGTTCATTCTTTTGTCAGAATGATAATAGATATAATTTTATAGAATTTTATATATCTGTTCGATTATAAAATAAAACTTTTTGTTTTATCACTTTACTTATTTGACATAATACATGTTTCAGTTTCTTCTCTTTTTCTTCTATCAGTTCTCTAGCAACTGTATTTCATAGCCTTTAAAAAAATCATTCAAATAATACCGATTACAAAAGATTAAGCAATACGTCTGGATGAAGGAAATAAAATGTTAGTTAATCTGGTTTCGTAATCTACACTGCAGCATAGGTTTGCTTCAAATATGAACGATGTTAGCAACATGTAACGGTTTAAATTGAATGTGGATATTATTTAAAGGCTATCACAAAAAATACTTAACTTTATAGCGCCAAATCACCTTGGCTATCTAGTCAATTGGCAGTGGACATGATTATGACTGATCGCTCAATAGGTTAAAATTTTTCAAATATGCCTATTTTGGGGTAATTTTAGTATGTTATTCCTATAGAGCAGATTAGGATATATTAGAGAAGAACTTACATCTAAATATTATAGAATGATCATCAAAATGGTTTTCCACGAAACAAAAATTGTAAAAACGTTAGATTTATAAATTAAACATGTTAGATATAATAGATTAATTTTACATTTCCGTAAGTTAATTTCGTACATGAGATTTTATTCAACATATCCATCAAATGCAGGTGTTTCGTGGTCGGCAGGTAAGTAAATATCGCTATTGGGATATTAAGAAAACGTAAAATCCTTGTCTAAACTGTAGCTTATACTAATAAAATGACGGTCTAAAACGAAATCCATAATAATTGAATCCATTGATTTCAGTAAAAATTTTAAATGTTTTTTTTTTTTTTTTTTTTTTTTTTTTGCTTGTAGCATGCACAGTTTTCAACAAACTTTAACGCTTCTTTCTGAAAACTTGACAAAGTAAGTGGGAATATTTTATTGCAATTAAAAAATAAGTATATTGAATATTTGATGAGATATGAACATATGTATGAAAAATATTTTATCTACTCATGCGCGAACGATAGCATTTATATATATGCATATATAATTTGGTAATCAGCTGTATAGGGAAATTTATATAAAAAGGAAAGTTGAATATCGTGAAATTTATAAATATATCGGCGATAGAGTGAGGGTATTTTAAATTTCATTCCAAAAGAAGTTGTATGATAAAGATTTTCAGCAAACTGAAATGCAGCTCAAAGTATTCTGAATGTCTACAATATTCCATTAGCCTTTTTAATATGTTAAGCTATGCTTATATAGTTGATTACTAAATTATGAAAAACAGTTTTTGATGTCGTTCGCGCAAGCGCAGTTAAAAATTGTTTCATGTAAATGCTGTATCTCATCAAACATGAATATATTCATTATATAATTGCAGTATAAAATTTCTAATGCATTTAGTCAAGTTTTCGGAAAGTGTCGTTAAATTTGGTTGAAAGCTCTGTAGGCTATAAGCAAAACGCATTGACTTCAAACCATTCTAAAACCATATTGACTCCAAACAAAAAGATTTTTCTCATTATGAAATCCTTTTTGATTTATTCTACTACATTTCCACCAAAATAAATGTGGTGAGCGTATTTATAAAACATACTTTTAATATTCCAGATGCCTAAATACTTTTTTAATGAAATAGCTAAATGAAATTGGTCAACTGCTTCAAAATTTATTTTATTTAAAGACTGCAGCTAATAGATTCTTCATATGCAACCATGTTTTCGTTTTTCTTTTTTCCACCTTCTCATAAGCTGTCAACATTCACTAATTTTACTTAATTTCTTTGTTTTAAAAGAAAACTCTTTTATAATTAAAAGTTTCAGTTCTAAATATAGAATAAACTATTAGTAAATAAAATATTCACAAATTAAATTCTCAGTAGTGCATGCTATTTTTTTTCTAAATCGGAGATTTTTTTATATTTTTTAAATAAAAATATTATATCTTTTTAAATGTCCGTATTTTGATTTGTTCTAATAATAACACTTTCAACTACATTACTTTGTTTTTCATAGGAAAGGATTAAAGTTTCAAAAGTTATAAAGACATGATGAAAACACTTTTATAGTTTTTTTCTTATCATTAATGAGCCAATAAATAATCAATAAGGGGAGAATTGTAGCACTAGTCTAGTACGTTTATTATTTGTTAGTGTCTTTTTAAAAATAAAATTACCATTAACGAGGCTTTTTTTAGTTACATAAATGACCTAAATCTTACTAATATTCGGGTTCTTTTGGAAAATTTTACCTTCCTATTTATATACCGTTTATGCATGTGCTCACAAACGATTAAAAAGCCAAATATACTATATAAACGTACTTCTTGAAACTTAAACAACAAAAAAAAAACGGTAAAAAAACTAAAATTTATTCATACATTTAGAGAAAACCAAAATAGACTAAAAGCATGAGCATGCAGCACAATACACTAAATTTCCAACAAGTGAACAAAATACTCAAACTTGGTATTCTGAAGATGTCATATCAAGGTGTAGAGTGGAAAAAAAAAAAAAAAAAAAGGTATTTTTACTTTTACTTTAAGTTAACAGATATTCTACTATCATCCTATGAAAAAAGGAAGTAATAAAAGATATTAAAAAGAGGATTATAACTACACATTCAGTATGACATTTTTAATAACATCAAATTATTAAAAAGTCTATGTTCATATAATGAAAAAGTTTCCAACTGCTCAGTGAATATATTTGCGTTGTGTTTTATGTATATGGCACCCCGTGCTCAGAGAAAAGGCTAGTGAATAAACATCAACATCAAGCTGTACTTGGAATTAAATGTAAAATTTTAAAAATAAACTCTATTTCATAAAAAACTACTCATATACATAATGAACATACTACCTAACCAACCTTCCATTAAACTACAAAAAAATCTATATCACAAACAACAATAATTGTACTATAACATATGATATAGTAATATCACCAGCTCTCTCCACCTACTTATTAATTTTTCTATAAAAAGTGGTCTTGATTTTTGATTCATTTTGATTCAAACCACAAAAAAAAAATTGTTTCTTCATCTTTCCTTCTTTTTTTTTTTTTTTTTTTTTCCTTTTTTTTTTTTTTTTTTTTTTTTTTTTTTTTTTTTTTTTTAAAGGATAAAACAATTATCAGGATGGATAACATATTAATTACTGTAGCATTACTAGATAAGTTAATTCTAACTTCAAAAAAATGTAATTAACTTTACTTTTTTATCTTTAACTTATTAAGTTATTAAACCGACGTATTTAAATAAACCAGAAGAACAGAATATACCGCAGGAGTTTTAATAGAAGTTCCATTACCGGCGTTATGTTCTGTTCAGCTGCCTACATAGCAGACCAAATGCTATTGCCCAAATATGTTTTCTAAGTGAATTGTATCGGCCGGTTGTCGGTCCAGGTGGCTCAATGGGCAGAGCGTTGACAATTTATACCAAAAGGTCTTGCATTTGACTCCCGGCCTGGACATTTTTTCATCAGTTGGGAAAATAGCAAATCGTATTTATTGAGTGCTGCAGACATTGGAAAAAAAGTTGATTTTAATACAGTTTTTTTTTTTTTTTTTTTTTTTTTTTTGCATTATTTCGCAAATAATCTTAGGTCAAGGGTAAAAACCTCACGACAAGTTAGAGGTCTACATGGGTCTAGGCCAGCCCCGCAGCCGGAAACTCGAGTCCACGACTTCGGGCTTAATTTGTCAGAATAGCCAAGTAATTCTTTCTTACATCATAGATAAAAAAAAAAAAAAAAAAAAAAAAAATCGCTTCTACAAATACCACAATTCATCGTTTTCAGTGACCTTGCGTAAAAATTTTCATGAATAATTTAATGGCATAAAATTCTAACGTGAAAATGCTTGTTTTCTTTGTAATGTAAAACATAAACTCTATGAAAAACAGTAAATTTCTTTTGCTAATCTAAAGTATGATTCGCCCCTTATCATAAGCTGAAAAATTTGTAATTATTAACTTGCAATAATCATACGGCGAAAGATTTACAAAAAACGTAAGTTGAAGAAGCATGTTGACTCACGAATACTGAAGAAAATTAAAACTCATAAAAATTTAAATCAGCAAGTTTTTCCGTAAATGAAAAAGTTTTTCCAAAATAATTCGGTTGTTTGAGTTGTAAATGCAACTTGGTTGTTTATAAATTTGTTCATTGCTGATATTTTTATTATAATAAAAGTTGTTCGCATATCTCTTTTAGTTAATTTCGAAATAAATAGCTCTTTTTAAAAATAACAAAAAGCCCAGAAATAAATAAGAAGGTAGAAATGTTAATGAAGAAGAATTTGCGGTATCATTTAATTTCTCTAATTAATTGAATGAATGGTAGATGCTTGGAACAAAGAAAAAAAAAAGCTCATTTTTTCATGTATATAAACAAATTTCTGGGATAATTTGGACTTAGCGTTAAAAATTCAAAAAGGAAATTTTAAATGAATGCTTAACACGTCATTTCCAATAGAAAATAAAATAATTTATTCCTGGAAAAATTTTAATGACTATGAAAATTCTCTTATCATTTGAATTTGGATAATTAAACTCAGATTGAAGATTCATTACCTCAATTAAAATGTTTTTTTAACGTATCTATGGAGAGATAAACGCATCAGTAGTAAAAAAATAAATAAGTCAAGTGCGCTCAAATTGTTCTGTACATTAAATTTTTAATTACCTAATACAGTACGCATAGCTAATTACCGACAATGTTTTTAGAAAATAATTATAAATAATCCTTGGATGATTCTGCATCGATAGGTATCTCGAACTCCTGTCAACTCCCCCGCTGAGCGCTCACAAAGTTTGTGTAAGTAAAAAATACGATTTTGTCAAATACTATGTGACTTAGATTAATCGTTATAGTTTTCCTGCAATGTTTAATTTAAGTCCTACTACCCCTAATTTTTTCATAATTTCAGTTTCAATAGATTTGAAAAAAGAGGGGGTGGGGACATATTTTTACAGTGCATTTTTGACGATATCTCTGAAAATATAATACCTAAAATTAAAAAAAATATGTTTTTGAGTTCGGTGTTGAGATATCTTTTCCATGATACCCCACACGATAAACAAAATTTGAAAAAAATCAAGTTACTTAAGGTATCTGCATACCTTTAAAACGTCATTGTTGATGAAAACGTCGATTTTTCATTTTTGCAATAATATAAAAATTCAATATTTTATCTATCGAATTCTGATTTAATTGTGTCTGTATCTGTATTAGAACCCGAGTTACAGCCGTTTAAAGTTACATCTAATACGGCTTGTCGAAGAACCGGAAATATCGTTCTGCATACCGGAAGTAAGCTGAGATGTATTTTTACTTTTTTTTTTTTTTCGAGATTTAGCATTTAAATTGGATTATATGTTCAAGATGGAGTCAATACATGGAGTATATAATTAAACCTTTAAAGAATAATAATTATTTTTATAGCAGAACCGCCTTTACAAGTTATTTTTAGCTTTTTCTCAGAATGAAGTTTTTCAGATTTTTACAGTACGCAAAACATCCTATAGCAAAAAATTATGCATGAAATGCCTTGAAAATTTCTTTTACTTATTTTACAAATGTTTATTGGGGGAATAAACTACAATCATGATGATATATTAATTAGTTTTATATTTACACTGGTAAAAGTTAAAAAGTTGCAAGAGATTTTGCAATTTTTTCATTACATTAGTACTTCAAGTGCCATAGCTTCTGCTATAGAGATGCTATTATAATGCGGCTAGTCTCTGTCCTAGAGAAAGTTATTCTCTTTATTATGCAATTTACAAAATGTGGGTTATCATGTTTTGCACAAATGTCAATTTTTGACATATGTGACTACTATGTAATACATGACTATATGTAATACAGGATGATTTTTTTTTAAGTTGTGAAAGTAAAACCCTATAACAAAAGAACCTCTGATCCAAATTACCTGAAATTTCACTAGTGTGCTACCAAAACAATGGGAATTTTTTAGACATAGTTAAAAAAAAAACCTTAAAATCCCATCGACAGATGTCGCTGCATATGCAGTGAAGTCGGGAGACAAGCTTGTGCACGATACACGTACAGTGGCGATAAAAACGTGAAGCACGCACACCACTTGTTCATTCTTCTGCAGATATCCTCGCAATGACTGTGCCATTGACGAACAGTGCGTTGTTAGGGAAACTGTATTATCAGAATAATGACAGCGCAGCAACTGCTCTTAGGAGATTTAGGACACGTAAGAATTTAAGAAAAGGCCCAATGTCGACAGAAGACTAACGAAAGATGGTTTTGAAATTTGAACAGATTGGTTCACTGAGCCTAAAATCCGGTAGAGAAAGGAAACCAGTTGATGATAACCTGTAGCGCCATCTGTCGGTACAATTATAAGTTTTTTTTTAACTATGCCAAAAATATCCCATTGCTTTGGGAGCATACTGGTGAAATTTCAAGTCATTTGGATAAATGGTTCTTCTGTTATAGGCTTTTACTTTCACAACTTTAAAAAAAATCACCCTGTATATGACTATTTTTCACTTTAAAAAAATTCTGTGAAATTTCTAAAATGTTTATATATTTTTCAAAGTTTTAACTTAAATTTCATTAAAAAAATTGGTATAAAGAGAAAAGTTCAAAAAGTTCAAAAAATCACCTCCGAAAGTGTGCGGATACCTTAATAACCTCCCTAAATTTCCCTAAAAATATTTATGAATGACTAATAACCTGTAAATACGTGGATCAATAGTCTTTATAACTCTCCCAAGCTTGAATTTTTCGTGTTTCATAGTTTATGAGAAAAATGGCTGTGACAGACAGACCGACAGACACACGAGTGATCTTATAATTATTCCGTTTTTACTTTTTAAGTACGGAACCCTAAAAAAGATTCTACGGTAATATTCTTCTATGATAACTTTTAAATACGAAATTTTAAAACAGTTAGAGAGTAGGATTAAATTGATCTGTTAATGTGAAATAAATAATCAAAAATCTATATTACTTTGTAAGTCCACAGTCAAAAATTTTTATTTGCACAACACTTCTCGGGTACTTCAAGTAATTTTTAAAAGGAAAGTACAGTTAAATACTGTTTGAAGATGTGAATCGTAAATATTCTAAACTATTACTGAGTCTGATAAAATATATGTCAATTTTTTCCGAATATTTTTTTTAAATAATTATTACTGAAAAATATCACCAATTTGCCTAGTCAAATGGAAGCTGTTCTCTTCTTCAAGTGCCTACGGAAGCCAGGAAGCATTAGTAAAAACAACAAAAATAGCCAGATATGTCAGTTATTAAAAAGAAAAATTTAGTACATTTATACCCCGAAGTTCCAGAAGACCATTATAATTTTGTTTGCATAATGTTTGAATTTAAAAAGTTAAAAAATGAAAATTATTAATTTATTTGTTAACCAAATAATTTGTTAACCTAAGAAAAAGCTTTTTCAAAGCAACTTAACGTTATCGTAAATAAAAATTAACTCGCTTTTCTTTATTTTGTTTTAAAAACTTCTGTTTTCTAATAAAAGTTGTTGGCAAATCCCATTTATTTCGTTTCGAAATAAATATCCTTTCTTTAATATCACAGCCAACCCAGGAATAAATGAAAGGGTTCAAATGTTAATGAAAAGAATTTATAGTCTTCTTTTAATTTTTTGTCTTTTATTAAATCAATGGGTCGTATATGCGTGGGACAAAGTAAAAAAAAAACTTTTCTGATGGTGATATTTTCACTCTTTCGGATAATTTAGAATTTTTAAACTAATTTGCTTAGAAAGAACGTGTTAAAAATCCAATTACTTAATGAAATTTAAAATGAATACTTAACTTTTTTAGCTTAATAGAAAATAAAATAATTTATTGCTATGAAAATTTAAAAGAAGGTGAATTTTTTTTTTATCATTTGAACTTCGGTAATTAAATTTAGACTAAAGCTTCATTATCGGAATTTAAATGTTTTTTCAAAACATATCTATGGAAAGATAAACGTTTCGGTAGTTATGAAAAAGGCTCTTCGATAAAAGTTTTTTGAAAGAACATTTTTTTTTAAATAATGAAACTTTAATTTAAAAACGGTCAAAATGAATTATTCAATTGACCTATTAATGTAAAATGAATTTTTTCAAAAAAGTGTTTGTCGAAAAGGCTTTTTACTAAATTTGAGAGGCTTGAAATTATTTTTAATGGGAAAAATGTATTGTTTAAATAAAGAGAAGTAATTTTATTATTATTTTTTTAAGATATTGAGTGTGTAAGAAATGTATAACGATTTTTTTTGTTCATTATTTCTTTTATTCAAAAATAATATTTAGCGGAAAAAATCATCAGATATGTTAGTCAATAAAATGGAAAACTTAATAAATATATGTCATGAAGCTGTGGGAGATAAAAGCTAGCACAGTTCAACCTTTTAAAGTAATAAAGATTTGACTATGCACAGAGATTTTCTGAAATAAGTAATTAGTAGACGAACATCGGATATTACGGAATACTCGGGTAACATGGAATACTAGTGTTTCTCTTTGGTAACTTGCTGCCACCAAGCAACTATGTTAATAAAAACTTATGAGCGTTACTTTTCCGGTGCACCTTTCTGAGCGTGTAGGCCGTCGGTTGACGTCAGATGGCGTTGTGTGAATAAATATTTGTATTTCCGGTTTAGGAAATTTAAGAAAGTAAGTTTTCAATAATTTTTATTCATTATTGGAAATAATATTTTTATATTGAAATTAATCATGATGTACATCCAAATAGTAACAGTTTATCATATTAGGATCGTTTTTTTTGTCCATGATTCAAGACAATTACAGCGAAGAATATAGTGCTTGTTCGATGAGATAAATATTGCATTGTCCGAATGCACAGAAGATAATAGGAAAACACCGTCCGCGATAACGGATGTGTAAATATTACAAAAGGGCACTATTGAAGACCGCAAAGCTGAAAAAGAGACACGTGAACATAAATCAATGGTACTAGAGCGTTGCCGCAATAATCGCGTGGTACGTAAATCCTGGGGTCTGAACTGGAGCTCGTGTATGAAGAAGAAAAGAGAAGCAGAAATGTTGCGACCTTTTTTTAATGAAAATCCAGCATGACACGGTCACATCTTCATTCACCGTATTTCACATTTTTCCAATATTAGTTGTTCCAGAGCGAGGGTGACTTTCAAAATAAAATAAGACATTCTGAGGTGAGACAATGCGAAGAAGGGGGCTTCTCCAGAGTGGCGCAGGGGACTTAGTCATTTTAGAGATGTTAATCAGGTGAAGATAGAGTTGCAAAGGCTAGAAAAAACCGGGTTTTTTGGGAATAAACCGGGTCTTTTGGGAGTAAACCAGGTCTTTTGGGAATAAACCTGGGAATAAACCGGGTCTTTTGGAAATAAACCCGGGAATAAACCGGTTCTTTGCAACTCTAGGTGGAGATCAGAAGCGAAGTGTCAGCGATAAGAGATACGAACGCGAAAAACTCACCAAATGATTTTGCATTTCTGAGAGTAGGTGTGTGGACCTTGAGCGGGTTGCCAAAACCGTTTAGAATAACCGCATGTTAAATTTTGTAATTGGCGTTAGGGACGGGTAAATATATTTGGCATAGAGCACACTTTGGCTAAAAAGGAAATGATTCAGAATTTTGACGGTTCTGTGTTTTGAGAACCATTGGAAAGGCCTTTTTGCAAGAATGATGTTTTGACGACAAAATGTCGAGAGCGCATCTGGTGCACTTTGGGAAGCCAAAACATGACTATGAGAGATAGATTTTTATACATTGTGTTATTTCTTTTACAGTGATTCTGGCAGGGGAATTAAAAATACGTTAACGATACATTGATAAAAATAGATGTGATTTTGACTGCAAAAATTTTCGTTGAGAGAAAAGGGAAATAGGCGCGCCTTTAAGTGCCGAGAATGTATATAAAATGCGATAATGCAGAAAAGGAAAAATATATTTATTATATTTTCCCTTAAATAATACTTTAAATATAGATTTCTTTAATTTTGAAAAGAATATATATGGTTTCTTTACCATAACAATAAACAGGGAGTATTTTTCTTTTCAAACTCGCAGAGGATCGTGTTATAGTGCGTCTCAAAAGTCTATGGACCTGCGACTTTTTGAAATAACAGTTCAAAAAGTGAAGTATTAATCACGAAAAAAGTAATATGCATATAGTATCAAAAGATAAATTTATTACAGCAAAGAAATAAAGTATAAGTTTTACAGATTTTTTGTAAAAAAATAAAAATAAAAATAGGCTGTCTCAAAAATATAGGGACTTTTGGAATATTTTGCATTGAAATTGAAATAATTTTGTATCCGTTCCTTTTAATTATCTTGAAAACCCTATCAAGCATGCTTCCAACTAGTGTTAGGAGTATGTGCGGATGTAAAGAGAGCCAAATCTGCTCTACTTGTTGCTGTAATTCCTGAATAGTAGAAAACTGCCTACCATGGGCATACACAGCTCGTGCAAATACTCCCCAAAGGTTTTCAATTGGATTCAAGTCTCGGCTGATGGCTGTCCAGTCTATAACAGTCACTTCATTCTGTTTAAACCAATCTGTTGTTGAGTGGGAGGTGTGAATCGACGCGTTGTCTTGTTGGAGTTTCCAGCTTTACCCCCCTAAGGTGTTTCCGATTGGAAGTAGATTGCTTTTAAGGATATTTTGATAATCTTCAGAGAACTGTCGATCATTAAGAAAAGCAATATCGGTTGTTCCGTTGAAACAGAATGCTCTCCACACAATTATTGAGCCCCCTCCATTTTGTCGACTAAAGGACTCGCGAGATTCTTTTCGTAAGTCTAGCCGATAGTATGACCAGACATGCAGGCCATCGTCACTGAAGAAAACACTTAACTATTCATCCTTCCAATGCATGTGTTTTTTAGTCCAAAGAATTCGAACCTTTCTATAGTGCACTTTCAGCATAGGTGTCCGACACATTCTGCGATATTTATGATTCTCGCTTACCTCTATGCGACGTTGAACATTAGATCTGGAAATAGGAAAAGTCAAAGTCCTCGCAATTTCACGAAGAGACTTCTATTGGGTTGAAACTGCTCGCAAAATTTCTCTATCTTGTCTTAGAGATGTTTTTCATGGTCGACCTAAAAGCTTTTTTGCAATCGTATTGTCACTTTTTGATAAAATTGCATAAATTCCAGATTTGCTACGCTTCATTTGTTTTTCAATATCAGAAACTTTAACATTTTGATCCTTTAAACGCCAAATGCTAGCAATATCAGTAGCAGAGAATTCAACGTTCCGAGGCATTTTCCAACTATTCGACAGTTGAAGAAAGAGCAGTGATTTTATATTTCGAAGTGGTTACGTCACATGTACAGAACGCAGAAAATGCAAATTTTTCTGATACGGTGATAAAAAAAGCAATTGGTTTGATCGTCTATATATTTTTGAGACAGCTTATTTTGAATTTTAATTTTTTTACAAACAATCTGTGATATAAACATAACATTTCTGTATCGTAATAAACTTAAATTACGATTCCATATGCTAATTATTTTTTTCGTGATTATTGCTTTATTTTCTTAGCTGTTATTTCGAAAAATCGCCTGTCCATATAATTTTGAGACGCACTTTATATGGAATACCAGTATTGAATACCCTTAATTGTACTGGCGCAGAGACCTGTCCTTGTATTGTGATTTGTGCATGAAAACTAAACTATATTAAGTGACTACCTAGATACTATAGTTTAATCATGCTTCCTCGGTATTATTAAATCTGTATTTTTTCAAATTTTGTTCATTTTCTTCATTTGTAACCGTCTATTCCATATTACCCGACTGTCTCATAATACCCTCTATTTTTTTTTCATTACTAGGGTGCTCTGCCCCCTACGAGCTACGCTCGCCAACCCCCGTTCTGACACAACAAACTGTAAAAACACTCTGATTTGATCAACCTTAAAACGATTGCGGAAGATTGAATTATAATTAAACGACCTGCTGTAATCGGCTGCTATAATCGCCTTGTGTAATCGGCTGCTCGCTGTAATATCTGCTATAATCGGGTTTCCATTCATTTTCCTTTGACAAAGGGATTTTAAAGCCGAATCAACTGCTGTCGAGACAGCTAACAACTGTTGATAAAATAAGGTTAATTTAACATTTGAAAATCAACCTGTGCAAAATGGTTAAGTAAGCAATGTCATTGCATCGCGAAATTTTATAACGATGTTAATAGAAAATTGGGAATTACTCCATTATCCCAACTACTACTTTCTATAAAAGAAAAGAACTGTCGCCAAAATATAGGATTTAAAGCCAAAAGTGCATATCTGTGGCGTCGCATTCAATTGATACCAGATGCGCTACGCGTGGTAGTTATGTCATCGAGTGATCTTTAATTCAACGTTTATCTGTATTTTTAATTATATTTTACCAATTTATTGGTTATTTCGTTGATTTAAACGTAATTATTAAACGTAAAAATATACTTTTAATTGAAGGGAAATATTATTAATTACGCTGTTTTAAAATTTGCAATAATAGATAAAATATTTTGTCGAAATAAATCAATCTTACTCTATTTAATGCTTTGAAAACGCGGAATAATTTAATTATTTATCTTTTTAATATTCACGCGCAAGCATATTTTTTATTCCGTCATTTTCTACATTTATTACTTTTAACACGTGATCATTTAATTATTATTTTAAAGTTTTATTTCTGTTTTTAATAGTCTCGTGTAAATACATTTCTTAATTGAAAGGGAATATTATTACGTGCGCTATTTTACAAATTGGCAACGATTCAAGTAATGGAATTTATGAAATACTAGCGGACCGTCCCGGCTTTGCACGGGTAGACAATGTAATTTTTTTTTTTTACATTTGTTTTCCTGAATTTCGTGCTCCTACCAAAAACTGTTGCTGAGATATGGCGAAATGGCCTAAAACTTCGGAATCCCACTTTAACCACCTTCGGAGGGGGGGGGGGATTTCTAAATTCAATGAAATACGTGTTTAATCATTTGTTTAGTAGATTTGTTTTCCTGAATGTCGCGCACCTACATAAAACAGCTGCTGAGATATGGCGAAATGTCCTAAAATTTTCGAAACCACAACCTTTAAAACCCTTCGGGGGGAATTTCTAAAATCACTGAAATGCGTGTTTATCCATTTTTTAGTAGATGTGTTTTCCTGAATTTCACGCTCCTACCTAAATCCGCTGCTGAGATATGGCGAAATGACCCGAAACTTTTGAATACCCCTTTAGCCACCTTCTGGGGGAAGTTTCCAAAATCGCCGAAATACGTGTTTAAACAATTTTTTAGTAGATTTGTTTTAATTAATTTCGCCCTCCTACATAAAAGCTAAGATATGGCTAAATGACCTAAAAAATTCGACCACCCCCCCATTTAACCACCTTCTGGGGGGAATTTCCAAAATTGCTGAAATATGTGTTTTATTCATTTTTTAGTAGATTTTTTTTCCTGATTTTCGCGCTCCTATCTAAAACTCCTGCAGAGATATGACGAAATGATCTAAGACATTCGACCCCCTTTTAACCCCCTTTGGGAGGAAATTTCTAAATTCGCTGAAATACGTGTTTAACCAATATTTTAGTAGATTTGTTTTCCTTAATTTCGTGCTCCTACATAAAACTGCGGCTGAGATATGGCGAAATGACCTAAAACATTTGACCACCCCCTTTAACCACCTTCAGGGGGGATTTCTAAAATCGTTGAAATACGTGTTTAATCATTTTTTTAATAGATTTAATTTCCTGATTTTCGCGCTCTTACTCATAACTGCTGCTGAGACATGGCGAAATGACCTAAAACATTCATCCACCCCTTTAACCCCCTCCGGGAGGGGAAATTCTAAAATCCCCGAAATACATGTTTAATCATGTTTTTAGTAGATTTGTTTTCCTGATTTTTGTACTCTTAACTAAAATTGCTGCTGAGATACGGCAAAATGACCTAAAACATTCGACCCCCCCCCTTTAACCGCCTCCGGGAGGGGTATTTCTACAATTGCTGAAATACATGTTTAATCATTTTTTAGTAGATCTGTTTTCCTGATTTTCGCGCTCCTACCTATAACTGCTGCTAGAGTTGCAAAGGCTAGAAAAAACCCGGTTTAAACCTGGGAATAAACCGGGTTTTTTGGGAATAAACCGGGTCTTTTGGGAGTAAACCAGGTCTTTTGGGAATAAACCGGGTCTTTTGGAAATAAACCCGGGAATAAACCGGTTCTTTGCAACTCTAACTGCTGCTGAGATATGACGAAATTACCTAAAACATTCGACCCCCCCCCTTTAACCCCTTCGGGGGGGGATTTCTAAAATCGCTGAAATACATGTTTAATCATTTTTTAGTATATTTGTTTTCCTTATTTTCGCGTTCCTACCTATAACTGCTGCTGAGATATGGCGAAATGACCTAAAACATTCGACCACCCCCCTTTAACCTCCTTCTGGGGGAATTTCTAAAATCGCTGAAATAGGTGTTTAATCATTTTTTAGTAGATTTTTTTTCTGGAATTTCAAGCTCCTACCTATAACTGCTGCTGAGATATGGCAAAATGACCTAACACATTCGACCACCCCCGTTTAACCCCCTTCGGGGGGGAATTTCTAAAATCACTGAAATAGGTGTTTAATCATTTTTTAGTAGATTTGTTTTCTGGAATTTCAAGCTCCTTCCTATAACTGCTGCTGAGATATGGCGAAATGACCTAAAACATTCGACCACCCCCCTTTAACCCCCTTCTGGGGGAATTTCTAAAATCGCTGAAATAGGTGTTTACTCATTTGTTTTTGGAATTTCAAGCTCCTCCCTATAACTGCTGCTGAGATATGGCAAAATGACGTAAAACATTCGACAACCCCCCTTTAACCTCCTTCTGGGGGAATATCTAAAATCGCTGAAATAGGTGTTTAATCATTTGTTTTCTGGAATTTCAAGCTCCTACCTATAACTGCTGCTAAGATATGGCGAAATGACCTAAAACATTCGACCACCTGGGGGGGAATTTCTAAAATCGCTGAAATAGGTGTTTAATCATTTTTTAGTAGATTTGTTTTCTAGAATTTCAAGCTCCTACCTATAACTGCTGCTGAGATATGGCGAAATGACCTAAAACATTCGACCACCGCCATTTAAACCCCTTCTGGGGAGGAATTTCTAAAATCGCTGAAATAGGTGTTTACTCATTTGTTTTCTGGAATTTCAAGCTCCTACCTATAACTGCTGCTGAGATATGGTGAAATGACCTAAAACATTCCACCACCCCCATTTAACCCCCTTCTGGGGGGAATTTCTAAAATCGCTGAAATAGGTGTTTAATCATTTTTTTTAGTAGATTTGTTTTCTGGAATTTCAAGCTCCTACCTATAACTGCTGCTGAGATATAGCGAAATGACCTAAAACATTCGACCACCCCCGTTTAACCCCCTTCGGGGGGAATTTCTAAAATCACTGAAATAGGTGTTTAATCATTTTTTAGTAGATTTGTTTTCTGGAATTTCAAGCTCCTTCCTATAACTGCTGCTGAGATATGGCAAAATGACCTAAAACATTCGACCACTCCCCTTTAACCCCCTTCTGGGGGGAATTTCTAAAATCGCTGAAATAGGTGTTTAATCATTTTTTTTGTAGATTTGTTTTCTGGAATTGCAAGCTCCTGCCTATAACTGCTGCTGAGATATCGCGAAATGACCTAAAACATTCGACCACCCCCATTTAACCCCGTTCTGGTGGGAATTTCTAAAATCGCTGAAAGAGGTGTTTAATCATTTTTTTAGTAGGTTTGTTTTCTAGAATTTCAAGCTCCTACATATAACTGCTGCTGAGATATGGCAAAATGACCTAAAACATTCTAACCCCCCTTTAACCCCCTTCGGGAGGGAATTTCAAAAATCCCTTCTTATTGCTTGCCTAGGCCATAACAGCAATCTACAGTCCAAATTGCGTGACCCTAACTTTAGTAGTTTCGGCTGGGCGTTGATGAGTCACCCAGTCAGTCAGTCAGTCAGTCGCCGTTTCCTCTTTATATAATAGTATAGATAGATGAAATAAATCTTTGTCAAAATAATGAAAATTTTGAATAAAAATTTTAAATATAACCTTATAACAAAATAACTGCCTTTCCCTAAGTGAAACAACGTATAGATGGCGCTATTGCCACTTTTGGCAGATATTTTGCCAAGTCCGAACTGAACTGAAGAGAGCGAATTACTTTTCGCGGTTCTGTAACTCTGTAGTAGTTGAGTTGTGACATGTAGTTAGTTTAGAGAATGGATCTCGTCCCGAAACCAAATGTTGTTGTTTTTCTATTGTGTTTTGTGTGTACGCGCATTCTGCGAAGTATATGTTTGTTTTTGTCGTTTGTGCTGAATATTAAAACTGTGATGTCTTAAAATGTGTGAGTCCTTGACAAAACCCACACCAGACCAGCGCAAACATTACAACCTGAAAAAATGAGTCAAATTGAAAAAATAATTGCAGTCTGCACACCCCAACCTTGTCAACTATATCCTTACAAATTATGTTTAAATTCCTGTGCATAGTTTTCGTTTCTATAAAACTTTTATAAGAAAACTGTTTTGACCAACTTTGATTTTAAATATCTCTTAAAATAATTCTTCGATTTAAAAACTGTCTACTTCAGCGTGTTTATCAAACATTTCTTTATAAAACCACCAATTTTTAAATTTTTATTTGCAATAGTTTTCTGGATATTAGTCCAGAAAGACTTAAAGGCACAAAATCTTAATTGATAGCGGCGGCCGCGGCGGTGGTTACATTTTTTTTAATATAGGGAGATTATTATTTGGTTACATGTGATGCAATTTTGTAAAATGATTTTCGTCGACAAATAACTAATCACAGATAGTTGAAATTTGTGACTGTATTTGGTTTTCGGGTTTTAAACAATATCGAGCTGTGATATTGCCTCACACCTAAATCGTATTCCATAATATTCGAAGTTCCTATATAAAATTCTAATATGAAGTCAGTTGTTTTCTGTATTACATAAGGCATTGGAAGACAACAAATTTTAATTTCCGGTCTTTATTACATAGGCTGTTATTCACCCTTTGAAAATAACTAAGGATTTCGCAATCAGTATCTTGTAAAATGCGTAAAGCATAAAAATAAAAAATAAAAACACAATCTCAAACGTTGTTTTCAATAAGATTTTGTTAACTTATGAATATCGAAAAAAAAATTAACTCTTGAAATTTAAATTTACAAAATATTTCATGAAGACAAACGCCTTTTTTTGCTGTCATTTTTATTTTTTTTAAATGTTTAGTTTTACTTAAATTTCTTTATTACATACTTCTATGTTATAGTAAAAGTTATTCTTAAATCTCTTTATTTCGTTTCAATATAAATGGGCGCAATTTAATAACAGAAATAAATACGAAGGTTCAGATGTTAATGAAAAATAATTGGCAGTCTCCTTTTAATTTTTGTCTTTTTATTAACTAACTGCATGTTACAAGCGTTGGACAAAAATAAAAGCTTTTTTATCTAATAGGGATATTTTTTCTCTTACAGATAATTTTGATTTTGGGAATTAATTTACTTAGAAAAAGCATCTTAAAAATTCAAATACTTAATGGAATTTAAAATGAATGCTTAACCAGTTTTTTCTTAAAGTATGCAAACTGATTTATTGTTGTTAAATTTTAAAAGGAGGTGAAAATTATTTCGCCATGTGAACTTAGATAATTAAACTAAATTAAAGCTTCATTATCTCAATTTAAGTGTTTATTAAACACATACCTATAGAAAAATAAATGATTTTGTATTTTTTTTTTTTTTTTTTTTTTTTTTTTTAATCTCCTGCAGTAAAAAAAAAAAAAAATTAAATGCTAATTTTTTAAATGGTTGAATTTTAATTTTAAGATAATAATTGAAGCGACTTTTCTCGTTCGTAAATTTACAAATTAAAGGGTTCTGTCACAGCTGTTTAAAACTATGCAAGCTATACTACTCTATTTTTTCATGAATCTATTTATATTCAAATATGCCTGTCTGTTTACGTTTCTCCACTACTCTTCCTAGAATATCGAACATTGAGAAATGAAATTAACACCAGGTATCCGCATGAATCAGAAGGTGTCATATAAGGTTTCAGAATTTTAAAATTTTAATTACTTTCGGAGATATCAATTTTTCTGTACTATTTAATGACATTTCTGTAAGTGTGGCAACTAAATTACTTAATTTTTGTTGATAAAAGAAAGAAAAAGGGAAACGATAGTAATTATGGGGAATTTCCGTTAGTACGAACTTCCAAGGAAAACCATTCTTTGACCGCACTAACCGAAATCCGCATTAAAAGATGTAAATATTTGAATTACATAAAATAATCCCTTGCGTTGAGTAAATTGAATTCACTTCCTGACAAAAATATAATAGGTTACGAACTTAACGATAAAATAACAACGTTTTCTTTAATTTAATAATTTTAGTTAAAAATCAAGTTAATGACAATTTGTTAATACAAGACAATAAATTACTGAGAACAAACAAAATATGCAAATTGTGTAATTACATAATTTAACTTTGAATAAATTAATCTCTCGTTTTTGTTTGCGTCACTTGAACAAATAATTATTTTACCATATCATTCTTCAGTTTTGCGACACATCCGAAAATTAAGTCTGTTATCATAATCACATTTTAATTGGTAAATCGGCGGACAGCCATTAGCAATTTTCGAACTTCTCACGTTTTTGTTGGTAGATAGTTTTATTTCTCTTCATTATTTTCACTGATAATTTCTGGAACCAAAGTTACATCAAAGCGCTTTTTGAAAAAATAATGTACAAAAGCAATTTCGATTCTGCTCGGTGAGTTTGTGACGAAATTGACCTCATTATCCGATGAGTAGTACGCTTTAAGCGATGTCTTTAACATTAACGAACTTGTCCTCATAACGAGAGTCCATTGTATTAAATTTAGTTTTGACGTCATTTTCTCATTAATATTGAAATGTGAATTTATCTTTTATTTGAATAGATTGTGAAAACAATATCGTCATTAAATTAAAGGGGAACTTCGAGTATGATGGAATATCATTTACGTTTGAGGCAATATCACAGCTCGATATTGTTTGAAACCCGAAAACCGAATACAAACACAAGCTCCAATTATCTGTGATTAGTTATTTGTAGACAAAACCATTTTACGAAATTTCATCAAATGTAAACAAATAATAATAATAATGAAAAACTTTTTTGGAGGCTATTATGAGATAGCTGGTAAATATGGAATAAGGGGTTAAAAAAGTAAAAAACGAACAGAATTTGGCAAAAAACAGATGTAATGGTATCAAGAGAGCATGATATAAATATAGTGTCTAGGTAGTCAGCCAATATATTTCAGTTCATACTTCAGATTTTCACAAATCACAAATATAAGGATATGTCTTTGTGCCACTATAATCATGGAGTATCATGAGATGTAGGTATTCAATATAACGCGGCACCGCCAGTTTGGGAAAAAAATACTCTATATTTATTGGTGTGAATCGCGAGCTAAAAGACGCATTATGCTTAATTTCAATGTGAAAATATTACTTCTAATAATGAATAAAATATATTGAAGAATTATCTCCTGAAATTTTCCAAAAGTGAAAAACAAATATTTATTACCACAACGCGCCCTGACGCCGACCGACGAACTGTGCGTTCTGGGGGGAATTCTGGAAACGTTCTTGAGTAGGTTATGATATTGCCGCTATTTTGCTATATTGTCATATTACCCGACTATTCCATAATACCCGAAGTTCCTCTATACATTTCGAGAAAATTTGAAGAAATAAAAAGATAGCTTCACATATTCAAGTTTCATTAATCAGTTTTTCCTACAATACAAAAAATCGTCTGTCGACCAATTGACATCTTATAGAAAATCAATCCATCTTAACGCTTTTCAGTTTTACATTCAACCAAGAAGTTCAAACATAAAACAAATTTAAGCTCCTTGCGTTTAACTAAACAATTATTGCCCCTTTTATAAGTAACGAATTTAAAGAAGAAACATAGCTTTCGAACTATATATATATATATATATATATATATATATATATATATATATATATGTATAATATTTAAAGATGGTAGTTAAAATTTCTCATAAAGGCGCAAAAAATTGAATGATTAAGCGAGAACAACGACATTTCTAAGCATTTATTCTAATTCATAAATCTGAAACATTTTTGTATAAGTTCGTTATAATGTCTTGTTTTTTGATTAAGATCGTTCAAATGACGTCATTTGTACTACACCAACTACAAAATTACAAGCCAATAATCAATTCTTGAAAGTGCTATTTTTTAATAAATGAATACCTTGAAAAAGTGCACACGTTAACATCCCTTAAGATTATATGGGATTTCCTCCTCAATTTTTCAATTATTGCTGTAACTTTTTGAGTATTCACGATACTTCACTGGTCTTTTTATATGAGTTGCCCTATAGTATTGCCTATCAAATAATGACAAAAAAATCTTTGCTGTAGTTCGCGCACGCGCAGTTAAAATTTATTTCATAAAAATACCTATATCTCATCAAATATTCAATATGTTAATATCTTAATCACAGTATACTATTTCTACAATTTTGTGTCAATTTTTTGGAAAGCGGTGTTAAATTCGGTTAAAAACTCTGCATGCTAAAAAAAAAAGTTTGAATTTTTCACAGATACGTTAACATCTTCACGAATATACTTGCTATGCTTACACAAATGCACACAAATGTTGAACAGGACCTATATAGTCACTTGCTACAGTGACAGACCATTTTTAGCATTTTTTGTTACTTGGGTGATTGAAAATATTATTTTATTATTAAAGTCATTATTGCCCCCCCCCCTAATTGTTCTCGTGATAAGGTCAAACATGTTCTTTACATCCTCAAAGTTCATGTGCATTTTGGGCATTTCCTCACGAGTTTCAGTGAGGTATTCGACGAAACGTCTGAAATTGTTCACTGCCCCTTAATTTCTGGACACCAGTATAGATATATGATAGATATGGATTATAGATATAGATTAGATTATAGATATAGATATATACAATGGCATTTTAATAACTTTTACTCTAAATTGTTAAATAGCATTTAATATGTTCCGTTTCTATAACTATGCAAGTTTTAAGTACTTATCAGTACTTAAAATTGAAATCAGCGAATACTTCTTTTCGAATTAAAATTCGTTTAAAAAAATAAGCTGGCTCATGTTTTCATTGTCATACACATTTTTGTAAGAGTGTGTGCAGGAAAAAGTAAAAAATACTTACTTATTTGACTTTATATCTAACAAATTTAAATAACTAGGTCCTCATCAAAATACAATTATTTCTTATAATAGATTTGTGTAAGGTGTTTCTTAAAATTTTTTGAAGTAATGCTTTTTTGCAAAAATATTTGCAAAATTTATTTAAAAATATATATAAAAATGTATAAAATATTTACAAATAGTTTTCAATATGTGCACCCTTCACATGCACGACCATCTGAAGAATTGGCTTAAAAGAACAAACTGCATTGATTGTATTCTTGAAAGCTTCTTTTGGAAGTTTTAAGTTCCTGCAATAGGTACAATGGATCCATTGATAATTACGATTCCTTTTTTCTTCAACCTTCTGAATCTTTTGTTGAGCAAAGATCTTTCTTATAGTTTTTTGGATGAGAGTCTGCTACAATCCCAGTTGTTTTGAACTTGCTATCAGAGCGTTTATTGCATTCTAAGGGTCCCCTTGAGCAATTCAAACGTTTTTTTTTTCTTTTCAATAAACCATTCAGAGGATTGCATAAATTACAATTTCAGTAAAGGTTTTTCACTCGGTAGTTATTCGTGACAGAGCCATTTCCATTTATGTCTCTCAAATCTCAAAAAGAAAATCTAACATTACAAAAAATAAATAAATAATAATAATAATAATAAAAGTAAAAGCTAGTTAAAGCATATCGGTAGAAATCTTCAATTTTGAAAAACTCAGTAACAAAACATTATACTATTATTATTCTACAGTAGAACCTAGATAATACGAGTCTGGTTAAATCAAAATATCAGATTTTTCTTTATTCCATGCAAATCGCAACGTGTTGTAAAAAAGTCCGCCTACATTGATTAATTTTTACGCTCCCTTCAGTTTAGTTTTCAACGGTTTTCACTGTATTTTTAAAAATATTTAGAAATAATTTGCACATTTTGAATTTTATGTTGACGTACAATTTGGTATTTGTCACCTTTATATGTAGTAGGTTAGTCCGACCAGTAAGTGAACAGCCCCCAGTGAATGAACAATTAGTAAATATTGTAATAAAATAAGGTTTGGAAAACTCCCCACTAGTTAATTATCATGCTGGGTTAAAAAGAAAACCAGTAATTCAGTAAAACCTGTCATAAGTTATTTGAACAAATTGTAAAATAAAAAAAATAGTATGAAACTTAAGTGTTTTTAAATTGCTGCCTGTTCATTTACTAGAAAATTTTGCGTTCATTCACTGGTAAGAACTGTTCATTAACTTGGTTTTTGTATAGCTTTTTATTAAGACAAATCTAAATCCTAAAATACCAAACAAATGAAATAGAAACTGTTTTTTATTAGTTTTTAATCATTTTGCGCACCAACACATGTATTTGCACTGTCAGACATCAAAAGGTACTGTTTATTAAAATATTATCAATCTTTTTTTTAATGTGCTTAAGTGTTCATTGACTGGTCGGACTACCCTATGAAAAAGTTCGACCAATTACACAATTCATTGCACTCGGGTCTATACATTTCCAGAGATTTGTCATGCAACAAGTGCCCTTCTTTAGGAAAAGGCGAGATAATTATTGAACATAGGAGAATATTTGTGATTTTAAATCTTTTTTTTTTAACTAGTAGTATACCCGTTCTTTGCACGGAAAGAATTAAAAGCATTCATCAACTCTAAAATTAGATAGACGCAATACCCCCATCGATGAATATCACAAACATAAAAGTATACCGGCAATTTTATCCATAAAAATTTAAACATATTACAATGATTGTTTAATGGAGATGCGTTTTTCACTTTCAGTCTAGGCTAAAATGATTAAAGTCCGACATCACAAAAGTATTTTTTTTAAATTTCTGCATATAAGGTATGGCATTTTTTTATTTTACCAAACTTAAAATAAATAATAAAATAAAAACATATCATTATTAGTGTGTCAGTGTTTTAGAAACAGAATGATTGTTTGAGGCTTGACATTTATTGAAATTAAAAGCAAAAAATTACACATTTTTTAACTAAAAGGGATTTTTTAACTAAAAGGGATTTTTTAAATAAATCGTAAAAAAATCGTAAATTACTTTGCAGTTTTGAGGCAAACTGTATCTGAAAGCGCCTTGTTTTATCCTATTTTGTGCTGTAAGGAATGAAATTATGCGATGTATAGAAACAAAGATGCGAATGGTGAAGCAAAATATTTAGTACACAAATCTAGTAAAATTCCCTTTTAAACTTATTTTTTTTAATGTGAATCGAATTTTGAAAAAATTATCGTCGGAAGATTCTCGGGTACACCTTGGAGTCCCTCCATACTCATTGTTGTAGCACTGGCATTATTCATCACAGCGGAGACATACAGACTCACAAACTCTTTGTTTCATTTATATCTTTTGTTTTATTTATATTTTATTTATTGTTATTTTATAACTGATCATAAATAAAAATATTCATACTCATCTCTGTCGTTATGATTATGTCATTTTTACATGAGCAAATACGTTTCATTTGTTTTTCCAATTTAAAAAAATTGTATACATGTCTCTTTCATTGCACATTTACCATTTATTAATTATAAAATATCTCCATTTGTATTTATGATGATAAATAAAAATGTTAATACATTTTTGTCTCTATAACTTTTGCAGGATGTTTACCAGGAACTGTATTTTTAAGTAACTGTTTCATCCATTTTATTAGTATTGCTCTTTCTCAAATAGCAAGCAATTAAATAAAAGCTTTAAAGCTTAATACTTTTTTCTACAATTTCGTGAAATTTGTTTTTGTTTTTTTATTATTATTATTTCTGTCGGTTACTAATTATTTTACAATTTGTTCGTTTTTCGCAGTTTTTCCAATTTTATTAATTGGAGTTTACTCTATAACATTGCGAAATTAAAAAAAACCCAGTTAGTTAGTTTTCAGAAAATTTAATTTAGTACAAAGAAACATGGCTTACAGCTCCTTTTTCCCCCCTTTTAGTTTATTCAGAATTTTCGCTAATTTTATGTTTTAGCTACGTCTTTAAGAAACTTAATTCGCATACAAAATAAGTGTTTACTTACTGTTTAGGGCTAAAAAACTTCTTGAAACATATCCTTTACATTCTGTAAAAAAAATCAAGAAAAATAGAACAAAAACATTATCATAAAAAATAAATTACAATGCTGAGATTAGAAAATTAAATTTAACATATTATTTGTGTTTTCGCTAAATAGCCTGGTGGGACATTTTATAGAAAAAAAATAATTATAACCAAAAATTTACAAGGAAATTAATTTTCCAAATGTATGCTTATAGGAATCTAAAACTGCTATTTTTGTTTGATTAAAATATGTAAACTTTTTAATACTTTTTTATTAAACTTTTATAAATGTGAAACAATTCTATTTATAATAAGTAACAAAAATATAAAGAAATAATGTTTTTTTTTTTTTTTTATTAAAAAAAAATTCGTCCTTAATAGTACACAAATGCACCAGGAAACACGGTTTATTTCATATTCCAGATCTTATATATTTACAATTAAGTTTGTTTTTTTTTACATTGTACATCCGCGTAATATTAAACTTAAATAGTTAGTTGACATAGTAAGGGTGGCCTTTGTACCCACTTGTTGTTTAGTGCATAAAAACTGTGCCACTAATCATTTTTAAAACCATTAAATTAATCTGAATGCATGTTTATAGTATTTACTTCATTGGATATATCGTACACACTTAAAAGTGAAAACTAAGGAGAATAGAATCATTTTCCTAAAACAACGCAAATGGCCTTAAGTACAAGAACATCAATTTAGGGCTGGTAGTTGTTGTACCTGGAGCCATTCCTTGAAATTTTAAATTTGCACTCTATAATAAACAAGAAACCTACATTAGAATTTTATAAAAGAAACAATCATCATCAGTACACATGAGTAAAAAAAAACTAGTTTAAAATATGTTTAAAATTGCATTTGTTTTTAGGATTTTGTTCATCTCAGGAAACTCTATTAATCTCACTCCCTTGTCTGTCTGTCAGTCTATCTGTCTGTCACAGAATGCGTTCTCAGAAACTGTATAATTTAGTGACTTGAAATTTTGTGTACTTACAGCTGAATACCTACTGTCACACTGGAAATCATAAAATTTTGAAAAATTCTTAATTAACGCAAGATATTAATTAAAAACCTTCTCACTAATGGAAAATATTCAACTAAAGCATAGCTGCCAACTTTTACGCTATTTTATTACCACTAAAAATATATAGAAATTTTTGTGTTATTGAATCACATGATTTCGGCGAATTAATAAGATAAAATTTACTATAAAATTTTAGTGGTTGGAAAATAAGGCGTTAAAGTTAGCAGCTATACTAAAGCGTAAAATTTAATCAAACCGCAAAGATTCGAGAAGAGAGGGAAGGGTTGCCATAGTCACAGCATTGCAATTTGCGATAACAGACTGAACGTTTTCAAAGACACCCCTATCTCATAAACTGTTCCACCTAGAAACGTGAAATTTCGGACATACACGCAAAAAAAAAAAAAAAAAAAAAAAAAAAATTAGTTTTCAGAATTTTTTTTTTTTTTTTTTTACTTCCATTAGAAGTGTAAATATCAATTTAAAAAACCGATTTGAATAAATTCGTTTAATTTCCTTTCATTGGAAAACCACAGACAAACAGTCTGACATCTGTTCCCACAGCCCAAAGATGGAGGACTATGTATTTTTCAGGCGTTATAGAATTTTTATTAATATTGCATTTATCGGTTTGAAAATGAGGTATGTATGCTTATTTTTTTTATGGCAAACCCAGAAATCTAATTTTATTAAAGATGGCGTAGTTAGAACCGAATTACGAATTATTTATGCGTTAATAAAAATAATTTTTATCCAAATCATAAAACAAGTGTTTGATGAATCTTTTGAGAGGAGACATCCGTCTAGATCGAAATTATTCTAATTTTCATAGTGGAACGGTCTCGGCGTCTTTAAATTTTGTTTAAATGTTGAACTTATAGATTTGAAAATTACGAATCTATGTGTATTTTTCAATGACGAACCCAACTATCCAATTTTCATAACGATTAATTATCAATTATTTTTTAATTAATTGATTCGCTTAAAAATAAATGTTTTTAAGGCATCATTTCTCAGCCAGACACGAGCAGATATTGCGGTGCTTATTTGTGAAGATAAAATAATGGGTTTGAAAGGGACTGCTTTTTTTATAGACTATATAATTTTGTTTTAAATATTGAATTTTGAGATTTGAAAATTATGCATCCTTGCTTAAAATGGGATGAGAATTCAGATTTTCAAAAAATTTTAGAATTCGGCCTATAATTTTTGATTTTCGCAAAATCCTGATTTTTGTATAGAAAAAGAAATAAAATGTTAAGGATTTTGCTATTTCATTTCAAAGTATCTCGTGTTCTATGGGTCCGATACGACGCGGTTTGGCTCATTCGACTCGATATCCATAGATCTTATTGATTTTAGTTCCGAGTTTCACCACCAAGGAACGCTTTCCTATCTTTGATTCAATGGGCCTGGTATGACTCATTCGACTCGACATCGGTAGCCTTAAAGATTTCAGTTATGTTCGTACAGAACAGATTGCGCTCCCTGGCGGTGGAAGATGGAACTAATGGATTTGCAGCTATAGCTAGACTGTCTAGCTATATAGGTGAGACTGGACGATATTTAAATGTGAGGTTGAAAGAACATAGGGATGCGTTTAATAGAGGTACTCTAACCTCGAGATTGTTTGTACATGCATTGGAATTTGATCATGTGCCTGATTTTCAGAACGCGCAAATTGCCAGTTCAAACTGTTGCGTGTACAGCAGCCGTACCTTCCTGGAGGGTTGTATGATGGTTTTATCTGAATCTCCGATTAACGAGGCTGCCCAGGTTCCAGCAGAATACAACGTTTAACTAAACTGTGACTTTAAGTATTTTTTCTTGTTTTGGTTCCAGTGGTTTTGTAGTTGTGATCGTAATACTGATGACGTGCACGTAAGTACACGAAACGACTAACCATTTATAATTTAATTGGTTATATGTATGTTTTTAACATTAAAAGTATGTAGTTTAATATTATTTTATTGAATTTTAGTTTTATCCAGACGTAATTATGTATATGTTTTTGAATTATTAAGTAGTATATATACAAATTATAGATCATATACAGGACTGCACAAAAGAATTCTAATATTTGTCTAACTATTGATGGTAATTGCTGACATTGGGATTTAAAATGTGTTATGCGTTTCCCAAATTGTTTACTTTGGATATCATATTTCACCATATTAAAAGGTGAAATTTTGTTACAGTATTCTGAATATGTTGGAAAGTGTTTTATAATCTATGCTTGAAGCATGATTTTTTGTTCGTTTCGTGATTTTTTGTTTGATTGTTTGGGGATATTTCGTTACATTTCAAGTTTGTTTAATGTGGTTGTGTATCTGCTGAGATGTGTAAACAATAAAGTGTTATTCGAAATCAACATTTTTTTGTTAATGTGGAATTACAACAATGAATAATCAAACAGTAGTGAATCATTATTTGTAAAGGATGCATTATGTTAAAGCAGTAGTCACAGCAATTATAATAAATTGGAGAATTTATTAACAATGACAAAGATCATACACGTGCAATACAATATACTAATAATTTTAGTATTTCATTATTAGTATTTCAAGTTATTATAATTCAAACGTTTTTAAATAAATCCAAAATTTTTATAACTTAATTTAATAAACATTAATTTAATAATTTTGAAAAAAAACTGTACTTAAAATTCTGGGCATTAGTACTTGAGCTATAATTATTACAGAAATCGTGTGAAGCATAACATAGCAGCGTCAACTATTTGGCGATATATATAACAAAATGCAATTTAGTAGTACTTAATGTCAATCCAAACTGAACATTCAGTTTGATAAAATTCCGCGCATTAGCTCTTGTATCTGTCACGGAAATTAAGATAAACACAACAAAGCAGCGCCCCTTGTGGGTTGGTATACACCACAATGTAATCAGTACCAATTTACATCAAAATATAACTGAATATACAACTTGATGAAACTCCGTGTATTGATTCTTGAGATAAAAATATTACTGAAATCATGATGATACAGCAGCCACCTTTTAGGCCATATGCCCCAAATGCTTATTAGCGACAATTTGAGTCATGTTCTATCTGCATATGAAGTTTTGCAAAGTTCTTTGGATTAGTTTTTGAGATACAGCTGATACATAAATCGTGAACAACATACCATAATAGTACCTTCATGTTGTGCGATATACACCAAAATATAATCAGCATCAATTTATGTCAATGTCTAACTGAATATCAAGTTTGATGAAATTTCACTCAGTAGATACCAAGATATGAAAATTATACAGATCTTGATAAACGCAGCATAGCAATGTTTCCTGTTGGATTTAGGCATCAAAACCTAATCAGCTATTATCTGTACAAAGATCTAGCTAGATATGATATTTTATCAAATTTTATCGCATAAATAGTGAAATATAGTTATCACGAATATCGTAAAACACACAGCATAGCAGGATCACCTGTTGGGCGATATACATCCAAACCTAATCAGCAAATATTTATGTCAAGGTTTAATAGAATATAAAGTTTGATGAAATTCCGGTAATTAGTTCTTTGAGATATAGCTATGACGGAAATCGTGAAAAATTCAGCATAGCATCGCCACCTTTTGGGCGATGTACACCAAACCCTAATAAGCATCTATTAATATCAAGGTTGGAAATAATATGCAGTTTTATGAAATTCTGTGCATTAGTTTTTGAGATACAGATATCAAGGAAATCGTGAAAGAAATGCAGCATAATAGCGCCACCTGTTGGGCGATATACACCCCAATCCAATCAGAACAAATTTGTGTCCAGATATAACTGAATCTGAAGTTTGATTAAATTCCATGCATTTGTTCTTGAGAGAGAAGGGCCATAAAATTTGAGTCAAATTTATGCACACATAGACACAGGCAAACAGACATTTTCCAAAAATTGTCACATCAGATTAATGACAATCCAACACGTGTAAACTAAACGAAAACACACTCATTACCAGATAGAGACAGCAATTGTTGAAAATTAATTTTTACTGCTTTATATGGTTTTAACCCGGGAGCAGTCGCACGAGGTATGACATACCCCAGAGTGCGTACGGTTTTTACAATTGTCACCACTATTTTTCGAAAAGTAATCTACAATTTACATTATCATTGAATTTGTAACAATTGTCTCAGACTGAATAAGGTGACGATTATTAATTGTATTTATTGGTGACAGTGTAAAAACCATTCCTTATCTGGGTATGCGCAACTTCTCCCGAGTTAAACCTGTTATCTCATTTCATTGTTCGAAAAAATTAAATTCCTTAACAATATTCTATTCGTGTATGAAAGTGTTCCATTATGTATGCAGAATGCATGATTATTTGTCCTTGTTAATAAATATTGTGTGACATTCTTTAGTACACACGACCCGTAAGGAGCTATCTGAAAATTATGATGAATTAATACCTATATTCTACAAATATAAGTTTTAAGCGTATGCAAATTTAAATACAGCCATATTTATTATAAAAGTATCCAATTTAATAGATGATATTTATAAATATGGTTAAAACTAGATTCAGCTCAAACCTTTTATTTACTTTAAAAGGAAAAGCTTTATTAGGCTGTTTTTAGAAATAAAAGATAAGCTTAAAGATACAGTAATTCTGAGAAAAGATATTTTTTAGAATTAATGAGAATAAATAAAAAAATTTTGAAAGTTTAAAAGGGAATAAAGTTTCAAAGAAAATATTTTTCTATAAATTAATTAATAAAGCTACAATTCTCTTGTTGGAAAATAAAGATTTCCACAAAATATTTTTTTTTTAATTCTCTGTAACAGATATTTTTTATTCTTGTAAAGTTTTATTTTCCCTTTCTATTTATTTATTGATGGTAAATTTTCTTTTGCTGTTATGGGTATGTAAATTTATTGATTTATTCTGAGCAAGGAAATATTAAATTAAAAAAATTCTGTTTATGACTTCAAAGAATTTCGTATAAAATTTGAAAAATGATATTACTAAAGTGCAATTTTAAAGAATCTTAATAAACAATTCTGATGTGTACGTCACAAAATATCATTATTTTGCGGTTTAAAATAATCCCAGACACAACATTTCACTTTTTAAAAACAAAATAAATATTTTTAGCTGACTTTTTTGTCTTGTAATACAAGTATATATATATATATATATATATATATATATATATATATATATATATATATATATATATATATACTATAATTTACAAGTATTTTTAGCAGAACCAGAATTCTACACAACATTTAAACATTGTCTAACAAATGAAAAACCGCAAAAATCGAAGAAATTTTTTAAAAAACAAATTAAACCAGAACAAGATAATGAAACTAAAAAGGCTGTGGCATCATCGGCAGTGGGTATAATATAAAAATATAACAACCATTCTTGGGAACGCAAATTATGCAGGATAAAACAGTGTATAAAGTGGCAGTTTGTTTCGGCCAGAGAGTCGCAATGCATAAATCAAATCCAAAATCATTCGAAAGCATATTTGCAAACACTCCTCACCGGACCCTATGCCGCAATGACCGGTAAATCACAGTCCCAATAAATAGCTGAATTAAAACATTAATAATTAAAAATATCTGATTGTTTTATGCAGCCCTGTATATGATCAATATATTTGTATATATGCTATATAATATGCTAAAATTTAGTTCAGTTAGGTAACGCACAGCAAATTTCAAAATTTCCATTAATAATTTCGGTCAATGTAAGATAATGTACTCGACATCTTTTGTGCAACCCTGTATATGCTCGATAGAATTTATACACACCAAGCAATATGTAAAAATTAGTTAAATTTAAAAACGCGTGCCACAATGGAAAACTCACTTCTAGAAATTATTGTTCACAGACAGTACTGTACCGAATTATTTTGTGTGTCCCTGTAAATGAACGATGAATACTGTGCTCTCTATAATCTATGGTAAACATTTTGCAATGCACTTCATTGATATATATCAGTTTCAACATGTTTGAGATATATTAACATCACTAAAATACACTGCAAATGATTTTTGCCATAGGCCGTAATGTAACAGAATTCTTTTGAGTGTCCCTGTAAATGAACGATGAACCCTATACACTCATTAATCTATAGTAAACATTTTGTAATGCACCTCAGGGATATATATGTATAGATTTCAATATGTTTAAAATATATTAACAGCATTAAAATACACCGCAAACGATTTTTCCCCATAGGCCGTAATATAAAAGAATTCTTTTGAGTGGATCTGTAAATGAACTATAAGTGCTATATAATTTATTTTGAATACCGAACATGCCATATTTAACCTCAATGACACATATCAATTGCATGGAACTCCGGATATATTTACGCGAGTTAGAGCTCGAACAGACAGACGGTAGACAGACGGCAGACTGACGGCAGACAGACAGACAAGCCGAATTCATAAACACTTTTCAACTTTGTTGGAAAGTGTTAAAAATGAGAACTTAGACGTTCTGCTGGATTTCAATTTTCTTTATTTTCTTTTCATCTAAATCCCCCCCCCCCCCCCGTTCCAAAAAAGTAATTTCCTCACACAAAGTTTAAAATCTATAAAACTTTTTTTTTCTGCACATATGTTAATTTTTCCCTTTAATTTTTAATTTTTTTCCCCTATTTGCAATTCTCTAGTACCAATAAATAAATAATGAATCGACAAAATTACCCCTTTCCCCCCCAAAAAAAAAATCTGATTATCTCCCTGTGCATCCCTTTTGCATCCCTTTTTTTTTGTCATGGTACCATGTATAGTTTCTGCAGATAACTCTAAGAGTTTCCATGAAAATTCAACAATGAACATTGTTAAAACAAAACTTCTTAAAACTCTAGTACACTTTCAAAAGTGAAATGTGAAAGCATTAATTTAATAATTCCTTTGATGAGAATAAGCATTTGTGTGAACCCCAAACGACAGAATGACAAATATTACTTGTTTTATGTAAAAAAGTACTTAAAAATATATACAGGGTGATTTCAAATTCATAGTACAAACTTTAAGGGTTGGTATAAGACACTGTAACAAACATTTCAGTTTTGGAAACCAGAGTCGGAAATTCATTTATATAGTAAAAAATACGCGGCGTCTCACTCTAATCGGAAGTCGTGTTTTCGTTCATAGCATTAACAGTAGTGAAGATATTTTAACAAAATTCGCAACAGACTCATCTTTGTATGAATTGTAAGCATATTGTAAGGATTTGGTTAAAATATCTTCACTAATGTTAAAGTTATAAACGAAAACGCGACTTCGGAGTGAAGTGAGACGCCCTGTATTTTTTACTATATAAATGGATGTCTGATCCTGGTTTCCTGTACAAAAATTGTTTGTTACAGTGTCCTGTACCAACCCTTAAAGTTTGTACCATGCATTTGAAATCACCCTGTATATATATTTTACCATACACAGACCGGAGATCAGAAAAGATGGGATAATCTTACTTTTTGTTATGTTCCGAATTCGACGGATAATGGTGTTCACTAAATCTTTTTATCATTATGGAGCAACAAATTTAAGTATTCGTTTCAAATCAAATTATTTTTCGGTATACACTAAATTTTGAAACTTATAGACAAAATGTTTAGTTTTTACCTTCCGTTAACATGCAATCCATGAAAGTATTGCAATCATGATAAAGACCCAATTATGGAAATATTGGTATATTTTTTACATTTTGAAGTTTCCTGAATCCGTTTTCGCTATTTTTAAATCTATTTCCTGCGTATGTGTGTATGTATGCGTGTATATTGCAATTTCCGAAAGTTTTTAGGTCCCCAAAGATCGTTTTTGGAGATTTTTCGATAATATCGCTATGTATGTATGTATGTATGTATGTATGTATATGTATGTATGTGTTGGGGAGACGACTTTCATTTAAATTCCTTAATTGTTCTATTACGTGTATTTGCAAATAAAAGACTGACATCTTTATTTCAGTTTTAACTTATCCGATTTATTTTTCATAGAACAAACATTTTAAAATCCAAACTAAAACTAAAACTTTTGAGTGTTGCCAAATTTTAAAAGCAAAATTACACAAAATTGTGATTTAGATAAATACACTATATTGCCAAAGGTGATTGGTCACTTGCGATTTTAGACGTTTTGTTAACTATCTAGAAAAAATACATGAGGAATTAACCTGAAACTGCAGGTGTGTAAACAGTATAGTATAGGTTATATATTGCCGCGAAGATTTTTTCACGAAACCCCATAGGGGACTGTCAATAAATTGAAAAAGAACGAATATCTTTTGGATAACCCTGTAAAAACTAATGTAGCAAAGGCGTTCAAACTCGAGAGTATTAATAAGTGGCTTATTGTAATATACTGTGTTCATTTTTAACACTTTCCAACCTAGTTGAAAAGTGTTTATGAGTTCGGTTTGTCTGGCCGGATGGCCGTCTGCCGTCTGTCCGTGCTCTAACTCCCGTAAATGTACTCGGATTGTCTTGCAATTTTTATATGTTATTGTCGTCATCCGTAGCATGTTCCCTATTTCAACTGAAGTGTGTAGAACTTATAGTTTTTTTACAGGGACGCTCAAAAGAATTCTGTTACATTACGGTCTATGGGGAAAAATCATTTGCGGTTTATTTTAATGATGTTACAAAATTTCAAACACATTGTAATGGATATAGATCACTAAGGTGCATTACAAGAAGCTTAATATGGAATATGCTGTGCATAGCACTTATAGTTATTTTACAGGGATAGTCAAAAGAATTCCGTTACATTACGTCTATGGAGAAAAATCGTTTGCGGTTTAATTAAATAATGTTTCACTATTTTAAACGCATTGAAATTTATATATATCACTAAGGTGCATTACGAAAGGCTTACTACAGAATATTGTGTGCATAGCAGTCATCGTTCATTTACGGGGACACACAAAAGAATTCTCTACAGTCTGTTAACAATAATTCCTGGAAATGCGTTTTAAGTTGCTGAATGCGATTTTAAATTGAACTCACTTTTTGTCTATTACTGGGTGTGTATAAATTCTGTAAATCCTATACAGGGCAGTACAAAAGTTCGCGAACACATTTCCGTTTATGGACAGAAACTCCAGAAGGAGAATTTTAAACTGTGCTACGTGTTTCCTAACTAAATTAAAATTTAGCATCCTATGTAGTATATATACAAATCTATAGATCCTATACAGGGCTGAATAAAAGTATTCGGATATTTTTCCGAATTTTGTATAGGTTGGAAATTCCTGAAATTACGCTTTTAAATATGTTATGCGTTTTCCAAATTGTTTACTTAGATGTTATCTTTCCGCTTATTAAACGGTCATGATTTGTAAAATTATTTTGGAAGCGTTGGAAAGTGTTACATAATCTATGCTTGACGCATGATTTTTCGTTCTTGTTATTAGGATAGCATGGAAACTCGTAGAGGAATTAAGGTTTTTATAAAAACAGTCCCAAATTTCGCATAGTTTTTTGCTCATAATTTGCGGAGTTCTTAATATAAAAAAAAGTTCTTTTCAGAAAATATGACAAACAACATCGTACATAATACTCTGCAATCAGAATTAAAAAATAATAATAAATGGATACAAAATGAGCAGGTTTACTAAAAAATGTTTCACCGCGCATGCGCGAATGCAATCAAAATATAATATGCATAATGTATTAGCTAAGTATATAGAGCAACTTCTGTGAAAGTCTCAAAATCATAGCTTGAAAATTCTGAAAATTATCGTCGATAGAATAAGCTCGAAATCCGTTGTTCCCAAAAGAAACAAAAATACACTATATTTCCAGTGATGACCAGTCACTTGCGATTTTAGACGTTTTGTTAAATATCTGGAAAGATACATGAGGAATTATCCTGAAACTTCAGGAGTGTAAACAACATGATAGATGTCATGTATTTCCGCGAAGATTTTTTCCCGAAACCCCATAAGGGGCCATCGACAAATTGAAGAAAATCGAATATCTTTTTGATAACCCTGTAAAAACTAATATTGCAAAAACATTCAAACTGTAGATTATGATTAAGTGACTTATTGTAATAATTTGGGTTCATTTTTATGAAGATAGCATGTATACTCGAAGAGAAATGAAGGTTTTTATAAAAACAGTCCCAAATTTTACCAAGTTTTTTGCTTATAATTTGAAGAGTTTTTAATATAATAAAAACAGTTATCTTCAGAAAATATGACAAACAAAATCGTACACAATAACCTGCAATCAGAATTAAAAAATAATAAAAATTGTATGAAAAATGGGCAGGTTCACTAAATATTATTTCTCTGCGCATGTGCGAATTCAATCAAATTATACTGTGCATAATATGTTAGCTAAATATATAAACCAACTTTTATGAAAGTCTCAAAAACATAGCTTGAAAATTCTAACAGTAATCGTCGATAGAATATGCTCGAAATTCGCTGTTCCCAAAAGGAAGCAAAAAGATGAGGGATTGTATCAAATATAGAATGAGAGACACTTCATTCTTATTATGTCAACTTTCATAAGCTAGTATATTTGAATACAACCCCTCATCTTTTTGCTTCTTTTTGGTAACAGCGAATTTCGAGCTTATTCTATCAACGATTAGTATCAGAATTTCCAAGCTATGTTTTTGAGACTTTCATAAAAGTTAGTCTATACATTTAGCTAATATATTATGAACAGTATATTTTGATTGAATTCGCGCATGCGCAGTGAAACAATATTTTAGTAAACCTGCTCATTTTTCATACAATTTTTATTATTTTTTAATTCTGATTGCAGGGTATTGTGTACAATTTTGTTTGTCATATTTTCTGAAAATAACTTGTTTTTATATTAAAAACTCTGCAAATTATAAGCAAAAAACTTGGTAAAATTTGGGACTGTTTTTATATAAACCTAAATTTCTCTTCGAGTATACATGCTATCTTCATAAAAATGAACACAAATTATTACAATAAGCCACTTAATCATAATCTACAGTTTGAATGCTTTTGCTATATTAGTTTTTACAGGGTTATCCAAAAGATATTCGATTTTCTTCAATTTGTTGACGGCCCCTTATGGGGTTTCGGGAAAAAATCTTCGCGGAAATATATGACGTTTATCATGTTGTTTACACTCCTGAAGTTTCAGGATAATATGTATCTTTCCAGATATTTAACAAAACGTCTAAAATCGCAAGTGACCGGTCATCATTGGAAATATAGTGTATGAAGGGTTGTATCCAAATATAGTACGTGAAATATTGTGTACGCTATCTTGGCACTAATCAACAGATATTTGATACAACCCCTCATTTTTTTGGGAACAACGGATTTCGAGCTTATTCTATCGACGATAATTTTCAGAATTTTCAAGCTATGATTTTGAGACTTGCACAAAAGTTGCTCTATATACTTAGCTAATACATTATGCATATTATATTTTGATTGCATTCGCGCATGCGCAGTGAAACATTTTTTAGTAAACCTGCTCATTTTTCATCTAATTTTTATTATTTTTTAATTCTGATTGCAGAGTTATATGTACAATATTATTTGTGATATTTTCTGAAAATAACTTTTTTTATGTTAAGAACTCTGCAAATTATAAGCAAAAAACTAGGCGAAATTTGGAGCTGTTTTTATAAAAACGTTAATTTATCTACGAGTATACATGCTATCCTCATACAAATGAACATAGTATATTACAATAAGCCACTTATTAATAATCTCGTGTTTGAACGCTTTTGCTACATTAGTTTTTACAGGGTTATCCAAAAGATATTCGTTCTTTTTCAATTTGTTGACAGTCCCCTATAGGGTTTCGCGAAAAACTCTTCGCGGAAATATATAACCTATACTATACTGTTTACACACCTGCAGTTTCAGGTTAATTCCTCATGTATTTTTCTAGATAGTTAACAAAACGTCTAAAATCGCAAGTGACCAATCACCTTTGGCAATATAGTGTATAATACAATGAGCTAAGCATAATATGATGTACGTATAAAGACTATAAATTATGCCACAACAGTACTCTCCTCCCAGTAACAAAGTTACTATACAATCTATATACAGAAAAAAGTAAATTATAAAATTAGTCGTGAAATCGCACATGAAGTTTGATCGTTCGTCGCGTACGTGAATGTTTTCAGGAAGTTTTTAAACTTGAGGAGGTAAATCCTGTTTAGGTTTCGCAGATTGTTTTGTTTTTGTTGGGTTTTTTGTAGGAAGATCTGGTGTTTCCAAGAAATACGCTGCGCCGGCTTTAATCTATCAATAGACACAGTGACAGTTATGTCTTTGATTTTGAGTGTGAAATATTTTTCATTTCTGTCGTTGACTTGAAAGGGACCTTCGTATGGGGGTTCCAGTTGCTTTTTAACTCTGTCCTTGCGAATAAACACATGTGATGTGGTTTTTAAATCTTTTGGATCAAATATTTTTTGGCATATTTTTTGACACAGTTTTTAGTCCAACTTCTTCCATTACTCGTTGAAGTTGTTTTTCAAATGTATCAGGTGTTGTTTGAGTTGTACTTTCGTGGAAAAATTCTCCAGGTAATCGTATGTTTTGTCCATAGATCGTCTGGGCAATGGTGTATTCCGAATCTTCCTTAATGGCAGTGCGTAGACCAAGAAGAACAGTTGGCAGTGTTTCACTCGAGGCCAGGCTATTGTGTGCCATTAGTGCGGTCTTTAAAAATCTGTGAAGTTATTCGACTTTTCCATTGGCTTGGGGGTGATAGGCAATCGGGGGCTGCAATTTTATTCCACACATTTTAGACAGGGCGTTCAACAACTCTGATCTAAACTGTGCACCACGATCCGTGGCGAGTCGGCACGGGGTTCCAAATCTAGAAATACAATTACCGTAAAATGCTTTGGCAACTGTTTCGGCTGAAAATGTTGTTCAGTGGAATTACTTCCTTCCAGCTAGTATACTGGTCGCTGCGCATCAGGAAGTAGATATTTCCGTTCGATGGTGGTAAAGGTCCTCTCAGGTCAACATGGAAGTCACTGAACCTTTCCGATGGTGGTTGAAATTCACCGAAACTTGATTTGGTGTGTCGATTAATTTTGCTTTTTTGGCAAGATTGGATCCTAGCTGTACATCTTTTCGGATACTTGGCCAGATGAATTTTGATGTCAGGAGTTTCACAGATAATTTAATTCCAGGATGGGATACTCCATGCATTTGATAAAAAATTTTCATGCGATGAGATTCAGGAATGATGGTCTAATATTACTTGTTGAGGTTTCGCACCACAAACACTTTCCAATAGGTAGCGGATAGTGCTTGAAGTTCAGGGAAGTTGTGGTTGCCTTTAAAGTTTGGAATTCTTCATCTTGATCTTGTTCATCTGCTATGTTATCATAATCGATTAAAGAAACTTCTTCTACTCTAGATAGGATATCTGCGATGATGTTGTCTTGATCTTAAATGTGTTGGATGTCCGTTGAAAATTGTGAAATGTAGTGTAAGTGACGAAGTTGACGAGGAGGTGCTTTTCCAGGTTTTTGTAGAAATGCAAAGGTTAAGGGATTGTGGTCTGTTTATATCGTGAACTTTCTTCCTTCTAGTAAATGCTTGAAGTGTTTAATGGAGAGGTAAATACCAAGTAATTATCTATCGGCAGTACTGTAGTTCTTTTGTGCATCATTTAGTCTCTTACACTGTTAAAAATGGGTACTCAAAATTGAGTAAAAAGTACTCAATTTTGAATAAGTCACATACTCAAAATAGCTCCGATCCAAATGTACTCAAAATTGAGAAACACATGTACTCATTTTTGATCCCATGGATGTATTCAAATATGAACTGCTACGTACTAATTTTTGATCCCATGGATGTATTCAAATTTAAAAATTTTTATGTCGTTAAAATAAAATGTATAGGATAAAAAAAGTTACTTCGCGAGGACAACCTTATAAGGGATACAAACATTTCTGCTCATTTTTTTCATTTTTTCGTGAGCTTATAGTAATTAACCAACCCTTGCCCATGAGAGGAATCGAACCCGTGATGTCCTGTGTACTAACCTGACGACTCAGACCAACGCGCCATGAGTGGTCACGCCTCCTTCTCAAATGTCGTTAGTTACTTTGCAAAACTTGCAAAAACTTGAGGTTTAACCTGTAGATGGATTTTTTCAGTTCCAATGTTTTTAATATTTTCTTTTCATAATTTTCAATATTTTGCTGTATTATTTGGTGCCTTATAACAGATAAATTTCAATTTATTATGTATTATATGCGTAAAACATTGCATTAAGAATACTGATTGCTTCTTTTTGCAACAGTACCAACAATTTCTTTATTCGAACATATATATTTTTTTTTAATTATTTGCCTGATTATCTATTTATCAATTCTAATAAAAACAACAATTATCTTAATCAGACGTGTTTATTACATGCTATTAAAATATTTTTTTAATGTCTTATTTTAAAAAAATTATGTAAATAAAAATTTTTATAATAAATTAAATTATTATATGTCAGCTATGCTGAGAGCTTTTGCTTTCGGTTAAACTAAATAGTTAAAAAAATGATTTTTAAAGACAAATTTGAAATTAATGACCTTGGGATAGGTAGGTTTAAATCTGGACTTATTGATTTTATTTAAATTAAATTAGTTTAACTTATAAAAATATAAGCTAAAGAAATAAATTAAAAACGTTATAAAGTTAAAAACTTTATTTTTATAAAAGTAAAGAAAAAATATTAAGTAATTTTATAAATTCAAGGAAAAAATTATAAACTTGTAAAATTATAATTTATAAAATAATAAATTTTAGCGTAATTCAAAAATTTGTAAGCCAAATCAGCTTAGTTTAATACCAATTTGCGTAGCTATAATTTGCAAAGATATTATGTTATGAAACTTTTAAATAACACAAAATTGCCTCACGTTAAAAAAGTTAAAATAATTTTTTTTAAAAATTAGTGGGGAAAAAGATCATAATTTTGAAGTACTATCAAGGAAAAAAAGGGTAGATGTGTAAAATGTGAGGGAAAAAAAAGAGTAAATGTGTTGTAGTCGATCCACTTTGATGAAAATCCCGAAAAACCAGATCCACTTTTCATTTCTCTTATTCTTCGTTTTTCCTTCAAATAATAGTTTCTTAGGCTCCGAAATTTCGTCATTACACATTCTGAAATGTACAAGTACAGGGTGATTAGAAAATGAGTATACATTTGAAAATTTAATAATTCACGGAATAATGCAGGTACAGAGGTAAAAATTGACACACATGCTTGGAATGACATGGGGTTTTATTGTAACCACACAAAAAAAGGTTACAAAAAAAAGTCCGACAGATGGCACTGAACAGCAAAACGTCAGTGACTCTGACTGAGAATCATGTATAAAAGGAGCTGTAATGAGAGAGAGAATCAGATGCACCAGCAATCGCAGCATGTTGACGTTACCAGAAAAGGCAATGTTAGTGAAGCTCTACTATCAAAATGGAGAATCTGCCGCGATCGACCGACATCAATAGGCATGCTAAAAGACAACATCCAACGCCATTTTCTCACCATAACTACAGATATACAGCACAGTGCTGTGCACAACATTGTCTAGCACCGCAGCTATTGTTGCGGGATGACGGTGGACATGTTGAGCATTCGTTCTGAAGAACATCGTCTTTGCTTTGTCATAATTTCTTATGCTAATTATTGCTTTTCTTATCACACGAAGCGCCATCTGTCGGCCATTTTATGAACTTTTTTGTGGATACAATAAAACCCCATGTCATTCCAAGCATGTGTGTCAATTTTTACCTCTCTACCTACATTATTCCGTGAATTATTAATTTTTCAAATGTATATTCATTTTCTGATCACCCTGTATGTTGGGTTTGATCATATGTTCATTTTTGATCCAAAAATACTCATTTCGAAATGAGTACATAAACTTACTCATTTTTGAGAATACATATGTTCATTTTTGATCCAAAAATACTCATTTCGATATGAGTACATGAACTTACTCATTTTTGAGAATGCACATGTTCATTTTTGATCCAAAAATACTCATTTCGATATGAGTACATGGACTTCCTCATTTTTTATCCAAAAATACTCATTTCGAAATGAGTACATGGACTTACTCATTTTTGAGTACTTCATTTTTTGCAATGTAAAATAAAATGCAATAGGTTTCCATCCATTATCTTCATACTGTTCAATTACTGCTCCAAACGCCGAATCTGAAGCGTCCGTACATAATGGCAGAGGTAGTTCAGACTTTGGAAATGATAAGAGTGCAGTATTGAATAAATCATATTTGCATTGTTGAAACTGTTCTTTCGCTTCATCTGTCTAAGGAATTTTTCGTCTACCTTTCTTTTTGCTCCTTTGAGGTAATCATGTAAGAGAGATTGATCGTTTGAAGCGTTCTTTAAATATCGACGATAAAAGTTAATCATACCTAGGAATGTTCTAAATTCGTGGATAGTTATAGGAAGTTTGTAGTTATCGATGGCTTGAACTTTGTCAGGTAAAGAACGTGAGCCTTGAGGAGTAATTAAATATCCTAAAAATTCTATTTCTTGTGTTCGCATGACAGATTTGGAAACGTTAATGCGAAGTCCATAATGTTTTAATCTTTCAAACTCTAATTTGAGATGATTTTTGTGTTGTTCTTCACTTGTAGATGCAATGAGAATATCATCTGTGACAACTCCAACTTCCTGTATTACTAATTCAGTCACAGTTGACCACATGTAAATAATCAATTTTAATATAATTGATTTCTAAATAAAATTGGTAAGATATAAATTTTCTTACCTCTAAATTCCAACGGGACATCGGTGCTCCGGATCTTCATGATTCATTATATTTCACAAACATAACATTCATGCGTGACGAAAAGACTTGACACGAAATAAAATTGCAGAGATTAGTAAACATCACCATTTAATTAATGCTTCACAAGACGAACACAACATTCCAAGTATTTACAGCTTTTAAACTGAGCGACACGCTCTCAAAAAATCATAATCACAAATTAAAACTAAACTAAACTTAAAGTTCTAATAAAAATATTCTGAAACAGTTACGAAATAAACATAATGTCGCGCATGCGTCAAAGTCTCATTGTCTCTTTTCTGCAAATCAAAGTACATCCCTACCTCTACACTGCGTAGGTGTAAATAATTGTCTTTTGATCTTTCAAAACTTTAAGTAGAAAGGGGTTTTGGATGATGCAAGAGGAAATGAATTCTCAATTACAACATCCTCAAACCTTTGAGTTTCAGGGTCTGAAACTCAAATTTTCCAATCAGTTCGACGTTTTATGATACGTCCATATCTGGAACGAGGAACCGAAACGTCCGATGTACTGTCACTGACCGAACCACTAGGAGGATTACTAGCACCTTTATGGAAAATAGGTTTAGTAGATTCAGTATCTAAAAAGCAGTCTTTAACAGAATGTTGGATCATCGGCTTACGCGTAGCAGGGTCTAAATAACAGTTTTTACCAGTCAATTTTATTGTCGATTTGGTAGGAGCAGGATCTAAAGGACATTCTTTATCATTCGACTGAACTTTGGAATGGAGTTCAGTACCTCTTTCATGGGTTACTTCTAGGGGAATCAATCTGAGATCAGAACGTAGAAATTCGCCACCTTTCATCTTTACTTTTACTAATCTAACATTTCCATCTTTTGAAGGATAAAGTTCGATGACTTTGGCAAGTGGCCATTCAAGTTTTTTAACATTCTCACTAGTCACAAGAACAATATCACCAATCTGGACAGGTCTCTGATTCTTTTCAAATTTCGAGGATTGTTTTAAACATCCCAAATATTCAGTGCGGAATCTTTTTCGCAAATCTTGTTTTATTCGCTGTCTATAGGCATGTCTCTTATTAATAGACAATGAATCCAAAATGTCAAGATCAGGAATACCTGATTCTCTAATGTCTCGTAAAAACATAGAAGGAGTAAGTGGTATTAAATCATCGATTTCCTCTGAAACATAAGTCAAAGGCCGCTGATTAACAATATTTTCAGTGTCGCAAATAACAGTTTGCATTTCTTCTAAGTCTAAAGAGCTTCGTCCTAAGACTTTTCGAAGGATCCCTTTTACTACGCCTATCAAACGTTCCCACCATCCACCCCACCACGGCGCAGATGGAGGGTTAAATTTCCAAGTGATCTTCTGAGCTGTGCTGTACTGAGAAACAACATCCCAATCAATTTGCTTAAGCAAATTTTCAGCACCCGTAAAAATTTTTCCATTGTCAGAATATACTATCGTAGGTCTACCTCTTCGTGCTATAAATCTTCTAAAAGCTTGCAAAAAATTGTCATTTGATAACGATGTGGCTATCTCTAAATGTATGGCTTTGTAGACAGCACATGTGAAAATAACTATCCAAGCTTTCTGACCACCTCGAAGAAGTAAAGGACCGGCGTAGTCAATTCCTACAACCTGAAATACTACAGCTTCTTTTATACGATCTTCCGGAAAAGGTGCTTCAATAATAGGTTTAGGTCTTGAATTGAATCTTTCACAACTTACACAGATTCTAATTACCTTTCTAATTGTTTTTCTGAATTTTAAGAACCAAAAATTTTCCCTTAAATTAGACATCATAATTTGTACCCCGGCGTGTCCTAGTTTCAAGTGTCTAGATCTAATTAATTTTTCAACTACAGGAGGGTCATGTGGAAGGATAACAGGAAATCTGAAATTCAGAATATCATCTCTCAAATGTATGCGTGATTTCAGCCGCAGAACAGCCGAATCTGTCATGGTCTGAAATGCTTTTAAACGTTTATCTTGGGGACCAGTAAACGATTTTTGAACTAATTTCAATAATATTTTTTCAGCTTTATTCTTCTCTTCTACAGTTAAAATTTTAAATTCTCTCCCTTCTTTAGCTTTCTTACAATTTTTGTAAAATCTGTATATCCACGCGATTACTTTTACTAATTTATCGTAGGAAGAAATTCTAGTGTAAAATTGTTCAGTGTGAACATCTACATTGTTGGCACTAATAATTGTTTTTCTTCTTTCTGCATCGATAGTCTAGAAATCGGGAAACATTTTTGATTTTGGCCACTCGTCCATTGGTTTTCTCAACCACTGCGGTCCCTTCCACCATTTATCTCGAGCTAAAACCTCAGCGGTACAACCCCTTGAAGGCAGGTCAGCAAGATTCAATTGGCCAGTAATAAAATGCCATTTTGAAGAATAACTTAATGAGCGAATTTCGGACAATCGGTTGTATTTCTTTTTATCCAGTAAAGCGCATTGGCCGAATCAGTCCAATAAAAAATGGCAATATCTAATTTCAAATCAGTTTTAACACTACTTGCTAATCTAGCCCCAATATTACAAGCCAACAATTCCAACCTCGGGATGGAAATTGTTTTCATAGGAGCAACTCGGCTTCTTGCTTGAACCAACTGACGGAAACACCGTTCTCATTTTCGGTCCGTATAAATATACACGTAGCATACGCTACGTGCAAGGAATGCAACTTATCTGCATCTCGTGAAAAACACCTAGGTATTTCAATAGTCCATAATTTTCCTAATTGTTTTTTCCATTTTTCAAATTTTTTCTTGATAGAAACATGTAATTCCGTGTCCCATGTCACTTTAGCTTTCCAACACTCCTGTAATAATATTTTAGGTTCTAATATTACAGGACATGTGTATCCGATAGCATCAAAAATTCTGTGAACAGCCGATAAAATGTTTCTTTTAGTTACTTGGCGATCATCTTCTGAAATTTCTTTTAAATCAACTGCTAGTGTATCCCTTCTAAAATCCCACATTAGCCCTAAAACAGGGACATTTTCCCCTGTAAAAACTTCTCGAAAACTATGCTCCCACCTGCGAAGCTTGAATTTAGCATTGTTAAGAAGAGTTTTTGACTCTTCGATAAATATCTTCAGCTGTTCCTTATTATCAACACTCGTAACACAGTTGTCTACATAAAATGACTCTAACAATTTTAACGCAGTGTTTTTAAATTGTTCAGGTGCATTTTTTAAATGATATTCTAACGTGGCACGTACAAGGTAGGGGCTACATGAAATGCCAAATACTACTCTTCTGTGCTGAAGTGTTATCAACTTTTGAGGGTCCCCTTCTTCATACCATAGAAATTTCAAGAATGATTGATCTTTCTCTGTAATGCAAATCTGTAAAAAAGCCTTTTTTATGTCAGCACTTACCCCTATTTTCCCCAATCTAAATCTGTTTAAAACAGAAGGAATCAGTTCTACGAGGTTAGGCCCCTTTTCAATACAATCATTTATCGATGGTGAGTCCTTTTCCCTAGCTGAACCATCAAAAACCGGCCGCACCTTTGTAGTGGCGTTTTCTTTAAACACTGCTCTATGAGGAAGGAAATGCTCACTACCTAACGTTTTCCTCTGATCAACTTTTTCTATTATTTTCTCGTCTAACCATTCATTAAATATTTGATTATAATCACCTAATTTTCCTATCTTTTTTAATGAATCGACACATGTTTTTAATCTACGTCGAGGGATATTTTCGGTACTGGGTAGTCTAGGGTGGCCCTGTATCCATGGAAGACTAACTTCATATCTACCCTCGTCATCTACTCTTATATTACTAAGAAAATGTTCTTTAGTGGCTAACTCTATCTCTTCTCTACCCCTTTTCTCCCCAGGATCTCGAATTCCCAAAGTGTCAAGGTGCCATAAGTCGGAAATTTTTGCCTCTTTGACAGGCAGCGAGAAAACTAAATTGTTCATATTTTTATTTTCATAACCTTCAGTTTTCCCGAGAATTGTCCAACCTAAACGAGTTCCCATGCAAACTAATCCGCCCTGTAATTGTTTTAAATTTTCGGTAAATAATTTTCCGGCGACATCTGCACCAATTAACACGTGAATTTCATCACGAGAAAATTCGTATAGTAAATCATTAACTTTAGTTACTCTATCAGTCAATAAAATTCCGTACCGTTTTATTTCATTAATAAAGGATCCTTCCGGTATAGGTGAAATTTCAGAGCAAATCTTTTGTTGGTCTAATACCTCAAGTTTACATCGATAACTATTATCCATATTTCCCAAATTAATTAAATATCTATCGTGTAGTACTTCACATTGCCGACCCCCAAATAAACTATGCGATCTATGCACTATTCTTTCTTTACTTATACTATTATATCCTAACATGTTAGCAGCAAATTTTGATATATACGACCGTTGCGATCCCGTGTCATATTAAAATTCTAACATTTCGTACGATATCTCCATTGTATATGCGTACAACCAATGTTTGGAGCAAAACCCTTTTTCTAGAAGTTGTATTCGCAAGCATACAATCTTTATTAGAAGTAGAATCCTCTTTAGAATTATCGCCTAAGTTAATTTTATTCTTTTCTATACACATGAACTGGTGGTGATTTTTCCCACAATGAGTACAATTAGTTTTAATTTTACCTTTAGCCAAGTGGTTGGCATTGAAGCATCGAGAGCAAGCTCTTTTTTTTAATAAAGCATCTTTTCTCTTCGCGAGTGTCATTTTCCATACCGCTCTACAATTTTGACTACGGTGTTTATTTTCGCAAAAGACACACTGTTCTACCATTTTTTTATCATCTGCATTATACAGTTTGGCCGCCGTAGGAAGTGAAAAATTTTTATCCTTACGATCGAATCTAAGTTCTGTGTTTACTGAAACATCTTTATCGAAATAAAACCCACTCTTAGCCAATTTGACCTTTTGCTCCATTTCAACTTCAATTTGTAAAAATTTCATTAAAGTATCTAATTTATTAATTCCCTGATCTTTATCTTTATCATTAACAGGTAAAGTGCCAAGATGCCTTTCCCATAATTTAAGAATATCTGAAGGCAATGCTGATTTGACCAATGGATATAAAATCGAAGAATAATTTTCGCTCGATACTCCTAACATTTTTAATGACCGAAGGTAGGTTTCTATTTTATCATACAACTTAACAAGGGACAGCCTCTGGCCTTGTCCCAAAGAATTATTAATAACTAATCTTAGTACTTCGCGTATGTATACTTTGATTAAAATATCTGTTCTACCGAACCGTGCCTTCAATGATTGAATCGCCTCTGGATAGCTATCGGCTGTAGGGGGAAAAGATTCAACATTTTCCCTAGCCCTAGATCCCTTTTGGGTAGCTTGAATAAGATACTGGATTTTATCTTCGTTTACTATATCGAATCTTCGTGGATTTTTTCAAATTGAACCCAAAAAGATAGCCAATTCTATATGTCACCATTAAAGGGCTTAAGTTCTAATTTTGGTAATTTAAACTTTCTTCTAGTGGCCATACCATCTAATGATAAAGAGGTATCCTGACTGCTCTCTTTCTCTAATTTAAGAATGTATCTAGATAGTTTATTTTTTACGTCCCAATAATTTGTATTATACTTGTCTATTTGCTCATATTCAGAATCGAAGGCATCTTGTAGACAAGTTTTGTCTTCAGATAAATTATCTAAGATTTGTTTATCGATTAATGAAAGTTCTTCATGTTTTGCTTCTAATTTATCTAAAGAGGATGACAGGCTATCTAAATCATCACATTTAGCCTGCAAAGTATCTTCTATTTCTTTTATTAACTTCGTAAAGTTGGGCCGTACTGGCGTCCTTGATTTCTTTAATTTGTCCATAATTAAAGTTGAAATTTCTAATTAACTATTTAAATCTCTTTTAATTAAATTTCTAATTTCTAATCAACTACGGAGCACCCGATCCCGGCAGGGATGCCACAATTATGTGATAACTCCGACTGCCTATATTACTAATTCAATCAAGAGTTGACAACATGTAAATAATCAATTTTAATGTAATTGATTTTTAAATAAAATTGGTAAGATATAAATTTTCTTACCTCTAAATTCCAACGGGACATTTGTGCTCCGAATCTTCAATAAAGCATATCTTTCAGTAAACAAAAGGTGTTCACGAGAAGCAAATCTTGACTCAAAATAAAATTCAAGAAATTATTATACACATCACGATTTAATAAACACTTCACAAGACGAACACAACATTCGACGTATTTACAGCTTTTTAACTGAGCGACACGCTCTCAAATAATCATAATTACAAATTAAAACTAAACTAAAGTTCTAATAAAACTGTTCAGAAACAGTTGCGAAATAAACATAATGTTGCGCGCATGCGTCAAAGTCTCATTGTCTCTTTTCTGCAAATAAAAGTACATCCCTACCTCTACACTGCGTAGGTGTAAATAATTGTCTTTTGATCTTTCAAAACTTTAAGTACAAAGGGGTTTTGGATGATGCAAGAGGAAATGAATTCTCAATTACAACATCATCTAAATAGGCGAAAACAAAATCTAGACTTGAAAAAACTTCATAAAGAAATCTTTGAAATGTTGCTGGTTCATTCCTCAAACCGAAACTCATTACATTGAACTCGTACAAGACAAATGGAGTAATAATTGGTGTTTTACACCTATCTTCTTCGGCAACGGGCACTTGGTAGTAGGCTTTAAATTAATCAATTTTAGAATATATAGTTGTATCTTTCAAAATATGATGGAAATCTTCAATTCGAGGGATAGGATATCTATCAGGAACAGTTCTGGCATTGAGTTGTATGTAATCTCCATATGGGTGAAAAGTGCCATCTTTTTTCGTAACCATATGAAGAGGACTTGTCCATTGAGAACTGGAGTGTCTTATTATATTATTATAGCAGGAATTGGAATTCTTATTTAGCTATTGCAAGTCGTTGATGATCTAATTGTCTTGCTTTAGAATGGACAGGTTGACCTTGTGTTATAATGTGATGTTGAACATTATGTTTTACACTTGATAAAAATAAATTGGGTGTGGTTATCTCGGGATGTTGTTTTAACAGGGTATAAAATTTATTGGTGTTATTTACAGTACCAACATCACTATCTTCACTGACGGTAGCAACTTCGCCAGTAATAGTTAGCTGAGTTACTCCGTCAATCAGTTTCTTATTATGCAAATCAATTAACAAGTTAAACTTGTTTAGAAAACAGCTCCCAAAATGCCTTTATTGATCTTTGCAACGATAAAAGGAAATTGAAATTCCCGTCGAAGTTCTAAATCAAGTGTTATCATCTTTATACCATATGTTTCAATTTCTGTACAATTTGCTGCATACAGTTTATAATCCACGGATTGTTTATCTTGATTAGAAGCTGGTAAAATACTGACATCTGTACCGCTATCTACCAATATCGCCCTTTCGATTTTTTATCTTTAACAAATAAGCGAAATCTGCGACAATCCATAAAATTATTAGCAGAAGAGCATGCAGCATTCTCTACTGAATTTTGGTGTTTCCCTGGTTTGGGTGACTAATCAGTTGACCAACTACACGGTGGAGTACATTTATCTTGATGACATTTGGCACCATAACGGAAATGATAAAAACAGTATTTTCCTCGAGGATTAAATGTCTTTTTAGAATTGCCTCGAGATCTTCTGCCAGAAACAGAGTTATTCCGTAATCGTGGTCCCGATATATGATCAACACTTAATTGGGCAATTTGCTGTTCAAGGGATTTGATTTTTGATAGTAATTCGGTATTCGAGCAATTACAAGTAGAAGATGCGCTGCAAATATCATTAGAAGGTGTCATATCGGCAATCTTGTCAGCCATAATCGCCAGCTTTGGTAGCTCTTCATCACTAACAAGTATTATATATATTAGTCTAGAATCTGGTAATTTTTCTAGCCATAAGGTTTTTATTAAATTTTCAGATACTTCTAATGTTGCGACTGATTTTAGTTTCTGTAATAATTGACTGGGTTTTAAATTTCCTAAATCAATTCCAGTAATTAGTTTTTTATTACGAGAGCTTTCGCTTTCTTTAAACAAGTCTAAAAGTCTTGTTTTAGATTCCGTGTACTTCGTATCGGTATATTTTGTTACAATATCCCATATATTCTCAACGTATTTCGGTTCCAATTGCGATACTAAATAATTAAATTTGATTTCCTCAGAAACAATTCCCCTTATCTTAAACTGCGCCTCTACTTGAAAAAAAAAACAAATTTCTGGACGATCAATTCAAAAATGAGGAATTTTAACACTCATCTTACATAGTTCTTGCGTAGGATCTTTTGATTTTTCGTCGTCCACAGGCATCCTATCCTAATAATATTATAAATCTGATTGTGTGCAAATGTTAGGCTGAAGCCAGCGTCAAAATGAAGCATTTATTTATCCTGTATCTTTACATATAAGTTGATAATAACCCTCATATGAACATAGGCTGGTTTTTGTTTATTTTATTTCAATACTTTTCTTAATAATTCAAAATTTCATTATTTTCATAGAGAATAAATGGACATTTTGTCGTATATTTTAAAATGGCTGGTTGGTTTGGCTGGTTTGGCCCAAAGGGCCCGGTTTTGCAGCTTTTTTTTTAAATGGTTAAATTTATTTTACCGTTGCTAATACTTTATCGTTGCCAATATGAAATAAAACCCCTGAGTTATAATTTTTAATCAACAATTTAAGTGAAAAATATCCATGTGAAAAATGAAAAGGAAATGAATTATTTAAGAATTAAACAGAATATGAAATGATGTCATATTAGAAATAAAACGTTTTCAAATATTTGATAATAATACAAAGTGCATAAATACGAGTAAGTATGGAAAGCAAGCGAATATGATGTCATATATAGAAAAATAAAACAGATTTGTTTTGTTGTTAAAATAAAATGATCTTGGGTTATCAAATTATTTGTGATTAATTTCTCTTATTTTTTTCTTTTTCTTTTTCACATGAAAGGACTTATTTAAAATGTACGTAATATATGTATTTTAAATGTATGCGTTGTAAATTAAAGTTCTGTGTTTTAAATGAAATGAGTGAAAGATTTATATTTTTAATGAATTCAATACAAATGATGGGATAGGTTGGCGATTTATCGTCTGCACATGGCTAATATGAAGTTACCATACTTTTAATTTAAATTTTAAAACGTAAAAAAAATTAAAAAATTAAAAAAATATTCGATGGCAAATGTCAATGATATGCATCGCAAAATTATCCGTATCGAAAATCAGAAAATCTTAATAAAAATAACTATAATTTTTAAAAGAAAGTTGCTTTTCTCATAAAAGCTAAAGATTTAATATGATTATGTCGAAGTAACAGCATTTTTCTTGTATCATTTTCCCACATTCGAAACACATTTGTAAATCGTCGTTTCGAACAGGAATTTAATATTACATTTCTTTTAGTTTTAAAATAGGAAAAACTTTGTTGTCGTTTTTAAATATAGCTTTTTTTAAAGTTGTTTCATAATAGATTTTTGTAAAGTCTTGTAGGACAAGAAAAATTGCATAGATTTTAACGCAATGTTTAAGTAAAATTACTATATTTTTTAAATTTAAAAAACAACAATGTAATCGAAAAGAAAATGGATTTTACCAACAAATTCGCGTAATGCAAAAGCAAAGAAGAAATCTAAAAAGTAATGAATCTTTTCTTCCAGCCGAATTGTGTAAACTTGAACAAGCCGATCGTGCCAATTCATAAAATTATAAACGTGAAAGCGCGTTCTATATAGTAGAATTTTTTTTTACATATAGGTAGAAAATTTCCCAGAATAGGAAGGTTAAGGGTCTAAAATTTGCCTTTTTTTTTTTATCAAGTGAAATTTGGCGCAAAATTAAATACATTGTTGTAACCAGATTTATTTTTTGCGTGTTAAACACTTAATGGTATTTTAGATGATCATTTTCCCGCTCACCTTTGATGTCAACTATGACTGTAAAACATATTAAAAAATATTAGCCGATAATTTTCTAATTTTCTTATTGCTTCATGATGTAAATAGACATCCTGTGTCATACTTTAAACCTGAATCGGTCATGCCATTGTCGTTCAATTTTTATTCCTAATCCCAACCCTAATCGTATCCTATCCTAATCCTAATAATAACTTTAAAGAATATTCTTTGACACGAATATGTAAATTAAATCAATATCCATAACTGGAATGAATGGAAAATAGAATAAATAGAAATGGCAAAATAAAATAACAAGAAAGTACATTTATTCGACACCTAACCCTAGAGAAAACGTAAAAAATTTCAAGCGCATGAAATAAATTAAAATAATCTTATGTATACTAACAAAAGTATGTAAATTTAGATCATCAGATTTGTGTCGTCGGTATTTATTTGCTTATAGTGTTCTTGACGCGATAGAGAAAATATCGAGGTTAAATTGGGCAGAATTTAAAGTAAATTCGAGCAACCTTTATTTACATTTTAGAATCGTATCAGATTGTTATATCTTTGTGAAATAGCTATCAATGTATAAAATCCACAAGCAGTTTGTTCACTATTTACACCACTTAGCGTGAAGCACTTAATTTAATACATAAACAAGATAATGTAGTAAGAAATATATAACATATGTCTATGCAAATAAACAATTTAATAATGCCCATTTAGCAATGCACACATATACAAATTGTACACCAAATACCATCTAAAATGCACTGTTGTATAGAAGAATTCTGCCAGTGTCGTTTTTCGTTTTACGAAGAGGAATTCCTCGATTTTCACGATTTTACTTGGTCCTCCTTTTTCATTAGTTGCAGTTTCATTTTCGCGATTGTATACATTATTTGGCATGAAATTTCACTTTTTTAAGACTGGGTTATGTCAAGGCCCCTATAGCAAAGAAATACCGTATGGTCTCCTATAAAATGTGGTAAAGCTTTGGTTAATTATATATGTTGTTAATTATCAAGTGAAATGTTTTGCTAAATTAATGCATTTATTCTTTTTTTAATGTTACGTGAACGAAGTCACGGGTAACAGCTAGTATTTACATAAAGATAGATTAATACAATTACTGGGCAATGTTTATTTAGAAATCCGGATCACCAGTTGTTAGGGAGACGACTTCATTTAAATTCCTTAATTGTTCTATTACGTGTATTTGCAAATAAAAAGACTGACATCTTTATTTCAGTTTTAACTTATCCGATTTATTTTTCATAGAACAAACTTTTTAAGATCCAGACAAAAACTAAAATTTTTAAGTGTTACCAAATTTTAAAAGCAAAATTACACAAAGCTGTTAATTAGATAAATATAATACAATGAGCTAAACATAATATGATGTACGCATAAAGACTGTAAAGTATGCCACAACATATGTATGTGAGTGAACATGATAGCGCCTAAACTGTCCTTCCGATTGAGCTCCAATTTGGTGATGATGTTATATAGGCCACTGTTGAATGAACTGAATATATTTACAAAGAAATCATCCAACGGTTTTTGGTATCTAAACCTTATTCATCCATTTTTCAATCATTCTGTGACCATAACTGATAAACATTTTCCTATATCTCATTTAAATTATTTTTACTGCTCACGTTCATTGTATGGTGATACAACAGCTATATTTCACCAGAAAGACTGTGAATTTAGTAAAATATTTTTTCTTATTCTTTTTTTACTTACAATAAAATATATTTACTTTATTTTGCTTGAGCTTTTATTTGGTGATGATGTTATAGGCTACTCTTGCATAAACTATATATATTTTCGAAAAAATAAGCCAACCGTTTTTTAATATCTAAAACTTTTTCACCCATTTTTCAACCATTCTGTATTCATAACTGATAAACATTTTCTTATATCTCATTTAAATTATTTTTACTGTACACATTCGTCGTATGGTGATACAACAACTATTTTTCACCAGAATGACTTAATTTAGTAAAATCTTTTTTTCTTATTCTTTTTTACTCACAATAAAATATATTTACTTATTTTGTAAGAGAAAAAGATTTTACTTAATAAGTGTGAAAATTTATACATTAATTGTGTTGAAGGAGAAAAAAAATATCGACATTTGTAAAAAATTTACTCAAAATACTTTTGCAAATTATGCTAAATGATCTCTTATTAGACTAAATGGTTCCTTGTTGGTGAAAAAATGATTGAAATTCTCGTACACTTGAAACTAATTGTTGCCAGGATTTCTCATGTTTGACGCCAACTTTGGTAGTAAATCCGATAACAGAATATTAGCGCTATGATTAAAGTATTTTAGTAGAATAAATAGCATATATTGCGTTATATACTTTTTTCAGTTACTTTTGGATTACTTGGTATCTGAATAGATATTATTCTATTAACTGTTCGGAATGTCGAGTAAAGTCACCCCAAATTTGTTTTACTTGTTTAAAATAAGATATTTGCTTAAAGTGAGTGCATGTAACCACGCCAAGTTTCTTTAAGAAAAAAATGTTTAAATCTGATCTTCAATTCTAAAACTCTTTTAACTCGTATTAAGAAATTATTAAGAAAATTCAAAATATTTTAGATAAAACTGACATAAAAACAGAAATGCTTTATATGTTAAAAATTATTTATCTGTTATAAATCAAATAAAAAAAAACACTAACTAAAGTTTAAACACTTTAGTAAGTTTTTATCCATTAAAAACACTCATGCAAAAATATGTATTTTGTTTAACTGCAGTGATTTCTTAAGTTAAAAAGACGTACATTTACTTTAGATAGATTTTTGTTTTAACTGAATAGAAGATTGTAACTGATTTATTTAACGTCATTTAAAATTCGTTTATATTTAGCTACAAATAAGAGAGAAATTTGCATAACCTTATTTATTTAGTGCGATTTATTCATGAGTTAAATTAAAATATGTTAAAAAAATTAAATTATGTTTTTGGAAAAGATTAAATAATAGCGCTTATTTCATAAAATTACTCTCACACCAGTTTTTGAAAGGAATTAAGGCTTTAAAATATTAAATTCGAAATTTAAACACCTTTTTCTAATATCTTTCATTATATGGGATATTATTTCCTCATTTTCACTCTTTTCTGTTCCATTGTTACAAAAACAATGAAAAAACTCGCGCGTGTCAAAAAAATGTCATATATAAAAAGCAGCAATTCTTCGAAGCTTTCAATTTCATTGATTCTTCGAAATAGCTGAATGTGTTTTTAATTTAAAGAAAATGATCAACTTATCTCTAAATCGATTTATCATAAAGGTTGTTGATTGTTTTTTAAATGATATGACAATCAAAAATGAACAGAATAATTTTGTAAAGAAATAAAGTGAAAAATAATTCACTAAAATGATTATTTTCTTTCATTTGTAATGGAAAAAGAATAATAGATCATAAATAACTTCTATAGTTATTATAGTTATCCTCGAATATTTTTATTATGTCAACGATGATGTCCCTCTAATGCGTGAAGATTTGATAAAGTTATATATATATAAAATGATTTTGTAGAAATACTCTAAATATGATAAAAATACTTTTTGTTTTTGTCTTTATTAAAACCTTTAGGGCAAAAAATAAATGCGTTTTATGAATAGATAAATAAATTGGATTTGAATACAACTCTGCTATTAGAGACCGGAAAGTGATTGTTGAAAACTCTAAGGTTATCAAGTATCATCACAATTTATACCGGGTACACCAAAACTCACATTCTATCATCTTATGTAGGTAATGTGTTGGAATTTTGGCCAAAAGGTTAAACAGTTTTTCAATCAATTGAAGATTAACCCGGGGTCGTAATCAGATGGGAGCAAAGTGTAGTATTCTCTTAAGCCCCTAGTATTCTTAAGCCTCTTTACTTTCTTAAGCCCCCTCTAGTATTCTCTTCAGCCCCCTGTAGATCTGATAATATTTTAATACAATAATATATCTATTACGTTAAATGTTAAAAAAAAAGTCTACTGCTAACATTGTTAAAATTGTTAAAATATATAAATACATAAAACATGCTGAAAAGTGATAAAGAAATTATCTAGGTATAGTTTTTATTATTATTAATCTTAAGATATTTTAAATATCAAGCAGCCCGAACGAGTGATATTTTGTACACTCAAAAGGTATTTAGTACGTAGGTAAAATCTAACCAGATCTTCTAATTACAGATGAAAATTTTCCGAATTATATTATTTTAGGTACATGCTATTTGAAAGAATCTCTAAATTTTGAATGCATTTATTTTTAACATGTAAATAGAACTATTCCAGTAATATCATTTCAAATTATGGAAAAATTAGTTATTATCAATTTATAATTTTTACATCAAATCCTTCGATAGGCAGGAGTACTTGCCCTCTATCTAAATTTATTCCTTACTAAAGTGGAAGAAAAAAAAGGCACGTGGATTAGCACCACCAAAAAAATATTAAAGCCCACTGTGGCTTTGCACTCCGGTTACGGCTCTGGATTATCTTCTTGTGATTCAAGAAAAATTCTAATACTGTGACTGAGGAGAGTTCACGGCGCGGCAGGCCGCTGCTGGCCCGAATAGGCGAATATGGCTGAACCAACGTTGGTTAATTGCAAGCTCATAGTTGTTCCACGTTGGCCCACAATAAGAAATGTCCGCATTCCCGTACTATTAGCCAAAGAAACATTTACTAACAACGGCCCGACAGTAGAATAACCGACTGCTGCTCAGAATCCTGCTCAGAATTGCTCCAAATTAGAAGGATTTATGCACCTACTATTTACCATCCCTACCACGCGGGCAACCGATGAACAAGTTGTTTCCTCCCTCCCTAGGACTCGATATGCGGAGGTTGCGGTACAGTAATGGGTCGTGGGTGCGATTCGGCATTAGCTTAGGACCCGGTTCCTCTTATGAGGCCCCGGTTACGAAACCGTCGGATCATCTCTACGTCCTTCTAAGTGTTGTGGGGTGGTGTCCTTTGTTTTTGGGCTCCACCACATGTCGCATCGACCTCTGTCATAATTTCATTTGGGAAAGGGTCGAGAGGTGCAGGAGGCTCAAGCCCTTGTCTCTCCCCACGGCCGAAGAGCGCCACCTGTGTAGGTCACCGGATAAACCGACCCTCTCTGGTAGTGACCTCGTATGGATTCACGAGAATCTGGACTCGGCGGTGAAGAACCGTAGCTTATCATTACCATCCCTACCATTTCCCAATGTTTTCCACAAACAGCCAATCATGGTCAAAAAGATGTGCTACTTCGGGCAAAGGAATGAGCTTTGAAATTTCAAAAGGAAAATGGGGTGTTGTGGAATGTCGCTGATAAAGTATTTTCAAGACACGATATTTTTTAACGACGTTATGTGTAATTATAGTTCTTTCTTTTATGAAAAAACGAAAATTTTTTACCTAACCCAACTTCGCCCAAAAACATACTCTCACTGACTGACTTCCAGGTCCTAGCGGTGATAGAGACGCTGCAAAAATGCATCCATGACCGCTTTAAATGTGGCTAAAGAGATGGTATTATATGCTTCCGCAATTTGCGGTTTCAATTCTTCGATGAAATTAGGTGGCGTCTTAGAAAATATTACCTTCAAGAGCCCTTAGAAAAGAGTCATTATGTGCCAAACATAATGCGTTTCCATCTCATAATCCTAGCTGAATATGTTTTACAATCAAATTTTTTACTGGTTTTTATCTGTTTTTTTTACTTTTTACTTTCATTTTTGAACTTGTTCCGAAAAAAAAACCTGTCCTCAATAAAAATAAATAAAATAAAGTAAAATAAAAAAAAAATCTGCAATAAAATTAGAATAAGCGCGAAAATACACAGTTAGACATCTACCACCGTGTTGGAATATCTTATGCAAAAAATAATAATTTAAAAATATTAAATACAAACGGGAAATCTGAAAAGAATTCTACCATTGATTTGACACTAGCTTGCGAGTTTCTTTACCTTATTACTGTAGGCTGTTATGGCAAAGAATAGGACATTGAAGAATGGTTCAAAACGAAACAGCTGTCTTTTGAATGTCAACTTTTCAAGAATAAAAATAATTTCTCAAGGTAAATCATTTAATGAGCGATTATTATTTTTTTAAGAAACAATTCTGCTAGCCGTTAAATTTTCTTTTCGGTATAAACCATGTTCAATGTTAATTTTAAGTCAAAGCATATTTTCTAAAAAAGAAATTCCACTCTTGATATTTTATTTATATTTTATTTTCTACTTTTTTATTTTTTAAATATTTTCTTGTTGCAGTATCACAGCCAATTATATTATAGCGAGCGGGGTTTGATGCATAATTAACTTGATTCTTGTTGTTTGTAACTCGTATCCAGTTCTAACCATAAAGAATATTTGGCGATTTATTACCTGCATCCGGCTATCGGAAAATGCCTTAAAATTAATTTACAATTATGTTCTAAAAATATTAACAAGTTGTATTGTCATCGGAAACACACCTGTGTACATATTTTTTTTTTTTTTTAATTCTAGTTTTTCAGAGAGTATGTGAAAAATCGATTACAAGGTTCCGTCCTTACATACAAGAACCAAGTTAAGTTAAATAAAATGGTGTAAAAATACGTTTTTTATAAAAACATTAGGCATATGCGTTTAATTAAAAATCCGTTTATTTGATCAAATATTCTGATTTCCTACATAGGAAGAGTTAGTTCATTGATATATATATATATATATATATATACATCCTATTCTCGTTATAACAAAGTCGGTTATAAAGTAGTTTCGGTTGAAAAGTAGTAATTAAAAATTATGGTTTGCCACGTTTAATTTCTAGTAGAGGTTTTTTTTTCGTAAACGTAGAAAATATTCTTGACAACTGTTATAATGCAGTTATTTTGACAAAGTACATTTAAAAAATATTTACAGAAGTATATAAAACGTTCGTTATGCTCCCTTGAGAAATCGTAGAGTATGGTCTTCCCTTCCCAGAAACCGCCATCACACAGCAGGTGGGGGAAAACGTTTTCTGAGAGAATCAGAGAATCTGCTTGTTGCTGTCCTTCTGTAGCCCCACCCATTTGGCATTTAAGAATCCCCTCTTGCCCTCTCCTCAGCCTTCAGTGTCCAGAAACGTGGTATAGTACGTCACACGACATTTCTATTCATGTTGTCTGGGATAACATTGTTTTCTTTTGCAAAAAAACGTTCTTCTTTATATTATATATATATATATTTTTTTTGTTATGGCATTTAAGCGAAAGTCTTTGTCTATCGAAACAAAGGTGGCAATCATTAATGAAGTAGATATAAAGGACGTAAAAAGCAGTGTTGAATCCAGGGGGTGGCCCGGGGGGGAATGTCCCCCCCGGAGCATTGAAATGTCCCCCCCGGAAGATTTGAAATTTTATGCTTTTAATGGTTAAAAAGTGCAATTTCCCCCCCCGGAACTCTAAAATGTCCCCCCCGGAGCGACAGAAATCCCTCCCGGAGAAAAGTGTCTGGATTCAACACTGGTAAAAAGAGGGATGTTGCACAGGAAATTCGAATAGCACCCACAACACTTTCTACTATGCTTTCATTTCGAGAAGATTTTAAAAGTTTTAGTGATGATTTAAAGCAGGATCGCAAAAGATTTCGTGCTCCAAATTTCCAGATGCCGAACAAACACTGCTTGTATTGTTTAAAGATATCTGGTTTAAAGCAAGAACCTTGCCAATCAGCGGTTCAATTTTAAAGGAGAAGGCTATTTCCCTTGCAATACTTCTTCTACATGAGGAATTTAAAGCTAGCACTGGATGGGTTAGCTCCTTTAAAGATCGCCACAATGTTGTTTGCCACCAATTAAACGGTGAAATTTCTGCCGTTTCTGAGGACACACTAGATGCAGAGTGACGAAGATTACTCCTATTCTGAATGAGTATGCTGAACGTGACATTTATAACATGGACGACACTGACTGTTTTATAAATTAATGGCAGAAAGGAGCCTTTCTTTCAAGCATGAAAAATGCCAGGGGCACAAGAAAAGTAAAGAACGATTAACTTTGGCTGTCGCATGCAATATGGAGGGCTCAGATAAATGAAAAATGGTAGTAGTCATAAGGGAGTCGAAGAAGCCGTGCTTTTTTACAGGTGTGTCATTTCTCCCTGTGTATTATCGAGTGAACACGAAAGCTTGAATGACTTCAGCGCTCTTTGAAGTTTGGTTGTGTGAGCTGAACTGCGATATGAAAAGGCAAAAGTGAAAACTGTCGTTAAATCTTTACGATTGCACTCCCCATAAAATTGCGATTGGGCTAGAAGCAGTGCGCCTTTTGTATTTCCGGCCACACTCCATATCGAGGCTTCAGCCCCTGGAACAGGGGATTATTTGCTCATTGAAGGCTCATTACAGAAAGCGCATCGTAAGTTCAACTGTCCTTAACCTGAATGCAGGGAGAGAGACAGTAATCACCGTGAAATCTGCGATCAATTTCATATTCACCGCGTGTATCAGACAATAGTCATTCAAAGCTGTTTTCGAAAAGCAAAGTTTAAACGCGCGGATGTCAATCCATCTGAGAATGAAATTGTAGCGGAAACTAACGTTGACTGCCCCTTATCACTAAAAAGAAACAGATTGGTGTTACAAACTGAAATTTTGAATATCCCTCTGATGCTGTAGAGCAGCTGTCAGAGCAGATGATACGTATCTGCTCTGATTACAAAGAGGTTGAGAGACAGCGCCGCAATTGAAAGATGCTGATATTTTTCAACAAGTGCGGGTGTACTCAGACAAAGAGGAAGACAACAGCGATGATGAAGAAGAGACTAAAGCTGGTGTAGACCAATGGAGCGTCAAGTGTTAACAAGTGTGCAGTCTTTGGACGTACGAGGGCCGTTTTTTTTTTCAACCTCCGATCGAGCCGCTAATCAACCAGATGAGTGATAAGAGACAAAGATGCGTGGTGAGCGACTGCCCATCTATCCCTAACTATAACCTCTGCTACTACCGACGCCAACTCGTCATTTTAAACTGAGCTGTAGGCACGTAAACATGGCTGAAACGATTGATGCTCCCGCCACGTGCGAGTTGCGTAGTGTTATCCTCTTTTTTCAAGCAGAAGGGAATAGTGCAGCAGAAATTCACCGAAGAATGACCCATGTGTATGGGAAAAATTGTCTGAGTGATGGTGTTGATGGTGAATGGTGTCGGAAATTTAAAGACGGGCGAACCGACATTAAAATGGAACGTATTTGATCATCCCCCGTATAGCTCCAACTTAGTGCTGAGTGATTTTCATCTCTTCCCTGAATTAAAGAAATGGCTAGAAGGCAAAAACTTCCATACGAATGATGAACTTCAAGCCACTGTTCAGACTCATCTCACATCACTGGCGGCAACTTTTTATGAAGAGGGCATTGGAAAGCTTGTCCACAGGTACGACAAGTGCCTCAATTTACAAGGTGATTATGTTGAAAAGTAACTATAAGTGTACATAACTTTTAGTAATAGAATCATATCTCTATCAATACTTGTATTTTCTTTTATGGCCTATCGGAGGTTAAAAAAAAGACCCTCGTAATTTTCAAACTTAAGGACTATTTTAGTGACCCCGTTCGCGTTAAAGAAGAAGAGATGCTTGAGTATTTAAAAGGACTACTACAGAAATATAAATCTGTAATACTGGGCAATACTGCTTTCCAAAAGCAGACCAAAATATCTGATTTCTTTAAATAAAAAAGTAAAATCTTTGTTTATGCTTTATCTTTTATATCTCCAAATTTTGCAACTTGAGACACTAATTTTTCAGTGAATGCAAACGAAATCCATATTACATATTTCGGTTATAAAGTAGTAAAATTCTATCCTCTTGTGACTACCTTATAAGAGTAATTGACTGTATATATATTAATTTTAAATCGGCAGAATGAAATTATCTACACCAAAGTATCGAAATTTAAATATATATATATATTAGTTTCAAAAAGTTAAAAAGCTATTTCAAAAAACAGTATCGATATTGAAACTAATCTCATACATAAAAATAAAAACTAAATTGCGAAGTTTTTATCAGTAGATATTTATCTTTTTTTTTTTCTTATATGTGTTATTTGATAGTGTTTAAAAACAACAAGTCGATAGCTTTGAATCTTATATAAAAATACTTGATTAAATCACTGAAAATAAATCTTTTTGTATAGAAGATTTAATTCAAACTGCTCTAACATTTGTTTATTTTTGCAGAAGGAAACTTTTCCTGTTATAAAAATGGAATACTAATTTGTTTACGTTTATTTCAAAATCTGTCTAGCAAAATAGATTTTCTGATACGTGATAGCAATTCTTTTAAAATCCAAACATTAATATTATTTACATAAATAAAAGTTTTCAATATGTTCTTGCTAAAAGAATATCCGTCATTTGCATTATGATATTGTTTATAGAAAAAACCAGTGGAATTTTGATAGCATTGTATTTTAAACAATATTTATCTTCCGAAGAAAATAATTACAAATATATTTTTCATTTTATAGTTATAATGCTAATTGTATTTTTTTTTTTTTTTTTTTTTTTTTTTAACAACAAGAAAAAACTGGTCGTTGGAGGATACCGTAATACTTACCCATCATGGATATGCATAATGTAAAATATTAAAATAAAAATGTGTAACATAAATAATAACATACATAACTTTACATAAATAAAAGTTTTAAATACGTACTTTTTGAAAGAATATCCGTCATTTGCATTATGATATTGTTTATAGAAAAAGCCAGTGGAATTTTGATAGCATTGTATTTTAAACAATATTTATCTTCCGAAGAAAATAATTACAAATATATTTTTCATTTTATAGTTGTAATGCTAATTGTATTTTTTTTAACAACAAGAAAAAACTAGTCGTTGGGGGCCACCGTAATACTTACCCCATCATGGATATGCATAATGTAAAATATTAAAATAAAAATGTGTAACATAAATAATAACATACATAACTTTACATAAATAAAAGTTTTAAACATGTTCTTTTTAAAAGAATATCCGTCATTTGCATTATGATATTGTTTATAGAAAAAACCAGTGGAATTTTGATAGCATTGTATTTTAAACAATATTTATCTTCCGAAGAAAATAATTACAACGATAATTTTCAGACGATAATTTTCAGAATTTTCAAGCTATGAATTTGAGACTTTTACAAAAGTTGCTCTATATACTTAGCTAATACATTATGCATATTATATTTTGATTGCATTCGCGCATGCGCAGTGAAACATTTTTTAGTAAACCTGCTCATTTTTCATCCAATTTTTATTATTTTTTAATTCTGATTGCAGAGTATTATGTACAATGTTATTTGTCATATTTTCAGAAAATAACTTTTTTTTAATATTAAGAACTCTGTAAATTATAAGCAAAAAACTAGGCAAAATTTTGGACATTTTTTTTATAAAAAGCTTAATTTCTCTACGAGTATACATGCTATCTTCATAAAAATGAAAACAGTATATTACAATAAGCCACTTATTAAGAATCTCGAGTTTGAACGCCTTTGCTACATTAGTTTTTACAGGGTTATCCAAAAGATATTCGTTCTTTTTCAATTTGTTGACAGTCCCCTATGGGGTTTCGTGAAAAAATCTTCACGGAAATATATAACCTATACTATACTGTTTACACACCTGCAGTTTCAGGTTAATTCCTCATGTATTTTTCTAGATAGTTAACAAAACGTCTAAAATCGCAAGTGACCGGTCACCTTTGGCAATATAGTGTATATTTTTCATTTTACAGTTGTAATGCTAATTGTATTTTTTTTTTTTTTTAACAACAAGAAAAAACTAGTCGTTGGAGGGCACCGTAATACTTACCCATCATGGATATGCCTAATGTAAAATATTAAAATAAAAATGTGTAAACTACTTATAAAATGCATTGCAATTCAAATAAAATCGTGACTTGATGACTTTAAAGGCTCGATTACTGAATTGCTTAAAAGAGGTTTTTCCTTATAACTTCAAAAATAATAATCCTATTAACTAGCGGTTGATTGCATCTGATTAAGCGTCAAATTTCCAATTAAAATATATCTTTGAAGTGAAATTTGGATGAAATACAGGGTCATAAAAAATCGAAGAGTGTGGAAAATAGGATTCCAAATATCTCGGCAACTCATTATCCGATCGACTTAATGCTTTATGCAAAATGTATGTCCTTTTATTGTCTTTTATATTCATTTCTTAAAATAAACAATTTCGAAAATGTTTATATACCTTTTATCAGAACGAATATTTCGAGAGTCCGAAAAAAATAGTTCCGGTTAATCGAGGTTATTGAAATTAAATAGGCGTCTTCCCATTATTACATACTAAGTACATACCAAATTGCAAGTCTCTATCTCAATTTTTTCGGGAGATAGAGCGTTTACAGACACACAGACACACACACTGACGGACGGCAATTTTTTTTTTCTAAAAATATGTTTTTCGGAATCTCCAGTGTCTGAAACGTGTAAATCCGTCAAAAAAAATGTTTCGAGTTTCAAAACGATTACAAGACTTACGTATGATGCGTAAGTAACAAGTAAATGCTATTACTAGAAACCAACCCGGACTTCCCGGGTTACAGAACATAAGTAAAAACCATTTATATTTTTCAAACTCTAATAGACTTTTTCATTTAAGATATTTTTTTAGATTTCCCACTAACAACACCAAATACCATTTTTATATGTAAAACATCAATTATGCAATCAAATAAAGATTTGAAATTTAGTAAAAGCGACACTTTCGCATTAGCCACATGCCAGCGGTTAATAGCCGTAGAATTCGCTACTTACTGCAGCCTGTTTTATTCTGATAATTTTAGTGGTTTAAGTGCGTAGTTCGATGATATGTCTGTATAATTTGTGATCTAATTCCATTATTTTATTTATTTATCGATGAAGTTTTAATTTCGTTATGGCATATCAGCCGGAAACAAATGCTGAAATAGTTATATTTTTTTAAATGCAAAGGGTTTAATCTTTCGTGCTCGGGCTGCATGCTACAGAGATCGCTTTAAAAAAATTCATTCTCGAAAATTATTTTAAAAACAATTAGATATAAGTAAATTGAGATATAGTTATCAAACAAATTGCATTTGAAAGAACTTATTTTCCTATTGGGTGGTGTAAAAATTGAAATTGTGCAATGTTTAGAAATTTTGTTTTTTAAATACAGTAAAAGCGAAATTTATTGGTCAGGTGTTTTCACCGTCGATATGACGTCAGCGTTACGCACAGAGATGTTTTTGCTTATGATATCGATTAAACAACACATAATGTATTTCTTTTTTTAATAACGTATACTTCCTTACTAAATTGGAAGAAAAGATTTCATTTTTCAAATAACATTTAGAACCCAACACACCGTAAAACACTTGGAGTAAAATCAAATTTTCAATTATGACGAATTTTTGCGAGACCTAATAATTTAAAAAAAAATCAACTTATATACAGAGTTGACGAAAAATAAGTTGCTGCTCTGGAGCTCTGAGTGTGTACTGCTCCGAATGTAATGAAATTTAAACTGCAGATAATTCAAATGCTGCATTTGTCATCTGTTAAATAAAAATTTTCTGTTAGAGAATTCATTGAAAAGCGGCGCTATAACATTCAAGCGAGTGTTTAATAGGCGTATAACATTTTAAACCCCAACATGCCTTCACAAAAATGTTTAATGTGCTCCTAATAAATTCTCAGTGTGCCCGACTTCATTGTCAACAACGTGCTGTAATCTCAAAACCATATATTCTATCACAAAGTGCAGTGAGTCTGGCTAAATATCGAAACACATACAGACTAATACTTACAGATACCTTAGATACATTTGTTGATGAAATTTTGTACCAAATTCCTTAATACACATAGTGATTTTGCATGAAACAAATAAATCTATCAGGTATTATGACTTTGGTGGATCTTTATGATCTTCTGTATGGGTGTATTATTATGTCTTCGGATCCTGATTGTGTATTTTGTTATGAAGTACCAATTTAAATTTCGATTGTGCTAGTTCTATTTCGGGGTCTTCTCAGTGGTGTTTTGATCTAAATTTTCTTCTTCGATATTTGGATTTTCTTTAGCTTTTTTAATTTGAATTTGGGATTGTGTCTTCTAAGAAATTAACGATTCTTGAAATTGTGTCATTCTTTCCTTCAGTCTAAATTCTGCAACCTTTGGATCTGCTATGGTCCCGTTTGTGCTTTTTCATCAATTCACCTCGTTTATATTTATCTATATATACATAGGCTTTGCAGCCAAATATCTTTAATTATGGCAAATTATGTTTATTTGTTCACATCTCATATCGGGTTTTTTCATTGGATTTGGTAGGAAATCTATTTTGTAGGTATGTTGCAGTAATGGTAATAAATTTATAATAGAAAGTTTAGGCAAATTTGCTTTAGAGAGCGTGTTGCTTGTCATTTTTATTTTTTCACGGTTTTACGCTCGGAAACGTTGTTCTGAGATTTACTGTAAGTTAGTATTATATGTGCATGTCGTTTAGATAATATTCGGTTTCGCTGTTTGTGTATTAACTATCATTATCTTAAAAATTAAAAATAAATGTACAACGTTAAAATAGAACAAATTAAATTAGCCATGGCTTAGGAGTTTTTAATTCGTTTTACCTTTTAAATTGTCACTGAAGATGGAGCTTAAGGGCTTTGAAACAGCTGTTTGCCAGTATAAATGATTTTAATTTGTGCTATTTTAACGTTGTACATTTATTTTTAATATAACGACACAAACTTTTAATCCACCTTTTAGATATCATTATCTGACCTTAGAATATCGGGTTTTCTCCCGAATTTGTTGTTCAGTATGGCAATGCATTCTTTGAGTTTTGTGACGACTTCACTTTTCTTAGACAATAAATAGATCATGGTAAATCTACTGTAGTCGTCTATGAAAGATAGCAAATAGGTTTTTCGATCAATAGATGGTGTCTGTATCGTGCCACACACATCACTATGCATCAATTCTAGTACATTGATTGCCCTATGTTGAGTCAATTTAGGGTACGGTATGTCAATCTATTTTATGTGCGTTTCACATAAGGTGTCGTGTTTCTAGTTGCTAATGTTTATGACTATGGCTAACTTCTTTGACATTCTTTTTTTTAATTGAATCGTAGTTCGTGTATCCCAGACTTGTTTGAAAAGACCGATCCAATTTGTATTTACTGCAATAGTATGCTAGGTTTGCATAACTTGTGGATTTACGTTCCTCTAATATTTAGTTATTGAGTCCTTAATTTTTCTTTTGAGGAAAGTTTTCTCTCCATACATTAAGTGACAATTTTCTTTTTCAAATATTATTTTTCAGCCATTCTACGTTAGCTTCTCTTACTGATAACAGGTTTGACTCAAAGTCAGGTATGCGTCTTTCAATTATATTTGTTTATTGTGTCTTTGGAAGTTTTGATTTCAATTTTTACTTGACTGTAAATAAGAAGTATATTGTCACTAAATATCATTACGTTGGTTTTATTTCTGTTTTTAATTTCAATAAATAAATTTGTGTTTATTGATATGTGTGATGAGCTTCAACTCTCTATAATCCGGGTTTTTAATATAAGCCGATAAATAAGCCCTGGTCATAATAAATATAATTACAGCAGCAGCAACAGTACTAGTTATTTTGCATGCTTCTATTTTTCGTGGAGGCAAAAGAACAAAACATTAAGTAAAAAACACAGATGATTTTGAACTATTTCCTTAAGGTGATTAAAACTTCTAATGTCATTTTCATATATATTCGTCCAAAAGACGTCATATTTATTACACAAGTATCGAAATTAAAATCCAAATCTTGGAAGAACGAAATGCTTTTATAAACAAAGCTATTTAAAATATGAATACATATTGGGGAAGCTTTTAACCTAGGGGAAGCTTTTAACCTAGGTTATAAATATGCTTCATTACTTAAAATACAGTACTTAATAAAATTAATATTATAATTGTCTTCTAAATTTACAATGAAGTTAGATTTCATTTCGCTTCAATGAATCGAATGATAATATGCAATTTAAATGCAACACATCGGGTTGCCATGCAGCTAATATACATAATTTCCGAAAACAAGATGTTTCTTTTTCTGAAGTCAATGAATAAAGATCATTAGGGTGTCTAGAAAAATGTATATTGATATATTATTTAAGATTTTACAAGCATGAAGATTGTTCATGTATGAATATGTCTCATTTTCTATAAAGTTACAAATTAATACACAGAACACAGAATAGAATGATAAATCAAATTCAAACAATAAAAAAGTGGAAATAATTACTTTAACTTCTAAAATGTAGCAATTCAAATAATTAAACAATTGTTATAATAACAGACACAGGACTACTGAGTGGATAATATATTTAACATTAAATTTCTAGAATCTTAAATAGCATGTACAAAATATTTAAATAAAAAGTTACAAAATAGTAGCTTAACGTAAGTACAAAATAGTAGCTTAACTTTAATAGTAACTTTAAATAACGAAAGAAAAGTTAATTACTTGGTAGTTTCTAATATTTTTTAGGGCATAAAAAAGTAATTAGGTAAAAACTGAAAAGAACAGATAACGCTATCTTTGTTTCATTATGTTTACACTTTCATAAGATAAATGCTTTTTTATTTTTCTTCGGTTTCTTTAAGTTACTCGTAATTGTTAAATAGGAAATTAATAAAATTCATTAAAATAGTGTTTTTCATGCTTTTTCAATTGCTTTTTATCTTTTGTTTTTGTTTTGATAGCTGAAATATCGAAAGTATTTTCTTAGAATATATTTCGAGCTAAATGGACATTGTTACGGTTGAAAATATTTTACGATTCTATTCTATCTATTTTTTTTATGCAGTCACTTTGCGCTTTTATTTGGATTCAATTCACTTAAACACAATACCTTTGATTTTCCTGATTAATAATTAATACAAAAATAATGATTTTTTTAATTGTTTAATAAACATTTCAGAACACAGAACAAAAATGTCGTCTTGTAAATCAAATGCATTTCCTTGACCTGGTATATGATTATAAATAGAATATTATTCTTGTGATGTTTTATGTTGTACTTTAATTATATATCTTAAACAAACAACGAATTTTGCGTGTCCGGACGATCTCACAAACTGCTGGAACGATTTTCACGATATTTTTGTTTAAGTTAAAATCGAAATGTAAGCCCTTTTATGAAAGTTATAAATTTTAAAACGTTCAAAAAGGGGGGGGGGTATATCAATTACGAGCTAGAAATGACAATTTCAACCGACAACCAAGATGTGGGCGGTCACGTGTAACACGTATTCAGACCGATTGAAAAATTGGAAGATTGGTGTTAAAACAAAATATTTCCGTAAGACAAATAAAAAATAGTCGATTTCAATGTCTTAAAAGACGCAATACAAAGATGCATAAGAGAATTCCAGAAAAATGTTTTGCAAACCGCGCCTAAAATCAGAGCATAAAAAGGCCAGAAGGGATTGTGCTCGAAAGTACTGGTCGTACGGAGTCAAATGGCTCACCGTATTATTCAGAGACAAAAATAAAAGGAATTTGAATGGCCCTAATGCATGTAATTACTGCTGGCATGACCTCATGAAACAGGCTATATTCAATAGGCGACAAGGCGATAAAGCACCAAACAGACAGCGTTCTTTTGTGTCGCTATCTATGATGTGGTGTGTTGGACTCTTTTACCTTCTAGGACTTTTTTAGCATGTCTAAAGGTCAGAGATCAAGAGAGAAAGCTATTTACACCTCGAAAAACCCCGATTTCTTTTGTTGAAATTCTTCTTTCTTTTGTCGATGACCACAAAATGATTCGGGAAAAGTGGGCAGATATTTGATTTATAGCTATCTCAGAACGACTTGCTCAGGAAAGCACTGAACGCAGCTTTAGTCTCAGGTAATTTGGGGAGCAATTGACTTTAATCACCATACCTCCCTTGCCTTTCCGCAATGGGAAACAAAATTCAATAAATATCAAGAGACATTACAGCAACATCTACTCCCATTTGCTGACATCTCAGAAGTTTCCTGGGAAAAAATGTCATCACGACAATGTTTTAGTCCACAACTCACCTAGTACAAAAAGGTATATTTCTGCGAAAAACACTAACATTTTAGATTGTTCAGATTTAATCCCAGATATAAACTCAATTGAGAACATTTTTGATATCTTAACCCGTGAAATATACAAGAATGTAAAACAATATGATTCTACTAAAGAACTAAAAGTGGCCATTGAAAAAGCATGGTATTCTTTGGTACCAATAATATTTCAAAAACTAATTAATTACATAAAAACTAAATTGTTGTAATTTATTTCAAGTTATCACAAACCTGGAAATTACTATTCATAAACAGCAACATGTAAAAGTAGTAAATGTGTTTATTCAATTGTGTCTTAATTTTTGAGACACTGTATACTTACAGATTTTTATGAGTTTTGAGTAAGGGTATGATAATGTACCCATTTATTCCTGTTTATATTATTTCTTTGAATAATTTTACAGGATCTAATAAGCAAATAATAAGTTTTCGTTTAATTTTGTATTGTTATTTAATGAACGCTAAACTTTCGCTAAACAAGCGACACTTTTCGCTAAACAAGACGTCATTTCCACCTTTTGCATGTATTGAGATTAGAGATTCTGTTTATAAAAAATAGTCTACATTAAATAAAGAAAATCTCAGAATGAGCGAAATGAAAAGTCGGTAAAGAGCAAATATTTTTTTTTTCTTTTTTCATTTTTTAAAGAATACGAGTGTCATTTTCATCCACGGTAGCACTCCACTCTTCCAAGATTAGGACACCAATTATACATATCATCTCATTGTTTTTAATTTTTAAAACTGTGCTCCTTTCAATTTTGCTAATCACGGGCACGCGTGAATAATTATTAACAAGAATTCCAAAGATTCAAACTTGTGATCGCACTATAATTGATAGTATATAGTATCATTTTCTAAAAAAATATATATTCATCGTTAAATAGTCGGCAACTTTTTTGATATTCTGAATTTGATCTTAAAAAATTTCGTCAATTGCACAAATTTTAATTTATTAACCTGTTGTTCTGACGGATATATTTTTGAGTGGATGGAATTATACAGAAAATAGATGAATCAGTTGAAGGTATTAGTGTGACTGGAAATATTCTTGCTGCTCCTGCATCTAGCATAGATATAATTAGAAGAGTAATGGGTCAAGCTGTTGAAGGTTTTAGTGTGACTGAAAATATTGATGATGATATCGTGGAAACAACCACTGTTCCAAGCCCAGAAGGAGTTTTTGAAATAGTGGATAAAACAGCTGAAGATATTACTATGACTGAAAATTTAGTAGCTACTCCTGGTCTAAGTACAGAAGGTATTGGTGAAGTATTGGGTCAAATAGTTGAAGTTAGAATGGAAAACAGAGAAGCTATTTTAATACCAATCACAGACGAAATTGGTGAAATAATGGATCAAGAAGATGAAGTCCTTAATGTAATTGGAAATTTGGCAGCTACTGCTAGACCAAGGATGGAAGGAGTTAATGAAGCAATGGATCGAACAGCTGAAGATTTCAAAGTAAGAGAAAATTTAAAAGCTACTGCTGTATCTTACACAGAAATATTTACCGATATAATGAATACAGATGAAATTGGTGTGACTGGAAGTTTAGTAGCTTCTCCTAGATCATTCCCAGAAGGAATTAATTAATTAATGGATCAAACACCTGAGGATTTTAATGTGATGGAAAATACAGAAGCTACACCTGTACCAAACACTGACAGAATTGGTGAAATAAGTGATAAAATGGCCGAAGGCTTTGGCGTAACTGAAAATTTAGAAGCTACTGCTGTATGTGCCACAAAAGTGTTTACCGAAATAATGGATCTACATGAAGCTGGTGTGACTGAAAGTTTAGTAGCTGCTACTGGATCAAGCCCAGAAGGAATTAATGAATTAATGGATCAAACAACTGAGGATTTTAATGTGATGGAAAATATAGAAGCTACACCTGTACCAACCACAGACAGAATTGGTGAAATAATTGATAAAATAGCTGAAGGCTTTTGCGTAACTGAAAATTTAGAAACTACTGTTGTATCTGGCACAGAAGTGTTTACCGAAATAATGAATATAGATGAAATTGGTGGGACTGGAAGTTTAGTAGCTGCTCTTGGATCAAGCCCAGAAGGAATTAATGAATTAATGGATCAAACATCTGAGGATTTTAATGTGATGGAAAATATAGAAGCTACACCTGTACCAAACACTGACAGAATTGGTGAAATAAGTGATAAAATGGCCGAAGGCTTTGGCGTAACTGAAAATTTAGAAACTACTGTTGTATCTGGCACAGAAGTGTTTACCGAAATAATGAATATAGATGAAATTGGTGTGACTGGAAGTTTAGTAGCTGCTCTTGGATCAAGCCCAGAAGGAATTAATTAATTAATGGATCAAACAACTGAGGATTTTAATGTGATGGAAAATATAGAAGCTACACCTGTACCAACCACAGACAAATTGGGGAAATAATTGATAAAATAGCTGAAGGCTTTGTCTTAACTGAAAATTTAGAAGCTACTGCTGTATGTGCCACAAAAGTGTTTACCGAAATAATGGATCTAGATGAAGCTGGTGTGACTGAACGTTTAGTAGCTGCTACTGGATCAAGCCCAGAAGAAATTAATTAATTAATGGATCAAACAACTGAGGATTTTAATATGATGGAAAATATAGAAGCTACACCTGTACCAACCACAGGCAAAATTGGGGAAATAATTGATAAAATAGCTGAAGTCTTAACTGAAAATTTAGAAGCTATTGCTGTATGTGGCACAAAAGTGTTTACCGAAATAATGGATCTAGATGAAGCTGGTGTGACTGAACGTTTAGTAGCTGTTACTGGATCAAGCCCAGAAGAAATTAATGAATTAATGGATCAAACAACTGAGGATTTTAATGTGATGGAATATATAGGAGCTTCACCTGTACCAAACGTAGACAGAATTGGTGAAATAAGTGATAAAATAGCTGAAGGCTTTCGCGAAACTGAAAATTTAGAAGCTACTGCTGTATCAAGCACAGGCGTTAATGAAGCACTTGTTGAAAATGAAAATAATACCAACATCATGTTTGATAAAGAAATGGATAATATGGAGAAAGAAGCTGAAAATGAAACATCAAAGACCATGAATAGTGAGGCCAAAAATCTAAATATATATATATGTGCGTAAAGGAGCAGGTCGGAAGAGAAAAATTGTTCATTCTCCCATATCCATAATGTTAATGGACAGCATTAAATCCCTAAAAAGGAGCAGTGGAGTATCGTTTGAAGACATTAAAACTCACATGGAAATAAATTATTCGGTTAACGTAAAAGCTTTACTGAAATACCACGTCATGAACTACTTGGAGAAGTGGGTTGAGATTGGAATACTGGAAAAAGTCAATGAAGCTGACATGGAAGAGAGATTCAGAATCAAAGAAAGAGAAATAAGTTGTGAAAATAATTGCATAATACAAGAAAAGAAGTTAAAAATTAATTAAAACTTATCAATTTTCAAACTTTATCTTAACAATGCTCAATTTTCTGCTCTCGTTACGTAGAATAACGGACGTTTAATTCAAAGTGACTGAAAATTTTCTTATTAAAAATCACGTTTAAAATTGATATTTTGTCGGGTTAATTTAATCAAAAATTTGAAAATAAAAATTTTGAAACGACTAAAATTACTTCAATATTTATATAAGTCTGTTTGGTACTTCTCTATTATCCGGTCGACCACTTTTCATAACAAAAAACTATCGCCAAAATGTAAGATTAATCGCCAAAAATGCAGTCCCATTTACTTGATGTCAGAAGCATTATACGTGTCTGTTATGTCATCAAGTGGTTTTTAAATCGATATTTGCTTGTATTTTTCATTATGTTTTACTGATTTATTAGTATTAGTTATTTCATTAATTAAAATAACAATTGTGTCCTTAAATTCCTATATTTTATTTATTTATTTATTTTGATATTCCAATGGCAACGTTCTCCCGTTTATTTGGCGTTACAGTTTGGCGATAGTTTTTTGTTATGAAAAGTGGACGACGGGTTAATAGAGAAGTACCGTCTGTTTTTCTTATTTTCTTATAGGCATACATTCCTTTCCGCAATCGGGTCCACAACCAGTTGGTATATGTTAGCGAGTGTGATTTGGTGCAACACAATTTTTCGTAATAACCGTTTAATAGTATCCACAGTCACATAAAACCACATTGTATCAAGGCTATAGAATAATTATACTTGTAGTATCTCGGGGCGTATTGAATAGCTCTTTTATAAGACCAGAAATCATTCTTTACTGGCATTTTCAAAAAATTTATTACAGGTTGACACAAAACACTTAACAAAACGGCACATTACACGTATATATAAGACTTCACTTTCACATTTCCGGAGAACAAAATAGCACATACGTTCTATTTACATAATCAGACTTCGAAAACGAACTTCTCTCGGCAAAGCTCACATGTCAACTCAACTGCTCAAACGTCACGCTTCAGATCACGTGATGCGCTGCAGATTTCGCCAGGGAAGAGTCTATTTCTTTTGGAAGGGACTTTCTGCGTTACATCCTCCCCCTCAGTTTCCGACATACGTCTCGGAGAGGAAACAGGATGTTTTCTTTGTCTCCCTCTTTTTCTCAAGGGTGCAACTGGTGTAGTTTCAGTTTCTTGGAATGGTGTCAAGGCTGAAACATGATAAGACCCAATTCGCTGAGTGGGATTGTCTAGACTGGCAATGATCATACGTCACCAGTGATTTTTGAGTCAAAACTATATATGGCCCATCCCTCTTAGGCATAAACTTTGCTGCTTTCTGGTTACTTGCGTTGCTCACAGGGTGTAAGGTAACCCATACTTTTTCACCAGGTGTAAAATAAACTCTTCTACGTTTTTTTATCATAATATTTCTTACGCTGATCTTGTTTTATTTCAACTCGCTCTTTCACTCTCTTAGAGAATCTGCAAGACGTTTAAGATATGGAGTTATTTCAGGAACAAAATTGTCATTTTCAACAACTAAAATCGTTCACCACATCATCGATTGTTCTTAGTTCTCGACCAAAATGCAGATAGGCGGCAGTTTGGCCTGTTGTATCAGATTTGGCAGAGTTCATAGCAAATCTAATAAAAGGAAGTTTATCAATCCAGGAATCGTGTTCATCCCCAACAAGGATTGCTATTCGAGGTTTCAAGTCTCTATTTTTCCGTTCGACTGGGTTGGCTTGAGGGGGGTACAAAGGTGTCAATGATTGGTCAATTCCAAGAATGTAACAAACTTGTTGTAGAACAGCACTCACGAACTGAGGGCCATTATCACTTAAGAGTCTTCTTGGGATACCGTAACGAAGGCAAATCTCTTCAATCAGCGTAGTCGCACATTCTTGAGCAGTGGCAGTTGTTAATGCAAACAGTTCTACCCATTTAGTGGCACAATCTTCTACTATAAAAATCCATCGGTGCTCATCTTTACTACGAGGCAATGGTCCAAAAAGATCAATGCTGAGGGTTTCAAACCACTGAGCATAAGCAGGTGTTCGCAATAAACCAGCCGGTTTCTGATTTGTTGATTTATAACGAGCGCATTCTGGACACTTCTTCACGTATTCAGAAATATATGTTCTCATGCCTGTCCCATAATATCTCTTAGCAATTCTCTGATAAGTACCTACTTCACCATAATGTCCGGCTGAGGGGTCGTCATGATGAAGTTTCAAAATGTTTTGTCTTTCTTGTACTGGAATGACCAGTTGCGCTTCCTCGGCGTCTGATTCAGGAGCATACCGGTAAAGTACACCTTGATTCATCAGGAATCCTCTATCAGTCCAATTGGCAAAGTCTTCACTTTTCTGTTCGTCTTCAAAACAATCTATAATCTTTTTAAGATTTTCATCTTGCAACTGAGCTTCTCTGATATCCTTAGGGCTTCTTGTTGACATGTCTATGCTGACAAAGTTGCATGTCTCACAGAAAGCTGACTGATGACTACAGACAGAACATGATAGCATGCCAGCCACAACATTAGATTTTCCAGGTTCATATTCTATTTTTAATAAGAACGATTGTACTTTTAGTGCCCAACGGGCTAATCTCCCCGATGGTGACTTAAGGCTCAGAAGCATTTTTAAAGGTTGGTGGTCCGTAGCTACAACTACTTCTTGTCCTTCCACATAGCCACGAAATTTTCCTAAGGCCCAGACTACGGCTAATGCCTTGCATTCCGTAGTGGAATAATTTCTTTCAGCACTTGTAAGAAGACGGCTAGCGTATTCTAGGGGATGTTCAGAGGTCTTGTCATCACCCTGTAGAAGAACAGCGCCAAGAACATAGTTACTAGCGTCAGTACGCAGAATAAATGGTTTGGTCCCATCAGCTTGCTTAAGCACAGGAGGTGTTATGAGACATTGTTTTAGAGTTTCAAAGGCTGTTTGCTCTGCGTTTCCCCCATTTCCAAATAACTTTCTTTTTCGTGAGATTACTAAGGGGCCTTGAGATATCAGCAAAATTCGGTATAAATCTTCTGTACCAAGAACAGGTATGTAAGAAAAACTGGATCTCTTTCACATTTTTAGGAGGTGGTATCACTTTAATTGCAGATACTTTGTCTGGATCTACTTCTAGACCATTTGGTGTTATCTAGTGGCCTAGGTACTTGACCTTTTCGCAAGAGAAATGACATTTTTCACGCTTGGCATCTAATTTAAGTTCTATGAGTCTCTCGAACACAGCCGTAAGATCTGAGAGATATCTCTCAAAGGTGTCTGATAAAACGATGATGTCGTCTAGGTATGACAAAGCAAGGACATCCTTAAGACCATTTCTAAATTGATCTATCATTCTCTGAAACGTAGCAGGAGCGTTCTTGAGTACAAAAGGCATCTTTAAAAAACGAAAAGTACCGAAAGGACAGACAAATGCAGTTTTATCTTGATCTGGTGGGTAGACTCGAACTTGGTGATATCCTGAACGAAGATCTAAAGTTGACATATAAGACGTATGCTTGGCTTCATGTAAAAGGTCGTCCATTCGAGGTAATGGATATTTATCTGCCACTGTAACTGCATTTAATTTTCTGTAATCAATGCATAACCTCATACTACCATCCGGCTTTGGTTCGAGAACCACCGGTGAAGCATAAGGTGATTCACATTCTTCTATGATTCCCTGAGCTAGAAGATTATCTATTTCTTTCTTAAGAATTTCTTTCTTAGCAGGAGTCATTCGATAAGGTGGCACAGCAACAGGAGCACTATCACCTGTATTGATACGATGCTCAACATACGGGGTTGTCTCTCCCCCTGGTTGAAAGCATTTTTCATACCTTTTTAGAAGACCATTCAGTTTTTCTCTTTAGTCAGAAGTTAAATTTGTTCCTTCATCTTCACGTAAGGCGTATGGACTGACTTCGACCGCACCAGCTGATGAATTATTTTCTTCAACGTATTCATCTACAAAATGAAACTTTTTCTGAGGTTTATTAGTGAAATACCACGTTTTGTTGGCAGTATCTAACACCATGTTAGCATTGTGCAAAAAATCCATGCCTAAAAGCGTTCTATTACCCTTAGCATTTGGTAATATAATGAACTCCGTTTTGAAGACTCGACCTTCAATCTCTATTGGAACTGTAGCAGACAAAGTTTCTCTGGCTACTGTAATTCCGTCAGCCAACGTGATATCATGAGTATGAGGTTTCAGTGCAACACCAGTTTTTAAAAATAGCTCATACATACGTTCTCCCGCAATGGAACGATTTGCTCCCGTATCTGCACAGACTAACACTTTCTTATTGCAGATCGTGATAGGTACATTTGGAGCTGAAACTGTTGAAGTATTTAAACTATACAACTTAAGACGATGTGCTTGCACATTTTCTTTTTTAACCGAAGGGGTACAATCTGGGCATTTCTTCTTTATAAATCCCAGTTTACCACATCCATAATATCTGATTCTAAGCGTCGATTACCAAACTTAGGAGGAGATTTGTCTTCTTTTGGAGGCTTACTCTGCTTCCAATTATTATCTCGACGAGAAAACTCTTTTTTCACTTGGGGTACAACCGGATCTCTTTTTGGGAACGTACTTCGTATAATTTCATAGGCATCTAGTTTTTCGGCGAGGTCGACTGGAGAGTTTAAATTTTCCCACTCATCTAACATATGCTGTTTGCATTCAACAGGCACGCGCCTTTTCATTTGATCAGCTATGATCAGATCCTGGAGTGCTTCAAAAGACGTTACAGTTAACTCTTTAAGCCAGTTTTCAAAATAAGCTCGAAGTTCGAAGTAATAATCTCGCCAAGAGATTTCTTTTACCTTGCGATGAGCAAAGAACAGCTGCCTGAATTTTTCGGCACTAATTTTAAACCGTTTTAGAAGTAAATCTTTAACATGCGAAAAATTTGATGCGTTTTCTTCCGATTCACGAGCGATAAGCGTAGAAATAGAAGATGGGACGACACTGAGTAAGTACGATACCCATAAATGCTCAGGTACCTTCGAGAGCTTTAACTGGCGTTCCAGGAGAACCAAAAACAATGTTACATCATCTGTTTCTGGCCTGAATGTAGGCAACAACCTTTGGACATCTATCTTACTTTCCGCGTGAGATACTATCCCTGTCGCATTACCACCTACGACTCCACTGGAAACACTTTGGCTCTGAACCTGTAGATTAAGCTCCTCAAGCTCAAAATTCATCTCAAGCTTTTTAAACTCCATCTCTTCTTCCCTACGCTTCTCTTCTAGTTCCAGCTTATGCTGCTCTAAGTCTGCTTCTTTTTGTTTATCCTCTAATTCCCGCCTACGTTGTTCTTCTTCCCGAGTTGCAATTTGATTCCTGACTAATGAATTCACAAAATCAACATCGAACGAGGGGGAGGATTTGATTTTTTCCCGTAATGTGACAACGGTCATACTGGTTTGCACATCTAAATTCATTTCTAACGCAACCTGGAACAAATCGTCTTTGCGAGCTTTATTAAGTTCAGACATTTTAAATTTTAGCAAAACAACTAGCCGAAAACCCTATAAATGCCAAAAATTTCGTTTAAATCGTACCCCAAACGTGATCTTTGCCGTTACAAATCATATAAACTTTTAATAAAACAAAACAGTGAGCTTTAACCATAATACGAACTCTTTCTACAAAACAGAACAAACATTAAATCTCTTTTGATTTAAATAAACTTAATTTCATAACGCGACACATTCAAAATATTTCAAATGAGATAAAAACCGTATCTGAATAGTTGTCACTTAAATAATGTTCTAAATGAAAACAAAACACATAACTGAATAATTGTCACTTAAATAAATATTCTAAATGAAATCAAAACGCATAACTGAATAATATAATTGTCCCTTAAATAATATTCTAAATGAAATCAAAACACATAACTGAACAATTATATTTTCAACCAATATTATTTTTTAATTACTAAGACAGCTTAATATCGGTTTTGTTCAGAACAACTTAAAAAAAAAAACATTCTACCTTAAAAAATCAAAACAACAAAACTTGCATAACTTACTCATTCCGTTTTAAATTTCACAGTCAATGCTTCTTATCTCAATAAATCAAGAACTCACAATTAAATACTTACGTTCAATATTAAATAAGAACAAACATTTATATCGAAACTGTGCTCAATTATTTTAAAACCAATAATAAAAGAAAAACAAAAAGTAATCAATTCCTTTAAAATCAATAATAAAAGAAAAACAAAACATCTTTATGATAACTGCGATAAAACTACGAATACTTTATATTAATTTAACCTGAAACTGACAATATAATAATTTTACTTGAAACTGATAATATAATAATTTTGCTTGAAACTGATATCAGTTTTACTTTCTTTCTTTTTATGAATCAACTAGCCGCCACTGGCGACCAGTTTGGTCGCCCTTAAATGTATATTAAGCATAGTAACAAATTATTTTTATTCATAATTTATTTTTTTTCCTTAATCCTTCGCCAAACCGGAAGAATCTAATAGACAAATCAAGAACTTTTGCGATCGTGGTAGCATTTCGCATATTTTTTGTTGTTATGTATTTCATCTTTCTTGACAAAAACCGCTTAACCCACTTTATAATAAATTAATCATTTCTCTGCAGCTGGTGTAAATCTTGGCGAAATGTCCTAAAATTTTCGAAACCACTCCCTTTTAAAACCCTTTGGGGGTGGGGGGGGGGGAATTTCTAAAATCACTGAAATGCGTGTTTATCTATTTTTTAGTAGATGTGTTTTCCTGAATTTTACGCTCTTACCTAAATCTGCTGCTGAGATATGACGAAATGACCCAAAACTTTTGAATACCCCTTTAACCACCTTCTGGGGGGAATTTTCAAAATCACCGAAATATATGTTTAACTAATTTTTTAGTAGATTTGTTTTAATTAATTTCGCCATCCTACATAAAAGCTGAGATATGGCGAAATGACCTAAAAAATTCGACCCCCCATTTAACCACCTTCTGGGGGGAATTTCCAAAATTGCTGAAATACATGTTTTATTCATTTTTTAGTAGATTTGTTTTTCTGATTTTCGCGCTCCTAACTAAAACTGCTGCTGAGATATGGCGAAATGACCTAAAACTTTCGACCACCCCCCTTTAATACGCTTCTGGGGGGAATTTCTAAAATCGCCGAAATAGGTGTTTAATCATTTTGTTATTAGATTTGTTTTCCTGATTTTCGCGCTCCTACCTAGAATTGCTGCTGAGATATGGCGAAATTACCTAAAACATTCGACCACCACCATTTAACCCCCTCCGGAGGGGAATTTCTGGAATCGCTGAAATAGGTGTTTAACCATTTTTTAGTAGATTTGCTTTCCTGATTTTCGCGCTCCTACCCATAACTGCTGCTCAGATATGGCGAAATGACCTAAAACATTCGACCACCCCCTTTAACCCCCTCCGGAGGGGAATTTCTGGAATCGCTGAAATAGGTGTTTAACCATTTTTTAGTAGATTTGTTTTCCTGATTTTCGCGCTCCTACCCATAACTGCTGCTCAGATATGGCGAAATGACCTAAAACATTCGACCACCCCCTTTAACCCCTTCCGGGAGGGGAATTTCTGAAATTGCTGAAAAACATGTTTAATCATTTTTTAGTAGATTTGTTTTCCTGATTTTTGCGCGCCTACCTATAACACCTATAACTGCTGCTGAGATATGGTGAAATGACCTAAAACGTTCGACCACCCCCCCCCCTTTAACCCCCTCGGGTGGGGAATTTCTAAAATCGTTAAAATATATGTTTAATCATTTTTTAGTAGATTGATTTTCCCGATTTACGCGCTCCTAACTATAACTGCGGCTGAGATATGGCGAGATGACCTAAAACATTCGACCACCCCCCTTTAACCCCCACCTTGGGGGAATTTCTAAATTGGCTGAAATAGGTGTTTAATCATTTTTAGTAGATATATTTTCTGGAATTTCAAGCTCCTGCCTATAACTGCTGCTGAGATATGGCAAAATGACCTAAAACATTCGAACCCCCCTTTAACCTCTTCGGGAGGGAATTTTCAAAAATCCCTTCTTATTGCTTGCCTAGGCCATAACAGCAATCTACAGTCCAAATTGCGTGATCCTGACTTTAGTAGTTTCGGCTGGGCGTTGATGAGTCAGTCAGTCAGTCAGTCAGTCAGTCACCGTTTCCTCTTTATATAATAGTATAGATAAAATATTACACAGTCACGATAAGTATTCAAGAATATAATCAAAAGTAGGGGAGGAGGGAAGGGGAAATAATGTAAGAACAAAATAAAACATAACAAAATAATGTAAGAAAACCAAAATGTTATGAATAATGTAACTGAATTTAAGAATAATCAAACTGAAGTTAAGAATATCCCAACGATGATAAGAATAATATTAAGATCAATCAAACTTAAGAAGAATATCAAAACAATGATAAGAATGCATTCTTTTGTTTTTATAAAAAAAAATTACGGATCCGTTTTAAAACACACGTTAACAATTTTCACTTATCATATGATGCAATCAGGCCCTGACTATCGCACGGGCACCCGGGGCCCATGCCCTGGGCACGAAATTTCTGAGGGGCACGAAATGAGAATTTAAAATAGAAGTTGTTTTAATACTTTTAGGACTTTTGTTTGCACTCAGTTTGGTTTTATCATTTAATATCAATAACATCATTAATAAGTAGACTTCCTATCATTATTTTCTACAAAATAATGTACTGTATTTATCAATTCATACAATTGTATCATACTGCACATTTATTCGAAAAGTGACACAACTGAAAATATGTGATGTTTGAGATATTAATACGATGAGATATTAATACAAAAATATATCTCAATCTATGATTAAAAGCACATTTGAATAAATAATAGAAAAAATATTTTATTTTTATTCCTGGAACTGTTTTCCAATTTTCCAGAAAACGTAATTTTTGTAGTAACGTAATTTTGTAACACTTTTCGAATAAGTAGACTAAAAAACTAGTATCAGTAAACCAACCAATCTATGGGGGCACGAAAAATTGAAAGTGCCCTGGGCACAAAAACTTGCTAGTCGGGCCCTGGATGCAATAGCGACGATCGTTTGCGCCATTTTCTTGATTGTAGCTTATGAAATCAGAACAAGCTCTGAAAGCTTCCTTCTTTATTTTAAAACTAAATCACTGCGGATTTGTAGTTGTAGAAACATAGCACTTTGCATTTTATCTGCAGATTTCTAGCTGTAGAAACAGACCACTTTTTCACTGGATTTCTATTTGCAGAAAAATAAATCACATAGCACTTTCACTGCGGATCTGTAGTTGTAGAAAAAGAGCACTTCTAACTGCGAATTTGTAGAAAAAAATCATAATACCATAATCACATTATCATAATTTCACTATATAAACCTGTGGATTTCTAGCCCAAGTTGGGTAGCCAATTTTGTATCAAGGCTGTAGAATAATTATACTTTTAGTATCTCGGGGCGTATTGAATAGTTCTTTTATAAGACCAGAAATTATAATTTACTGGCATTTCCAAAAATGTTATTACAGGTTGACATAAAACACTTAACAAAACGGCACATTACACGTATATATAAGACTTCCCTTTCACATTTCCGAAGAACAAAATAACACATACGTTCTATTTACATAATCAGACTTCGAAAACGAACTTCTCTCGGCAAAGCTCACATGTCAACTCAACTGCTCAAACGTCACGCTTCAGATCACGTGATGCGCTGCAGATTTCGCCAGGGAAGAGTCTATTTCTTTTGGAAGGGGCTTTCTGCGTTACAACATTGTTATCATCATCGCTCAGGTTTGATGATAACCCTTGGTGAGGATTCGATTAGGGAAGATTAACAATTTTACCTGATGTATCTAAACAGAATTTTATTTGTTACTTTTCCGTTATACCAACACCATTGCCACCAAATGTAAAACTCCTCTGCTCTGTAACTTGCTACACTTTTAGTTGCTCTCATCAAAATATTCCTCCATTCAAAGGATTGATTTTATATTTTAATAATTCAAATTATGAGTAATTTGTCAGAAAAATGCCATATTTGCAATTTTTTTTAACCTTTAAAAGATATACTAATTATATTTAATTTTACAAACTAATCATAAGCATGAAATTTATATTAAAACTCAAAAGCATGCAAAAGGATCTATGAACTGGATTTCACTTATCTGTTATTACCTTCTTATAACGATTTTTACCTTTCTATTTGAGATATATATTATATCATCATTGCTATTAAAAAATAATAAAAGTTACATTTCCGTTATACCAACACCATGCCAAAATGTATACTAATGCGCCATTTATTCAGCTCGGGCCGTGCAAAAGATTTTTATTGCAAACTGTGCCAAACATCAAGCAACTCGCCAAGCAACTCGCTATTTATTGAACGACGCATTTTTGGAACAGTTGTCGCAGACGCACCGGGGTGGGCGTGATTTTTCTTTTGTGCCATTTTGGCGAGAAAACCCCGTTTTCGGGTACCTATTAGGCCTAGCTTGTTTAACAACATGTTACTTTTATTTTAATATGAAGCAGTTTATTTTATTATAAAAAACAGACAATTTTGTTATAAAACAATTTTTATTATAAACACGCAAAAAATATCAGCACAGATGTCATATACGCAACACGTTAACGCGATTTTTTCCTCCACCAATTTGGCGAAAACTTTGTTTTTGAATGTATTAGTTACAAATAGCACGTGATTTTTTATTTCAATATAAAAATAAATGAACGTAATAAATGAAATAGCTTCTATTATTTTAAAAAAGGAAATAAAAATAAATAAATGACAGTTTGATATAAATAAAAATTGGTATACATAATAACAATAATAATTCATAGAATTAAAATAATAAAATAAAAGTAAATAAACAACAATATAAACAAAATAACCGGGTTACCATGTGAAGCATATAATTGCCATTTTGATGCAATCGCGCCAACGTGGTGCGTATATGACATCTATGCCAAATTATTATATCATAAAACACCCACAATGATTAATTTATTATAAAAAAAACACAATGTTTAATCTCTATAATAAAACCGTATGTCATGTGACTGTCCTCAACAGTTCCGGGATGCCGCTTCACTGTTTCATATGCCAGGCAGCCATTTTTATTCAAAATTATTTTTTCTAATAAAACTGCATAAAAGTTACATTTTTAGAAAGATCGTTCAAAATAAATTAATATTTGAGAGATGACTTACGTTCAATTATGTATACATTCTGCAATAACTTCAGTTTCAATTAGGTACAACAAATTCTCTATCCATGAAAGTAAACAACAACAAAAAAAAAGATTCATTCGTTGTGAACGTTTAAAATATTAAACCATGAATTTTTGGACCGCTGCCTGGTGTAAAAAAAAAATAATCAGCACCAGTGAGACAGTCAAAGTTTACCATAATTCTGTTCCATACAACTCAACTTCCTTCGGATCTTTTCTTGATGTAAGTTGAACTCCGTGGTTGAACTCATGTAATAATATTTAATGGATCAAATTTCGAAACAAATTGTCAGCTTTTATTTTTCGTGTGTATTAATTAGAAACGATATTTTAATTTTGAAATCAAATGTTTTGATTTATGATAATATTTCTTATTTATCTATTTTCTATTTTAAAGAAAAATGTGAACGTCATGTATTTTAAATTGGAACAGCTGTCACGGACGCACCAGGGTTGGCGGAATTTTTGTTTTGCGCCATTTTGGCGAGAAAATCCCATTTTCAGGTACCTATTAGAGATTACTAAAACAGCATATACTTTTATTTTATTATGAAATAGTTTATTTTATATTAAAAACACACACACAATGATTAATTTATTATAAAGTGGGTTAAGCGGTTTTTGTCAAGAAAGATGAAATACATAACAACAAAAAATATGCGAAATGCCACCACGATCGCAAAAGTTCTTGATTTGTCTATTAGATTTTTCCGGTTTGGCGAAGGATTAAGGAAAAAAATAAATTATGAATAAAAATAATTTGTTACAATGCTTAACATACATTTAAGGGCGACCAAACTGGTCGCCAGTGGCGGCTAGTTTTATATAAAACACAAGCTAACTACTCTACCGGGTTGCCATGCGAAGCAAAACCTGGCCAATCTCGCTAGGTTGCTCAGGCATAAAATCGCCATTTTGGCACCAAAAAGATCCCCTGTGTGTCTTCGACAGCTGCACCAATTTTTTTTTCCCGATCGTACAGCTAATACTTTAAATTCAACTTTTGAATTTAATGGCAACTTAGAAAATGTGTCGCTGATGGGAGTATTATTTTCACAGATTGCTGGAGTGGATAGAAAATTTTGAATTGCGAGTTGCCAACTACGAACAGTTCTCCGTAACTCACAAACATAATTTTGTTGAGTCTAAAACTGGATGCCATACCTAATCAATTGAGAGATTATGAAGCACCGCACAATGGCGTGATAAAAGACATCGTCGCTGCACTAATCGTCATCATTTACAGTCCTATCGCATAGAGTTCATGTGGCGACCAATATTCAAAATATAAAATGAAAACTACAAAGCTAAGAAACATTTACAATTTCATGCCTGCAGTTTAAATTGAGTTTTATTTTATTGTATAAGATTTATTTGTTTTTTTATGTAATGATATCATAAAATAGTTCGTGAAATTCTGTAATTTTCAAATGTTTTATTTTTTAAATGATTACTTTTGCGCCAACAATGTTAATTTTTCTAAACCTTTCTTTGGCGCCAAGTTTTACGTTTGGCGACAATGGTGTTGGTATAACGCAAAAGTATCAAAATGGGTAACAAAGTAATCTATTGAATTTCAAAATGTATGGCTTAGTTTGATATGCAATAGTTTTTTGATTTGTGAACAGCTGTCGCTGACGCATCGGGGTTAGTGCGATTTTTGTTTTGCGCCATTTTGGTGAGAAAACCTCGTTTTTGGGTACCCATTAGGCCTAGCTTGCTTAAAACAGCATGTTAGTTTTATTTTATGAAACACACATTTTTTATTAAAATCACACACAATTTTTAATAAAAACACACACAATTTTTATTATAAGCGCACACAAATTATTTGTTTATAAGACACACATTGATTAATTTATTATAAAACACAGAATATTTAATTTAATATAAAGCACACGGAATCTGCTCTACCAGGTTGCCCTACAAAGCAAAATCTCGGCAAAATCGCCGGGTTGCCCAGGCATAAAATTGCCATTTTGGGACCAATAAGGTACTCCAGTCTGTCTGCGACAGCTGTACCTCGATGGTGATATATTTTAGCTTTTCACAATTTATATATTTTTAAAATATTTTATGAGAGGAATTTTATATGACCTAGGTACAGCGCCTAGAATACAGCTCTACCAATAGGAAAATGAGTACCCCTGTTTGAAGTGTTTGAAGGCGGCCATTCTGTGTTTTCAGCTTTTTCTAGTTAATTGTGCTACAAAACCTACTTGTCAAATTTCATGATTCTGAGACTGTGTAGCTTAGCTTTTTCATGATCACCAGTGAATCAGTGACAAAAAAGCTCCTTTTCGGAATCGCATATTTCGAAAAGTAATAAATGTTTATCGGAACATGGAATTCTGGAACCTAGCCCTTTTTAACACTTTCCAACATAGTTGAAAAGTATTTATGCATTCGGATTGTCTGGCTGTCTGCCCGAGCTCAAACTCGCGTAAATATACTCCGATTAACATGTAATTGGTATATGTTATTTAGGTTTGCCATGGAATGTTCAGCATTGAAAATGAAGTGTGTAGCTTTCGTAGTTCATTTACAGGGGCACTCAGAAATATTTTGTTGCATTACGGTCTATGGGGAAAAATCATTTGCAGTTTATTTTAGTGGTGTTACACTATTTGAAACACAATTAAATTTATATGCATCATTGAGGTGCACTATAAAAACGTTACTTTAGAATATGTTATGTGTATCACTGACAGTTAATTTACAGGGGCACTCAAAATAATTCCGTTATATTATGGTCCATGGAGAAAAATCATTTGCGATCACTTTTAATAATGTTACATTGTTTCAAGCATAAATGAAATTTATATAAATTTCTGAGTTGCATTAAAACATTCTTTCTGTAGAATATAGAGTGCAAAGAAATTACCATTCATCTAAAGGGTCACACAAAATAATTCGGATATATAATATTATAAGGGGAAAAACTGTTTGCAGAGTATTTTTAATTAAGTTGTAGAATTTCAAACATGATGAAATCGATATGCATAATTGTGGTTTACTACAAGATGCTTGCTGTAGAATATCATGTGCATAACATTTATCGTTCATTTACGGGGACACACAAAAAATTTCGGACTCAGTACTCTATCCGAATTATTCTCTACGAGCAAGGAAGACAGGGCTATGCGCGGTCAAAATTAAACTTGAGTTCAAATATCATGACCCATGACCAAAATGACCCACTAATTGAATTTTCTCGAACATGTGATTTCGCCCAACAGTCTTCTCGTGCCCGAAAACCATAGGATGCAAAATTTAGTGTAAATAGTCTGAGCCGTTTTTAAGATAAAATAGCTTGACCAAAATGACCAACTAATCGAAATTTCTCGAACATGTGACCTAGCCTAATAGTCTTCTTGTTCCCTAAACCTGTAGGGTGCTAAATTTATTTAAAATCCTCTGAACCGTTTTTAAGATAAAATAGCTTGACTCATAATGACCCATGACCAAAATGACCCACTAATTTAATTTTCTCGAACATGCGACCTAGCCCAACACTCTTCTCGTGCTCGAAAACCATTAGATGCAAAATTTAGTGTAAATTGAGCCGCTTTTTAGATCTTGACCCACAATGACCCAGAAATGATCCACTAATCGAATTTTCTCGAACATGTGACCTAGCCCAATGATTTTCGCGTGCCCGAAACTCGTAGGATACAAAATTTATTCAAAATCGTTAAAGCCGTTTTTAGATAAAATTAATTTGACCCGCTTTGACCCCAAAATGACCCATGAATCGAAAGTTCTCGAACATGTGACCCGGCCCAATAGTCTTCTCGTGCCCGAAAATAGTCGGATACAAAATTTCGTCAAAATCGTTTGAACCGTTTTTTAGATACAATTAGCTTGACCATGACCCAAAATTACCCAAAATGACCCACTAATTGAAATTTCTCGAACATGTGACCTAGCCTAATAGTCTTCTTGTTCCCTAAACCTGTAGGGTGCTAAATTTATTTAAAATCCTCTGAACCGTTTTTAAGATAAAATAGCTTGACTCATAATGACCCATGACCAAAATGACCCACTAATTTAATTTTCTCGAACATGCGACCTAGCCCAACACTCTTCTCGTGCTCGAAAACCATTAGATGCAAAATTTAGTGTAAATTGAGCCGCTTTTTAGATCTTGACCCACAATGACCCAGAAATGATCCACTAATCGAATTTTCTCGAACATGTGACCTAGCCCAATGATTTTCGCGTGCCCGAAACTCGTAGGATACAAAATTTATTCAAAATCGTTAAAGCCGTTTTTAGATAAAATTAATTTGACCCGCTTTGACCCCAAAATGACCCATGAATCGAAAGTTCTCGAACATGTGACCCGGCCCAATAGTCTTCTCGTGCCCGAAAATAGTCGATACAAAATTTCGTCAAAATCGTTTGAACCGTTTTTTAGATACAATTAGCTTGACCATGACCCAAAATTACCCAAAATGACCCACTAATTGAATTTTCTCGAACATGTGACTTAGCTAAACAGTCTTCTCGTACCCGAAAACCATAGGATGCAAAATTTAGTGTACATAGTCTGAGCCGTTTTTAAGATAAAATAGCTTGACCCATAATGACCCATGACCAAAATGACCCACTAATTGAAATTTCTCGAACATGTGACCTAGCCTAATAGTCTTCTTGTTTCCTAAACCTCTAGGGTGCTAAATTTATTTAAAATCCTCTGAACGGTTTTTAAGATAAAATAGCTGGACCCATAATGACCCATGACCAAAATGACCCGCTAATTGAATTTTCTCGAACATGTGACCTAGCCCAACACTCTTCTCGTGCTCGAAAACCATTAGATGCAAAATTTAGTGTAAATTGAGCCGCTTTTTAGATCTTGACCCACAATGACCCAGAAATGATCCACTAATCGAATTTTCTCGAACATGTGACCTAGCCCAATGATTTTCGCGTGCCCGAAACTCGTAGGATACAAAATTTATTCAAAATCGTTAGAGCCGTTTTTTAGATAAAATTAATTTGACCCGCTTTGACCCAAAAATGACCCATGAATCGAAAGTTCTCGAACATGTGACCCAGCCCAATAGTCTTCTCGGGCCTGAAAATAGTCGGATACAAAATTTCGTCAAAATCGTTTGAACCATTTTTTAGATACAATTAGCTTGACCATGACCCAAAATGACCCTCTAATTGAATTTTTTCGAATATGTGACCTAGCCCAACAGTCTTCTCGTGCCCGAAAACCATTGGATGCAAAATTTAGTGTAAATTGCGCCGCTTTTTAGATTTTGACCCACAATGACCCGCAAATGACCCACTAATCGAATTTTCTCGGACATGGGACCAAGCCCAATGATTTTACGGTGCTCGAAATTCGTAGGACACAAAATTTAATCAAAATCGTTAGAGCCGTTTTTTAGATAAAATTAATTTGACCCGCGTTGACCCAAAAATGGCCCACTAATCGAACGTTCTCGAACATGTTGCCCAGCCCAATAGTCTTCTCGTGCTCGAAAACCATTGGATGCTAAATTTAGTGTAAATTGAGCCGCTTTTTAGATCTTGACCCACAATGACCCAGAAATGATCCACTAATCGAATTTTCTCGAACATGTTACGTAGTCCAATGATTTTCGCGTGCCCGAAACTCATAGGATACAAAATTTAATCAAAATCGTTAGAGCCGTTTTTTAGATAAAATTAATTTGACCCGCTTTGACCCAAAAATGACCCACTAATCGAAAGTTCTCGAACATGTGACCCAGCCCAATAGTTTTCTCGTGCCCGAAAATAGTCGGATACAAAATTTCGTCAAAATCATTTGAACCGTTTTTTAGATACAATTAGCTTGACCATGACCCAAAATGACCCAAAATGACCCACTAATTGAATTTTCTTGAACATGTGACCTAGCCCAACAGTCTTCTCGTGCCCGAAAACCATTGGATGCAAAATTTAGTGTAAATTGAGCCGCTTTTTAGATCTTGACCCACAATGACCCACTAATCGAATTTTCTCGGACATGTGACCTAGCCCAATGATTTTATCGTGCTCGAAACTCGTAGGACACAAAATTTAATCAAAATCATTAGAGCCGTTTTTTACATAAAATTAATTTGACCCGCGTTGACCCAAAAATGACCCACTAATCGAAAGTTATCGAACATGTGACCCAGCCCAATAGTCTTCTCGTGCCCGAAAATGGTCGGATACAAAATTTCGTCAAAATCGTTTCAACCGTTTTTTACATACAATTAGCTAGACCATGACCCAAAATGACCCACTAATCGAATTTTCTCGAACACGTGACCTAGCCCAATGGTTTTCTGGTGCCCCAAAACGGTAGGATACAAAATTTCGTAAAAATCGTTAGAGCCGTTTTTAAGATAAAATATGCATATATATATATATATATATATATATATATATATATAACCACACACAAGATTTGCTCGTATTAGAATATGTGATTAAGGACAAATGCTGGAATTGCGTTTTCAGTTATGGTATGCGTATTTATGTTTACCAAAATTTTTGCATACTACGTGGTGTGTATACAGGCTATTGATCATATACAGGGTTACACAAAAGTATTCGTAAGCATTACTGAGTATAAGTGTGAATTGCTTAAAGATGTTTTTAAATTCAAGCTCATTTATATTTAATATACTAAGCGATGTTTGCAGAAGATAAATAAAGTCATATACAGGCATATGCAAAGAACTGGATACACGTCCGGTTATGAATAGTAATCCGGTAGTATTAGTAATGTCATGTATAAAAAATATGTAGGTAATATACAGGGCTCTATAAAAGAATCCAAGTATGTTTCCGTCTATTGGTAGAAATTCTTGACAGTGAACTTTTATTTGTGTTATTCTAAAATGAATTTTAGCATACTACATAGAATATATACAAATCCATAGGTCATATTTAGGGCTACTAAAAAATGTGGAGTACCTATCCGGCTATGGACGATAATTGCTGAAATCAGATCTCTAAATGTGTTATGTATTTTCTAAAATGTCTACTTAGGTATCTTCTTTAACTTATTAAACGGCGATATTTTGTTAAACGATTCTGGACGTGTTGAAAAGTGTTTCATTATCTATGCCTGACGCATGATTTTTCGTTCTTGTTGCTGAGATGCTGTCGTTTTCTATGAAGAAAGGCAATGAATGCCCTTTAAATGTTCCGTTCCTAACCATATGCTATAATTCTAATTACAACTCGCCTTAAGTTTCATGATGCTGAGGTAAGTAAGAAATTATGACTCTCAAGGATTCGCAAGATCGATTTCATAAAAATTGCTTGAATATCCATTAGGCAATTTGAAAATCGTATGGACGTTTTCTTTCTCAAGATGAATGATGCGAGACATGTAATACCAAGGAAAAATACGGTACTGATTGAAGATGTATTTCGCTGCATACACTGCAAAAAAAAAGTTTATTTTACAGTATAATATTGGCACTCCAGCTGCTAGTATTATACCGTAAAATTAACAGTAAAATAAGCAGTAATACGCTACCGCGCATGCGCGGCAGCGTATTACTATATTTATAAAATTAATTAATTAAATTATATTGATTTATTCTATATTTATAAAATTAATGGAGAAGTGTATGCGCGGTAGCGTATTACTGCTTATTTTACTGTTAATTTTATGGTATAATACTAGCAGCTGGGGTGCCAGTATTATACTGTAAAATCAACACTTTTTTTTTTTTTTTTTTTTTTTTTGCAGTGTAGTTAAGGAAACGACACCCCATATAAATATCCAGGTTCCCAAGAAAAAAGTAAAACACGAGACTATAAAGAGGAGGATAAAACTCAAAAGCTTATACTTCGAAATATTTCAGCATACAGATCTGAAGTTATGAATTCAAATTTTCACCATTTGAAAAAATATCTGGAAGAGTGTTTTAAGAATAACTCTGATTGCTCTTTTCTTATTCAAAATGAACAACTAATTATTCTAAAATTATGTTCAGTGGATATTCCTAGTATTAACATATCTCTTAATGTAGTCCTGATTTGACACAAATTTATTGCTTTAATGAAAAAATTGATATACAGATGCTTGGTTTGAATTTTAAAAAAAGCTGGAAAATAAACATATCAGGTTGTCACGCTTGTTAAAATTGTGAGTAATACATAGTAAATACTACTGATAAAAATAAGCCCCACCAGTGGCTGAGAGGTTCTGCTCTCAAAACTGGTAGACGGGAGGTACTGGGTTCAAAGCCCTGTCGCGCAAGTCGACCTAACCGTTCGGAGTTTTCCCTGGTTTTCTTCGAACCTCGTCGTAAATACGGGTTAGGATCCCTTAGAAAGACCCCCACGGAGGCACTCCCTCCAGGACCTATATCCCTCGTGTTGATAATCGGCCATCATAAAATCAGCCAACCAACCTGATGAAAATAAATTCTTAAAAGCAGTTAATTGATAAAAGAATGCTACCAAGATTTAGATGAAGAAAAATCTCCTATGTTAGATATTTAACTGAGCAACTGCAACTTTATAACCCACCTTAAAATTTATATAGATTTCTCCTTTCTAACTCAATTGATTTTTTAAAAATGTATAATTCCGCAACTTGTTATAAGCCTATAAAAGAAAACAAAATATTTTATTTTACCTCCATCACAGTAATTAGAGAAAATTGGCTTCAAAATTGAATGTTTGTAAATCATCATATAATGTAAAAAGTAATTATTTAGAGAAAATATTAAGTGTTCTCACACCAAATCAATTAAATGTTATTCTACTTTTAGACGAAATGTGTATTCAAATATATTTTACCCCCACACAAGTATCTCTTCCCCTAGAATTATCTGTTAAAGGAGGAAATTTAACTGGCTTATTTATAACAAATTCTAGCAAATTAGCAATAACATCAGATATTTTCAATAACATCATGATTTGGCTCCTATAAAGGTGTCATAACTACTGTCTCAATACATGAAAATTCTGGAAAATTCCTGCATGAAATTACACAAAAAAATTGAATGAGCTGCCTGAATTCGATGTTACTACATTAAGTATTATTGAAGATAATAACCAAGGAAAAAATTCTATTTTTACATATTTTGAACTACATCCTTTTGGTTACCAATCTGTTCTCAAATGACTGGTGCATCAATCTTTCTTTATGATTCTGTTCATATTTTTAAAAACATACGTAACAATTGGATTAATAAAAATAATAGTCTACTATCCCGCCTTTGAAAATGAGAACAATAGCTGATTTTTAATCATTTAAAAGATATGTATGTTACGGTCAATATGATTAATCCGGTCATTATTAATAACCGGTTATTATTAATAATGACCGGACATAATGACCGATTATTATTATTAATAACCGCGGCCATTATTAATAATAACCGGTTATTATTAATAATGACCGTAACATGTACTCTAAAAAAAGTCATTGTAAAAATATGGGTATAAATTGAACCAAACATCATTATACCCTTTTAATGTAGAGCGACGAAAGGTCAGTTTGGTGTAAAAAATCTTTTATTATTATGAAAACATTAATGACTTTAAAAAAATTGGAGGGGAAAGATTAAAGGGACTTGGGACTTTTTATCTATTATTTTAAAACTAGCGGCCCTCCCTCGCTTTGCTTCGGGTTAACCTTGAAAACCTTCATGAAATCCTTCATCTCTTTGTGTTTTCTGTAGACCTTTTTAATGTGTACAATAATTAGTACATTATTTTGATAAATCTTGTAGGGTTCAGCCTGCGTTTGCAATGTATAAGCGGAAAAAATGAAATTATTTACGACATCACATTAAAAACCTCAAAAATAACAGTATTTCTCCACTATTTAATGGATATACATATAAACCTTCCTCTTGAATCACTCTATCTATTAAAAAAAACCGCATCAAAATCCGTTGCGTAGTTTTAAAGATTTAAGCGTACATAGGGATATAGGGACAGAAAAAGCGACTTTGTTTTATACTATGTAGTGATGATTTATCTGAAATTACAAAGCAAAACATATGGTTATTATACATATAAACCTTCCTCTTGAATCACTATATCTATTAAAAAAAACCGCATCAAAATCCGTTGCGTAGTTTTAAAGATTTAAGCGTACATAGGGATATAGGGACAGAAAAAGCGACTTTGTTTTATACTATGTAGTGAAGTGATAGTGATGATTTATCTGAAATTACAAAGCAAAACATATGGTTATTATACATATAAACCTTCCTCTTGAATCACTCTATCTATTAAAAAAAACCTCATCAAAATCCGCTGCGTAGTTTTAAAGATTTAAGCGTACATAGGGATATAGGGACAGAAAAAGCGACTTTGTTTTATACTATGTAGTGATGATAGAACATGATAAAATCACTAAATAAAGATACTAGATGTAAAAATGGTGTTTTTAAAGCAATTATATGTGTGAAATAAGACCAATTAAAATTTTTTGAAACGTGCTGCAAATTAGTTAAATAATGGCCCATATTATCCAGAGAAATTTGTATAATACATTAAGTAACAGAAATTTTTATGCTTTTATATAAACTTGCAATAGACTGTATAGTTTAGCAAAGTTTCTCTAAAGGATTAAATCTTAGTTATGTATTATTTGGCAAATTTAAACAAATAAAAAAACAGATGCCCTGCAGCCATACTCAACCTGCGGCCCGCAGGCCGCATGTGACCCGGCGACCTTTCATTTGCGGCCCGAGTTAAATAATAATTTATTTTATATTTATAAAATTAATGGAGAAGTGTACAAACGGCTTTCAGGACCTTCATATTTGTGTCATATATTTTTATGGAAAGACAAAATGTGCCTGTTATTTATAAGTAGTCAAGCTTCGCCCATCTATCTTATAGTTTCACATGAGAATAAACTTTGGATGGATGATTTAAGCTGGGTTCTACGATATTCATTTTTAGTTTTATGCAGATTTCCGTTATATATATACTTAAACTTAATGCAACAGTTGGACAGACGAGCTAATCCCGGTTTTATGCTGTCCAAAAGAAATAATAAACATAATGATCCCTTTTGATAAAAAAAAATTTCCAAAGAAATATTCATCTTATTTTAAAATAGATTTATAAAATATACACAAATGTTATAATTTTCTCTGATAGTCAACTAAGTCTCTTTTCTGTATTAAAAAACTATTTTATCGTTTATTACTTTGTTTATATTAAAAATATCAAAGCTAATAGATTATAACAAAAAATATTTTTCTCGAAGTTCTAAAAAAGAAATTTCACCGTTTATTCTCTAGTCCCTGTTTCTTCGCGACAAACGTTCAGTCCTACTTATAATATTAATTTTGTTACATTGCTTTGCTACATTTCTATTTTAATTATCCATTTACATTATTATATAAGTTGCGGCCCGCCGAACGTCACAAACATATATTTGATGTCCTCGAGAAGTTGAGTATGAGGTTGAGTATGACTGCCCTAGAGCCTAGAGGAACGGTTTAGTCTTTACAGATAGTTATCTGCCAGTAATTATTATATCTCACTAGAGCAGTTGATTGAAAGCGAAAAAAAAATAAGAATTCGAAATTTGCTTTTTCATAATGAACAAAATTATTCCTTTAAAAGTTTAGACAATAAATACAATTCATTAATAAATTTAGACGCGTTTCATGACCTTGAAACAGATATATTTAAACCAATTAATAAAGCAATTTCTACCAATCATACATTTCATTGCAAATTATGCTGCTTTTTAAACTCGTAAGAGCCTCACTTGTAATTATTGTATAGAAATTCAAATTCGTAATGATGATGTGCATAGTAAATTTAAAAATTTTCAAAAAGACCAGTAATTTTAAATATACTGTTTTATATTTAAATGCATTTCTAGTGCGTCATAATATTTAAAAAATAATCTGGGTGATTTTTATAATGCTTTTCTCACTCAAGAAAATAAGCTGAATTTGTTATTAAAAATTAGTTACCCTTATGTTTAAGATGTAGTGAATGACGTAAATGATATTTATGTAAATATTGTACACATGACAGCTTTAGTTAAAAATGTAATGCAAGTTGTATATAAGATCCTACTAATCAATTACTCTATAATGATTACTAAGTATTTCAATAAAGAAAAAGAAGACAAGAAAAAATTTAAAAACTGACAAATAAATAAACGCGTTGTTTGTAACATTAAACATCCAAATATTTTAATAATACCTGAATATTTTTTTATGCCATGTGTTTTTCATACTTTAAATATCAAATTTATCCTTTCGTTTATTTTTTATTTGTGTAAATGCATTAAACAAATATATGTTATTATTTTCATAACTATGTGGCTCCTCATAAAATCTTAATCATGATAATAAACAATTGTAAACTTTTCCCTTTTATGAAAACCGTGTAATATATGGGAAATATTTTCGATAATACTTGATAAAATTGTTTGGTTGATAAAATTCTAAGTTTTCTGTCAAAAGAAATTTCTAGTATCAAATCGTACATTCGATGTATGCTATATTCAAAATTTCCCATGAGTTCTTTTGCAACGAAAATAAATGGAATCTGATGGTTCTGATGGCTGGAATTGTTACTGACATGACCTCAAGAAACAGCCACATGCTTCTTTCAGTAGACGAAAAGGCGGTAAGTTTATGATGGTTTAGAGATGGGGTGCGATTGGTTTTGATGGCCAAACTTGCCTGGCAATTCTCCGTGGAAAACAAAATTCTAAAAAATATCAAGAGACACTAGAGTAGAAACTACTTCCATTTGGTGACATCTTAGAGGGTCCTGAGTGGAAATTTGAGGACGACGAGGCTTCAATCCACAACTCACATAGTACCAAACAGCGGCTTTTAGTCCGAAGTGGTAATGTTTTAGACTGACCAGATTTAAGCCCGGATATAAACATTTGGGGTATCTTAACCTGTGAAGTATAGGAGAAAGCAGAGTAATATGACTCTACCAAAGAACTAAAAGTGATCATTGAAAAAGCTCTTCCACCAATAATATTTCAAAAACTAATTGATTCAATGGAAACACAATTATTTGAAGTTATCCGAAACCAAGGAAATATTGCTAATAAAAAGCATCATGTAAACGTGTTAAATGATGCATTTTTTCCATTGTGACTAAACTTTTGAGACGCTGCTGTATAGTTAAACATTTTTATGATTTTAACCCATTTATTAATTTTTATATGATTTATTTGAATACTTTTATCGACTTTAATAAGTAAATAATATGTTTACGTTTAATTTCGTATTGTTATTTAATAAACGACATTTTCTTGCAGTACCTAAACTTTTGAGACAAACTGTAGTATTCAGAGATCTATGCTTCACATCGACAGATTATACTACTAGGATCGTTTATGAGAAGTTCAAAATATGGAAACTATTGATAACTTAAAAATAGTAAACAGTAAACAGTTGATTACTTCAAGGGGATTCCCAATTGCACAGCAACCCCACTCCCTGTATATGAGTAGTTGTGTAACACATCATACAGGAGCCATGAAAAAAATAATCTAACCGTAGCGCAATATATGTACTACAATAAAACTTTTAAAAAGATAGAGATAAAAAGGTGAGGAAAGGTCTTTGTCACAAGTGACAGAAGACGAAAGAGAAAAGGTTTATTTAAGCGACTGATAGAAACGATCGACTAATAAAATTATAAGGAAGACCAGGAAGGGGGGGGGGGGCTTCGCTAACAGTTGTTAGGAAGTCAGAAAAGGAATATGTATTTGAGTAAATAATTTAAAATTGAAGAGAATATAGTACCTTAAAATGATTTAAAAGAAGAATATAATAAGAATAAATGTTTAAACTGTTTAAAAATGCAAATATATCGCCGAAAAGTAAGGAATAAGCAAGGATGTTAACAGTAATCAATCCCTTCAAAATATTTCCATACAAATAACATAAGAAATATAAAAATAACATTTAAATTACAAAAAAAATAAGCGATGAGAATAATAAAGGAATATATACATATTACAAAACTTAAAATTCCGCACTTCATTAGATTTATTCCATAATTTTTCCCCTTCTAAATTTATTGTACAATCCCTAGTTCAATAAATTATTTCCTATCTTAGACAATATTCTGTTTGTTTCATTTATTTAAATTTCTTTCTATTTAAAATGCTTGTTTTAATATTTTATTTCACTTCAAAATATTCTATAAAACTCGTCCGTACTTATTTTCTTCAAAAACCTTTTTTATTTCTCAATTCTTAAAATGCCGTATTTATTCTATTTAAATTTATCGTTTTGAACTAAAAAAAAAAAAAAAAAAAATCTAACTTTGCGCTCTTTGTCTGAAATACCTAAGCACGTCAATTTTCTCTTGCCATAAAAACAGAGTTCCGGCCTGCTCAAAAGCTCTGATTCGCTGTTCTATACACCTGCATTGGCGTAGAGAAATTTGTGCACTTGGGTTATTTAACGTCGAACATGAGCTGCGGAGCGCGGATTTCTGTGATATTGTCTTTCCTAAAAAAATCTGTTGCTGTCTGGACAGAGTTATTCGAAATACGCTTCTTAACATCTTATTAAAATGTAATTTCTTGAAAGTTTTAAACGATGTCTAGTGGAGTGGAGAATGTTTTATCATTATGTTATTATGAAGAAATAATAAATTTTTTTCGATGATTTAACTTCGTTCGTTCTTGTGAAAACGTAAATGATTATCAGCCAGAACAAATCAAAATTGAAAATGCGACTGCGTGGACTTCGATTTGATACGGCGATCTTAGTATTTTCAGCGTGGTAGATTTATAAATATCGTAACAGATATTTTAAAAGACAGGGATATTCAGGGAATGTTTTTTTTTTAATAAAATAGACAAAAAAATAGCAAATAAGTATTAGCACAAATAGAACTACTCTTCTAAAATAGTAGTATATCTGGGCCTTTTGATAACTTAAAATGAGATAAGGAGTAAAATATAAGAATTTATGTTTAAAATAAATTTGTTGTTTGAATTGATTTTCTTCAGTGTTATCTACTGATCAAATTTACTAATTCGGAAATAGTTTTGAAAAAACATTTCCATAAAATAACTTACTTAGAGCTTCAATGCATTTCCTTTTTAAAAAAATAAGTATAATTAATACACCCCTAACAGAATTTTATAGCTTTATCATTCCAAATAATAGCGTTTCTATTTTGCTACAAAAATTATGGGAAAGATAATAAAACCCTTATGAAAGAAAATCTTTTTTTTTTTTTTATATAGCAAAATTATTTTTATAATGCTGCAGGAAAATGGGATCTTTTATTTTGCTTATTCATGAATTTTTTTTAGCTTTTCATTTATTTATAAAGAGATTTATCAGCAATTTCTTACAGAAAGAGATATCATTTTTCACTTTATTGAAAATACATTAAAATATGTTTATTTAACAATTTAAAGTTTAGATGATAGGAATGTTATTCATGCATAATGAGTATTTTAGATTGCATTATCTTCACACATTTTGGAATTTCAAAAAGAAGTTTCTAATTCTAAAAAAGTTTCGATAATTTTAAAAAGCCTAAAATCAGATAATGTTACAAAAGAAAATAAGAGCCCTATCTATATATTTTTTTTTCATTTTTTTAAAAATGTCTTTAAATTGTGAAATTTTAATAAATTTATTTCTTTAAACATTTTGATTTTAAACAGTAATACATCAAATACTTTAAGTATGAATGACATACATCATTTTATTACTCCAAGATAACGGTCTTCAACCTTTCACGATTGAGGGTCATATTTATAAATTCTTAAATCTCCGTGGGCCACCCATAGTTCAATTAAATAGTGCAGGCATAAATGTTTACACGGCTAAATTTCAAGACCAGGGGTAGGTTGTAGTTATAGGCGTTACAAAACTACAGAATTCAGATTTTCCTTCTTGATTCCTAGAAAAATAAACATTTACACTTTACAGGTACCTGCAGACTCACATTGATGCCTTCTTAGACTGGTGTGACTTTTGGCGCATTAAAATTAATTAAAACAATACTGCTTTTATGTATTTCTCTAGAAAACTAACATATCCCAATAGAATTACCATTCAAAATACCACTATATCTTGCACTAATGAAGAAAAGTACCTGGGGGTCACCCTTGACCAAAGATTTACTTTCAAGAAACATATCCTTAACATCAGGGGGAAAGTCGCTGGAGCTACGATTACACTAAAACCTCTTCTTAATAGTAAAACTTTGGCTATCCATAACAAGCTTCTCCTCTATAATTCCTGTATTTTACCAATTATCACCCACGCCTGTCCGGTCTGGGACTATATCTGCAAAACTTCCATGTACAACCTCAGTCAACTTCATAATAAAAATCTGCGTACTGTCAGAAATGCCTCGCGCTACCTCCGCAATAACACTATTCGTAGAGACCTCAAAACTACCACATTAAATAAAAGAATCAACCATCTTTCCAAAAAAATTTATGAAAAATTATATGACCTCCCTAATGAAATAATCTCAGAATTGCCGGATTACGACGCATTCGAACCACATCACCGCAAACGTCCAAAATATTCTTGCATTATTGACTGTGAGCATTAGTGCTCACCATTTCTGTAAATTACTCTCTCTTATTAATATTTTGTCATTTTTTCACATTAATACCTAATTTCTTAATTAAATTTTATTACTAAGCTATACCAAAAAAAAATGTATGGCCCTTTTAAGTGCCTTTTTTGTTTTAAGCTAAGCTTTACCTACCTTTTTCACCACCTGGCATTTATGTGCTGCTTTACGAACAAGTTCCGGACCCCATTTTTTTACTTTTTCACTGCAAAAAGTCGTTTATAACTGCAGCTATACCATTTCACTTCCTTAAATTTTTAGACTCTTTCATTAAAATCCTTCGCTTTACTTTTTTATTCTAAAATTGTTTTCATCTCATTTCTTAATTTTTCATCTATCTTTTACATTCATTTTCATATAGTTAATACTACATATTAACTTTTCCCAGTGGCTCAATTTTTACAAGACACCATACTCACTTATAGCCTGAGCATTAAGTTGATTGCAACTCGGAAGCTCCTTAACCGACATAAACTGTTCGGCAACTGTTCGGCAAAACTACCCGTTTATGACGCTTTTAAACCCAACACAGAAAGCACATTAAATGCACCTCCTCCTTATTAAGTTCCACACAAATTATTAATATATTCTCTTTATCATAATATTTAACAAAAAAACTATATAAAAATTGTTATTTCGTAAAAAAAATATCTTTTTTACCCTTATTTATTTACCCCGAGGCTTTCGCCACTTCCTCCCAATTACTTAGGTTGCTCTGAGCAAGTTCATTTGCTCATCATAAAATAAAATCTTGCCCCAACTCGCCCCATTTTTTTTTTTTACCGTTTTATAAAAAATGGTATTAGACGATGATGATATTTTGAAAACGAAAAATCTTCATTTTTATTTTAGAAACTTCAGTGACTGCAAAAGATGTTTCAAGAAAGTTGATATTTGACCTTATGCAAGATTGTCCTTGTAAGAAAATAGATGAAAAATTATGTTTCATGGAAAGTAAAGTTATAGAAATGACGAAATCCCCGGAACTAAGTGCTTTACTTAAATTTTCTTCTTTAATATTTATTACTCTTTAAACTTAACTTTGAAACAGATGTGTTACACTCACGCACCGATGTTTAGCGGCTTTTTGATTGGCGCTATTTCCCGTGCCAAACCAATAACCTAATACAATAGCCAAGTTACTATTAAAGGAAAAAAATCCCCAAAATTTGGCGACTTTTTTCCTTTTTATAACCAATTCAAGGAAAAAAAAGAAAAAGTACTTCACTGTGTAAGACATTAAAGCCTTAATTTTTTTTTAATTTTTATTACTAATGAAATTTAACTTTTACATTTTTTATTAGTCTTAATAATTTATATTAATTTTTATAAAATCTTAAGCTCTGCCATTGTTTATTAACGTCATTTCTTTAAAATCATTAAATTCTGCTATGTAGTTACATAACTACAATTAAACTTTTCCCAATGGCTCCATCTGGTGGTAAGATACTCTCCTAAAGACCAGGCGTAAAGCTGAAGACAGCTCGGAAGCCCATCAAGCTGCATACAACGTTCAACACTGTTCAGCAAGGATAACGTAAGGTTGGCATCTATAGATTTTTCCTTAATAATAAGGCACTTGGTAATCCTTTTGATGTCGCTGAAAGCTTTTCTTTCATAATATTCAACATAACACAGCGGGCCACTAAAATACAAGCGGAGCACGTGGTTAAGACACCTATACTTTAAAAGAGATAAAATTTGATACACGTTTCAATGTTTCAATTTAAATACCTGACAATGATTCAGCGTATACAACGAGACAAAAGCACAATTTATTGGAGGAGACGGAAAAACTGGACATCTCTCTGAATCTTTTTGGCTGATCATCAATGCAAATATTTTATATGGTTGATCGGTTACAAAAAAAAAAGGAAGAAAAGAAAAGAAAAGAAAAAAAAAGAAAGAAAGAAAACAAAAAAGAAATCGACATGCTTTTTTATCGGAAAATTATCGCAGAGAGATACAAAAAGTACTTCTCTGATAGGATTTATGTCTTTTTTTAAATCTGTGTGCATAAGATAAATTTAAGGGGTCGTCTCCATACTTAAACAGGATAAAACATTAAAAATTTTAATTCTAAGCCCAAATTTTGAAAACCAGCAAACAAATCTAGCCACTCAACTTAACCTAAATATTAATTTTTTTTACGAAGTTTCTACAAATAGTTCCAGAGATTTTTTTTTTTTTTTTTTTTTTTTTTACTCCCCTCAAAAGTGAAATCCGTTATTGTAAGATACAAATTCAATAAACTGATGTATTTATTCCAGTAAAACCTGTGAGTATTTTCTGTGAAAATCTTGAGAAATGCCAATTAGTGCTTTGCTCGGGAAAAAAAAAAAAAAAAAAAAAAAGGGCATATACGCTCGATCAGCAAAGGGCATACGCTCAAAAAGCAAAGGGCATATGCTCTAAAAGCAAAGGCCGCTAAGCAGCGGCTTCAAACTTTGGGGTCCTGGAACCATCGCACAGAGGAGTATTTCTAAAAAAAGCTGGACCAAAAGTCGGAAAATGAACTTCGTTAAAAACCGCAATACTTTATTTGTTTGTATAGCTTAGTAGTCAGTGCTTTACGTAGACACTATCTTAGGAATGTTCGGTAACACTCCGCGTCGCGTTATCTGTCTGAACACAGCTGTCGTGCATCGCAGATATATCTTTTCTCAGCGCTGTTGTGAGAAGCCCATTATTTAATTGCATTTATCGTTGTAAACAGTAAAGATCTGAAAAACCCCTTTGTGGACAAAAAAGTGGAAGGTATGTAGCTTAAATTACGGTATTTAGTTTTAGTTATAAAGGAATATAATTATGAATATAGCCATATTGTTTTATCTTTAAAAATAAGTTTAATGTTTACTAGTTATTTTAAATTATTAGTGATTTATAAATACGTTCCGCCCTTTCCCCGGCAAAACTTTTTGTTGGAATATAAAATTTATATATTCCTTGTTATATTCATAAAATAAAATCTTGCCCCAACTCGCCCCATTTTTTTTTTTTTTACCGTTTTATAAAAAATGTTACGATGATGATATTTTGAAAACGAAAAATCTTCATTTTTATTTTAGAAACTTCAGTGACTGCAAAAGATGTTTCAAGAAAGTTGATATTTGACCTTATGCAAGATTGTCCTTGTAAGAAAATAGATGAAAAATTATGTTTCATGGAAAGTAAAGTTATAGAAATGACGAAATCCCCGGTAGATAATCAGGAATCATTAAAACGTTCGTTAAGCCGCCTCAAATCGGATTTTAAAGAAAAAGGGGAAGTTGCCAATAGGACAAAAAGTTGCATTCTTAAGATAAATGAACATTGGCTTAACAGTTCCAAAAAATTAGCTGTAGAAGGTACTAGCTGTACAATAGCAAAACAATGTCGATAGCAAAACAAGGTACCAAGGCCGATACGCATTCGTTTTGTTCATGAAACGAACGATATTACTAATGAAGAAATTCGATATATTGAAAATCAAGTTAAAATCTTAAGAAAACTAATATACCTACTACTAATGGTAGTTTATATTACGTAAAACACACGCTGATACCTACTATGGTAGATGCGAAAGTTTGCAATGCAGCGACAAGTACTTCATCAAGAATGAGATGCTACATATGTGGAGAAACTTCAAAAAATTTTAATAAATTGGAGAAGAAGAATCCTGATGCCTTAAGATTTGGTTTATGAATTCTTCATGCACGGATTCGATTTTTTGAGTCAGTTTTGCATTTATCATATAAAATTACTTTAAAAAAGTGGCAAGCGAGAAACAATGAAGACAAAAAAGTTGTGCAGAAACAAAAAACGAATTCAAAATAGTTTCAAAGAAGAAATGGGTATTCTAGTAGATATTCCCAAGCCGGGTTTTGGGAACACGAATGATGGAAATACATCAAAAAGATTTTTTGTGGCCCCCAATTCTGTTTCCCAAATCACTGGAATAAATATTTACCTTATAAAAAGGTTCAAAATAATGTTAGAGGCACTGTCCAGTGGACATAGAATTGATGTTAAGAAATTTCAAAATTACACTGAAGAAACTGCAAAGCTTTATGTCGAATTATATGGGTGGCATCCCATGTCACCAACAGTACATAAAATTTTAGTACACGGGGCCACAGTAATTAAACATGCAATATTGCCTATCGGTCAGCTTTCGGAAGAGGCTGCTGAAGCTATAAACAAACATTTCCGCCAATATAGACAAAAGTTTTCCCGAAAGTTTTCTCGAGAGCAATATAATAAAAATGTTTTGAACAGACTTTTACTAAATTCTGATCCTTTTAAGAGTAGTTCAAGACCAAAGCCTAAGAAAAAAAGCAAGCCTTTTTTTAACGAAACAATAGAACTATTACTCCCAGAAACACCATATGGACAACATCCAAAAGAAGATGAAAGTGAAATAGATGAAGAGGAAGGTGAGGATGAAGATGAAACAGATGAACATGAATCTGATTAGAATAGTGAGTTATAGAAAGAACTTTTTATAAATATGTAAAAAAAAAACTGAATATTTCAATAAATATCATAAATGTTTATTCTAAATTGTTTTAAACAGATAGTATACTTTTTAAAAAGCAAAGATTTTTTGTAAATTCGTAAAAAAAATTATATGCTTTGTTAAAAAATTATATATAATGACTCTAAATAGCTTTTTACAACATTTCAAATTGATATAGCTCACAAAATAATTTTGTCCACATTTTTCATAAAATACTCCTATGTGCATCGGTCAGGTCTTGAAAAATATATCATCCAAATTATCTTCTAGAAAAATATAACTAACTTAACACGTTACAAATTTGAGTAAATAATGTAGGCAAATAACTTCGTGAAAAGTCAGTGTTTTATTAAATTTTACTTAGGGAATCGGCTTGAGACTAAAATGAACAACTTTCAAACCGGATAAACTCTTGTTCGTGCAAAATATTGTCACAAATCGTATCAGTTTTTAAACTGAATTTTCTTTTATAAATACAATCATTAATAAACATATTGTTATTTGCCTAGTAAAAGAAGATTTTGTTTTTGGAGTTATTTCATTTTCACATAAGAATTTCCTATTACTATAGCCTTGTGTACAAAGCCTGATCCAACGGGAGGATGAAGGGAGTCATGAACTCCCCCCACCCTCCTGAGCCAATACATTTCTGCACAATAATATCTTTTTTGCCTAGAAATATACAATAATATTGCAAAAAAATCATTATGTGCACACTACAGCGAAACAGATTTTCCTTTTATAAATGATGAAATATCAGGTTAAGCAATGGACAAATTTAAACTCAGTATTACTGTGAAATTATCGAATTTTTGTATTCATCATCAGAAAATCACGTACAATCCGACGTAATGAGTTTTCAAAACTTATTTTTCTAAATATTGAGTAATTTTAATATAGTTGTTATTTATTTTCAAAATGTTGTGTATGATATTTTTTATATATTTAGTCAAAACAAGGGTAAAAGAATTTTTCAACTGTTATTGATTGCGTCGTTCTAAGTATTTTTACCTCTGGCAGTGACTTTTTTTATCCAAAAAAGAAAATCTTTTCCAGCCTTTGCATTTAAAGCTGAAATTTTGAATGCAGAACCAATAATCATGTAGGTCAATATCATTTTAGAACATCCATTGAAAGATAAACTGTCTAATTTAGATAATACGTTATTTATAGCTTCATTAGAAAGAATCTTTTCTGGTCTGGTTGTTGTCCAGTTTAAACGACATAACAGGTTAGGGAAAGAAAAATCAGACAAGCTTACATTTATGTTCAAATTTTTCAATTAAAAAAAATTATTTTGTATTTAAAATTGTGTTGTATAAAACATAAAATTTTCTTATAGTTGATACTAAATCCTATAGTTTGTTTTTTTGATGAATCTAAAATGAAATTGTTTCTGTTTTCAATTAGTTGTTCATCAATTTTGTTATGTAAGTGAAAAAAGAAAGAAAAAGGCATTTAGAATAGTGTTTTATTAAGTTGTCAAGTTAGGTGCAATATGTTTTGGTTTCTAATTTATACTTAATCTGAAAATATCTATAATTAGCAGGAAGTTGACTATTTTGAAAATATCGGATATATATATAAAATATCAGATACATAATAAAATATCGGATATTTTTTTATATTTTTGAAAATATTATGATATTTACAAACCCTGCTATTAATATACAGTAAACTCTCATGCATCCGCTCTAACTGGAACTATAAGTCGTCCAGATTAAAAGAAATAACCTATAAAATGAAGCAAGATATAGTTAAAATAACATTTACAATAACCAAAAATGATTATTTTATTTACTTTTGGAATATTACACAAGTATTCAAGATTAATTTAAAAAAAAATTAAAAAACCCGACTGCGTAAAAAGCGAGCTAATTATATTACTTACCTTTTTATTATTATTATTTGCTTGTATTGATGACTTTTAAGTTGTGTTTAATTGTTAGTTCCTATCTATAAACACTGTTTTGATGAGGCCTATAGATGTCTATGGAGGTTAGAGTTACAGTTAAGCTAGAGATCCTACCTACACAACTTTCAGGTTGTGCAACAGTCAAACGAAGCTTCTGAGTGTAAAATAGTCTAGGAAACATCGTCTTCATTTTGAAAGACCTACCCAATAATATGCCACTCAATATGGTGCGTAAATTTTTTTTTTCGTCTCAACCGTCATTTTGTATTTTACGGCCGCCATTTTGAATTTATGAGAACTAAACCTAGCCTATAACCGTCGGATGGTTAAGACGAATCGATAGAGACCTCATTCATTAAAATACGTCCAGCCGTTGGTATGTTTCGAGAGTATAAAGAAATCCACATACCCAGATACGCATCACACACTTAACCCTTCTTGGCAGTCGGGTAAAAAGACAAATTAATCCACAGAAAAGAAATCAATACATAACTAATTTGATACTTACAAGGGGACCACTTTTGCTGAAGATCGCACCTAGCATTGACACCTGGTGCATTTTATATCCCACTTTGTATACATTTTAACTTTAAATAAACAACATTTAACTTTAAATAAATGAATTTTTTAATGTTAATTTCAAGCCAAAAGCAAGTGAAATTGTTAAATATGGCGCTACCAACTACTCACATGCAACATTCGGGCAAGGTTGCCGGGAAAAATTCTATGGTAACAAATAAAGCCAATTTCGGGCCACCAAAAATGCGATTATAATGTTGCAATTTTTTTAAATAAAATTCGTAGGTTCGTGGAGATTTTTTAAAACTGTTTTCAATATTTTGTTCTTATTACATATTAATTAATTTGTTTTTTAAAGTACTTTTTACAGAAAAAAAAACTTCTATGTTAATAGTACGATAAGTAGTCTTAGAAATTGCATTTTCAGAAAGTTATACCGCACATGCGCAGCAGCGTTTTACTGCTTATTTTACTGTTTATTACTGTTACTTTTAAGAAATAATACTAGCAGCTGAGGTGCCAGTATTATACTGTAAAATCTTTTTTTTTTTTTTTTTCAGTGTAGAACATTTTAGGGACACATTTGACTTCTCAGCAGTGCGAGTAAAGCAAGATTTAACATGATGTTTAATGCGTAATTTTTATTTATTAGGGAATATACAATAAAAAAAATTCTCGCTTAAAATAAATGCATTTTAGTTTATGTACAACACAAAAATACTTGCTATACACATACTTTTATTCAGTGCTTATTTTTTTTTTTTTTACTTAACTCTGCCTAAATGTCTATTCAATCGAACTATTGTGGGTTTTTTTTTTTCTAAAATGTCAGTGCGGACATCTTCTTCACATCATGCATGAATATTAAAAATATGTCATTTAATACTTATATTAGTAGCATTTTTAATTTTTCTCAAAAAGGAAAGAATTTAAAACATAATTGTTGAAATATTCAGAAAATCAAAGACGAAAAAGTAATATATTCCAGCCTATTTTCTGTAATATTACAGTTACGTTCATAATTTTAGATAGTTTTAAATAAACAGATTAGTTATATACAAACATGTGAAGTTTATGCTGTTTATATTTATTAGATTTTATTTAAAAAAACAGACCTAAAAATGAGAAAAATTCACTTTCAGATAAACGGAGAAAAATATTGGCACATACATGCATGTCAATGTTTGTGAAAAACATAAGGGGACCGTGAACCTTTATTTGAGCAAAAATCGAAATTGTTTTTTGTGTGTGTTATTATTCTTTAGTTTGTATTGAAGCATTTGCTAAAAACTGCATGCAGCTGCAATATTTTTTGCAAATTTACAAACGTCTGTATTTTGTACAGAAACACTTTTTCGGTGCTTTAGTAAACTTTATATCTGTTTTTCTCAAAACAGATTTTATACGTTTTTTAGATTTTTAAAATGCTCCATGGGTCTTAAATTTTGTTCAAAATTTATGAAATTAATAAGGAAGAATCCTGATACTGTTTACAAAGAAACTGTGTATGCATTTTACAATTAGACATCGTTAAGATAATTAAATTAGATTTATAACTTATTAAAATGCAAAATTTTGATGAAAATCGGAATGAAATCCAGAAAAAAAAAAAATCTCTCAAATTTTAACTATTCAAGGGATTAAATAACTAATACACTTATTTATTTGCAATATAGTTTTAAGTGATTCAAATGCCAAATCGAGGAAGTATCTTTAAAATTTAGACGCAGAGAGCATTTTAAAAGTTTGTTTATGAATTTTTAATTTTTTTTTAAATCTTCTATATATATATTTGTCTTACGTGGCGCGGAAATAGTTCTGAATTTCTAGCTTATTGTTGGCAACAACCATAGTTTCCAGAGCTCAGACCAATGAAAAGACTAGATGACTAGATTGTGTTAGATAGATCAGCTCGCCTCCAATATGGCGGTCAGTGTCAGAGCAGTGAAAATCAAGCTAGCAAATATTAAAAATAAAATGACATGTACGTAATCCAAAGCGTCTGAGATTATTCTTCATTTTAATTATGAGTAATATTGCTAATTTCAAATGAATTCTCAACTCTTATTTATAACTTATTTATGAATTTCACTCACATGAAAAATCGGAGAGAAGTAAAAATATCAACTGTCTAGGTTGCACCTGCTGCCATCTGTTGCAGAAATCTATAATCAATTAGAATAGTAAAATGTCGAACGAAATTTAAACAATAATTGATGATAAACTGTCTTCCTATTACGAAGTTTTTTTTTTTTTTTTTTTTTTTTTTTTTTTTAATGAATAAGCCGTGCTGTACAATATTATAGGTGCAATAAGTTTTAAACAAATTATGTTTCCAAGATCCTTTATTCATAGTATTTAAATGATTTATATGTTCATTAGTAGCTCCAACTAAATGCATTTTTAGTTGTGTTTTCAACGAAGTTCAATTACTTTTTTACATTAAAAAAATTGTCAATTTCATATGTTCAAATGATTTATGGTAGTACTTATTCCGGCTAGAATTACTGCAAAAATAAAAAAGGGCGAGCAAGCGAAGCGAGCTGGACCGCGTAGCGGTCTCAATGTGAATTGCTTCGCAATTCACGGGCGGTTGGCGAGCGTTAGCGAGTAGGGGGCTGAGCCCCCTAGTATGATTAGAAGGTTTATATTATGATTAGAAAAATTTTTAAGGTATTCTATATAATTATGGAGGAATGTATATATGCACAAAATTTCATATACCTATGATGAAAAAAAAATCAATTTTAACGTCCATCTTCCCTTAAACGCTCTGTTTTAAAAAATTATATGTTATGAAATCATACAAATTACATATTTTCGGAATTTTCTGTAATTTTTAAGCGAAAAGTTGAAAATTTGAAGCATTTTATATCTTTTGTGTCCGTAAGGTGTGTATTTTGAAAATGAAGTTCATTTCCATCACGTCATGTGACATACTCATCGGTTTGAAGAAACTAACTCATCTTCTGTTATCTGTTTTTAGAGATAATTCCTTGTGGTGCGCATGTTCATAATTATCCAAATATTTTTGATTCTGTTGTTGGCTTCGATATATTTTATCGCGAAATTCAAATATTCTTTGGACTGTATCTTCAAACTGTATTTTGGCATTAAAAACAAGTTGGAAATTATACGTCAAACGTGACAAATGAGGTGCGTTCGTACTATACCTAGTTATACCAATATTCAGATCTGGCTGGTTTTTAATTCTGTGAAAGGAATTATATCGTCTGCAGATTAATTTGTGTAATAAAATAAGTATCTCGATCACTTGATGATTAAACCTCGGAAGCTCCTATAACAAGAAAGCACCGATTTCTTTTTAAAAAATTCAAATTTCTTAATAAATATTTTTATTAATATCTTCTAAAGTTTTGATTCGATTTTCATAAAATTTTAAACGTCCCGACAAAATTCTGCAAATATTATATATATTAAATTTCAAATTATTTCGTTGAGTAATTTTTGCGCTGTTATATGCGGACAGACGGACGGACGGACCAGACGACGACTATAGGTGCTACGTATTTATATAATTACGAACGCACCTAAATTAATTCGAAAGTCGATAAATAATAAGTCGAATTTAATTAGATCCGGATTATTGATAATTTAATAACTTGCACTTTTGAGCTACTTAAATTATCTGCAGTCTCTCTATGAAAGCATTGTTATGGATTACATTGTACGTGGTTCTTTATTTTGTGCACAAAAAATTAATTCTAACATTCAAAAACATTAAACAAATAATAAAATACTTCTACGTTTAAAATTATAAATGAAAAGAATGGAATTTTTTTGTGTGTGTGAATAAAATAGGTTTATATATAGAAAAAAACCCTTAAATTTCTGATATTTTGCATGCAAATCCGAATTATTTGCATGAATTTATGTTATTTCTGACATTGTTCAGTTGCGAAATGCTGAGTTTTCTTCTAAATCAAACAAATGCTTATTCAGTGTCTAAAAAGTTTGAAATATTCCATTTGTCTGATGAGGGAATTATTTTAATTTAAATATTCCAGACAAAGATTTTTTTTTTATTTATGTGATGCGAAAAATAACTTTAAAAAGTAAAGCTTCTTTTAATGAAAAGAATTTCCTTTAAAAATTCCAAATGCTATTTACTTTATTACAAAGTCTGGAGGTTTTCTAAAATCTCCCCACCTCATCACGTTTCTTTCGTAATCTAGAACATTCTATATTTTATCACGTTGTATATTATTAACAGCACGTTAAACAACTTCCTACCTATACAGGAATAAAAGTTATGTATATTTGAATCCATTCGCGTTTTTTTTTTCTTTGTTTCAAATTTTCTATTCATGATTCTTACGGCACGAGCGTTTCTTCAAGGAATACGTCAGGCATTAAAATTTGAGAAACCCTGCTATAGAGTAAAACCTTTATGATGGATACTTCCAAACAACGGATACCTCTATTTAGTGAACGCTTTTTTAGCCCCCCCCCCACCCCCAATACATTTGTCTTCTTTTACTTCCGAATGGCGAATAAATTGCACGGTACCGAGGTGTCCTCTATTTAGAGGTTTTAATGTAATAAGTATCAGATCTAATAGTACTGTCCCATAATTTCTCTGGGGTAAGTGGGTGTTTTGCAGTATCGCCCGGTTCATCTGGACTAACCAGGGCTGTGGTAATTTGGGTAATATCCATTGGTAAGGAATTCGCATCTTATACTCTCCGAAAGAAATATATTATATGGATTACTCTGTCAGTTGATTCATGTTACGAAGGTGAACAGTTACGAAGGTAAATAAAAAGAAGTAAAGCTTTAAACAACATAAAAATACTCTTTATACAGATAACGTCACATTTTATCATTTGTATGCTGTTTATTGTGAAGTGACGTACAATGGCTCACATTTATATTGAGACGCTTGTTTTTTTTTTTTTTTTTTTTTTTTTTAACTTCTTTATAGAAAATATCTGTTAAATGTTAGAAGAACAACTTTAGATTTCTTTCAAATGTATTTTAAAGGATTTCCCAGAATTATTAATTAGTTAAGAAATACATTTGAAACATTTTTAAATAAAATTATTTAGTTGGATATACTGAAGAAATGAACTCGTATAATAATTAGAACACTTTGGAAATATGTTTTATTTGTTTCTTTAAATAATATAAATTACAGAATAGTTAGTACTTTATTTGGTATCTTTGAATTAAATTACACTTTTTACAAATTTTGGCGTTGATGCAACCAGTTTATTTATTTATTTATTGTATAAAATAATTCTATTTCATTTTATTCCTTTGGCAATATTTCTTTCAATTATAATTTTCAAAGAAGTATCATGAGATCATTATCCCTGTAAAATTTAAAGGAACTTTTAATTCCAGATTTCTGCATATACTTTTTTTTAATTTTGGTTTAGATTTTTTTTCTACTGCTCCATAATATTTTCTAAAAAACCTAAGATTCCCATTCGACTCAGAAAAGCCTTCTAAACCATCCCACTTTTACCTCTATGTTTGACAATAAGTTCTAAGTGCTTCGTATTCAGCTCTCTGTTGGGTTTCCATCAAAGAACATTTTCTTTTTCAAACCTTAATATATTAAATTTTGATTTGTCAAACAATGTCACATTATTTAAATAAAATAAGTTTCCTTTGCCATTGATTTAGCAAACGTCAGACGCAATTTCTTAATTCTTGTATTTAGTAATGTTTTTCTAATTTTTGTCTGTTTATTGTTCCCATACCATTAAGTCGCTAACTTTGTTGAGGGTCACCATAAAAAGAATAAAATAAACATAATAGCGCCGTTTCGTATTATATAAAATTTATCCTTCATCATATGTAAAGCCACACGTAGTTAGAATGCAAGCGCTAAAGGCATTGTATAAAGGAAAAAAATGGACAAGATGGGAAGGGAAAGGAAGATTATGTTGTAAGAAAAGGGGGTAGAAGGAAAAGCAAACGTATGATGGGATATTACTTTTAAATGCTTAAAGACGTCAATGCTAAATGCTAATGTCAATGTCAATGTCAAATGCTAAAAGACCTTGTAATATACTATTACAAGGTGTTATAATTTATTATATTGTATGATGGGATTTCAAGATGTAATCCTTCATGCAGTTGCTCTGTCTTTACTCTTTCGAATTGCTTTGATGAAAGTCGCTAAATCTTCCGGGAAGCCGCGAAAAACACAAAAGAGAAGAAAATCTAGCCAAAAAAATTGAAAATTGGGCACTCCGATACATTTTGTTCACACATAAATAATTTTGTAAACCTATATGTGTGACATTTTACACACACACACACAAGCACACTTCATTTTACATATAAAGATAACAGTAATTATAATAACATGATTACTAGTCTGAAAAGCAAAAAAATATATATATATTGAAGTATAATTACAGTATTAATAATACCCTTTATAGTTATAGGTCTTAATTTTGGAATTTTTAGTGGCATCGTATGACGTCATCGTCACAACTCAATTTGACATACACTGCAAAAAATAATTGTTGATTTTACAGTATAAAACTGGCATCCCAGCTGCCAGTATTATACCGTAAAATTAACAGTATTAAACAGTAAAATAAGCATTAATACGCTGCCGCGCAAGCAGTAATACGCTACCGCGCATGCGGTGTAATTTTAAATGACGCACTTATATCTCTTGAGCTACGTCATATCAGTTAAAAATGAAAAAAATATTTCATAGTTCGTTCTGGTCGAATAGGATATCTCAAAATTATCTAAAGTATATTTTATAAAGCATTCCTATTTTAAACACACTTTAACAGCCTCTTTACTAATACACTCTTGAATTAATTCAAAAAACTCCTTTAAATTTCCTCTGCATTTTCAAGAGGCGTGTTGTTTGTCGTACTTTCAAAGCATTAAATGATTAACAATGATATTAAAATATTTTTAAAGATCATTTCAAAAACTGAAAATTCTCAGACGTATATCACGATGGTTATAAAAGACACGTAATTTATAGAAGTGCTTTGCTGAAGTATTCCCAAGGGTCTTAAGTGCTTTTATAACGATAGGAAATTCAAGCGCAAGTTCCATTACAGGAATAAATATGATGCATTTATATCATCATTTTTATAGACCATTTAATCCATTTGTATATAGTTTCAGTACAAAATTTCGTCTGAAGCAGAAAATCTTTTCCGTTAAACATAAAATATTACTATCGCGCTGTAATAGTTTCTGTACTGATTTCGAAATGTCAACTTAAGAATTTGTAAAACAATTTTAATATCCATACATACTGCATGTCAGAAACAGGAATTTATTTTGAAAGAATGCCTTTAAAGTAATTATTCGAGAATTATATATATCCAAAACTTTATATTGTTAAAATATGGAACAAATTTCATGGTAAATAATGTTTTTTTTTTTTTTTTTATAATTCAATTTTAATGCTCCTTGCAAAAGAAAGATTAAGGATACAGTTCTACATTATGTATATTTTCTGTTTGCTTTCTTCTTAATAGGTTTGAAAAAAAATCACTGAAAACATTTAAAGCATATAACTACTATGTATTGGATGAACATTCCAAACAATGATAAACAGGACTTCGTATCATAATGTTCTTCTTTCTTTTTTCTTTCTGGCTTTCTTTTGTTCCAATATCGTTCCACGTGTTTATATGGAGGATACACAAGGATATTTGATAATGATTTTCAAAATATAATGTCGGTAATTAGCCGAGATATTTATTAAGTTACTTGAAAAAAAAACTCTTTTATGTATCGTGTAGGGTATTCTTCGAAAGATCTCGTAACATCGAATTCAAAAATGTATTTGTTTTAATTTTAGATATTATATTTTCAGAGATATCGTCGAAAGTACACTGGAAAGATATATCCCCCCCCCCTCCTATTTCTGAATCTATTGAAACTAAAATTATTAAAAAATTATGGGTAGTATGAGTTTATTAATTAATAAATTTAATGTATGTAACCCTTTGAACACGAGTTATACTGGCACTTGACCGATTTATTATGTTTATTTAATGGTTATATATATATATATATATATATATATATATATATATATATATATTGCAAACAAATAAAATAAATAAAACAGATGACAAAAAAATTCAAATTTTAAAAAATGAGATAAATTCATCAAGCATTCTGTGTTTGATTTCTCTTGTATATATATATTTATTAATGTACCTTTTATTTCGAGAAGAAAAAAGATTTGGATTTGCGTAGGTTTTTTACGTAAATAAATTTTGAATGGGCTTTGTAAAGGATATGATGATTCAAAGCATGCTCAATTACTTTTTTGTATTTAGATTTCTATAGAGATAATATTTATGTATTATTAGACAGAAAATAATCTTTGCATTAGAAAATAGATTTACATTTCTTTAAAAATACTTAATTGTATCATTTAAAATGAATGTTTTTGATATATTAATTTTAACTAAGATTAAAGTATCGATATTTTTTTCGGTTTTATAGATAAAGATTTGATTAAAGTAAAAATAAGATGCTGATAGCTTACATTAATTTCAAATACTAGATGACAATAAAAGAGCGTTCAGTTATAAGATATAGATTTTCTTAATCTACACTTTTGATAGATATTTTTTTTTTATTAAAAAAAAAATCTTATAAGTCTTGTTTATTAAAAATTTCCACATATATTTTTTTAAGTAAGTAGTGTTCCAAAACATTATTTAAATCTTTCTTTAAATATTTAAAACTTTCTTTAATTATTTAAAGCTTTCTTTAATTATTAACTTCTGGCGTATTTGGAATCCCGTTTATCTTTTAAAATTAAGTACAAGATATTTTCGATACCATATGTTTTAAATGAAAGTGTAATTATTGATTAAAGTGATAAAAAAATAAGACAAACGGTTTAAAAATACCTTTTAATATACATTACATGTTTCCTTCATTCAAACGGCGACATCTTCAGATCAAAATGATAAATAAAATATTCTCGCAAAGTTTTTGAAAACTATAAACATAAATCACGAGATCACATGTCCAATGTAAGCAGGTGCTTAAATTGGTCAAATAGTGGATTGATTAGTTATTGGTTTTCCATATACAGTACGTTCTATGCCATGGTGGGTTTTGATTAACAGCACATCCAAATAAGGGAGTGTATTATTTTGTTCAGCTGGATGTGCTGTTAATCAAAACCCCCATGGTATAGATCGTACTGTATATAGAAAACCAATAACTAATCAATCCACTATTCCAAATAATGCTCATGCACCTTTTTCATATAAAGTTTCTGTCTTTCGACATTTTATTAGAAGAGCCTTTACTTCACCATAAGGCAGATGGAACAGTACAATACTATATAGAAATGACAAACAAAAAATTTTAAACGAGGTCAGATATCAAATATGACCGAAGAACTACTGCCTTAGCTAGAATACATAGAATAGAGCCGTTGCAGATTGATTTCAATAACAGTAAAATAATTTTTCCATCAAGAGTTTATTTCCCATCCATTATCCGTGAATCAATAGAAATATATTTTCGAAAACGATAACATTTCCAACGTATCAGCTTCTTTTGAATTACCTAAAATTTGGCGCGCGATACTTTACAGATTGAAAAAGCAATAAAAATAAAAATAAAATAATAATTTTCACGTGTTCCAGTTTGATTAATTTAAGCACCTGCTTACATTGGACATGTGATCTCGTGATTTATGTTTATCATTTTCAAAAACTTTGGGAGAATATTTTATTTATCATTTTGATCTGAAGATGTCGCTGTTTGAGAGAAGGAAACATATGTAATCCATATTAAAAGGTATTTTTAAACCTTTTGTGTTATTTTTTTATCACTTTAAGCAATAATCACACTTTAATTTAAATTTAACAAGTGATTATATTATATTATTTGTACCATATATGTTTTGCCAATTAAAAAAAAATGTTTCTCTTATATATATAAAAAAAATTCCTTTGCAAAAAATAAAATTAAAATCTTAGAAATATATTTCTATTCCAATACAAATATATGATAGAGAAAAATTAAATTCACTTATCTCGAAAATATTCCCTATTATTTGTTTTTTATCAACATACAACATACTGTTGTGTTTTAAATAATGCAAAATATATTCTTGTTTTACCAAAGTATAATTAATTGGTATAATGATATATTTTTTCTGACATTTAAGATTTTTACCTGAATTAAATTTTAATTTAATATGAGGAGTGAAAATCTGCAGATAATATACAGGGCAGTACAAAATTATTCGAATGTATTTCCGTCTATTTGTGGAAATTGCTAAAGGTGAATTTCCGACTGTGTTACACGTTTTGTAACTCAGGTAAATTTTGCACACAATGTAGTGTATATACAGATCTATAGAACATATTTATGGGCTGCACTAACAAAAAAAAAAATGGAGTACTTTTCTGGCTATAGGCGGTAACCTGAAATCTGGTTTCATCTTTTTAAATGATGAAGTTCCGTTGAAATATTTTGGAAGTGTTGGAAAGTGTTTCATAATCTATGCTTGACGCATGATTTCTCTTTCTTGTATTTATTTAAAGATAAGAATAATGTTATACTTGGGCTGTATTAAAGAAAAAATACAGAAGTGTTAGAAATCTATTTTTTTTTTTTCTAATTGAAATTTTCTCAAAATTTTTTGAGAGAAAATATGACATATTATTTAATTAGAAGGGAAATAAATTTTTCTCAATTCATCCCATACTGTTTTCTAATTATATAGTTTCTTATCTATCACGTGTCTATATCATCCAAATCAAAAGAATGTAAACGAAGACAAATAAGTATTATCATTTTAAAACCTTGTTATCACTTCAATTGATAAAATGATACTACAGTTAAATGCATTTTAAACCTCTGTTTCGACAATTATCTTTTGACAGATACATATCTAAAACGAATTCTCCGTTAAAATGACTTAAAGTATCGATATTCAAAACTCATTTATTCTATGTGTTTATAAATTTTATTCAATTTGGTTTTCAGTTTTTTATAATCGTATTTATTTGAAGGAATGTAATCGAATATTTCTGCGGGCGAAATTAAAATTACATTGATCTGAAATAAAATCGCATTCAATATAATTTAAAGGAAATTAGTTTTCAAAATAGAAGTGCAAGTGTAAATACGGAGATTAAAATCATAGTGGTATAAGTAAAAAAAAAAAAAAAAAAAAAAAAAAAAATAAGTGACTTTCAACAAAGGATGTTTGAAAATTTGTATGTATGTTTGTTTGTTTTTACATTCTTTTATTTAACTTAACTCGGTTTTTGTATGTGAAGATGGAATTTTATAATAGATTTTTCTTCCTGATATTCTAGAATTATACAGATGTATTTCCGATGACAATTTTAATATTTTTAGAACTTAATTATAAATTAATAAATTAAGTTTAAAGCATTTTTCCGTTATCTTGTTGCCGGTGATATATCGCCAAATAATCTTTATTGTTAGAACTGTTGCTAAGTTACAAAAACAATGGAGTTAATGATGTGCCGAACCACTCTCTCCAAAGTAAGCCAACTGGCTGTGAAACTCCAACAACGAAATATTTTAAGCACTAAACACTAAAAAGTAGAAAATACATTTAAAAATAAGGTAAAGCCTGGAGAGTCTGTGCACAATTCAAAAGAATAACAATAAAAAATCTAAATATTATTTTTTTGCTAAACTATCCATGAGTAATTTTTACTTCATTTGTTTTTTATGCATTTCCATTGCTATTTTGTTGTTATGTTGCAATTTAATAGAACAGTTGTAATAAAACCAAGAAAGTTATTTTGCGCAATCTGCCCTTACAGGGTTGGTGTGATTGCGCACATGGGTAGGAGAGATTGTTACTAATAATAACTACAATTAAATTGTTAACAATAATAATTACACTTAAATGACATTATTGTAAGGTTTTTGTGAACAACTATTACTGTATTAGGAGTGAATATTTCAACTTAATGATTAAAGAATCAGAAAAAGGAAATAATTTTAAAAACGATTAAAAAATTTTAATTAAAGGGAAAAAACATTAAAAAATTAGAAAAAGCAAGTCCAGATAAGATTACAAAATAACATTAAGTTACTTGATAACACGTTTGACTTAAAATTAGTCCATTTTAATTTTTCACTTTTTATGCAAGTTTACCAATAAGCTGCGTAATCTCTCCTAGCATGGAAACTATTTGAAACAATGCGCCATCTCTCCTAAGTAACTGATGCATAAACTCTCCAATTTCGGTAGAAGCGATTGCGCGGCCTTTTATATAAACATGGCCGCTACTAAAACGAACCGTTGATGTTCACATTGTTAGTCTAGATTAGTAGCTTATGAGAAATCGTTTTAGTTTAAAATATTTTGTACTACTGACATTGTACAGAAATTCTGATGAATAACTATGAAAATTCAAGCACTTACTTTGGGAAAACAAAACAAAATAGCAATGCTTTATCTTAGACGCTCTAAACAATAAACGTGCACTTTCAAGTAGACACTTCACTACTGTTGTTGTACAACTACCTGGAGTCGCTGATCGCTCACTCTACTCCTTCCCACCGAACCTCTGTGTGCGCAATCTCTCCGACCGCGCTATCTCTCCTGGCTTTACCTTATATAAATAAAAAATTTAGAGTGTAATATTTTTTTCAAATACTGTTTCATCATTTAACAGTTTAATATTAATTAAATTATGATTATTTGTTGAGAAAGCAATTTAGAATTCCGAATAGATAGTTTAAATACTGTTTTTTTTTTCTTTCTGGCTGCCATATCTTAAAAAAGAAACAGAGCAAGAATTATACATTTTTAAATAAATATACTAGTTCGCGCTTTCTATCAATTGTAAATCAGAGAGGTGAGTTTTCAATAATCGGGGCCCATGCGAGATTAAGAGAATTTTTTTGGAACTACATGAATTGCAGTCATTAAATGAGACGTGATTTTTAAGATAAACATAAAATATACTTATATATATATATTATGCATAACTTCTCAACGGGTGCTCCGATTTTCATATCGTTAAAGGACTTATTTTCGTGGATATGATCATCTACCATGCATCGAAATGCACTATTGGCACACTGCAAAAAATAACTGTTGATTTTACAGTATAAAACTGGCACCCCAGCTGCCAGTATTATACCGTAAAATTAACAGTATTAAACAGTAAAAAAAGCAGTAATACGCTGCCGCGCAAGCAGTAATACTGCTTTTTTTACTGTTTAATACTGTTAATTTTACGGTATAATACTGGCAGCTGGGGTGCCAGTTTTATACTGTAAAATCAACAGTTATTTTTTGCAGTGCAACGATGGGGATTTTTAAATGAATGTAGATAACAATAAAAAGATTTGCCACAAAACACTCTGGTGTGCCAAACCACATTCCGTAAATTGCGCCAATTGGCATGAAATAAGTAAATATCGGTACAATAAGGTAAGAAACAATCCCTTAAAGTCATTTTAATTTTGATTACTTATTGAGTTTCCAAAAACAAAACAATTTACCGGAAATGTTATAATGTACTCCAAATGCTATAGAAAAATTTTCTGCGCTATCTACAGGCTCTCTTTCCAAACTGTGACTTAAACTGTTCTTTCTATTAATAGTTTGACATGTCTAGATAACCTGTATGAATTTAGCGTCAACTTTTTTAATTACTTACACCAGTATGACATGAAAACCAAGCTCAAATATGAAAAATATTCATTTCTTTTATTTTTAATGTTTATTTTTGCTTCGTTTCAAAAAATAATTTCTAAAGCCGTCAAAAAATGATAATTTATAAAGAATAGAAAAAAAAGAGAAAGAATTTTATCGGAACATTTTTCCGTTTGAATGACTTTTTTTAAAAGATCTTTGAATATATCTTTTATTTGCGGAAAGAGGAGGGTGTGGGATTTCAGATTTACATAGGTTTTGGCATTAATAAATCTGTTGGTTGTGATTTAAAAAAGATATGACAATTCAAAGCCTGCATAATTATTTTTGGAAAAGAAAATGCGAAAAATATTCTACATATTCTAAAAAGATATTTTTTTTATGTATTTTTAGACAGAAAAATTCTTTTATCAATAAGAAAATATATTTGCATTTTTTTATACTTAATTGCCTTATTTAAAATCAATCTTTTATGTATGTTAAATCTAGCTATGATTAAAGTATGTTTCTTTTTATTTAAAACGATTTCTTTAACATACAACTAAGATTTTGATAGATTACGTTAAATTCAAAATCTGACTGACAATGAGAAAACCTTAAGATATTAATGACAGCTTCTTAATGTAAGCTTTGATAGATATTAAAAGACAGCTTTCAATTTAAGCCTGCTCTTTAAAATATATTTTTTAAAAAAATTAAGTTTTATTTCAAAATATAATCAATTAAAGCATTATTTAATTATTATTTACTATTTTCTTCTTGTTAACAAAATTAATTTTTAGATTTAATTTTTAAAAAAATTCCTGCAAAAGAAAAATATTTTTATGAAAAATTTATTTTCTGTTACACGTTTTTATGCGTACGTTATCTAAAAATGAATTTTTTCACTTTCTCAAGGTCCAAAATGTTGTTGCACTTAAAATGATACTAAATAAAGTTTTTTTTATACCAAATTATAATTAGCGACATTTTTTAGAGATAAGTTTTCTATATCTGCCTTTGTACTTTAATGATAAGGATAATATTTTATTCAAGTCGTGACAAAAAATGTAAGATTGAAGAAACTATTTTTCCAATTGAAATTCATTCAAAAAATAAAGATTTGAGAGAAAATGTGACAAAATATACCAAATCAGAAATGAAAATATATTTATCATTTATAAATATTATAGAAAAGGTGTCCCAATTTGTACACAGCTTTCTGCGGATTCCGACAGAGATAATCGAGATGACCCTTTTGATATCCAACATGGGTGAGGAGGTGTCTTTAAATGTAGAATCATCTAGTAAAAGAAAAGAGTTTGTCTATGTGTTTGTGTGTGTATGATGGCTAGGAAAACCTACCGCACGTAGAGGTGTGTAAATTTGAATGAGGATACTCCGAAAAGCAACACCTAATGCACTTGAGTCTCGAATTTTTAATTGTTTGATAATTAGGCGAGATATAAAATTAACAAGAACGAAAAATCATGCGTCAAGCATAGATTATATAGCACTTTCCAACGCTTCCAAAATAATTTTACAAATCATACCGTTTAATAAGCTAAAAGCTAACATCTAAGTAAACAATTTAGAAAACGCATAACATATTTAAAAACATAATTTCAGGAATTTCCAACATATACAATATTCGGAAAAATATCCGAATACTTTTATTCAGCCCTGTATAGGATCTATAGATTTGCATATATACTACATAGGATGATAATTTTAGTTCAGTTAGGAAACGCGTAGCACAGTTTAAAATTCTCCGTCTGGAGTTTGTCAATAAACAGAAATGTATTCGCGAACTTTTGTGCTGCCCTGTATAGGATCTACAGAATTTATACACACCACGCAATAGACAAAAAGCAAGTTAAAATTAAAATCACGTTCAATAACTTAAAACGCACTTCCAGGAATTATTGTTAACAGACAGTAGAGAATTCTTTTGCGTGTCCCTGTAAATGAACGATGACTGCTATACACACAATATTCCGTAGTAAGTCTCTTGTAATGCACCTTAGTGATCTATATAAATTTCAATGCGTTTAAAATAGTGAAACATTATTTAAATAAACCGCAGACGATTTTTCTCCATAGACGTAATGTAACGGAATTATTTTTACTGTCCCTGTAAAGTAACTATACGTGCTATGCACACCCTGTTCCATATTAAGCTTCTTCTAATGCACCTTAGTAATATATATAAATTACAATGCGTTTAAAATAGTGAAACATTATTTAAATAAACCGCAAATGATTTTTCCCCATAGACCGCAATGTAACGGAATTCTTTTGAGTGTCCCTGTAAAAAAACTATAAGTGCTACACACTTCCGTTGAAATAGGGAACATGCTATAGATAACGACAATAACATATAAAAATTGCAGAGCAATCCGAGCATATTTACGGGAGTTAGAGCACGGACAGACGGCAGACGGCAGACGGCAGACGGCCAGACGGCCAGACGGCCAGACGGCCAGACGGCCAGACAAACCGAAGTCATAAGCACTTTTCAACTAGGTTGGAAAGTGCTAAAAACCAGAACGAACACTCATCAAAAAGACATTCCTTTTCTCAGAATGGTGCCTGTTACGAAAGATCGCTAGCAGTGAAGATCCAAAGGTCGGAAACGCACTTTTTTCAGGTATTTCCGAAGCCCCCATCAACGAAACCGTTCGAAAAGTGGAAAAAATAAAATTAAACGCTTAAATGTTATACTTTTTACTTTCGAATGGCGCAATCCTAATAAAAAAAAAAAAGTTTAAAAAAAGTGTTGTTGTTGTTTTTTTTTTTGTTGTTGTTGTTTTTTTTCCCCTTGAGGTTTGCGTTTGCCTGAATTTTTTATATATGGAAAAACGAAAAATATCCAGTTAATCCGGATACTTTCTTCTCTATGACGCGTTTCGATGGTCGTTTTGAAAAATACGAAGCTTAAAACCTTTCAAGTTTTTCTACGCTAAATGTAACAAAATATCGGTATTTTAACACAATCTTTTTACACATTCTTTGGACACTTAATTTACATCGGGTAAAAAAATCTCGAAACATTCGGACGATTAGAAGCATTTTTTTTTTTAAATAAAATCTGCAAATATTTCTCTCAGAATGTGATTTTGCTCAAGTTTTTACAAGTAACTATCAATATTTTTTGCTGGAAAATTACATGCAGGCTTCCGAAACATTATATTTAAACTCATAAGAAAATACTTCTTACAAGTCCTTTTATAACTAAATATCAATTTTTTTTTCACGATTTTCTTACATAGGCTTCGGAAATATTATATTTTTAACCTAAAAAAAATTTAAGAGTTTGGACAATAATAACTACTTTTTTTTAAATATTAAATTACCCGATGTGAAAAAAAAGGTGAGAAGAAAACGCTTCATAGCTGACACAGCACTCCCGATGTAAGCTATTTCTAGATTTGTTTGGGATTTTCATTTAGAAATATAAAATCATACAAATTCGAGGGTGCACGCTGCCGAAGGCAATGGGGCCCCCGACAATAGGTCCATTTGGAAAGATTTTTGTATAAAAATAAAACGTCATTCAACTCTGATTTCAGGTATATTTAAGGTTATTATCAAGGACCTGGGCAATGGCAGGCGTGTCAGCTAGTACTTGAATAAAGCAATTACGTAAAACTAGTTTCAACACTAAAATTTTCACAAAATTGGAAATTTGGTGCATTTTAAAGTCGCTGACGTACGTTAAACTGCAATCACTAGTTAAAGTCGTTAAGTCATTTAAGAAGAGATTCGGCAATCACTACATAATCAATGGTACGATAATTACGAGAATGTGCGAAAAATTAAAGAGGACTGGAAATGTGTTGGACGATGTGTAAATGATGAAAATAAAAGAAAAGACTGCAAGAAGTACTGAAAATTTCGGAAACGTGAGAGAACTGTACGAAGTAACTCTATCAAATTCAGCAAGACAAGCGGCAAGAAATCTGAGCATGAGGAAAAGCACAGTTTATCGATTTTTAAGGTTGAGGTTGCACTTTTTCTTTGGAAGATTTAACCCTTAAATGCATGATTTTTTCTTTTAGAATTGTGTTTTTTTTTTTTATACTTATAATAAGGATTAGATACCAGAAATTTTAAGATAGATTTTTAACTTTATTTAGTAGCATTATGTGATTTTTACAGCATTAATATTTCTATATAAATATAGTGGTTGCAAAGAACTTGATTTATTCATTGAAAGTTAAATAAATAGTGTTGCAAATTTGAATCACTATGCATTTAAGGGTTAAGTCAATCAGCCAATAACCGAAAGAGATGGTGTTAAAATATTTGAATTTTGCGAATGTAATGATTAGTATGGTTGAAAGTGGCGAAATCTATGTTAAATGAATTTATTCAGTAATGAAGCGCATTTCCACTTCAAGGGTATGTTAACAAACAGAATTGGTGATTCTGGGGAAGTTCACGTAATGATTCGACCACCGGTGCACTCATGTAGGTTCAGTGTTTGATGTGCAAAATCCGTTGAAAGCATCATTTTTATAACGAACAAACGAATTTTTATAACGAAGACCAATTTTTATAACGAAAAATGTCACAAGTTAAGCGTATGTTTTCGATAATGCAATTATCTCATATTTATACGGCATGAACAAGAGCAATGATTACTGGTTCTTGTAGAATGATGCTACGCATCACCGAACACAAAAAACTTTCGTTTTGTTAGCAGAATATTTTGGTAATAGAATAATCGGGTTAAATTCCGAAAAGGAAACAGGAAATGGAATAGATTGTCGACTTTTCTCTCCGGATCTGAACCCATGAAACTACTTCTTATGGGGACATCTGAAAGATAATATCTATAACACACAATGCTCAACATTGGACGACTTGAAAATATCGATTGAGCGTGAATTAATGGCAATTGGACCAGATGTATTGAAGAAAATAATTCAGAACTTTGATTCCAGACTTCGACATGTCATTTCTTCCAATGGAAATCATTTTGACCATGTCTGATATTGAACATTTTAATTAAAATACGCAACGTAAATACATTGATTTCACAATGCAATCGTTATTAAATAGGTGCAAATACAATATCAAAGTTTTAAAACATTAAAACCATTTAAGATGTTAAAAACACAGATGTCAACAATCCTGAGCGCATTCGGCTAAACACTAGCCATCATCAGAGGATAAAATGAGACGGAAAACTGTAGTTCTAAAGAAATACACTGGACAAGTAGCAAGGATTGAAACAGTAAATCGGAGGGAGGAAAGAGAAGTGCGGCGATGCCATTAAAAGCAAAAATGATAGTGTAAACTCTGATGATATATCCAGAAAGCCTCCGTGTTGAATGTCAAATTCCTCGTCGGAATAATATCTAACGGAATCTGCAGAAATTTAACGCTGCGTACCCAACCGGAACACCCTGTACTTTCTTATTATGTATTTTCTGGTGTATTATGTATCTACACTATATGGCGAAAGCTCAAAGGTCATTTTCGATTTTAGACGCTTTATCAAATATCAGAAGAAATACTTGGGCGAATTTTCCTGCCTCTTCGGGAATATAAAGAACATATTTCACCTCATATTTTTCAGTGAAGGTGTGATTACGAGGGTAGTTAGGGAACCAACTGATTACAAAAAATATTTTCAAGAACATTGAAAAATAAAATGCTTGAAGTGATATTTGCCGCAAATGATTATGTGTATGTTGTAGAACACTTGTGTCCATTTGTGTAAGAATAGCATGTATATCCATGGGAATATAAAGGTTTCTTTCAAAGTTCAAGACATTTCCACAAGTTTTTGTTTATATCATTCCGGGTTTTCAGTCGAATTCAATACCACTTTCAAGAAATTTAACAAAATACAAAAGAAAACAATATATTATAATCAGAATATAGATATCGTAAATAGTTGATGAAATACGATATAGTATTTGTATGAAATACCTTTTAGCTGCGCACGCGCAAACGATATATATATATATATTTTTTTTTTTTTTTTTTTTTTTTTTTTTTTTTTTTTTTTTTTTGCATGATCTAATAGTCAACTGTATAGGGAAACTTACATAAAAAGGCTAGTTGAATATCGTCAAAATCCAGAAATATATCGATAACATAGTGAGCTGAATTTCTGTTGCTTTCTGAAAATAGCTGGATGATAAGGGATTTTCCACAAATTGTTATTTTTCATTAACCGGCTTCCAACAAAGAATTTAGTATATAACGTATGTCCATGTGTAGTTTTGGAACGAAGGCGTCGATTTTGATAATTCTTTTATTGTTGTATTAGACTCGTTTTTATAATTCTTTCAAGAAGAACTAAAGCATCGATGAAATATGAAAAAAATAAATAAAACATGAAAAATGACAATGTGAGGAGAATACCTTTTCATCCAGTTATTTTTTAGAAAGCAACCGAAATTCAATTCTCTTTATTGCCAATATCTTTATCCTGAATTTTGACGATATTTGACTGACCTGTGAATATAAATTGCTCTATATAGTTGACTACTAAATTATACAAAAAAAAATGTTTTGTTACCGTTCGCGCATTATCAGTTAAAAATTATTTCAAACAAATAATTCATATTTCATTAAATATTTCATGACTTTGTGTGAAAACAAAACAATAAGTTGCTATCCAGCGTGCACTTTATTCCGAGATTTTAAACAGAGATGTAAAAATTAAAATCACAGAAATAAAAATTACTTTTGGCGTTTCGGTTTATCTTTAAAACCATCATTAGGAGTAGATTTTTTTTAAATACAAAACGGCCAAAAAAAATTACAGGTTTCAAGTTTTTTTTTTTTTTTTTTTTTTAAAGAAAATTCTACTCTTTATGGTGGTTTTAAAGATAAACCGAAACACCGAGAATAATTTTTATTTTTGTGATTTTAATTTTTACATCTATCTCTGTTTAAAATCTCGGAATAAAGTGTACGTTGGATAGCAACTTATTGTTTTGTTTTCAAATTTGAATGTACAACATAAAGTCCTTATTTATTACTATTTAAAGACCTTATTTATATTCTATTCGTTGTATGTTGTTTCTATTTCACTGTCCAATTTCCAGAAGGTGGCATTAAATTTGGTTGAAAACACTGCATGTTATTTTTTTTAAATGCGGAAATTTCTTGAATTTTTAAAAGAAACCTTTATTTATTTCACGAATGCTGCTCTTATACAAATCAACACAAATTATGTACACAATTCATATATCCATATGTAGTCATGCATTACAACTACAGATTATTTCGGGCATTTTATTGTACAGGGTGATCACAAATATTATTTTTTTATTCAATTTGTTGTTGGACCCCTAATTACCCTCGTGACCAAACATTCGTTGAAAAAATGTGAGGTTCAACACGTTTTTTTATGTTCTTGAAGTTTCAGAAAAATTTGAGAAGTGTTATTTTAGATATTCGACAAAATGTTTAAATTCGGAAGTGACCGGTAACTTTTGGTCATATAGCGTATATCACCATAATAAAAGAAATATAAACCAAAACAAATAATCATTTTAATGTGGATCTAATTAGAATAATTTTTTTCTATTGTTTCAGGTGATAATTAAATGTGTTTAAATATTCTGTTTCGACAGTTATCTTTTGACAGGTGCATATCTTAAACGAATTTTCCATTAAGCTAAATTTAAGCACCGATATTCAAAACTGAATGATTGTCAGTGTTAATAAAACTTATTCTAATGTTGTTGTTGTTTTTTTTGTTGTTGTTGTTTTTTTCACGTTTATAATATTATTTATTTGAATCAATTTATAAGTATTACTAATTTAAAAACATTAAAAAAAATAATAATAATGGACAAAAGAGAAAGATTAAAAATATATTCATCTGTAATGAAGTCGCATTCAATATACTTTTTAAAGTAGTTTTCAAAAAGAAAGATAACTCTAAATATGAAAAATATTCATTTCTATTACTTATTTTATACGTTCCTTTTTGCTTTACTTCCACAAAGTAATTTCTATGGACGTCAAAAATGATATTGTATAAATGGTATTATATAATGAGAAAGAATTTTACTGAAACTTTTTCCAAACGAATTTTTTTAAATATTTGAATGATTTTAATTTGCGGAAGTAAAAAAAAATTAGATTTATGTAGATTTTCTTCATAAATAAATCTATTGAGTGTGTAATTGTATAGAAAATGGTGTTTCAAAGCCACGATAATTACATCTGGGGGAAAAATATCAAAAATATAGTGCAAAAAAGTATTTTTATGCGTTTTTAGATATAAAAGAATCTTTTAATACTAAGAATACAGATTTCCTTATCTTTAAAAATATTTAATTGTATTATTTAAAATCAATCTTTTATGTATGTTAGACCTTACTATGATTAAACTACCTGTGCTTTTTAGATATTACATTAATAAATTAATGAAACTTGCATTAATTTCAAAATGTGACTGAAAAAACAAAAGACTTAAGATACTAATTACAGCTTCTTAATGTATTATTTTGAAAGATACTTAAAAAACTGCCTTCAAATAAAGTCTTGCTTTTTAAAATATAAATATATTTTTTAAAGTATTTTCACAAAAAATAAAAAATGAGAAAAAGGGAAAAAAAAGAAAGAAAGAAAAACTTTATGCATTATTTAATTGTTCCGCTCAAGCGTTATTTCCAACACGTTTAGTTCTAAAATATTCAGTATAGTATTTTTTTATTGCTATTATATTTGTTGTAAATTGAAAAGAAATATATTCATAAACCAAGTAAACTTTTTTTAACAACAAATGAAGTTAAAAATCATAATTTTTTCTCCTAAATAGAGTTTGATTCTAATAAATAAAAGAAGTTTTTTCTTCACTATTAATGAAGATAAAAACATATATTTATATATATAATAATAATGTTTTGGAGAAACATTAAATACACTTATAAAAAGTGCCTCTTGAAAATTTTTTTCTCAATATACAAAATAGTCTTGCTTTCAAAATAAAACCAAATACATTTTTGTTCCATTAAATTATAATTTCTAAGATTGTCTGAAATAAGTCTGTTGAATCTTTTTTTTTTTTTTTTTTTACTCTAATGATAAGAATGTGTATTTCAAATATGAGAAAATTTAATAAATTTAAAGATAAGAATAAATGTTGCATCTTGAGATGTACAAAAGCACGAAAACTACTTTCCTAATTAAAGTCCACTTAAAATGTTTAAGAAAAAATGCAACAAAAAACACTTAATCAGAATAAAAGTAATATTTTTCATTGATATGCACCATATATTTTGTATGCATCATATAGCTATATCATCAAAATCAATAGAATGTAAACCTGGACAAATAACCATTATTATTTAAATTGTCGGTACATTTTAGCAGATAAATAGACCGTTAAATGCATTTAAAAACATCTTATTCACAAATTATCTTTTAACAGGTTCAGTCGAGGTGGGGGGGGGGATAATATAGTCCTCAGCAAAAGTTTAGACACTGATAATATTTAACCTTTATATAAAAAATACGAACTCTTGGATTACACAAATCGGTTTACTTATTTTAAACTATATTTTAAACATTTTAGGATAGAAATACTGATTTTAATATAGGATAATTTTTAATTTAACTGAAAAAAGTGAAATTTGCATATTGCAAAAGTTTAGACATTTTCTTTCTTTTTGGCAACTGTCCACGGAAAAACGCAAATGTTAAACTATGATGTCAAATGCATGAAGTATTTAAGTGCACCTTGCATTATCATCGGTTACTGAAGATGCCGCGAGCTAGAGAGATTCAGTCAGATGACGTAATTGAGATATGGAAGCTGGAATCGAAAGGAAAGACTGTTGCAGAAATTTCAGCTACTTTAAATCGTTCAAAGAAGTCTGTCTATCGAGTATTGTCTAAGTGTGACTCCTACAAAGCAAAACGTAGATCTGGAAGGCCTCGAGTGACCAGAAAATGAGATGATAGAAGGATCCAGACACTGTCACCTACACAAATGATGCGTGCTAGTCAGATTAAAAGTGAGTCAGGACTTTCTGTATCAACAGATACGATTCGTTGGCGAATTAAGGAAAGGGGTAAATTAGTTTATAGGAAAAAGAAAAAACAGCCAGCTTTGAAATCTCAACACAAATTGACGAGAATGCAGTGGACTGGTAAACATATGTCATATAGACCCCAGTGGTGTACTGTGATATTCAGTGACAAAAAAAAAGTGGAATCTGGGTGGCCCAGATGGGTGGGTATATTATTGGCACGACTTGCGTAAAGAGCTTAGGACTTTCTTTAGTCGACAACAAGGTGGTGGCTCTTTAATGATTTGGGCCTCATTTTGCTTTAATGGTCAAGTTTCTCTAGAGTTCCTCAGTGGTCGCCAAGCAGCACAAGACTACATACATACATTGGAGAACAATTTAGAGCCATTTGGGGAACTTTTAGCTGGTCCAAAGTATGTATTTCAGCAAGATAATGAATACATTCATGTTGCACACAAAACAAAAACTTTGTTTAACTCTTAAAATATTAATGTTCTCGATTGGCCCGCGTGAAGCCCTGACTTGAATCCAATCGAAAACCCTTTGGGCATCATGACTCATAAGATTTATGCAAATTTTCGACAATACTCCTCTGTTAATGAACTTCGAGCTGCTGTTGAACGTGCTTGGTAGGAAATAGACCCCCAAGTGATGCAGGATTTAATTTCTTCGATGGAAGGTCGCATTTTTGCACTAATTGCAAACAATGGAGGTGCAATTCGATTTTAATTTATGGTTATTTTAATGTAAATATACAGATTGTCTATATTTTTGCAACAATGTTAATTTTGCTTTTTTGTAATTATATATTATGTAAAGCGTATAATTTAAAATTTATTATTTGTGAATAAAGGATAAGTCCCAAGCAATATATGACAGTTGACTTACAACAATTCATTACATACATCTCAGTACAGAAGCGTAATTGACCATTGTCTAAACTTTTGCTGTGCACTGTAAAGTGAGAGTCATTCTATGCATTTTAATCGCCAAATTGTTACAAGGGAACACGAAAATAGCCATTCCGTTGGGAATCATATTGTCTTTAAATTTATATTTTAAAACAATAAGCATCGGGGATTATCTCCGTATTGAAATAGTAAAACTTTAAAACTTTCAATCTTAACACCCAAATTTCCTTTAATATTTCAATTCTAGAGTAAATTTTAACTTCGGATATCTAATCTATAGCCATTTGATCAAGAAAAGTTTAGAAATTATAAAGATGTAAAATTTTAATTTCGTAATGTTAAATTAACTTTTAATATTTCCATTCATATCTCGTGTAATGATTGTGTTTTCACGCTGGTATTCTCTGTGGTGTTAATATTAACCATCCTAAACATAATTGTGGAATTTCGATAAGTTTTAAACTTTTTATATGCAAAATAAGAATAACTACGATATTAATATTCGAAGTAGCAGAAATTGATTTCCAGAAGTTTCTAATATGCATATACAAGTTTTCACCTTTATCCAATAAGTATTTTTTTCGGTTATGCTTAAAAAAAATTGCAACAATTTGGTTAACTATATAGTCATGTAAAATTGTAATAAAAACGTGACATCGATCTTAATTATTTGTTAATGTGTTTAAGTGATTTATTTAGCATTTTTCTAACGTAAATAATTCTTCCCACTGAGAAGGATTTTTAAAATTTATACTAAATCTTAACCTTAAACTGGCTTAATCCCCCCCCCCCAAAAAAAAAAAAAAGAAGCAATATATTCACCAAATGCGGCAGCTCAATCGAAAGCACAGTTTTTTATGCGCAATCGTGCTCACTCACTCACAAATATACAAACATGGCGACACTGTCGAAAACCACCAGAAATTAGCTCGAGGGGGAGGGGCTAAAAAAAGTTGAGGAAATTCTAATATACACTCACATACATGTGAAATATGTTTAAAAATAGCGAAAACGGCTTCAGGGAACCTCAAACTGTAACAAGTGGGTAAGTGTGATCGAAGATCGCACAAAGGGTTTCGTTTAATACCTATTCCTTTCAAAACACTTTATCCTTCCTTTAATAAATCCGCATGTTGTAACTTTCAAAATGTTAGATGTCAGATTAATTTTCTTTTTAATTCTCTAACGACGTCATATTAAGCTGCTTTCTGTATGTACACATACTCATACTCCTCGTATTATTGAGAAATATTTGAAAATTTCCGTTTTATTACCAATATGACGTCATATTAATCTTTTTTTTTTTTTTTTTTAATTGGTGAAACTTTTTATTTCATTTTCATTTTTCACATGGAAATTAAGTTACATAGTTTCTGATAACCGGCTCTGTGACGGACAGACAACGAAGCGGGAGTAATAGGATTTCGTGAGATAAACGAAACCCTAAAAATTATACCTCAATTTCCTTAATCGGGTTTTAAACATAATTATACTACTTTCCTTACACTGTGTGTGTACGTAAATTCATTTTCTTTGATAAATTAAAATCTCAAACGGAATTTTAAAATTCAATTTTGGCACTGAAAAAATTGTAAAGAAAAGGTTAATGGTAAATACTAAGTAATGCTTTAAAAATAAATATAAAAGATGAATGAAAGTCTACGGATCAAAATGAACCGGTGTGCTCTCGAAGGGTTAAGAACCATTATTCAAAATTATTTTATTCCCTTTGTTAATAAATCTTGCACAAATTATTTTCCATTTTCATAATCTTATTTATTGGAATCGGTTTAATGGGAAAGCAAAACTATTTTTAAGGGTGAGATTAATATTATATTTATCTGCAATGAAATCGCGTTCAATATAATTTAAAAAAAAAAAATTAGTTTTCAAATAAAGATGTACGTCTAAATACGAAAGATATTCGTTTCTTGTATTTATTTTTAATATTTTTTCTTTGCTTCACTTTCAGAAAGTGATTTATAGATACGTAAGAAAATATTTTTTTTAATTATGAGAAAAAAATACATAAATTAAAACTATAAAATTGTAAATACATTCGGTTTAAATGACTATTTGAAATATTTGAAAATGGGCTTTATTAGCAGAAATAAAGACTTGTGATTTTTTGCATTATTAAGGACAAAGGATATGACGATTCAAAGAATATTTACTTTTGAAAATGTATATAGGACAATTGAAAAATATTTTGGAAAACAAATCTGTATTTTTAGACAGAAAAGAAACTTTTTACACTAAAAAATATATTTCTATTTGTTTTACAAATACTTAATGGTACACTCTTAAAATTTTTCGTAAAATAATGAGTCATTGACCATATATTTTAGTCTCGCTTTTCCATTTAGTTAGAAAATGGTAAAATCAGCATTAATTTAATATTTTTTTCGATTATTGTTTAAAAAAAAAGAAAAAAAAATTCAGCAATATTTTATGAATCGAGTAAGGTAACCGTATTTTTATCTCTATTTTGACCAATAGGGACGCGTCAATGTTAAGTGACCGTTATCTATAAAGCTGGTGGATTGCTGGACCGTTTGCTACAATGATAAATTTAAAAAAAAAAAATGTTTTCTTATGGTAAAATTATCTGCATAGCAACCCAAAAAAATGCATGTGTTGCATATGCATTGTATAACTGTTTTCAATTTCTTTTTTTTTTTTTTTTTTTTTTTTTTTTTTAAGAAAACAGAATTATTTTTCTCCTACTTTAAAAAAATGTTTATAATAAAAGTTTCATTCAATTTCTTATTATAAGTAAGAAATTATGTTTAAAATTTAGTTTTACTAAAAAAAATTACATTTAGCAAATTATGTGTTTTTGATGTATTTATAATAGAGTGGCTTTATAAAAGAATGTCGTATACGAGTAAACACAAATCAAAAATTTTATAATAGAGTGGCTTTATAAAAGAATGTCGTATACGAGTAAACACAAATCAAAAATTTTATAATAGAGTGGCTTTATAAAAGAATGTCGTATACGAGTAAACACAAATCAAAAATTTTATAATAGAGTGGCTTTATAAAAGAATGTCGTATACGAGTAAACACAAATCAAAAATTTTATAATAGAGTGGCTTTATAAAAAAATGTCGTATACGAGTAAACACAAATCAAAAATTTTATAATAGAGTGGCTTTATAAAAGAATGTCGTATACGAGTAAACACAAATCAAAAATTTTATTGGTCGAGAGGATTTTGGTTAAATCTTGAGAAGATTGTCATTATATATTCTAACTGGATATGTGTATCTCACCTGTCTCTTATAATGGCACTCTAAGTTAAAGTAGAACATTGTTCAGTATACGATTTTATTGACGTTATTTTCGCAAGTGATAATATTTGTCAAAACATTTCGTCCTTTGAAAATTTTCGAAACTTGTTTTATGAAAATGTCATTAATTTTCCGTATACAAAAGTATTTCAGATTTAAGAGTTAAAGTATATGATTCATCTTAAATATGTTGTCATTTTCATCCAGTAAATTATTCTGCTTTTAGGATCCTGGAAAACAATCTTTAAACCAAATCTATAGGTAGTTTGCAAATTACATCTGACAGCGAAATTGGTGCATAAACCCTTCAAGAAACTCGGCATAACAATCCGGCAACTAATGATTTTATGTCTTTATTTGATTGTATCATCAGTATCTGTATAACGTCTAGAAAAGAGATAGAATCGAAAGCAATGAGTGCGCTCGAAAATGCTTCGAACTGATCGTATCTCTCTATATTAAAAAAAGTAACCACCGCCGCGGCCGCTGCTGTCAATTAAGATTTTGTGCCTTGAAGTCTTTCTGGACTAATATCCAGAAAACTATTGCATATAAAAATTTAAAAATTGGTAGTTTTATAAAGAAATGTTCGATAAACACGCTGAAGCAAACAGTTTTTCAATCGAAGAATTATTTTAAGAGATATTTAATATTAAAGTTGGTCAAAATAATTTTCTTATAAAAGTTTTATAGAAACGAAAACTATGCACAGGAATTTAACCATAATTTGTAAGGATATAGTTGACAAGGTTGGGGTGTGCAGACTGCAATTATTTTTTCAATTTGACTCATTTTTTTAGGTTATATTTCAATTTTTTTATTCAAAATTTTCATTATTTTGACGAAGATTTATTTCATATTTCATAAATTCCATTATTTGAATCATAATGGATTCAAATAATGGAATGGCCAATAATAATGGCCAATTTGTAAAATAACGCACGTAATAATATTCCCTTTCAATTAAGAAATGTATTAACACGTGACTATTAAAAACAGAAATAAAACTTTAAAAATAATAATTAAATGATCACGTGTTAAAAGCAATAAATGTAGAAAATAACGGAATAAAAAATATACGTGCGCGTGAATATTAAAAAAGATAAATAATTAAATTATTCCGCGTTTTCAAAGCATTAAGTAGAGTAAGATTAATTTATTTCGACAAAATATTTTAATCTATTATTGCAAATTTTAAAACAGCGTAATTAATAATATTTCCCTTCAATTAAAAGCTATATTTTTACGTTTCATAATTACGTTTAAATCAACGAAATAACTAATAAATTGGTAAAATATAATTAAAAATACAGATAAACGTTGAATTAAAGATCACTCGATGATATAACTACCACGCGTAACGCATCTGGTATCAATTGAATGCGACGCCACAGATATGCACTTTTGGCTTTAAATCCTATATTTTGGCGACAGTTCTTTTCTTTTATAGAAAGTAGTAGTCGGGATAATGGAGTAATACTCAATTTTCTATAGCATCGTTATAAAATTTCCCGATGCCGAAAACAGAGTGTTTTTACAGTTTGTGGTGTCAGAACGGGGGTTGGCGAGCGTAGCTCGTAGGGGGCAGAGCCCCCTAGTGTATTAAATAAATGCTATGTTCTCTACCTGCCTAACGTTTAATGTCTTTTAGTTAACGAATATTTCTTTAAAATATTTATGATGGAGTCATGCGTAATCGGGGTACCTTCTCGGCAGTCTTCCAAAGTTGGGATATGCGATGGTGAATGAATGCGTCTTTCTTCTAGACGCTATAATATCATCAGTGAAAGCTGAATAAATTACAATAGCTCTATGTTCTATCCAAGGTCATTCGTCTATATTTTCTTAAAACGTGGAAAATGGTATTTCATATGGATCAATATTATTACAATTTTTCAGTTTTTTGTTAATAATTATCTAAATATGGAAATGAGTCCCATGCACATACTTTACTATTGTTACAAAAAAGAATTTGAAAATAACAAAACAAATATTGAAAAACATTCGAAATTTCAACAGTTATTAAAATTAACTATGATTAATATATTTAGTTTCTATTATTATCTATAGATATTTCATTAACATTGATCACCTCATTGATGATAGCTTATATTATTTTCAAGATGTGACTGACAATAAAAAGCCTTAAGATATTAATAACAGCATCTTAATGTAATATTTGACAGGCATTAGAAAAAACTTTCAACTTAAATCCCGCTTTTAAAAATGTAAATACATTCCTTTAAAATAGTGTTTCAGAAAAGTGCATTAATGCATTCTTAAATAATTCAGCTTGGACTTTATATATATATATATATATATATATATATATATATATATATATATATATATATTATCATTATTATTATTATATGAGTTTAATTTTATTTTTAACTGTCTTACAGCAGAAAACTTTTCTTTACAATTAATGAAGTTAAAATATTTTTTTCGCAAGCAAAATTTGATTCTAATACACAAAAGAAAACTTTTCTTTGTTATAAAGATAAAATCCTAAATATTTTTTTGGAATACAATAAAAATAGTTTAACAAAAAACTAAATACACTTCATTTAAATATGTACTTAGATTTGTTTTTCTGAATATACAAAATTCTGTTGCGCTTAAATATATATCATATAATTTTTTTTCTACTAAGTTATAATTATCAAGATTGTCAGGAATAAGTCTATTAAAACTTTCTACTATAGTCTAATGTTGAGAGGATTTTTTTTTTCTGAGGGAAGGAGGAAATTGCTGCAAAGAAACAGATGAACAGTAAAATAAATTTATTGTAGTTCAATCAAATATTTATTTTATTTCCCCAAAATTAAGGAAAAATACTATTTCCTATGTTTAATGTCATATTGATTTTCGCATCACATATTTTTTTCATGTGTAACTACTATGTGAATAAGATCGATTCAATGTAAACCACGGTGAATCATCAATATCGTTCGAAAGCATTATTATTTTTATTTTAGGTAATAAAGTTATATTCATCTACAATGACTCGAATTGCATATAAGAAAAACAGTTGCAATTAAAGAAAAACAGTCTTTAAAATAGAGATGTAAATCAAAATATAGTATAGGTACTTATTATAAAACTAGCTGGCTTCGCCCGCGCCCTAATTTACATCGGGGCCTCGAATCTATGAAAATCCATTAGTTCCATAGGTACTTATTATAAAATGTTATTCTTAAAAATATCCATCCATATATACATATGTATAATCCACACATGTACTACATGCGTATATGTGTGCATATAGATATAGATATATATATATATATGTGTGTGTGTGTGTAACATATTTTAATATTCAATTTTTTTCTTTATTTAATTTACTATTTTCCACCATTAAACACTTTTTCTTTTCTCTCCCTTCCTCACATTTCAATTGCTTTTACGCCTATTAAGTTGTAAGCCAATTTTTAATTCTGAAACAGGCGCTTCGGAAAGCTTTTTCCACCTAAAGTACGTAGCATATCATTTTTTTTCATCCACCAATAAAGAGCTCTGTGCCTTTTCCGATTGGTTCAGAACGCTTGGCGCAATGCGCTTTTACGGAATTTTGTGCTAATACACCGCAACTACACTAATATATGTATTAATCGCCTGCATCAGCTCAGAGTCACTTTTTTGTGTTTTCATCTGTCAAATAAACCCTGATGACGTCAGAGAATGACTTATCCACTGATTATTGTGCAGTTATGGAATTTCTTATACATTCTAAAAATTTCTAATAGTTTTGTGATGAATTAGATAAGACGTTATATGGATTGAGTTTTGAAGAGTCTCCATCTACTGAGGATTGGACTTTGACAAGTAAACAGGCTTTGTTTGAATTTTGACTTTTTGTTTCAACGGGAAACATCATTTTGGTGTTCGTCTCTGTGCCATCCTGCATACTACCCGAGTTCAACAGGACGCTTGCATATTTTTCTCTGACAACATGACGCTGGATTATAATCTCTCTTTCTCATAAGATCTCGATTGCTATTTCTATAGCGGCCATCACACCAGTGCATACTTACCGATTCACATCAGACTACTTCCATCAGCCACAATTAAATAGTAATTATGCATATTTCAGCAAACTTCCGGATAACACACGACAGTTATTAAAGTCGACAGGACAGTAAAACTAATAATATATCTATATAATTAAAATAAAGTTTCGCTCTGTGTGTGTGTGTGTGTCTGTAGGCGATGGATAGCAAACTCTAGCCCAACTAGAAGTCTGAAAATTTAGGTGTGGATAGTCCAAGGTCTGGCCATGTGCACCTGAGTCTCAAAATTTTAATACTTTGATAATTACCCAACATATTTCTTATAATCTCATTAAACATCGTATCGAAAATGCCATCTTTTAAATCAAAATGGCTAAAGAAAAGAACTGCTGTTCTGGATTTGCAAGCGGAAATGAACGAATTCGAAATTCTTTTACTAATTAGTGAATTTTAAGAAAACTAATTAAGATATCAATTTGAAAATTTCTGAGCATATGTAAAGAAAAATTCTGCATCCGACTATGCGATTTTTGAAAAATTCGGCAGGTAATTTTTCTTAATTTATAGAAAAAACTGCCAAAAATCTGCCGGTGCCAGTGAAAAAAATCCGAGAAAATTTCAGACAGGGATCTGCTTTCATTAAAAACTGAACTACAAAGAGATCTGTTTCTCTGACCGATCCCTCCATTTAGTTTGCGAAAATGAAAGACAATAATTGCCATTATTTACTAATGAACAAAAATTTAGATATTTAATTAAGATATAGATTTGAAATTCTGGGAAGGGATGTCATCTGCCGGCTATTTTAGCGTAGCGTCTTCGTTATGTTCTAATTATCAGAAAAATTTAATTATATTTTTAATGATCGCGTTAATGTAGGTTAAAGTGATTTTCTTGAACAAATTATTCGTTACATTTGTGGGTATGGGAAGGGAGGGAGTTAACGCCTTGCTCTGAGATTGTTATTAACTCGGGCCTGGGCAACGCCGGGCGGGTGAACTAGTATATATATAAAGTTAAAAAATGATAATTCACAAAGATTGAGAAAGAATTAATCTAAACAAGTTTCATTAATAAAGTTTTTAATTTTTAACTTTATTGAAAGTTTTTGCTTTAATAAATCTTTTGCTTGTGTTTTGTAAAGGATATAGCGGTTGAAAGCCTGCATAATCATTTTTAGAAATGTGAAAAAAAAAAATTGTGTAAAAAATAGATATTTTTATGCATTTAAAAAAAAAAAAAAAAAAAAAAAAAAAAAAAAACATTTTTATCAACAAAGAAAATTAATTTTCATTTTTATACAAATACTTAATTGTATCAATCAAGATTAAATTTTTATATATATTAAATTTAACTATGACTTTTTTTTATCGATATTTTATTAATATGAAAATAAGATATTTCGAAACTTGACTTACAATGAAACACCCTTAAGGTATTAATGACAGCTGCTTAATGTATACTATTGATACAAATAAAATATAGCTTTTAAGTTGTCTTGCTCTTTTTATGGAAATATATATTTTTTTTAATGTTGTTGCTAAAAATAACTTAATGAGATGTTGCAACTATTATGTTCTGGCGTATTTTGAAGCACATTTGTTTATTTTTTTTATTTCATTAAGTGTGGTATTTTTTAATTTTAATGTACTTTAGCAGTTTTAAAAGGTTATTCTCATAAATTAAAATAAACTTTCTTTTTATTTATTAATGAAGTTAAAAGAGATTTTTTGTTCTTAAAAGTTTTTATTCTAACAAATCTCATTTTTAAGGTTTCGTTCATCTCACGAAACCCTATTATAATCCTATAATAACTCCCGCTCCGTTGTCTGTCTGTCCCAGAGCTATTCTCAGAAGCTGTGTAACTTACAGAGTTGAAACTTTGTGTATGTAGCTGAATACCAGCTATAAAGATCTCAAAATATTAAACTTTGAAAAAATTCGTATTATTTTAATAAATAGAGATAAAAACCAAATTTCTAACAGCCTTTTCCTATTAAATTTAAACATTTTTCGTTAAAGCAGTTGCCAAAAATTAAAAATCCACGACGAAATTCTTTCTACAATAATTAATTTTCTATCAGACGATTTCCACGTTAAAAATGAAAATTAAATAAAAAGTTTCATTAATTGAAAAGAATATTAATATGAAATAAAAATGATTAACGCCATAGTGGTAATAAAAAGCAAATTTTCAAAAATTTCTCAATAATACACATGGAGTATGAGTATGTGTATGTACACAAAGCAGATTAACATCACGCCATTAGAGAATTAAAAAGAAATCTGACGTCATATTGGAAGTTTAACAAATTTTTCAAATGTTTGAGAATAATACAAAGCGAGTATCAATATGAGTAATAGAGAATAGTTAATATATGAGTTTGAGAAACATATTGAATCATGATAAAAATCCGACTATGAAAATATTCGCATATTTTAACATTTTGAAGGTGTACAACATGCTTAATTTTGAAATTATTTTTTTAAATATAGCATTTAGTCCGCATGACATATATTATTATGACACACTATATAATAGCGGGCTGGTTTAGATATCCGAAAAAAAAAAGAAAAAAAAAATTTACTTTATCAAAAACATAACTTTTTTTTTTTTTTTTTTTTTTTTTTTTTTTTTGCTAAATGAAATTTATTTGGATTTAATAAAGAAAGGATAAAGTGTTTTGAAAGGAATATTAAACGAAACTCCTTGAGCGATATTTGATCACACTTACCCACTTGTTATTTTCATTTTCTCTATACAAGAGTAGAATTTTTACTATTAATGAAGGTAAAATTATATATATATATATATATATATATATATTTCTCTATACAAGAGTAGAATTTTCACTATTAATGAAGGTAAAATTATATTTATATATATATATATATATATATATATATATATATATATATATACAATAATTTAATAACAAAAATATAATGATAATTAATTAAGTAAAAAATGATCGTTGATATATACGTATATATATATATATATATATATATATATATATAAAGGGTAGTCATAAAGTCTTTCCCTGATTACAGTAATTTATTGTAGAAAAACTAATACAATTAGGCATATACTTGTTTCAATATATTGTAAAGACATTTATGAAGTTTTTAATACAATTACTTACGGCAATAATTTTCGATGTGAGCACCCTTGGTAGCTCGAAGAATGTCAAGGCGGTATTCCATTTCTCGCCAATGTATTGCCCAACATTTAGGCTGTCACACTAGGCACAACATTTGTGATCCTGATCTTGAGTGTTTCAATATATTTTACTGGTGCTGCAAACACTCTGTCCTTTAGGCATCCTCAAAAGAAAAAATCTAGAGGAATTGGTCCATCCCGTCCGATCCATCTTCCAGGAAATGTGTCATCAAGGAACTTGCGAATAAGGGTAGAGAGTGGACTAGAAAAAACTTAAGAGCATGACTTTTCCATAATAAAAAATTTACAGTATTACATTCAATGGTTATTTCGTAATATTTTTTTGTAATCAGGGGAAGACTTTATGACCACCCCGTATATATATCAAAGAACATTTTTTTAATTATTTAATTATTTTGTTCTTTTATTGTTAAAATACTCTTATTATATTCCAAAAAATTATAAATAACTTACCTTCATTAATAGTGAAGAAAATTTAATATATATATATATATATATATATTACAAAATACTGTTACTGTTAACAGGTTTCATGTTGTCACATTTTCCACAGTTTGTAAGTCGAACTAACCTTATAAACAAAGCAATGTAAACGATAGCCTGCAATTAGTCGAACAGGAAGAATAAAGTGTTGTAGTAGTTGTAAAATAACCAGAGGGTATACGCTATACGCAGAGGGTATGGTATATGTTAGATAATATACGCTGTCACTTACGTGAGAAACAGAGGATATACAGAGGTTCTTGAAAAAATCCACTATATGCCGGGGAAGGAAGATTGTCAGAAACAATTTTAAGAAATCTTGTTCTGCTACTTCATTAACAGTACCTTACTTCACATGTTCTTATAATATAAAGATTGAAAAATATATTTTTCTAACTTATATCAATCAAAAATTTTCAAAGAAAATGTAATAAAAATCAAAGTATTTTTGTCTTTTTCATATGCATGATATATGTTCTCATTATATATTTTTCATTCATCTTGTATTCATATATTATCCAAATCAAATAAATGTAAACGAAGACAAATAAGCACTCTAATTTGGATCTGACTGGAATCAAATCGTTTTTATTGTTTAAAGGTGATAAAAATATAATACAGTTAAATGTTATAGTTAAATCTTCTATTTCGACAATTATCTTTTGACAGGTACATATCTTAAACGAATTCTCCATTAAAGTGACTTTAAGAATAATTTTTCCAAAATTCATTCATTCTCCGTGTTAATAAATTTTATTCAAATTGATTTTTTTTATCTTATTTTATTTGAATCAGTTTGATAGGACAGAAAAACAAATTATTTTTAAGGGGGAGATTAATATTACATGTGTCTGCAATGAAATTGATTTCAATGTAATAAAAAAAAAATTAGTTTTCAACTAAAGAAAAATAATAAATGTAATAAATAATCTAAATGTGAAAGATATTCGTTTCTTTTAATAATTTTTAATATTTATTTTTGCTTGACTTACAAAAAGTAATTTCTACATACGACAAACAGTGAGACGAAATTTAATCGAAACATTATCCGTTTTAAATATTTATATAAATATATATAATTGAATATGCCTTTTATGTGCGAAGAAAAAATATCAGTATTTAAGTAAGTTTTTGCATTAAAAAATCTGTTGATTTTGTTTCGTAAAGGATCTGGCTATTCAAAGCCTGCATAATTATTTTTGGAAGTGTGAATAGGAAAAATATATCGTAAAAAGCTATTTTTTTTAGAAAAAAAAAAACATTATTTAGCGAGTAAGAAAATGAATATACATTTCTTTCAAAAACCCAATTGTATCATTTAAAATCAATTTTTTTTCATATGTTAAATTTAACTATGACTAAAGGTTATCCTTTATACTTTAGAATAGAATTTATTCAATGTAATTTATAAATTTCCTTTAGATTCATAAACTTTGTAAAAATTCCATTATTATAAAAATAAGATCCTGATAGCTTACATTAATTTCAAAATATATATCACTGATAATGAAAAAGCCTTTAGTTATTAATGATAGTGTTTTAATATACACTTTTGATAGATATTTTAAAAAACAGTTTTCAACTCAAGCCCTGCTTTTTAAAAAACTCTAAATATGTGTATAGTAGTGCTTAAAAAAAAGACATATTGCATTCTTTTATTATTCAAATCTGGCGTATTTTGAATCACATTTATCCTTTTTAAATTAAGTTCAATAGTTTTATTTTTCGATATTATTTGTTGGCAATTTATTTATTTTATTATTATTATTATTATTATTATTATTATATAAATAAAGGAAACTTTTATTTACTGTTAATACAGTTAAAATAATGATTAAAAGAACGTTTCTGCAGTTCTAATGAAGATAAAATCATTGATAATTATTTGGAATATAATAAAAATGTTTTAACAAAAAATTATGCATTTGAAAATATATTTTTATTTTTTATTTTTTTATTTTTTTTTAATATGTGAAACTTTTGGACTTAAATTGTTACCATATATGTTTTCTTTCCTCCAAATAATAATTATTAAGATTACAAGATTTCTTTTGCAGTTTCATTATAAGAATAATGTTTTATTTGAAATTATTCAAAAAATATAAGATTGAAAATTATTTTTTAACTGAAATTCACGCAAAAAAAGAAACCATGATTGAAAATAAGATAAAAAATACACAATTTTTTTCATTTTATTTTTTATCAACAGTTTATTTATTTTTATTTTTTTTCATTTTCTTGGAGCAATTATATTTTTTCAAGTTGCATATGCTTTCATAATCATATTCTTTCAAGGGTAAAGGCAATCATCTCCCAAAAGGTTCTGCGTGAATTCGTCGCGGCGACAACTCATCGCAGCGTCAATTCGTCGTGGCGTCAATTCGTCGTGGTGTCAATTCGTCGCAACGTCAATTCGTCGCAACAAAAATATATTTGAAGTCTATGATGATAAAAGTTAAGATAATTTAGTAAATTTATTTAAGGATGTAAATTGTTAATTATAATTCTCTATATCTAAAAAAACAAATTATCATTAATATTTATTTTATTATTATTATTATTATTATATAAGTAAAGGAAACTTTTATTTACTGTTAATACAGTTAAAATAATGATTAAAAGAACGTTTCTGCAGTTCTAATGAAGATAAAATCATTGATAATTATTTGGAATATAATAAAAATGTTTTAACAAAAAATTATGCATTTGAAAATATATTTTTATTTTTTATTTTTTTATTTTTTTTTAATATGTGAAACTTTTGGACTTAAATTGTTACCATATATGTTTTCTTTCCTCCAAATAATAATTATTAACATTACAAGATTTCTTTTGCAGTTTCATTATAAGAATAATGTTTTATTTGAAATTATTCAAAAAATATAAGATTGAAAATTATTTTTTAACTGAAATTCACGCAAAAAAAGAAACCATGTTTGAAAATAAGATAAAAAATACACAATTTTTTTCATTTTATTTTTTATCAACAGTTTATTTATTTTTATTTTTTTTTTCATTTTCTTGGAGCAATTATATTTTTTCAAGTTGCATATGCTTTCATAATCATATTCTTTCAAGGGTGAAGGCAATCATCTCCCAAAAGGTTCTGCGTGAATTCGTCGCGGCGACAACTCATCGCAGCGTCAATTCGTCGTGGCGTCAATTCGTCGTGGTGTCAATTCGTCGCAACGTCAATTCGTCGCAACAAAAATATATTTGAAGTCTATGATGATAAAAGTTAAGATAATTTAGTAAATTTATTTAAGGATGTAAATTGTTAATTATAATTCTGTATATCTAAAAAAACAAATTATAATTAAATAATTTTACTACATTATCTTTAATTTTATCATCATAGCCTTCAAAAACATTTTCGCTGCGACGAATTAACACCACGACGAATTGACGTTGCGACGAGTTGACGCTGCGGCGAATTTAAGCTGCGATGAATTGTGCACGATGAATTGTGCACGATGAATTGTTACGCGATGAATTGTGTGAGACGAATTGACCCGACACCCTCCCAAAAATAGGTTCGTTTTGAATGATTTTTGTTTAAAAATGTTAAATCAAATAAATTCCCGGAATATTTGCAAAAACAGATCGGAGCATGCATAGCACGCCCGTGTGTGTGATGCCAAAGGCTGTGGGGGCTCATCTCTAAGTTCGTATGGATAGATTTTTGTTTAAAATTATAAAATCAAAAATTTAAATTATAAAATCGTGTATATCCTAGAGGATACGCGGCCAAAGGCAGTGGAGGCACCACCACTAAAATACAACCCGGAGAAAGATGTCTGAGTTCAACTCTGATTTTAAGAATATTTCTGGTTATTATTTCGGGTAATGCCGGGCGGCTCAGCTAGTAAACAATAACTAACACTTCCTGTAACGTTTCTTACACTAGGTATTATGTAAGAAGAGGGGCTTTTTATTACTTTTAAGCAAACATCTACTTATTTGCTTATTTAGAAATACAGAAAAGTAAGGAAAAATTCAATGTAAATAGCAAACAATTTGATAAAATACAACATAGATTTGGGAATCTTTATGTAATTTTTTTCACGTATCATACGAAATGCAAAATTGGATGTTTGTATTCTAAAATTTGACTGAAAACAACAATTTCTTTCCAGATTATTTTGTTGTCATTGACTATCTTCAGCCATTAGAATTTTCCTACGTGATTATTTATTAGGAAAAATATAAATACATACTTTCTTATAATATAAAATCGGGAAACAAAAGATATCTGCTTTCAAAATGTTAATTTTAAAAACTGGCTCATGTTTATTTCAACAAATATTTGTTTGTATATTACATTGCAAAACAATTTTATAAAATATAAATACATTTTGAGTAACTCGCAATTTATTTCAAAGTTTTTTAAACGAACAAATATGCTTAAATTACACTATAAAATCTTAGACCAATAAAATTGTGTTTTGTTGTGCAGGATTGAAGCTTATTTTAGCTTTATTTTAGTTCAAAGAGAATTAAAAAATAAAATGAAATAAAATCCTAAGTATTATTTTAAATTTTTTGTATACCTCAAAATTATTTTAAGATTGCTTTGGATTAAAAAAAAATTATTGTTGAAGATACACAGTTTTTTTATTTTACAGCTATATATGCTTTTATTTATCAGAAAATTACTATGGACATTATCTGAATTTTCATTAGGATATCAATAGAGGCTGAATTTAAAAGGTACACATACCCAGAAAAAAGTTTTGTTGAATCAACAAAAATTTGGTTGACCCAACGAAACTTTTTGTTTAAAAAAGAGGTCAATGGAAATTTTGTTTGAATCAACAATTTTTTTTTTTTTTTTTTTTTTTTTTTTGCAATTCCAAAAAAAAATTTTGTACCGTCAGCAAAAAATGTTTTGTTAATTCAAGTAAAATGGTTCAATTTTACTTGAATTTTGCTAAAACATCCAAAATGTACTCAACAAAACATGTTTTGTAGTTTTAATCAATTCCTTTTTCTGGGTGCATAAATTACTATATATGTGGGATAAAAAATTAAATAATACCCATTTATGCATCAAAAGCCACAATAATACAAACTCAATGATTTAATAAATAGATACGTGATAGCGCAAGATTATTACAAGACTCGTGATAGATAAAAAAAGAGCGAGAAATAGTTGTTGTTCCAAAGTTTGTACCCAAGTATGGAGGTCCATAATCCAATACATATGTATAATAAAGTATTAGAAGTGTAATTCTAGGGGAATTACTGTTGTATACGAATATATTATAATCTTGAGTAGTGTTATCATTGACTTATTTGGTTAAGTAAGTAATAAAATATGTTTGAAACCTAGATTGAAGAGCTATAATCATTTCATAATTATAAGCCAAGTAGATATTTAATTAACTGTGGGTTTATAAATAAGAATTACTACATATGTACGTGAAAGATTTTTAAATAGCATTTCATTAATACGCATTTGCATTTAAAAAAGAAAAACCTAACTTTAAAATATCATTATTACTTTATTTGGCTATGTAAGATCATAAAAAGAAACGTCAAAAACAAAATTTCATTATTTTTGCTTTAATTTTGCTTAAACTCGCGTAAGTTTTTTTTTTCTTCTTCTTCTTTTGTCAAATTTCTCTTATTTTTAACTTGAAAATTTCTTAATTCGTTGGGAAATTTATAAAATGCATTTTATTATTTTTCTATAAATATTCATTTTTTGCATTATGTTATATTGCATTATGTTATTGAAATTTTTAGATTCATTGTCAGATTTAGATACTTTGGACGTCTCATTTAAGTTTTAACTACTGTAAATGAAAAAATATATATATCTAAATGCGACAATCGCTTATCGTTTGCTTAGATTACAGATAATGATTCAAGTTCTACAAAACAAGTTAGTTTTGAACTAAAAGCACAGTATTCAATATTTTCCTGCTTAATAAAATATTTTTTATTTATTTAATAAAATGACAAATATACTTTAAATGAAATAAAATTACGGGGAATCGCGTATCATTTAGTCACAATGACCTTATTCATATACGCTAATTAAATGAAAAATAAAAAATAAAATCCCATTTACAAACGGTAAAACAAGAATAATGATGATTAATTTTATATTAATTTCAAAATTTAATATTACAATGATATTCCTCTGGGCATAGTTCAATGACAATAGCTTATTTAAAATTGATTAATTCATAACATATATCATTGAAAGTTTAATATTTAGATTTTTGTCAGAAACGAAAAATTTTCAGTAAAAAGATTAAAATTTCAAAAATCACAAAAAATATTTGGTGTGCATTGAATAATTCTAAAGCCTTTTTATACTGATTGCTGTAATTCCTATAAAAATATGTATACAAAAATACTGCGGAACTTCCAAATTTATAAAGCTGAAATTTTTATTCTCTAGTGACTTATATGATTTGATGTAGAGAAAAGCTATAACTTGTTTTAGCCTTTATATGCAAATCTCAAACATTTGTCAGAATTTTTGTAAATTCAGACATTTTCAATTTTTGTAAAGCTGAATTTCTTTGATTTAACGAAAATAAGTATTTGTTTCCTGTTGAAAAAAATGAATGAAAATCTTGCATTCGTTCAATAAAAATGGTAAAAATTTAAGAATGTTTCCGACATGTCTCTTCGAATTCATAAGGTTTTAAAAGTTGGATTACTTTTGCAGTTAAGCTCGTTTTAATGAACCACGCTAGAAATAGACTTTTCTTGATTATGTAAAACTATTCATTTTGTTGAAATATAAATAATAAGATGTCTTTTTATAAAGAAAAAGAAAGTTTATCTTCAAGGCAATATTGACAATTTAAATAACCGGATGTAAATTAATAAATCAAGGAGAAATTTACTCAACTGAAAATACTGCATCGTTAAAAATCTTTATTTGTATAACATAACTTTATTTAATTATCTTTGTATAGTGTACATTTGTATATGTTTATAAATATTTTTTAATTAAAATCTTGTGTTAATTACAAAATAGAGTTACAAACATTTATTTTATTAGATTTCTTAATCAGTTGTTATATTGAAATGTGAAAACTTACTTACATTAAATTTCCTATATTTAATAAAAACCCTATAATGTTCATATTAATGAATCCAACGTAAATAAAAACAATAAAATATAGTTAGGACCAAAAAAACCTCGATAATTTTTAAACTTAATGACTATTTCTTTTTTTCCCTTTTTGTTAGATTGAATATTAAAACCAGATTCAGGTGTATATATGAATATCAATTGAGATGTAACGATAAGCGAAATATTGAGTATCAATGATTCTGATAAACTTGAATCTTCTGGGAATGAAAAATAATGCACATTTTCAATTAGATACGTATTCTTTCAAATGTGTGATCTGCTTAATGTATTTAAAAACTTTTTTCTTTTCAGTGATATATGTGGAACTAGGAAGTTGAACTGTTATGTTAAGTTAGATGGAAAATAGTTGTTATAGTTTTTCTTCCACATGTTTTGTGAATAGAATGAACTCTTTCTTTTAACCTGTAGTTTTTTTTTCTTTTACAACAAACAACGCTCTTTGCTAGACTTTTATGATATATGGATAATACTTTGATATATACTTTGAAATATAAAATCTCCTATCATTTGGAATTTTACCATGAAAAAATACAACTTTATTTTTAAAATCATCGCTGAGATATAGTGACGTTTTAATATGAGAAATCTTTCCACAGCACCGAGATAATAATACGCAATTTATTTACTTGTTTTAGCAAAAACCGGTTTTTCGGCAACAAGGACTTATCTTGCTCGGATACCCCGCGTTCTGTCTTTACAATACAGAATATTGAACATGCAATAATTGACCAATGATTTTAAAAATAAGGTTTTACTATTGCTAATAGTGATGAATTCGGGAGGTTACCCGACGCGAAGGGACCTTCACCCTTCCCTAGTGCATTCAAATCACCCCCCCCCCCTTTCAGTCTTTCGTCAAAAAAAAATTATGCTTATGTGATCTAAAACTGCAAATTTCCCTCAAAACTCCACAATGTACCTGAAGTACAGAAATCCCTCCTAAAGAAATATGTACGCATTGAACACTGATTGCCAATTTTGTTCAATCGTGTATCTTTCTTTTGTAACACGCCAAAATACTCAGACTCTAAACCAAAAAAGAAAACTAATTAATTACTCCAAAAGTTGTTGACCTTTAAAATTACTTGGTAACTTCTTGCACCCTGTATTTAGTAGAAGTTTTATTGAGAAGAAGCTAAAATAAACCGGTTATGTTGTTTTGTTTGGTTACTATGAAGTCTTAACAAAACTTCTGGTAAGCTTTTATTGCATATAAATTTCTATTACGATAAGCTTCATATAATTATCACAGATAAATAGGCCAATCTCTTCACGAAGTTTGTTCAAAACCACACTTCAATACTCAAAAAATACAGTAAATATAATTTCTATAAAAATCAGCTACAAAGCTACACATTACTTTCTGTGATAGAAGAGGGTTAGATTCCCGAAAGCTCCACTAAAGTTTCCCCTGGTTGGAATCTTTCCCATTATTCATGTTATATATTTTGACCTTCTGCCTCGATCCTCTGTAACATGAAGCTTTATATTATTAAAATTAACTGTGGATTATTAAGGATGAAACAGCCTGGTAACTATATATCACAATATATATGTGTGTGTCAATTCAACAAAATTAATTACACTAAAATAATCATCAGTGTATAAGTTGTAATTTTCCAACTGGACGAAAAATTTCCGGGCCAAGATTCGAACCTGCGATCTCTTGGCTAAAGCAGCCATGCTCTACCAACTGAGCCATCCCGGTCGAATCTGGAGGACCTAATTCATCCAGTTAACCGTAGATGTTAGTTGTAAACTGGAGTTGTAAACTGGTTAATTGGATGAATTATGTCCTCCAGATTCGACCGGGATGGCTCAGTTGGTAGAACATGGCAGCTTCAGCCAAGATATCCCAGGTTCGAATCCTGGCCCGGACATTTTTCGTCCAGTTGGAAAATTACAACTTATATATGATTTCTTTACCAATTTGAATAATTGTGTCAAAATCAATCTAGTGTAATCATCAGTGGTTTATGAGTAGAGAGAAAATGGGGATCCGGCCTCAGGAGGAGGAGTGAGGAGCTGGTGCAGCACCGGCTCCTCAGCTCCTCCTCCCAAAGTGCAGCACCTGCCCTCCTCCCAAAGTGCCCTCCTCCTCACGAAGTACAGCACATGCCCACCTCTTGAAGTGCCCTCCTCCACCACTTAAGATAAGGGGATTAATTAAGGATTAGTGTTAATTAATTTTAATTGCGAGACTTAGAAATTTTTCGAAGCCATTTTTTTTTTCGCGGAGAATTTTCTACTAGAGTACGAGGTGTGTTTCAACGGATTTATTTGAGTAAATTAGAAATTTAATTAATTTTAATTGGGGAACTTAGAAATTTTTCGAAGCAATTTTTTTTTTCAACGAGAGTAGGCCATTCAATATACATGTTAGAGTATAATTGAGGAGAATTTTAAAAGTCAATAATGGTTTAATTAAAAATGATCATTCATTAATTGGGGAACTTAGAAATTTTTTTTTCAACTAGAGTATATAATAGCGGGTAGAATTTTAGATTTGAATGGGAAAATAACAATACATTTTTGATGCTGCCATCTATCGTTTGAATTTAGTACTTTTACGAAAAGTCTGGCTGAGGATCGAACCCTCACAAAATGAAATCATAGCACACTGATTTGCGTTATCTTAACCATTGTGCTATGATTTCATGTCTCTGAAAGTATTTTAAAAGAAGAGGTCTGTGATATCACCATATGTGCAGGTCATACGTTTTTAGTGTGCGAATTATTTTTGTAGATTATTAACCAATGATAACTATTTATTCACGAACCAATCACACTGGATTTTTTATAATCATGCGCGCCCCCTAGATTGGTATAAATTGATGTGAATCCTGTTCATTACATTATTCATTACATTGTCGTTGATGTGCAAGGTTGTATGATTTAAGTGGAACTTGGTTTAAAAAAATGTCTAGTGTAGAAAATCAAATATCCTTCCTGATACCCAAAGAAGAACCTCTAACGATGGACATTACTCCCAAAGAGGAACCTGTTTCGAGTATTGAAGTGAAACCGTCATCCTCAAGAGAGATCAAGTTACTCCATTTTTGTGAGATTTGCAAGAAAGGCTATTCTACAAAATTTGCGTTTAATAGACACATGACTCATCACTCAGATGAAAAAGTTCTTACCTGTGGTGTTTGCGGAGAAACCTTCATTTGGAAATATGATTTACGAAATCATGCTAAGACTCATTCAAGGACATATAATTGTAAGCTGTGCAATATGATGTTTCCACGATACATTGATTTGTATAAACACAAGAAGATTCATAACACTTCCAAAGCGAAGAAAACGGCAAAGTCTTCCAAACAGCAAAAAGATGAACAGCGTAGAATACTGATTAATCGACTTTTTAATTTATTGCAACAAGTATGTGCTTCCTATGAGCAAACAAAGTAACTTATGACGTCATTTATTTTTCGAGTTATATGATTGGGTTAAGCCTTTTAACTGTAACTGAGACTGATTTTTCAACCTATATAAGCAATGGATCCAGACACCTCAGCTAATTCCGTATGAACTTTAAAGAAGATTGTATCATGGCAAAAAGAAATCACGAAGAACAAGTGCTTTCGCCTAATAAACGTTCTCGTGTAGATTCACCTTTGGTATCAAGAATTGAAAGTACTGAAGGCCTTGTCTACATTGATGAAACAACCTCTTTTCCAGACAACTGTTGTGAGCCCACCAAGGATATATTGAATGAATTTTTCATTGACTTTAACTTTGCAAAACCTTCTACCCCAGCGACATCCCATGAACTTATTCAAGAATCGTTACAAGAACCCATTCAAGAACCACGACAAGAATCGACTGCTCATGCTTCGAATGATGACTCATTTGTATTTTGGAAAGAACTTGGAAACTCAATCTTTTTAGGGTTCGAGTTACAGAATTCTGATTATTCTATCCACATAAGGGAATTTACATGTGAAGGAATTCCCACCCAGAATGGAATTTCTATGGACATCCAGACTTGGTATGAGTTTCAATATAAAATCGTTGCCTTTAATTTAAGATACAAAAGTTCGTCCTTCGTTAGCAATAACAAGATGTTAGTTTTAAATGAGGATAATTCTGTTATGTATCTTAAAAGTTTAACGAACGATTCTCATATCAAATTAAACAATTATCAATTAGAACAATTAAAAGAAAAAGCCTATAAACTGAATAAGAAATTGATTCATCACCAGTATGAAAAACATTTACCTAACTTATTAAAGAAAAAATGTAAACAGGCTACAATGACACAAGAAAATGAATTTGTGTTATGGTCTAAACTAATTTTCTACATCGAGAATAATATTATAAGTATATTTAATGAAATTTATCAATGTACCGGATGTGTTTTTAGACATACAAGTGTTAGCTTGCATTCGTGTTTTACATTTAACAACCGTGAAAAATTTAAACAGGTTGGAGATATGATTTTAATGCTGGTTAATTTTGATTATGTACTATCCATGTTTTTAAAGAAAGTGGATTTTGTTAGCGATCACTTTTTATGTAATCTGAATGTACAAACTTTTAAAAGCGTATTGTTTGAATAAACTATCTTGAATTTACATCTGTGCCATTATTTCTATAAAATACATGTTTAAAATATATACAATAAACTGAATTACTATACAAATGAATGAAAAAAATACTTACACACCAGATAAACTGAAAAAATACAATAAACTGAATTACTATACAAATGAATGAAAAAAATACTTACACACCAGATTGAAGAAAACATGTCTTGTACAGACCACTGCTTAAACTGTTCATCTTATTTAATGGGGAATCCCCACAAGTGAGATCACCCTAACCTGTGGCTTCATGACATCACCTGGGATATCACTACGCATGCGCGAGATTATCTAATCAGTGATAAGATTATCAAATAACAACCCCTATATAAGGTCAAACATATCGTGTGGAATCATTGCTTAGCTGTTCCTGCCTCAGTGTTCCTGCTTAGTTCGTGATTATTCCTTGACTTGATTGCTCAGTGATTTTCAACGTGTAAAAATGTCTTCAATCATCTTTTCGGATAATGGCTTGAACGTCCAATATATAAGTGACTTTATAGAGAAAGCCCATGCTGATCGTTATTTGACGGAGTAAAAAACATTACCATTCTACAGACCTACTTTTCATTTGCGAGGAAAGGATGTGAAACCTAAGCGATTGGTTTTAGCTTATGGAGATCCCAATACCAGCTATGCCTTCAGTGGAACAAGTGTGCCCTCCAAATCTTGGACTTCACTTATGATTGAACATCGTGATAAAGTGGAAAGAGAAACAGCCTGTACTTTTAACTATGTGCTACTTAATTTGTACCAGGATGGAACTACCTATATCAGTCACCACAAAGATAATGAATCCAGCTTAAATGCTATATTCCCTATCACAGTACTCAGTTTTGGTGCTCAAAGAACTATTGAATTCAAGAGACCTAGTGTACCCTCGACATTCATCAAGCTAGAACATGGATCCTTCTACAGCATGTTGCCACCTACCAACGAATTATTCACACACGGCATCGGAGCAGATCCTGCTATTAAAGACGTTCGAATTAGCCTCACTTTTCGACATTTAATAGTTCATCCTCTTGATTTGAAAAAGCCAAGACTGGACTTGATGAATGATCCTGAACTGAATTTAGACTTGTTTGCTGACTATTCTCCACCTACCACGTCTAAACATGTTTCACCATTAAACAAACCTCAAGAGAAGCTGTCTACACATACATTTCATGAATCAGATGGATATTTCTCAATTCTTTGGAATCTTGAATGGAATACCTGTGCTCAAATTGAAATGGATAAAAACTGTAATTTGAAACTGCATATAAGAATTTTTAAAGAAGGTGCACGCGGCGAATTGTTTCCAACTAAAAATGGGATCGTAATGACACCTTTAACGTTTGATCATTTCCAACAAAATATGATCAAGTTCAACTTTTATTCTGTGAAAGACAGTTACGTGTCCAATAATCAACTTTTAACAGCATTTTCCGATGAAGGACATTCCATATTACAACAGATTTTCAAGGCGAACCAACATAGCTTTCATTTTAAACCTGAAGGAATACGTTTATCTATAGATCAATTTTTTAAATTACGTGAAGCAATTCCTGAAATTACCGAGTGCATGATTGATATGCTTCTTGTGAAAGCGATTCCTATGTCTGTATTACGAAAATCAGAAAAGTGTATTCAGACACACACTAATGAGGATACTGCGAAGAAGCATTTCCTTTCTTGTTTTGACCAAGAATTAGAAAGATCTCTTAATCAAGTATATACTTGTTATGCCTGTACCATTAGCCAATTATCGCAATTAGACCATGTTTGCTTAAATACTTCATTAAGAGAAAAATTTGTTCTGTATAGAGATAGTGCATTATTAAACTTTAATGTCTATCTGTTTGTGAAGAATCTCACAGCAAACTGTCTTTGTCACTATACACCTGCATTTTTTAATACTTTGAATTCAAACTTTTATGAAAACTATTTAGAAACTCTGTTTGTAAATTCCCATAAAGTCTTTTAAAACTAGAAAATGTTTGTAACATTTGCTTGAATAAAAATACTTTTTTTCCCCTAAATAATTTCTATGTGATTATTTCCTAAACATCATTAAGTGTTTCTTTTTTTTCAGATTTGAGATATGTAGAAAACAGTTTACACTCACGAAAAGTAGTTTTGAACTAAGAAAAAAGGTTTTAAGATTGTTCTAAAAAAAAAAAAAACATTTTCAGACACATTTTAAATTCAATATTTGTTCACAAATGTGTTAGAATTTTTCGCGTTGAGAACTATCTTAAAATAGTATCGGTTCATTAAAAAACACTGAAACATTCTTCACTTGATTAAAACTTTACAAAGGAAAATATTTTATGTGAAAAAAAAAAAAAAATCGTAAAAATTTCTAAGTTCGCCAATTAAAATTAATGACAATTATTTAGGAAAATTAAATAAGGTTAATTGTTCATGAGTTAAAATTTCTTATTACAACGTATCTGTCATGAGTAATCGCTAAGGGGTTTTCCTATGAATGATTCATATCTATCTACCAATAATCCGCTCGTCCTTATCAGATCCTCTTATCTATGAATCATATGGGTTGTATGTTAGCAAGATCTTTCGGGGTAAACTTTAGTCTGTTCTAGATTTCGTTTCTTGTAGCGTTACAAACCTTAGCTCTTGGATTTATTTTTCTACTTGTGCGTGTGTTTGAGTTTCTGAACTGATAATATGGATTCATCTAACCAACAGCAAATGTCTTCAAACTTTGAAAATGAAGTAAGTGGATTTTAATATATATTTTTATTATATAATGTACTTTCAAATCTAATTTTAATTCAGCAAATTTATTAAATAATTTGTGAAATGACTTAGCCTAAAACAAGAATGATTTTTACCCGAGGGGTATATTTTACTGTAAAGCATGATAAAATCTATTTTTTAATTTTATGAAGGGGACCAGTTTATTCTAAAATTACTGTTCTAAGCTGTGATATTATTATTATTTTTTATTATATATTTTACTTACCGTAAATCATGAATAATTTTTACCCGAGGGGTATATTAAATAGAGATACTTAACCAAACTAAAATTTTATGAAGGTGCTCCGTATATTCTAAAATGTGATTATTCATATATTTTACTGTAAAGCATGATAAAATCTATTTTTCAAATTTTATGAAAGGTTCCCGTATATTCTAAAATGTGATTATTCATATATTTTACTGTAATGTATGACAAAATCTATTTTAAAATTTTATGAAGGATTCTGTATATTCTAAAATTACTATTCTAAGCTGTGATATTATTATTTTTTATTATATATTTTACTTGCTGTAAATCATGAATAATTTTTACCCGAGGGGTATATTAAATGGAGATACTTAACTAAACTAAAATTTTATGAAGGGTTCTGTATATTCTAAAATTACTATTCTAAGCTGTGATATTATTATTTTTATTATATATTTTACTTGCCGTAAATCATGAATAATTTTTACCCGAGGGGTATATTAAATAGAGATACTTAACTAAACTAAAATTTTATGAAGGGGTCCAGTATATTCTAAAATTATAAAGGTTTTATTTACGAGACAAGAGTATAATTTTTTGAAATATAAGATTGATTATCGTGAAGTATAGCAATGATTTTTTTTAAGGGTAACTATTTTTAATGTCTGTTTAAATTATTTTTAATGTATATTTAAAATATTTCACCTTAGAAGTGTATATGTCTTAATAATGTTACTTGTAATTTATTTTTATACCAGTATAATGTATTAGTTCTAAATAATTAATTTTTGGAAACATATATCGAAATGATTTTATTCTGTGCAAATATCTCTCAATATTTTTTAAAAGTTTTGTGGAATGCTATTATTTATATGGAAAACTTTTTAGGACTCCATATTTTAAATTGTTAGTTTTAAAAAAAACTTTGTATACATTTTAATACTTCTCACAAGTAAATATTTTTATTATAAAATTTATATGTAGTAGGGAAAAAGTTATTTGAAACAGTTTTTCTTATTATTACAAATTTTTAATCCAATGTGTGGACCTTCATCAGAATAATACAAAGTTAGTTTATAATGTCAGTCATGAATATTATATTTAAAATAGATCTTTTTTATTTGAAGTATATTTCCTTTTACATGAATATTTAAAACAGTATTCACATTACCATACATTTTTTTTTATCTCGTTAAGTATTCTAATTAAACAATCTTCATTAATTCACTTAATTAGTAGCGATATCTTGTAATGACTCATTGTGGAAAATCCCATGACGTCATACTTGGAAAAACCTATGAGGTCATAGATCTGATAAGACTCGCTTATCTGATTAAATAGATAAGCGCGCTGAGGTGGGTTCATTCTTATAGTAGCTGTCCTAGAGACTGTACGTTATAATTAGTGCTCCAAGCAATTTTACTTTATTAATCTTTTTAAAAAAGTAATAAATAAAACGATGAATTCAAAAATTCAAAGTCAAGTAAGTTAATTATTTTGAAAAACTGTTTAGTATCATTCTATATTTTTATTATAAGATTGTTTTCCTTTCTAAATGATTTTAACCTAAGAGTTTTCCATACGTTATGTGGTTGCTAAACGATTTATTTTTGAAACTCTCTAAATGAATCTATTCAAATACCTATCTATTGTTATACTAATTTTCTTGAAAAACTCCTAATTAGAAAAAAAAATTGTTCTTTTAGAAAGATATTACTTTTCTGTTTTGATCTCGATATTAATATCTGTATGTGTACTAAATGTATAGTTATTTTAGTGAACGAAATTTTAGTTTAACTTAATTAAAAATATAAACAAAGTCATTATTCTCTAGCACTATTCTATATGAAATTTTTTATAACATGTTATTGATGAACCCTTTTCGAAAAATAATTTATGTTTTCTAATTTAGTGGGAAACTGATTTAAACATCAGTCCCAGCAAAATCGACGCCATAGAAATAAGAGTTCTGAAGGAAATGGCTGAAAAAACCCCAGCACCTTCAACGCAAGAGTCTTCTCTGGTATATTACTACTATTATTATTTATTATTATTAGTGTGTAAAAATTTTAGTAAATGTAGATTGTAAACGATTATTTTCTTTTAAAGTGGGATATGGATTTTTCCCTCACGTCTAAGCAAACAAATCTTATCGACCAAGTTGAGAAGATGTATAGAAGTGAGAGAGAGAAAAAAAATCAAATGATGGAGTCTCTGAAGGTATTTTTTAAAACTTTATAAAACAACTGAAGTTCAAATTAATTTTTTTTTTTGGTAAAAGCTTATAGGGTATATTCTTTTTTTTTAGCGTAATCTGCCCAGTATGGTTCAAGCAACCACATCGAAACCCCATTCTGATGTTCCTAAGGTATGTTTTCTTTAGTATATAATAATTATAAGTTGTTTTAAATCATTCACTTTAAATCTTAAAAAGATAAAGTTTAAATCTTGATAAGATATAGTTTAATTCTTGTTAAGACAAAGTTTAAATCTTGATAAGATAAAGTTTAATTCTTGATAACTCGAAGTTTAATTCTTGATATCTCAAAGTTCAATTCTTAAAGCTCAAAGTTTAAATGTTGATAAAGTTTAATTCTTAAAGCTTAAATCTTGATAATTAGTAGATCCTTTTTTTAGTAGACATGTTTATAAAGCTAGGGTATGTATTTCTTTTCAGGATCAGCATGTGTGTGAATTGTGTAAAAAATCGTTTTCAAGGGCGTTTACCCTGAAACGCCATCAACTGATTCACACAAAGCAAAGAGGAGTTCAATCTGATCTTAACCCTTCTGTCTCAGTCGCAGGCCCGTCTAATGCCGAGCCTTCCATCGCAGGCCCGTCAAACGTGGAGTCCCCTAAGGTAATTCTTTAAATATATTTTTTGTCTTTTTACGTCTTTTTTAATGTTAGTCCTCGAGAAAGATTAAATAGTTTTAAAGAGTTTTTTTTAATAGTGTCATTTAAAAAATAGGGTGGGTTTTTGAGAGACTGAAATAAATTTTCTGTTTAACTTTATGTTTTGATTAATAAAGCTTAATGAAGGGTTTTCTTTTTTTTAAAAAATTAAGGGATTTTCTTTTTAGAAAAAAATAAATAAAATTTTAAATGAGGGTTTTTTTTCTTTTCAAGATGTTCACACTTGCGATGTGTGCCAAAAATCTTTCTCCAATACCTTCAATTTCAGACGTCATCGTGCTACCCACACAAAATCATCTGACAGTCTATTCACCTGCGAAATTTGTCAATCAACATTCACCAGAATCGACAATTTTCTTCGACACAAGAAGTGCCATTCAGAAGATGAAAGCTGTTTTAAGTGCGATATTTGTCAAGAAATGTTCACCCGGGCTGATAACTTAAAACGGCATTTAATAGCCCATGAAAACCCTCAATATAGATGCCCTGAATGCGGAAGAAAATTCGCAAGGAAAGAAAATTTAAATCAGCATATACGCAAGCAGCATAGTACATACCACTTCTCATTACGTCTCGGCAAAGCGACCCAGGACAACCACACGATCCAGTACAAGACCTCGAAAAGAAACTACTGCCTTAAATGTTTTTAAAGTAGTCACGATTGATTCTGATGAGGATACTCTTCATGACATCTCAGTTTTCTTCGAATCTGCTCGTGAAGAATTAAGGGAGGCTCTGGAGGAAGCTGTTGCAGAAAGGGACGCAATCAAGTGGCATGTGATGATAAAGGTTATACTTGAAAAAATATCTGTAGAAGGCGAGCAGGAGCTACTCTCAACTTATTTCCACTCAGATACTTACGAACAATTTACGAATGATTCCATTGAAGAAAATTTAGAAGAAGCACATCGGAAAATTATCAGTTCATTCGAAAAATTTGTCCAAAGGGGGTGCGGGTGGCTTCTCAAGGAAGTATCATATATTGAACTTAAAATGGGAAAATATTCCCCTTTGAAAGGTAGCAGCTATATTCAACTCCCAAAAGACTTGAAAGGTAAAGAAGCCATACTTAATATCCAAAACTTCGAAGATCAGAAATGATTTCTCTGGTGCGTCATGGCGCACCAATTAAACCTAGATCGTAAGGAAAATCCCAACAGAGTAACCAAGTACCAACCGTTCGAAAATACAGTCAACATGAATGGCATATCCTATCCAGTACCATATCAGAAGATTCCTTTAATTGAGTCAATGAATGATTTAAGAATCAATATTTTCGGGTACGAGGAGGGCGAACTTTACATCCTATATGTGTCTAATAAAACAAACGAGGATGTGATTAACTTACTTCTTCTTTGTGATGGTGAGAATACTCATTACACCCTTATAAGGAACTTTTCAAGATTCATGTCACATCGAAGTGGTCATAAAAGTACTGCCTATTACTGTTATACCTGCTTACATGGATTCACAAGACCTGAATTACTAGAAGATCACAAGCCCTATTGCAGTAACCACACCCCTCAAGTAATTACAATGCCAAAACCCGGTGAAAATATACTCTCATTTACAGGAATCCATTTGCAAGCTCCTATGCCATACGTCATCTATGCAGATTTCGAATCCCTGCTCGTACCCATTCACACTACTGAACCCTCCAATAAGTCATCTTACCAAGTAAAGACTGCTCGTCACGAGGCTTGTGGGTTTGCGTTCGTTATTGTGGGCTCTGACGGACGCACCTATAAGAAGATAGAAGTGTATCGTGGTGAAAATGCTGCAGAAGAATTTATTAAAGCCATCCTAAAATTCAAAGAGGAAATCACATCGAAACTTTTAACCATCGCCCCGATGAATCTCAGTGACGAAGAGGAAGAAGCTTTCCAGCAAGCCACAGAATGTTGGATATGTCAAAAACCATTGGGCAAGGAACGCGTCAGGGATCACGATCACATTTCTTCAAAGTATAGGGGAGCTGCCCACCCCTCTTGTAATATTAACTTCAAGCAGAGTAAAGTGATTCCTGTCGTGTTTCACAATCTTAAAAAGTATGACGCACATCATATAATGCGTAAGCTAGGTTGCTTTAAACAGCTGAAAATAAGTGTGATTGCTGCCAATATAGAAGACTACATCACATTTAAATTACAAGAATATGATTCCTCTATTCAATTCTCATTCATTGACTCACTGCTCTTCCTCCCGGCCTCCTTGGACAAATTAACATCAAATCTGAAACCATGCGACTTTAATATATTAAGAGAAAACTTTGTTCAAAATACAAGAACTGAACTACTATGTCGCAAAGGTATTTATCCCTACGAATATATGAATTCGTTTAAAAAATTTCAAGAAACCCAGCTTCCTCCACCCTCTGCTTTGCACAACACATTATCGAATCAATATATCACAGAATCAGACTATGCACATGCGAAAAATGTGTGGAATACTTTCAGAATAAACAATCTCGGGGAATATCATGATCTATATTTAAAGACCGATGTGCTTCTACTAGACGATGTATTCGAAAATTTTAGACGTCTCTGCAGTCAATATTATAATATTGACCCATCCCACCTCGTCACTTCACCAGGCTTGTCTTGGCAGGCCTGTTTGAAAATGACTGAGGTGGAATTGGAATTATTGACCGATGTGAACATGCTGCTGTTTATTGAAGAAGGCGTACGCGGGGGTGTGTCGCAGATCTCCCACAGGTTTGCGACCGCCAATAATAAAGATATTCCAAATCACGTCCCCAGTGAAGAAACATCCCATATCATGTACTGGGATGCCAACAATCTTTACGGTTGGGCGATGTCCCAGTACATGCCCCATGGAGGGTTCCAGTGGTGTGATGGCACCAGCTTCACAGAAGAAAGCATATTACAGATACCAGATGACTCAAGTACTGGTTACATTTTCGAGGTGGACTTTGAGTACCCTGAATCCCTTCACGATGACCATAACGACTATCCTCTTGCCCCGCAAAGACTCACCGTACAAGAAGAAATGCTGTCTGATTACGCAAAGAATCTTCTACAAAAGGGGTTCAGAGGTACTCCGAAACTCATCCCCAACTTGATGAGAAAAATAAAATATATTTCTCATTATAGAAACGTTAAATTATACATTGAATTGGGGTTAAAGCTAACGAAAATTCACAGAGTTCTCCAGTTCCAACAGTCCCCTTGGCTCAAACAATATATCGAATTTAACACGGAAAAACGCAAGCAAGCAACTAGTGCCTTTGAGAAGGATTTCTTCAAATTACTAAATAACAGCATTTATGGCAAGTGCATCGAAAATCTTAGGAAGAGGCGAAATATTGAATTATCTAACCAAGAAAGAAGATGCGAGAAACTAGTCGCCTCTCCCTACTTCAAAAATTTCAAGATATTCGATGAGAATCTCGTAGCTGTTGAAAGGCAGAAGACCAGTATCTTGATGAACCGGCCTATTTACGTCGGGTTTTCGATACTAGAGCTATCAAAGGTGCTCATGTACGAATTCCATTATAAATTTATCAAACAAATTTATCCTGGAAATCGTTCAATTCTGCTTTTCACGGATACAGATTCTTTAACCTATCTCATCACGACTGAAAACCTACAAAATGAGATGTATCTCAATAGGTCGCGATTTGATTTTTCAGATTACCCCCAAGAACACCCCCTTTATTCTAACACGAATAAGAAAGTCTTGGGGAAATTTAAAGACGAATTAAATGGCGTGCCTATTCATCAGTTTGTAGGTTTAAAGTCGAAAATGTATTCGATTAAATCCTCCAAAGAAGAAAAAAAGTGAGCCAAAGGGGTCTCAACATCTATAGTTAAAAATAAATTAAAACATGAAGATTATGTGAAATGTTTGGAAAGACAAGCTACAACCTTTGAAGAACAGTCAAGAATAGGGCAGCAATCACACATACTTTACACCCTTAAACAAAATAAAAAGTGTTTGTCACCCTTTGACGACAAACGTTACCTGCTAGAAGATGGAGTAAGTAGCCTAGCTTACGGACATTATAAAATTCCAAGATAATTTTAAAAAAAATTCTAAAATCTTTAGAAAAAAAAAAGAAAAAAAAAAGGAAGATATCAAAATCTTCCAAACAAATTTGTGGGAATCGATTGTGTGATCTACCTCCCCGTGGTAATTCCTGGGACCAGGAAGTTTTGACTCTAGGTCCCTTCTAGCCAAAAGCTCACACCTTAAGGCAAAATTCATTTCAGTTGAGAGTTTATATCTTAGATTACTTTCAGCTGAAAATCCTACTTTTGGCGACTTTTAAAACTAAAAATTCTATTTTTTGGCAATTTTTAAAACTAAAAATTCTATTTTTAACTCTAAATTCTATTTTTGGTTTAAAAGAAAAAAATCTTAATACCTTTTTTAGTGCATGAATCATTATTTCTAACATATATATTGAATGGCCTACTCTAGTTGAAAAAAAAATTTCTAAGTTCCCCAATTAATGAATGATCATTTTTAATTAAACCATTATTGACTTTTAAAATTCTCCTCAAATATACTCTAACATGTATATTGAATGGCCTACTCTCGTTGAAAAAAAAAATTGCTTCGAAAAATTTCTAAGTTCCCCAATTAAAATTAATTAAATTTCTAATTTACTAAAATAAATCCGTTGAAACACACCTCGTACTCTAGTAGAAAATTCTCCACGAAAAAAAAAATGGCTTCGAAAAATTTCTAAGTTTCCCAATTAAAATTAATTAACACTAATCCTTAATTAATCCCCTTATCTTAAGTGATGGAGGAGGGTACTTCAAGAGGTGGGCATGTGCTGTACTTCGTGAGGAGGAGGGCACTTTGGGAGGAGGGCAGGTGCTGCACTTTGGGAGGAGGAGCTGAGCTGCACTTTGGGAGGAGGAGCTGAGGAGCCGGTGCTGCACCTTGCACCAGCTCCTCACCGAGGCCTCCTGAGGCCGGATCCCCATTTTCTCTCTACTTTTATGTATTTATAATTTCAAATCATAAAATTTATGTGGCATGAAATGCAAGAATACACGATCTGTGTTTTTTTCTTCCTAAATATCAGTAATTAGACAGCTTGAAAGATAAGGTAGGTAAAGCTATCTTTAAAGATAAAGTGCTTAAATAGAACATTGATTTAAAAAAATGCAGAAGGAAACTAACAACCCCACTTAGTTTGACGATAATTTTTAATGAAATCTAAATTTAGTATCATGAACTTGAATAGTAGGAAACAATTCTTTCAGCGGAATCTATTTTTAACTCACTTCCAACAAAAGAAGTTGTGCATACGTTGTATTTTTCTATGTGTGTCCAAGCGTAACTTTTGAACGACCACTCCGAATTTCAGAACTCTTGCTAGCTACATAGCAATCAGGTGGGTTGCATTTAAATTGCATCAGATCTTTTGAAACAAAAGTAGAAAAAATAGTTAGAATATTAATTTTATTAAATAATAAATTTTAAGTAAGGAATTATGTTTACAATGTAGGTTAAAACTTTTCGCAATAAAAATGCACGTTTTCAGTGACGTCATGTGGCAAATGCATTTTTCTTTCAAAATTTCGCTTCTGATTTCGGATCTGATGGAATAAAAAAATACGCATCTTGTAAAAAATACTTCTGTTTTAAAGTAGGCGTTTAAAAAATATATTTTTTTTCTCACTAAACCATGCCACTTTTAGTGCCCTTCTGAATAGTTTTAACTGCCAACTTTCATAAAAACTTATTGTTGAAAATCTAACTTTTTTACTTTAAAATTAAAGTCTTGTGAAGAGGGAGCAATAATTGTCCATTGAATACAAGGAGTTTATTATTATTATTATTATTATTATTATTATTATTATTATTATTTTGGTTGAATGTAAAACAGACACACAAAAAAATCTTGATATAATGATTTCTAGGTTTCAATTTATCGATAAATGATTTTTTGTTCTCTAGAATAAGCTGATTCATGAATCTTCGATGTGTGTTATGCATAAATAGAGCTCGTGTATGTTGATAATCGAAAAAAAAACAGTCCTCTGGATATCACACTTATCTATTTTTCGGATATTACAGGAAAAATCAAGAAATTAACAATAGTAAAATGTCTCGATCTACTCATTTACAAATACGTTAAAATCAGCTGGTGTAAAACTAAACAATACAACAGAAATTTCTGGTAATAACAGTAAAATAAATTCCACCACCAAGACTTCAATTGTCTCTAAACACTGCTAAGGCAGCTTCAAAAATTCTAGAAGAGCAGTAAATTCTGGAACCCTGCTAGCCAATCCAAAACGAAGTTGGCGGAGTTCTAAACCTATTTACAATCCCATTGGACCACTGTCAAAAGCAATAGCTCCACCTAATCACCAGGGTCAAAAAAGACATTCGAAGTCTCTTCTTAAACATGAAAACACAGAATGTATAGAATGAAATATTTATATTAATATTTGTAACATGTGAAAACTGTTTTTATTTCTTTGCGGGAAAAATGTAATTTAACCAAGATAATTTTTCTCCATTTATTCAAATTGACTTTTTTTTGTAATTTTAATTAAAAAATTATGTCAATAAAAATGTAATAATCCCAGTTTTCCCATTTCTTCCCTTTTTATCCACAACAATGGAGTGATTTAATTGACGCCATTACAGACGTGTCATTAAAATTTCAAAAAATATTAATATCTCTAAAACTAATTTAAATTGCAAAATTTCTAGACTTATTATTAGGCTCTAAAAACAAATGTAAATACTAACGATAAATTTTGAATAAATATCAGTAATACTTAGAATTAATAGTAAACTCAAACAAAGACCAAAGTGTTGTTGTGAGCCAAGAATTAAAAAGAGTGAAGCAAAACAGGGAGATTTGAAAGTTACAAAAGTTTTATCAGTTTTCTACGAAACTTATGGAAAAAGTTATTAAATATATTACCCAGTCAAAGAAATGGAGTATAAGTAATTTTAATATTCACTAAAAATTTAGATGGTGCCTGTTGTAGCTTTTCGTAACAATTATATAAGACATCTAAATGCATTTTAAAGAAAAAAAAACAGAAAAATTCTTTGAGCACAACTAGATCAATGATTTTAGAATAGACAAGCTGCAGTTGAGTGATAAATCCTCTTTGAAGGTTGTTTTAAAATTATAAATGTAACATTTTTATTATTATTATAATTGATAAAATTATTATATTGCAAAGTATTATATTATATTGCAAAGTATTTACAATTCTCAGCCTTTAAAAACAAGCTTTCTAAAATATTTTTCATTTATAGAATAAAATTTGTTTATTTTATATATAAATTAAATTATCTGAAACTGTTCTGGGGCATGCGTGTGAAAATTATTCAATATTATTTTTAAACAAGAACGAAAAATCATGTGTCAAGCATAGATTATGTAACACTTTCCAACGTTTCCAAAATAATTTTACAAATCATTACCGTTTATAAGCTGAAAGATAACATCTAAGTAAACAATTTGGAAAACGCATAACATATTTAAAAACGTAATTTCATGAATTTCCAACATATACAATATTCGAAAAAACTATCCGAATACTTTTATTCAGCCCAGTATATGATCTATAGATTTGTATATATACTATATTGGATGCTAAATTTTAGTTTAGTTAGGAAGCGCTTTGCACAGTTTAAAATTCTCCTTCTGGAGTTTCTGTCAATAAACGGAAATGCGTTCGCGAACTTTTGTGCTGCCCTCCTGTGTGCTGCTGTATGATCTACAGAATTTATACACACCAAGTAATAGACAAAAAGTGAGTTAAATTTAAAATCGCGTTCATCAACTTAAAACGCACTTCCAGGAATTATTGTTAACAATACAGTAGAGAATTATTTTGTGTGTCCCTGTAAATGAACGATGACTGCTATACACATACTATTCTGTAGTAAGCCTCTTGTAATACACCTTAGTGATACATATAAATTTCAATGCGTTTAAAATAGTGAAACATTATTTAATTAAACCGCAAACGATTTTTCTCCATAGACGTAATGTAACGGAATTCTTTTGACTGTCCCTGTAAAGTATCTATAAGTGCTATGTACACCCTATTCCATATTAAGCTTCTTGTAATGCACCTTAGTGATATACAGGGTGATTCATAAAAGATGGGCAGAACTTTAAGGGGTTATAGTACACTTAAAGACAAATAATATTAAATAGGAGACTAAGGGTCCCAGACGTATTCCCAAGGAGATAGGGGGCATTAAAGTTTAGGGTCCGAAATTTCAAATGATTATAAAACATGGAAAAATTGGTCGATTCGTTTGCGGTTTTTGCAAAAAATTTTCTTTATGCCAGTATTTTCTTGAAATAAAATTTTAAAGTTCAATTTCAAAAAATGCCGATAGGGGGCGCTTTAGACTTTGGAGTAACAAACAACTATTTTTTAACGTTATTTTTTGTATTTCTTTAAATGATTTCGAAAGCTTAGACTTAAACTTAAATTTTGATCTAAAAATCTGAGTCCTAACGAGTAGTTAAGTAGCGTAAACTGAAATTTGAAATTTGAAACCCTTCTCCCCCCAGAACAAAAATCAGTTATTCCCGATCTTTGTGTCGTAGATTAGGCTCTAACTACTGCCGCGTTTTGCTAAAATTATTCTTTATGTCAGTATTTTCTTGAAAATAAATTTTAAAGAAAATTTTCAAAAAATTCCGATAGAGGGCGCTTTAGACTTTGGAGTAACGAACAACTATTTTATACCGTTATTTTTTGTGTCTCATTAAATGCTTTCTAAAGCTTAGACTTAAATTTTCAGCCCAAAATCTGAATCGTTAGACGTGGTTAAGTTTCTGGGGAGAGGGGTTTGAAATTTCTACTCATGAGCACAGTTCAGTTTACCATGTCCACACATTGTGTGCTGTGATACGAGGTAAAAAGACACAAATTAGGATTATGTTACCAAAGCATATTTATTAACATGTAATCACAATAAATGTTCAAAATTGTGACCACCAGAGGTTATGCACGCAGAACAACGGCGACGAATGGAACGGCGAACATTCGCGAAAACATCAGGCTTTTCGAGCACTTCCCCTACAGCGGCGGAAAGTCTGGCGACCAGTTCCTCGGGGGATTCAATGGGTGTCTCATACATAAGAGCCTTCAATCGTCCCCAAAAAAAGAAATCGAGGGGTGAAAGATCTGGCGAGCGAGCAGGCCAAGCAACAGGACCACCTCGACCAATCCATCTGTTCGGAAATGTGATGTCCAGATAGTTGCGGACGTCTCGTACGTAATGGGCTGGCGCTCCATCGTGCTGGAACCACATGACCCGCCGGATGCGTGGAGGAACAACGTTTAACAGGTCTGGCAGCACATGTTGCAGAAATGTGAGGTATGTTTTACCGTTGAGGCGTTCAGGAAGAAGGTACGGTCCGATTAGGTGGTCTCCGAGGATTCCTGCCCAAACATTGATGGAAAAGCGTCTCTGATGAGCATGTGGATACGTAGCATGTGGATTGACATCCGCCCATACATGTGCATTGTGTGTGTTAAATGTACCTTCACGTGTGAAGGTACATTCATCGGTGAAAAGCACAGTTCGTCCAAAATGTGGATTTAGCGCGTTCTGCTGCAGAAACCAGCGGGCGAATTCAATACGATTTGGATAATCCCCTGGAGACAGTTTCTGGACTCGTTGCACATGAAACGGGAGCAAATGTTCATCCTTCAGTACCCTCCAAGTCGTGGACTGTGAGGTATCCACCTGGCTAGCCACTGTTCGTGTACTTGTACTTGGCTGCGCCGCTACTACATCCAGAATGGCTTCTGCAACAACTACTGATTCGTCCTTTTTTGCACGACCTGCATTCGACCGGGAAGCGAGAAATGATCCCGTCTCACACAACTGTCTGTGAAAGCGCTCGAAAGTTTTGCGGTTAGGCAACCGCCTGTTAGGAAATCGCTCTCCGTACATTCGTTGTGCCTCTGCACCATTTCCATCTGCCGCTCCGTAAATTAAATGCATCTCAGCCTTTTCCTTATTCGTGAAGGGCACCATCTTCCGATTCATTACTACAGCGACTTACACTTGACTCACCGTTCAGTGGTTTTTATGCCTGAATCGTGTCGAAATTTTGCATACGTGTTCTTCTTCTTCCCCATTTGACATTTGCATACTTTCTGTTTCCTTCTTCACCCGGTGACTAGCGTCAGGAATGGAGCTTAAACGTTTGCATGAGCGACGTTTCCAACTGTGCCAGTGCCTTTATGAGTGAATTCCGACTATGCAGTCCTTGACGAAAGTTGTATTTTTGCCTCGTATCACAGCACAGAATCGTTGGGCATGGTTAAGTAGTGCAAACTGAACTATGTTCAGAAGTTGAAATTTGAACCCCCTCCCCTCGCTACTGAACCACGCTCAGCGATTCAGATTTTGAGCTGAAAATTTAAGTTTAAGTCTAAGCTTTAGAAAGCATTTAATGAGACACAAAAAATAACGGTATAAAATAGTTGTTCGTTACTCCAAAGTCTAAAGCGCCCTCTATCGGAATTTTTTGAAAATTTTCTTTAAAATTTATTTTCAAGAAAATACTGACATAAAGAATAATTTTAGCAAAACGCGGCAGTAGTTAGAGCCTAATCTACGACACAAAGATCGGGAATAACTGATTTTTGTTCTGGGGGGAGAAGGGTTTCAAATTTCAAATTTCAGTTTACGCTACTTAACTACTCGTTAGGACTCAGATTTTTAGATCAAAATTTAAGTTTAAGTCTAAGCTTTCGAAATCATTTAAAGAAATACAAAAAATAACGTTAAAAAATAGTTGTTTGTTACTCCAAAGTCTAAAGCGCCCCCTATCGGCATTTTTTGAAATTGAACTTTAAAATTTTATTTCAAGAAAATACTGGCATAAAGAAAATTTTTTGCAAAAACCGCAAACGAATCGACCAATTTTTCCATGTTTTATAATCATTTGAAATTTCGGACCCTAAACTTTAATGCCCCCTATCTCCTTGGGAATACGTCTGGGACCCTTAGTCTCCTATTTAATATTATTTGTCTTTAAGTGTACTATAACCCCTTAAAGTTCTGCCCATCTTTTATGAATCACCCTGTATATCAATTACAATGTGTTTGAAATTGTGTAACATCATTAAAATAAACCTCAAATGATTTTTCCCCATAGACCGTAATGTAACGGAATTCTTTTGAGTGTCCCTGTAAAAAATTGTAAGTGCTACACACTTCAGTTGAAATAGGGAACATGCTATAGATAACGACAATAACATATAAAAATTGTAGAGCAATCCGAGCATATTTACGGGAGTTAGAGCACGGACAGACGGACAGACGGCCAGACGGCCAGACGGGCAGACGGCAGACGGCAGACGGCCAGACGGCAGACGGCCATGCGGCCAGACAAACCGAAGTCATAAACACTTTTCAACTAGGTTGGAAAGTGTTAAAAACACACATTGCACAAGTTGTGCCTGTTAGTTGCTAAAATCAGTGTAAAAATTGGTTTAAAACTAATAAAAAAGTTAAAATCCCACATGTTTTGGCTTTAAACCCAAAGCTATCATCGGGGACGGAAACAAAAGAAACGACTACTGACCTTTTAAATTTCGATACGAGAATCTGAAACTAACAGTTTGGGGAAAAAAATAAAACAAGCTGGCGCCCTCTGTTGACCAAAGCATAAAAAATTTAAACTATGAATTGTGTGGGGTTAAAATAAATGTATTCCATAAACTAGGTATGTTGAAAGATAAGTTATCGTTACAACTATAATCCTTCCTAATTTTAATCTCCAATGATTCTCCAATAGCGGCTTTAAATGGGTTATTGAACCTATAGATAATTCTTGCTTTTTCGAAATTAATTACAATATCATTATTTTTAGCGTAAAACCGGGAGAGTGCAGTGGATAACTTTCCGAATTTTATGTCGTTTTCATGCTCTTTCAACCTTTCCAAAAACTTTCTTTTAGTCATACCAATGTAAAACATTATAGTATTATTATTTAAGCTAATGGGGATTTCGTATACATACACCTGCGAGTTGATCAGGGGGGATAGGATCTAATTTACATGAAACTAAGTCAACCAATTTTCTGGGAGGGACAGCAATAAGATGGATATTGTATTTAATGAGGGCCTTTTTAATCCTTTCAAATAAAATAGGTATATATTGGAATTTCCGATAGTTTGGTCTAGTATTGCTAGGGACAGGATGCTGAATTAAATGGCCATTGAATTTTTCTATAATTTTTTGTACGTGATGAGCAGGGAATCCATGGTCTATGGCGATATCTCTGATAAAATTAAGTTCATCTTGGATGAATTCACTTGAACAAATCAGAAAAGCACGCTTGATGAACGAATTGAATGCAGCAATCTAATAAGTAAAAGATGTAGAGGCATGAAATGGGATTATTGTGTTACTTCTCGTAGGTTTACGATAGACTTTACGTTTTAAGTTTTTGTCACCTTTAATTAATTGAATATCCAGGAACGGCAGTGATGAATTTTCTTCTATTTCCAACGTAAATTTAATATTTTCATCTATTTCATTTATTTTTGAGAAGAGTGCCTGTTTTCCATGATTCCATGTGATAAAAATATCGTCCACATACCTTAGCCAAACTTCTGCTGTTAAATTCAAACTTTTAAAAATAAATTCCTCCATAGGTCTAAGTTTAAATTCTGCCAATAAACCGGAATTAGGAGATCCCATAGGTGCCCCCTTATTTTGTCTGTAAAATTTCTTATTAAACATGAAAACGTTGCTATGAATAATAAGGTTGAGTCCTGACTTTAGAGATTTTTTACGCTATCACTTAAATAATTTTGTTTATCAATTTCCAAATTAATATTTTGTACATAGTCAGTAGTCGTTTGTTTTGTTTCCGTCCCGATGATGGCTTTGGGTTTAAAGCCGGAACATGTAGGATTTTAACTTTTTTATGAGTTTTAAACCAATTTTTACACTGATTTTAGCAACTAACAGGCACAACTTGTGCAATTTGTGTTTTTTTTTTAATAATTAATCAACAGTGTAGTGTCCAAATAGATTTATATTTTTACTTATTCAATATTATTGGAACTTTGGGATTGAATAGCTTTTTTCTATAAATGTATGAAAACTTCAGTTCTAATAATTCTATGAGTATTAAATTTTAACATTTTTGTCCAGTAGAAAGGGGGGGGGGATGTTGCTCTGAATTCATCACTGATAACGAACTTTCCCTTATTTAGCATGTGTAAATAACCACCATTGCAAATTGCCAACTTTGATTCCATTTTTTTTAAATATTCTTTCCCTTTATGAAAAAATGAGAAATACTCTTCTATTTCTTATTTAAAAAGAATGCCTGCTGAATTTAATGTATTAAATAATAAAAAATATTTCAAAAATTTGTTGGAAAGTATCCATTTTGGATCTCAGAAAAACCTTAAAAGAAAAGAAAGTGTTTCATCCTATTTTACATATTTCTAAAATACTCAGTTATCCCATGAAATTTATCACTTAAAATGTTAGGTATGAAATTAATATTCCGATAATTCATGAAATCAGTGTTGAATTCAAGCATTATTCTCAGGAAGGGATTCCTCCAGCTTACACTTCTAGACCATAGATAAGTATAAAATAGCATATATTCTGACGTGGAGGAGGGGGGATTCACACCCGAGCCACCCCTGAATTCAACACTGTATGAAATGAGTTTGTCAAATTTTTGCTTTTCAAACAGAAATCTTAAACCATTTTGGAATATCTTACTATAAGGTGGTTTTTTTAAGTACCTTGCATTAGATTGGGGGGGGGGGCGTAATACGATGTATATAATGCATCCAGTCCCCGGGCCTGATTACCGACGGGGCACAACTTCCACCAGTAAAATTTTATAGAAATTTTTGTCTTATTAAAACGCCCTATTCATGCAGAAGATCTTTCAGCAGAAGAAAAAAGTAAAAGCAGTAAAAGCAGAAGATCTTTCAGAAAATATTTTCAAGGTCGGCATTTTGAACCGAATTTCTAAAACCGCAGCCCCTGAGTGGGGAAAAATGTGCCGTCACGTGACACGAATCGCTTATAACTCGATCAGTAATTTATTTATCAAAAAATGGAAAATCAGTTCGATTCCAAATCGTTTGACTAGTCAGGCCTGCCAATTTTATGCCTTTGCGTTTAAAAATGAGTCAGAAATTGTGTCAGAAAGTTTCATGTTATTGAGCAGGTCTTTTGAGAACCACCTTAAGCCTGAATTGCGTCAACACTAGCTCTAAGATTCCTCTAAAAAATAAATATCAAATTTTTAACTGTCTTTGATATTCTAAAAATATCAAAAAGATAAGAAAGTTACTGATATATTTGATTTAGAAAGAGAAACTTCTTTAGTAGCCTGTGTGTGTTGATTTTGTACTCAGAGGTCTTGAACATCAAAGCTTCGTAACAAAGATAAAAGCATTAAAATTTCGATTTTATGTGACTAAGTAAACAGCTGCAACTTTGTAAATGGGAATAAAAATTATTCTTATTTTCGATAAGATAGTATTGCTTGATTTTATTAGAAATGAGGGTAAAAGATATCATTCCGCAAGAATAAGCTTATCAATTATTCTATAAATGTGTACGTTTAATAACCTTAATTAATTGTAACTTAAAACTAATTTTCTTTTTAAAAAAATTACGTCTTTTAAAGAATGAATTCATGTTCATTAGTGCATTTTGTCACTTGAAAAAAGATGATAAGAAAAGGGAAAAGAAGGAAAGAAATTTAAGGTAGTTTATTTATTTATTTTTACATTTATGCTGTAAAAAAAAAAAAAAAAAATATATATATATATATATATATATATATTAATTTAGCAAAAGGTTTACGAAAATATAATATAATCTCGTCCGCGTTATCCCCGATTCTGAAAGCGTTCTTTTATCTTTTGAAACTTTAGTAATGGAAACTTTAGAAACTTCAGACTTAAGCATTTCTAAAACAAACAAAAGTTTATTTTCTTGCCCGTAATTTTCGGAAACGTTTCCGGTAAGTTTTTACAGAATATTATTCAGTTTTCTCAACATGAAATATCGATTTTTCGGATGCTACTAATTTTAGAGTAAACATTTTCATATTCAACACACACACATGCTAAATTGACAGCATTAACATTAACTTTTTTGTTATTCTTGCATGTAAACATTTTGTTAGGCAGCTGAAGATGTTTCCTTGAGAATTGATAGCATCTGAAAATCCGATATTTCGTGTCTAGAAAACTTATTTAAAACTAAATAATTCACATGTAATCGCGTCATTCCCGATGAACTAGTTTAAGTTGAATTAACATATATCTCTATAATTCAGAAAGATTACTCTAATTGCACATTCCTAAACACTCGATTAGTCGCGCTAGATTTGACAGATACACGCGCCGTCTATATCAAAGATACAACGCGAGAAATTATGTTATACACAATATCTTTACTTTGTTCATGATTTTTTTGTCTCTTAATAACCATTCTAAATTTAGTTTTGTGTCCCCCCCTCCCCACCCCTAAAGCCGAGATATTGCTGGCAAAGATTTTAAAACATAGTTTCGAAAAAATTGTATTTAAAGTAGTATCCTTTTATCATTAGTCATTAATTACATAGAGAACATCTGACAGACTTTTAATCATAGCTTCCGCAATTATAGGAATTTCTTTGTGCGAGTTCTTTTAAAATATGCAGACACTATTGCTCTTTCATATATTGTTTTTTATTATTATTATTTTAAGTATAGAATTTTTGAAGATTTAAACATCTCATGTCCTTTTAACTACTTCTTCACCAGTCTTCAAAGACGGACATGTTGCCTAAAAACAGACCATCTCGAAGAGAAGGAAGCATTGGATTAGGGGGAGAGAAAAAAACACAAACTAATACAAATTAATTTAAAGGTCGCAACTCTGAATCATTTAAAATTGGAACAAATTGCATTTTCGCATATTTTTAATTATCGGAATGCGATTTCTTTCAATCAAGACGATACCCTTTCAGAAATTTTTCTGTTGAATCAAGAATTAAAATATTTCTCCCATTCGCGTTCATATCATTTAAAATTGTTTGATAATATATGTTATAAATAAAATCAATGCATATTTAAATATCTAAATTATCACAACATGTTTCTTTAGCTTAAATAAACATTAAAGTATCCTTTTCATCGAAGCTAAAATTTTTATGTACTAATACCACTTAAGAAGCAAAATCGTTTTTTATAATCTTGGAGATAAGTAAATGCGAAACTGTGAGAATTCTCCTATTCATCCCCCACAAAACAAAAACTAGTTGAGACTCCCCTTTCATTACCCACTTTCCTATTATCAAGAATAGGCTCATGTTAGCCAGACCTGCTTCTCACATGACCAGCCTTTAAAACTTGGCTCAGCAGAAAAAAAAGTATATTTTGTAATAACTACACAGTACACATTTATTTCATTTTATTAATTCCACTTTAACAGTGACGCTAACTTATATGGCCCCATGGGGCTCGTTCCGGGGCCTCCGAGATCACGCTGTATGTTTTCTCAACCGGGCCTGCTACAAGTGACGTCGCAACCTGCTGACGTCACAAGAATGATCCATACTACTTAAAATTTTTCATGTACTTTGTTCGTTTCTACGGATTGTTTACGTTAGTATTGTGATATTATTTATTTTTTTTATTTAGTAATTAATAATATTTTTCAGTGTATTTAGATAATAACGCTATCAATAATTATAGATTATAAATATTAAAGAAAGTGTAAATTATATCTATAAAATAATGAGAAGAAAATGTTGCGCTCTTAGTTTCAAATCTAAGTCTTCAAATTCCCAACTTACAACGAAAAGAAGAAAAGTTTCAAATCTAAGTCTTCAAATTCCCAACTTACAACGAAAAGAAGAAAATTTAGCAACGAAAATTACGTTATGATAATTTTACTCATACTTCAACAGCAGTGGTCTGCATTAAACGTATCGAAATACGTTTTATAATTCGTGAAGCTAAAATTAAGATGATGGTACTGAACTTGTTGTGCGAAGAAAAAATTTAACCCTAACAACGAATGTGTATTCTACTGTAATGAAAATATTTGTCCGGCATATTTGAATTAATGTGTACTTCTTAAACGAAAAGAGATAAATGATCTTTGGAAAAAAAAAATAAGCAGATGATAAACAGTTTAAAAAATGGTGCAACGATGACAACAGACCTTTCGAAGATTTTTAAATATACGGTAATAAATTGAATAAAATTTGGATGCACTTAGTTAGAAGTGAGTGTGCTTTGCTTATAAAATTAAACTTAACTGATCTCCCCAAATTACTAGTTCCATTTAAAATTTTAGCTAACTTAAGAGTACAAATATATTATGAAAATAAATCTGTTGATAAGTTCCTTTGAGTGGTTCTTATGTTCTGGACCACGGAGAAAGAACCTGGAGGGGAAACTAGAATAGGCGAGGATATCGAAAATGCAAGTCATATTTTTTTAACGAAAGAGGGCGCTGTAAAATTTGGCGGCTGCCTTTAAACAGACTGTCATTAGATTACATGTTAAATTCCGAAAGTATTTTATTCGATTATTTTTAATTATAGCAATTATATGTCATAAATTTAAGATGGGATATAAATGTTTTATTCCGGGATGTAGATCGGGCTATGATGATGAGATAAACAAAAGAAAAATCGAAGAATTTTTTTTTTTTTTTAAGTATGTTTAGAGCTCCAAAGGTGAGTGCTTTTAGGTAGATTTCGTAAGAAATACTACCTATTACATTCTCACCTAAGTTGGAAATTTTGAAAAAATTTTGCAGATCTACGCCGATCATGACTCCCAGAACCCAAAACCACCCCCAGTTTAAAACTTTATCTATCTATCTATCTATCTATCTATCTGTCTATCTATGTCACTTTTTTATGGACACGATAACTGGAAAAATTCTACATAAATCTCTTCCAAACTGATACATAAAATCAAGGGGCATAAAATCTCGGTCAAGTTCGTTAATGGGCAAAATCGAACCAAGGAGGGGGGGGGGGGGGAAATGGGGGTCTTTTTGTGAAAACAGAAAAATCCCCATAATTTCTTAATTATTGTAAGTATCTAATCCGTTTAAAGTTATTATTACTTCTAGGAAAAAAGCCGAAAATTTATGTATGACAGATTTTTGATATAATTAAAAATGGCCCGAAGGGGGGGGGGAGGGGGTTTTAGAAGAAAAAAAAATCATAGCTTCGTCAATTCACAAGATATCAAATCCGCGTAAATTTATTATTAATCCTCTTAATATTATCTAAAACTTTTATATTGACAAGTTTTTTATAGGACCAACCGTTATAGCAAAAAAAAATTAAAAACAAAAAAAATCCCTGCCGGCTCCGCCTGCAAACAAGTTATTTTTCGAAGTAGGCGGTTCCAACTCCCGCATCTATTCGAAACTGATACATAAAATCAAGGGGCATAAAATCTCGGTCATGTTCGTAAATAATGGGCAAAATCGAATCAAGGTGGGATGGGGATGGGGGGGGGGGCTTTTTGTGAAAATAGAAAAATCCCATAATTTCTTAATTATGATACGTATCGAATCCGTTTGAAGTTATTATTACTTCTAGGAAAAGGGCCGAAATTTTATGTATGACAGATTTTTGATATCATTAAAAATGACCCCAAGAGGGGGTGGGGAAGGGGGGTTTTAGAAGAAAAAAATTCATAACTTCGTCAATTCAGAAGATATCAAATCCGTTTAATTTGTTATAAATCCTCTTAATATTATCTAAAACTTTTATATTGACAAGTTTTTTATAGGACTAACTCTTATAGAAAAAAAACCCCTGCCGGCTCCACCTGCAAACAAGTTAGGTTTCGAAGTAGGCGGTTCCAACTGCCGCATCATGGCAAAAAGGTCATTTTTTCCGCAATTCCCAACAAACAGGCGCCCAACGGTCTGCGTCTTCGAAATCTACCTGTGCCTGTAGGCCGAGCCGTCAGGGATTTTTTTATTATACTTTAATTTAAAGTTATATGCATGTAATCATTTTTAAACTAAGAAATTTTTATTCTAGTATATCGATCTTAGTGTATATGTTTTTAAAATGTTATACTTAATGAATGCTAATGTCTGTGGCTAATTGACATGGCCATTTAAATTGTCTTATAGAGTGCTATTTGTTTGGCTGTAATCTGAAGCTGTTTTTATTTGAATAATACTTTTAATCTCTAAAAATTATACATCCATACATTACGGAGGATGTATAAATCAGCAGTACAATACGGATATTGTACTGCAAAGTATTTCTTCGCAGTACAATATCCGTAATATTTATTTTTAAATGACTATTCAGATGCTTCTGTCAGGGTGAACTCTTATTTAAAGAGTTATAAAAAGCAATCGAAACGCCAAATATCTATTAAAATATATGCATGGTGCGAAGAAAACTTTATTTAATGAAATTTTTACTTGTTTAACTTTTTTAAAAGTTCAAATTTTCAATCAAAAACATTTAAAAAATGAATGCTTTTCGCATTGAAAAGCATTGCAGAAGCAGGTTAGGACAGCCTTCAGTTTACCGTGGCGCCATCTATAAGGAGAAAAACTGTATTGTAAAATTTCAACGTTACTTTCCCCTCCATCTATCTTCCTCCGTGTTCTGGACACAAGTGCAATAAAAGAGACAATTTTTTAAAATATTGTAAATAAGTAATCAAGATAAAACAGAAAGCAAATACAGGCGATTTAGAGAAAATGGCTTATGGCGAAATAAGGAAAGTTGGCAACATATTTTCTGGCAACCTATTTGCTTTTTTATATAAATAATCATTTTTTTTTTCAATATTTGTACAATTTATTTAATATAAAGAAGCATTTATCTATTTTCATATACAGATAGAACAGAATTGTATATATAAATAAACATAAAAGTTCATTAGATTTGTTTTCATAGCTATGTATGTAATTTGGAAACTGAAGTCCTGATTGCGCCAAGCTTTTAAAAAAAGCGCCAAGTTCTCTCTATAGTTGAAAAATATCGATTTCTCTATTTAATTTGACATTTATTGTGTTTTGGTGGTTAAATTATGGTATGTAGTGGTAAAAGGGGGGGGGGAATAGGAATGATTTTGTAAAGTTTTTGGTAGATTTATTATATTTTTTGTACGTAAATTTATTGTAAAATAATGTTTTTAGGAAAAGGGAAGTCAATGTGTTCAATCTGATCTATTAATCTTAGCATTTTTTTTAATTTAAAACTTTTAATTTCCTTTTATAAAACAAGTTTATCAACTCCCTTTTATTCCACGATTATGAAATTTAGTACTATTATTTATATAATGACAAATTTTAAGACAGGAAATTCAAAACGTCTCCCTTTATTAAATCTTTCTGCTTTATACATTGACCAAACTGGATCCCTCTTATGACGTCACTAATACTTGTAGCAGGCCCGGTTGATAAAACACACAGCGTGATCTCGGAGGCCCCGCTCGAGCCCACCCAATAATTTACTCTCCTAATCCACCCATTATCCCTTGTTTTATTTCACTACATATTTATGTATTTTTTTTATCTGTCAAAGAAAATTTCATTCTGTTGACTTTTAAAATATCATTTTGTTTGAAAAATACTAATGACACACAAGAGCACTAAATGTCCTTCAGTGTGCATATAATTATTAATTTCTCTCAAAAAATATATTTCCCGTATCAGTGAGTGTCAGTGAGTGAATATTATCCATTTTAATGTCCTAAACCTGACATTCATAAAGTCCTTAAGTGACTAAAATGTTTTGCTTTTTGCCTTTTCTTATTTGCAATCGTATTTATGGTATTATACTAAATATTAATGATCTTAAAAGAAATAATTCATGAATAACAGAAAATAATGAAACAGGCCGTGCCATTACGCTTAAAAATTTTTGATCCCACCCCATATTTTCAAAAGTTGGCGACACTGCACTTTAATGAATTCTTGAATAATCAAACAGAACATCATTAGATTATTTTTTTACTGTGTTACAATTCACACTAAGTTATAAAACTATGCTTAAATTAATCAAAAAAATATATATATTTAAAAGTTGTTAGTTTTCGGTGGTCTTTTCAAAATATTATTTTTTTTTTTAAAATCTTGATTCACATGTTTGATAAAATAGAAACGAAAATTGTTCCTGAAGAATGAATGTTTTTTCAGAAAACATTTAACTGTGCTTAGCGGCCTTGAGCATCAAAGCTACATAACAAAGATAAAAGCATTAAAATTCCGATATTATACGACTAAGTAAACAGCTTCTGGCAACGATGCGGACTAAAATAAATTTTATTTCCGCTAGGATAGTATTCCTTAATTTCAAAAGTGAAAGAAAAAGATATTACGCCGCGGAAATAAAGTTATCAGATATTGCTTAAATAAACATTTGCTATTATAATGGCGAAATTTAATTTAAATTTTTGCATATATTAAAGTAAATTAGTGAAAAAAAGTTTAACAAATAAAAAATGTCGAACTCATAAAAGGATCGTGAGTTTTCGCACCGGGTGAATTGGTAGGTACAAACGGGTACAGAAACTGCCCTTTTATATAAGTCCATTTCCTTTCGTCCATTTTATTAATTGTTATCCTTTTAGAATGTTTAAGCCAGGTTTCGTTATAGAGAGGTTTCGTCTTAGGAGGTTTTACTGTATTCAGTAAATACTCTCTTCAGGAGGCAGTGGACATTGAAATGAGCAAAAGAAAATTTAATTTTTGGTACTTTTCCAGTATAGGGGCCTTGAACAGAGAAAGAAATTTTTGATGCATAGTTTCTGGCAACCTATTCACTCTTTTTTATACACAAGCATTTTTTTTCCAATATTTATACAGTTTATTTTATACAAAGAAGTCATTTATTTATTTTTATAAACAAATAGAAGTAATTTGTATTTAAAAAAAATATTGATATATATATATATATGTAATAATAAATTTTCCGCCATTTTTCCTTAGTTAAATTATTCCAAATTCTTACAATACTAATTTTTCCCCTCTCTTTTTAAAATATCTCTTAAATCTATTTGATATTTTATTCCATAACTTAATCAAAATATTCTTTTAATTATCATTCTAAAAATCATAATCTGTTAAAAGCTACACTTATTTATTAAAACCTTATTCTATTAAATTGCAACACTGCCTCTAAAACGCACCTGCTTAAATTCTTCTTATTTGAGACATTGAATTTTTATTCTTTGGAACATTTTATAATACCATTTTTATTTCTATTTAATTATCATTCGGCATCCCAGGATTCCTCGCGTCTTTCATGCCCAAAGCTTTTTTACCTTTTTAAATTGCCGCTTCTGAAAAAGAGTTTTGGTCATACGTCAGGTACACACCTTCTTGGCCTCATTTTTTCAACCATTAGCGAGAAGGCCCCGCCTTTTCTATCCCCCTGGCTCCCTCCGAATGTTAGGGTGTTTTTTTTTTCATTTATTTTAAATTTTCCATATTCTCTTTATTTTTCTCTATATAAGTTATAGTCCCCCCCCCCCTCTTTTTTAATTATCGTAATGTTTTTCATTTAATATTCTCTTTATTTTATTCCATTTAAGTTTTACTATTCATACCCCCCCCCCCCTTTCTCTACTGTTTCGTAACATTAGTTCTGAAATAATGGAGTTAAAATACCTTTTCTTTCTTTTAAATGTCAAGGCTAAAACAGATTCATTGCCTCTTTTACTTAAATTCATAATTTTTATATTTTCCCTGTAAGCTATTCGCTTGCAAGGTGGTCCTCTGATCCATGGGAAGTTTTACAACACTCGAACACTTGGGTAATAAAAAATACTATTTTCCAGGCGACAGATAGTAGATCCTATTGTCAAGAGTTTTATGATTCTCTTTTCACCAGCCCAATTATTCTGTTTTTCGTAAACAGCATTCACGTGGGAGGTCAACCCAAAGGCAGCAGTTCTTATCTCTTCATGGAAGGCGAAACGAAAGCGAGAACAACTGCATACATGCCAACCACCCCTATGGGAAAGTAGTTTCATCCGCGGGGGAATGGCGACCAATGGTTTTACGTAAAGGTATTCGCAGGGAGTGTTTTTTTTTCCCTGGTATTGCTTAGCGCGGGAGAATGTAAGTTGGATGGTGGGTCTTTAGTTTCTGGGAGGGCGTATGCCCCCCCCCCCCCTAAAAAGTTTTCCTGTTGGTGACCATAGAATCTAGGAGGCAGTCGAGATGTAACTACAGCGTTGGAAGGTCGAAAAAAGAAAAAGATGCCCGGGTGCTTCTATATAGAAAGATGTTCTGACCGACAAAACTAGCGAGTTGTTATAATAGATATGTTTAAACCAAGATCTTACCACCGGGAGCTGTGACGGTTGTGAGCATTTTTTTTGTTGGAGTCAATGTTCACTCGATAATCGTTAAATATAAATTAGGTTAATGGAAAGACTGTCGCATGCTGGGGACAATAGGCTGAAATCTTTGACAGGAAGAGCAATCACAGTATTTCGAGAGAGGAGGAGAAGATGATCCTAACTCCGATCAGATATCGTTGAATTACAGAGCATAACGTCGAGATTCATCTTTAAAGAAAGTGAACAAAGAAAGAATGTATAGATAGCTACATACTCCATTTTGTCTGGAAAGTAACAAGAAAATTAAACCATGAGTTATTCGAAAAGTGTTCCTTGTGAAAGAGACTGTCAACTATAAAACAGTATTGTCTACAGTACTTTGTTTGATGATCCACGATTTTATGCCTATGCTGAATCTGTTAGTGAAATGTTGGTAAATATTTTTTATTTTTATGAATAAGTGCCTTTTATCATTATTAGTATTTTACTATGAATATATCTTGATGCACATATATGTAATTAGATCACCTGTCCTCATACAAACTAACCTAACACCTATAAATTTAAATATGTTGGTGTCTTATTTAATGATTTTTTTTATGAGTTAATAAAAATCAAATTCATGGTGATAATTTGTCTTCAATCTACTTGTTTGCATCGTAGAAGTTCACTTTTTCTTACCTTAACTTAATTTTTACTGTTTAAAGGATAATGAGTTTTGTTTAATTATTAAAATAATCAAAGCAAGTAATTATATAATATTTAATTCCTTTCTAAGATTAATGTAATATGATTATGATTCCAATTAATTTTCTTTTATCAATAAAAATAATATAAGTAAATTTAAATTCTTGATGTGTTTTTGAAGGTATTTGTTCTTAATTTAATTTTCTTTAAATTTTAAGTTGCTTCTATAAAGATTGAGATTAAATTTTCAAAAAAAAAAGATATAATAAATAAAATAGATTTAATCTGCTCTTAACAATAATATAGGAATGAAGATGAGTGCGAGAAATTTAATATCAACTATATGTAACTTTTAAATATTTTGTAGCTGATTTTAAGATAACTAACTTACACCAATTTCTTATTAAAAGAAAATTATTTTGCTTACCTTTTCTTGGAATGATATCAACCACTATACAAATCACGTCTTTTGGTTTTTGCGAATTCATACATTGTTGTGGTCAAATTTTGTAACTTTAACTAAATTATCTATTTCCTTATTTTAATTAACTAACTTCCTTTTTTTTGTGCCTTTCGAAAATTTTGAAAGGATTCCAGGTCTCCTTTAATTCCTTTTTTTTTACTCAAAATTTATCTTGTAAAGTTTTATTAAATTTCATTTGTGTTACCATAACAATGTTCCAATCCGTCAAACCACTTGTTGGGTATAGGAGGTATTGTGATAAATGAGAATTTTGTTGATACCCTTTTTGCAAATATATTCATTTACTTAATTAATTTTAGTTATTCAAAATTTATTTGGTTTGTTTTGTTTACTGCATCTCTCTGTTTAAATTTTTAATTAGTAATTGTGTAAAATTGTTCCCATTTCTAAAATCAACAAAATTCATTCTTTTGGTTATTTATCACTTTATCAAAAATACCCCAACAAGAAAATGGTGCCGTGTAGAAACCTTCCTGCAGTTACCAAGAATTAAACCTTTTTTATGACTGTAAATTTTGTTTACATTATATGACTGGAGCAACTGGGTATCGGTTTTTTACTTTTTGTGAAATTGTTTACATATATTTATTTAGTAAAATTTTCTATATCTATTTTTTTAAATATTAAGATTGATGTTTTTAAAATTTATATAATAAAATTGGTGATGATCTTGTGCTACCGAGTTGTATAATCCCCATTTTTCCCCTTTTCTGCCTTATTTTTATTATTTTTTTGAGTTCTGTATAACTATCTGACTTTATTATGGCTAAGGAAGATGCTACTAAGGAGCTAGTGGAGCTCCAGAAAAAAATTCCCTCGTGGACAACTTGTGCAACATCCCACCATTTAATGGAGAGGCTAGCTCAGTCTCATTTACTGACTTTTCAGAGAAACTGGATAGTCTCTCCACCCTTTTTTCCTGGGATGAAAATGAAAAAAAATTTGCCCTCCTTAACCGCTTAAATGGGAATGCAGCCAAATTGGTTAAGCCCCACAAAGATAAAACCAGTGCGGAGTTATTAAGTATCTTAAGAAACAAATTTATCCATACACCTACTCCTGATGTTGCACTTGCCAAATTCCTCAACTTTAAACAAACTCCAGGTATGTCGGTGCAAGAGTTTTTTGACGCTGCATCTGACCTCTCATCAAAGGCACTTGTTATTGATGGAGTGGATGATGCCATCGTCAACAAAAGCCGTGAAGCCCGTTGCACTCTATGTTACTAAATAACCTTGCACCTGAAATCAGAAAGGGCGTCATCACCAAAGATCCCAAAACCCCACAGCAAATTTTTACTTTCGCACTCCTGGAGGAAAAAGCATGCCGCAGTGTAAATCCTTTTTACACTTTACATGAGGAACCAAACTCCCTTTTGTTTCAACAAAATTTGCCGCAGAATCTAGCTTGTGCAGCTACTCACCCAACTAGTGACAACAGTAAAGAAATAGAAACTCTTAGAATACAAATTGAGGCTCTAAATTCTAAACTAGATAATCTAATAAGTGACAAAAGCAACGAGAGAGAGGTGCAGAGCCAGGAAAGAGTGCTCAATAGAAATGTTACTTGTTTTTTTTTGTTCCCAACCCGGTCATTATGCTAGAGAATGCCCCCAGTATATTTATAATTTTAATAAGAGCAGAGGCCATAATTTTAGGAGCAGGGGAGGATATGAAAATAGTTACCGGGGAAGTTACAACAGGAGAGGAAACTTCAGGGGAAACAGAGGAAATAATTACAACAACAACAGAAATGATAGGAACAGAGTTCAAAACTATGAAGAGGGTCAACAAGCAAGTAATACAACATATAATCCCACTGGTGCAGAAAATAGTAATTTAAACGGGGATCGGCTGAATCAGAGGTAGTCGAACTGATTCCCAAAAAGGCCACCGACCCACGTGCTGTGTATAGTGTTTTTTCTCCGCAGTCTTATAACTTGCCAACTGCCAATATACGTATAGGTGATACTAACATAAATGCCCTCTGTGACTCAGGTTCTGCAATTAATCTCCTGAGCAGTGTAATTTTGAACTCGCTCACAGACTATAATGTGCAACATTGTTATACGCCTATTTTGACAGTAACTGGAGAACAAGTTCCCCTTACTGAAAAAGTAGTTATGAATTTTAAATTCCATAACACCCAATGCCAAACTGTTTTTTTTTTTGTAGTGCAGGGTAAGCTGGCGAAGGAATTTGACGCCATTTTAGGTATGCCTTTTTTGAAACAATACAGTGCAATCATTGATTGTGCCACAAATACTGTTTCTCTTCTGGCTTCGGATCAAACACTATGTAAACAAACCCCGCTTACCCTTCCTTGTACCAAAAACAGTAATGTATGTTTAGAAGAAACAATGGTAAACAAACAAGGTAAGAGTAGTGACCCATGCATGCAATGTTATGAATTACCTGTATATAATAATCCTATTAATGTGTATAATAGTGCTAATTGTAAATGCATGTGTAATGTAAATAATAACAATTCTAGTGTAAATACTTGCAAAAATAACTATCCCATAGATCATAAAGTTGAAAATGAGACTAAATTGATAGCAAAAAGTAGTACCCCTGACTATTCGAAAGATATTGAAATAAGAAACTGTGCAGAGAAAATAAAATTAGGGAATAGTAAGGAGATAAGGAAGGTTCATCACAGTCAGAATAGTAGTAACGAAGAAAATAGTGTTGATAAAAGGTGTAACAGGGTATGTGATGAAAGTAATAGTGATTGCCAGGTTTTTATGATAGAAGAATTACCGGGTGGTACTACTGTTGATAAAATTGATTCGGAAAATAATAAGCAATGTGAGGAAAATTATCAAAATTTTGAACAATGCATTTCTCAAATCAACTCAGAATCTAATAGTGTAAATAATGTAAATGCAAATATTGGGGAGAAGTTTAGTGACAATTCTGAAAATTCTGAAATGGGTAGGTATGAATTTACTGAAGATGAGGAAGTGCAACCAAATGATATTAGTGAAAATACAGGTAAACATGATGTTGAGAAAAAGGCATGTAATATCAGTATGGCATCTTTATGTAATAAACTTGAAATTCCAGCCCAATCTAAAATTTTAGCTAAAGTCAGATGTACGAAGGAAAATTTCAATGACAAGGACAGCATTTTAATGTTAGAGCCCTTGGCTAAGAATTTACATGCAGGCCTCTTAATTTCTAGATCTATTTGTACCCAAGAACATGGCCTATTTCTATCCTTTGCTAACTTTACTGATAACAATATAGTATTAAATAAGGGTACTTTAGTAGCAAAAGTTCAAAAATGTAATGATAATTCTAACGTAACCCCAGATAATTGTAATTTAGCCTGTAATATCAATACTCCCCCTCCAATTGCAGATTTTGACCATGCTGACCTCAGTTGGAGATCCGAAATTAATTTAGACCACTTAGAACTCCCCTTAAAATTAAAAATACAAGAATTTCTACAAGAAAATAAAGATGTTTTTGCTGCGTCTGTCTTAGACTTACCCGGCTGTGACACCATCCCCCATTCAATTAATCTAACTTCAGAAAAACCAGTTAAATGTAAAACATATAGAGTACCCCATAACTTACGACAGGAAATGGAAGACCAATTAAATATTTTACTACAAGTCAATATTATTTCCCCATCTATTTCAGAATTTGCTTCGCCGGTCATTCTTGTGAAAAAATCAGACGGATCTTACAGACTGGCTGTTGACTTTAGAAAATTAAATAAAAATCTAATGAAAGATGCCTACCCCATACCAAACATCACAGACTCAGTTGACGCTTTATCAGGCTCAAATTTTTTTTCCACATTAGACTTAACTAGTGGGTTTTTTCAACAAACTATCCGTCCTGAGGATAAGTATAAAACAGCTATTATTACTCACAAAGGGTTATTTGAGTGGAATCGAAACTGGTTCGGACTATCGAATTCGGGAAACAGCTTTCAACGACTTATGTCTGCAATTTTTGGTGACCTAGGAAATTTGGGAATTTTAGTATACATTGACGATATAGTGATAGCTTCTAAAGATGTCGAATCCCATATAAATAAACTTAAGCTTGTTTTTGAAAGACTTCGCCAACACAAACTTAAACTCAAACCCAGTAAGTGCACATTTTTGTCCGACAAGATCCAATTCTTGGGCTTTGAGATACAAAAAGGACGAGCGTCACCAATCAACAAAAATATTGAAGTGATAAAAAAATTCCAACCTCCTAACACCCGAAAGGATGTCAGATCCTTCATTGGTGCACTCTCCTTCTACAGGCGATTTTTGCCAGATTTTTCTAAAAGAGCGAGAAGTCTTATCAACCTCACTAAAGATACGGGTCGGTTCACTTGGAACCAAGCAGCACAGGAAGAGTTTGAGTATTTAAATTCGGCCCTAATATCCAAACCATGTCTCGCCCTTCCTAATTTTGATAAGGAGTTTTACCTTTACACCGATGCGAGTGGCAAAGCACTCGGGGCAGTACTATCACAACTGGATGAAAATGATATGCTCCACCCTGTCGCATTTGCTAGCAGAAAACTTAAAGACGCTGAGACGAGATACTCCGCCACTGAGAGAGAGTTATTGGCATTAGTATGGGCCACTGCACACTTCAAGTGCTACCTTGCCAATACTCATTTTTTTATATACACTGATCATGCACCTCTTACGTACATGCTCAAAATTCAGGATCCCACATCACGTATGGCCATGTATATTAAGGGAAAATGTAATAGCGTTGCAGACTTTCTTTCAAGATTCAATACAGATAGCAAACTGGATAATGTGACCAATTGCAACTTTTGTATACAAGTACAGAAGGAGACAACTTTTATGCCCCATTCCAACCTTTTAGAAAAGATAGGTGAATTACAGAAAACAGATAAAAAGTGCTGTGAAATTGCTCGCAAAATTAGTGAAAATCTTGAAGTTGCACCCAAGTATTTGAGATTTTTCTTTAGGGATGATCTTCTTGTATGCGAGGATACACGGGAGTCACCCCTATTGAATAATCCTATCAAACTTGTGTACCGAAAAAAATGGTTGAGCAGGTGTTTGCACTAACCCACGAATCCCTAGCTGCTTGTCACCAAGCTTTTCAAAAGACAATGGACCGCATTCGTGAGCACTTTTATTGGCCAGGAATGTCGGCAGATGTCAAACACCTAGTGGAGTCGTCGTGCGTTAGCTGTCAGGAAAAAAGAGCGCATAAAGCAAATCAACTTGCCCCTCTCCAACGTGTACCCACACCTTATTTCCCTATGAATAAAGTGAACCTAGATGTTATTGGGCCTCTTCCTGTTACCTTTTCGGGTAACAAGTTTATAATCACATACATTGATGCATTTTCAAAGTGGCCTGAAGCTTATGCGGTATCCTCAATCACATCTGATGTGGTAGCCGATACTCTCGCTGACTTCATTTCACGTTATGGAACTCCATGTTATATCTCAACCGACAGAGGACCCAATTTAATTTCTGCAGCTATCGAGCATGTATACAAAATGTTTGGAATAAAACATCCCAAAACCACGGCATATCACCCAGCCGGAAATGCTCAGATAGAACGCCAGAACAGGACTTTAAAAAACGCCCTGTGCCATATTGTGAATGAGAACCAATCAGACTGGGACACCAAGCTTAAATTTGCACTTTTAGCCATGCGCACGGCTGTGCACTCATCGACCAAACTAACTCCAGCAGCTGTTATGTATGGCAGAAACCTTAACCTACCCTATAATTTATTTTCTCAACCCCCCCCCCCAGTTTAGCTATAATGATGCCCCCTCTTTTTGTGAACTTTTAATACCAGCTCTGCAAAAGGTGTACGCTGAAGTGCACAATCATTTAATAAAGGTATCAGAAAAGAAAGAGAAGTATAGAGAAAAGACAGCTGTTGACAAAAAACTAAAAGTTGGTGATCTGGTTTGGCTTTTTACTCCGGCAATTGCACCTGGAACAACAAAAAAATTAAGTAAGTTGAATAATGGCCCCTTCACTATCCTGGAAAAATTAAATGAGGTAAATTTTAAAATCGCCCTTGTTGCAAACCCCAAAAATGTCCAAGTTGTACATGTAGATTGCCTCTCTGCCTTTAAAAATAGACTCCCAATTTGGTCCAACGACCCACAACAACAACAGAGTGTCCCAGATTCGATTGACGATCCACCTATTGATGTGCAGCAATCGATTCCCCATGCAGAACAGTTTGCTCAGCGCAGGCGCCGACGTGATTATTGTATTATACCAAGGTCTGACGCTCAAGAGAGTAGCCCTGATACGATAACTCAAAATGAATCCAGTACTCCCGGTAGCCAAGCTAATTCAGCTAACGATCCAACCGAGATCGATTCCCCTCCTCTCCACCCAAACAAAACTCCAGAGGATGAAAATTCAGTCGCTAACCAGCAAAGGAAAAGTGAATCAGCGGAGGAAACCCTATCTCTGGAGAATACTGAATCGGAAAGTGAGGTACAGGAGTGTGGAATAGTTGCACCTGCCAACGAAGCTAGCGTTGCAGAAAATTCGATTAACAAAGCGAATAAGTCAAAATCTTTGAATCGACCGCAGCCGACTTCGCAGGACTCTTACGGTCTACGTGAGGGACGAACTCGCCCTGTTTATAAAATTTAGTTTCTCTATATTCTTTTATTTATGCATATTTATAGTTTTATTTCGTAATATTTATGTGTGTTTATGTGTTACAGTGTATTTTTATAGTAATTTTATGTATTTTTAGTCGTATGTATTAGCGTTTTCTGACCCAAACATGGTTTGTTTTGGTTCACTTAGCGAAAATCGGAAACCCGATTTCGTGTTTTTTATACACCCTGTGTCGTGTATACATACATTTTTTAGTGGTATTTAGCTACTTGTATTAGTAAATACTCCTCCGCACACCTTTTTGTGCAGTTTTTTCTTCAAATTTAAGATGTATTCTGAGTACTTTGAAAATGTCCGATTTTTCCCCCCCTTGTTTTTAACAGCAAGTGCTAGGTTGGGTCGGTTGGCACTTTTCATCGTATGCACGCAAGTACGATATTATAGATTCCTATTTATGTATATAAATTTTTTTTTAATGTGTTTTTTTATATACCAATTTTAGTCAAGGAATGTAGTTTGGCATAATATAATTTTTCTTTTTGTACTTAGGTGAAACATACCTTATTTACCCCTTTGGTTTCGTTCATGAAATCCCTTTTTGTTTTTCTTCTAGTGCAATGTCAGCAGAGTAGTATTTTATCTAATCCTCGTTGGTAGTGATTTTTTTTGTATATATTTTTTTCTTCCTGAAAATTCTACTTTTTAAAATTTGTGACTATCTTAAATTTACTTTCTGCTTCTAAATTGTGTTTTTTTTTAGATGTCTTCATATTTAGTAATTATATATACTCTCTCTATATATATGCCTTTTTATTTCTATGGGGATTATGACCTTGTTTTGTTGTGACTATGTGTTATGAGTCACATCTGTTTTCATTTGGCTTTGGGTATGTAATTTGGGTTGTATGATGATACTGTATCATCACCGTCTCGGTTTTCTCTTGGAAAACCATGTTTTCAGTAAACATTTTATAGGCTGGTTCAGTCTACGTGTGGGTAGCACAAGAACATAAGCAACTGCTTTTCCATGCACAGTGTTTTCCTTTTGTAAATGCATTTGTATACATATATTCAACACCCCAAACTCAACTTTTATGGACGTTAACTTTATTACGGAGTTCATTTTGCATTTGGTATCCTATTTTAAACTTTGGTATATTGTTACTCGATTACTTTGATGAAATGTGTTGTGTCATAATTCCGTTACATGTGTAAATACCCAGTTGCTTTTTTTTTGTTATTGTATGTGCCAGTAGTACTGATATAGGTAAATGTATGTTGTAATTTGATTTTGTTTTCACATCGAACTGGCCAATTTATCATGATCTTATGCAAATGTTGTATATATTATTATGAGTAATGTATTGTTTTTTCAGTTGGCAGTCTCTACACTCTTACAGTCTTTTTCAAAAAAAAAAAACTTGTAAATAATTTAGCTTTTTGGCGAAATTTTGGTCGTGTAGATAAATTGATAAACGTATTGTAAGTAGAACTTGCTAGGAGTCGCAATATACAGTAACAGTAGTAGCATTCGGAGCGAGCACAGGTATGTTTATTGGTCGGATTAGGTATCAGGAATTAGAAATGGATATGTAGTGAAGGTGTCCTATGTAGAAACAACATGCAGTTTTCCCCGCCTTAGAAGGCAGTACCCCTTAGGTGTCTTGTTACCCTCTTTTGGTCCTCCCAGTTCTAGTCATCAGGTATTTCAGCAGTTACTTGGGAGTAGTTCATGGTGGGCAGCTCTTAGTGTACATTCCGGAGTGTATATCTGACAGCGGCGACTTCACTGTATAATTCGTGAAAGTTCCTCGGACCGATGTCTGGCCTGCTCGAACGGTTAGGTCTTATATTGTGGAATCTCCAGCGTACTGTGAACTACCTCTCAGCCCGGTAACCCTTGCGAGAATTTTTTTTCTGGTTCGGTCTGCACGTTTCAAAAAATTAAATTTTTTTTTATCAAAAAATTTTATTTTTTTGCAGTAAAGGCAGAGTCATGTTAGGGTGTTTTTTTTTCCTTTATTTTAAATTTTCCATATTCTCTTTATTTTTCTCTATATAAGTTATAGGGAGAGGAGGAGAAGATGATCCTAACTCCGATCAGATATCGTTGAATTACAGAGCATAGCGTCGAGATTCATCTTTAAAGAAAGTGAACATAGAAAGAATGTATAGTACATACTCCATTTTGTCTGGAAAGTAACAAGAAAATTAAACCATGAGTTATTCGAAAAGTGTTCCTTGTGAAAGAGACTGTCAACTATAAAATAGTATTGTCTACAGTACTTTGTTTGATGATCCACGATTTTATGCATATGCTGAATCTGTTAGTGAAATGTTGGTAAATATATTTTATTTTTATGAATAAGTGCCTTTTATCATTATTAGTATTTTACTATGAATATATCTTGATGCACATATATGTAATTAGATCACCTGTCCTCATACAAACTAACCTAACACCTATAAATTTAAATATGTTGGTGTCTTATTTAATGATTTTTTATGAGTTAATAAAAATCAAATTCATGGTGATAATTTGTCTTCAATCTACTTGTTTGCATCGTAGAAGTTCACTTTTTCTTACCTTAACTTAATTTTTACTGTTTAAAGGATAATGAGTTTTGTTTAATTATTAAAATAATCAAAGCAAGTAATTATTTAATATTTAATTCCTTTCTAAGATTAATGTAATATGATTATGATTCCAATTAATTTTCTTTTATCAATAAAAATAATATAAGTAAATTTAAATTCTTGATGTGTTTTTGAAGGTATTTGTTCTTAATTTAATTTTCTTTAAATTTTAAGTTGCTTCTATAATGATTGAGATTAAATTTTCAAAAAAAAAAAGATATAATAAATAAAATAGATTTAATCTGCTCTTAACAATAATATAGGAATGAAGATGAGTGCGAGAAATTTACAATCAACTATATGTAACTTTTAAATATTTTGTAGCTGATTTTAAGATAACTAACTTACACCAATTTCTTATTAAAAGAAAATTATTTTGCTTACCTTTTCTTGGAATGATATCAACCACTATACAAATCACGTCTTTTGGTTTTGGCGAATTCATGCATTGTTGTGGTCAAATTTTGTAACTTTAACTAAATTATCTATTTCCTTATTTTAATTAACTAACTTCCTTTTTTTGTGCCTTTCGAAAATTTTGAAAGGATTCCAGGTCCCCTTTAATTCCTTTTTTTTACTCAAAATTTATCTTGTAAAGTTTTATTAAATTTCATTTGTGTTACCATAACAATGTTCCAATCCGTCAAACCACTTGTTGGGTATAGGAGGTATTGTGATAAATGAGAATTTTGTTGATACCCTTTTTGCAAATTTATTCATTTACTTAATTAATTTTAGTTATTCAAAATTTATTTGGTTTGTTTTGTTTACTGCATCTCTCTGTTTAAATTTTTAATTAGTAATTGCGTAAAATTGTTCCCATTTCTAAAATCAACAAAATTCATTCTTTTGGTTATTTATCACTTTATCAAAAATACCCCAACAAGAAAATGGTGCCGTGTAGAAACCTTCCTGCGGTTACCAAGAATTAAACCTTTTTTATGACTGTAAATTTTGTTTACATTATATGACTGGAGCAACTGGGTATCGGTTTTTTACTTTTTGTGAAATTGTTTACATATATTTATTTAGTAAAATTTTCTATATATATTTTTTTAAATATTAAGATTGATGTTTTTAAAATTTATATAATAAAATTGGTGATGATCTTGTGCTACCGAGGTGTATAATCCCCATTTTTCCCCTTTTCTGCCTTATTTTTATTATTTTTTTGAGTTCTGTATAACTATCTGACTTTATTATGGCTAAGGAAGATGCTACTAAGGAGCTAGTGGAGCTCCAGAAAAAAATTCCCTCGTGGACAACTTGTGCAACATCCCACCATTTAATGGAGAGGCTAGCTCAGTCTCATTTACTGACTTTTCAGAGAAACTGGATAGTCTCTCCACCCTTTTTTCCTGGGATGAAAATGAAAAAAAATTTGCCCTCCTTAACCGCTTAAATGGGAATGCAGCCAAATTGGTTAAGCCCCACAAAGATAAAACCAGTGCGGAGTTATTAAGTATCTTAAGAAACAAATTTATCCATACACCTACTCCTGATGTTGCACTTGCCAAATTCCTCAACTTTAAACAAACTCCAGGTATGTCGGTGCAAGAGTTTTTTGACGCTGCATCTGAACTCTCATCAAAGGCACTTGTTATTGATGGAGTGGATGATGCCATCGTCAACAAAAGCCGTGAAGCCCGTTGCACTCTATGTTACTAAATAACCTTGCACCTGAAATCAGAAAGGGCGTCATCACCAAAGATCCCAAAACCCCACAGCAAATTTTTACTTTCGCACTCCTGGAGGAAAAAGCATGCCGCAGTGTAAATCCTTTTTACACTTTACATGAGGAACCAAACTCCCTTTTGTTTCAACAAAATTTGCCGCAGAATCTAGCTTGTGCAGCTACTCACCCAACTAGTGACAACAGTAAAGAAATAGAAACTCTTAGAATACAAATTGAGGCTCTAAATTCTAAACTAGATAATCTAATAAGTGACAAAAGCAACGAGAGAGAGGTGCAGAGCCAGGAAAGAGTGCTCAATAGAAATGTTACTTGTTTTTTTTGTTCCCAACCCGGTCATTATGCTAGAGAATGCCCCCAGTATATTTATAATTTTAATAAGAGCAGAGGCCATAATTTTAGGAGCAGGGGAGGATATGAAAATAGTTACCGGGGAAGTTACAACAGGAGAGGAAACTTCAGGGGAAACAGAGGAAATAATTACAACAACAACAGAAATGATAGGAACAGAGTACAAAACTATGAAGAGGGTCAACAAGCAAGTAATACAACATATAATCCCATTGGTGCAGAAAATAGTAATTTAAACGGGGATCGGCTGAATCAGAGGTAGTCGAACTGATTCCCAAAAAGGCCACCGACCCACGTGCTGTGTATAGTGTTTTTTCTCCGCAGTCTTATAACTTGCCAACTGCCAATATACGTATAGGTGATACTAACATAAATGCCCTCTGTGACTCAGGTTCTGCAATTAATCTCCTGAGCAGTGTAATTTTGAACTCGCTCACAGACTATAATGTGCAACATTGTTATACGCCTATTTTGACAGTAACTGGAGAACAAGTTCCCCTTACTGAAAAAGTAGTTATGAATTTTAAATTCCATAACACCCAATGCCAAACTGTTTTTTTTTTTTGTAGTGCAGGGTAAGCTGGCGAAGGAATTTGACGCCATTTTAGGTATGCCTTTTTTGAAACAATACAGTGCAATCATTGATTGTGCCACAAATACTGTTTCTCTTCTGGCTTCGGATCAAACACTATGTAAACAAACCCCGCTTACCCTTCCTTGTACCAAAAACAGTAATGTATGTTTAGAAGAAACAATGGTAAACAAACAAGGTAAGAGTAGTGACCCATGCATGCAATGTTATGAATTACCTGTATATAATAATCCTATTAATGTGTATAATAGTGCTAATTGTAAATGCATGTGTAATGTAAATAATAACAATTCTAGTGTAAATACTTGCAAAAATAACTATCCCATAGATCATAAAGTTGAAAATGAGACTAAATTGATAGCAAAAAGTAGTACCCCTGACTATTCGAAAGATATTGAAATAAGAAACTGTGCAGAGAAAATAAAATTAGGGAATAGTAGGGAGATAAGGAAGGTTCATCACAGTCAGAATAGTAGTAACGAAGAAAATAGTGTTGATAAAAGGTGTAACAGGGTATGTGATGAAAGTAATAGTGATTGCCAGGTTTTTATGATAGAAGAATTACCGGGTGGTACTACTGTTGATAAAATTGATTCGGAAAATAATAAGCAATGTGAGGAAAATTATCAAAATTTTGAACAATGCATTTCTCAAATCAACTCAGAATCTAATAGTGTAAATAATGTAAATGCAAATATTGGGGAGAAGTTTAGTGACAATTCTGAAAATTCTGAAATGGGTAGGTATGAATTTACTGAAGATGAGGAAGTGCAACCAAATGATATTAGTGAAAATACAGGTAATCATGATGTTGAGAAAAAGGCATGTAATATCAGTATGGCATCTTTATGTAATAAACTTGAAATTCCAGCCCAATCTAAAATTTTAGCTAAAGTCAGATGTACGAAGGAAAATTTCAATGACAAGGACAGCATTTTAATGTTAGAGCCCTTGGCTAAGAATTTACATGCAGGCCTCTTAATTTCTAGATCTATTTGTACCCAAGAACATGGCCTATTTCTATCCTTTGCTAACTTTACTGATAACAATATAGTATTAAATAAGGGTACTTTAGTAGCAAAAGTTCAAAAATGTAATGATAATTCTAACGTAATCCCAGATAATTGTAATTTAGCCTGTAATATCAATACTCCCCCTCCAATTGCAGATTTTGACCATGCTGACCTCAGTTGGAGATCCGAAATTAATTTAGACCACTTAGAACTCCCCTTAAAATTAAAAATACAAGAATTTCTACAAGAAAATAAAGATGTTTTTGCTGCGTCTGTCTTAGACTTACCCGGCTGTGACACCATCCCCCATTCAATTAATCTAACTTCAGAAAAACCAGTTAAATGTAAAGCATATAGAGTACCCCATAACTTACGACAGGAAATGGAAGACCAATTAAATATTTTACTACAAGTCAATATTATTTCCCCATCTATTTCAGAATTTGCTTCGCCGGTCATTCTTGTGAAAAAATCAGACGGATCTTACAGACTGGCTGTTGACTTTAGAAAATTAAATAAAAATCTAATGAAAGATGCCTACCCCATACCAAACATCACAGACTCAGTTGACGCTTTATCAGGCTCAAATTTTTTTTCCACATTAGACTTAACTAGTGGGTTTTTTCAACAAACTATCCGTCCTGAGGATAAGTATAAAACAGCTATTATTACTCACAAAGGGTTATTTGAGTGGAATCGAAACTGGTTCGGACTTTCGAATTCGGGAAACAGCTTTCAACGACTTATGTCTGCAATTTTTGGTGACCTAGGAAATTTGGGAATTTTAGTATACATTGACGATATAGTGATAGCTTCTAAAGATGTCGAATCCCATATAAATAAACTTAAGCTTGTTTTTGAAAGACTTCGCCAACACAAACTTAAACTCAAACCCAGTAAGTGCACATTTTTGTCCGACAAGATCCAATACTTGGGCTTTGAGATACAAAAAGGACGAGCGTCACCAATCAACAAAAATATTGAAGTGATAAAAAAATTCCAACCTCCTAACACCCGAAAGGATGTCAGATCCTTCATTGGTGCACTCTCCTTCTACAGGCGATTTTTGCCAGATTTTTCTAAAAGAGCGAGAAGTCTTATCAACCTCACTAAAGATACGGGTCGGTTCACTTGGAACCAAGCAGCACAGGCTGAGTTTGAGGATTTAAATTCGGCCCTAATATCCAAACCATGTCTCGCCCTTCCTAATTTTGATAAGGAGTTTTACCTTTACACCGATGCGAGTGGCAAAGCACTCGGGGCAGTACTATCACAACTGGATGAAAATGATATGCTCCACCCTGTCGCATTTGCTAGCAGAAAACTTAAAGACGCTGAGACGAGATACTCCGCCACTGAGAGAGAGTTATTGGCATTAGTATGGGCCACTGCACACTTCAAGTGCTACCTTGCCAATACTCATTTTTTTATATACACTGATCATGCACCTCTTACGTACATGCTCAAAATTCAGGATCCCACATCACGTATGGCCATGTATATTAAGGGAAAATGTAATAGCGTTGCAGACTTTCTTTCAAGATTCAATACAGATAGCAAACTGGATAATGTGACCAATTGCAACTTTTGTATACAAGTACAGAAGGAGACAACTTTTATGCCACATTCCAACCTTTTAGAAAAGATAGGTGAATTACAGAAAACAGATAAAAAGTGCTGTGAAATTGCTCGCAAAATTAGTGAAAATCTTGAAGTTGCACCCAAGTATTTGAGATTTTTCTTTAGGGATGATCTTCTTGTATGCGAGGATACACGGGAGTCACCCCTATTGAATAATCCTATCAAACTTGTGTACCGAAAAAAATGGTTGAGCAGGTGTTTGCACTAACCCACGAATCCCTAGCTGCTTGTCACCAAGCTTTTCAAAAGACAATGGACCGCATTCGTGAGCATTTTATTGGCCAGGAATGTCGGCAGATGTCAAACACCTAGTGGAGTCGTCGTGCGTTAGCTGTCAGGAAAAAAGAGCGCATAAAGCAAATCAACTTGCCCCTCTCCAACGTGTACCCACACCTTATTTCCCTATGAATAAAGTGAACCTAGATGTTATTGGGCCTCTTCCTGTTACCTTTTCGGGTAACAAGTTTATAATCACATACATTGATGCATTTTCAAAGTGGCCTGAAGCTTATGCGGTATCCTCAATCACATCTGATGTGGTAGCCGATACTCTCGCAGACTTCATTTCACGTTATGGAACTCCATGTTATATCTCAACCGACAGAGGACCCAATTTAATTTCTGCAGCTATCGAGCATGTATACAAAATGTTTGGAATAAAACATCCCAAAACCACGGCATATCACCCAGCCGGAAATGCTCAGATAGAACGCCAGAACAGGACTTTAAAAAACGCCCTGTGCCATATTGTGAATGAGAACCAATCAGACTGGGACACCAAGCTTAAATTTGCACTTTTAGCCATGCGCACGGCTGTGCACTCATCGACCAAACTAACTCCAGCAGCTGTTATGTATGGCAGAAACCTTAACCTACCCTATAATTTATTTTCTCAACCCCCCCCCCCAGTTTAGCTATAATGATGCCCCCTCTTTTTGTGAACTTTTAATACCAGCTCTGCAAAAGGTGTACGCTGAAGTGCACAATCATTTAATAAAGGTATCAGAAAAGAAAGAAAAGTATAGAGAAAAGACAGCTGTTGACAAAAAACTAAAAGTTGGTGATCTGGTTTGGCTTTTTACTCCAGCAATTGCACCTGGAACAACAAAAAAATTAAGTAAGTTGAATAATGGCCCCTTCACTATCCTGGAAAAATTAAATGAGGTAAATTTTAAAATCGCCCTTGTTACAAACCCCAAAAATGTCCAAGTTGTACATGTAGATTGCCTCTCTGCCTTTAAAATTAGACTCCCAATTTGGTCCAACGACCCACAACAACAACAGAGTGTCCCAGATTCGATTGACGATCCACCTATCGATGTGCAGCAATCGATTCCCCATGCAGAACAGTTTGCTCAGCGCAGGCGCCGACGTGATTATTGTATTATACCAAGGTCTGACGCTCAAGAGATCTGATACGATAACTCAAAATGAATCCAGTACTCCCGGTAGCCAAGCGAATTCAGCTAACGATCCAACCGAGCACGATTCCCCTCCTCTCCACCCAAACAAAACTCCAGAGGATGAAAATTCAGTCGCTAACCAGCAAAGGAAAAGTGAATCAGCGGAGGAAACCCTATCTGTGGAGAATACTGAATCGGAAAGTGAGGTACAGGAGTGTGGAATAGTTGCACCTGCCAACGAAGCTAGCGTTGCAGAAAATTCGATTAACAAAGCGAATAAGTCAAAATCTTTGAATCGACCGCAGCCGACTTCGCAGGACTCTTACGGTCTACGTGAGGGACGAACTCGCCCTGTTTATAAAATTTAGTTTCTCTATATTCTTTTATTTATGCATATTTATAGTTTTATTTCGTAATATTTATGTGTGTTTATGTGTTACAGTGTATTTTTATAGTAATTTTATGTATTTTTAGTCGTATGTATTAGCGTTTTCTGACCCAAACATGGTTTGTTTTGGTTCACTTAGCGAAAATCGGAAACCCGATTTCGTGTTTTTTATACACCCTGTGTCGTGTATACATACATTTTTTAGTGGTATTTAGCTACTTGTATTAGTAAATACTCCTCCGCACACCTTTTTGTGCAGTTTTTTCTTCAAATTTAAGATGTATTCTGAGTACTTTGAAAATGTCCGATTTTTTCCCCCCTTGTTTTTAACAGCAAGTGCTAGGTTGGGTCGGTTGGCACTTTTCATCGTATGCACGCAAGTACGATATTATAGATTCCTATTTATGTATATAATTTTTTTTTAATGTGTTTTTTTTTATATACCAATTTTAGTCAAGGAATGTAGTTTGGCATAATATAATTTTTCTTTTTGTACTTAGGTGAAACATACCTTATTTACCCCTTTGGTTTCGTTCATGAAATCCCTTTTTGTTTTTCTTCTAGTGCAATGTCAGCAGAGTAGTATTTTATCTAATCCTCGTTGGTAGTGAATTTTTTTGTATATATTTTTTTCTTCCTGAAAATTCTACTTTTTAAAATTTGTGACTATCTTAAATTTACTTTCTGCTTCTAAATTGTGTTTTTTTTTAGATGTCTTCATATTTAGTAATTATATATACTCTCTCTATATATATGCCTTTTTATTTCTATGGGGATTATGACCTTGTTTTGTTGTGACTATGTGTTATGAGTCACATCTGTTTTCATTTGGCTTTGGGTATGTAATTTGGGTTGTATGATGATACTGTATCATCACCGTCTGGGTTTTCTCTTGGAAAACCATGTTTTCAGTAAACATTTTATAGGCTGGTTCAGTCTACGTGTGGGTAGCACAAGAACATAAGCAACTGCTTTTCCATGCACAGTGTTTTCCTTTTGTAAATGCATTTGTATACATATATTCAACACCCCAAACTCAACTTTTATGGACGTTAACTTTATTACGGAGTTCATTTTGCATTTGGTATCCTAATTTAAACTTTGGTATATTGTTACTCGATTACTTTGATGAAATGTGTTGTGTCATAATTCCGTTACATGTGTAAATACCCAGTTGCTTTTTTTTTTGTTATTGTATGTGCCAGTAGTACTGATATAGGTAAATGTATGTTGTAATTTGATTTTGTTTTCACATCGAACTGGCCAATTTATCATGATCTTATGCAAATGTTGTATATATTATTATGAGTAATGTATTGTTTTTTCATTTGACAGTCTCTACACTCTTGCAGTCTTTTTCAAAAAAAAAACTTGTAAATAATTTAGCTTTTTGGCGAAATTTTGGTCGTGTAGATAAATTGATAAACGTATTGTAAGTAGAACTTGCTAGGAGTCGCAATATACAGTAACAGTAGTAGCATTCGGAGCGAGCACAGGTATGTTTATTGGTCGGATTAGGTATCAGGAATTAGAATGTAGTGAAGGTGTCCTATGTAGAAACAACATGCAGTTTTCCCCGCCTTAGAAGGCAGTACCCCTTAGGTGTCTTGTTACCCTCTTTTGGTCCTCCCAGTTCTAGTCATCAGGTATTTCAGCAGTTACTTGGGAGTAGTTCATGGTGGGCAGCTCTTAGTGTACATTCCGGAGTGTATATCTGACAGCGGCGACTTCACTGTATAATTCGTGAATGTTCCTCGGACCGATGTCTGGCCTGCTCGAACGGTTAGGTCTTATATTGTGGAATCTCCAGCGTACTGTGAACTACCTCTCAGCTCGGTAACCCTTGCGAGAATTTTTTTTCTGGTTCGGTCTGCACGTTTCAAAAAATTAAATTTTTTTTTATCAAAAAATTTTATTTTTTTGCAGTAAAGGGAGAGTCATGTTAGGGTGTTTTTTTTTCATTTATTTTAAATTTTCCATATTCTCTTTATTTTTCTCTATATAAGTTATAGGGAGAGGAGGAGAAGATGATCCTAACTCCGATCAGATATCGTTGAATTACAGAGCATAGCGTCGAGATTCATCTTTAAAGAAAGTGAACATAGAAAGAATGTATAGTACATACTCCATTTTGTCTGGAAAGTAACAAGAAAATTAAACCATGAGTTATTCGAAAAGTGTTCCTTGTGAAAGAGACTGTCAACTATAAAATAGTATTGTCTACAGTACTTTGTTTGATGATCCACGATTTTATGCATATGCTGAATCTGTTAGTGAAATGTTGGTAAATATATTTTATTTTTATGAATAAGTGCCTTTTATCATTATTAGTATTTTACTATGAATATATCTTGATGCACATATATGTAATTAGATCACCTGTCCTCATACAAACTAACCTAACACCTATAAATTTAAATATGTTGGTGTCTTATTTAATGATTTTTTTATGAGTTAATAAAAATCAAATTCATGGTGATAATTTGTCTTCAATCTACTTGTTTGCATCGTAGAAGTTCACTTTTTCTTACCTTAACTTAATTTTTACTGTTTAAAGGATAATGAGTTTTGTTTAATTATTAAAATAATCAAAGCAAGTAATTATTTAATATTTAATTCCTTTCTAAGATTAATGTAATATGATTATGATTCCAATTAATTTTCTTTTATCAATAAAAATAATATAAGTAAATTTAAATTCTTGATGTGTTTTTGAAGGTATTTGTTCTTAATTTAATTTTCTTTAAATTTTAAGTTGCTTCTATAATGATTGAGATTAAATTTTCAAAAAAAAAAGATATAATAAATAAAATAGATTTAATCTGCTCTTAACAATAATATAGGAATGAAGATGAGTGCGAGAAATTTAATATCAACTATATGTAACTTTTAAATATTTTGTAGCTGATTTTAAGATAACTAACTTACACCAATTTCTTATTAAAAGAAAATTATTTTGCTTACCTTTTCTTGGAATGATATCAACCACTATACAAATCACGTCTTTTGGTTTTGGAGAATTCATGCATTGTTGTGGTCAAATTTTGTAACTTTAACTAAATTATCTATTTCCTTATTTTAATTAACTAACTTCCTTTTTTTGTGCCTTTCGAAAATTTTGAAAGGATTCCAGGTTCCCTTTAGTTCCTTTTTTTTTTTACTCAAAATTTATCTTGTAAAGTTTTATTAAATTTCATTTGTTTTACCATAACAATGTTCCAATCCGTCAAACCACTTGTTGGGTATAGGAGGTATTGTGATAAATGAGAATTTTGTTGATACCCTTTTTGCAAATTTATTCATTTACTTAATTAATTTTAGTTATTCAAAATTTATTTGGTTTGTTTTGTTTACTGCATCTCTCTGTTTAAATTTTTAATTAGTAATTGTGTAAAATTGTTTCCATTTCTAAAATCAACAAAATTCATTCTTTTGGTTATTTATCACTTTATCAAAAATACCCCAACAGGAATTTTGCTGTGAATGGGCCAGCTTTTTCGCGCTTCTGTCACTTTGGGCAAAATTTTGGAGTATTTATACGGTTGCACTGGCTTCGGAGACAGATTTTACACGAATTAATTGTTGTCAACTAGAACCCGTCACTGGGAGAGTCTACATTGTTTCGTCGGTAGTCTGTTCTTCAAGTTCTGCAATTTCTTTAATAGCTTTAATGTGTTCAAGTTTTTAATGAAGCGAAAGTCGGTGGAGTTGCTTTCATATCTGTTATCAAAATAAAGTCATTGCTCATCTATTAAGTCTTCCTTAATGTTTTTGGGAAAATTCTTCTGGAATTAACTGCCTCTACTCAGCTTTCACGATTGCATTTACACTACGATTTTCAGATTTCCTTTTGTACTCCGAGATTTGTCTTCATAGTGAGTAAATCGGAATAATACCCTCTCCAAATGTCATGACTGCATTTCAATGATCTCGACTGCGCCTACATCGATCTGATTATCCGGTAATTTTCGTGGGGTTCGAACTGAGATGTCGTCCCGGGTGTATGATGGAACGAACGTTTCAAGTCGACAGTAGTAGTAACATCAATAATGTGACATATATATAAACAAGCATTAAAGTTCATCAGGTTTCTCTTCATAGCTGTTTATATTATTTGGTAACAAATTTCACTTTCTGAACCCCGAAATGCACTGCTTTTTAAAAAATCGTCAAGCGGAAAAGTACCGATTTTTTATTTTTATGTTATTATTTTTCTTTTTTTTTACATCAATACATTGCAGTATACTTAGCAGAAAGTGTGTTTCCACAATTCTAAAAATTAAGTAATGAAAATAACATACCATAATAAATGTATAATGCACTTTTATAAAAACAAATTTTTCACGGTCTATACATCTCCATGCGTTTTAATTTTTGTACAATTTTTGTATGTCTAAGAGACAATCCTGATACATACTACAACAAATCTGTGCATCCTTTTTTGAAGCATTTACCCATCGTGTCACCAGTAGGTCGATACCTCTGGCATACAACCCTTAGAGCTGATCTAGGAAGAATGTTCGTATTCTATCCTTCACTTCGTCGTCCGAAGTAAACCGTTGTCTTCGGGGTGCCTTATTAAGAGGCTACTTCACTCAGACGAAAACACCCGCTCGCTAATGTTAATCCTATGGAGGAAATATTTTAAGATATCTCGTTCGCATTTTAATAATTTTAAATGATTTTTTTGCATTGGATAGCTGAGGTCAATCACTATGCACGCTCCTTTGTACTTTTTCGATTTTTGTTGCAGTTTTTATTTATTGAAGATACTTTCACTTTCAAAACCGGTTCCGAAAGTGAAAGTATCTAAATAAAAAAAACTTGTAAGTCTTGTAAACTCTTGTAAACTCTTAAGTGGCCCGAAGCTGTGAAAATCACAAGCCGACAGGTCCGGACTGTACCATCTCATCGACAGCGGTGACTGATGCATCGGTAATGGCATCGTGGACCTTGTCCCGTGGATCCTTGACTGTCCGTCTGCCTTGTCTGAAACTCTTGCACCAATTGTTCACAGATGTATGGCCTAAACAGTGTTTACCATAAACAAGCTTCATTCGGCGACAAATGTCAGTGTTCGTTACCCCTTCAGCCACCAAAAAACGCACTATGACTAGCTGTTCGACTCTGAAAGCTTTTCATCCTGTTCACCCTATGTTTTAGCCGTCAGCTACACACGCGCACAACTTCTTTCCAAGCGATGCGCCACTAACCCTGCACGAAGCCACAATCAAATGAAAAACAAGTTGGAAATTGTACGTTAAACGTGACAAATGAGGTCCGTTCGTTTCGTGCTATAACTAGTTTTACAATGTAAAAAATCATCGTTATTATTTCAGTGAAATTAATTATATCGTCTGCTATGAACGAAATGAGGATGCCTTTTTTTTATTATTATTACGTATGCCATGTTTACGGATGCGATTTCTTTTTCGACACCAGACAGTGCTGTAAATTTACTATGGAGATCTTGCTTTGCGAATGATTACCTCCATGATTAATATTTCTATGACTCACGATGAATGACTATTTTGTTTATTTACTTTACTGGATTGAGATATTCGGCTGTTAACCTGATTTTCACTGAAATTATCTCAGAATCTATACAATTTTTAATGTAACTCATCTCTCAAGCAGACAATTTCTTTGAATGATCTTTCTAAAAATGTAACTTTTACGCAATTTTATTCGAAAAATAAATTTTTAATAAAAATGGCCGCTTGGCATATGGGAAAAGATGTGGTCAGGGGCGTAGCGAGCGGAGGGGCAGGGGGGTCAGCTGCCCCCTCAATGTTTGGTAAAAGGATTCAGTCGGCTTATCAACAGATTTAATCAGTGTCTCGGTAGTATGTCAGTAGGCCGATTAAAAAAACAATTCGGAAAAATTCTGGTTGGCAGGACTTTAAGTCTTCAGAATGCATTTCACTACACCCTTACAATCATATGGCAAAAGCTAGTCGGTCTGTAAATAGATAGGTTATGAGTAAAAAAAAGTAATGGTTTCAATAGATCTATCTGGACAGCCGGTATGAAAGTCACGTGTTCTGTCACATTTTCGAATCACATAAATAGCTAGTCGGCCTACCCACTGAAAAAAAATTATCATGTATAAATCTTGTCTGCAGAGTCGGAAATGTTGGACATATACTATACCTTACCCACACATGCAAAAGCTAAGTCGGCCATTGATACATAGGCCAATAGGGGGGGAAAATGAATCTGATCTATTGATTTGAAAATATCAGAAATTTGTCCTACAGTAACACTCGCAACTTACATAGATAAAAACTATCAATATATAAACTAGGTCGACCGAATACGAAAGTCGCTTAAGAAAATTCAAGAAATTTTATACTTACATACATAGTAGGTTCTAGCAACGATATGATGTTTACGCCCTTTGGAACTGTTTTACGAACGTTTGGAAAATATAAACGAAGAATTTTTAAAACTATTTAAAAAAAGAAAATGAATAAATTTAAAAAATATCCGTGCATTTAACATTTAATACCTAAAAAACTTCTTACTTTTTTTTTTTTTTTGATAAAACTAAAACTAAATTTATATGCTTGTGCCAACATAACATAATTACATAATTTTAACTGATTTTTCACTTGTTATTATAAAAATTAGAATTGGAGCCTTTATTAATTACTTAATATTTATTGTATACCCTGATTACCGTAATTTCCGGCGTATAATCCGCGGATCAAACAATTATGTTTCGACCCAGAAATTTTATTTTATATATTGGAACATACTAGATCACTGTAAATATTTTACTTCAATTATTAAATAAAATTTCTGGGTCTAAACATAATTGTTTGATCCGCGGATTATACGCCGGAAATTACGGTACATGTTAGCGATTACTTTTTTTTAAAACTAAATCATACGTAAGAGGAATTATTTTTTCAGAAAGTAAAGGATTTTAGGAAAAATTAAATTATTAAAGATAGTTTTATAGTAATAAAAAAAAAATAAATAAATAAAAACTTGAAGCGATTGCGGAACATTAACACGTTTGCACTTAAAACAATATAAATAGTTCAGCGTTTCAGGCATGTACTACCGCCGGGGCACTGCCCCAGAGCCCCAAACTGATAATTAAAAAATTATTGTATTTTAATATTTAATCTAACTTCCTATAAAATACCCAGCACCTAGCTAAAAGTTAATAATAAAAAAATCCATCAAAGTGCTAGAGTAAATGTTTTTGCGTGTCCGTTCAAATACTGCATACGCTTCGCATGCAAAAGCATCTCTAGAGCAGACAGCAGAATGTCGAGTCGAATGTGTCATGTCACGCCAGGTGCCTGCCGTGTGATGAGTCAAGTGCAGGCTAGGACGTGCAGTGAGCTAGTGCTATTCATGATGAGTCATTCGTTTACTAACTGCTCATCAATATCGGACTGTCAGAGCAGTTGAGAGTCGCATAGTAGTGATAGTACGATAGTTTATTACTTAACCCCTTCGTGACGAGCGTCTTTTACGGAATTTTTAATCTTTTACCACCGGTTTTTCAAAACAGAAATTTTCGCCTAATTGAATCGCAGAAATGCTGTCATTAAATAAGGCAAAGCTTACAATAAAAATTAACTGGTGGGAATAATCGAGGATTCTGAGCATCTTATGCGTCACATATACGTGTCGCTCGTCCCCAAGGGGTTAATCTTACTTTGCTTGTGTTGAGATAATAGTTTATATTATGAAACGAATTCGACACCAGCCAAGTGGAAATAAAAAAAGACAGACTCTAAAAAGAAGAAACTTGGAGGCTGCAAAAAGTTCGAAGAAGTTATCAACATGGCTGGACAGTGGAAACCACTCGACAGGGAATGGTGAATGATTTGCTTTATCCAGTGTGATGTGTAATTCATGTAAAAATAGTACAGTCAAACTTGAATAATTCGAACGTGTATAATTCGAAATCGTGGATAATTCAAATGTTTCTGTCGGTCCCTTGACATTTCTATAAAACACAATCAGTGGTGGATTAAGCACTCAAGAGGCCCCAGGCGCAATTAAATTTTGAAGCCCCTCCAAATATTTTCAGTACCCCTATAGTGTGCATTTTTAGGGTTTCGTTCATCTCACGAAACCCTATTACCCCCGCTCCATTGTCTGTCCGTCACAGAGCCATTCTCAAAAAGTATGTAACTTACAGAGTTGAAACTTAGTGTATAAATCTGAATAGCAGCTGTAAAGAGCTCAAAATATTAAAATTTGAAAATTTCGTATTATTTTAATAAATAGAGAAAAAAAACCAAAATTCTAACAGCCTTTTCCTATTAAATTGAAACATTTTTCGTTATAGCAGATGCCAAAGATTTAAAATCCACAATGAAATTCTTTCTACAATAATTAATTTTCTATCAGACAATTTTCACGTGAAAAATGAAAATGAAATAAAAAGTTTCACCAATTGAAAAAAAGATAAATATGAAATAAAATTGATTGACGTCATAGTCGTAATAAAACGGAAAATGTCTAAGATTTCTCAATAATACAAGAAGTATGAGTATGTGTAAGTGGACAAAGCAGATTAATATCACGTCATTAGAGAATTAAAAAGAAAATCTGACGTCATATAGGAAGTTTAACTAATTTTTCAAATGTTTGAGAATAACACAAAGCGAGTATCAATATAAATAATAGAGAATAGTAAATATATGAGTTTGAAAAACATATTGAATCGTGATAAAAATCCGATTATGGAAATATTCGCATATTTTAACATTTTGAAGGTGTACAATTTGTTTAATTTTGAAATTATTTTTTTAAATATTGCATTTAGTCCGTATGACGGATATTATTATGACAGAATATAATAGCGGGCTTGGACCGCTATCCGGCTGGTTTAGATATTCGAAAAAAGGAAAAAATAGGCCGGTAAATTTTTACTTTATAAAAAACATGACTTTTTTTTGTTGTTGTTGCTAAATGAAATTTGTTTGAATTTATTAAAGAAAGGATAAAGTGTTTTGAAAGGAATATTAAACGAAACCCTTTGAGCTATCTTCGATCACACTTACCCACTTGTTTAGTTTTACAATTAGAATTACTGAAAGTGTATGTTGTTAATTCCATACGATATTATCTCTAATTGGAATATAAAGTTCAAATTATTTTCTATCGCATGCTAATAAAATATTGAAAGTACTTCCCATTCATTACATTATCATAATTTTTAGAACTAAGAGATCACATTTTTATTTAGCTTTTATTTTGAAAATCACTACGTTCTATTTACTGAACTATCACTTCATTCTATCATTCTAAACAAATGTGTTTTTCACAAATATAACTGTAGGATTTTTTCTTATCAATACATATTCTTTTCTTTTTCCAGTAAAGTTCTTCGTAAATCTTTTAAATAATTACAGAGTTATATCAAAGAAACATTTTAGTAATACAAAATCATATATTTTAACTATCAATTATAATTAATCAGTTAAAATTAATTGTAAAAACTATTAATTAAGAAATAATGCGACAGATTGACTATTTTACATTAGTCGGGTTTGAAACATTTTTGAGTCGGCCAATCTTGCCTTTTGCCACCCAAAAATTTTCTTTCGCTACGGTTCTGGATGTGGTTAGCCCGTATTTCTTATCCTCAGTCACATGACTTGCTCTTTTATCATACAGATTACGTATGATAAGATTTAATAGAATAAAGAAAACTTGTTTTAATATCTTTTTAAGTTTTGATTCGATTTTCATAAAATTTGAAATGACCCGACAAAATTCTGCAACGATTATATATATATAATTTCAAACCATTCGGTTGCGTAGTTTTTGCGCTATTATATGCGGACAGACGGACAGGCAGATAGACAGACGGACGGACTATACGGCGACTATAGGTGCTACGTATTTATATAATTACGAACGCACCTAAAAACCAGATCGGCTTCTATGATAACGTCGCTACGTGAGCTATCCACTTTTCAATTGGGCGCCCCTTATATTTCGAATTTCACCTAACCGTTCAAGGGGCTGATTCTGCACACTATAGAAAATCTCAAAAATGGAATAATAGAAATAAAAATCGATTTTTCCCCCTTTCGTGAACGGTGACATCTCCTTAAATCAAAATTCTCCAAAAATAAATAATAGTTCACATGACAGAATTCAATAATAGTTCTCAACAATAAAATTACATTCAGTAATAACTTCTCAGACATTCATTTTTTTAAATTCCCTGGACATAAAATTCTCAGTATGACAAATATCATTTTCTTTCATTTATTTTGAATGTATGTTTTTGTCTTCGCATTAAAAAAAATAATAATATAATATGTCAAAAAATAATTCCTGAGAAACTATAGAGAATTTTAACAACATTTTTTTTCTATATTCCTATGAAATAACTGAATACGATTTTCATTTGGGTCTTGTTTCGCACTAGTGAAAAATAATATTCAAATTTGCATAAAATTTCCCAGTGATAAATGTCTTGAAGGTGTTTTGAAAGAGATATGACGGTTCAAAATCAGTATAAATATTTTGATAAAATAAATTTTTAAAAGTATTGCAAGAAAGGTGATGTGAGAGTATGTGTTTGTTTATTTTTCGCACTAGTAATAACTTTAAATATCATATATATTATTTCTGTTGTCAACATTCCTTTTTCTAAGCATTTACAAAACGCACAACAATGGATAAGATATCATTCGAAAGGTTTTTGAACAGGATTCTTACATAGTATCCTCACATTTCGTTAAAACATGTTTTTTGATTAAAAATTGCAGTTAATTAAAAATGAAATCAGCATTGTTTTCATAATTGAAATGAAAGGTTGTTCTCAAATAAATGTTGTCACAAAAGTAAAATACCGCATTATATCGTGCTCAACAATGATTATATAAAAAGAAATAAATAGTACAAAAAAAGATAAAGTGGGACGTGCCTGCATGGTTTTAATTTATATTTATTATTGAAAGGAAATTAAAAATTCAAATGTTTAGAAGGAAACGACACCAACGATCGATCGAAGCAGTGGTATTTCACGTGTAGCCTAAAATGTATGCTTTGTTATATTAAATTAATTTGTATTTTGTATGTATTCAATTTATTTTTCTTTGTATCGCGTTTTTCCCGAAGCGGATGACGTCATCCTCTTATTCAGTTGTTTACGTAAAATTAACGTACGTTTGTTAAAATGCGATTTTTTTTTTCTAGCGTGTGCCTTTTGCTATTTTCGATCATTTTTTCTGTAATTTTGATGGAATAAATGAGATGATATACTGGCTTGGCTAATGTTGTTTGGAGATATTTTTAATTCTTATTTTTTTCTTTAGAAGTTTAAACCTGCTTCTACACATACTAGATATGGGTAAACAAAAAAATATATTAGATTGCATTGCGAAACTCGCATGGGTCCAGTGCTTTTATTTTATTTTTATAATTATTTTAAGCTTTTGTTTTGTAAAATATAATTCCCAATAAAGGATTTTTGTAAATGTATAATTTTTTTTTTTTTAGTGTGTAAATTTTAATGTAAAATAAACTGCAATTTTCGTTCTGTTTTTAGAAAATATTAATATACATGATGTGTTCTATAAGTTCATGGAATGTATTTATTATAATCCTCGAATCAATTAAACCTGTTTAGAAACAGAAACAGAAAATCTATTTCATAAAATGTAACTGATTCTTCTGACAGCTTTTTAATGAAGGAGCTTTCTGGCATTAAAAGCGATTTTTTTCTCTGTTTTTAGTGCCTGAAAGCTATGAAAATTCATAAAATTCAAAGTATTATACTCGGTGAGTTTTGGTCATAAAAGAATGAAATTTTTACTGTCGTACTTGTCATAGCTTGGAGAAATTTTTCCAAATATAACTTGTAGGATCCAGAGACAGTATAAAAATTAAAAAAGTGTAACTTTTTGAAAATAAATGGAAGGACCATCTCATTAACATAATTTTAATTTCTACCGTACTTAGACACTTTTCAGCAAGGCTTTGTTGCGAGGCACAGAGTAACGAGAAACCCTGTGATTGCGGGGATAAAAGAGAAATAATAAATATTAAAAGCACGTGGCTTTTAGGCCGAATTTTTTAATTTGCAAGTTAAATTTCGGTAAAAATATTTATCCGCGTGTTTTATAAGTGAATAAAAATTCATATTTATTGTGATATACGGGAATATTGTCCATTGGGTTTATTTTAGCATTAGGCATTATAACTTTGTCGATGCCATTTTTTTCATTGCAATTAAATACAAAATATATTTTAATTTGTATACATGGTGTTTAAGCATAAATGTAACGCATACAAAGTACGTGTAAAAAGTTTTCACCAGTGAAAATAACGTTACGCTTAGCTTGAAATGCGTTTTAACATTGATAAAACTAAAAAGAAAAATTTATATGATTCTGTGAACATGACGTAATTTTAACTGATTTTTTCCATTCTTAATTATAAAGATTAGAATTGAAGCCTTTATTGGTTCCTTTATCTTTATTGCATACCTTGATTACATGTTTACTTTTTTAGGTTAGAAGATTTCATTTTTTAATTAAAAAAATTCACAAAAGTAGAGGATTTCAGGAAAATTAAAATTATTAAATGTAGTGTTATAGTTTAAAAAAAAAAAAAAAAAAAAAAAAAGAAATAGTGATTGTATTTTTAGCTAGAATAAACAATGTAAGGGTGGATATTTTTTAATTAACAATGTAGGGTGGTAATAAACAATGTAAGGGTGAATTTTATAGGAATCATTTTGGTAGGTTTGTTATAAGTTCATTTAACAGTTCCTTATTAGCGGCAAAGTCCTATTTCTTTCACTGTGAATTTCTCTTTCGATGTCAAAAAATGGTAATCTACTTTTGGACGCCAGCCAAAGCACAGTGGCAAATTTTAGAAATGTACGTATAACGGTTGTGACAACAAACCGCGCTATCGCTTTAGCTTTCATCGCGCTTCACTTCTAAATAATACAAATTTCAATTTTTTACTACATTTTACTACATTTTACAATTCCAATTCTTACATCATCAATTAGAAACAAAAATTAGCTTTCGATTGAAATTTATTTGAAAACTGCCGCTTGGTTTAACGACTTTTTAAGTAATTAGCATAAAATATTTTTCCATTCTATCTCAACAATGACCACCAGTTTGCTCCAATATAGTGAAATAGCCCCTGGGAAAGTTGCCACAATTGAAAATATATTTCCCTAACCATCATGAAAAGTGAAAAAATAATAATAATAATAATAAATCTGAAAAATCAGATTATCCATAAGATAGAGCATTTTCGAACTAAACTAAAATCTGTCAAAAAAAAACAATTTTCAGTTTTTGATTAACATAAAATTGATATGTTGAATTCGTTGATGTACATGTTGCATCAGAATATGCTAAGAACTGTATTTTATAATTTTTTTAAAAAATTATTGGATATATAACTGCATAAGAGGGAAAAAATCCCCGACTGTGATAGAAAAGGAATAATCATCCTGATTATGTAAAGGGACCTAAGAAACAATACAAATAAATTACACTTGAAAACATTAAATCTCCCTCATCTGCAGATTCATTTATTATTGTAAAAAAATTCTTCATCTTTACATAAAAATTGATTAGCTTAAAACAATGGATGCGTTTTAGAAAATATGGATTTGAAACGAACAATGATTAAAGAGGACATTTTAAAACTTTTAATTTAAACAGTTTAAAACTCTTTTTTAACTTTGAATTTTGACGGTGCCTTTGGGCAGATGCAATGCACATACGCATAAGAGCTCATTTAGCTGCATTATCACAAGGAGGGGGGGGGGGGGATGTGTTCTTTTATTTACTGAATATGAGATGAAAGTAGGGATATACTATTCGTATGATACTTCATAGGTCCATGAAATTTTCTCACTTGTCGTGGGAAATATGGCGGTAATGTTAAACTGATTTGCATTACACAGTTGTTTACGGATTGTTTGTTTGGAGTTTGCATCGGAAATAATACTGTATTTCACTGGGGGAAAAAAACATTTAAAATAAAATATTTGAAAGACTCTTTCATACGCACCCCTTCTTAAGTAATGAAGAAGCTTATTTTACTGATATTGTTATAGTAATTTTTTTCCGTCAAGTTTTGACGGGTTCCGTCTAGTAATAAGTAATAATAATAATAATAATAATAGTGTACAACTAGGCCGTCTGAGGTATGATATAACTGTCCGCTTTAAAATTAAAGGAGGGATTATTAGGAGATTCCTCAATCATTGTGCAATCACTAGAAACCAATGAAATTAAATGTGGAATAAATGTAGAAATGATTTTTAAATGACGCAGTATATGCATTATGGTATTTTTTTTTCACTATTTATTCAGACTATCATTTATTTTTTCTTTTAATAAAAAAGTTAAACCAATACAAATATAATAATCGCCATTATTTTCTATTTTTTCCCTTTTTTCGCAACAATGCAATAATCCAATTGCCACCATTGCAAAAATTTAATTTTTTCAAGTATTTCAGAAGTTAATTTAAATTTCAAAATTTTGCGAATTATTACGACATTCTCAGATCCTTACGAATAATTGAGATTCATTTCAGCTTTTAATTTGACATGTTCTTGGAGGATCATATGTAAAATAAAAATATACAGCGACATTTTGATATATATTAAACCCTAAATAGAGCTGTAATTTTGAACACTGTGCGAATTATTCAATTAATTGAATTAGTTATATATGCTCACAGATGTGATTTTTTGTGCGTGTGTGTGAATCTATAAAATACGAGGATCAATATGATGATACGGTGTGAATCTATAAAATACGACGATGGATATGATGATACGGTGTGGATCTATAAAATACAACAAAAGTCGCTAAAATACAGTGACCTCTCACTTATACGCGATGCTCAGTAATTAATTTTTCGTACCACTATTTTAAAACAGTAAAATTCTATTTATAAATTCTGTGATTAAATAAGGAGAAAATTACTTTAAAAAGAAACTGGTGCTGAAAAACAATTACCGTGTATCGCGTATAAGTGAGAGGTCACTGTAAGTAACGGTCAGTGATAAATCTTCAAGTTAAAAAAAAATTAAAGATCGAATAATTCTGAAATGATGATAAAAATTACTCAGAAGTTTAAATTATTTGAGAATTAATAGTTTAAACAATGTGAGAATGCTATTTTTATTAAAAATTTTAGAATAACATTCTTTATAAAATAAGTAAATAACATTTTCTAAATATAGCAGTCAAAGCATATTCATATATCCTACTTTTTAAAAAAATTAAAAAACTGTTTATTATAATCGAATTGTTTTAAAGAATGAAAAATGAACAATTCAAAGAAATGTTTGAATACGCGTTCCATAAATGATAAGAATTTTGCATTCAAGCGTTTATTTTAAATATACAGACAAATATTTGAAATCTTTACAGAACTTTAAGTTTTTTAATACAAAATTCTATATTTTTTTTATTGCTAAGTTATTTAAATTGAAATACTTCGCAAATATCTAAAACAATTGTTGACTACTCATAAAAGAAATGTTTTTATAAAATTGTAAAGTTAAAAGTTATTAGAATAACTCTAATTAATTTCAGAATTATGTTAGAGACTGATCAAATGTTTATGCTTGTATGAGTTTAGAACAAAAATTGTTACGTTCATTTAACTAAGGCGAAATATATAAACCATATTTTTGTAAGAAAATTATTTTAAAAAGATGTACACCTGAAAAGATATTTTCTAATGAAAATTATTTATGTATATATATATATATGTATGTATTTAAAACACAACTTTCTCATTCAAATAATGTCAAAAATGCTTTTGTTTTTTTAAATAATATTTTATTATTAATGAAAAATAATGTCATATCGAAAATACGAACTAAAAATATACCGTAAAATTAGGTTGTACAAAAACGTGACAATTTTTGTACATTTCTTCCCTAACTGTAGGCTAAAACATTAACTATGCTGATAACCAAATTTTTACTATACTCTTGTGATATTTTTCTAAGACTTTTAGCCTATTTCAAACCACAATTTTAATCTTTTATATATGAAATAAATTATTAAAATCTGTGTTCAAGTTTAGCTCCGGTGGTAGGGTACTTGTACCCAATCTTTTTTTTTTTTTTTTTTTTATGAAATAGCTAATTTAAATACAATGTTAAAAAAGACAAATGTTTCTTAATATACGAAAATATAATATAATCACTAATGAAAATATACAATAATCTCTTCAGGGTTACCCACGATTCCAAAAAGCATTCTTCATCTTTAGAAACCTCAAAAAACAATATATGTTTGAAATTTAAAAAAGCATTTATAAAAACAACATTCCTTTTGCTGCCAATGATTTTCTTAAACGTTTCTAAATTACTTTTAAATGCTAAAGGTGTAAAATTAACAACTATAATATAAATTAAAATAACTTTTATTAGTTGTTTTACATGTTTCGACTCTTTCCGAGTCATTTTCAAAAACAAAATGAGAATATTCTAAAGCTGCACGGGCTTTGAGGTTATTATTTTCATGTACTTTTTAAAAATTACGCACGTTATCTATTATTTTTTACTTGATTGATTTACAAGAAGAAACCATCCAAATAAATTTCAATGAAAGTAAAATAATATTTCCCTCCAGTCTATACTATCCATCCATAATAAGAGAAACCATAGAGATACTCACGCGCAAAAATACAATATGTAACGATGCGGCATCTTTTAATTTACCGAAACTGTGGCTAGAATTACTCCATGGTCAAAGATATGAAAATAAACAATCAAGTAAAAAATAATAGATAACGTGCGTAATTTTTAAAAAAGTACATAAAAATAACAACCTCAAAGCCCGTGCAGCTTTAGAATATTCTCATTTTGTTTTTGAAAATGACTCGGAAAGAGTCGAAACATGTAAAACAACTAATAAAAGTTATTTTAATTTATATTATAGTTGTTAATTTTACACCTTTAGCATTTAAAAGTAATATACTGTTACAAGGTGTTATAATTTATTATATCGTTTCTAAATTGTTTTTATAGTTCGTTAATAAGTTTCCTCACACCGGTATATAGGGTTTCAGGATGCTATCAATTCTCAATTAAACATTTTCAGCTGCGTACCTGAATTTACCCGTGCAAGAGTAACAAAATAATATGAATTTTAATGTTAATTATTTTAATTTATCATGTTTGTCTGTAAAACATGTTTGTTTGTATGTGTTGTAAATGTTTATTTGAGAATTGATAGCATGCTCAAAACTGATATTGGGGTTTGAGAAAAAGGATTAATGCACTATAAAATATATTCGTAAAAGTTTCCAAAAATAAGTTTCAGCAAAATAAACTTTATTTTTATAAACGATTCTTTAAATCTCGAAAATACAGAGTGATTATAATTAAAGTCTCACTTTCAAAATGCTGTAAACAAGGAACCACTGGTCAGAATGGCTACAAATTTGAACTTAATATACTGGAAGAAGGGAGAAACGGTATGGCATAAGAAAGAAAAAGTTCCAAAGTGTATCAATGGATGGCGCTGTAAGCGGCATAACGAAAGTAGATTCGGCTACAAGTGACATTGGTAATCGAAATACGATGGCTTTGGCATGAGTTGCTCAGTAAACCAACCGTACTGTTCAATGTGCATGAGTGTTTCGCTTGTTTGACCGAAAAAATGAATTCCAAATCAGTCTACAGTTATAGTACTGTTAGTGGAAAGCGCATCCATCACGGCAAAGTCGTACCACATTGGATGGGAAACATCTGTTTTTAATTGTTCTTGGTCCAAAAACAGCATAAAAAGCACATAATGATTTGTTTTTTAATTGCGCATGAGTGTCTTTTAATTTTCATAGTATGCCGCTTACAGCGCCATCTATTGATGTACTTTGGAACTTTTTTTCTTATGCCATACCGTTTCCCCCCTTCTTCCTGTATATTCAGTTCAAATTTGAAATTATTCTGACCAGTGGTTCCTTTTTTACAGCATTTTGAAAGTGCGATTTTAATTATAATCACCCTGTATATTGGTTTTCGAATTTTTTAAAGATAAAGAACGCTTTTCGAAATCGTTGATAACTCGGCGGAGGTTATTGAATATTTTCGTCCATGATTATATTATATTTTTCTAGATTAAAAAACATTTGTATTTTTGTTACAATGTAGGCAAAGGGATCTATCTCCAACTATAATAAAGAAGGAAGTTTGTGTGTCTGACTGTCTGTCTGTCTGATTCTCGGTTGTGTTCTGAAGAGACCGCTGCAAGCAGAGCTACAAAATTTGGTGGGAAGGTACCTCCATGCATGCAGTTTTGCACCTCGAAGCCAGATTTTGGAATTTTTTAATATATATATCTACCCTATATATATAAAATCCTAATGAAACGAATTTGTGAAACGATTTTATGAAACGATTTTATGAAACGATTTTATGAAACGACTGATTAAACGACTGATTATGTTTCAGGGCTATTTTTAATAAAATATTAAACGCTTGATGGGGAAATTAATACCAATTGTCCATAAAAATTCGCGTATGTCAAAACTGGTAATAGAATTTTGAAATTGGAATTAGTTTTCGAGATATTAATTTTTTTCAAATTTTAATGACATTTCTGTAATGATGGCAATTAACTACGCAGTTTTTTTTTTTTTTTTGTGACAAAAAAGGGAAAAAATCGAAAAGGATCCTGATAGGGATTATTGATTTATTTTTATTCTTCATTTTCAAATTGAAATTGAATTTATCTTTTATTTCAATCGATAATGAAGACAAGATTGTGATTAAATTATGTTTTTCAGGAAAATTTGAAAAAAAAATCACATTTCTAACGTCAGGATTCAATCGTCTGTCAGCATTTAATTTAATTTATAAACTGAAAATATTTTGAATAAATTCGTCCAAATGACGTCATTTATGTAAATACGTCATTTATGTTTATACAATTTATTTAATATAAAGAAGCCATTTATCTATTTTTATGTACAAAAAGAGGTAAATTGAACGACAATTATAAATAAATTGTATATATACATATAAATACATGTATAAACAAGCATAAAAGTTCGGTGTTTTTCCAGTATATGGGGCCTTGACGAAACAGAGAAAATAGCCTTGGCGGAAAAGGAAATTTGGCAACATACTTTCTGTCAACCTATTCACTTTGTCATTTTGTGTACAGAAGCATTTTTTCAATATTTATACAATTTGTTTAGCGTAAAATGTCATTGATCCTATTTTATATATAATCAGAAGTAATTTGTATAGAAAAAAAACAATAATAATATGTGTATAATTAAAATACGCATATAAACAAAAAAATCGTCGAATTTGTTTCCATGGCTGTTTATGTCATTTGGCACCAAATCTCACTTTCTGATGCCCGAATTGCGCCAAGCTTTTTAAAAAAAGCGTCAAGACCCCTATAATAGAAAAGCACCAAAAGTTCATTGGGATTGTTTTCATAACTTTTAGCAACAAATCTATGTATATTAACGAATCTATCCCATTTTGAAGCTCGAATTACGCCAAACCTAAAAGCAAAGGATGCTATACTGGAAAAGTACCCGATTTTCTTATGGACAATATTCAAGTGACATAACATGGCGTGAAATTATCGCGGAAAGCAAATTTGTTTAAATATCTCATCAATTGATGCCGAATAAATGCAGGCATGCATGCACAAAATATTTAATTAATTTTGTATGATAAATAATTATTACAAAATTCGTATATACATATTAATTAAAATAAATAATTTACATATTTAAAATAACATGAAAATATGCATGATGGTGCACTAAAATAGAGAGAAAATTAAAACCTGTTACTGAAAATGTCTATAACATAGTACTTTTCAATACCGTGGTTCTTAATGCTAATCACAAGCAGATGGAATTTTTCCCATCCTTAAACATAAAGGAAGAACAGAATACAGATCGTTGTTATAAAAGTCCGAGAGGTAGCCACAATTTAAACCTAACCATTTTATACAAGCTGGTTTTCAAGCTGTAATTGATTTTACTTATCAATCCCAAAAACAGTCGTCAGTTGTCGCAACAGCTGTGTATGAGGCCATGATAATAAAAAAAATGCCGCATTAAAACGTTAAAAGCATGGCAACCCAATTACAGATTTACCAATGTTTTTAAAACAAAGCACGCTGTCATGTTTTTAGAGGCCTCGAAGTCTGAGCGGGGGTTGGCGAGCGTAGCTCGCAGGGGGTAGGCCCCCTAGTATATATATTTTTTTAATGCGATTTTTAGTTATTATGCCACATTAGTAACGGGAATCCGGTTCCAATCTTTTAGCCCAATATAGTAAATTTTATCCTTTTTTCAATAAAGTTTATGCGAAATTCGTACAGCGATTTGTAAATTTTTGGCGAATTTTTTCTTTCGAGACTAAGAAATTTTGCCAGAATGCTTGATTGGTTCGGTGGTTGCGCTTCCATTTCAGCCTCAGATAAGCTCGGAATCGTCATTTTTTTTCTCTTTTTAGCTTGGAGATAGTTGATAATTCTTTACATATAAAAAATCATGATTCAAAAAATGCGATTTTTAGTGTGTTACAGATAAAAAATCATGATTCAAAAAATGCGATTTTTAGTGTGTTACAGATAAAAAGTCATAATTTTAAAAGAAAAGGGCGGATTATTTATTATCCCGAATTTTTTTATTAGATTTTTTCTTTTAATTTCATTTTTTATGCGGTTTTTAAAATTTTTTTCATGTTTTGCAGCGTTTTTTGTTTCAAATGATGTCACATATCGCCCACTACAAGTCAAACATGATTGGAGGGCAGTTGTGATTGGTAGCTGATAGAATTGTAGGCACAGCTGGAAGTCAACCGGGCAGTTGTGATTGACAGATGAAAACGTCGTCAGCTGATTGCAATTCGAACTGTAAGTTGTGAATTTTTGCGATTTTTTTATGCAATTTTTAGAGTTTTCTCATGTATACGTCATTTATGTATTTGATTTCAGAAATTAACAACGGTAACTTACTGTTTTTGTATGTAAAAAAAAAGTCATTTTGTTTCTGTTTAGAAAGTTAATGATAATTCCTATTTTTTTTAACGTATTTGGTTAAATTCTGTCGGGGTGAGTGTTCGGTTGTAGTTTAAATATAGCGTTAATGCTTTGATCGAAACTCCTTCCTTCCCCCCCCCCCCTGCCTCCAAAATCAGAAATATTTTAATTATTAGTCCGATTCAAACGAAACCTTTTCTCAGGTCTCCGAATACTAGATAAACTTCGGTATCATTTTTTCAGCCCTTAGTTTTACCACTATTTCTGAATATTAATTACCAGTCTGGTAATTCAACCTGTAGTACTGCCATTCATGAACAGCATTTAAGGAGGAGTTTTCCAACAGATAACGCTCGCCCTCATCCCGTAGTTGTAACGTAACGTGCTCTACAGAGAGTCGACATGTTACCTTGGCCTGCGAGATCACCAGATCTGTCTCCAATTGAACATGTGTGGGATATCATTGGACGACAACTCCAGCATCATCCACAGCCATCACTGACCGTCCCAGTATTGACACAACAAGTACAACAAGTGTGGAACTCCATACCAGAAAGTGACATTCGGCACCTGTATGACACAATGCATGCACGTTTGCAGACTTCCATTCAAAATTCTGGAGGTTACACCGGCTATTAATGTAACAGCATTTCATATTTGAAATGCATTTTCTTGAGCTTGAATTAACCTGTGATCTTGAAAATCTAATCAATTAAACATGTTAACTAGAAAAATGGCTTGTCCAAATTTCATTACTCTACAATAATTTTTTCTTGATGTTGGGAATTTTTTTTCCGTTAGTGTATATATAAATCAACATTTGAACGGAGGCTGGTTTTGGGGTCTAGGGGTCATGATCGGTGAAAATATACCAAAAGTTTCCGGATTTGCTTCCCTCCGAACGGCTGCAATAGGTAGTTTTATACTTTTTTTTATTGAAAGCTAATGTAAATTTGCTGTTATTATATATTTTATTTTATATTTTTATCAGCGGCAGTATGTTTTTTATTTCTCCACTTTAATCAAAGTAGCGTTAGATTAAATATGTGTATTTGCGTATTTATAACATAGTAATAAGATTATTAGCAGAATTGTTGTATTAATGTATATTTACATATTAATGATATAATAATGGCTATTAGATGTATATTCTTCATATATTAGGCTAAAGACATTTTACATAGAAGTTTAGAAATGCTATTACGTTTGTTTACATTTAAAAATCCCTATTCAAGTTCAAAATGAGACAAGAAATGAAACCCAACCTTTAAAATATTTATAACATTATGGTTGAAATTCTGAAAACGCTATTTTAAAATCGCATGATTATTTATGAAAAACCTGCAGTCTAGGGAGAAGGAAAATTATAATTCAGTATAACTTTACATTGTATTTCCTAAAACGCATTAGTTTGACCTTTTTTTTTAACTTCACTAATTACAAAGTGTCTCAGATGAGAGGTTTTGCATTATTATTGTCGTGGTTACATACCTTTGATATGTATTTGATATATGCTTAATACGTACATAATTTTTTTTGCTCCAGTCTTAAAACATTTTAGTTTAATGTTTAAATACTTTTACATTCGTATACATTTTACTTTCTTCTATCTATAACAGAAGAAAGAAATGTAATCTAAATTTTTTTCGACCTCCGGTTTTCGACGGATTTGCACAATTTACGAATCAGACATTCCGAAAAACATATTTTTTCAAAATGTCTGTATGTCCTTTTTGTATCATTGAAAAGTGTATGAAGTTATGCATGGAATTGAACCAAATTTCATTTATAGGTTTTTTGGCTAATGCCAGCATGCTCCACTTGAATTTGGGAATATTTGCCAGAAGGGAGCTCTGTGATAGCAATTTTTGTTCCATTTTCTTTATTGTATCATCGAAAAGTATATGATGTTATTGATAGAATTGGACAAAATTGAATGTATATGTGTTTGCCTATGGCCTGCAGGTCGCAGTTGAATTTGGGGATATTCCAACGGAGGGGACGCTGTGATAACCACTTAGAAATTTCAAATTCAATAAGTAGATAAAAAAATAGAAATCCCAAAAGGGTTTTCCGTTAAATGTTTGGCATTAATCCAAGGATTCCGGAAGAATTTTCGTTTTGCCTACATTTTAAGGAATGGCTGAGGTATAGCAGTTTGAAATTTTAATGTATCTTTGAAACAAGACAGGAGGATTCCTCAATAAAAGGGTTTAATTTATGAGTTTTAGTGAACATGCTTTCAGTCCCGCAGTGGCGCGGACGGTAAAGATCGGCTCTCGTAAGATCGCCGAAAGCCAAGCAGCATCGACCACGGTCGGTGTTTGGGAGGGTGCATCGTCTATCCTCTCTCGTCTGCTGTGGGACCGTGTACGTTAATGGGAGTTGGTGCACGTTAAATCTGTTCGTGGCTCCAAAGTCCTCCAAGTTCTGTATAAGCGCTACCTCTGGGGGTACCAATCCAGATGCATGTCTCTCATCTGGAATTGGTACAAAATTAGGAGACCTGGGGGGATAGTACAATAGACCTCTGGTCGCGGTGCTTTGGCTTTCGAGCCTCCCCCCCCCCCCAGTAATACAGAACATGCTTTCAGGCAAATTTTCTTTCATTGTTGTAACCATCGTTCCAACTCTTATATGCTTAACGACATTGCTTGGCGACATTTGGCGAAATATCGCCACATTTCGCAGCAAAAATAAGTTTCCATAAATGAAGCCAACATGGCAATACCTGACTAATTTGCTCATTCAAATTCAATATTGACGAGAACTAGGAATGAAACTTCTGTAATCAGGTTCCACGCATTTTAGCTTTGTGTTTCACAGTAAAATTAGCTAAAACCAAGGAATAGGGATGCTATCTTTTCCTGCCGGTACAGGCCAGAAGGACTTTTCGTAGTTATGTTGTACATTGGCTGCTTTGTGCAAGGAAGGGTGTTTCGCATCCAGGTAACCCGACGATTCACAAGCAGCTTACTTACACCAGAATGACGAAAAAAAATGATTTTATTGTCGATGAGATAGCGAATTGCGAAGTATTAACATGTATGAGATAGAAGAAAGTTTTGGGATTGACACATCCGACTAGTTTAAAGTATAGTGTGCAATTAGGAATATTGTAGGTATTGTTCGGTAGCGCACTTTTATACGACATATTTGCAAAGCTGTCGAACTTTTGATATTTTTAAAGGGATATAGACATAATTTGAACTAGAAACGGTACTTAATAAATAAAATCAAATAAGTAGCGCATAGATTCAATACACAATTTATTAAATAAATCGTCTGATTCGAAATATGTTTAATTTTATTTTTTACTTGAAGAAAACATGGAAGATTGACAGCTGTGCCTTAGCTAGAACAAGATTAACAAATCAAAGTGTACAATCAATTTTTAAAATAAGTACAATTTAAAAAATACAATTAAATGTTATACATTTGGTTGATAAAAAGTAATTTTGAGTATTTTTTCGAAAAATAAATAAAATAATCTGCGTATATAATAATAACTTTCGAATTTTGCTTGAAAATTTCTTTAACATGACTATGTTTTGTACGTACAAATTTTATTCTGTAGAATGATAATTGATATGATCTACTTTTTTTGCGTGTCCCGCGGCTTTGTACATATTGCTTAATTTGGCCCGCGGCGGTAAACGAGTTTGACATGCCTGGTATAAGTGTCTGGTGAGAAATAGGCACACTCAATCGGCCCCAGAACATCATCAAACATGATCATTGCCACCTAGGACTTCATCCATTGCCACTTATCTAGGTGGCAATGGATGAAGTCCTTTTAAACTGCTTCAGTTGGTCCTGTTTTCTTTTTAATGGATGATAATGCGCGTGCCCATAGAGCTGTCCTCGTCAAAAACTACCTGGAGTGGAAATTGCGCGTATGGAGTGGACAGCGTACTCGCCCGACCTTAATCCCATTGAAAATTTTTTGGATGCCCTCAGCCGTGCTGTATGTACACGTTTCCCACCCCCAACCACTCTCACAGAGTTGCAAACTGCTCTACAGGAGGAATGCCGATTACTTGACTCTACGTTGGTTGATTACCTCATGGGAAGCATGGACACACGCCGTGAACTTTGTATGCATGTGAGGGATGCTCACATATCCTATTAATGTTGGTTTTGTTTGTTTGTTTTGGCTTTCAACATGTTTTTGTTAATGACTGCAATATGACTTCATCTTATAACTAATGAAAATTCAATATTGTTTTCATTTGGAGAGAGAGGGGTGAGACGGAGGGGGGAGAGAGAGAGAGGGATGGGGGCTGAAAATGATTTACGAGTACTAGAGTATTTATTAATCGTAATACGGGATTTACAATTATCATTGTTTGTCAATGAATTACTGCTAACATATATTAAATAGCAAAACTATTAAATTGATTTTACCAAATGTCTTTTAAGTAAAATCATTTTTATACTGTACAGAAAAGCATAATCTTTAAAGAATTTGAATAAAAGCATCTAAGAAATGTTTAAGAATTTGTTTTTAAATCAATTTCGGCTATTATAAAAACAGAACATTTTTGTTATTATTATTGAGGAATGATGTGCCCTAGTTTCTGAAGAAATGCTTACTTATTTCCTTAGCATAAAATATGAAATGGATAGACTGTACTTCTTTTCATATTAATCCGTACTTACATACATTATGAAAAATACTGTATTTTCTAATGTACAGTGGCAGTTTCCAACTAATGGTAATTTTGTATAAAATTCGCTACATTTTCGAAAACTGGCCCGCTTCCGCCAAATAATGCTACGGTATGAAATACCCGCTTATAATGCCTTTTGATAAATTCTATTTGATTTGTGGAATGATTTTATAAAAGGTGATCTAATTTAAGTTTCCAAACTTTAATTTAAGAAAAACACACAAAATATAACCTTATCGTATTTATTTTTCTATTAATCGAACATTTGGTATTTTTCATTAACTATGAAAAATGATATCAAGCAAATGGCCGCCTCTGGAACTTCTGCAGCGATTGATTCGTTCGAGGCAATATTCGATGACTTTTTTGTAAGTATCGGGGGGTATCTCTGCTACAATTTGGTGCAACATACTGAAAATATTTGAAGAAACTGGAAGCATTGAAAACAGGGTAAGCCGTGTGCATGACCGTGGCGCACGTTCAGCCGAGAATATTGCTGTGGTGAGAGATGGTATGTCCGAAAACCGGAATTATCGATCTGTTACCATTCACAAAGTTTTTGTCTTTCTTATGGCTCCCTTTAGCGTATTTTGAGCACAAAATCAAAGATATTGATGTAGAAGACAGCAAGATGGCACAAACTTACCACACATTTTAGTATGAAATGACGCATTACATGCTAAAGTAACTTTATTAGAAGTCCTAAAATATTAAATTTTCGATAACCAATCACCGGCTTAAATACGTCACTAATTGCCTGTTCGAGGCTAACGAAAAAGACAGGCTACCGCGATGCATTCCACTTATGGGTCATTCCATGTCAAATCAACACAGCTAAAAACCTGACCACTTCAGAATTTCATGATATTAAGCTCAGTTGTTAGGATCATAGAGAAATGAATAAATACTCCGTGATAAGTCTCTCTCTCTTGGTTTTGGAGATAAATAGCTTCAAAGATGGACAAAAATCGTAAATTTTTGCATTTCTTGCATTACAAATTTAGTCATATTTGGTTCCTTAACTGTCACAGGGACTTACTTTTGGTGTCGTTAGAAAGTGTATGAATTGGGCTTTCATATGATATATCACATGCACATATTTAAAAAAAAATTTAATTTCAAGGTCAAACATTTTGACCTTTGACCTTTAATATCTTAAAAAATGGCATTTTAATTTTTTTCCAAAAAATGTATGTTATTATTATGCTTATTTTATATAATATCTGAAAGTATTATTTTGGGACAAACATGGGATGCTGAGTTATAAATTAAAATGCAAACTGCTATTCCTAATTTCAACACCAAAATTGCTTAATTAGGTGACTTATCTACATAACTATATCTTTACCCCCCCCCCCTCTTTCTCTTTCTCTCTCTCTCTGTATATATATATATATATATATATATATATATATATATATATATATTACTGACAATATATTTTACTGCAAAGTTCACAAACATATTTTTTTTCTTCAGGGAGGGGAGGGGATTCAGATGAGGCTGGGGGTATCATGTTTGCTGTATTTTAAGTAGAAAAAGTAATTTTATGCACAATTAAAGCAAAAAGCAGTACTGACAGTATGAACTATTTCTTAATACAATTTTCCTTTTATGTTAGTACCCATTGTTGAATTCAAACATCCCCACCTCCTCCCAAGGCAATGAAGTTTTTAAACCCCCTAAAGAAGAAAGGCTGTGGATTTCCACAATATGTCAAAGCATTTCTATGATTTTGTGTAGTATTTTATTACTATACTTAAAACACAAGGCTGCTTTTTTAGTCATCTTCCTTGTGAACCAGTTTTAATACTTATTTTTTTAAATGGAAGCTATTCATTTGTAGGTGTGCTGCAATAAATATTCCTATATTTATATTTGAAATTTCTTTACATTGGTGGCAATTGGGTTTCTTCCAGACTTACAAGGGAAAAGGAAATAATGGGAATTACTATTAGGTAGCTTTCAATACAAAAAAGTATAAAGCTACCTATTGCAGCCGTTCGGAGGAAAGCAGTTCCGGAAAATTTCGATATATTTTCACCGATCATGACCCCCAGACCCCAAAACCACCCTCCGTCCAAATGTTGATTTATATATATAGATATATCCATATATATATATATCTGACCTATGTCATACGATAACGCCCGTAATTATGAATCGATTTTGATGAAACTAATTGTGTGTATTAAGGTCACTAATGTCTCGACCGAGTTCGTTGGCCAGCTTGGTCCGCCATCTTGTTTCAAGATGGCGGCTATTTAAAGATGTAAAATAACTTAAAATCTAAAATAAATATACAAAAAATTTAAAAATTCAAATTTATTTTTTAATTACGTGTTAGGCCTTGATACAAGGATTCCAGAGCTTTTTTTGGTTTACCTCTATCTTAAAAAATGGCTGAGATAGAGCAGTTTGAAATTCTAGTGTGGCTGACATTTTGAAACAAAACAGCACATTAACGCGATTACTCGCATATTATTTTCTTTCATTGTTGTAATAATTTTCCCAATCATACGCATAAAACTATATATTCATATCCGTTAACGCCAAAATTGGCGACATTGGCGACAAAATTGGCAAAATTGGGCGACATTTGGTGAAATATCGCCAAATCGGGCGATCAAAAGAAGTCTTCATAAATGAAGCCAATTTGGCTATTGCTCAATAATTTGGCGAATTTCTTATTCATTCAAATTCAGTATTAACGAATCTTTTGTAGACGTTTCTTTGCATTTTAGCTTGCTGTTTTTGTGTAACATTAGCTAAAATTTTAAAACGAAGATATAGGAAAGCTACCTTTTCCTCCCGGTACAGGCCGGAAGGACTATTATATTTGCTGTTGTAGCTGGCAAATGTGACATCAAGTTTGCAAATTATATTCATTAAGGATCTATTGCACGTTAAAATATTTTTTAAATAGTAGATATGGGTATGAAAATTAAAGTGGTACACATGTAAATTTTGTGACGGTGAAAAGGACGTTATGTTAAGATTTAAATGAAACAAAAATTGTGTCAAAGTGGTACAATTTTTTCTGCTTTTTCATTCCGTAACACAAAAGATCAAAGCCCCAATTGATTATTTATAGGAATAAATTTTAATTTTTCAATAATTTTATAAGTTGAAGTTAATGGAAAAAGTCCTTCCAGCCTGTACCGGGAGGAAAAGGTAGCTTTCCTATATCTTAGTTTTAAAATTTTAGCTAATGTTACACGAAAACAGCAACTTAAAATGCAAATAAAACGTTTACAAAAGATTCGTTAATACTGAATTTGAATAAGAAATTCGCCAAATTATTGAGCAATAGCCAAATTGACTTCATTTATGAAAACTTATTTTGGTCACCAAATTTGGCGATATTTCGCCAAATGTCGCCAAGTTTGGCGAGAATTTGGTGTTAACAGATATGAATATATACTTTTATGCGTTTGATTGGGAAAATTATTACAACAATGAAAATTTTTGTAATGTGCTGTCTTGTTTCAAAATGTCAGCCACCCTAGAATTTCAAACTGCTCTATCTCAGCCGTTTTTTAAGATAGAGGTAAAACAAAAAATGCTCTGGAATCCTCGTTTCAAGGCCTAACACTGAATTAAAAAATAAATTTGAATTTTTAACTTTTTTGTATATTTATTTTAGTTTTAAATTTTTAAATTGCCGCCATCTTGAAACAAAATGGCGGACCAAGCTGGCCAACGAACTCGGTCGAGACATTGGTGAGCTTAATACACACAATTAGTTTCATCAAAATTGATTTATAAATATGAGCGTTATCGTATGACATAGGTCAGATATATATATATATATATATATATATATGGAGATATATATATATATATATATATATATAAATCAACATTTGAACGGAGGGTGGTTTTGGGGTCTGGGGGTCATGATCGGTGAAAATATATCAAAATTTTCCGGAACTGCTTTCCTCCGAACGGCTGCAATAGGTAGCTTTATACTTTTTTGTATTGAAAGCTACCTAAAAGCAGTTTGGTAGCTTGAGTTAAAATAATATTTGTTTCTTTAGTTAGGCCAGCCAATGTAATAGATTGAATTTCTAAAACAGTTACAAAAATAAACAGTTTTTTATAAACATTTTCATTATGGGTTCCGACCATATATTCTTATAATTTTATATACAAAAATCCAATTTCATTATTTATCATTGTAAAGCAAATGAGTAAGTTATCATCAGAAACTCTGGTTACAGACTAAGTCACAAGCTCAGCAGCAAGAGAGTTCTGTTTTATTCTAGGTCCAGCTTGCACTCACTAGAATATACATGACTCAACCATATTGTGACTCGAGAATATTGTACATTCAAAGTAGCTATTTATTTTATAATTTATTTAGTAATATATAAACCATGTTGAATGAAATTCAACTGAATCTTCTACTGCTTCTAGAAGGAAATTTGCCTTAAAATTTATAAAAAGAGGTTTTATTTAAGATTTAAAAATAATAGTAATAATGTCTCTTTATACTGTAATATTATTAAATAAAACTTTAATTATTGATAATCACAAATTATGAGACAGATCTTAATATATATTGGGGAGTTTTGTACATTACTTTATGATCAAATTCCTATTTATGTTGATTAATAATTTATCTATTTTGTTATTTGAACTCCAGTAGGTTTTTATTTTTATTTGTTTCTTATATGTTATTAGGAGCTTAATATTGCTTATTTTAGGTATAACGCTGACAATATTTGATGAAATAACATCTATTTACTATGAATATTTTTATGAAGTTCTTCTGACGATTCCGTAAGATATTCATAGTTTTCCATTTTTTATTTTTCGATGTATTAAGTTTAATTCCTGCTGTATCCTTTCCATTATTTTTTATAATATATAATCCTTTGTTTTTCACATGTGTTTTCATTAAAAAAAACAAATAAGAGGTTAGGTTGTCTGCGTTGATTTGATGCGGAATGATTCAGTAGTTTGTTACTACAGCCCAGTCTCTCCCCCCCCCCCCCTACCGTCACAAAAAAAAAAAAAAAGTAAGAGAAAATTTTGTTTTGTGAACTTTACAATGAAAAAAAATTTGTTTTCATTAATACTTAAGTTACACACATAAGTTATACAATAAGTCATACAACATAAAATTAAGCGGCATAAATCTGTAACTTAAATTAGTACTGATGTTTGCATTTTAATTTATAACTCAGCATCCCATGATTGTCCCAAACTAATACTTTCAGATATTATAGAAAATAAGTATAACAGTAACATACATTTTTTGAAAAAAATTAAAATACCATTTTTTAAAATATGAAAGGTCAAAGGTCAAAATGTTTGACCTTGGAGTTAAAATTTTAAAAAATATGTGCATATGATATATCATATGAAAGCCCAATTCATGCACTTTCTAACGACATCAAAGGTAAGTTCCTGTGTCAATTAGGGAATGATATATGATTAAATTTGTAATGCAAGAAATGCAAAAATTTACGATTTTTGTCCATTTTTGAAGCTAATTATCTCTAAAACCAAAAGAGATAGAGACTTATCATGGAATATTTAATAATTTCTCTATGATCCTAACAATTGAGCTTAATATCATAAAATTCTGAGGTGGTCAGGTAAAAAATGTCACTTTTTTGTGTTGATTTGACATGGAATGACCCTTAACTTTTCTTACAGACCGCTAGAGTGACGTGGTGCTCTTTTCGTACACCTGCATTGGTGCATTCGAGCATCACGTGACTCCGGCGGTTTGTAAAAAAAGATACGCGTAAAGCCCCGCGGTAGCCTTTCTTGTTCGTTAGCCTCGTTGCCTGTAAAACTGTGTGGCATTATGAGGTAGATTGCATTTTTACTAATAAAGCTAACACAAGAAAGCAAAGTACAATTGATTATGTTACTTTGAAAAGGACTGAAGTCCATTTTTTCGATGCAATTTAAAAATTCAAAGAGTGGTGGTGTTTTATTGTTTTTATATGTTAATACACCATTAAACTTTACTAAATATATGCATTTTGTAAACACTGATAATTACTAATATATAAAAAAATATTTTTAAGTTTTAGACTTGTGCCATTTTCAAAATTAAATGAAGAGAAAGCTAATAAAAAAAATTCATATGTATATGATTTATTGAGTCTTTGCTTTCAGAAATACCAAGTTTCTTACAATTAAATTTTAATTTTATTTATTACGCATCTCCTTCAATGTGTGAGAAGTTTTAATAGTATGCCTAATTTATTATTAAATTATAACAATCCAAGTAATCACTAGGAATGCGTTTCAACAACTTTAAACTCTATAACAGGCATGTCGTATCTACCGAATGAAGTGTTGAACAACATATGTCTTTGGTGAAAATGTGAAGGTACTTACTATAGAAAAAATATAACTGTATACATAACTCCTTTAGTCAAAATGTGTGATTTCTGTCCTTTTCAAAATAATGGATTCAATTTATTTTAATAAGAAAATGAAATAAATTATGCTCAATTTGTCTACGATCTCCAGCAATGCATATGTGTTGTTGCCGATGGTGGACACATTGAACAGAGGTCCCAAGCTCCCACTAATCTTCCGTGATATGTGGATTAATTTGACCCAGTTTAACAACGTTTCTAACCAGAAAATTTATTTCGTGAATCGTTATTTATGTAATTTCAGGTTTCAACGTGAAGTTAATATCATTTCATTTCTTAAAAGAAAATCTGGTGCGAAACGTATTAAACCTGGGTTAAATTGACGCATATATTACGGACGATTAGTTGGGAGCTTGGCACCTCTGCATTGAATAATTATTAACTAGAGTTTCTTATTAAAATAAACTGTACGTTGCTTACATATGTTATTTTATTGGTAATAATGATTTTGCCTTATAATGGCACACTTATTCAAGCGATTAGTGACGTGTTTAAGCCAGTGATTGGCTATCGAAAAATAACCAACTCAGGAATTATAATAAAGTTATTTCTACATGTAATGCATCATTTCATACTAATTCGAAAATGCTAACACTTTTGTAATTAACTTATTTTCGCTATCTCCCATAGTTTTCGATAATTCCGGAAATAAACGCCAGTGGGCGCCGAGTCGTATTATGCATATCCGTTTTACTATTACCTACATAAACCCCCGTTCATAACTGTAGTTAGATCGGTTTGCCAGTTATTTCAGGACAAATGAAATTAAGGAATCACCATATATGTTTATTCTCTCGATTTCAGGTATATTTTCCCCATTCACTTCAAGAAGGTTAAACATGAGTAGGTCTTCTTCTACCGCATAACGATGTATTGCAAAACGTTGCATGAAATTCATATAAAATTCTTTTAACACACTATAAAAGTGCGTTTTTTTTATATAGATTGAAACTCGAAATTTTATACAGAACAAAGCAGAAGTGCAATCCAAAAATGTCCAACAGTGTCCAAATATTTCCAACAAATTCCTGCATACTTTTGAAAATTAGCCCGCTACAGCCCTGATGCTACGGCGTGTTTTAAGAAGCTGTATCCGACTTGTTAAATGATTTTATAATTATGAAATTTTAATTTCATTGATTAATTTGTTTTTTATAGTATAATTTCAGGGAGGATCTACTTTACGTTTTAAGTATATCCCCGCCTCCCTAGAGAAAAAATTCAGTTAATATCTTCTTTCAATTTTGTTACATATAGTTACATTCAAAGAAGTTTTAGATTTGTTTATATTAAAACTTATGTTGATTTTAAAAAAAAATCCTTTTTAGACTTCTTTTTTTAACCTCCTTAATTCACACACTCTTATCTGTGTTAATTTATTCGAAATATTCGTAAGGTATCTTTGTCACTGAAAGAATTATGTCCTAGGTGACAGTAACGTAAGCGGAAATTTATAAAAAAAGGTGCAAAGTTAGGTAACGTTAACTTTTTTTTATTCTCTATTTTATAATTAATTGCAGGTTCATTAAAATGACAAAAGAAAAATATGATCTGTGGTACAAACTGATTCGTGATAATTTTACAAAGTCATTACTTTCTTACACATATTTTTTTTTTTTTTTTCCAAGGAAATTTTTCAAATGAGCTATGAATTCTGAATGAGATCGACCCCAAAGCATTAAAAAAAAAAAAATTTTACCTATTCTATTACATTTGAGAATCCCGTGATACTTTCTCATTCGAAATTAAAATATTTATTTTATGCTAAATAACTAATTATGATGAAAAGTTTAGTTTCTTGAAGTCGAAAATGAGCTGTTTCATTCAGCGACATGTGATTTAAAAAAAAAAAAATTATAGATCGCAAACATCTACATTTTTATGTTGCTAATGAATGAATAGCAAAAGAAGTTTTCTTTAAATATGTATAAAAAAAAAGAAAATAAAGAAAAATCATGCGTTAAGCATAGAGTATGAAACACTTTCCGATCTCACTCAAAATACTGTATAAAAACTTCACCGTTTAATATGGTCAAAGATAATGTGCAACTCTGCATATGGCTATAGATTTGTATCTATACTACATAGTATACAAATATTTAGTTTAGTTAGGAAACGCATGACATAATTGAAAAGTCTCCTTCAGCAATTTCTGTCAGTAAGCGGAAATGCACTCAAATTCTTTTATGCAGACCTGTATATGACCTATAGAAATTATACACACCAAGTAATATGCACAAAATTAGTTACAATTAAAAACGTGCTTCCAACAATTATTGCTCATAGACATTTAATTATTGTTCATATTATTATTAGTTACTATTAATACTAGTACTAGTTACTATTATTACTATTATCAGCAAGGTTGTGGTGGGTAGTTGCTCGGGTACCCACCCGGACTAGTTTTTTTAAAAAAACGGGTATTTTACAACCATAAGAGGGTTGTAGTGGGTAGCTGCCGGGTACCCGCACGGGGTGTTTTTTTTTAACCCTGGTTTTTTACAACCCTGATTATTAGTTACTATTATTACTATAATACTTACTATTATTACTATAGTACTTACTATTATTAGTTCTTATTATTACTATTTATTTTATTTATTAACCGAATTATTTCGTATGTCTCTGTAAATGAACGATAAATGCTATGCATGTCATATTCTATAGTAAGCATCCTTGTAGTGCACCTCAGTGATATATAAATATAGTTCAGCTGCAAAATGCATACAACCTTAAGCAATTCTCAGTCATATACCGTAATGTTTACGAATTATTTTGTGCAGCCCTGTGTATGATCTATAGAATTTATACACACCATGTAATATGCAAAAATTTATTTAAGCTTAAAAACAGTTGCCACAGCTGAAAACTCACTTCTAGCATTTATTGCTCATAGAGTACTATAACCAACATCTTTTGTGTGTCCCTGTAAATGAATTATGACTGTTATGCACGTCATATTCAACAGTAAAAATTGTGTAGTGCGTCTCAGTAATGCACATAAATTTAATTGTGTTTGAAATAGTGTAATATTATTAAAACACGCTACAAACAATTTCTCCGTAGACCATTATGTAACCGAATTCTTTTGTGACTTTGTAAATGAATGTTAAGTGCTTTGCACTCTATAATCTACAGAAAGCATGCTTTAGTGCACTTCAGAAATACATATCAATTTCATTATGTTTAAAATAGTGTAACATTATTAAAATACACCGCAAACGATTTTTCTCTATACACCATAATGTATAACGGAATTCTTTTGAGTACCCCTGTAAACGATCTAAGAATGCTACATACGTCAATACCGAACATGGCATGGCCCAACTCAATAACATATATCATTCCAAAGGCAATATCTTTACGCGAGTTAGAGGACGGAGACAGATAGACAGACGCCCAGATAAACCGAATTCATAAATACTTATAAATTACCTTGGAAAGTGTTAAAAAGTTTTAAGTTTGAGTTAAATTCAAAAAACTATTTTAAAAGTTCTTAAAGTATTTAAAACAAAACTTTAATAACTTTTAAACTTTTTAAGTTAGCAAAGTAATTTTAATTACTTTAAAATTACTTAAATAATAAAGTAAAATTTTATTACAAAGACCTGTTTTTTTTTTTTTTTTTTTTTTTTTTTTTTTTTTTTTTTGCTCAACATGTTACGGAAAAATGTTCAGACTCTCTAGACAAAGCAAATGATTTATCTCGAACAATACAAAAATCGCCTCTATAATGATTTATTTCCATGATCGGGTTGCTTTTATCATAAATTACATGATTTTTTTCTGCCAAATATTTACAGTGTTCATTTGGGGAGGGGGGGGGGGGTAAAGCATAAACTCTTAATTTTGATATGTGAATTTGATCACATTTTCTTATATAAAAGACAAAAATTTAATGCAATTGGAATAATTTCTAGGCTTCTTCAAAATTATGTCAAATATATCTATAATTTTCTGGGACATATATTTAAAAAAAAATTCCTCAAAACTTGTAAATGCATGAATTATTATTCCTTTTTGACTAACACAGCATAATATATGGGAATGTATGCAGTTTTTTGCTTAAACTTTTCATGCAAATCCAAAACATTTTCTAAATTTTGCAAATTTTGACATATTTAAGTTTTTTAAAGTTGGATTCCAGTTGATTTTAAGAACAATGCCTGCTTTTTCAATGACTAACAGAAAATAAAAATTTTACACAGCTGGTAGAAATTAGTTTTAAAATTTAAGAATATGTAACATGTTAATTCGTGAGATTCGAAAAGTTTGCTTATTTTAGATATTTAAATGTAAATTGATGAAAACCATGCATGTAAGCTCTTTACATATTTTGTAAAAAAGCATTAGTTTAGTGTAAGTGAACATGGACAAGTCAATAACATATATCATTTACACAAAAATCCGAGTATATTTGCGCGAGTTAGAGGACGGACAGACAGACAGATGCCCAGATAAACCAAATTCATAAATACTTTTCAACTACCCTGGAAAGTGTTAAAAAAAGGTCATTTAACCTTTTTAAGTTAAATTTAAAAAACTATTTAAAAAGTTCTTAAAGCTTTTAAAACAAAACTTTAATAAGTTTTAAACTTTTTAAGTTAGCAAAGTAATTTTAATTTCTTTAAACCAAAATTACATTTAAATCAATCATGGAGAATTTTTTAAGGCGTCATTTTCTGCATAAGAAACATTATAACTCCTTTAAAATATACACTAAAACACTTTTTATTTTGCTTAAAAGACGTCAACATATCAATATAAACATTAAAGATGTTAAAATTTAAAATTTACATGTTTCGATTTGTTCATCAAATCGTCATCAGAATATACACAAACCACAAAAACAATGTACATAAAAACCAGACAGTCTGAACAGTCACTATGTGAAAGAAGGTACAACGCCCTCTATACTTTTAATTTTAACACCGCTCTTAGCTCCATCTACAGACCGCTTCGAACTATTATTCAACCACTCAACCCAAGTCTTCGGAATGTTAAATGACAATGTATCATTTATATACTTTCGAACTTCTTAAATAAATTTCAATAGATTCCCTCACAAAAAGTTGTAAATAAAAACTGGTACTATAAATCAATTTAGCTTCATTAAATAGGATAATGATGCTCTCTCTATTACTTAATCTTGATAAGGCAGTATTCCCTCTCCCATACTTAATATCTGCAATATGTTCCTTACATCTAACATTGAATTTCCTCTGTGTCATACCAACATAATAATTCCTAACACCCCCCTCCCTAATAAATGGAATAACATAAACACCAGAAAGGTCACCCTTATTGACAGGATCAATTCTCGTGTTCAAAACCGTCTTTATCTTCGGGGGAGTCCTCGCGACTAAACTCAAACCAAACGCTTTTAAAGGAAATTGGACGGTTTTGAACACGAGAATTGATCCTGTCAATAAGGGTGACCTTTCGGGTGTTTATGTTATTCCATTTATTAGGGAGGAGGGTGTTAGGAATTATTATGTTGGTATGACACGGAGGAAATTCAATGTTAGATGTAAGGAACATATTGCAGATATTAAGTACGGGAGAGGGAATACTGCCTTATCAAGATTAAGTAATAGAGAGAGCATCATCATCATCCTATTTAATGAAGCTAAATTGATTTATAGTTCCAGTTTTTATTTACAACTTTTTGTGAGGGAATCTATTGAAATTTATTTAAGAAGTTCGAAAGCATATAAATGATACATTGCCATTTAACATTCCGAAGATTTGGGTTGAGTGGTTGAATAATAGTGGGAAGCGGTCTTTAGATGGAGCTAAGAGCGATGTTAAAATTAAAAGTATAAAGGACGTTGTACCTTCTTTCACATAGTGACTGTTCAGACTCTCTGGTTTTTATGTACATTGTGTTTGTGGTTTGTGTATATTCTAATGACGATTTGATGAACAAATCGAAACATGTAAATTTTAAATTTTAACATAATTATTGTTTATATTGATATGTTGACGTCTTTTAAGCAAAATAAAAAGTGTTTTAGTGTATATTTTAAAGTTAAATTTAATGGACGTATTTTGACTCTCCACTTTATTTGAAATATAATAACATTTGAATTATAACTCCTCTCGCACATGAGTCTTATCACTAAAAAGAATAGATTAAGAATACACACTCAAAAGAATAGATAATGATTCAAAAAAGGCTGAACAAACTTTACGACTGCGAATGTATATTTATCATACAATGTTTATGAAATGAGCAAACAAACAAAGCAACAATTTCTCTCGCACAACATAATGAAAAGACAAGTACCCAGTTAAACTGGTGGCATTGAACTCACAGGCTATTCACACTTATTATATATTATACTCTTATTTCAAAGAATAATGCCTCTCAAAAATAAAGAAATCGACAATAAATTAAGGGGGGATTAGACCCCCGTCCCCTCTTTATACTTAGACAATGAACCCCCCAAACTAAATAGGGAAGCGCCTTATCACAATGAACCTATACACAAAATTTGAAGCAAATCCGATAATTCTGCATGAAAAACCCATTTATCTAAATTAAGGGGGATTATCCCCCCGTTCCCCCCTTATATGGTTAAGCAGTGAACCCCTAAAACTAATCAGGGAAGCGCCTTCACAAAATGAACCTATAAACAAAATATGAATCAAATAGGAAAATTCTGCATGAAAAACCCATTTATTTAAATTAATGCGGGATTACCCCCCCCCCCCATTCCCCCTTTATAATTAAGCAATGAGCCCCTAAAACTAATCAGAAAAGCGCCTTATCACAATGAACCTATAAACAAAATTTGAATCAAATAGGAAAATTCTGCATGAAAAACTCATTTATTTAAATTAATGCGGGATTAGCCCCCCAATCCCCATTTATAATTAAGCAATGAGCCCCTAAAACTAATCAGGGAAGCGCCTTATCACAATGAACCTATAAACAAAATCTGAAGCAAAATGGATATTTCTATTAAGAGTTGTCGCGTTAAATACATACATACATTCGTACATACATACGTACATACATACATACAGAACCGGCGGGAAAATTAGCTCTCAGGCTTTGATAGCCTGTGAGCTAAAAACTGTCTTTTATTAATACCAGAGTACCAAACCCGGGCTTCTCGTGTTACAGAACATAGAAAATAAATTTATATTGAAGACTCTAATATATATTTTATATTTAATCTATATTTTTAGATGTTGTATAAAAAACATCCGTTATGTATTCCAGTAATAAAGTTTTTAAATTTATTAAAATGGCATAACTTTAGTATTAGCCGCTTACGAGCAGTTAATTGCCAAAAAAATCGCCAAAGATTTCTCTAATTAAAGCAACTTTTTTTTATTCTGATTATTTCAGTGTTTAAGCGTGTAAGTTCGATTACACATTTGTCAAAATTCTGTTTCATTTTATTATTTGTTTTCTTATTGAAGTTTTAATTTTCTTATGGAATATTAACCGGAAACAAATGCTGAACTATTTAAATTTTTTCAAGTGCACGCATGTGAATTTTCTGCCATCGGGTTAATTTAATCGGGTGGATTAAAAGAATCATGCTTGAAAATTATTTTAAAATCATAAAAACTCAGAAAATTGATATACGATTTTCAAACAAATTGTATCTGAAAGTACGTTCTACTCGACGGTGTAAAAATTGAAATTGTGCAATGTTATTAATAGCTATCAATAGCTATTAATATTTTTGCAATAAAAACGAAATTTATATATTTGATTGTATATTTGTAAAATTTTATCTCATTTTCGCAGTTTATGAATAAAATATAAGTAGTTTCCCCGTCAAGCCAAATTAACGGAGTTATGTTATGCACTTGAATAATTTTAACACTATTATTTTAATTGGTAAATAAATCGATTTATTTGTCAATTAGAATAATTGTGTTAAAATTAATCAAGTGCAATTACGTATTCAGCGTTTACTTTGAGTTCTTTTACCTGCGATTTATTCTGTTGAGCTATTTCAGATAACAAACCAGATGCCCTTATCAAAAGGTTAACTGAATTAATTGTGTCCACCAGATTTGTCCAGGATAGCTCAGTTGGAAAAACATTTACAGTTTAAGCCAAAGATCCTTGGTTCAAATTCTGGCCTGGACAGTTTTTCGCTCAGTTTTGAAAATTACAACTCTATGTTATGTAGTCTAATTATAAATGAAAAAACAGAAAGTGACAACGAATACTTGAAAATTTATGTTGAATGGCACATTTAGCAAATATAATTAAAAGTTTCATATGTCGGTTCAGAGTAATTTGGCATTCAAAAAGCTGTCGAATATCACCAATAAGGTACAGACAAATTATTCATCAAATGCCTCTTGAGATACAGGTTTAGCCTCTTTCCGGCGGCTTGGAATCGCATTCACCATATTACAATCAATAACTGAAAACTCGTGAATAATCAAGAAGCATACTCTTTCCTTAGAGTGTATTCTTCATTGTATGGTTCATCCTCCAGATCAGGATCAGGATTGATCTGGAGGATGAACCATACAATGGATAAAATGTATTGCGATAAGTTGGCAATCCCAAAAGTGAATGCAATGTTCTGCTGTCAGTTTTAATAGCTGCAACACAGTAGCATCTAAACCATAACAGATTCAGGGCTAAACTTTTTCAGAGATAACTTATACATCCCCCCCCCCCATCATAATGATTTTTCCTATACCAGCCTTCAACGAGAATGAATCAATCTTTAATATATCCTATCGAAAAAAAAATTGTGGAAAATAAACAAACTTATTTTTACTATATGGTATATAAACATTTATGTATAATTAAAACTTATACAAACATTAAAAACTTAAAAGCGACATTTTGGTCGACATTCACCACTATCTTCAGAATTGTGATCTTAATTTATATTAGTCTACAAAACAGTGTCCACCATCTTGAACTGAATATTTAGCAAAGACCGTCTCCACCCTTGGCTCCAACCAATCACAGGCCATGCAGTGGTGGCATCTATTAGATGAAATCTGAGTAATGAATTGAAATAAAATAAAAATCCAGGAAAGTAAAAATAAGCGCAGTCTGAAAAACAAAGTTAAACTTTCTCTGAAACCTAAAAACATAAAATGATTTCATATTGCTGAATTTTTGTTCATTTTATGCTTTTAGGTTTCAGAGAAAGTCCAACCATATTTGTTTTTCAAACTGTACTTATTTTTACTTTCCTGAATTTTTATTTCATTTCAATAACCTATGTTGACCGAAACGTCAATTTTAAGTTTTTAATATTTGTATAGGTTTTAATTATACATAAATGTTTATGCACGATACAGTAAAAGTGAATTTTATTTTTCACAAAATATTTTTTGCGATAAAGTTTTGAGGGTGTAATAGTCCAGTTCATTCATAAAATGTCTGTTAGAACATTCCTTATGATATATGTTGAATTCCTGGACTTAACACTCATAAAGTCGTAAAAATTCCTACTGTTCAGCAGAGAAGCTGATGTTTCGACATTCGTGAATAATATTCCTTATCCGCTTTTGTCATTGCTTTAGAGCGCTTAATAAAGTTCGAAAATTTTCTGATAGGGTAGTGAAAGGTTTCTGAATTTAAGACAGAAGCACTATCTAGCACCTTCTCTCCTCAATTCTGGATCCTATATACCTTCAGCTTCAGCTGCCCTAAATTCGTGAACCTGGCAATTTTCTTCTTCAAATACTCCGTCTTTGATAGCATTTGACACATCTGGAAAATATAAATTTTCTAAAGCATCTAGATTCAGACTATTAAATATTTCTTACCATAATTGGATTCGAGGAGAACGAATCGCTCTTTAGTATAAAATACTTATTAGAGCATTCCTCATGACATGTGTTGAATTCCTGGATTTACCACTCACAAAGTCGTAAAATTTCCCACTGTTCAGCAAAGAAGCTGACGTTTCGACATTAATTAATAATATCCGTTTTTGCCATTGCTTTAGAGCGTTTAATAAACTTCGAAAATGTTCTGATGAGGTAGTGAAAGGTTTCTGAATTTAAGACAAAAACACTGTCTAGTGCCTTCTCTCCTCAATTTCAGACCCTATATACTTTCAGCGCTTCAGCTGCCCTAAATTCATGAACCTGACAATTTGCTTCTTCAAATACTTCGTCTTTGATAATGCTTGACACATCTGGAAAATCTTTATTTTCTAAAGCATCTACATTCAGACTGTTAAATACCTCTTGTCATAATCGGAAAGTGCTAAAGTTATTAGCATAGCACAAATGCAGTGCAGCTGTGTTTTCTAAATCTTTTTTAAAAGAACCTGCCGCTTGAAGAAACTTGTCTCTGTTCAGAGTCAGTATTTATACAGATAAGTGGAAAAATTATCACAACAACTTTATTTTTCCGCTATATGTCCACTACTCTTTCTGTAAACATTCATAGCAAACTGCAATAGGCTGTAATTGCCAAAATTGTCCTAGCTGTTATATTACCTTCTATCCGATTTATTTCACTTGCGATAAAATCTTCTGCTTGCTGAACCGATGCTGTTTCAAATTTTGAGATGTACTTGGCAATGTATCATAATGCTGACTCTTTGGATATTATCACATTAAAATCAATGTTTGTTCTCCAAAAGAGCACAACGAATGTGTTATAATGTTTTCCTTAAAGGGTTATTTCGTCTAAAATTGAAAACCAAAGACCCATTATCATCGGAAACAGTGCCGTAACTAGGCAGGTGCAACAGGTGCAGCCGCACAGGGCCCATCTGAAACGGGGTACCCAAAATGATGTGCATAAGAAATTATATTTTTTAATTGAAAAATAAATTTCTGCCTTTCTACTGCGCGATTTGACGGTTAAGTTTTGTGTTATTTAGATCCTAGATGTCGCTGCTTATCAACATGAACATTCGAATTAATATAGAACTGATATTTTCAACTTACCTACGTACCTGCCAAACTTATGCTAGGTTATAGTTTGAATACAGTAACGTATACTTGTGTTTTCGCTTATGTTTTTACCAAATGCCGGGTATTTTTTCCGTTTTACTTTAACTTCTTTTAACCAAACCATTTGAAATATGGAAGATACAGTCTTAAAATTAGTACCTTTACGTCTCAAATTCTGCAATTAGTTCGAAAAAAATATCGTTGTTAGCCCTTTGAAAAATGTTTGCAAAAAAGAGTCGTTTTCGGAGTAAACATTTCCATAATATGCCAAATTTTCCACCCCCCCCTCCCAGGTCGCAATTTTAGGGGCACCGATAAGCAAAAAATATGCCTTAATGCCAATACTTTCTTCTAATCGGCAGTGTAATCGGTTTTCAAAAATAGGAAATTTTTAACTCTTTTAAAAAATTCACGACCGCAGGTCACTTTACCTCTCGGAAGCGATATTTTTTCTACATTAAAAGTAAATAAACGTCCCTATTTCGACACAATCTTTTTACAGCATCTCGGCAGACTGGATTTACAGCTACTACAAAACTTTTGAAACATTCGAGGAAACATAAATATTTTTAAAAAATTAATAAAATCTAAGAAAAAATCGACGAAAAAAGTGGGATATTTCGCTGGATTTGGCTTACGTTTTCACTATTAAATATGCATATTGTTTCATAAAATGGTTAAGGGAACATCATATTTTTAATTCCTAAAAATTTCGAAAAAATTGAACGATAACCACTGAAGAAAAAAAAATCTAAATTACAGGACAACCCCCCCCCCCCCCTCCTTCCCCTTCTTTTATCGGCAGACTTCAGAATTAAGCATTGATTCCGAAAATCAAAATACGCAAAAAAAAAAAAAAAAAAAAAAAAAAAAAAAAAATCCTAAGCAACATGTACGCTGAATTCGTTTTCCACCACTGCAAACCATTTCAATAAATATCATCATTAACCTTATGAAAGAAAATTCTTTTCCGAAAGCCAGTTTTGTCAAATTTTGAGGACAAGTAATTCGTGGGGAAATAAATGTTCGGGAACAATAAAATTTTTCGAAAAAAACTTGGGTATTTTCTTTTCCTTATTTCACGTAAAGTTTACTTTTAGTCATTTGGCAACATTGAACCTGTCTCGAATTCTATTCTGTTTTTGTTTCCACCGAGCTCTATGTTTTTATGCGGAAAGCGAAAATAAGTACGGAAATCGATTTTATTAAGTGGTCGTGCTTTATAACGGCACAGTTTACTCTTTTATCTAATTCTAATGTCTCTTGATATTTTTAATTTGTATTTCTTATTTATTTCTTATTCAAAGAAAAAGGAGTACCAAGAAATTTAAAGCCAGAATTTAAAGGTAAGTGAAATCATTGAAAATATTTATGTATATAATCTTGGAAAAACTTTTGTAGAAGAATTATTATTTTAATTATTATTATTATTATAATTATTATTATTATTTTAAATCTTATTAAAGGTAAACATATATCGAATTTTAAGGGTCCATGCAGGTTTTTTTTTTTCTTTCTTGTCTCTCAATTTATAAAACAAGAAAATGTTATTTTTATGTAATTTATTATATTATTAAATTTTGTGAATGGGCTTGTTTTATTAAAAGGAATTATTAAATATTTTATTTTATTGAATATATTATATTTTGTCTATTATATATATTATTTTATTAAGTGTTAAAGGAATAATTAAAAGGGCCCATTTTTGTTAGAGTTTCGTGGAGGGATTCTAAAAAGGCCCTGTTTCTGTCTGGATCAACCAACTGATTTGATTTAAAAGTTCTAAAATTACTCGCTTATTTTTAAATCTGTGAATGAAATTGTTGTCTGGAAACTTTTATCTGCTATTTCAACATCGTTAATTAAACGTTTCCTATATTTTGCTTGATAGACTTCATCCAATCTTCTAATCAATCTGGATAGCAGACAAATGGTCGCGACTTTAGAATTGTCTACTGGCGGTAGAAAAAATATTTGCTTCAATTTTTTTTTCATCGCTTTAAACGAGAGGATTTATTGTTTAAATGTTTGAAACCTTTTACGATTCTTTTTACATTTGAGTTTTATGGCGACGTTTTAATAATTAATTTCATGTGTAACAAATTTTTAGATTTTTAATATTTTCTGAGAAATGTTTGATTGGAAAAAGCATCGGAATATGGCAAATAAAAGGCATCCAAGCAAGTGATATTTCGTCACACGCTTGCATTCGTTCTACAAAAAGTAGTTTATGTACGTTATAACAGTTTTATACTTGTACAGGCAACATGCTAACAATAATATTTTGTTTTCTAGCTTAAAAATGTCTAAGCATTTGTCAGGTGCACAAAAGAGAAATATAAGGAAATGAAAATTGGAAGAATGCAAGTCAATGTCGCAACAGTTTGGTAAATGGCTAAAAACCGAAAACTCAGAGAATAGAGGAAGTGTGGAAGAGGTCAAATCTAGCACTACTTCACAAGGTGATAAAAAAACACTACATTTGGCATCCACCCCTTCAATTAACGACAATTCTCCGAGTAACAAAAACGATCCATTGCAAGAAAAGCAATCTGCTGCTTCTCAAGATATAGCTACTACAATACCCTCATTATAATTCAAAAGAGGATGAGCCTGCACAAAGTACTGTCTCACAAACTGATAATACCGGACATTCTGCTGCTTCACTGGGTATTTTACTACAATTGCCCCATAATAGTTCAAAAGAGGATCAGCCTGTACAAAGTACTGTCTCACAAACTGATATTACCGAATATTCTGCTGTTTCACACGGTATTTCACTACATTTGCCCCATAATAATTCAAAAGAGGACGAGCCTGCACAAAGTACTGTTTCACAAACTGATAATACCGAACAAAATATGTTCTGTAGTGTTCCAGAAGAAATACTGCTTAATTACAACGATCCCCCTTCCTGGCCTGCCGTTACATGTAAATTAATACATTCTCTTGTCTCACATGGTGCAGATCAAGACGACAACATTAACTTTAATACGTTAAAAGCAGACGATTCAGGTCGAAAATTTACAAAGGACTGGTTTTATGTTAAACAAATTAACGGAGAAACTGTTAAAAGAAAATGGATTTTATATTCCGTTAATCAAAATGCAGTATTTTGCTTTCCTTGCATGCTTTTTGGGCAAAAATCGCATAATCTTTCAGACCCACAAAAAGGTTTTTATGATTGGAGGCATCTTCATCCGGTTATTCCCTGACACGAAAATTCTCCGGAACATCGAATTTCGTATGTGAAATGGAAAGTAATGGAAAAGAATATAAAATCAGGAAATGCAATTGATGATTATGTAATTAATTCCATTAACAAGGAAAAAATGATATGGCGTGAAATATTGAAAATAATATTGGATGTTATTCTATTCTGTGCCAAATATAATCTTGCTCTTAGAGGTGCAAATGAAATTATTGGAGATCCAAATTGTGGCATTTTTTAAAATTTGATTGAATTTGCTAGCCATTATAATACTACTTTAAAGGAACATATTGAAAACCATAAAAAGGGTTCAGTGTCTTATTTCTCACCCACTATTCAAAATGAAATAATAAAATTAGTTGGGGACAAAACTAGAAATGAAATCATCTGCAGAATTAAGAAGGCAAAGTACCACACAATTTTATTCGACTGCACTCCTGATGTTTCAAGAAAAGAGCAAATGAGTCAGATTATAAGATATGTCCATGTTGACTGTAAAGGGAAGGTAATGATTGAAGAAAGCTTCATAAACTTTATTCAATCTCATGAAAAAACGGGAGAAGGTTTATCATCTGAAATTTTGAATAAACTAAATGTTGATAAATTAGACATTCAGGATTGCAGAGGGCAAGGATTTGACAACGGTGCCAATATGGCTGGCAAGTATAAGGGAGTAAGTGCACGTATTTTGGAAATTAATGATTTAGCAATATTTGTACCTTGTGCTGCTCATAATCTAAATTTAGCCGGTGCCCACGGTGCATCTACAACTTCAGAAATGATTGCTTTTTTCGGTACTGGGCAGAGGTTGTTTAATTTTTACTCGTGCTCAACAATTCGTTGGGAAACTTTAATGAAGTGCTTAAAAATAGCACTTAAAAGTTTTTCTGATACAAGATGTTCATCAAAGGCCAGAGCAATAAAAGCGCTGTATTTACAATTACCTGAAGTAATGGAAGGACTTCAAATGATTACAAACGATTTTTCGAATCCGGAAGCTGTATCGAATGCACAAAGTTTGATTCTGCAAATTAATTATAGGTTTATCTGTACACTTTCTATATGGAATAAAATTCTACAATGCATCGATCGAACAAACACTGCATTACAACAGAAATATTTGTCAATAGATATTGGAACAAAACTAATTGCTGGTTTACGTAGTACATTACAAGGGCTTCGAGATACAGGTTTTGAACAAAATATCCAAAAAGCACAAAGTTTGGCTGAAAAAATGGATATAGAGAAGGAATTTCTTAATAAAATGAAAAGAAGAGTGAAGAAAATGGAAATAGATGAAACATCAGATGAAGGAAGTAAATTAACAGCTGAAGAGTTATTTAAAATACAAATGTACAGTGTTCTTGACACTCTGTTGTCTCAGATAGATTTGCGTTATGAAAAAATGAGAACCATCTGTGATTATTTTTGCTTTCTGTATGGCTCGTCTTTACAACATATGAGTGTCGCTGACTTAAAAAAATCGGCTGCAGATCTCGCTATTAAGTACAGCAAAGATTTTAAAAAGTACGACTTCACATGTGAAATTGAAAGTTTGAAGTTTGAAGTAACGGCTCTTATACAAAACATACAAACTGCAACTCCGCTTGATATTCTACAGACTCTTCATGATTTTGGTTTAATTGAATCTTACCCAAATATCAGTGTCGCCCTTCGAATATTTTTAACTCTTCCCATTTCTATTGCTTCGTGCGAGCAAAGTTTTAGCAAGCTGAAATTAATAAAAAATTATTTACGATCAACTAGAACGTTTATCCAATCTGTCTATTATTTCAATAGAATACAATATAGTTAAAAATATTAATCATGATGATGTTATTAACGAATTTGCCGAAATGAAAGCCAGAAAAGTGCAATTAAAATAAAACAATAAAAAATTTTATTGTGACGTATTTTTTTTTCATTTTTCCAAACTTAATTAATTAAGGGGCCCAAATGCGAATTCTTGCACAGGGCCCAGGAATGGCTAGTTACGGCTCTGATCGGAAATATTAAAGTGCGAGACGTGTTTTTTAGAGAAACCAAAATGTCACCATTTGTACCTCAGTTCTTTATAAAAAATGTACTACCATGCTTTGTGTCCCTGGACATGATTGAGCAGTTCTGATAAATTAGACATACGGTCTTCGGACTAAACTTTGAGGAAATGTATTTTGCAAGGATGAACAAAGGAAGTTGTCATATCAAAATCTATTGTCAAGTGATCGAAGTAATCAATAGATGCAGATAACAGCTTTGCGTTGCGAAAGGTCAATTCTATGTATATTAGGTGAATTATTAATCCAAAGTAAAATCCAAAATAAAGCTATAGGCTTCCTCACGCCGAAATTGCTATATATTTTGCTTAAAATTGATAACATTTTCTCTGTCTCCATGTTGTTTGCCGCAAAGTTTGTGCTTCGAGATGACAGGATGAACTTGGGCGATAAACATTTGCTCAATCTAGGTCAATTTTTTTTAAACAGTTCCGAATAAAACACGAATGTCTCAAGTTCTCAGCAGAAAACGCGTAAAAGTTCTAAGGATTAGTACATTTTGTGCAAATGCCAAGAATATAGAGTTTAATGTCAGGAAATGCTCGTAAGTAGTTCTCACACTTTTATTAATACGGTAGATACAATTTCATTATCAAATTCTCCCGACTTCTTCTGTTGCACAATGATGTAAGAAAGCTGACATCATAACGATGCGGACAACTATGTGATTAAAATATGAGAATTACAACAATGGAGCTAAATTTTTCATTAAAATTAAACGATCGCAATGTCATCTTTATGGCAAAATTTCAAATTTCAACCATTTCTCGACGTGCTTCACGGATTAGACGGGACCTGTCCAACAAACTCCACCTTCGTTTCTCACTGGCTAACTAGTATCCAGTTTAATAACTTTGTGTATTGTGGTACAGCCGAAATCGTGATCAACAAAGTTGGCGATTGGCATTTTTCATCGGTATGGCCGGATTCTCCGACTTATAAATTGAAATTGTACACACTGTACGCCATGTTCAACTCTGGCTCATGCTACTTAAGTTAGTTAATAAACAAAAATATAATTCGACATTTTCAAAAATGCTTTGCTCCAATAATCTCTAAAACATGTGTGTCACTGTAAAGATGAATGCATAATTTTAAACATAGTTGTTAATAACGACTGTGTCCAATCAGTATTTTCCTGTAAAAAAATAATAAATAATAATAATAACATGGAAATTTGTCACTATCATCTAAAACTAAACGAAGTTCATATCTCACTTTTGTCTAAATGTAACGTATTCATAACTTCTTTGTAACTTCTTGAATTTTTATTTTAAAGTTATTGCCCTTTAAAAATGCTTTTTGAAAAAAGGAATTTCCTAAGGGAATCTGCTTCAATTTATATATCATACTGCATCTTGGTAAAGGAAAAGATCTAAAGTTTGATTTCAAAGTGACCGCTTAGAATGTAGAGAACTTGAGCCAGAATATTTAGATTCAAGAAAAGCTTTTCGATAACTTTTCATAAAGGTAAAGAAAGGAGAAGAAATAAACTTTTAAATAACGATGATTTAAATATTCATGAAAAACCCTTATACTTAAAAAGATTTTTTGTCTATAAAACTTTATATCATAAGGAAAATTACGCTTGGTTTGTTCAAATTAAAGCTATTTAAATGAGCTTTTTTCAAAATTATAGACTGTATAGATATAAAATATTATTTATACATACAGCCAAGTGAATGTTTTTCGTTGAAAAGATTTGTAAAGTATTTATTCCAGTAGCAAAAGATATCGCTAAATATTGACTTCTAATCATTATAGAAGCAATCGGAATGTAATCGAGATAAACTCTATATGGTTTCCTACGCTATGATTTCCTACAGATGCTTGTCAAATTGCAGTAGTAAGGGTTTATTTCTTCAAACGATGACTACTTTTGAGCTACTGAATGGTAGTTTACACCTCATCGTTGTAGCGAAATGAAACTGGCTTTCCTTCAAAGCCTGAATATGTTTATTCAATGTTATGAAATTGATAGTCGAAGGCGCTCCGGATTGTTGACTCGGGAGAATCCACTATGCTATCTGGAAATAAAGTGACTAACAGTGGTGTAGCCAAAGGGGGAATGTTCGAACACCCACCCCCCCTACACCTGAATATTTCAATACTTACCCCGATATAATGAAAATACAAGAGAGAAAGAGAATCTTTATGTTTTATATTCGTTTTGATTTATATTCGAAATATTTAATTTTCTCATACTTTCCTCGATAGACTGAATTTTTTACACAAAACGATTATTTTTTTGGAAAAATTTCTCTACTAGTCATTAAATACGTAGTTACTATTTTACAGATCCCGAAAAATTTGTTTCTGACGATTGAAGCAGGCATCAAACGTTTTCATGGGATTCGACAACGGATTAATGAATGAATCAGAATGCCGTTATATCCCATTTAGACTGAGACAGTTAAGTCACTTAGCTTACGTTTTTGACGCAGGTGACCCGGAACTAGGCTTGACCGCCCCATGCTACGGTGTTTGAGAACTTTAACTTAAGTGACTTAAAATTAAATAACTTAACTACGCTAGTCAGAACGAGATTTTTATGTTTTGGTGAGAAACAGAATGTCTGATAAAAAAAAAAAAAAAAGAAATATTCCAAACTCATTTTGATTCATACTGAAAAGGTGGCTTTTTTTTTAACATGCAGAGTCGAGATTAGAGAGGGGCAGAGGAGGGGGAGGTACAATCGCCAGGAATGCTAAAAATTAAAGACGGTAAATAATTGGTTAATGCAAAAACTACCTGATAACAAAATACTTAGTTAATACTTAATACTACCTTTAGGAATTATCATTCACTAGCAGAACCACCCGGCTTTGCCCGGTTTAACATAAATTAAAATACAATAATACGACAATAACAATGACGACAATATGATTTGTACATACTGAACCATAAATCGATAAAAAAGACAATTAGAAAAAAAAAGCGTTACTTTAACTCAACCATAGTAATAGTTTTAAACTTTATAAATGAGAATGCACGTTTTCTTTGCGCATACAATATAAAAATATACGATTTTCCTGACTTTGAAAAAAAATTACCAAATGTCGTAAGATTTTGCGAAATTCGCTTTCATATGGCTTTATCTATCTATATTATAAAATAAAAACATATCCGTGAGTAATGTCGCCATCATATGGACGGTAGCACCGACCTAACCATTAAATTTTGCTTGAACTGCATATTTGTAACTTCTAAATATCGCATAATTTCATTTTTTAAACTATCAATTCGAAAAAAATGCACTTTCAAATGTAGTTGAAATGTTTATCTCAATTTACTGATTTTTTATGGATTTTAAAGTAATTTTAAAGCATGTATATTTTTTAATTTGTGTCCAATCCAATTACGAAAGATTAACTTGTTTGATCTTTATAAAGTAAAGACATTTATTTCTAAACATAGCACATTCAATTTTTATGAGGTCGAATAAAATAAATGTACTCTCAATGTTATTCGTTTGAAAAGCGTATCTCAATTTATATATCGGATTTTATGTATTCGGTCTTATGGATTTTAAAGTAATTTTAAAGTAATTTAATATTCTGGAAAATTGTACGGTAAAAGGATGTTAAACTTATACTTTGGCGACCAATACATGAAAATTACGCTACTTTGTGTAATTGCTATAAAATACTAATATTTTATGAATGAAAACCGGCACATGATTTAAAATATGACGACACTTTCACCGCGGTAGATTTTCCTCTGACCCTCTGAAAAGCAAAATGGTTTGTTGCGTGTTTACTCAATTTAACGTAGGCAAAACGTTGAGCTAAATAGCTTAAAGTTTCGTTAACTTTCCGGTAATTTTCAAGTATTTGGAATACATTATATTATGTATAGGAAATAATACATTATTAATTACTAAATCTGCAAGAATTGTTCTTTTCGCCTAAAATTAGTTGAGAAATACTCCTTTACTTGAGTGCGTGACGTTACATTCACTATTTTCTATTTAAATCATAAAATCGCTTAAAGATATTCAATATTATTGTACTCAAAGAAAAATTAAAAAAATTAATATTATTAAATACTAAATTTAACTAAGAAATTATAATCACAATGTAATTTAAACTGAATTTGCTAAAATTGCGTTTTGAAATTATGTGATTTTTGATGCAAAACATTATTTTTCAAAAATAAAGTGTTCTCTTAAGAATTAGATAATAATTTCGAAGCTGATGAAATGAAAATTTCACCACGTTGTCGAACGTATAAAAAATATATTATTTTTGTTAAATTAAAATAAATGTTTTATATTAAAAAAATGCATTTAATTTTTTTCCCCCGATAAACCATTTTACTTTTAATCTCATTTGTTTTAACACCCATTTTTAAAGCAAAAATAATGGAAAATACCGTATTGTTTTCTTTAAATTCAATTTTTATTAATAGGACATCTACTGTCTACCTACATCCAAGGAATTTAAATATGCCTCCTTGGTTGAGGCTCAAGCTGAAAAAAGTTACGATGTTACGATTGCTAAATGTCAATATTTGACAGACGATTTTTGATTATGGTGAATAAATTGAATCATGAAGTTTGAATGCGCAAATAAATGTTTTTATTTCTTAGAAAATTTACTTTAATATTAACAAACCAGTAGAAACAACTTGCCTTTGTAAAATTAGGAGGTAAGTTATTTATTTTTCGCCAAACACATTTAAATATATGTACTATGTCGTTTAAAACATTTATAGTAATCTTTGTAATATGCGAAAAAAATCACAACTGACAAAATTGACGTCACTTTCAGATTTCAAGTAATCTGAAATTGGTTTATAAAAATATTGCCCATACTCAGTTCCTTTGACTGGCAACGGGAAAGAAATTAAATTAGAAATTGAGGGAAAAAAATAGATTTCTGTAATGATAAACTATGGGAAATGTTTAAAAAAGTGGTAAAGAATGGTCTGAGAAATTTTTTAAGTTGACAGTAATTTTATTCATGTTCTAAAGTATATGTACATCAAGTTTCGTTCCAATCGGACAAAAACTGTAGATTTGTATAAGGAACATACATACATACCAAGAACGGCTTTTATATATATAGATTCTAAAGTATATGTACATCAAGTTTCATTCCAATCAGACAAAAACTGTAGATTTGTATAAGGAACATACATACATACCAAGAACGGCTTTTATATATATAGATAGGGGAAATGAAATAAATCTCATTTCAAAACATCATAACTACTAAAGCCACTTGTGTGGATATGATTTCCTAACGATCAACAAGTCACTTTTTTTTCCTTGAGCCACAATCCCCCCCCCCCCTACAAGAAAAGAGAAAAATGTGAGCTCTGCATTGTGATTTGGAAACGTTTTTAGTTTTTACCACAAAAAAGACAAATCAAACTGTTTCGCCTACTAACTTTCGATTTGCATTGGAATATATATATAATAGCGACAAAGTTCTGTTTCTTTCGCTACAGTCTTTTTTGTCGTCCTCAAAACATCTGAATTCACTTTTGCACGGCTGTCAAAAATCAGTAACTGTTTTTAGAAATGTATAATGATGGTAGAAACGACCGGAGTAATGGCTTTGCCTTTATTGTTCACTAGCAGAGCTTCGCCCAATTCGCTAGTCTTTTTCTTATAAACGATCTTCAAATTAAACAAACCCAGGTTTGGAAACACCACCACCTTCGGAAGTGTACACCTGTAAGGGCTAAGCCCGGTCTAGAATCAAACGAATCTTGAATTATTGTAATTTTTTATTTTGATCCAGCTTAAAATCAAATTTTCAGCATCGGCGTTTATATTCTATAGGAACCGAATTGGTAGTCTTGCAATTTGAATTTAAAAAGTGCAATAGCAAAATTTACCGGAGCGTTTTTACAAAAAAAAAAAAAAAAAACTTTCTTTCAGGAAAAAAGGATTGTCAATCGCCACGAAACGAGAAAAAAAACGCTGAAAATTGCATAAAAAAAATCGGTTAAAATGTCAAAAACCGCAGAGGACAAAATTTATTATATTGGACTAAAAGATTGAAACCGAATTGCTTATACAGATGTAAAAACAAAATATTCATCGCAATACACGAAAAAAATGGTTGACACCCGCATAAAATTTTCGGAAAAAATTCAAAAATCGAAGAGGACAAAATTTACGATATTGTATCTTGTACAAGCAATGTAAAAAACGAGATAGGAAATTCTTTAAAAAATTTCTTTCAATGGAGCTTGTAAAAAGGAAGATAATAGAGCGCTGAAAGTTTTAAAGTGTAACGTACATACGAAACAGGATATTTATCGATATGTCCCGTAATTAACGTTTCTGCATGGTATCTTTTTCTTTTTAGCATATTTCTACGCGAGAGGGAAGGACCTTGAACCTCTCTTTTTACGCCCATGCTTTTGTTATAATCAATGTTACCATATCAACAGCTTAGTTTCACTGCCTCAGTCGCTAATCTTGATTGTCTTGAATATGATATCATTAACTAGTTCGATTTCATTCCTGGAAAATGCCACACTTGTACAATAATATTTAAATAGAATATAAGAAAAGGGCAGCTGACGTCACTGTTGGTTAACTTACTGTTGGTTAGCAAGAAAACCTGTTCGTTAGTTAAGACTCATACTGTACACATCAGGCGGGGAGATTTGATTGGTCTACATTAAACTGGTTTATGATATGATTGACCTACGTTGCCATGACGAATCCAGCAATTGTAGCTACGACAAAAATGTAGTGGTAAATTGGTTGATGGAACAACAATTTGTCTGTAAAGATGCCCTTTCCTTGTACTGCATTCTGACGTTCTGAGAAAAGAGCAGAATCTAAACAAAAACACACCTCCATAAAAGGTAAAAATTTTATCTATACTATTATATAAAGAGGAAACGGTGACTGACTGACTGACTGACTGACTCATCAACGCCCAGCCGAAACTACTAAAGTCAGGGTCATGCAATTTGGACTGTACATTGCTGTTATGGCCTAGGCAAGCAATAAGAAGGGATTTTTGAAAATTCCCAAAAGAAGGGGGTTAAAGAGGGGTGGTCGAATGTTTTAGGTCATTTCGCCATATCTCAGCAGCAGTTATAGGTAGGAGCTTGAAATTCCAGAAAACAAATCTACTAAAAAAAATGATTAAACACCTATTTCAGAGATTTCAGAAATTCCCCCCAGAAGGGGGTTACAAGGGGGTGGTCGAATGCTTTAGGTCATTTCGCCATATCTAAGCAGCAGTTATAGGTAGGAGTTTGAAATTCCAGAAAACAAACTTACTAAAAAAATGATTAAACACCTATTTTAGCGATATTAGAAATTCCCCCAGAAGGGGGTTAAAGAGGGATGGTCGAAAGTTTTAGGTCATTTCGCCATATCTCAGCAGCAGTTATAGGTAGGAGCTTGAAATTCCAGAAAACAAATCTACTAAAAACTGATTAAACATCTATTTCAGCGATGTTGAAAATTACCCCCCCCCCGAAGGGTGTTAAAGGGGGGTTCGAATGTTTTAGGTCATTTTGCCATATCTCAGCAGCAGTTATAGGTAGGAGCTTGAAATTCCAGAAAACAAATCTACTAAAAAAATGATTAAACACCTATTTCAGAGATTTCAGAAATTCCCACCAGAAGGGGGTTACAAGGAGGTGGTCGAATGCTTTAGGTCATTTCGCCATATCTCAGCAGCAGTTATAGGTAGGAGCTTGAAATTCCAGAAAACAAATCTACTAAAAAAATGATTAAACACCTATTTTAGCGATTTTAGAAATTCCCCCAGAAGGCGGTGACAAGGGGGTGGTCGAATGCTTTAGGTCATTTCGCCATATCTCAGCAGCAGTTATAGGTAGGAGCTTGAAATTCCAGAAAACAAATCTACTAAAAAAATGATTAAACACCTATTTTAGCGATTTTAGAAATTCCCCCCAGAAGGGGGTTAAAGAGGGGTGGTCGAATGTTTTAGGTCATTTCGTCATATCTCAGCAGTAGTTATATTTAGGAGTTTGAAATTCCAGAAAGCAAACCTACTAAAAAAATGATTAAACACCTATTTTAGCGATTTTAGAAATTCCCCCCAGAAGGGGGTTAAAGAGGGGTGGTCGAATGTTTTAGGTCATTTCGCCATATCTAAGCAGCAGTTATAGGTAGGAGCTTGAAATTCCAGAAAACAAATCTACTAAAAAAAATGATTAAACACCTATTTCAGAGATTTCACTAATCATTTTTTTGGTAGATTTGTTTTCTGGAATTTCAAGCTCCTACCTATAACAGCTGCTAAGATATGGCGAAATGACCTAAAACATTCGACCACCCCCTTGTCACCCCCTTCTGGGGGAATTTCTAAAATCGCTAAAATAGGTGTTTAATCATTTTTTTAGTAGATTTGTTTTCTGGAATTTCAAGCTGCTACCTATAACTGCTGCTGAGGTATGGCGAAATGACCTAAAGCATTCGACCACCCCCTTGTAACCCCCTTCTGGGGGAAATTTCTGAAATCTCTGAAATAGGTGTTTAATCATTTTTTAGTAGATTTGTTTTCTGGAATTTCAAGCTCCTACATATAACTGCTGCTGAGATATGGCAAAATGACCTAAAACATTCGAACCCCCCTTTAACACCCTTCGGGGGGGGGGAATTTTCAACATCGCTGAAATAGATGTTTAATCATTTTTTTAGTAGATTTGTTTTCGGGAATTTCAAGATCCTACCTATAACTGCTGCTGAGATATGGCGAAATGACCTAAAACATTCGACCACCCCCTTGTCACCGGCTTCTGGGGGAATTTCTAAAATCGCTAAAATAGGTGTTTAATCATTTTTTTAGTAGATTTGTTTTCTTGAATTTCAAGCTCCTACCTATAACTGCTGCTGAGATATGGCGAAATGACCTGAAGCATTCGACCACCCCCTTGTAACCCCCTACTGGGGGGAATTTCTGAAATCTCTGAAATAGGTGTTTAATCATTTTTTTAGTAGATTTGTTTTCTGGAATTTCAAGCTCCTACCTATAACTGCTGCTGAGATATGGCAAAATGACCTAAAACATTCGAACCCCCCTCTAACACCCTTCGGGGGGGGGAATTTTCAACATCGCTGAAATAGATGTTTAATCATTTTTTAGTAGATTTGTTTTCTGGAATTTCAAGCTCCTACCTATAACTGCTGCTGAGATATGGCGAAATGACCTAAAACATTCGACCACCCCTCTTTAACCCCCTTCTGGGGGGAATTTCTAAAATCGCTAAAATAAGTGTTTAATCATTTTTTTAGTAAGTTTGTTTTTTGGAATTTCAAGCTCCTACCTATAACTGCTGCTGAGATATGGCAAAATGACCTAAAACATTCGAACCCCCCTCTAACACCCTTCGGGGGAGAATTTTCAACATCGCTGAAATAGATGTTTAATCATTTTTTAGTAGATTTGTTTTCTGGAATTTCCAGCTCCTACCTACAACTGCTGCTGAGATATGGCGAAATGACCTAAAACATTCGACCACCCCTCTTTAACCGCCTTCTGGGGGGAATTTCTAAAATCGCTAAAATAGGTGTTTAATCATTTTTTTAGTAAGTTTGTTTTCTGGAATTTCAAACTCCTACCTATAACTGCTGCTGAGATATGGTGAAATGACCTAAAACATTCGACCACCCCCTTGTAACCCCCTTCTGGTGGGAATTTCTAAAATCGCTAAAATAGGTGTTTAATCATTTTTTTAGTAGATTTGTTTTCTGGAATTTCAAGCTCCTACCTATAACTGCTGCTAAGATATGGCGAAATTACCTAAAACATTCGACCACCCCCTTGTCACCCCCTTCTGGGGGAATTTCTAAAATCGCTAAAATAGGTGTTTAATCATTTTTTTAGTAGATTTGTTTTCTGGAATTTCAAGCTCCTACCTATAACTGCTGCTGAGATATGGCGAAATGACCTAAAGCATTCGACCACCCCCTTGTAACCCCCTTCTGGGGGGAATTTCTGAAATCTCTGAAATAGGTGTTTAATCATTTTTTTTAGTAGATTTGTTTTCTGGAATTTCAAGCTCCTACCTATAACTGCTGCTTAGATATGGCGAAATGACCTAAAACATTCGACCACCCCTCTTTAACCCCCTTCTGGGGGGAATTTCTAAAATCGCTAAAATAGGTGTTTAATCATTTTTTTAGTAGGTTTGCTTTCTGGAATTTCAAACTCCTAAATATAACTACTGCTGAGATATGACGAAATGACCTAAAACATTCGACCACCCCTCTTTAACCCCCTTCTGGAGGGAATTTCTAAAATCGCTAAAATGGGTGTTTAATCATTTTTTTGGTAGATTTGTTTTCTGGAATTTCAAGATCCTACCTATAACTGCTGCTGAGATATGGCGAAATGAGCTAAAACATTCGACCACCCCCTTGTCACCGCCTTCTGGGGGAATTTCTAAAATCGCTAAAATAGGTGTTTAATCATTTTTTTAGTAGATTTGTTTTCTGGAATTTCAAGCTCCTACGTATAACTGCTGCTGAGATATGGCGAAATTACCTAAAACATTCGACCACCCCCTTGTAACCCCCTTCTGGGGGGAATTTCTGAAATCTCTGAAATAGGTGTTTAATCGTTTTTTTAGTAGATTTGTTTTCTGGAATTTCAAGCTCCTACCCATAACTGCTGCTGAGATATGGCGAAATAACCTAAAACATTCGACCACCCCTCTTTAACCCCCTTCTGGGGGGAATTTCTAAAATCGCTGAAATAGGTGTTTAATCATTTTTTTAGTAGATTTGTTTTCTGGAATTTCAAGATCCTACCTATAACTGCTGCTGGGATATGGCGAAATGACCTAAAGCTTTCGACCACCCCCTTGTAACCCCCTTCTGGGGGGAATTTCTGAAATCTCTGAAATAGGTGTTTAATCATTTTTTTAGTAGATTTGTTTTCTGGAATTTCAAGCTCCTACCTATAACTGCTGCTGAGATATGGCGAAATGACCTAAAACATTCGACCACCCCTCTTTAACCCCCTTCTGGGGGGAATTTCTAAAATTGCTAAAATAGGTGTTTAATCATTTTTTTAGTAAGTTTGTTTTCTGGAATTTCAAACTCCTACCTATAACTGCTGCTGAGATATGGTGAAATGACCTAAAACATTCGACCACCCCCTTGTAACCCCCTTCTGGTGGGAATTTCTGAAATCTCTGAAATAGGTGTTTAATCATTTTTTTTAGTAGATTTGTTTTCTGGAATTTCAAGCTCCTACCTATAACTGCTGCTGAGATATGGCGAAATGACCTAAAACATTCGACCACCCCTCTTTAACCTCCTTCTGGGGGGAATTTCTAAAATTGCTAAAATAGGTTTTTAATCATTTTTTTAGTAAGTTTGTTTTCTGGAATTTCAAACTCCTACCTATAACTGCTGCTTAGATATGGCGAAATGACCTAAAGCATTCGACCACCCCCTTGTAACCCCCTTCTGGGGGGAATTTCTTAAATCTCTGAAATAGGTGTTTAATCGTTTTTTTTAGTAGATTTGTTTTCTGGAATTTCAAGCTCCTACCCATAACTGCTGCTGAGATATGGCGAATTGACCTAAAGCATTCGACCACCCCTCTTTAACCCCCTTCTGGGGGAATTTCTAAAATCGGTGAAATAGGTGTTTAATCATTTTTTTAGTAGATTTGTTTTCTGGAATTTCAAGATCCTACCTATAACTGCTGCTGAGATATGGCGAAATGACCTAAAGCATTCGACCACCCCCTTGTAACCCCCTTCTGGGGGGAATTTCTGAAATCTCTGAAATAGGTGTTTAATCATTTTTTTTAGTAGATTTGTTTTCTGGAATTTCAAGCTCCTACCCATAACTGCTGCTGAGATATGGCGAAATGACCTAAAACATTCGACCACCCCTCTTTAACCCCCTTCTGGGGGGAATTTCTAATATCGCTGAAATAGGTGTTTAATCATTTTTTTAGTAGATTTGTTTTCTGGAATTTCAAGATCCTACCTATAACTGCTGCTGAGATATGGCGAAATGACCTAAAGCATTCGACGATATTGTATCTTGTACAAGCAATGTAAAAAACGAGATAGGAAATTCTTAAAAAAATTTCTTTCAATGGAGCTTGTAAAAAGGAAGATAATAGAGCGCTGAAAGTTTTAAAGTGTAACGTACATACGAAACAGGATATTTATCGATATGCCCCGTAATTAACGTTTCTGCATGGTATCTTTTTCTTTTTAGCATATTTCTACGCGAGAGGGAAGGACCTTGAACATCTCTTTTTACGCCCATACTTTTGTTATAATCAATGTTACCGTATCAACAGCTTAGTTTCACTGCCTCAGTCGCTAATCTTGATTGTCTTGAATATGATATCATTAACTAGTTCGATTTCATTCCTGGAAAATGCCACACTTGTAGCAATAATATTTAAATAGAATATAAGAAAAGGGCAGCTGACGTCACTGTTGGTTAACTTACTGTTGGTTAGCAAGAAAACCTGTTCGTTAGTTATGACTCATACTGTACACATCAGGCGGGGAGATTTGATTGGTCTACATTAAACTGGTTTATGATATGATTGACCTACGTTGCCATGACGAATCCAGCAATTGTAGCTACGACAAAAATGTAGTGGTAAATTGGTTGATGGAACAACAATTTGTCTGTAAAGATGCACTTTCCTTGTACTGCATTCTGACGTTCTGAGAAAAGAGCAGAATCTAAACAAAAACACACCTCCATCAAAGGTAAAAATTTTATCTATACTATTATATAAAGAGGAAACGGTGACTGACTGACTGACTGACTCATCAACGCCCAGCCGAAACTACTAAAGTCAGGGTCACGCAATTTGGACTGTACATTGCTGTTATGGCCTAGGCAAGCAATAAGAAGGGATTTTTGAAAATTCCCAAAAGAATTGGGTTAAAGAGGGGTGGTCGAATGTTTTAGGTCATTTCGCCATATCGCAGCAGCAGTTATAGGTAGGAGCTTGAAATTCCAGAAAACAAATCTACTAAAAAAATGATTAAACACCTATTTCAGAGATTTCAGAAATTCCCCCCAGAAGGGGGTTACAAGGGGGTGGTCGAATGCTTTAGGTCATTTCGCCATATCTAAGCAGCAGTTATAGGTAGGAGTTTGAAATTCCAGAAAAAAAACTTACTAAAAAAATGACCTAAAACATTCGACCACCCCCTTGTCACCCCCTTCTGGGGGAATTTCTAAAATCGCTAAAATAGGTGTTTAATCATTTTTTTAGTAGATTTGTTTTCTGGAATTTCAAGCTGCTACCTGTAACTGCTGCTGAGATATGGCAAAATGACCTAAAACATTCGAACCCCCCTTTAACACCCTTCGGAGGGGGGGGGGGAATTTTCAACATCGCTGAAATAGATGTTTAATCATTTTTTTAGTAGATTTGTTTTCGGGAATTTCAAGATCCTACCTATAACTGCTGCTGAGATATGGCGAAATGACCTAAAACATTCGACCACCCCCTTGTCACCGGCTTCTGGGTTAATTTCTAAAATCGCTAAAATAGGTGTTTAATCATATTTTTAGTAGATTTGTTTTCTTGAATTTCAAGCTCCTACCTATAACTGCTGCTGAGATATGGCGAAATGACCTAAAGCATTCGACCACCCCCTTGTAACCCCCTACTGGGGGGAATTTCTGAAATTTCTGAAATAGGTGTTTAATCATTTTTTTAGTAGATTTGTTTTCTGGAATTTCAAGCTCCTACCTATAACTGCTGCTGAGATATGGCAAAATGACCTAAAACATTCGAACCCCCCTCTAACACCCTTCGGGGGGGGGGAATTTTCAACATCGCTGAAATAGATGTTTAATCATTTTTTAGTAGATTTGTTTTCTGGAATTTCAAGCTCCTACCTATAACTGCTGCTAAGATATGGCGAAATGACATAAAACATTCGACCACCCCTCTTTAACCCCCTTCTGGGGGGAATTTCTAAAATCGCTAAAATAAGTGTTTAATCATTTTTTTAGTAAGTTTGTTTTCTGGAATTTCAAGCTCCTACCTATAACTGCTGCTGAGATATGGCAAAATGACCTAAAACGTTCGAACCCCCCTCTAACACCCTTCGGGGAGGAATTTTCAGCATCGCTGAAATAGATGTTTAATCATTTTTTAGTAGATTTGTTTTCTGGAATTTCAAGCTCCTACCTATAACTGCTGCTGAGATATGGCGAAATGACCTAAAACATTCGACCACCCCTCTTTAACCGCCTTCTGGGGGGAATTTCTAAAATCGCTAAAATAGGTGTTTAATCATTTTTTTAGTAAGTTTGTTTTCTGGAATTTCAAACTCCTACCTATAACTGCTGCTGAGATATGGTGAAATGACTTAAAACATTCGACCACCCCCTTGTAACCCCCTTCTGGTGGGAATTTCTAAAATCGCTGAAATAGGTGTTTAATCATTTTTTTAGTAGATTTGTTTTCTGGAATTTCAAGCTCCTACCTATAACTGCTGCTGAGATATGGCGAAATGACCTAAAACATTCGACCACCCCCTTCTGGGGGAATTTCTAAAATCGCTAAAATAGGTGTTTAATCATTTTTTTAGTAGATTTGTTTTCTGGAATTTCAAGCTCCTACCTATAACTGCTGCTGAGATATGGTGAAATGACTTAAAACATTCGACCACCCCCTTGTAACCCCCTTCTGTTGGGAATTTCTAAAATCGCTGAAATAGGTGTTTAATCATTTTTTTAGTAGATTTGTTTTCTGGAATTTCAAGCTCCTACCTATAACTGCTGCTGAGATATGGCGAAATGACCTAAAGCATTCGACCACCCCCTTGTAACCCCCTTCTGGTGGGAATTTCTAAAATCGCTGAAATAGGTGTTTAATCATTTTTTTAGTAGATTTGTTTTCTGGAATTTCAAGCTCCTACCTATAACTACTGCTGAGATATGGTGAAATGACTTAAAACATTCGACCACCCCCTTGTAACCCCCTTCTGGTGGGAATTTCTAAAATCGCTGAAATAGGTGTTTAATCATTTTTTTAGTAGATTTGTTTTCTGGAATTTCAAGCTCCTACCTATAACTGCTGCTGAGATATGGCGAAATGACCTAAAGCATTCGACCACCCCCTTGTAACCCCCTTCTGGGGGGAATTTCTGAAATCTCTGAAATAGGTGTTTAATCATTTTTTTTAGTAGATTTGTTTTCTGGAATTTCAAGCTCCTACCTATAACTGCTGCATAGATATGACGAAATGACCTAAAACATTCGACCACACCTCTTTAACCCCCTTCTGGGGGGAATTTCTAAAATCGCTAAAATAGGTGTTTAATCATTTTTTAGTAGGTTTGCTTTCTGGAATTTCAAACTCCTACCTATAACTGCTGCTGAGATATGGTGAAATGACCTAAAACATTCGACCACCCCCTTGTAACCCCCTTCTGGTGGGAATTTCTAAAATCGCTGAAATAGGTGTTTAATCATTTTTTTAGTAGATTTGTTTTCTGGAATTTCAAGCTCCTACCTATAACTGCTGCTGAGATATGGCGAAATGACCTAAAACATTCGACCATCCCTCTTTAACCCCCTTCTGGGGGGAATTTCTAAAATCGCTAAAATAGGTGTTTAATCATTTTTTTAGTAAGTTTGTTTTCTGGAATTTCAAACTCCTACCTATAACTGCTGCTTAGATATGGCGAAATTACCTAAAGCATTCGACCACCCCCTTGTAACCCCCTTCTGGGGGGAATTTCTGAAATCTCTGAAATAGGTGTTTAATCATTTTTTTTAGTAGATTTGTTTTCTGGAATTTCAAGCTCCTACCCATAACTGCTGCTGAGATATGGCGAAATGACCTAAAACATTCGACCACCCCTCTTTAACCCCCTTCTGGGGGGAATTTCTAAAATCGCTAAAATAGGTGTTTAATCATTTTTTTAGTAGGTTTGTTTTCTGGAATTTCAAACTCCTAAATATAACTGCTGCTGAGATATGACGAAATGACCTAAAACATTCGACCACCCCTCTTTAACCCCCTTCTGGGGGGAATTTCTAAAATCGCTGAAATAGGTGTTTAATCATTTTTTTAGTAGATTTGTTTTCTGGAATTTCAAGATCCTACCTATAACTGCTGCTGAGATATGGCGAAATGACCTAAAGCATTCGACCACCCCCTTGTAACCCCCTTCTGGGGGGAATTTCTGAAATCTCTGAAATAGGTGTTTAATCATTTTTTTTGGAAATTTGTTTTCTGGAATTTCAAGCTCCTACCTATAACTGCTGCTGAGATATGGCGAAATGACCTAAAACATTCGACCACCCCTCTTTAACCCCCTTCTGGGGGGAATTTCTAAAATTGCTAAAATAGGTGTTTAATCATTTTTTTAGTAAGTTTGTTTTCTGGAATTTCAAACTCCTACCTATAACTACTGCTGAGATATGGTGAAATGACCTAAAACATTCGACCACCCCCTTGTAACCCCCTTCTGGTGGGAATTTCTACAATCGCTGAAATAGGTGTTTAATCATTTTTTTGGTAGATTTGTTTTCTGGAATTTCAAGCTCCTACCTATAACTGCTGCTAAGATATGGCGAAATGACCTAAAACATTCGACCACCCCCTTGTCACCCCCTTCTGGGGGAATTTCTAAAATCGCTAAAATAGGTGTTTAATCATTTTTTTAGTAGATTTGTTTTCTGGAATTTCAAGCTGCTACCTATAACTGCTGCTAAGGTATGGCGAAATGACCTAAAGCATTCGACCACCCCCTTGTAACCACCTTCTGGGGGAAATTTCTGAAATAGGTGTTTAATCATTTTTTTTACTAGATTTGTTTTCTGGAATTTCAAGCTCCTACCTATAACTGCTGCTGAAATATGGCAAAATGACCTAAAACATTCGAACCCCCCTTTAACCCCCTTCGGGGGGAATTTTCAAAATCGTAGAAGTAGGTTTTTAATCATTTCTTTAGTAGATTTGTTTTCTGGAATTTCAAGCTCCTACTTATAACTGCTGCTGAGATATGGTGAAATGACCTAAAACATTTGACCACCCCCTTGTAAAACCCTTCTGGGAGGAATTTCTAAAATCACTGAAATAGGTGTTTAATCATTTTTTTAGTAGATTTGTTTTCTGGAATTTCAAGCTCTTACCTATAACTGCTGCTGAGATATGGCGAAATGACCTAAAACATTCGATCCCCCTCTTTAACCCCCTTCTGGGGGGAATTTCTAAAATCGCTAAAATAGGTGTTTAATCATTTTTTTAGTAGGTTTGTTTTCTGGAATTTCAAACTCCTACCTATATCTCAGCAGCAGTTATAGGTAGGAGCTTGAAATTCCAGAAAACAAATCTACTAAAAAAATGATTAAACACCTATTTCAGAGATTTCAGAAATTCCCCCCTGTAGGGGGTTACAAGGGGGTGGTCGAATGCTTTAGGTCATTTCGCCATATCTCAGCAGCAGTTATAGGTAGGAGCTTGAAATTCAAGAAAACAAATCTACTAAAAAAATGATTAAACACCTATTTTAGCGATTTTAGAAATTCCCCCTGAAGCCGGTGACAAGGGGGTGGTCGAATGTTTTAGGTCATTTCGCCATATCTCAGCAGCAGTTATAGGTAGGATCTTGAAATTCCCGAAAACAAATCTACTAAAAAAATGATTAAACATCTATTTCAGCGATGTTGAAAATTCCCCCCGAAGGGTGTTAAAGGGGGGTTCGAATGTTTTAGGTCATTTTGCCATATCTCAGCAGCAGTTATAGGTAGGAGCTTGAAATTACAGAAAACAAATCTACTAAAAAAATGATTAAACACCTATTTCAGAGATTTCAGAAATTCCCCCCAGAAGGGGGTTACAAGGGGGTGGTCGAATGCTTTAGGTCATTTCGCCATATCTCAGCAGCACTTATAGGTAGGAGCTTGAAATTCCAGAAAACATATCTACTAAAAAAATGATTAAACACCTATTTTAGCGATTTTAGAAATTCTTAAAAAAATTTCTTTCAATGGAGCTTGTAAAAAGGAAGATAATAGAGCGCTGAAAGTTTTAAAGTGTAACGTACATACGAAACAGGATATTTATCGATATGCCCCGTAATTAACGTTTCTGCATGGTATCTTTTTCTTTTTAGCATATTTCTACGCGAGAGGGAAGGACCTTGAACCTCTCTTTTTACGCCCATGCTTTTGTTATAACCAATGTTACCGTATCAACAGCTTAGTTTCACTGCCTCAGTCGCTAATCTTGATTGTCTTGAATATGATATCATTAACTAGTTCGATTTCATTCCTGGAAAATGCCACACTTGTAGCAATAATATTTAAATAGAATATAAGAAAAGGGCAGCTGACGTCACTGTTAGTTAACTTACTGTTGGTTAGCAAGAAAACCTGTTCGTTAGTTATGACTCATACTGTACACATCAGGCGGGGAGATTTGATTGGTCTACATTAAACTGGTTTATGATATGATTGACCTACGTTGCCATGACGATTCCAGCAATTGTAGCTACGACAAAAATGTAGTGGTAAGTTGATTGATGGAACAACAATTTGTCTGTAAAGATGCCCTTTCCTTGTACTGCATTCTGACGGTCTGAGAAAAGAGCAGAATCTAAACAAAAACACACCTCCATAAAAGGTAAAAATTTTATCTATACTATTATATAAAGAGGAAACGGTGACTGACTGACTGACTGACTGACTCATCAACGCCCAGCCGAAACTACTAAAGTCAGGGTCACGCAATTTGGACTGTACATTGCTGTTATGGCCTAGGCAAGCAATAAGAAGGGATTTTTGAAAATTCCCAAAATAAGAGGGTTAAAGGGGGGTTCGATTGTTTTAGGCCATTTTGCCATATCTCTGCAGCAGTTATAGGTAGGAGCTTGAAATTCCAGAAATCAAATCTACTAAAAAAATGATTAAACACCTATTTCAGCGATTTTAGAAATTCCCACCAGAAGGGGGTTACAAGGGGGTGGTCGAATGTTTCAGGTCATTTCACCATATCTCAGCAGCAGTTATAGGTAGGAGCTTGAAATTACAGAAAACAAATCTACTAAAAAAATGATTAAACACCTATTTCAGCGATTTTAGAAATTCCCACCAGAAGGGGGTTACAAGGGGTGGTCGAATGCTTTAGGTCATTTCGCCATATCTAAGCAGCAGTTATAGGTAGGAGTTTGAAATTCCAGAAAACAAACTTACTAAAAAAATGATTAAACACCTATTTTAGCGATTTTAGAAATTCCCCCCAAAAGGGGGTTAAAGAGGGATGGTCGAATGTTTTAGGTCATTTCCCCATATCTCAGCAGCAGTTATAGGAAGGAGCTTGAAATTCCAGAAAACAAATCTACTAAAAACTGATTAAACATCTATTTCAGCGATGTTGAAAATTCCGCCCCCCCCGAAGGGTGTTAAAGGGTGGTTCGAATGTTTTAGGTCATTTTGCCATATCTCAGCAGCAGTTATAGGTAGGAGCTTGAAATTCCAGAAAACAAATCTACTAAAAAAATGATTAAACACCTATTTCAGAGATTTCAGAAATTCCCACCAGAAGGGGGTTACAAGGAGGTGGTCGAATGCTTTAGGTCATTTCGCCATATCTCAGCAGCAGTTATAGGTAGGAGCTTGAAATTCCAGAAAACAAATCTACTAAAAAAATGATTAAACACCTATTTTAGCGATTTTAGAAATTCCCCCAGAAGGCGGTGACAAGGGGGTGGTCGAATGTTTTAGGTCATTTCGCCATATCTCAGCAGCAGTTATAGGTAGGATCTTGAAATTCCAGAAAACAAATCTACTAAAATAATGATTAAACACCCATTTCAGCGATTTTAGAAATTCCCCCCAGAAGGGGGTTAAAGAGGGGTGGTCGAATGTTTTAGGTCATTTCGTCATATCTCAGCAGTAGTTATATTTAGGAGTTTGAAATTCCAGAAAGCAAACCTACTAAAAAAATGATTAAACACCTATTTTAGCGATTTTAGAAATTCCCCCCAGAAGGGGGTTAAAGAGGGGTGGTCGAATGTTTTAGGTCATTTCGCCATATCTAAGCAGCAGTTATAGGTAGGAGCTTGAAATTCCAGAAAACAAATCTACTAAAAAAAATGATTAAACACCTATTTCAGAGATTTCACTAATCATTTTTTTGGTAGATTTGTTTTCTGGAATTTCAAGCTCCTACCTATAACTGCTGCTAAGATATGGCGAAATGACCTAAAACATTCGACCACCCCCTTGTCACCCCCTTCTGGGGGAATTTCTAAAATCGCTAAAATAGGTGTTTAATCATTTTTTTAGTAGATTTGTTTTCTGGAATTTCAAGCTGCTACCTATAACTGCTGCTGAGGTATGGCGAAATGACCTAAAGCATTCGACCACCCCCTTGTAACCCCCTTCTGGGGGAAATTTCTGAAATCTCTGAAATAGGTGTTTAATCATTTTTTTAGTAGATTTGTTTTCTGGAATTTCAAGCTCCTACCTATAACTGCTGCTGAGATATGGCAAAATGACCTAAAACATTCGAACCCCCCTTTAACACCCTTCGGGGGGGGGGAATTTTCAACATCGCTGAAATAGATGTTTAATCATTTTTTTAGTAGATTTGTTTTCGGGAATTTCAAGATCCTACCTATAACTGCTGCTGAGATATGGCGAAATGACCTAAAACATTCGACCACCCCCTTGTCACCGGCTTCTGGGGGAATTTCTAAAATCGCTAAAATAGGTGTTTAATCATTTTTTTAGTAGATTTGTTTTCTTGAATTTCAAGCTCCTACCTATAACTGCTGCTGAGATATGGCGAAATGACCTAAAGCATTCGACCACCCCCTTGTAACCCCCTACTGGGGGGAATTTCTGAAATCTCTGAAATAGGTGTTTAATCATTTTTTTAGTAGATTTGTTTTCTGGAATTTCAAGCTCCTACCTATAACTGCTGCTGAGATATGGCAAAATGACCTAAAACATTCGAACCCCCCTCTAACACCCTTCGGGGGGGGGGAATTTTCAACATCGCTGAAATAGATGTTTAATCATTTTTTAGTAGATTTGTTTTCTGGAATTTCAAGCTCCTACCTATAACTGCTGCTGAGATATGGCGAAATGACATAAAACATTCGACCACCCCTCTTTAACCCCCTTCTGGGGGGAATTTCTAAAATCGCTAAAATAAGTGTTTAATCATTTTTTAGTAAGTTTGTTTTCTGGAATTTCAAGCTCCTACCTATAACTGCTGCTGAGATATGGCAAAATGACCTAAAACGTTCGAACCCCCCTCTAACACCCTTCGGGGGGGAATTTTCAGCATCGCTGAAATAGATGTTTAATCATTTTTTAGTAGATTTGTTTTCTGGAATTTCAAGCTCCTACCTATAACTGCTGCTGAGATATGGCGAAATGACCTAAAACATTCGACCACCCCTCTTTAACCGCCTTCTGGGGGGAATTTCTAAAATCGCTAAAATAAGTGTTTAATCATTTTTTTAGTAAGTTTGTTTTCTGGAATTTCAAACTCCTACCTATAACTGCTGCTGAGATATGGTGAAATGACTTAAAACATTCGACCACCCCCTTGTAACCCCCTTCTGGTGGGAATTTCTAAAATCGCTGAAATAGGTGTTTAATCATTTTTTTAGTAGATTTGTTTTCTGGAATTTCAAGCTCCTACCTATAACTGCTGCTGAGATATGGCGAAATGACCTAAAACATTCGACCACCCCCTTCTGGGGGAATTTCTAAAATCGCTAAAATAGGTGTTTAATCATTTTTTTAGTAGATTTGTTTTCTGGAATTTCAAGCTCCTACCTATAACTGCTGCTGAGATATGGTGAAATGACTTAAAACATTCGACCACCCCCTTGTAACCCCCTTCTGGTGGGAATTTCTAAAATCGCTGAAATAGGTGTTTAATCATTTTTTTAGTAGATTTGTTTTCTGGAATTTCAAGCTCTTACCTATAACTGCTGCTGAGATATGGCGAAATGACCTAAAGCATTCGACCACCCCCTTGTAACCCCCTTCTGGTGGGAATTTCTAAAATCGCTGAAATAGGTGTTTAATCATTTTTTTAGTAGATTTGTTTTCTGGAATTTCAAGCTCCTACCTATAACTACTGCTGAGATATGGTGAAATGACTTAAAACATTCGACCACCCCCTTGTAACCCCCTTCTGGTGGGAATTTCTAAAATCGCTGAAATAGGTGTTTAATCATTTTTTTAGTAGATTTGTTTTCTGGAATTTCAAGCTCCTACCTATAACTGCTGCTGAGATATGGCGAAATGACCTAAAGCATTCGACCACCCCCTTGTAACCCCCTTCTGGGGGGAATTTCTGAAATCTCTGAAATAGGTGTTTAATCATTTTTTTTAGTAGATTTGTTTTCTGGAATTTCAAGCTCCTACCTATAACTGCTGCTTAGATATGACGAAATGACCTAAAACATTCGACCACACCTCTTTAACCCCCTTCTGGGGGGAATTTCTAAAATCGCTAAAATAGGTGTTTAATCATTTTTTTAGTAGGTTTGCTTTCTGGAATTTCAAACTCCTACCTATAACTGCTGCTGAGATATGGTGAAATGACCTAAAACATTCGACCACCCCCTTGTAACCCCCTTCTGGTGGGAATTTCTAAAATCGCTGAAATAGGTGTTTAATCATTTTTTTAGTAGATTTGTTTTCTGGAATTTCAAGCTCCTACCTATAACTGCTGCTGAGATATGGCGAAATGACCTAAAACATTCGACCATCCCTCTTTAACCCCCTTCTGGGGGGAATTTCTAAAATCGCTAAAATAGGTGTTTAATCATTTTTTTAGTAAGTTTGTTTTCTGGAATTTCAAACTCCTACCTATAACTGCTGCTTAGATATGGCGAAATTACCTAAAGCATTCGACCACCCCCTTGTAACCCCCTTCTGGGGGGAATTTCTGAAATCTCTGAAATAGGTGTTTAATCATTTTTTTTAGTAGATTTGTTTTCTGGAATTTCAAGCTCCTACCCATAACTGCTGCTGAGATATGGCGAAATGACCTAAAACATTCGACCACCCCTCTTTAACCCCCTTCTGGGGGGAATTTCTAAAATCGCTAAAATAGGTGTTTAATCATTTTTTTAGTAGGTTTGTTTTCTGGAATTTCAAACTCCTAAATATAACTGCTGCTGAGATATGACGAAATGACCTAAAACATTCGACCACCCCTCTTTAACCCCCTTCTGGGGGGAATTTCTAAAATCGCTGAAATAGGTGTTTAATCATTTTTTTAGTAGATTTGTTTTCTGGAATTTCAAGATCCTACCTATAACTGCTGCTGAGATATGGCGAAATGACCTAAAGCATTCGACCACCCCCTTGTAACCCCCTTCTGGGGGGAATTTCTGAAATCTCTGAAATAGGTGTTTAATCTTTTTTTTTGGAAATTTGTTTTCTGGAATTTCAAGCTCCTACCTATAACTGCTGCTGAGATATGGCGAAATGACCTAAAACATTCGACCACCCTTCTTTAACCCCCTTCTGGGGGGAATTTCTAAAATTGCTAAAATAGGTGTTTAATCATTTTTTTAGTAAGTTTGTTTTCTGGAATTTCAAACTCCTACCTATAACTACTGCTGAGATATGGTGAAATGACCTAAAACATTCGACCACCCCCTTGTAACCCCCTTCTGGTGGGAATTTCTACAATCGCTGAAATAGGTGTTTAATCATTTTTTTGGTAGATTTGTTTTCTGGAATTTCAAGCTCCTACCTATAACTGCTGCTAAGATATGGCGAAATGACCTAAAACATTCGACCACCCCCTTGTCACCCCCTTCTGGGGGAATTTCTAAAATCGCTAAAATAGGTGTTTAATCATTTTTTTAGTAGATTTGTTTTCTGGAATTTCAAGCTGCTACCTATAACTGCTGCTGAGGTATGGCGAAATGACCTAAAGCATTCGACCACCCCCTTGTAACCACCTTCTGGGGGAAATTTCTGAAATCTCTGAAATAGGTGTTTAATCATTTTTTTTACTAGATTTGTTTTCTGGAATTTCAAGCTCCTACCTATAACTGCTGCTGAAATATGGCAAAATGACCTAAAACATTCGAACCCCCCTTTAACCCCCTTCGGGGGGAATTTTCAAAATCGTAGAAATAGGTTTTTAATTATTTCTTTAGTAGATTTGTTTTCTGGAATTTCAAGCTCCTACTTATAACTGCTGCTGAGATATGGTGAAATGACCTAAAACATTTGACCACCCCCTTGTAACACCCTTCTGGGCGGAATTTCTAAAATCACTGAAATAGGTGTTTAATCATTTTTTTAGTAGATTTGTTTTCTGGAATTTCAAGCGCCTACCTATAACTGCTGCTGAGATATGGCAAAATGACCTAAAAGATTCGAAGCCCCCTTTAACCCCCTTCGGGGGGAATTTTCAAAATCGCTGAAATAGGTGTTTAATCATTTTTTTAGTAGATTTATTTTCTGGAATTTCAAGCTCTTACCTATAACTGCTGCTGAGATATGGCGAAATGACCTAAAACATTCGATCCCCCTCTTTAACCCCCTTCTGGGGGGAATTTCTAAAATCGCTAAAATAGGTGTTTAATCATTTTTTTAGTAGGTTTGTTTTCTGGAATTTCAAACTCCTACCTATATCTCAGCAGCAGTTATAGGTAGGAGCTTGAAATTCCAGAAAACAAATCTACTAAAAAAATGATTAAACACCTATTTCAGAGATTTCAGAAATTCCCCCCTGTAGGGGGTTACAAGGGGGTGGTCGAATGCTTTAGGTCATTTCGCCATATCTCAGCAGCAGTTATAGGTAGGAGCTTGAAATTCAAGAAAACAAATCTACTAAAAAAATGATTAAACACCTATTTTAGCGATTTTAGAAATTCCCCCTGAAGCCGGTGACAAGGGGGTGGTCGAATGTTTTAGGTCATTTCGCCATATCTCAGCAGCAGTTATAGGTAGGATCTTGAAATTCCCGAAAACAAATCTACTAAAAAAATGATTAAACATCTATTTCAGCGATGTTGAAAATTCCCCCCCCCCCGAAGGGTGTTAAAGGGGGGTTCGAATGTTTTAGGTCATTTTGCCATATCTCAGCAGCAGTTATAGGTAGGAGCTTGAAATTACAGAAAACAAATCTACTAAAAAAATGATTAAACACCTATTTCAGAGATTTCAGAAATTCCCCCCAGAAGGGGGTTACAAGGGGGTGGTCGAATGCTTTAGGTCATTTCGCCATATCTCAGCAGCACTTATAGGTAGGAGCTTGAAATTCCAGAAAACATATCTACTAAAAAAATGATTAAACACCTATTTTAGCGATTTTAGAAATTCTTAAAAAAATTTCTTTCAATGGAGCTTGTAAAAAGGAAGATAATAGAGCGCTGAAAGTTTTAAAGTGTAACGTACATACGAAACAGGATATTTATCGATATGCCCCGTAATTAACGTTTCTGCATGGTATCTTTTTCTTTTTAGCATATTTCTACGCGAGAGGGAAGGACCTTGAACCTCTCTTTTTACGCCCATGCTTTTGTTATAACCAATGTTACCGTATCAACAGCTTAGTTTCACTGCCTCAGTCGCTAATCTTGATTGTCTTGAATATGATATCATTAACTAGTTCGATTTCATTCCTGGAAAATGCCACACTTGTAGCAATAATATTTAAATAGAATATAAGAAAAGGGCAGCTGACGTCACTGTTGGTTAACTTACTGTTGGTTAGCAAGAAAACCTGTTCGTTAGTTATGACTCATACTGTACACATCAGGCGGGGAGATTTGATTGGTCTACATTAAACTGGTTTATGATATGATTGACCTACGTTGCCATGACGATTCCAGCAATTGTAGCTACGACAAAAATGTAGTGGTAAGTTGATTGATGGAACAACAATTTGTCTGTAAAGATGCCCTTTCCTTGTACTGCATTCTGACGGTCTGAGAAAAGAGCAGAATCTAAACAAAAACACACCTCCATAAAAGGTAAAAATTTTATCTATACTATTATATAAAGAGGAAACGGTGACTGACTGACTGACTGACTGACTCATCAACGCCCAGCCGAAACTACTAAAGTCAGGGTCACGCAATTTGGACTGTACATTGCTGTTATGGCCTAGGCAAGCAATAAGAAGGGATTTTTGAAAAATTCCCAAAAGAAGAGGGTTAAAGGGGGGTTCGATTGTTTTAGGCCATTTTGCCATATCTCTGCAGCAGTTATAGGTAGGAGCTTGAAATTCCAGAAATCAAATCTACTAAAAAAATGATTAAACACCTATTTCAGCGATTTTAGAAATTCCCACCAGAAGGGGGTTACAAGGGGGTGGTCGAATGTTTCAGGTCATTTCACCATATCTCAGCAGCAGTTATAAGTAGGAGCTTGAAATTACAGAAAACAAATCTACTAAAAAAATGATTAAACACCTATTTCAGCGATTTTAGAAATTCCCACCAGAAGGGGTTACAAGGGGTGGTCGAATGCTTTAGGTCATTTCGCCATATCTAAGCAGCAGTTATAGGTAGGAGTTTGAAATTCCAGAAAACAAACTTACTAAAAAAATGATTAAAAACCTATTTTAGCGATTTTAGAAATTCCCCCCAAAAGGGGGTTAAAGAGGGATGGTCGAATGTTTTAGGTCATTTCCCCATATCTCAGCAGCAGTTATAGGAAGGAGCTTGAAATTCCAGAAAACAAATCTACTAAAAACTGATTAAACATCTATTTCAGCGATGTTGAAAATTCCGCCCCCCCCGAAGGGTGTTAAAGGGTGGTTCGAATGTTTTAGGTCATTTTGCCATATCTCAGCAGCAGTTATAGGTAGGAGCTTGAAATTCCAGAAAACAAATCTACTAAAAAAATGATTAAACACCTATTTCAGAGATTTCAGAAATTCCCACCAGAAGGGGGTTACAAGGAGGTGGTCGAATGCTTTAGGTCATTTCGCCATATCTCAGCAGCAGTTATAGGTAGGAGCTTGAAATTCCAGAAAACAAATCTACTAAAAAAATGATTAAACACCTATTTTAGCGATTTTAGAAATTCCCCCAGAAGGCGGTGACAAGGGGGTGGTCGAATGTTTTAGGTCATTTCGCCATATCTCAGCAGCAGTTATAGGTAGGATCTTGAAATTCCAGAAAACAAATCTACTAAAATAATGATTAAACACCCATTTCAGCGATTTTAGAAATTCCCCCCAGAAGGGGGTTAAAGAGGGGTGGTCGAATGTTTTAGGTCATTTCGTCATATCTCAGCAGTAGTTATATTTAGGAGTTTGAAATTCCAGAAAGCAAACCTACTAAAAAAATGATTAAACACCTATTTTAGCGATTTTAGAAATTCCCCCCAGAAGGGGGTTAAAGAGGGGTGGTCGAATGCTTTAGGTCATTTCGCCATATCTCAGTAGCAGTTATAGGTAGGAGCTTGAAATTCCAGAAAACAAATCTACTAAAAAAATGATTAAACACCTATTTTAGCGATTTTAGAAATTCCCCCAGAAGGCGGTGACAAGGGGGTGGTCGAATGTTTTAGGTCATTTCGCCATATCTCAGCAGCAGTTATAGGTAGGATCTTGAAATTCCAGAAAACAAATCTACTAAAAAAATGATTAAACACCCATTTCAGCGATTTTAGAAATTCCCCCCAGAAGGGGGTTAAAGAGGGGTGGTCGAATGTTTTAGGTCATTTCGTCATATCTCAGCAGTAGTTATATTTAGGAGTTTGAAATTCCAGAAAGCAAACCTACTAAAAAAATGTTTAAACACCTATTTCAGAGATTTCAGAAATTCCCCCCAAAAGGGGGTTACAAGGGGGTGGTCGAATGCTTTAGGTCATTTCGCCATATCTCAGCAGCAGTTATAGGTAGGAGCTTGAAATTCCAGAAAACAAATCTACTAAAAAAATGATTAAACACCTATTTTAGCGATTTTAGAAATTCCCCCAGAAGGGGGTGACAAGGGGGTGGTCGAATGTTTTAGGTCATTTCGCCATATCTCAGCAGCAGTTATAGGTAGGAGCTTGAAATTCCAGAAAACAAATCTACTAAAAAAATGATTAAACACCTATTTCAGCGATTTTAGAAATTCCCACCAGAAGGGGGTTACAAGGGGGTGGTCGAATGTTTTAGGTCATTTCGCCATATCTCAGCAGCAGTTATAGGTAGGAGCTTGAAATTCCAGAAAACAAATCTACTAAAAAAATGATTAAACACCTATTTCAGCGATTTTAGAAATTCCCACCAGAAGGGGGTTACAAGGGGGTGGTCGAATGTTTTAGGTCATTTCACCATATCTCAGCAGCAGTTATAGGTAGGAGTTTGAAATTCCAGAAAACAAACTTACTAAAAAAATGATTAAACACCTATTTTAGCGATTTTAGAAATTCCCCCCAAAAGGGGGTTAAAGAGGGATGGTCGAATGTTTTAGGTCATTTCCCCATATCTCAGCAGCAGTTATAGGTAGGAGTTTGAAATTCCAGAAAACAAACTTACTAAAAAAATGATTAAACATCTATTTCAGCGATGTTGAAAATTCCCCCCCGAAGGGTGTTAGAGGGGGGTTCGAATGTTTTAGGTCATTTTGCCATATCTCAGCAGCAGTTATAGGTAGGAGCTTGAAATTCCAGAAAAAAACTTACTAAAAAAATGATTAAACACTTATTTTAGCGATTTTAGAAATTCCCCCCAAAAGGGGGTTAAAGAGGGATGGTCGAATGTTTTAGGTCATTTCCCCATATCTCAGCAGCAGTTATAGGAAGGAGCTTGAAATTCCAGAAAACAAATCTACTAAAAACTGATTAAACATCTATTTCAGCGATGTTGAAAATTCCGCCCCCCCCGAAGGGTGTTAAAGGGTGGTTCGAATGTTTTAGGTCATTTTGCCATATCTCAGCAGCAGTTATAGGTAGGAGCTTGAAATTCCAGAAAACAAATCTACAAAAAAAATGATTAAACACCTATTTCAGAGATTTCAGAAATTCCCACCAGAAGGGGGTTACAAGGAGGTGGTCGAATGCTTTAGGTCATTTCGCCATATCTCAGCAGCAGTTATAGGTAGGAGCTTGAAATTCCAGAAAACAAATCTACTAAAAAAATGATTAAACACCTATTTTAGCGATTTTAGAAATTCCCCCAGAAGGCGGTGACAAGGGGGTGGTCGAATGTTTTAGGTCATTTCGCCATATCTCAGCAGCAGTTATAGGTAGGATCTTGAAATTCCAGAAAACAAATCTACTAAAATAATGATTAAACACCCATTTCAGCGATTTTAGAAATTCCCCCCAGAAGGGGGTTAAAGAGGGGTGGTCGAATGTTTTAGGTCATTTCGTCATATCTCAGCAGTAGTTATATTTAGGAGTTTGAAATTCCAGAAAGCAAACCTACTAAAAAAATGATTAAACACCTATTTTAGCGATTTTAGAAATTCCCCCCAGAAGGGGGTTAAAGAGGGGTGGTCGAATGCTTTAGGTCATTTCGCCATATCTCAGTAGCAGTTATAGGTAGGAGCTTGAAATTCCAGAAAACAAATCTACTAAAAAAATGATTAAACACCTATTTTAGCGATTTTAGAAATTCCCCCAGAAGGCGGTGACAAGGGGGTGGTCGAATGTTTTAGGTCATTTCGCCATATCTCAGCAGCAGTTATAGGTAGGATCTTGAAATTCCAGAAAACAAATCTACTAAAAAAATGATTAAACACCCATTTCAGCGATTTTAGAAATTCCCCCCAGAAGGGGGTTAAAGAGGGGTGGTCGAATGTTTTAGGTCATTTCGTCATATCTCAGCAGTAGTTATATTTAGGAGTTTGAAATTCCAGAAAGCAAACCTACTAAAAAAATGATTAAACACCTATTTCAGAGATTTCAGAAATTCCCCCCAAAAGGGGGTTACAAGGGGGTGGTCGAATGTTTTAGGTCATTTCGCCATATCTCAGCAGCAGTTATAGGTAGGAGCTTGAAATTCCAGAAAACAAATCTACTAAAAAAATGATTAAACACCTATTTCAGCGATTTTAGAAATTCCCACCAGAAGGGGGTTACAAGGGGGTGGTCGAATGTTTTAGGTCATTTCACCATATCTCAGCAGCAGTTATAGGTAGGAGTTTGAAATTCCAGAAAACAAACTTACTAAAAAAATGATTAAACATCTATTTCAGCGATGTTGAAAATTCCCCCCCGAAGGGTGTTAGAGGGGGGTTCGAATGTTTTAGGTCATTTTGCCATATCTCAGCAGCAGTTATAGGTAGGAGCTTGAAATTCCAGAAAAAAACTTACTAAAAAAATGATTAAACACTTATTTTAGCGATTTTAGAAATTCCCCCCCAGAAGGGGGTTAAAGAGGGGTGGTCGAATGTTTTAGGTCATTTCGCCATATCTCAGCAGCAGTTATAGGTAGGAGCTTGAAATTCCAGAAAACAAATCTACTAAAAAAATGATTAAACACCTATTTCAGAGATTTCAGAAATTCCCCCCAGAAGGGGGTTACAAGGGGGTGGTCGAATGCTTTAGGTCATTTCGCCATATCTCAGCAGCAGTTATAGGTAGCAGCTTGAAATTCCAGAAAACATATCTACTAAAAAATGATTAAACACCTATTTTAGCGATTTTAGAAATTCCCCCAGAAGGTGGTGACAAGGGGGTGGTCGTATGTTTTAGGTCATTTCGCCATATCTCAGCAGCAGTTATAGGTAGGATCTTGAAATTCCAGAAAACAAATCTACTAAAAAAATGATTAAACACCTATTTCAGCGATTTTAGAAATTCCGCCCAGAAGGGGGTTACAAGGGGGTGGTCGAATGTTTTAGGTCATTTCATCATATCTCAGCAGCAGTTATAGGTAGGAGCTTGAAATTACAGAAAACAAATCTACTAAAAAAATGATTAAACACCTATTTCAGTGATTTTAGAAATTCCCCCCAGAAGGGGGTTAAAGAGGGGTGGTCGAATGTTTTAGGTCATTTCGTCATATCTCAGCAGCAGTTATAGGTAGGAGTTTGAAATTCAAGAAAACAAATCTACTAAAAAAATGATTAAACATCTATTTCAGCGATGTTGAAAATTCCCCCCCCCGAAGGGTGTTAGAGGGGGGTTCGAATGTTTTAGGTCATTTTGCCACATCTCAGCAGCAGTTATAGGTAGGAGCTTGAAATTCCAGAAAACAAATCTACTAAAAAAATGATTAAACACCTATTTCAGAGATTTTAGAAATTCCCCCCCAGAAGGGGGTTACAGAGGGGTGGTCGAATGTTTTAGGTCATTTCGCCATATCTCAGCAGCAGTTTTAAGTAGGAGCGTGAAATTAAGGAAAACAAATCTACTAAAAAATGATTAAACATCTATTTCAGCGATGTTGAAAATTCCCCCCCGAAGGGTGTTAGAGGGGGGTTCGAATGTTTTAGGTCATTTTGCCATATCTCAGCAGCAGTTATAGGTAGGAGCTTGAAATTCCAGAAAACAAACTTACTAAAAAAATGATTAAACACCTATTTTAGCGATTTTAGAAATTCCCCCCCAGAAGGGGGTTAAAGAGGGGTGGTCGAATGTTTTAGGTCATTTCGCCATATCTCAGCAGCAGTTTTAAGTAGGAGCGTGAAATTAAGGAAAACAAATCTACTAAAAAATGATTAAACATCTATTTCAGCGATGTTGAAAATTCCCCCCCGAAGGGTGTTAGAGGGGGGTTCGAATGTTTTAGGTCATTTTGCCATATCTCAGCAGCAGTTATAGGTAGGAGCTTGAAATTCCAGAAAACAAACTTACTAAAAAAATGATTAAACACTTATTGTAGCGATTTTAGAAATTCCCCCCAGAAGGGGGTTAAAGAGGGGTGGTCGAATGTTTTAGGTCATTTCGCCATATCTCAGCAGCAGTTATAGGTAGGAGCTTGAAATTCCAGAAAACAAATCTACTAAAAAATGTTTAAACATCTATTTCAGCGATGTTGAAAATTCCCCCCTCGAAGGGTGTTAGAGGGGGGTTCGAATGTTTTAGGTCATTTTGCCATATCTCAGCAGTAGTTATAGGTAGGAGCTTGAAATTCCAGAAAACAAATCTACTAAAAAAATGATTAAACACCTATTTCAGAGATTTCAGAAATTCCCCCCAGTAGGGGGTTACAAGGGGGTGGTCGAATGCTTTAGGTCATTTCGCCATATCTCAGCAGCAGTTATAGGTAGGAGCTTGAAATTCAAGAAAACAAATCTACTAAAAAAATGATTAAACACCTATTTTAGCGATTTTAGAAATTCCCCCAGAAGCCGGTGACAAGCGGGTGGTCGAATGTTTTAGGTCATTTCACCATATCTCAGCAGCAGTTATAGGTAGGATCTTGAAATTCCCGAAAACAAATCTACTAAAAAAATGATTAAACATCTATTTCAGCGATGTTGAAAATTCCCCCCCCCCCCGAAGGGTGTTAAAGGGGGGTTCGAATGTTTTAGGTCATTTTGCCATATCTCAGCAGCAGTTATAGGTAGGAGCTTGAAATTCCAGAAAACAAATCTACTAAAAAAAATGATTAAACACCTATTTCAGAGATTTCAGAAATTCCCCCCAGAAGGGGGTTACAAGGGGGTGGTCGAATGCTTTAGGTCATTTCGCCATATCTCAGCAGCAGTTATAGGTAGGAGCTTGAAATTCCAGAAAACATATCTACTAAAAAAATGATTAAACACCTATTTTAGCGATTTTAGAAATTCCCCCAGAAGGCGGTGACAAGGGGGTGGTCGTATGTTTTAGGTCATTTCGCCATATCTCAGCAGCAGTTATAGGTAGGATCTTGAAATTCCAGAAAACAAATCTACTAAAAAAATGATTAAACACCTATTTCAGCGATTTTAGAAATTCCGCCCAGAAGGGGGTTACAAGGGGGTGGTCGAATGTTTTAGGTCATTTCGTCATATCTCAGCAGCAGTTATAGGTAGGAGTTTGAAATTCCAGAAAACAAACCTACTAAAAAAATGATTAAACACCTATTTTAGACATTTTAGAAATTCCCCCCCAAAAGGGGGTTAAAGAGGGGTGGTCGAATGTTTTAGGTCATTTCGCCATATCTCAGCAGCAGTTATAGGTAGGAGCTTGAAATTCCAGAAAACAAATCTACTAAAAAATGATTAAACATCTATTTCAGCGATGTTGAAAATTCCCCCCCCCCCCGAAGGGTGTTAAAGGGGGGTTCGAATGTTTTAGGTCATTTTGTCATATCTCAGCAGCAGTTATAGGTAGGAGCTTGAAATTCCAGAAAACAAATCTACTAAAAAAATGATTAAACACCTATTTCAGAGATTTGAGAAATTACCCCCAGAAGGGGGTTACAAGGGGGTGGTCGAATGCTTTAGGTCATTTCGCCATATCTCAGCAGCAGTTATAGGTAGGAGCTTGAAATTCAAGAAAACAAATCTACTAAAAAAATGATTAAACACCTATTTTAGCGATTTTAGAAATTCCCCCAGAAGGCGGTGACAAGGGAGTTGTCGAATGTTTTAGGTCATTTCGCCATATCTCAGCAGCAGTTATAGGTAGGATCTTGAAATTCCAGAAAACAAATCTACTAAAAAAATGATTAAACACCTATTTCAGCGATTTTAGAAATTCCGCCCAGAAGGGGGTTACAAGGGGGTGGTCGAATGTTTTAGGTCATTTCGCCATATCTCAGCAGCAGTTATAGGTAGGAGCTTGAAATTCCAGAAAACAAATCTACTAAAAAATGATTAAACATCTATTTCAGCGATGTTGAAAATTCCCCCCCCCCGAAGGGTGTTAAAGGGGGGTTCGAATGTTTTAGGTCATTTTGCCATATCTCAGCAGCAGTTATAGGTAGGAGCTTGAAATTCAAGAAAACAAATCTACAAAAAAAATGATTAAACATCTATTTCAGCGATGTTGAAAATTCCCCCCCCCCGAAGGGTGTTAGAGGGGGGTTCGAATGTTTTAGGTCATTTTGCCACATCTCAGCAGCAGTTATAGGTAGGAGCTTGAAATTCCAGAAAACAAATCTACTAAAAAAATGATTAAACACCTATTTCAGAGATTTGAGAAATTCCCCCCAGAAGGGGGTTACAAGGGGGTGGTCGAATGCTTTAGGTCATTTCGCCATATCTCAGCAGCAGTTATAGGTAGGAGCTTGAAATTCCAGAAAACATATCTACTAAAAAAATGATTAAACACCTATTTTAGCGATTTTAGAAATTCCCCCAGAAGGCGGTGACAAGGGGGTGGTCGTATGTTTTAGGTCATTTCGCCATATCTCAGCAGCAGTTATAGGTAGGATCTTGAAATTCCAGAAAACAAATCTACTAAAAAAATGATTAAACACCTATTTCAGCGATTTTAGAAATTCCGCCCAGAAGGGGGTTACAAGGGGGTGGTCGAATGTTTTAGGTCATTTCGTCATATCTCAGCAGCAGTTATAGGTAGGAGTTTGAAATTCCAGAAAACAAACCTACTAAAAAAATGATTAAACACCTATTTTAGACATTTTAGAAATTCCCCCCCAAAAGGGGGTTAAAGAGGGGTGGTCGAATGTTTTAGGTCATTTCGCCATATCTCAGCAGCAGTTATAGGTAGGAGCTTGAAATTCCAGAAAACAAATCTACTAAAAAATGATTAAACATCTATTTCAGCGATGTTGAAAATTCCCCCCCCCCTAAGGGTGTTAAAGGGGGGTTCGAATGTTTTAGGTCATTTTGTCATATCTCAGCAGCAGTTATAGGTAGGAGCTTGAAATTCCAGAAAACAAATCTACTAAAAAAATGATTAAACACCTATTTCAGAGATTTGAGAAATTACCCCCAGAAGGGGGTTACAAGGGGGTGGTCGAATGCTTTAGGTCATTTCGCCATATCTCAGCAGCAGTTATAGGTAGGAGCTTGAAATTCAAGAAAACAAATCTACTAAAAAAATGATTAAACACCTATTTTAGCGATTTTAGAAATTCCCCCAGAAGGCGGTGACAAGGGAGTTGTCGAATGTTTTAGGTCATTTCGCCATATCTCAGCAGCAGTTATAGGTAGGATCTTGAAATTCCAGAAAACAAATCTACTAAAAAAATGATTAAACACCTATTTCAGCGATTTTAGAAATTCCGCCCAGAAGGGGGTTACAAGGGGGTGGCCGAATGTTTTAGGTCATTTCGCCATATCTCAGCAGCAGTTATAGGTAGGAGCTTGAAATTCCAGAAAACAAATCTACTAAAAAATGATTAAACATCTATTTCAGCGATGTTGAAAATTCCCCCCCCCGAAGGGTGTTAAAGGGGGGTTCGAATGTTTTAGGTCATTTTGCCATATCTCAGCAGCAGTTATAGGTAGGAGCTTGAAATTCAAGAAAACAAATCTACAAAAAAAATGATTAAACATCTATTTCAGCGATGTTGAAAATTACCCCCCCCCCCCGAAGGGTGTTAGAGGGGGGTTCGAATGTTTTAGGTCATTTTGCCACATCTCAGCAGCAGTTATAGGTAGGAGCTTGAAATTCCAGAAAACAAATCTACTAAAAAAATGATTAAACACCTATTTCAGAGATTTGAGAAATTCCCCCCAGAAGGGGGTTACAAGGGGGTGGTCGAATGCTTTAGGTCATTTCGCCATATCTCAGCAGCAGTTATAGGTAGGAGCTTGAAATTCAAGAAAACAAATCTACTAAAAAAATGATTAAACACCTATTTTAGCGATTTTAGAAATTCCCCCAGAAGGCGGTGACAAGGGAGTTGTCGAATGTTTTAGGTCATTTCGCCATATCTCAGCAGCAGTTATAGGTAGGATCTTGAAATTCCAGAAAACAAATCTACTAAAAAAATGATTAAACACCTATTTCAGCGATTTTAGAAATTCCGCCCAGAAGGGGGTTACAAGGGGGTGGTCGAATGTTTTAGGTCATTTCGCCATATCTCAGCAGCAGTTATAGGTAGGAGCTTGAAATTCCAGAAAACAAATCTACTAAAAAATGATTAAACATCTATTTCAGCGATGTTGAAAATTCCCCCCCCCCCGAAGGGTGTTAAAGGGGGGTTCGAATGTTTTAGGTCATTTTGCCATATCTCAGCTGCAGTTATAGGTAGGAGCTTGAAATTCCAGAAACCAAATCTACTAAAAAAATGATTAAACACTTATTTCAGCGATTTTAGAAATTCTCCCCTGAAGGGGGTTAAAGGGGGGTGGTCGAATGTTTTAGGTCATTTCGCCATACCTCAGCAGCAGTTATAGGTAGGAGCGCAAAATTCCAGAAAACAAATCTACTAAAAAAATTATTAAACACCTATTTCAGCGATTTAAAAATTCCCACCAGAAGGGGGTCACAAGGGGGTGGTCGAATGTTTTAGGTCATTTCGCCATATCTCAGCAGCAGTTATAGGTAAGAGCTTGAAATTCCAGAAAACAAATCTACTAAAAACATTATTAAACATGTATTTCGGCGATTTTAGAATTTTCCCTCCCGGAGGGGGTTAAAGGGTGGTAATCGAATGTTTTATACGTCATTTCGCCATACCTGAGCAGCAGTTATAGGTAGGAGCTCGAAAATCAGGAAAAAAAATCTAATTAAAAAAATGATTAAACACGTATTTCAACGACTTTAGAAATTCTTCCCTGAAGGTGGTTAAAGGGGGTGGTTAAATGTTTTAGGTCAGTGGTTCCCAACGGGGGGCGTACGCCCCACAGGGGGGCAATTTGACTTTTCAGGGGGGCAATTTAACTTTTCAAGGGGACAATTCAGAATTTCTGTGAACCCATATCTTCTGAATTGTTTTTCTAATAGTAATGTTGTAGACTGAAAATAAAAGTTACACGTTCAAATTTCAAAAACAAAATTTTAAAAAAAAGTTTTTTATTCAATTTTTAAAAAGTATCCATTCAAAAGTTTTAGATACAATCCTACCAGAATAATTATATTGAAAAACGTTTTAACTTATTTAGATACTTTTATATATTTAAAAATTCTTTATAATTTTTCTGATTTATAAGTATTTTAGAATTTTAAACAACTTTTTCGATTATTTATTGAATTAGTCGCACTGCAATATGTCACATGAAAATCTGTTTTACACATGAAACTATTCAAGTGTATATTTAACAATTACTTAACGACCTTCTTTTACATAATCTTTTATCACGTTGCATTCTGATTAGAAATTGATTAGTAATTTAATCGCAGAAATTTTGTGATTAAATAAGACAAAAATGTTTTATTCAAAATTATTGATTTTTCTAATCAAGGATTCTGAGCACTGTATACATCACGCATACGTGGCGACCGTGTGCCAGTAAACTACGAGGAGTATCAGATAATTATAAGAAATATTTGATTCATCCATTACCTTCGGCACGTTTCAGGATCAATGTTAAATGCTTTTTACTCTATCAGAAGTAAATTCTTTTAAAATTTTATGAGAGTTACGTGTTAAAGGGGGAGGGGGCATCATCATTTTAGAGATGTTTTGGTGGAGCGCGGCTAAAAAAAGGTTGGGAACCACTGTTTTAGGTCATTTCGCCATATCTCAGCAGCAGTTTTAAGTAGGAGCGTGAAATTAAGGAAAACAAATCCACTAAAAAATTGGTTAAACGCGTATTTCAGCGATTTTAGAAATTTTCCCCCAAAGGGAGTTAAAAGAAGGGATCGAATTTTTTAGGTCATTTCGCCATATTTAGCTTTTATGTAAGAGGGCGAAATTAATTAAAACAAATCTACTAAAAAATTAGTTAAACGCGTATTTATTTCAGCGATTTTGGAAATTCCCCTCAGAAGGCGGCTAAAGGGGTATTCAAAAGTTTTGTGTCATTTCGCCTTATCTCAGCAGCAGATTTAGGTAGGAGCGTGAAATTCAGGAAAAAACATCTACAAAAAAAATGGATAAACACGCATTTCAGTGATTTTAGAAGTTCCCTCCGAAGGGTTTTAAAGGGGGTGGTTTCGAAAATTATAGGACATTTCGCCATATCTCAGCAGCTGTTTTATGTAGTTGCGCGAAATTCAGGAAAACAAATCTACTAAACAAATTATTAAGCACGTATTTCAGTGAATTTAGAAATCCCCCCCCCCTCGAAGGTGGTTAAAGGGGGATTCGAAAGTTTTAGGTCATTTCGCCATATCGCAGCGACAGTTTTTGGTTGGAGAGCGAAATTCAGGAAAACAAATGTACTAAAAAAATTACAATGTCTACCCGTGCAAAGCCGGGACGGGCCGCTAGTGTAAAATAAAGTAAATTATTTTCAAATTTTAAATATTTAAAAGATTTACGCAAGATAATGCTAAATATTTAAATGTTTTTATTAAATAACGAAATATTATCTTTCTGTTTATTACAGAGGTGTGACCTCTTTAGGCACGAAGCCTTATGCAACCGCTCGTGTTCTGTTCCATATCCCTAAGAACATCTCTTTACTTGCTATCAGTTTTAGCTGCATCATAGTTCATTTAATGGTGTATTTCATAATCATCCTTATAGATTTCCACTAAGCAATTGGTTCCATCGATCAATAAAAGTATTGTTGAGAGTTCTTTTCCATTTCTTCCTGCCTAGGGCAATAATATCACTTTCATATATAAGCCTTCAATGAATCTTCAATAGTATTTTTCCAAGTCATTCTTGTTTTGCCCCTGCTTTGTCTTCCTTTCAGGCTCTAGAGTTAAAGATTTTCGGATGGCGCTTTTCTTTCATTCTTCAAACACGCCCATACCATCTAAGCTTATTGATTTCGATCGCCTATACAACATTCTGTTTCATTTCTGTTAGTGGTACTGGTGTATTTCGATCCTCTATTATTAAGAATAAATCTTGTCGTGGACTTTCCAATTTCCTTTTTTAGGCAGTTTGCAGGATAATGAAGTAGACGTATCAAAAATTTATGAATAATCTCTAGTTCTTTTCATTTTCTCATTTCAATGGTACAGAGTTTGACTTGTTTTAAATAAACTTAATAAACAGTTTATATTTATTTCTTACACAGATGGTTTGTAGATGACTTCGAGAAGTAGCTCCATATATAAGGTGAAAGCTTATGCTATGTTACATCGGTTCCTCAGCTTCTGCCAGAATTTTTTGTGGTAAGGGACGTGAACCTTCGGTTGTAATAAGAGAACCTAGAAATTTTATTTCTGGAACTGCAAATACTGATTTGGAAATATTGAGTCTGAGGCCATATTTGTGTAATCTTTTAAAAACTAAATTAAGGTGATTTTCATGTTGATTTTCATCAGCACAAACAGTTAGTATGTCATCTAAATGTGGAAAAATAAATTCAAGATCTCTTAAAACTTCGTGGATAAATCTTTGGAACGTTGCGAGGGCATTTTTAAGACAGAAACTCGTGATATTAAACTCATATAATCCGAAAGGAGTAATAATAGCTGTTTCCTCCGTAGAACATTTTGTTATCCAGGGGGCGCTGCCGAGCGCTCAAGACGGGATGATGCGCGGAGCGGATTCCCATTCCCGCCAGTAGTGATGTTTTTGCTTGAGACGTAAGCGCAGTGTACCAACCACTGCCAGTCAATTTTGTTCTCCTTGTAAATAAATGTAATTAGTTAAGTTTTAACTACACTTTTTATTGAGTACGAAATGATCATCTTAGTTTTCTTAACGAAATACAGTCCAACGAGATTAACTGAGTTATCTACGGAGCATGTTTTGGTCCTCCGAGCCCCAGCGCTCATTTAGAACACTGTAAAGAATCATCGCCCTTGGATTTTTGTATGTAGTTATAGATAATTATAATGGCTACTATTAAAGGTACTGTGATCTTCAATCGGAAACGCGGAAACATACGCAGCCAAGTTACACGTATATCAAATGCAATAAAATCAAAACTTGGCCAGAAAGAATTCGAACTAAAGTTCAATGCACTTCAAACGTTAATAAAGAAAACAGATGAGTTACGCAACGAGTCGTATTCGGTAATTTCTGATGATGATTTACCGGAATTTGAAAATTCCTTGACGGAGATAGAAGAACAGTTAGAAGTTCTCGAAGTAAGTCTTCTTGATTTAATAAAGCCTAGTGTTTCTAATGTTGAATGTCAAAATAATAATGATAGAATTAATGCTAATGAGTCAAAAATTAAATTGCCGTCAATTAATTTACCCCAATTTTCGGGATGTTACACAGAGTGGTTTAATTTTAAACTATAATTCACCACCTTGATTGATAGCAATGACGAATTAAATGATGCTCAAAAATTATATTATTTACAATCGGCTTTAACAGGCCCTGTGAAACAATTGCAAAACATTGATGATTCTTATGCTTCCTTATTCGAAGCTTTAAAAAAACGATTTGAAAACAAACGGTTAATTGTAAATTCTCATATTTCTGAATTATTGAGTAACAACAAAATAAAAATTAAAAATGCGAAAGAAATACGCAATCTGGTAGATAATTTATTGAGTCATTTGAGGGCTCTGAAACAATTGGGACTAGAAAATAATAATTTATCGGAATCAATTTTAATGTATTTTGTGTTACAAAGAATCGATGACGAGTCAAGAAAGGCATTTGAAATGAGTCTTAGTTGTAACGACTTGCCTGAATGGAATATTTTTATTGATTTTTTACTGAAAAGAGCTCAAGCTCTCGAAAACATACAAAAAAGCAACACCGTTACGAAACCTAGGTATGAAATTACTCAGAAACAAAAAAGTTTAGTATTACAGAATGACAAATTTAATTGCCCATTATGTAAACAACCTCATATGATATTTCGATGTCAAAGGTACTTAGATTTATCGGTTCAAGAGAAATTGAACCAAGTAAGGAAGTTGAAGTTATGTTATAACTGCTTATCGTTATCTCACGCTGTTAATCGATGTAATAAATTGCATAATAAGTGTAGGATTTGTTACTCCAACCATCATAGTTCTCTTCATGGAGCTAATTTTTCGAAACCTGCTTATGAAAATAGGCAAGTTAATTGTATTGCAAATGAACCGCAGTTGAAAACGGAAGATAACGTAAATTCTAATTCAATAGAACCCACCACAAATGCGTTAACATTGAGCTGTCAAAACAATTATGATCAAAATTTGTCTTGCTCCAGTTATAATGGGTTGATTTCGACAGCTGTGATTTATTTAAGAGGAAGTAATAATTCTTTTTTTCCTTGTATTGCGATTCTTGATACTGCGAGTAATGTCTCATTGGCCACGTTTTCTGTAGCAGATATGTTAGGGTTGCAAAAATTTGGTCAAGTCATTAATTACTGGATTAAATGATTCTGTCTGTAAAATTAAAAGCAGAATAAATGTAGAAATTTCCAACAAGGATAGAAGTTTTAAAAAATTATCCAACATGTTTTTGGTTCCTAAAATCACTGATTTAACCCCTTCAAGCGCCGTAGACATTTCTAATCTGCACTTACCACAGAATTTAACCTACGCGAACCCAGGGTTTTTTTAACCTCAGCGAATTCAAGTGTTATTAGGAGCAGATGTATATTACGAATTGTTATTAGCTGGTCAAATAAAAATTCCTAAAACTTCTATAATTTTACAAAATTCTCATTTAGGATGGATCGCGGGTGGAACAATACAAGATAGAAATGAAAGTAAATTCACGTGCCATTTAATAGAAAATCAAGATGAATTAGATTTGAAAACCTTTTGGGACTTAGAGACGTTGGGAATTAAAGATGACCCAAACAGTGTTAAAAACGAGAAAATTTTAGAAAAATTTCATGAAACTGTGCGTTTTGAAAATAATAGATATGAAATCAGTCTCCCTTGGACAAGGGATTGGAACCATTTAGAAAATAATTATAAAACCGCCGAAGCGCGACTCTCAGGTCTTATAAAAAGAATGAAACGTGATACAAAGTTATACGAACAATATTGCAATATTTTGAATGAGTATTTAGAGATGAACATAATTGAAAGTGTACCCAATTTAGAAAACCCTTCAGATAAACCAGTTTTTTACTTACCGCACCATACAGTATTTAGAGAAGATAGTGTTTATACTAAATGTCGAATAGTTTTTGACGCAAGTTCCCATGAAGCAGGACAATTGTCTTTGAACGACTGCCTTGACGCAGGAACTAATTTAAATCCTAATATTTTTCACTTATTGATTTTTTTTCAGACTAAACAAAATTGCCTTTCTAGCAGATATAGAGAAGGCTTTTCTACAAATTGCCATAAACGACAAGGACAGGGATGTTCTGAGATTCTTGTTTATAGATAAGAATCCTGTCGACAATGACGCATTTAATGTTATCGTCTACAGATTTTTACGCCTAACATTTGGCTTGAACTCAAGCCCATTTTTGCTATCTGCTACAATTAAGCATCATCTTAACAAATTTGAAACGGAATATCCAATAACGACAGAAGTACTCCACAATTGTATTTATGTGGACGACTTAATAACCGGGACAGACACAGTTGAAGATGCGGTGAACATTTCGGAACAATCTCATAAAATAATGAAGGAAGCTAGCATGAATTTACTGAAGTGGATTTCGAACAATAAACTGTTAATGGAAATATGGGATAATCGTGGATTTAGTACTATGCCACAACCTTTTGAGGATACTACAATACATAAGGTTTTGGGGATATCGTGGCAACCCAAGCAAGATATACTTTTGATAGATATTGATAATTTGCTCGAATTTTTGCGTAACGCAAAAAATACAAAACGTTTTGTATTACAAGTTGCAGGTAGAATATTTGACCCTCTGGGTCTAATTTCTCCGTATACAATACGAATTAAATGTTTATTTCAAGAACTGTGGAGTAGGAATTTAACGTGGGATGAAGAACTGCCTTCCGATATTACAAAGACGTGGGAACAATGGTGTTCCGAACTTCCCCAGTTGAGAAATCTAAAAATTCAAAGGAACATTTTTCAGTTTCCCGATGACTCCAATTACACCCTAACTTTGCATACCTTTGCCGATGCCAGTCTAAAGGCATACGGTGCTTCCGTGTATCTACAAATTGATTCACTAAGTGAATCTTCCTTAAATTTGATTACATCAAAATCCAGAGTGGCACCATTGAAAAAAGTGTCACTTCCTAGACTTGAACTTCTAGCAGCATTACTTGCTGCACGCTTAACTTGTGAAGTAAAAACGGTACTAGACCGCAAGGGACCATCATCTATGTATTTGTGGACAGATTCGCAGATTGTTTTGTACTGGATCAAAGGCTCTGCAAACAGGTGGAAGTCATTTGTGTCGAACCGTGTAAAGGAAATCCAAGCTCTGACAGACCCATCTAGGTGGTTTCACTGTGCAGGGTCCGAGAATCCTGCAGATTTGCTAACAAGAGGTGTCAAGTGTGACCTTCTCGTTCAAAGTTCCAAATGGTGGACTGGACCAGTTTTTGAAAGACTTAGATCAGTGTAACAACGACCAGACTTTAGTGATTCCTAACAAGGACATATATATAAACGAACTAAAAAGAGACTCCGTGAACATTATTGATGATGATTTTGTTACATTAACTATTTCTCACGATAAACCGTTAATTAATCATATTTTTGCATGTACTAATAATTTTTTAAAATTAATTCGTATAATGAGTTTTATTTTTAGATTCACCTTCAACTGTCGTACTAAATTGAAGAGAAGAAGTGGACCACTATCCCTCGACGAGGTTAGAGAGGCCGAATCGTTTCTAATTCGGTCAGCTCAAAGGGGGGAATTTAGGGAAGAATTAAAATGTCTCGAAAAAGGTAAGCCTGTTCACAATAAAAGTAGATTATCTTCCTTAAACGTATTTGTAGGAGAGGATGGATTAATTAGAGTTGGCGGCCGTTTAGCACATGCAGATTTGCCGCTTAACTCAAAGTTTCCAATTGTGTTGCCTGCAAATCATAAGTTAACGGATATTATTTTAAATTACTTCCATCTCAAATACTTTCATTTAGGCCCACAAGCGTTGCTTTTCCATGTAAGACAAAAATTTTGGCCACTTAATGGCAGGAATAATTGCCGAAGCATTGTTCACAAATGTGTGACATGCTTCAAGAATAAACCTGTTGTCAGCTCCCAATTAATGGCTGATCTGCCGGGAGAACGTGTGACACCAAATTTTGTATTTTCGGTGACAGGTCTGGATTACTGTGGCCCATTTTCTATTAAATTTAAAAATCAAAGGAAGGGCGTATTGAATAAAATTTATGTCGTAGTGTATGTGTGTTTATGCACCAAGGCAATACACCTGGACTTTGTTTCAGATCTCACAACTCAGGCTTTTATAGCTAGTCTAAAACGTTTCTTTGGCAGAAGGGGAAAATGTGCAAAAATCCTATCGGATAATGCAAAAACGTTCATCGGAGCTGACATAGAGTTGAAAAAATTGCATAAACTGATTAGTTTCCCAGATGAGGAATTGTGTAATTTTTTAACCCATGAAGATGTCAAATGGGAATTTATTCCCCCCAAATCCCCGAATTTTGGTGGCCTCTGGGAGGCGGCTGTAAAATCATTCAAGTTTCATTTAAAACGGGTAATAGGTGATCAAAAATTAACCTTAGAAGAGTTTCTTACTATACTAGCGGAAATTGAGGGAGTTTTGAACTCCCGTCCCCTTACCCCGCTGTCCTCAGATTTCGAAAATTTTGAAACCTTGACACCCTCTCATTTTTTAATCGGTAGACCTATCAGTTTGATCTCCGAACCACCTTTAGATAACATTAATGAAAATAGATTAGCAAAATGGCAGAGAATCACCAAATTTAGTCAACAAATTTGGAAGACTTGGAGGCGCGATTATTTAAATAATCTACAGCAGAGGGGGAAATGGAAATTTAAAAAGGATGATGTACAGAAAGGAACTTTAGTACTAATAAAGCAGGAAAATTTACCTTCCACCAAATGGCAGGTTGGAAGGATAGTTGAAATTTTTAAGGGAAGGGACAATATAATACGAACCGTAAACTTACGGTTACCAGACGGACGAATTTATAAGAGAAATGTCAGAGATGTCTGTATATTACCAGTTCAGTAACAGATTTCTTTTCTTTCTTTAAGCAATTTTTAAGGTATATATTATTTCTGTATGTAATGTTGAATTGTATTATTATTGTGTATGTAAGTTGTTATATCTTATAATTTTTCTTATATGATAAATTTTGCAAATTTATATGTGAATGTATATTGAAAATGCATTTCAATCCCCGGGGGAGTGTTTCCTCCGTAGAACATTTTGTTATCCAGGGGGCGCTGCCGAGCGCTCAAGACGGGATGATGCGCGGAGCGGATTCCCATTCCCGCCAGTAGTGATGTTTTTGCTTGAGACGTAAGCGCAGTGTACCAACCACTGCCAGTCAATTTTGTTCTCCTTGTAAATAAATGTAATTAGTTAAGTTTTAACTACACTTTTTATTGAGTACGAAATGATCATCTTAGTTTTCTTAACGAAATACAGTCCAACGAGATTAACTGAGTTATCTACGGAACAATAGCTGTTTTACATTTATCCTCTTCTGCAATCAGTATTTGATAGTAAGCTTTAAAAAGATTTATTTTTTAGAAAATTTTTGCACCTTTCAAAATATGATGTAAATCGTGAATTCTGGGTATTGGATATCTGTCAGGAATGGTGTCACATCGAGAAAAACTCGGTGATATGATTATTAAAAGGTTAGTTCACAAATAATTTATGATTAATCTGTACCAGGTTCTTTTTATAAATGAAATCGCTATGTGTGATGTCGATTTGCCAACACTATTCTGTCACCACGTAGTCGTGACGATTCAATAGGAGTACTTGTAAAACACTATATATATAAACTAGGGGGCCTACCCCCTGCGAGCTACGCTCGCCAACCCCCGCTCAGACTTTGAGGCCTCTAAAAACATGACAGCGTGTTTTATTTTTAAAATATTGGTAAATCTGTAATTGGGTTGCCATGCTTTTAACGTTTTAATGGGGCATTTTTTGATTACCATGGTCTCATACACAGCTGTTTCGGCAACTGACGACTGTTTTCGGGATTGATAAGTAAAATCAATTACAACTTGAAAACCAGCTGGTATAAAATGGTTAGGTTTAAATTGTGGCTACATCTCGGACTTTTATAACAACGATCTGTATTCTATTCTTCCTTTGCGTTTAAAGATGAGAAAAATTCCATCTGCTTGTGAATAACATTAAGAACCACGGTATTGAAAAGTACTATGTTATACACATTTTCATTAACAGGTTTTAATTTTCTCTCTATTTTAGTGCACCATCATGCATATTTTCATGTTATTTTAAATACGTAAATTATTTATTTTAATTAATATGTATATACGAATTTTCTAATAATTATGTATCATAAAAAATTAATTAAATATTTTCTGCATGCATACCTGCATTTATTCGACATCAATTGATGAGAAATTTAAACAAATTTGCTATCCGCGATAATTTTACACCATGTTATGTCACTTGAATATTGTCCATAAGAAAATTGTATACTTTTCCAGTATAGGATCCTTTGCTTTTAGGTTTGGCGTAGTTCGAGCTTCAAAAAGGGATATATAATGCATGGATTAATAATGCCAATAATGCATAAATATATGCATATAAATGCATATATATGCATAATAATATGCATAGATTTGTTGCCAAAATTTATGAAAACAAACCCAATGAACTTTTGGTGCTTTTCTATTATAGGGGTCTTTGACGCTTTTTTAAAAAGCTTGGCTGAAAAAACCAAGCAGGATAGAAAACCAAGCAGGATATTTTATTCTCCTTCCGTTCAGTTGGGCAATTATTATTTTATATATTCGTTTCAAATATCCAAATTAGTGATTTTATAAATTCGTTTAATTAAATTTTACAAAAAAATAACAAAATGATATCAATAAATATTAATTACTATTAATTCCTTTCCCCCCTTTCTTTTGCGTTTACATAAATGACGTCATTTGGAGGAATTTATTCAAAATATTTTCAGTTTATAAATTAAATTAAATGCTGACAGACGATTGAATCCTGACGATAGAAATGTGATTTTTTTTTTTTTCAAATTTTCCTGAAAAACATAATTTAATCACAATCTTGTCTTCATTATCGATTGAAATAAAAGATAATTTCAATTTCAATTTGAAAATGACGAATAAAAAGAAATCAATAATCCCTATCGGGATCCTTTTCAATTTTTTCCCTTTTTTGTCACAAAAAAACTGAGTAATTAGTTGCCATCATTACAGAAATATCATTAAAATTAGAAAAAAATTAATATCTCGAAAACTAATTCCAATTTCAAAATTCTATTACCAGTTTTGACATCCGCGGATTTTTATGGACAATTGGTATTAATTTCACCATCAAGCGTTTAATATTTTATTAAAAATAGCCCTGAAACATAATCAGTCGTTTCATAAAATCGTTTCATAAATTCGTTTCATAAAATCGTTTCATTAGGATTTTATATATATAGGGTAGATTAGGATTTTATATATATAGGGTAGATTAGGATTTTATATATATAGGGTAGATAAAATTAAGATTGTCCTACCTGTATGTAATATACAAAAAAGAAACGCTGACTGAAGAAAGAAAACAAGGAAACGCTGGTCTTGAAGGAGAACTGCATCTTATTTATTAAACCTTTGTAGAGATGAGATGGGGTTCTATTGCCGGTGATGCTGACCGCTATACATTTTAATTTAATAGCACAATTACTTTTACTTTATACATTTAACTCGTATAATTATAATAACTATTTACAAAATGTGATAAAAAGACTCTGGAAACAAAATTGGCCATTACGGCCGGACACGTGTTCCATAAAAAAAACGAACGCACAAAGCGCTCACTGAAAAACCGTACTGCACTACCGAGGTCCCGACTTGCTACTGACGAGAATTTCTCCTCCCGGTAGCGACGCGGATGCTTGGCGAAAAAGGGGTCGCGCCGACGCCAAATGACTGACGCTCACGGAGGAGGTATGGCGAACGGGAGCAACGTGCGTGACGTCACACTCTCCGATGATTCCATTAACCTCGCAGGAGCGACTGCCGGCGAAACATGCTCCAAAATGAACGATCCTGCAGTCAAAAGATACGGGCGCGATTGCGTTTAAAGTGCTTACCGTAAGATCATTAGTGAAAACCTAAAATGAGAACGAAGCGGCCGATTTTAACGGGAGACATATGAAAATAAAGGTACTGAGCTAAAACTTACAATTAATTAAGAAAACTTAGAGAAAAACTGCCATGAATTTAAATAACCCTTAAAAACTTCTAAAAACGATGTCATCTACATGACAAATGGTACGTGAATTAAGCTGTCTGTAATCACCACAAGGACGATAAAATCCATCCTTTTTAATCACTAAATATAATGGACTTGCCCATCGGGATTTAGAAGGACGAATTATATCATTATCGAGCATGTATTTAAATTCTACTTTGGCTATTGCCAGTCGTTTTGAATCGAGTTGACGAGCTTTATTATACACTGGAGGGCCTTCCGTACCGTTAAAGTGCCGTACATCATGCTTGGATGTTGAAATTAGCAAATTTGACTTTAAAATGTCGGGATACTTAGAAAATAAATTTTGAAATTTAACAGTTTTGTTATTGTTAAAAGTAATTGAAGAAACTTCACCTTTTACACAAAGTTTTGTTTCACCATCAATTAACTGTTTATTTTTCAGGTCAATTAGAAGATTATATTTATTCAAAAAGTCTGCTCCAAGAATTCCTTTTGTGACTTTAGCAATTACGAAAGGGAATTGAAAATTCCTCCGAAATCCTAAGTTTAGACTTAGAATTTTTATGCCAAAAGTTTCTATTTCTGTTCCGTTTGCTGCATATAGCTTATATTCGGAAGATTCGTTGTTGTTGCCAGAATACTAATGTCAGGACCACTGTCAACTAGGAATAGCAAATTTGTTCTTAAAGCTTTCACAAATAATCGAAATTTGCAACAACCTTCTACATTTTCTGCAGTAGTATGTACCGCTAGATCTAAGATTTCCTGTTTTGAATCTTTTTTTTTTTTTTTTTTTTTTTTTTGTTCTATGCCCATGGCTGAGCTCGTGTGTCAAGGAAACAACGATTACGGAAATGAAAACAACACAGTTTGCAGTTAGGATTGTAGCGCTGACCTGACCTGCTTCGGGAGCGAAAACGGTTTTCGTTATTTCGAGAGTTAGACCTTGATACGCCGCTGAAGTGTGACGTTTCAACATGGCGCTGGGCATAAACAGATCGAAGTGCCCATTGAAATAACATGGACGTAAAAAATAAAATCTTCTAGGAATAATAATTTTCATATATAAAAACTTTCAGGCACTGTTCTGCAAAATTTAAGGTACGCTTTTCATTATGAATTCACCAAACTTCTGATTTTGTGCTTTAAATTTGAATAATTTATTAAAAAGTCATTAGCTTAACTCCGGTTAGACAAACATGGCGGTTGTTTACATCGTCTGAATCAGGTCCGTCACGATGTATACGTCGCTGAAGTCGTGACGTCATCAATATGACGCTGGGCATAAACAGACTGAAGTGCTCATTGAAATAACATGGACGTAAAAAATAAAATCTTCTAGGAATAATAATTTTCATATATAAGAACTTTCAGGCACTATTCTGCAAAGTTTAAGGTACACTTTTCATTATGAATTCCCCAAACTTCTGATTTTGTGATTTAAATTTGATCAATTTAATGAAAAGTCATTAACTTAACTCCGGTTAGACAAACATCATGGTTGTTTACATCGGCTGAATTGGTGATATTTACATTCATGTCTGTCAAGATATCTCTGTCTCTCTCTACTTATAAATAAGTAAAACTTTTATTTAATTTAAATTAATAATTTTACTAATTTTATATTTAAAAAAATTATTAAAGGTATTTTATAATATAAATTATTATAATGCATAAATTATAAATAATATTTAAATTAAGTATATAAATTATAAATTAAATAATAATTATTAAAATTATTAATAATTAATTTTATATTATATATTAATATCAATTATATTTATTAATCAATTAAAATGATGAATAATTATTTATTATTAGTATTAATTATTCATAATATTAATTTAATGTAATATATATTTAATTTCATATGTTTAGATTATTATTATTATTATTATTATTATTATTATTATTATTATTATTACAGATTATAATATAATTTTATATTATATTATTATCAATATTTATAATTATATTAATACATTTAAATTTATATAAATTAATAATATAAATAATAATAATATTATAAATTTAAATTATCATAGTAACATAATTTAATTATTATTAATTAAAAATAATTATAAATATAATAGTATGAACTAAAATATTAATTATTTAATAATTATATTTAATGTTAAAAACTATAATTAATATTAATAATAATAAAATATTTACAATTATAATTAGCATTAATCTTAAAAAATAATCAATATTGTATATATAAATAATATCATAATGAATTACATTAAATTAATAATATAATATATTAAATTAAAATACTAAATTTTAATATATTAAATATATAAAGTATTATAATATGTAAATTATTAAAAATAATCTAATATTTTGTTTTAATTTAATATGATTTTCTCTTTACTTATAATTAAAACATCAAATTACTTTTAAATAAAGAGAGATAAATACGCCGCTGAAGTGTGACGTTTCAACATGGCGCTGGGCATAAACAGATCGAAGTGCCCATTGAAATAACATGGACGTAAAAAATAATATCTTCTAGGAATAATAATTTTCATATTTAAGAACTTTCAGGCACTGTTCTGCAAAATTTAAGGTACGCTTTTCATTATGAATTCACCAAACTTCTGATTTTGTGCTTTAAATTTGAATAATTTATTAAAAAGTCATTAGCTTAACTCCGGTTAGACAAACATGGCGGTTGTTTACATCGTCTGAATCGGGTCCGTCATGATGTATTTATCTCTCTTTACTTAAAAGTAATTTGATGTTTTAATTATAAGTAAAGAGAAAATCATATTAAAATTAAAAAATATATTAGATTATTTTAAATAATTTACATATTATAATACTTTATATATTTAATATATTAAAATTTAGTATTTTAATTTAATATATTATATTATTAATTTAATATAATTCATTATGATATTATTTATATATACAATATTAATTATTTATTAAGATTAATACTAATTATAATTATAAATATTGACCGTGGAAAAATATTGATATATCTAGCTGTAAAAAAAAATGCTTTCTTCTCGCGTCTTTTTTTTTTTTTTTTTTTTTTTTTTTTTTTTTTTGTGACGTGTTCTTTAAAATAACAACACAAAAAAGTTACTGTCCGAACTGTCTGAAATTTTATTCGATTGTAAATATAACTGTATCCAACCCCTCTTTAAAATTCCGTGAAAAAGGTCTAAGTCTTTGACTAAAGTCGAAGAGAACAGAGTCACGTCAAAACAGACTAAGTCCCATTTGATACTGAAAACATGAGCCGACGCCGAGCAAATCCTCGCCAAAATACCCAACTTTCTTTTTGCATTGTCATCGAAAAATTCTCAGATTTTTTTAAATACTTTTATTCATCAGAGCGTTTCCAAATTTTTGTAGGCGCTGTAATTTTAATCTTCCAAGATGCTTTTAATGGTTTGTGTCGAAATACAGACGTTTAGTTACTTTTAGCATAGAAAAAAGATCGTCTTCGAAAGTCTCGATATGACGTGAGGTTCTAAATAAATCGTAATTTAGAATGCTTTCAGCTGTTTCACACCTTTAAATTTCCCATTTATAATAAATTCTTTATGCCAAGCATTTCCATCTCTATACTAAATTTCAAGTTTCTAACACTACACATCTCTCAACTAAATCATAATTTAGAACACTTTTAAAGAAAGTTTTCAGCTCATTTCGTCCTTTTAAATTTTTAAATGTTTTTAAAAATGTTATTGGGACTTAAAACGACCTATAGAGGCACTGATTGCAGCCGTCGGTACAGGAAAATTGGCCCTTTAACTAATGCTAAAGTGCCATTGAAACCATTTTTTATTGTAAACGCGTTTAAAAGTGTTAGATATTCAAATTCGGATAATTTTTACTTTGACATATAAACACAGAACACAAATAGCACATGAAATCTGAAATTGTGCATAAAAATAATCATTATGAACAAATTTAAAATGCATGTAACGCAATGGGATTGCAAGAGATTTTCCTGAAGGGAGAAGTTATACCTTTTTTCCACCAGATGGCGTATTCGAGCGCTTGAATTCCCAATAAGGAAGCATTTACTACATAAAAGTAATCATCATGCCAAATTCCAAATCGCAATTTTAGAATGCTTCTTACTCTTGCATTCTTTTAAATTTCGAATTGAAAAAATAAATTCTGGGGAGCATTTACGTCTTTAAAGTGACATCCATATAAAATTTCAAGACTCAATTCGTGATTCTCTCGTAAGTCAGATTTACGCTCAAGATTCATCTAAAGCGACGCACCGCAATCCCAGCCTAAAATGAGAATTAATCAGCTGATCAACCATTGTATTCACTTGGAGGTAAGGGTAATTCCACCAATCAGAACTGCCTATTTGTACTGTTTACCTTCAGTCATTACTCTTGTAAAAGGCACTCTAATTATTATAAACATCATTGCGCAGCATCCCTTAAAAACTGTTAATCAATCAACAAACCAACCATCCAAACAATATTTAAAATGTGCTTGCAACTTCGTCGTAGAATCTGTTACTTTTTACCCTTTAAAAATGTTATAGTGTAATAATTGCATTTTTTTAGCTATTAATCAATTACTTAAGTGTAGCAGTATAATCAGAAGCATAAATGTAACTTTTTTTTTGTTGTTAATTCGTTCATTGCATCCTATAACTACATATTCTATTGCATACTTTGTCTTTATTTATACACTTTTTTAATGCTTATTATATTAAATTATTCAATAACTTGTTACAGTGAAATTTTTTTTTGTTTGCATTCGCGATTCTATAATTAGTGAAGGTGGAATCGAGATATGATCATTTAATTTGTATTTCGATTAATCTATATTTGTTCTTACATGTGATTACTACTGTTAAAAGATTTATTTTATTACAACTATTAATTCAATATAATTTTCTTTTATTAGTTACATTTCAGCCGACAAATCAAAGATAGCTTTTTCTTCGATCAATTGCAATTTGATGGGGATTTTTAATGGTGAAGTGGTCGCTGTTATTTCTTTGCGTCAACAGTTAAAACACTGTTATTAGAAAATATTGACCACCCATAGTTACATGATCATTTTATATTTGCGATCGCTTGTAGCGGTTTTGAATTTGTTTTCACTCTATTTTTCATTTCCATAGTCGATCAAAAACATTAAAAATCTCCTTCATCTGCAGATTTTATTTATGTAGTACTAGAGTGCATATCTCTTATAACATATTTTGAATATCTCCAGTAATCAACATTGTAACAATCCAAGATAATTGACTGATTGCAAATTTTACAAGAACATTCGTGATTTTTTGTTCATGCCTGTTGGTGGAACATATATGTTACAGATGCAACAAGGTTGGTGCATTTTTTATTTTTGCGGGGAAGAGTTCCGTATCCTGTGCTGCTTGGCGAACTTGGTGAAAATTTTTTCGCCAAAATGCCGTTTTGGCGACATGAAATATTTTCCAAGACGGCAGAAAAACATCATTTTTAAATATCAGGGTTCATACAGACTCCTTAGACTACTTAGAAACTCCTTAGAAATGAAAAAGTTTCTAAGCAGTGCTTAGAACTCCTTAGATATACAAAATACTCCTTATAAACTCCTTAGAATTATCGCGAAGCAAAATTAAGTGACTTCATGCTCTTAATTGAAGTATACAAGATTAGAAAATAGAGGCATGAGGATTAATATTGCCTGTATATAACGATCTTTTTTAGGTAGGGCATGAAGTAACATAAAATAAAAATAAAATTTTATGTTTACAAAAGAAAAATTAAAGTGATTACAGGTGATTTTCTTATCATTCTAAAAAGAAAGCAATACATTGTGAATGCTGTGCAGTTGTAACACTGACCCATTAGATTTTAATAGTATAACATCTGTTTGAAAGTATTTTCTGTTAATTTTCTTAATTAAAAATTGTGCATGTTACAGTGCAAGGTACAGTAATACTAAAATATATATATATATATATATATGCTAAGTTCTTTAAAGTTTTTGAACTCCTTAGATACTCCTTGGATTTTTTCTTCTGAATTCTGTACAAACCCTGAATATTTATGTTATTTATAAATCAATGATTTTGCCCCATTTTTAAAAACAGAAAATGATGTAAAAACATGGATTTATAAATAACAAAGATTTAACGAAGTTTTTCCGCCATCTTGAAAAATTGGTTACGATGCAATTACACAAATTTTAGCAGCATTCTAAATAAACTAACGAGTAAAAAAACTAAACAAATGTGCTTTTTGAAATAAATATTTGTTATTGTCAGGGGGGCTCTGCCTCCCTGAACCCCCCCCCCCCCCCCCCCCCCCGTGTCTAAATCATTTTGGACATTGAAAAAAAGAAAAAAAACTTAACAGAAACTTTTAATGCAAGTAAAATCTCGCTTACAACTGCCAAAAAAAATTGTTAAATATAAAGTAAAATGATAAATATAAATAAATAACAATAAATGAGACGGCGATTCAGAAAAAAAGGGAAGTTTCATAAAAAAAAATAAATATATATGAAAAATTTAAATTATTTACACACAAAAAAAAAAAAATCAGTTAATATATGAGGATTTTAATTTTTTCGGCAGCCGTTGTTAAATTATCTTGCCTTTACGGTGATTTGTAACTTCGTTGTCTGACTAAAGAATAATTTTGTAATGGTATTGTTTGCCGGAATCTGTATAGACAATGCGGCAAAACGTGCAACATAAGGCCATTTTTTTTAATATCTACCCTAAAAAACAACCCCTCTTTAATAAAGGGTGCATTTTAAACAGCTAAATCTAAAAATCAGCAAAAATCCTAAGGAAAAAAAAAAAAAAAAAAAAAAAAAATCTGAATCTTTATATACAACGTGCGTAAATATCACTTTTGATTTGCTATCTACGCTAATAATAACTTAAATAAAGGAAGCATTATAAACAGCTAATGCAAAAATCCTAATAAAATACTAAAAGAAATTAAAATAGTAATAATAAGTAAACGGCAAAGCAAGAGGCTTAACCAGTTACCTTACCTTACTTTACCTTAACAGCAGCACAAACGCTATCCAAATGCGATCTAACTGAATTCAAAATTTAGCTGACTAACTACTTACGTGGTACTAATTAACAAATAAGCTTCAAGATCTCTCTTATAACGCGAATTACCAAAATAAACCAACCCTAGATTGGAAAAGTCGTTCAAACTTCGACGGTACCATTAAACCAGATTGAAACATCTATCGCCCAGAAATCGCGACAAATTTTCTAGCACAGGTTATGGGACTTGTCCCTTTTTGCGCCATATTAGCAACAAAACACTGTTTATGGATTCATGTTAGACCTACACTGCAGAAACAGCATATTAGTTTTATTGGGAAGAGTTCCATATCCTGCTGTGCCACTTGGTGCGGTTGGCAGAAAAATCCAAAATGGCAACAAAAGGCAGTTTGGTACTTTTTGGTTAGCTGGGCGCCAGTGAAATATATATACATATATGCTCAGTGACAGAACTATCTTCAAGTGTCTGCAACACTAATAATGTTTTCAAAAATAGTCTGCAATATGCAATATATCATATAAATCTATTCTTGCTGCTGTTGTAGTTGTAGTGCTAATTAATTAAGGCATCAGTATTTATCAGCCTTTCTGAGTAAAAAAAAATTCTGAAATTCACAGCAAATATTCTGAAAGGTTACAGCAGAGGGGGGAGGGGAGAAAATCCCCTCTCGGCAATAATTATTCTTGTTGCAGGTCGGATTAACTCTGCTTTTGATTAGAGTCGATTTAAGGCTGAGTGTAGATTCTTGCAAATTGGGTTCAGGTTAACCCAATTTTTCAAAAGTTAGTTCAGTATATTGTTTCAGAATAAAAACTATGCCTATATTAATAAGCATAGAACTTTGTGTGTTTGCTGTTTTCTAAAGGAATGCTACATCTTTTCCGGGACTATTTCACAAAATTCACGTTTTTTTTCATGAACCTTTGACGAAATTAGCGTTTCTTTTTTTCCCCGCAACCCTTTGGCGAAATTCACGTTTTTTTTTTTTCGTGGCTCTTTGACGAAATTTGAACTTTTTCTGTGATCCTTTGACGAAATTAGCAGTTTTTTCCACGATCCTTCAACAAAACTCATGTTTTTTTTTACAGTCTTTTGATGAAAATCAAGTTTTTCTGCAGCCCTTTGACGAAATTTGAGTTTTTATCGTAATCTGTCAATGAAATTAGCCATTTTCCCAGATCCTTTGATGAATTTCGCGTTTTTTCTTTGGCCTTTGGACAAAATTCACGTTTTTTCTGCGATCCTTCGACAAAATTTGCCGTTTTTTTCGAGATCATTCGACGAAATTTACCATTTTTTCGAGATCCTCCGACGAATTTTTCTGTTTTTCCAAAATCCTTCAATGAAATTTACTGTTTTTTGGCGATCCTTCGACAAAATTTGCCGTTTTTTCGCGATCTGTCGGCAGAATTCTCCATTTTTTTCGCTATCTGACGATGAAATTTGCCGTTTTTTCGTAATCCTTCGACGAAATTAACAGTTTTTTCCACGATCCTTTTACGAAGTTTTCTCCGTAGCCTTTTGGCAAAATTCGCATTTTTCCGCGATCCTTCAACGAAACTCATGTTTTTTGACGGCCTTTTGACGAAATTCATGTTTTTTCACGGCTTTTTGATTAAATTTGCATTTTTTTCGTGACCTGTCAGCAAAATTAGCCATTTTTCGCGATATTTAAATGAATTTCACGTTTTTTTCTGCGATTCTTCGACGAAATTCACCGTTTTTTCGAGATCCTTCAACGAAGTTTGCCGTTTTTTCGCAGAATTTACACGCTGTAGCGCGTCCGCGGCATCGCTGTGTGCTTTTAATCTGCAGGTGCCATAAAAAAATCTGCGATGCCCGTCGCAGCGTCGCGTAGATTCTGCCACGGGGCATATATGTATGTATGTGTGTTTGTTCAATGTATTTTGAAATTCAAATATATTACAATTATATATATATATATATATAAATTGTTGTTTATTTACTTTTACTTTTTATTTTAATTCTATAAATTCTATTATTATTATGTATATCAATATTTATTTATATCAAACTATCATTTTTTAATTTTTATATTGAAATAATTGACATGTGTATTACTTGAAACATTAAAACAAGCATGGTATAAATAGATGCCAACATCTAGGATTTGAAATGGAAGTATATTTATTTAGATACTGGACATTTTGATTTTTATGCAAAGGAATTTTTATTTCCTAAGTATTCCCATAAAGCCTTCTTTTAAACTATGATTAATATGATCCTGTTTGGATCTGATTCTTATTCTGGGTAATCTAATAATTAATTTGAGATCAGAAACAATCACATATGGTCTACAAATCTAATCAAATGGATGTTGTTTTAATGCCCAACGAGTTATCCAGAATACATCTTACTCCAACCATTTTGGATAAATGGTTCTGTACTGTATTTATATATTATTATAATTATAATATAGTATAATACTATACTAGCTGACCCCCGCCTGCCGTTGCCTGGACCTGTGATAGTAATAATAATTTTTTTTTAAATCAAGTTTTTATTATTTTATATCTTTAACCCAATTTTGTATGAAATTATATTTTAAGATGAAAAATTTACGAAAAAATATTGATATTTAGTGATAAAAGCACTTATTTTCTTGTTTTTTTTACGTAGTGTCGTTTCATAGTTTTAAAATAAAAAGTTCTTTTTATCCGAACTCTTTCAGATCTTTATTGGTGATAAATAAAACGGTTTTACAGCCCGTGAAAAAATATTGTTATCCAGTTGTAAAACAAATGTTTTCTTCTCGCTTTTTTGTTTGTTTGTTTGTTTTCGCGTCGGCTCCTTTAACATAACAATAAAAAAATAGTTCTTATCTTCCGAACTCTATGACATTTCAATTGGTTATAAATATAACTGTATCCAAGCTCTCTTGAAAATTTTGTATGAAATTATATTTTTAAATGAAAAATTCGCGAAAAAATATTGATATTAAGTGATAAAAGCACTCATTTTCTTGGGTTTTTTTAATAGTTTTAAAATAAAAAGTTACTTTTGTCTGAACTCTTTGAAATCTTTATTGATGATAAATAAAACGGTTTTACAGCCTGTGTAAAAATTTTGTGAAAAAATATTGTTATGTAGTTGTAAAAGAAATGTTTTCTTCTTGCTTTTTTGTTTGTTTGTTTTCGCGGCGGCTCCTTTAGCATAGCAATAAAAAGAAAAATAGTTCTCAGTTTCCGAACTTTCTGACATTTAAATCAGTTATAAATATAACTGTCTCCAAGCTCTCTTTCAAATTTTGCGAAAAAATATGCTTATTTAGTAGTAAAATAAAAACATGAGTTCTTTAAAAAAAAAAACTTTTAGCTTTCAACCTCAGATCAAAAATATATTAGAAGGTCTTTCAATCAATAAGTTAATCCTTGTTAACCTGAAATTGCTAAAATTGCTAACCCCCTGTTAACCCTTTTCAATCCCCTAGACTAAACAGGCCAATCAATCAAGTTTCCCATTTCTGAGGGAGAAGCCTTTAAAAAACTGTTGGCGCATGCGTAAAGAGACAATATTCGTGTGAAATTTGACAGAATGCGCTTTTCGTTTTAAATATATAGGGGAAGTGGGGGCACATTGGGACACTTTTTATAAAATCATATTTTTTTCAAATTTAAAAATGATTTAGTACTTTGATGTTATTTTATCTTATTCCTTATATTATTGGTCATCTTTTAAATACTAAATGAACAATGTACCATTAATATTTAAGTAGAAATAATTAAAACAAAAATTATGAAAACTTGTCCCAATGTGCCCCGTGCATGGGGCACATTGGGACAGCACTGATTTTAAGATGGGGCATATTGGGACAACCATCTTATTTTTTTTTTATCTAATGACAATATTACAAAATAATTTCTTAAACTAAATGAAATGCTTATTAAACAGTAAATTAATACAAAGAAATGATAATGAATAATTCATTTAATGGAGAAATGAAGTTGTTACAAAATAATCAATGAATAACACCCACATTTTAACGCACATCATAATCTTGTAAATCTGTGCAAAATTTTAAAGTTGTATAGGATCGTGTTGATGTTCCAGGCAATGATATTGGGGATGGCAGTTTTATAACTATGTCATTTAAATTAATTGCACTTGCATCTGCAGATTCTGGGAAAATGAAGTTCCATAATTTACCCTTTCTTCTTAGAAAAGACACATTAATTTCTTTCTTTCCTATCCTATCAATTTGACCAATATAATGAATTGGCTTGGATCCTACAAAATTTTTTGCAAGGAATTTCACCAGTACAAAATCATTAACCTGCAATGCATCTGTTGATGGATCAAATATCTTTAGCTTTTGATACAAGTCAATATCATCGTATGATTCACATTCTGAATTGCTGTCCACATTAAAATCTAAACTTCTTTCAGAGTCACTATCTGAATCAATTTTTATATTATATTTAGCCTTTTTAGCTGCTAAGGCTTCTTTCTTTGGAACTGAATGCTTCTTTTTTGCTTTCTGTTGATTCGCTTTGTCTTGAATGAGATTTTTTTCAGGGGTAGAAGTTAAAATGTGTGTTTTACCACATTTCCTACCTCTTCGTTTTATAGCATATTTTCTATTGTATTTAGGCAATGGTCTGAGAGATTCTGGTGTCGTTAATGAACTTCCATTTGGTAACAAAGTTGTCTGTAGATCACATATCAAAGATTGTTGTTGATTCATACATAATGTACCAGACAGATCTGCTTCATCAGATACCGTAACAGATTCTTGACTATCCAAATCTTTTCTTGCAAGTTCAGCAGAAGGACTTGAATTCACTACATTTGATTCCGTCTTATGTTCCTGAGTCACTTGTGATGGCAAAAAATCATTTTCATCGAAAATGTTGTGATTGATAGGCCATATGCCTGCAGATTTAAATCCACTTAAAATGTTCTTAATTGTAAATGATGCTTTGTAAGCAAAATTTGATATTTCTGGAATATCATATATTGTGAGTCTCTTTCCGAGGTTATTCATCATCCAATCATTCATTGCAGATTTTACATTGGCTTTGAAAGCACCAAATACTGCGACATCAAGTGGCTGTAGTCGATGTGATGTGTGAGGTGGAAAAGTCAACAATTAAATTCCATTTTCTCTACAATATAAAATAGCTTCTAGTGCTGTATGGCTTTCATGATTATCAGGATAATTAAAACTGGATGCTCTTTTGAACTTCTGGAGTGCTTCTGAAAGTGTTTTAAAGTTTCAAGAAAAATGTCTCCATTCATCCATCCACTAGGAGTAGCACAACCTTTACTACCGGGAGGAGCACCTTTCAAAAAATAGTCCTTGTATTTATGTCTGGGAAATATAAAAACTGGTGGAAGAGAATTTCCAATGGCATTGACAATTGAACACATTGTAACTAATTGCCCTCTTTCAGATGATGCTGCTTGTGCAACTTGCTTTTGTCCACGTTGCGAAATCACTTTAGGAGGATCCATTACAGTAGTAATTCCAGTTTCATCTAAGTTGTATATATTTTCAAGAGTAAAATGGTATTTTGACATGACTGTGTCATAATTATCCATAAAAGCTTTAACTGCAGCAGCAGTAAAAGCTGAAGCTCGCCCTACACTTGTTTTCTCTGGTTTTCGTAGTGAAAGTTCAGTATGACGATGCATAAAGTGTTGTAACCAATCAATACCTGCCATTTTATTTTCTTCCCAACTTTCAGGAATAAAAATTTTCAAATGATTTGCATATTGGTATGCAAAATTTCTGGTATTTGCACAGGTTAAACCATAATTCAATTGAGAACATGAAATCAAATAATTTCGCAACAAGAGTTCTTGTTCAGCTGTGAAGATCTGTTGAGATGTATATTTGGACTGGAACTTATAATTTATATTTGTTACACAATCAGTCTTGTTTTTTCTCACCTTTTTCAATCTATTAAATAATGTTGATTTTGATAGATCATATTTTATAGCAGCATCTCTCACAGAAACTTTATTTTTCACAATATCATCTATTGCTTTTTCCATATTTTCTTCTGAAATTTTAGTCCTTTCAGTTTTTGGTTTATAATTTCTCACCATTTTCCTGTATTACAAGAATATCTGAAAAAGAAATTGATAAATAATTAACATAACTATAAAAATAAATAACAAATAGAAAAAACATATAAGAAAGCTATTAAAATATGTTACATTGGTATTAGAAAATGAAATTTATAGGCTAGAATATCTATTCAATAATTATTAATAAAATAAATTTATGAACTAGAATATTTGTATTAAATAAACAAGAATAAAAATAAATTTAGAATATCAACTAGCATACAACTATGAAAAAAAATAACAAATAGTAAAAATGTACAAAAGAACACTATTAAAATTTATGTTATATTGGTATTAGAAAATGAAATTGATAAACCAGAATATATGTTCAATTTATATTAGTAATAAATAAATTCATGAACTAGAGCATTTGTATTAAATAAACAAAAATAAAAATAAATTTAGAATATCAGTTAGCCTAACTATAAAAATATATATGTATATATATGACAAAGCTATTAAAATATATGTTATATTGGTATTAGAAAATGAAATTAATAAATTAGAATTTATATTAGAAAAATAAATTCATGAACTAGAATATTTGTATCAAATAAGAATGAAATTAAATTTGGAGTATCAGTTAACATAACTAAATAAATAGTGTAAACTAGCAAACAAACAAAGAAAAAAAGAAAATCATTAAAATATCTATTAATTTCATTAAAAAAAAAAAAAAAAAAAAAAAAAAAAAATGATAAACTAGAATATCAATTAGTAGAACTAAAAAAGAAATAGATAAATAATTAGCAAATTAGAAATCTTAAAAGAAAAGCTATTAATATATCTATGAGATTCATATTAAAACTGGATGGAGGCAGATTGAGACTGTCCCAATGTACCCCATGCATTACTGTCCCAATGTGCCCCAATAGGTCATTATTAAAACAAATGGTTAGGCCTAATTTTGTAGAGCACATGGAATAATGATTTATGGTGGAAATGAAAGCTAAATGTTTATAAAAGCATAATATATATCTAGAATTTTAAATAATTTTTTCCATAAAATTTAATACCAACATTTAATGAGTTTTAAAAATTTACTTTTGATGTGATAAAATAGACTTACCTTACTCACAGACAGCAGACTTGAATGAATGAGCTGGAAACACAGGTGCAAGCATATATCAGTAGCGCCATCTAGTGTGAATTTTTACAAAATTTATTTTGCAATAATAAAGGAATTAGAGCCTTTGTCCCAATGTGCCCCCACTTCCCCTACATAATAATTTAAATATAATGTAAATAATGAATAGAGGAAAGTATATTCAACTAGGTAAATTATATCCAATGGTTGGAGTATCATAGTTGAGATTTTCTCCAACAGAGCAAAAATACGCCGGGACCAGGACTCGAACCTGGGTACTTTGGTTTGCCGTACCAACACTCTCCCTACTGAGCTACTCCATCGATATCCTCGACTGGCCTATTTCACTCTTATTTGTTGGACAAGGCTGCAAACTGCAGCGCTAATTTCATTCATCCGAGCTATAACTATAGCATTTACATGATGAATCTTGAAATAGCACGGAAACTCCTGTATACCATGTAATTAGGTCATAATGAATAGAGGAAAGTATATTCAACTAGGTAAATTGTATCCAATGGTTGGAGTATCATAGTTGAGATTTTCTCCAAGAGAGCAAAAATACGCTGGGACCAGGACTCAACCTGGGTACTTTGGTTCTTCATCATGTAAATGCTATAGTTATAGCTCAGATGAATGAAATTAGCGCTGCAGTTCGCAGCCTTGTCCAACAAATAAGAGTGAAATATGCCAGTCCAGGATATCGACGGGATAGCTCAGTAGGGAGAGCGTTGGTACGGCAAACCAAAGTACCCAGGTTCGAGTCCTGGTCCCGGCGTATTTTCGCTCTGTTGGAGAAAATCTCAACTATGATACTCCAAACATTGGATATAATTTACCTAGTTGAATATACTTTCCTCTATTCATTATGACCTAATTACATGGTAGACAGGAGTTTCCGTGGTATTTCAAGATTCATCATGTAAATGCTATAGTTATAGCTCGGATGAATGAAATTAGCGCTGCGATTCACAGCCTTGTCCAACAAATAAGAGTGAAATATGCCAGTCCAGGATATCGACGGGATAGCTCAGTAGGGAGAGCGTTAGTACAGCAAACCAAAGTACCCAGGTTCGAGTCCTGGTCCCGGCATATTTTCGCTCTGTTGGAGAAAATCTCAACTATGATACTCCAACCATTGGATATAATTTACCTAGTTGAATATACTTTCCTCTATTCATTATGACCTAATTACATGGTAGACAGGAGTTTCTGTGGTATTTCAAGATTCATCATGTAAATGCTATAGTTATAGCTCGGATGAATGAAATTAGCGCTGCAGTTCACAGCCTTGTCCAACAAATAAGAGTGAAATATGCCAGTCCAGGATATCGACGGGATAGCTCAGTAGGGAGAGCGTTAGTACAGCAAACCAAAGTACCCAGGTTCGAGTCCTGGTCCCGGCATATTTTTGCTCTGTTGGAGAAAATCTCAACTATGATACTCCAACCATTGGATATAATTTACCTAGTTGAATATACTTTCCTCTATTCATTATGACCTAATTACATGGTAGACAGGAGTTTCTGTGGTATTTCAAGATTCATCATGTAAATGCTATAGTTATAGCTCGGATGAATGAAATTAGCGCTGCAGTTCGCAGCCTTGTCCAACAAATAAGAGTGAAATATGCCAGTCCAGGATATCGACGGGATAGCTCAGTAGGGAGAGCGTTGGTACGGCAAACCAAGTACCCAGGTTCGAGTCCTGGTCCCGGCGTATTTTCGCTCTGTTGGAGAAAATCTCAACTATGATACTCCAACCATTGGATATAATGTAAATGTATATATTATTTGCATAATTTATAGTTTATTATAATATTATGTTATATACTATGTTATATTACATTATTATATGAATATTATTTATTATTCATATCTATTTATATTATATTATATGGTATTTCTCTATTAGCCCATCGACCTCTTTCCATAAATGAAACTGTCGCCAAACTCTAACGCCCAATAAATAAATGGAAGAATGTTGCCATTGGAATCTAAAAAAAATACAAGAAATTCGGAAAAGCCCCATTTACTAAATGGTCAACTATCAGTTACTTTAAGCAATAAAACTTACAATATAGGGGAGACCGGTACACAGTGGACTACTTTTTCAGTTAACATTTTTTTTTTCTTTAATAGACTGACCGATCTGTATGAAAATATTTTTGAATATTCCTTAAACCTTTTTACATCCATCATAATTTTCTCACAACATAGTTTTCAATACATTTTTCAAAAAAAAAAAAAAAATTATATACACTTGTAAAGTGGACCTGTGTACCCCGGAACCTCACCTCTGTATATTTCAGCATTCACAGTTGCACTGGTAAATATGTATAGGTCAGTGCAACCATTCAAAATGGTGCCCACCCATACTATGATTCCAGGATTTTTGTATCGATGCCTTTCACCGATGTTTGCAGCCTTATTGCGTGTGTTTTTCTTCTTCCATATGGTAATACATCTGGAATCCCTCTCAAAACAATATCGGGATTCATCGGTAAAGAGAACTCAGCTCCAGTCCGTGGTACTCTAAAATGATGATCATTTCTGCACCACTTTAACAGGACACATTTCGCCGCCGGAGTTAGTGGAATACAAATCATTGGTTCTTGCTTACAGCCCTCTTTTATCGTGGCTATCACTCACAGTAAATCTGGATAGTCGAGTTCCTGTTGCTGCAATGAACTCCCTTGCAATCTGAACTGACGTCAGTTGCCTGCTTCTTTTAACAATCGTTGCCAAATAACGGTCCTGAGAGTCTGTTTTCAACCTTGACTTGGTTGTCTCTCTACATTACCAGTGTCTTTAAACTGTTTCAAGATTCCTGACATGGCGCTTTTGGCTATTTTTAAGTCTTTACAGACCCCTGTCAGCAGAGTTGTATAATATAGACACACGCGTGCACAGCGTGCGCTGAAAATTTTCTGCAAAATTCAGAATTTTGCAGAAAATATTTTTGAAATTTAAAAAAAAAAAAAAAAAAAAATTTTTTTTTTTTTTTTATATACCAAAAAATTAAAAATATTCCCCAATTTTATGTATGATTTATTTTCTGTTTGCGCACAATTCAAAATTTAAAGATGCAAAACATTGTTGTGACATTAAAGATGCTTGCGAAGTGGTCAAAATATTAAGGATTGGATTGTTTCTAAATGCATTGACAAAATAATTGATAATAATTCAGCTCTTCCTATCATGGATTTTTAGCTTTATTATTATTTTTAACCAAAATAATTATTCTTTAATTAATATTAATTAATTTTAAATGGTAATTATTTTAAACTACTGTTTTTAATTTATATCGTCAAAATAATACAACACGTAATTTTATTAAACATGAAATTAATTTGCAGAAAGTTTTTGACTCAATATTTATGTGCGCAGAAAGTTTTTGGTTTTATGCAAGTCTGTCTGTCAGTGCCTGTCCTGCTTCCATTCCCCTAATCTCATGCCATTTCTCACCATCGGTCAAATGTATTCCAGACAACATATTCCACCTACTACAAGCGAAACTTTTATGTAACTACACGTACAATCCTTAAAAATAGGACTTCAAATCACCCACATGCACTCCTTTTCAAACATGCAGAAAGAACGGACTAAAAAATTTGCATATTTTTCTGTAGCAAAGCTTACTCCCATTGGACTACGTGATAACTTTGACATTGAGTTACCAACCAATCACCTTTCATTGTAGTTTCCATAATAGAATTAACATAAAGCACCCTTTTATGGTTGTTCCTTTAATTTTTCTCGCCAGTGTAATATTCCTATGCTTTTGTGTTATAGATGTATCCCAGTTTCTATTGTGTAGATATGCACCAAAATATACTGTTAAATTACCCACCTTTTTCTTTATTTCTATAATTTTTTTTCTTCTTTTAATTCAGGGCTGAATATTGGAAGTCTCTGCCAAGGAAATTTTGTGATATATGTAAATGCTGGTTTGCAGATAATAAAGCTGTAAGTATACTTTTTTCTATTTGTATTTATATATAATTTGGTTTATTTAATATTTTGCTACATTCTGTTTCATTAATATTTAATGAATTTTTTAGTATATGTGCATTGCTTTTTCAATACTAAAGCTTTTACTGTGCTTTTAATCATTAAATTTGTTATTTATAATTGTTGCATTTCATTACGTATTGGATATTTCCAAAATGTATATGAAACCCTACATGCTTTTACTAGGTTACTGAATCACAATTTCTGCAATGGAGCTTTTTTCAGTTTTTCTTCATCTTTCTTTTTATAATTGCATACAAGACTTGCCAACATTGAATTTTTGAGTTATAACTATGTTGTCATAATCACTAAAACTTCTGTAACAGGAACGAGCACACAATTAGGTTTTTGCAGCCATATATCTATATTATAAGGATCTACTCTACTATATACTAATTATTAATGTGTAACTGTTAATTTTAACAAAAGGTCAAAAAATGGAAATGTGCATTACACTATGTAACAAATTTTCATGCAAGTTCTGTTTCTGGTTTGACAGTATTGGTTTCTGTCTAATTGAGCAGCAAATATGTATAAAATAGTAGTTATATCCCTGAAACTTTGCTTTTGTGGCTGTCACAGTGATATTTACATAGCTGCCAATTTTACATTTTTTTATTCTTTTGGTGCCACTTTTTTTAAAAGATTTTTTTTCTAATCCTCGAAAAGTCTTATTTGAATACAAATTACTGTTTGTTTCATAAGTCTGATACTAATAAAGATTTCTTTTCAATTTTCAAAGTACCCACAGTCAGTGAGATTTTTCCAAAAACTGTTTGACTGTTGATTCAACTCAGATATGGCTTCAAGAAGTTGCAAGCATCCAGCAGATGCTTTCTGTTTTATTTGTGGGGAATTTATTAAAACAAGAGGGAAAAAATTCCCCATTTCATCATTAGTTAATGCGCGTGAAGTGTACAAGGCATACTTCGGGATGCCTGTTGGAGACCAGGACAAATTCTGGGATCCCCATGTAACTTGTGAGACCTATAAGAACGCTCTGGAAGGATGGTACTGAGGGGGAAAGAGGGCTATGAAGTTTGGTGTTCCAAGAATTTGGCGAGAACCCATGGACCATTCTACGAACTGCTAATTCTACATGGTGGACTCTTCTAAATGACGGACTGGCAAGAAAGCACCTGCAGTCATTTATCCCAACATATCATCATCCATTGCTCCTGTGCCACATGGCCCTGAACTTAAAAAAGTATGCAGCAAAATAGGCTACAGGATGTCACTCAAAGTACATATCCTTGATAGCTTCAAAGAGAACATGGGTGCCTATTCCAGGCAGCAAGAAGAGCGCTTTCATCAGTACATGCAACATTTTGAACGTCGCTACCAGGGAACCTACAATAAACACATCATGGGGGACTATATTTGGGGACTTATTCATGAAAGTGATATGACATACACTCGCAAATCTACACATTTCTAGGTTCTTTTTCATCAGTTTGTAGAATTCTTATTAAAATATACTATTGATTTGAAATTTAATATTCCCTTTTTGTCTTTAAATAAAGATAAACCGAAAATTTGTACGTTTTCTTAATGACAGTATGCAAATTTCAACTTTTCGTTGTCCTGACCACAAAAGCAAAGTTTTTGCAGGGAAGTAAAGTTTTTTCATGGTTTTATGATAGATCCAATTAGAAAATAATATTGATAACCCAGAAACAAAAACTGTTACATGGTATTATACATGAGTAAATATGGTAAGCTAGTAAATTATTGTTTATTTTAGATTTTTTCCTAGATAAAAAATTTTTTATATATGTATTCTTATTTTATTTATTTTTCAGAGTATTGACTTTCATGAACGGGGAAAACGACATCAAGAAAATGCACAAAAAAGGATTCAAGAAGTAAATTTATTTTATATTTTATCAATTTTTTTTATTTTATAAATGTGCTCATTGACATTTATAAGAGTGACTGGGAGTTAATTGAGTATGAAAATATTTTATATATAAGTCAATTACTGCATAAATTTGATTTCTATATGTTGATTATTTTTTAAAAAGGTGAGGAGGTTCACAGGGGTGCCATTTCGGGGGGGCTGGGGGGGCAGCCACCCCGAGGAATTTGAAAATTTATCAGTTATCACAAGTTAGACAAAAAAAAAAATCAAAATATTATCAAAAGCTAAAATAATGTCAGATTTCACAGATTTGATTACAATAAAGAAAAATCCCAAAAACTTTCTTCTATCTCATACAGGTTTCACATACACCAAAAACAAATCAGCACCAAGTTATATTAAGGTCTCTGAATCTAAAGTTTTATTAAATTATGTGCGTGCGTTAGTTATGGGGCTATAGCTATTGTTGGAAAAACTAGATAGTTTTCCCTTTAGTTCTTATCACTCATTCAGATCATATCTTAATTGACCTATTTCATCCATTCATGCTTTATTATATTTATTCTGTTTATTTAATATTTAACTTTATTCAGTTATATTCCAGTAATAAGTTCAGTCATACTTAAGTAATTAAATCCTTCAGTTCAATAACTTTAGTTGACAGTATGAAAGTATATTTTTATTTAAAGTAATTCATATGGTTTTAAAGTAAAAATATCTTTATTTAGTTACTTACCATTTGGCCATATTATCTATTCTAACCACTTCAGGCGTTTTCCATTTACTTTCATTTCGTTTTATTTACATCACGTTTTAGCTTCCTCTGTACATCGCTAACGCATGTTTACGTTAATCATGTCTTCTCATTTCTCGCGGTTTTTCGGCAGATCGATTACGTCACGAAACAAGGGATTACGGCAGCTGACAGCAGGTGGCTCTAATCTGCATTCACTTGCGGTATCTACCTGCGACTGTAATCGATCGTCACGTAACCTTCGGGAAGCCGGAAGTGACCTGTCTGCTGTGGAATGGGGAGATTACGTCATCGGCTCAGACACGAGGCAGTAGCGTATTTAAGAGAGAGGCAGTCGTGTGTTGGGATATTCTAGCTGGCTGGAAGCTGTCTCAGCTATTGTTTTGTTTTAGATGTGTCGTCTAGTCGTTTGTATGGTAATGTTTATTTTTAATAAGGAAGTGCTTTTAACTTGTGTTGTGATGTGTTATAATTAATGGAATGGAAGGTGATGTTGTTATTCAATGAAGTGGGATCTGCAAGTGGAGAAACCTTTTTTTTTTAAGAACGCCACGGCTTTTGTCTTTGGAAATGAAGCATTTGATTTCATCATGTTTTTGGAAGAAACCTTTTAAAGCAATAGTTATTTAATTAAAGGGCAGCTTTTTCTTGTGTTATTTCATGCAGCTAATTTCATATATCTTTTGATTTAGTTTTCCATTGGATATAAAGCTTTTTATTTAAAGTGAGTAAGGCTTTTCTCTTTGTCCTGATTTCATTGTTTTTAGACTTTTATAATATTAGCTTTCATGTCATCAAAAGGCTACTGGTAATTAATAGTTCGGAATGAGATTCCACTTTTTAGTATGTTGACACCGTTCTGTCTATTATTCTTGCATCAGTAATTTCGGAAGCCGAAATTACTTGTTACCGTTTTGCTATTGAAACACCAAATACGGTTATTCAGTTCGGGTTTCAAGGGATAGCACTTTATATCAGTAGACCGTTTGCCATTGGGACTGTTACTTAATAAGTATAGATAGTACCCTGGAGTGGCATGTTTTGTCCGGTGGTTCAACGTACGACTGTTTCGTGGTCGAGCAGGTACGGTTGGTCGTTACTGACAAGTTGATGAATGGAGGTTGTATTTGGAAGGATAAAGGCATTGGATCAGGAAGTGAGAGCAGATATTGTTTTATGTTTAATTAAAGTTTGGTTTTAGATTAATGGAATTTATTTAATGTTAATATATTTTTTACAAGATTAAGGTTATTTATCTAAAAGATCATTAAAGTAAATTAGATGTTTCTTTTTCTTTGTTAAAGTATTTAATTAAAATCGATTTCGTTTTCCTTTTAAGTTATTTTGGTAATGAACTTAATTTAATTAAAGTAAATTTGTTAATGAACCTGTTTCATATTTTTATCGTTGGTGCTCCAGGTTTCACATCCGATCTATGAGATGTTGATTTAAAGGTCTCAATATATATTGTGTAAATTTCAAGTTTCTGTTTTGACAAATGCAAATATAGGGTTAATGTTAATGTGACATCGTTTTGACTCTGGAATATTGGATATATGTATTTTATCTTTGAACTTGATTTTACTTTATAACTTGAATAAATCTTGATTAAGTTGAATTCCTTTTGTCTGTTATTATTTCATTAATATCTTAGACTTTCAGTTATCTTTATTTTACTTTTGAACATTTTAAAACCTTGGTCAATTACAGCATCAACGCACCACTTGTGCCGATCCTCTGCTTACTTCATTAATTACCTTAGGGTTTAAAATAACAGCTATCGTGAAAATAGCGCAAAATATAGCATAGCAGCGCCACTTGTTGGGCTATTTATACCAAATCGTAATCATCGTCTATTTTTGTCAAGGTCTAACCGAATCTGAAGCTGTCCGAATCTGTGAAATTCGGTGCATTAGTTCTTGAGATATAGCTATTGTAAAAATCATGAAAAATGTAGCATAGCAGCACCATCTGTTGGACGATTTACATCAAAAACTAATCACCACCCATTTATATCAATGTCTAACAGAATATAAAGTTTTATCAAATTCCGTGCATTAGTTCTTGAGATACAACGCCTACAAAATTTTTGTCACATACAAACACTGAGACACACAGACAGACTCGCAGAAAGACCTTTTCTAAAAATAGTCCAATTGTAACGTATAAATCCGTCGAAAACCAGAAGTGGTAAATTTTTATAAATCCAATACCTTTTTCTTGTAAAGATAGAAGAAAGTAATGAACATTTAATAAACACTTTAAACATTCATATGTGTTTTCTAAAGACATTCTATAAGTGAGACATTTATCATTAATGAGTATTTTGGCTGGCTTTAGAAATATATGTGAGAAAAAACTCTATGAATTGCTTATGATCTGTGTACAGCATTATTAAAAGAAAACTCGTCACCCCCAAGGCTAGAATTTTAGTGATAAATTCTCGCTTTAGCCAAAAATTTAAGGGGATTTTTAAAAAAAAATTTCGGGGGTGGGGGGATGGGTGAGGTGTATTCAATTTCCTAATTATATGATTTGTTAATTTTGTTTTATTAGTGTCACATTATATTTACTCCAATCATTATAATGCTATTAAATCATTGGCTTTATTAAATGATATTATATATACAGTATGCTCTTAAAAATCTCCACAGCCGGGCACTAGAGTCCTGTCCAGATTTGGTTGTAACCGACCCGAATCCTGACTTTAACCCGACAGACTTCAAGCCGAATTCGAAATATTCATACCTGAACCCGAAGTGAAAGAAAATGAATGTATATTTTAATACATTTATGGAAAAGTAATCTACAAGTTTACCGCTTATGTACAAAAAATAACACATATTATATACCCATTAATATTCAAATATACTATAGTTTTTTCATTTGAAAAATTTTCAGAACCTTCTTTTGTATAATCGGTTCATCTCGAACCCGATTCAAAAGAGTCAAAGAATAACACGAAGCGTATAAAGTTTACTCGCGACATTTTTTTTCAACCGATCGATGAAATTCGCCATCTTTTGACGAAATTCACGACTCTTTTCTACGATCATTTGTTGAAATTCGGGCGTCTTTTTCCGCAACCGACTGACAAAAATTGCTATATTTTTGCACAATTTTTGACAAATTCCGATTGTTGATGAATTTTTTGTCTACCATTTGTCGAAATTACCATTTTTTTGGGGGGGGGTTGCAGCCCCCGAACTCCACACTTGGCTATGCCACTACCTTAAAAAAAACTTCCCCCCCCCCAAGAAAGTTCTGAAATGGCGCCCCTGGAGGTTCACAGAACATTCTAAATTATAAAAGTAGTCCTTGCTTGAAAAAACAGATAGGATTAGAAATTAGTCTCTGGATTCCATTCTTTAATTTACAAGGAAATATTTTATACTTGTTTCCGAAATATTAAGTTATATGCAATTTTCATATCATCCTTAATTCACATAGTAAAAGTAATGATAGAGAATTACACTTATTATAATTGACACATACATAAAGTTACTTAAAAAGTACACCTAAAGTAGAACTTTTTGAGGAGAGACATAACAAAAAAAAAGAGTGATATAATGGGGATTATTGTAACAACAAATGCAATAAAACAGGGGTCAAAACTTGGCACACAGACATATTTTCAGTGGCACGCAAGTTGAATTTACCTATCTTTATTTTTGTTAACCTTTCATCTCAGATTAATAAATTTATTATTCTTTTTTTTTTTTTCACTTTGTCTTTATTATTTATACTGTTTTGTATTCATTGAAACTCACAGTTCAGTTATCAAACTTATCAAACCTGCTAGGTATTATGCATAATTAACAATAAGCATTGATATTTTATAATTGTTTTTATAGAGTAACTTGTTTGTATTCTTAAGAACATTATGCTAATTTTTATGATAACATGTTATTATTGAATAAAGTTTGAATATTATGTGCTTTATAAATCTGTAAAAATTTAGTTGATTGCTTTTCATTAAATATTCTCTATTCTAAAAAAGAGTAACAAATGTTGCTTCTGCCGTACTGAATCTATTGTATCCTTTTCCATTTCTCAATTTATTCTGCTAAAACTATTGCATATACAAGGGTTGATCCAGGCAAAATTTGGGGCCTATTTAGATCCCCTTCACATATTTAATAATATATAATATTATTATTATAGAAATAGAAATTACAATATTCACATTATAATTTCTATTTATTAAAACAGGCCCCTTCATAAAAATCAATTTAATAAAATTCCATTAACAAAAATCAATTTGATAAAAAATGGGTCCCTTTACAAAATTCTTTATAATAAAACAGCCCCCTTCACAAAATTCATTTTAATAAGATAGACCCTTTCACAAAATTATATTCCATAAAAACTTACTATTTATTAATTATTTATTATTTTGTGACATTTTAAAATGTGTAATTTGTAAACAAACAAGTTCACCACACAAGAAAAATTCAGCAAAAGGATTTTAAAAAGTTTTTTGTTAATAAACGCTTGGTTTGAAGTTGAATAACTGACTGGATTTCAACTTTCATTACAAAATGTTATTTTTCACAAAAATATAATAAATTTCACAAAAATAACCTTTACTTTTCGCAAAATGGGCCCCAAGAAAAAAAAAACCTGCATCAATCCCTGATATAAAACAAGAAAACTGAAAATTTTATTGAGAAATATATTATGACATTCTGAAGCAGACAGTTTTTAAATTGAAAATTTATTTTAAGTGCTATTTAATGTTGAAATCAGTAAAGATATTTCAGTTAGATAAGTTTCATAAGCATAAAAAACTACGCATAGGAATTTAATCATCTTTTCTAAGCATATACTTGACTAGATTGTGATGTCCAGTTGTTTTATAAGTTTGACTATTTTTGTTATGGTCTTTTTTTCCAATTTTGTTTACAAAATTTCTTTATCTGAACAGAGAGTTAATTAATATGATGAAATAGCCATTTTTTATTTACTATTGTGAAATTTTAAAAAGCCATAATAATAATAATAATATTTCCAAACAATGTATTTTCAATTGAAATGTGTATTTGTATGTGAATATTGAAATTAAAAGACAAGTTTAAAATTATTAAATTATTGCGTGCAAAAAGGATTTGATGGTGAAAATTATGTCATATATTTAAAATGATGTGTATTTTCATGCATTGCAGTATTTTGTTTATGATATATGGAATAAAAGATTTTTTGGTACTTTTCGGTTTCCAGTGATATGTAGTCAAACCTCGTTATATCGCCATTATCCGTTCAAGAAATTTTTGGCGCTATAACGAGTTTGGCGGTATATCGAATTAAAATACGATAAAAATTAATTTTCATACTATTATACTAATATTATTATTATTATAAAAATAAATATCAGTAATGCCTTTTTATTAAATTATCCAATGGTATATAGTATATTATAATAGTATAAATTAATATAATATAATTAATATACATAATATAATTAATGCTACATGATTCAAAATTAACCAATTAATGTATGAAATTAACATGCACTTACCTCTTTCTATAGTCAATTTTAGATAAAGTAGATAATTATGCACATAACAGACACACACATACATTAAATATCACACTGAATTATTTTACTTTAATTATCTTTTACAGGAAAATATTTTAATATGCTAGTTTGAGTTTTCCTTTCAATATTGATTTTTTCAATATCTTTTTCTACAACTAAAAGATTGTTCATCATTTTTTTATCAGTTGCATGTTTTTCTAAGAAAATTCTTATTTTCCCAATGCAATTTTTAACTTCATCAGATGTAACATGCGGCGTTTCAGCTTCTTCAGCTTCGCTGTCAGATGAATTTTCATTTTCATTTTGATTGGCAACAATTTCTTCGATTGTCAAATCTTCAAATATTGAAACACTTTTGTATATATTAATGTACTCAATTGCCGATAGAGGATGCTCAATTTCTGTTAATTTGTGTATTTCGTCTTGTAGTTCCTGAAGTGCTGTACTGTTTTGTTTTTTAGTAGATCCTTCAGGTTTAATCAATCCAGTATGTTTCCAGCAGTTAACAATAGTTTCTGATGAAATTTCATCCCATGCTTTTTTTATCATGCGAATAGCATCATGTAAAAGGATTGGAGAAAAATCATCTTTACTGATTTTTTCAATGATATGGCGGACGTGATACTTTCGATAATGAGCTTTGAATGAGTTTATTATACCAGCATCCAAAGGTTGCCAAAATCCAGTACAGTCAGGAGGTAAAAATTCAATGCGGATATTACTCATTGGATATGCTTTGTGACAAGGGGCATTATCCAAAATCAATAAAATATGGCGTTTGCTTCTTTTCATTTCTATGTTGAAATTCGCTAACCATTTTTGAAATAATGCTGAAGTCATCCACGCTTTGTTATTATTCTCATAATCTACATAAAGAGCAGGATTAAAATTTTTAAAACATCGTGGCTTAGCTGATTTTCCAATCACTGTCATAGTTCTTTAATCAGATCCATCACTATTCGTACAGAACACAAGAGACACACGATCTTTTTTTTTTTAATCCTTTAGCAGGCCCACTCGAAATTGTTTTATCTGGCTGCAAGCGGTAAAAAAGGCCACTTTCATCCATATTGTAAACGTCCTCTTGTTTATATTCTAAAATCAGCGCACTCAGTTTTTTGCGACCATTTGACACAATATCTTCATCAACACCTGCAGTTTCACCACTTCGTGTGTACTGAGAGAATCCTCGTCGCTTTTTAAATCAGTTCAACCAGCCACTACTGTATTCGAAATCTGTAATATTCATTTGCTGGCCAAGAACTTTTGCCTGCTCTCTGATGACATCTCCGTTGATAGTGGCATTTTTAGCACTCATTTGTTGTATCCATGTGCAAAGGGCATCCTCTAAGTCTTCATGTTTCGCTGTTTTCAGTCTTTTTACAGATGATTGCAGTTCGTTGGTGTTAATCCATTTTTCTGTATTCATCAAAATGTCTCCGATGCAGCGCCTGCTAACAGGCTTTTTCCAGACTGTAGAAAAATGATTGGAGATGTGTTGCTGCGATACATTCACATTTCTTTCTTTATATTCACAAATTTCCCGCTTTTCTGAAATTGATAAAACTGCTCTTTTCGCCATAATGAGTTAAAATAAAGAGACAGAATGATATTTTACAGATTTAGCTGGTGAATTCTTCGATGTTTCAATCAACGTCCGACCAAAATTTTGAATGAGAGATTTTGCACTGCACACCGTTTTCTTTCTAAGAAATCGACATAAAGTACAGGGAGAAGTTATTTTTTACATTGTTCTCACCTGAGAGAGGAGAGACCCTTTCAGCCAATGGCGTGCCATGCCTTGTTTTCTCCCCGCTCCAGAAGCGGATCGGATCACGTGACTCGCCAGTCTGAATCAGAAGTTTTACTTGCTCGGCACTCAGTGCGCGTTATTTTTCTTCTCCCAATGACAAGTAGAATGGGTAGCAGGTGCATTTTGGCAGGTGTTGAGAACAATATAAATTCTTTGCTATTCGATAAAGTTTGAATTGAGCTTGAAAACATCTAGACGCATGAAAAGGAAGTGTCCTTTGAAATTCTAACAAAAAATTAAAAAAAGAAAGATATGCAAAGAAAATACAGTAATTTCTAGACATTTTTTTTTGGCGGTATATCGAGTTGGCGCTTTAACGGATACATTACATTGAAATTCCTATTTGGCAGATTTGTTCATAGACGCAATTGGCGGTTAAACGGAATTGGCGCTATTTCGAGATGGCACTAAATCGGGGTTTGACTGTATGTACTTGTACATACATACTTGTATATACATACACATATATGTATGTATGTATATATATATGTATGTATGTATATATATATATATATATATGTGTATGTATATATATATATGTGTATGTATATACAAGTATGTATGTACAAGTACATATATCACTGGCACCCGGCTAACCGAAAAGTACAGATTTTTTTTCTTATTTTTAAAACACCGCAAATTAGCATTTTTTAAGAGACCACAGCAGTTGGCAAGTTCAGTTCATAGGAGGGAAAGACACCTAGTAATTAAAAAATAATAATAATAATGATTCTAATTTTACAAAGGTGAAGTGTTTCCACTTGGTGAAAATGATCTCATGTTCTAAAGATAGTGTGAACTTCCATTCATAAAGCTGAAACATTTTTCTAAAATTATGATTTAATTTTCAGTGAATTTTCATTCTATCCACACTAAGAATAAGGCCGGTAAATTAAAATAAATATTGAAATTTTATTTACATAGTCATGCTAATGAGAGTTTTAAATGTTAATATTTCACAATTTTTTTTTAAGAGGAAAAAAATCTGAAGTGATTCCACTTAACTTTCCAAAAACTTTGCAAAATGCCATAACATAAAAATAAATAAAAACTTAGATCCTAATTTTATAATGTTTCTACTTGTGACAATGATGTCATGTTTTAAAGAAAGTGTACTTTCATTCAGGAAGATTAAACGTTGCCCTTTTTTTAAAACTGAAACAATTCTTGTGACAGCAGCCTATAACATTTTCAACAAATTGGAGCTCAATCAAAAGCACAATTTAGACACAATGGTCTTCACTAACAACACATGCATACATCATCATAAAAACATCAATAATATACTCTTTTGATCTAAAAAAAAAAAATTAAAGTACTTACGTGCATGTTTACATACGCACATAAAATGGATTCATTATAAGGAACTTCAAAATGTAAAGAGATACAAAAATTTTCATAATCGTGTTTTTATCATGATTACAATATTTTTACTTTCTTTACACTATATTTGTCTGGAAAGTAATAAATAAAATAAGAGTTTATGTCATCAAAATGTGCAATTTAAAATATTAAACATTTGTTATCCTTTTTTGTTTGTTTGTTTGTTTGTTTATATGAGTAATTTGCATAAATTAAAATTTTGTAATTGAAATATTCTGTTGTATTTTTCTTTTCTTTTAGATTCAGAAAAGAGGTATTAAAGACTTTAAAAAGCAACAAGAATTGGAAAATGAAATGGAAAAAATAGAAAAGGTACATTTATATTTATATCAAATAAGTCTCTCATAATTTTTTAACATATAAATATATGTATATACTTCATGTCTATGTAATTGTGAGCTATTATTGCTTTTAATGTAAACCATAATATGTAAAGTTAATCAACCATCCGCAGTTGTATCTTGATATCTTAAATTTCACAAATAGAGTAAAAAAAAAATTTTAAAAATAATTATTTTTTTTAATTAGAGCTTTGTATTAGGGCAGATGAGAGGAAACTATGGGAAGTAATTAATCTAACAATATTGTGGTAATTATTTTTATAATTGGCTATGTTTTTATTTACAAATGTGTTAAATTTGGTGAGTAATGGAACTATTTCTTCTAAAATTCAACTGATAAACATTTTTGACAGTATCATTAGAAATCTACTGACTTAAAGCACCATGCATTCTATCATTAAACAGGGATTGGACATTGTTAAATTTTAGCCAGCATAGCTTTTCAATCAGTAATTTTCCCCCTTGAATTAGTATAATTTGAATTAAAAGTTAATTCTTAATTCTAGTTTATTCATTTCACAAGACATTGTTGTAAATTCCCTCATTTACAAGTGTAGTTCCACACATTTTGGAGTAATATGTTTGCTCTAATTTCTTGCAAATTGAACATATTTGTAGCATTATTCCTTTTTAAAGCATATAAATTTTAGTTTCAGTTGACTTATCACTTGCACAGTTTTGCTCTTCCCCACAGACGCTTGATTTTTTTTGAGTATGTATCCCACTTTCAAGGTCTACAAAATGATACTTATGGTTTACTTTGAAATATTCAAATCCCTACTTTTCTAATTTAGTAGTGCAATACACTTTCCATGGATCAGAATATATTGTAGATCCTTCCTTAATGTTTTCTATGATGGTGTCTAATAATACATTCTGAGATTAGTTTAGTATCTGAAAAAGAAAACAGTCGTTCATTTGAATGCAAATCCATCCAAATATTCATTGTTAAGGAAGAATGTGTCACACACATTATTACTATTTTTTGTGAACATGCTTTCATTGACTTCTGCGACCATATCAGGTAGTCCTATTTTATTTTGCTATTATTCCACCAAAGAATTAGTGCACACTTCTGTTCCAATCTACAACTGTACAAGGAGATATGTTCAACTGTGTTTCACACCATTTTACTGAGGCCATTTCTTCATTCCAACCATAAATGAATCTCGGAGGAGACATTTAAAAACAAGTTGGAAATTGTACGTCAAACGTGACAAATGAGGTAGGTTCGTACTATAGCTAGTCATATAAATATTCAGATCTTGATGATTTTTAATTCTGTGAAATGAATTATATCGTCTGCAGATTAATTTCTGTATCTCGGTCGCTTGAAGATTAAACCTCGGAAGCTCCTATAACAAGAAAGCACCGATTTTTTTAAAAAAATTCAAATTTCTTAATAAATATCATATATATTATTTTTCCTGTCTACATCCCTTTTTCTTAGAAAATACGAAACGCAGAACAACAAATGAGATGCCATGTGAAAGGATTTTGCACAGGCTTCTGACACAGCACACTTAACATTTCGTTAAAACATGTTTTTGATTAAAATTTGCTGAAAATGAAAAATTAATTCGGCATTGTTTTCATGAAAGAAATGAAAGGTTTTCCTCAAATTATTGTTGCCACATAAAAATAATACCACATTATATGATGCTCAGCAATTATAAAAAAACACCGCATGGGTTTATTTTATATTTATGATTAAAAAGCGAAATTGAAATTGAAATGTTTAATTTATATTTCTATGTCCCATGTTTTTCCCAAAGCGGATGACGTCATCCTCTAATGCAGTTAAAATACGATTGTAAATTTTTTTTCTTGCGCGTGTATTTTGCAATCTTGGATCAGTTTTTACTAGAACATTGATGGAATAAATTAGATGATATTCTCGCTTGACTAAAAACTAAATGTTGTTTGCAGATATTTTTATCCTCACTTTTTCTTTAGAAGTTTAAACCTGCATCTAAGAAATATTACATATTGATAAAAAAAAATGGTACTTCTCTATTATCCCGTCGACCACTTTTCATAACAAAAAACTAACGCCAAATAAACGGGAGAACGTTGCCATTGGAATATCAAAATAAATAAATAAATAAAATATAAGAATTTAAGGACACAACTGTTATTTTAATTAATGAAATAACTAATAAATCAGTAAAACATAATGAAAAATACACGCAAATGTCGAGTTAAAAACCACTTGATGACGTAACAAACACATATAATGCTTCTGACATCAAGTAAATGTGACTGCATTTTTGGCGTTTAATCTTACAGTTTGGCGATAGTTTTTTGTTATGAAAAGTGGTTGATGGGATAATAGAGAAGTACCTAAAAAATATTAGATTTCAGTGTGAAATCCTCGCACAGGCCTTCTGGTGTTTTTTTAATTGTCTACGCCAGTTGTTCACATTCGTTTACATTCCTTCCACTTTGATGTTGTGAGATGATCTGGATGCATAGATGAGTTCAGCAGTGGCGGAATGCAAACACTGGAGGTAGGGGCAGAAATAGCAATCAAGGCCATATAATTTTTCATTTTCTTTTTTTTTTCTTTAAATATAAAATTGTTACAATTTGATAGCATCAAGATAATCTTCATGCTTAAAGGTTTCGATTCTGACTTATGTCCTTGAAATCAGATATTTTCAACATTGATCTCTGTAATAAATGTAACTCCCTAAAAAAGAATGCTTAAGTTTCAAATTGAGGTTAAGTGCTGTCATTTCTAACGATTTTCGCCAGTGTTTATTTTAGTAAATCATTATTTACTGTATATTATTATTATCAAATTTATTTGTTTTAGGCACAATTCATTGTTTTTGTTTTCAGATTTGTGGTGTATTAAATTTCATTTGCCTTTTAAGGTTTGGCGCAGTTTAATAGAATCAGAATAAGATATGACTCAAGAACTCCTGTTTTCCAGTAATGCCAGAGCTTCATTGTGACTCACATTTGTTTTGAGACACTTATGTTTTTCAAATGTAACTCAGGAAAATTCATACAAATATTGATTTTTTTTTTCCATATGCGTTATTGTTTATGTATTTCAAAATCTGTCGCCTGTAAAATAATATGTTCTAAGTTTGAGTGCTTTTCATAATTCTCCATTGATTTGGCTATATTTTTTCAACAGCCTTTCGATGGATTGAAAGTTTATTCCCAGCTGACACATGCTCAGATAGTTTTTTTTATTTTGGCTGGATGTGAAAGAATCATTTCCCAGAAAGGAGTGAATTTTTATTCAAAATGCCATTGAGCGAAACAAAATTGCATTGTTATTATGTTCTTTTAGTGTGGGAGCACTGGTTTTTATTAATATCTTCTAAAGTTTTGATTTGATTTTCATAAAATTTGAAATGTCTCGACAAAATTCTCCAAAGATAATATATCTTAAATTTCAAACCATTCGTTTGGGTAGTTTTTGGGTTGTTATATGCGGACAGACGGACGGACCAGACGACGACAATAGGTGCTAGGTATTTATATAATTACGAACGCACCTAAAAATCAGCCTAGATGACTGCAACCATGTTCTTTTATAAATATTCTGTTTGTTGCGATAGGTAGAAATGTTGCAGTGCCATCGAATGCTGTCTCCAAAATGCAGTTTCATTTCCTAATTTTACATACAAAAAACATTAGTAAGTAAAATACCCTAGTAGGTAATATATTAGTAGGTAAAAGAAAACATCCGTTCATGTGAAGGGAAATTCATCCAAATATTCATTGTTAAGGAAGAATGTGTCACACACATTATTACTATTTTTTGTGAACATGCTTTCATTCACTTCTGCGACCATATGTACAATGCCTTATGTGTCTCCTTCCTTCAAAGTCCCAAATTTTCATACAATTAAGTGCATTTGAATCCCAATAAAATAAGAAGTTTTTATTATTAGATTTCTGCAAGGAGAATGACGGATATTGTTGCAATGTCAATGATGGCGATTGAATCAATTTTTTTATAAATTATCATTTGAACCCAGCTAACATAAAAATACTTTTATTGCAATGCGTAGTGGATGATCACATGCATTATTGGCTTTCCTGAATCTGTCATTTATTTTTTTTCACTAAATTTAAATTGCTCTAACACTAAAAAAAAAAAAACCATGTTTTCTAGCTTGCTTTCAATTTAATAACAGTCTTAAAAGTGTTAAGAATAGCAGTTTTAGACATTTTTTAATTGTAAAATATGTTTTTATCTTCCTTATTAATTTAGATGATTTTATATAATTAATTGGTGGGTGTAAAATCAGATAAAACTCTATCAATAAGAATCCCTACCTCGATAATAGTTTGCTGTTTTAGTTTACATAAATTTCTTATGAAGAATGAGCTAATATTTCACTCAAAAGTTGCAGGGGCCTGTTCTTCATCAAATATTTTTTTTTTTTTTAATGATAAAAGTATTTTTTATTGTTGAATTTTCTTCTTTAATTCATTTATTTTTACAAAATAGTATTAAAGTTGCAACTAATAAATTGCAATAAAAAATGTGTTAATTGCAATTAGAACACTTTCACAAAATTAGAAATTTAGAGAGGCCTGGTGTTGTAATTATGCAGAATAGAAAAATAGTGGATTTTTTAAGTTTATGTGCACTGTCAAAAATTATGTTAGCCATACTAATTCTACATATCATTGTCGAATGTGAAAGTGAAAGGATCAGCTTATAAATTTTACTTCTTTAAAAATATTTTTTGTGCTACTCTTTTTTTTTCTTTTATGGATTTCCTTTTAAAAATTATTGCTGTAAAATGTTTCATTAGATGTTAATATAGTTTAAATGCTTAAATAAAAACATATTTAATTCATTTATGCCATGATTACTTCCATCATTACCTTACCATCATTACTTCAATACTTAAACAAGAATGAAAAATCATGCATCAAGCCTAGATTATGTAACACTTTCCAACGCTTACAAAATAATTTTACAAATCATACCATTTAATAAGCTGAAAGATAACATCTAAGTAAACAATTTGGAAAATGCATAACATATTTATAAACATAATTTCAGGAATTTCCAACGTATACAATATTCGGAAAAATATCCGAACACTTTTATTCAGCCCTGTAAATGATCTATAGATTTGTATATATACTACATAGGATGCTAAATTTTAGTTCAGTTAAGAAACGCGTAGCACAGTTTAAAACTCTCCTTCTGGAGTTTCTGTCAATAAATGGAAATGTGTTCGCGAACTTTTGTGCTTTCCTGTATATGATCTACAGAATTTATACACACCATGTAATAAACAAAAAGTGAGTTAATTTTAAAATCGCGTTCAGTAACTTAAAACGCACTTCCAGGAATTATTGTTAACAGACAGTAGAGAATTCTTTTGTGTGTTCCTGTAAATGAACGATGACTACTATACACACAATATTCTGTAGTAAGCCTCTTGTAATGCACCTTAGTGATATAAATAAATTTCAATGCGTTTAATTTAGTGAAACATTATTTAAATAAACCGCAGACGATTTTTCTCCATAGACGTAATGTAACGGAACTCTTTTGACTGTCCCTGTAAATTAACTATAAGTGCTATGCACACCCTATTCCATATTAAGCTTCTTGTAATACACCTTAGTGATATATATCAATTACAATCTGTTTGCAATTGTGTAACATCATTAAAATAAACTGCAATTGATTTTTCCCCATAGACCGTAATGTAACGGAATTCTGTTGAGTGTCCCTGTAAAAAAACTATAAGTGCTACACACTTCGGTTGAAATAGGGGACGTGCTATAGATAGCGACAACAACATGTAAAAATTGAAGGCAATGCGAGCATATTTACGAGAGTTAGAGCACGGACAGACGGCTATACGGCCAAACAAACCAAAGTCATAAACACTTTTCAACTAGGTTGGAAAGTGTTAAAAATGGGCCAAGTTTGCTGTTTTAGTTTACATAAATTTCTTATGAAGAATGAGCTAATATTTCACAGTAAAGTTGCAGGTGTCTATTCTTCATCAAATGCATTTTTTTAAATGATATGTAAAAGTATTTTTTTATTGTTGAATTTCCTTCTTTAATTCATTTATTTTTACAAAATAGTATTAAAGTTGCAATTAATAAATTGCAATAAAAATTGTGTTAATTGCAGTTAGAACACTTTCGTAAAATTTGAAATTTAGAATAGAAAAATGTTTCATTAGATGTTACTTCAAAATATAGTTTAAATGCTTAAATAAAAACATATTTAATTCATTTATTCTATGATTATTTCCATCATGACCGCCTGATGTTGTAATTATGCAGAATTGAAAAATGGCGTAATTCTTAAGATTATGTGCACTGTCAAAAATTATGTTAGCCATGCTAATTCTACTACCATTGTCAAATGTGAAAGTGAAAGGATCAGCTTATAAATTTTACTTCTTGAAAAATATTTTTTGTTACCTTTTTTTTTTTTTTTTTGTTACCTTTTTTTTTTTTTTTTTATGGATTTCTTTTTAAAAATTGTTGCTGTAAAATGTTTCATTAGATACTACTTTAAAATACAATTTTTATGTGTAAATATAGACATATTAGCATGTTTTATCATGGCATACTCATTTGTATTCTTTAAATCTCTAAAACCTAGTGTTACTCAAGATTTTGTAACTGACTTATTTACAAGTTTTATAGGTATCATAATGACATTAAGCCATCACATTAATAATAATAATAATAATATAACTAGCTGGCTTCGCCCGCCAACGGTCCCCTAATTTACATCGGTGCCTCGAATTCTAGAAAATCTCGAATCTTGTAAAACCTCAAACCGGACGAACCGCCGACACGGGTCCCCGCTGCCTTCGGCACCGTATACCGGTCGTGCTACGCACGCACGGTCATATATCCTATCATAATAACGGGTAATCCCTTAATTAGCACATTGAATTGTACAAACCTCTAACCGAACGAACCTCCGGCCCTGGTCCCCGCTGCCTTCGGCACCGTATACCAGTCGTGCTACGCACGCACCGGGTAATCCCTTAATTAGCACATTGAATTGTACAAACCTCTAACCGAACGAACCTCCGACCCTGCAAAAAATTGTTATTTTTTACCTTTTATATTTTATTATTGTTATGTAATTATATTCATTGTTTCAAATCTAATAAACAGGCACCTCCTGCGGTGGGGGTGCTATCGGTGCCGGGTAGCGTTTATTTTTCCCCTCGTGGACTTATTGTTCCTATACCTCACGGGTCGCTGTCCACGAGTGGGTGATTTCGGCACCGTATACCGGTCGTGCTGCGCACGCACCGGATAATCCCTTAAATTGCACATAGAATAGTATAAACCTCTAACTGAACGAACCTCCGGCTCGGGTCCCCGCTGCCTGCGGCACCGTATAGCAGTCGTTCCGACCCTGGTCCCCGCTGCCTTCGGCACAGTATGACGGTCGTGCTACGCATGCACCGGATAATCCCTTAAATTGCACATGGAATAGTATAAACCTCTAACTGAACTAACCTGCGGCTCGGGTCCCCGCTGCCTGCGGCACCGTATAGCAGTCGTGCTGCGCACGAGCTGCAGTATACGTTAGTTCCACCTTCCGCCACCAGGTGGCGCAATCTTTTTATATGATCATAACTGAAATCGTTAAGACTTTCGATGTCTAGTCGAATGAGCCATACCCCGTCGTTTTCATGCCCGTAGAACCGAAGATAGGAAAGCGCCCCCTAGTGGTGAAAAAACGAAATAAAATCGGTAAGCTCTATCGATGTCGAGTCGAATTGATTTAGACTACCTGAGTTCTAGTTCAAAGACAGGGACCTGTAGAAAAACTTAAAACTTAAAAAAAAAAAAAAAAATCGATAACGGGCGAAGCCCGCTTTTCCCTATCATAATATCTGGATAGGGGGTCCTTATTACTTTAATTATGATGTTTGGAATCAGTTTGGTGGACATCCGTAACATAGTTTCTTAGTTATAGAAACGGACCACAGTTAAAAGAAAAAAGCGGGGGGAGGGGGGGCGGGGGGTTGGCGATGACACTGCTTTTCCTCAAACAACTTATGTAGACTACCTGAGTTCTAGTTCAAAGACAGTGAGCTGTAGAAAAAAAAAAAAAAAAAAAAAAAAAAAAATCGATAATCCCGCTTTTTCCTATCATAATATCTGGTTGCCACTCTAAAACAAAAACTGAAAATACTCCGCCAGCGGGCCCCTAATTTACATCGGTGCCTCGAATTGTAGAAAATCTCGAATCTTGTAAAACCTCAAACCGGACGAACCGCCGACCCGGGTCCCCGCTGCCTTCGGCACCGTATACCCGTCGTGCTACGCACGCACCGGGTAATCCCTTAATTAGACATTGAATTGTACAAACCTCTAACCGAACGAACCTCCGGCCCTGGTCCCCGCTGCCTTCGGCACCATATACCAGTCATGCTACGCACGCACCGGGTAATCCCTTAATTAGCACATTGAATTGTACAAACCTCTAACCGAACGAACCTCCGACCCTAGCTCTGTATCTTCTTACAGGAACTCCACCAATCCTAATAAAAATACAGAATGAATTTCAGTACTACCAACTGAAAATAGGAAATAGAAATTTGTTAATCAATAACACACAGCTAAACATTAACAATATAATGCAGAAAGAAAAATCGTATCGATTCCTCAATTACTACAGAGTCCAAAATATCAGAATTATAGAAGATAGAAAATTCATCCATCCAAAAGAATACGATGTGGAAGCCTACACAGATGGTTCTGTCATGCCAGGGGGTGTAGCCAGTGCTTTCACCATATATAAAGATGGAAATAATATACATGATGAAGCAATACGACATCATCCACTGAATAACATATATCAAGCAGAATTAATGGCAATTTATAAAGCAATAAAATAGTTCTCTACCTCCGACTACAATAAACTACTAATTATTACAGATAGTTACTCTTCTATGGAAGTATTAAAAGTTGCTTTTCCTAGAAACTACATTATCAAAAACATTTACAATCAATTACTTCAAATTCCTGATAAATCCATTATAATAGCATGGACTAAATCTCATGTGGGTGATACTGGCAACGAAAGAGCTGATCTCCTAGCAAAGCAAGCCATCTTACAAGACCAATATCAATCAAGAAAAGATCTGTTGTTCCCCATTTCAATAGCAAAATTGTATTTTAAAAAGAAAACCATCTCTGACTGGCAAGCCATTTGGGACTCATGTAATAAGGGCAGAGATACCTATAAAATTATAAATAAAGTCGATCCAAATTATCTCTGCAAACAGCCAACACTGCCGTATTATCTGAGTAACCATGGCAGTTTCCCACAATACTTACATAAAATAAGAAAAAGAGCCTCACCTAGATGTCCATGCGATAAAGCAGAAGGAGATGCAGTTCACTACATATTCGGATGCTGCCCTCTTATGATCCAACACTTCCCTTTTGATAAGAACGAAACTCTCAGATATAACCTTCGTAATATCATTTTCAATCCTTCAAACTCTCAAAAGTTAAAAGAGAATTATAATATTCTCAATAAAAATTTCTCTTTCATTACGAAAGAATTAAAAAAAAAAATTGACTGAACTGACCATTGACTTTCTGAACTAAAATACCATAAATTTAGGACATTATGAACTTATAGTACTTCGAAAATATTTTATATTTAACTTTCAATTTGCAAAAAATTGTTATTTTTTACCTTTTATATTTTATTATTGTTATGTAATTATATTCATTGTTTCAAATCTAATAAACAGGCGCCTCCTGCGGTGGGGGTTGGAACGGATGGGTGCTATCGGTGCCGGGTAGCGTTTATTTTTCCCCTCGTGGACTTATTGTTCCTATATCTCACGGGTGGCTGTCCACGAGTGGGTGATTTCGGTCCCCGCTGCCTTCGGCACCGTATACCGGTCGTGCTGCGCACGCACCGGATAATCCCTTAAATTGCACATAGAATAGTATAAACCTCTAACTGAACGAACCTCCGGCTCGGGTCCCCGCTGCCTGCGGCACCGTATAGCAGTCGTTCCGACCCTGGTCCCCGCTGCCTTCGGCACCGTATGACGGTCGTGCTACGCATGCACCGGATAATCCCTTAAATTGCACATGGAATAGTATAAACCTCTAACTGAACGAACCTGCGGCTCGGGTCCCCGCTGCCTGCGGCACCGTATAGCAGTCGTGCTGCGCACGCGCTGCAGTATACGTTAGTTCCACCTTCCGCCACCAGGTGGCGCAATCTGTTTATATGATCATAACTGAAATCGTTAAGACTTTCGATGTCTAGTCGAATGAGCCATACCCCGTCGTTTTCATGCCCGTAGAACCGAAGATAGGAAAGCGCCCCCTAGTGGTGAAAAAACGAAATAAAATCGGTAAGCTCTATCGATGTCGAGTCGAATTGATTTAGACTACCTGAGTTCTAGTTCAAAGACAGGGACCTGTAGAAAAACTTAAAACTTAAAAAAAAAAAAAAATCGATAACGGGCGAAGCCCGCTTTTCCCTATCATAATATCTGGATAGGGGGTCCTTATTACTTTAATTATGATGTTTGGAATCAGTTTGGTGGACATCCGTAACATAGTTTCTTAGTTATAGAAACGGACCACAGTTAAAAGAAAAAAGCGGGGGGGGGGTTGGCGATGACACTGCTTTTCCTCCTCAAACAACTTATGTAGACTACCTGTGTTCTAGTTCAAAGACAGTGAGCTGTAGAAAAACTTAAAACTAAAAAAAAAAAAAAAAAAAATCGATAACGGGCGAAGCCCGCTTTTCCCTATCGTAATATCTGGTTGCCACTCTAAAACAAAAACTTAAGATACTCGTTATGGCAGTTTTTAGACGCGGCCTACTTCTTAAAATCGTAATATCTAGCCGGCACTGTAAAAGAAATCTTTCTTTTGCTTTAATTATACAAATAACGATGATTAATTACACAATAAAATAATATATCGGCTCCTAATGAAGATATGAGAATAATTTTTAGATATTCTGAAAGCAGAATCCATTTTGAGTCGCCCTGTCAAAGTTTAGAATTAATGCGCCCCTTAGATTCGGAAATGCCCCCCCCCCTCTGAAAGAACGCAGTTGAAAGTCACGTGACTATTTTATCTCTTTCAGAAATGACTTATCCACAGACGATTTGTCTCCCTTGAATGTTGAAATAAAAAAGAAGCTGTCTCTTCGGAATAGAAATAAATTCATTTGCCGTGTCATTAATGAGTTTTAATTGATATCTTCAAAAATTACTGGTCGATTTTTACGAATTTTTTTTTGTTGAATTCGCGATTTTTTTATACACGTGTTAGCAAATTTTCGCGAATGTAGAGTCATTATTTCCACTTGTTTCAAAAAGGACTGGGGCGATTCGATCTCGGATCTGTCGACCTGCATTCTTTACGGCAACCTCTTTTTACGTCTGGGGTCGATGTTGGATGTCTGGTCAGTTTTTGGCCGAAATAAAGAAAAGTTACGGTCCGAATTTCAAAAAATTTGACGTTTTGCAACGACAAAAATCGGCCGCGTGTGTACCCCGATTTTTGGATCGATACCTCCGGTACATTTTTTTTTATTCGATGATGCGTTAAAAAGCGACGATTTGGATGTCTGCGATTATCAAAACGGAAGGCGAACTTTTCGCTGTTTTGACTTCTCTTCCAACTTCGGTTTCGGTCGGTAATTAAAACACTTTCGCTCATTAATAACTCCCCGGGTCCGGGTCGGAATCCCGACCCGATCGAAACTTGAGCGTCGCGCCTTTTTTGCGAATTTTTCGGTCCGCGTCCGCCGTCGGTGCGTCGATTAGTCCAGGAGCCTTTGCGGGTAAAAAGGCGGAGTGCACAGACACACACACACACACACACACAGACGTTTACCGCGCTTAATATTAGTGACTAGCTGGCTTCGCCCGCCAGCGGGCCCCTAATTTACATCGGTGCCTCGAATTGTAGAAAATCTCGAATCTTGTAAAACCTCAAACCGGACGAACAGCCGACCCGGGTCCCCGCTGCCTTCGGCACCGTATACCGGTCGTGCTACGCACGCACCGGGTAATCCCTTAATTAGCACATTGAATTGTACAAACCTCTAACCGAACGAACCTCCGGCACTGATCCCCGCTGCCTTCGGCACTGTATACCAGTCGTGCTACGCACGCACCGGGTAATCCCTTAATTAGCACATTGAATTGTACAAACCTCTAACCGAACGAACCTCCGACCCTGGTCCCCGCTGCCTTCGGCATCGTATACCGGTCGTGCTGTGCACGCACCGGATAATCCCTTAAATTGCACATAGAATAGTATAAACCTCTAACTGAACGAACCTCCGGCTCGGGTCCCCGCTGCCTGCGGCACCGTATAGCAGTCGTTCCGACCCTGGTCCCCGCTGCCTTCGGCACCGTATGACGGTCGTGCTACGCATGCACCGGATAATCCCTTAAATTGCACATGGAATAGTATAAACCTCTAACTGAACGAACCTGCGGCTCGGGTCCCCGCTGCCTGCGGCACCGTATAGCAGTCGTGCTGCGCACGCGCTGCAGTATACGTTAGTTCCACCTTCCGCCACCAGGTGGCGCAATCTGTTTATATGATCATAACTGAAATCGTTAAGACTTTCGATGTCTAGTCGAATGAGCCATACCCCGTCGTTTTCATGCCCGTAGAACCGAAGATAGGAAAGCGCCCCCTAGTGGTGAAAAAATGAAATAAAATCGGTAAGCTCTATCGATGTCGAGTCGAATTGATTTAGACTACCTGAGTTCTAGTTCAAAGACAGGGACCTGTAGAAAAACTTAAAACTTAAAAAAAAAAAAAATCGATAACGGGCGAAGCCCGCTTTTCCCTATCATAATATCTGGATAGGGGGTCCTTATTACTTTAATTATGATGTTTGGAATCAGTTTGGTGGACATCCGTAACATAGTTTCTTAGTTATAGAAACGGGGGGGTTGGCGATGACACTGCTTTTCCTCAAACAACTTATGTAGACTACCTGTGTTCTAGTTCAAAGACAGTGAGCTGTAGAAAAACTTAAAACTAAAAAAAAAAAAAAAAAAAAATCGATAACGGGCGTAGCCCGCTTTTCCCTATCATAATATCTGGATAGGGGGTCCTTATTACTTTAATTATGATGTTTGGAATCAGTTTGGTGGACATCCGTAACATAGTTTCTTAGTTATAGAAACGGGGGGGTTGACGATGACACTGCTTTTCCTCAAACAACTTATGTAGACTACCTGTGTTCTAGTTCAAAGACAGTGAGCTGTAGAAAAACTTAAAACTAAAAAAAAAAAAAAAAAAAAAAAAAAATCGATAACGGGCGAAGCCCGCTTTTCCCTATCATAATGCCTGGTTGCAACTCTAAAACAAAAACTTAAGATACTCGTTATGGCAGTTTTTAGACGCGGCCTACTTCTTAAAATCGTAATATCTAGCCGGCACTGTAATAGAAATCTTTCTTTTGCTTTAATTATACAAATAACGATGATTAATTACACAAAAAAATAATATATCGGCTCCTAATGAAGATATGAGAATAATTTTTAGATATTCTGAAAGCAGAATCCATTTTGAGTCGCCCTGTCAAAGTTTGGAATTAATGCGCCGCTTAGATTCGGAAATGCCCCCCCCCCCCTCTGAAAAAACGCAGTTGACTATTTTATCTCTTTCAGAAATGACTTATCCACAGACGATTTGTCTCCGTTGAATGTTGAAATAAAAAAGAAGCTGTCTCTTCGGAATAGAAATAAATTCATTTGCCGTGTCATTAATGAGTTTTAATTGATATCTTCAAAAATTACTGGTCGATTTTTACGAATTTTTTTTTTTTGTTGAATTCGCGATTTTTTTATACACGTGTTAGCAAATTTTCGCGAATGTAGAGTCATTATTTCCACTTGTTTCAAAAAGGACTGGGGCGATTCGATCTCGGATCTGTCGACACTGCATTCTTTACGGCAACCTCTTTTTACGTCTGGGGTCGATGTTGGATGTCTGGTCAGTTTTTGGCCGAAATAAAGAAAAGTTACGGTCCGAATTTCAAAAAATTTGACGTTTTGCAACGACAAAAATCGGCCGCGTGTGTACCCCGATTTTCGGATCGATACCTCCGGTAGATTTTTTTTATTCGATGATGCGTTAAAAAGCGACGATTTGGATGTCTGCGATTATCAAAACGGAAGGCGAACTTTTCGCTGTTTTGACTTCTCTTCCAACTTCGGTTTCGGTCGGTAATTAAAACACTTTCGCTCATTAATAACTCCCCGGGTCCGGGTCGGAATCCCGACCCGATCGAAACTTGAGCGTCGCGCCTTTTTTGCGAATTTTTCGGTACGCGTCCGCCGTCGGTGCATCGATTAGTCCAGGAGCCTTTGCGGGTACAATGGCGGAGTGCACAGACACACACACACACACACAGACGTTTACCGCGCTTAATATTAGTGACTAGCTGGCTTCGCCCGCCAGCGGGCCCCTAATTTACATCGGTGCCTCGAATTGTAGAAAATCTCGAATCTTGTAAAACTTCAAACCGGACGAACCGCCGACACGGGTCCCCGCTGCCTTCGGCACCGTATACCGGTCGTGCTACGCACGCACCGGGTAATCCCTTAATTAGCACATTGAATTGTACAAACCTCTAACCGAACGAACCTCCGACCCTGGTCCCCGCTGCCTTCGGCACCGTATACCGGTCGTGCTGCGCACGCACCGGATAATCCCTTAAATTGCACATAGAATAGTATAAACCTCTAACTGAACGAACCTCCGGCTCGGGTCCCCGCTGCCTGCGGCACCGTATAGCAGTCGTTCCGACCCTGGTCCCCGCTGCCTTCGGCACCGTATGACGGTCGTGCTACGCATGCACCGGATAATCCCTTAAATTGCACATGGAATAGTATAAACCTCTAACTGAACGAACCTGCGGCTCGGGTCCCCGCTGCCTGCGGCACCGTATAGCAGTCGTGCTGCGCACGCGCTGCAGTATACGTTAGTTCCACCTTCCGCCACCAGGTGGCGCAATCTGTTTATATGATCATAACTGAAATCGTTAAGACTTTCGATGTCTAGTCGAATGAGCCATACCCCGTCGTTTTCATGCCCGTAGAACCGAAGATAGGAAAGCGCCCCCTAGTGGTGAAAAAACGAAATAAAATCGGTAAGCTCTATCGATGTCGAGTCGAATTGATTTAGACTACCTGAGTTCTAGTTCAAAGACAGGGACCTGTAGAAAAACTTAAAACTTAAAAAAAAAAAAAAATCGATAACGGGCGAAGCCCGCTTTTCCCTATCATAATATCTGGATAGGGGGTCCTTATTACTTTAATTATGATGTTTGGAATCAGTTTGGTGGACATCCGTAACATAGTTTCTTAGTTATAGAAACGGACCACAGTTAAAAGAAAAAAGCGGGGGGGGGGGGGGGGGGGGTTGGCGATGACACTGCTTTTCCTCCTCAAACAACTTATGTAGACTACCTGTGTTCTAGTTCAAAGACAGTGAGCTGTAGAAAAACTTAAAACTAAAAAAAAAAAAAAAAAAAATCGATAACGGGCGAAGCCCGCTTTTCCCTATCGTAATATCTGGTTGCCACTCTAAAACAAAAACTTAAGATACTCGTTATGGCAGTTTTTAGACGCGGCCTACTTCTTAAAATCGTAATATCTAGCCGGCACTGTAAAAGAAATCTTTCTTTTGCTTTAATTATACAAATAACGATGATTAATTACACAATAAAATAATATATCGGCTCCTAATGAAGATATGAGAATAATTTTTAGATATTCTGAAAGCAGAATCCATTTTGAGTCGCCCTGTCAAAGTTTAGAATTAATGCGCCCCTTAGATTCGGAAATGCCCCCCCCCCCTCTGAAAGAACGCAGTTGAAAGTCACGTGACTATTTTATCTCTTTCAGAAATGACTTATCCACAGACGATTTGTCTCCCTTGAATGTTGAAATAAAAAAGAAGCTGTCTCTTCGGAATAGAAATAAATTCATTTGCCGTGTCATTAATGAGTTTTAATTGATATCTTCAAAAATTACTGGTCGATTTTTACGAATTTTTTTTTGTTGAATTCGCGATTTTTTTATACACGTGTTAGCAAATTTTCGCGAATGTAGAGTCATTATTTCCACTTGTTTCAAAAAGGACTGGGGCGATTCGATCTCGGATCTGTCGACCTGCATTCTTTACGGCAACCTCTTTTTACGTCTGGGGTCGATGTTGGATGTCTGGTCAGTTTTTGGCCGAAATAAAGAAAAGTTACGGTCCGAATTTCAAAAAATTTGACGTTTTGCAACGACAAAAATCGGCCGCGTGTGTACCCCGATTTTTGGATCGATACCTCCGGTACATTTTTTTTTATTCGATGATGCGTTAAAAAGCGACGATTTGGATGTCTGCGATTATCAAAACGGAAGGCGAACTTTTCGCTGTTTTGACTTCTCTTCCAACTTCGGTTTCGGTCGGTAATTAAAACACTTTCGCTCATTAATAACTCCCCGGGTCCGGGTCGGAATCCCGACCCGATCGAAACTTGAGCGTCGCGCCTTTTTTGCGAATTTTTCGGTCCGCGTCCGCCGTCGGTGCGTCGATTAGTCCAGGAGCCTTTGCGGGTAAAAAGGCGGAGTGCACAGACACACACACACACACACACACAGACGTTTACCGCGCTTAATATTAGTGACTAGCTGGCTTCGCCCGCCAGCGGGCCCCTAATTTACATCGGTGCCTCGAATTGTAGAAAATCTCGAATCTTGTAAAACCTCAAACCGGACGAACAGCCGACCCGGGTCCCCGCTGCCTTCGGCACCGTATACCGGTCGTGCTACGCACGCACCGGGTAATCCCTTAATTAGCACATTGAATTGTACAAACCTCTAACCGAACGAACCTCCGGCACTGATCCCCGCTGCCTTCGGCACTGTATACCAGTCGTGCTACGCACGCACCGGGTAATCCCTTAATTAGCACATTGAATTGTACAAACCTCTAACCGAACGAACCTCCGACCCTGGTCCCCGCTGCCTTCGGCATCGTATACCGGTCGTGCTGCGCACGCACCGGATAATCCCTTAAATTGCACATAGAATAGTATAAACCTCTAACTGAACGAACCTCCGGCTCGGGTCCCCGCTGCCTGCGGCACCGTATAGCAGTCGTTCCGACCCTGGTCCCCGCTGCCTTCGGCACCGTATGACGGTCGTGCTACGCATGCACCGGATAATCCCTTAAATTGCACATGGAATAGTATAAACCTCTAACTGAACGAACCTGCGGCTCGGGTCCCCGCTGCCTGCGGCACCGTATAGCAGTCGTGCTGCGCACGCGCTGCAGTATACGTTAGTTCCACCTTCCGCCACCAGGTGGCGCAATCTGTTTATATGATCATAACTGAAATCGTTAAGACTTTCGATGTCTAGTCGAATGAGCCATACCCCGTCGTTTTCATGCCCGTAGAACCGAAGATAGGAAAGCGCCCCCTAGTGGTGAAAAAATGAAATAAAATCGGTAAGCTCTATCGATGTCGAGTCGAATTGATTTAGACTACCTGAGTTCTAGTTCAAAGACAGGGACCTGTAGAAAAACTTAAAACTTAAAAAAAAAAAAAAATCGATAACGGGCGAAGCCCGCTTTTCCCTATCATAATATCTGGATAGGGGGTCCTTATTACTTTAATTATGATGTTTGGAATCAGTTTGGTGGACATCCGTAACATAGTTTCTTAGTTATAGAAACGGGGGGGTTGGCGATGACACTGCTTTTCCTCAAACAACTTATGTAGACTACCTGTGTTCTAGTTCAAAGACAGTGAGCTGTAGAAAAACTTAAAACTAAAAAAAAAAAAAAAAAAAAATCGATAACGGGCGAAGCCCGCTTTTCCCTATCATAATATCTGGATAGGGGGTCCTTATTACTTTAATTATGATGTTTGGAATCAGTTTGGTGGACATCCGTAACATAGTTTCTTAGTTATAGAAACGGGGGGGTTGACGATGACACTGCTTTTCCTCAAACAACTTATGTAGACTACCTGTGTTCTAGTTCAAAGACAGTGAGCTGTAGAAAAACTTAAAACTAAAAAAAAAAAAAAAAAAAAAAAAAATCGATAACGGGCGAAGCCTGCTTTTCCCTATCATAATGCCTGGTTGCAACTCTAAAACAAAAACTTAAGATACTCGTTATGGCAGTTTTTAGACGCGGCCTACTTCTTAAAATCGTATTATCTAGCCGGCACTGTAATAGAAATCTTTCCTTTGCTTTAATTATACAAATAACGATGATTAATTACACAAAAAAATAATATATCGGCTCCTAATGAAGATATGAGAATAATTTTTAGATATTCTGAAAGCAGAATCCATTTTGAGTCGCCCTGTCAAAGTTTGGAATTAATGCGCCGCTTAGATTCGGAAATGCCCCCCCCCCCCCCCCTCTGAAAAAACGCAGTTGACTATTTTATCTCTTTCAGAAATGACTTATCCACAGACGATTTGTCTCCGTTGAATGTTGAAATAAAAAAGAAGCTGTCTCTTCGGAATAGAAATAAATTCATTTGCCGTGTCATTAATGAGTTTTAATTGATATCTTCAAAAATTACTGGTCGATTTTTACGAATTTTTTTTTTTTTGTTGAATTCGCGATTTTTTTATACACGTGTTAGCAAATTTTCGCGAATGTAGAGTCATTATTTCCACTTGTTTCAAAAAGGACTGGGGCGATTCGATCTCGGATCTGTCGACCTGCATTCTTTACGGCAACCTCTTTTTACGTCTGGGGTCGATGTTGGATGTCTGGTCAGTTTTTGGCCGAAATAAAGAAAAGTTACGGTCCGAATTTCAAAAAATTTGACGTTTTGCAACGACAAAAATCGGCCGCGTGTGTACCCCGATTTTTGGATCGATACCTCCGGTACATTTTTTTTTATTCGATGATGCGTTAAAAAGCGACGATTTGGATGTCTGCGATTATCAAAACGGAAGGCGAACTTTTCGCTGTTTTGACTTCTCTTCCAACTTCGGTTTCGGTCGGTAATTAAAACACTTTCGCTCATTAATAACTCCCCGGGTCCGGGTCGGAATCCCGACCCGATCGAAACTTGAGCGTCGCGCCTTTTTTGCGAATTTTTCGGTCCGCGTCCGCCGTCGGTGCGTCGATTAGTCCAGGAGCCTTTGCGGGTACAAAGGCGGAGTGCACAGACACACACACACACACACAGACATTTACCGCGCTTAATATTAGTGACTAGCTGGCTTCGCCCGCCAGCGGGCCCCTAATTTACATCGGTGCCTCGAATTGTAGAAAATCTCGAATCTTGTAAAACCTCAAACCGGACGAACAGCCGACCCGGGTCCCCGCTGCCTTCGGCACCGTATACCGGTCGTGCTACGCACGCACCGGGTAATCCCTTAATTAGCACATTGAATTGTACAAACCTCTAACCGAACGAACCTCCGGCCTTGATCCCCGCTGCCTTCGGCACTGTATACCAGTCGTGCTACGCACGCACCGGGTAATCCCTTAATTAGCACATTGAATTGTACAAACCTCTAACCGAACGAACCTCCGACCCTGGTCCCCGCTGCCTTCGGCATCGTATACCGGTCGTGCTGCGCACGCACCGGATAATCCCTTAAATTGCACATAGAATAGTACAAACCTCTAACTGAACGAACCTCCGGCTCGGGTCCCCGCTGCCTGCGGCACCGTATAGCAGTCGTTCCGACCCTGGTCCCCGCTGCCTTCGGCACCGTATGACGGTCGTGCTACGCATGCACCGGATAATCCCTTAAATTGCACATGGAATAGTATAAACCTCTAACTGAACGAACCTGCGGCTCGGGTCCCCGCTGCCTGCGGCACCGTATAGCAGTCGTGCTGCGCACGCGCTGCAGTATACGTTAGTTCCACCTTCCGCCACCAGGTGGCGCAATCTGTTTATATGATCATAACTGAAATCGTTAAGACTTTCGATGTCTAGTCGAATGAGCCATACCCCGTCGTTTTCATGCCCGTAGAACCGAATATAGGAAAGCGCCCCCTAGTGGTGAAAAAACGAAATAAAATCGGTAAGCTCTATCGATGTCGAGTCGAATTGATTTAGACTACCTGAGTTCTAGTTCAAAGACAGGGACCTGTAGAAAAACTTAAAACTTAAAAAAAAAAAAAAAAAATCGATAACGGGCGAAGCCCGCTTTTCCCTATCATAATATCTGGATAGGGGGTCCTTATTACTTTAATTATGATGTTTGGAATCAGTTTGGTGGACATCCGTAACATAGTTTCTTAGTTATAGAAACGGGGGGGTTGGCGATGACACTGCTTTTCCTCAAACAACTTATGTAGACTACCTGTGTTCTAGTTCAAAGACAGTGAGCTGTAGAAAAACTTAAAACTAAAAAAAAAAAAAAAAAAAAATCGATAACGGGCGTAGCCCGCTTTTCCCTATCATAATATCTGGATAGGGGGTCCTTATTACTTTAATTATGATGTTTGGAATCAGTTTGGTGGACATCCGTAACATAGTTTCTTAGTTATAGAAACGGGGGGGTTGACGATGACACTGCTTTTCCTCAAACAACTTATGTAGACTACCTGTGTTCTAGTTCAAAGACAGTGAGCTGTAGAAAAACTTAAAACTAAAAAAAAAAAAAAAAAAAAAAAAAAATCGATAACGGGCGAAGCCCGCTTTTCCCTATCATAATGCCTGGTTGCAACTCTAAAACAAAAACTTAAGATACTCGTTATGGCAGTTTTTAGACGCGGCCTACTTCTTAAAATCGTAATATCTAGCCGGCACTGTAATAGAAATCTTTCTTTTGCTTTAATTATACAAATAACGATGATTAATTACACAAAAAAATAATATATCGGCTCCTAATGAAGATATGAGAATAATTTTTAGATATTCTGAAAGCAGAATCCATTTTGAGTCGCCCTGTCAAAGTTTGGAATTAATGCGCCGCTTAGATTCGGAAATGCCCCCCCCCCCCTCTGAAAAAACGCAGTTGACTATTTTATCTCTTTCAGAAATGACTTATCCACAGACGATTTGTCTCCGTTGAATGTTGAAATAAAAAAGAAGCTGTCTCTTCGGAATAGAAATAAATTCATTTGCCGTGTCATTAATGAGTTTTAATTGATATCTTCAAAAATTACTGGTCGATTTTTACGAATTTTTTTTTTTTGTTGAATTCGCGATTTTTTTATACACGTGTTAGCAAATTTTCGCGAATGTAGAGTCATTATTTCCACTTGTTTCAAAAAGGACTGGGGCGATTCGATCTCGGATCTGTCGACACTGCATTCTTTACGGCAACCTCTTTTTACGTCTGGGGTCGATGTTGGATGTCTGGTCAGTTTTTGGCCGAAATAAAGAAAAGTTACGGTCCGAATTTCAAAAAATTTGACGTTTTGCAACGACAAAAATCGGCCGCGTGTGTACCCCGATTTTCGGATCGATACCTCCGGTAGATTTTTTTTATTCGATGATGCGTTAAAAAGCGACGATTTGGATGTCTGCGATTATCAAAACGGAAGGCGAACTTTTCGCTGTTTTGACTTCTCTTCCAACTTCGGTTTCGGTCGGTAATTAAAACACTTTCGCTCATTAATAACTCCCCGGGTCCGGGTCGGAATCCCGACCCGATCGAAACTTGAGCGTCGCGCCTTTTTTGCGAATTTTTCGGTACGCGTCCGCCGTCGGTGCATCGATTAGTCCAGGAGCCTTTGCGGGTACAATGGCGGAGTGCACAGACACACACACACACACACAGACGTTTACCGCGCTTAATATTAGTGACTAGCTGGCTTCGCCCGCCAGCGGGCCCCTAATTTACATCGGTGCCTCGAATTGTAGAAAATCTCGAATCTTGTAAAACTTCAAACCGGACGAACCGCCGACACGGGTCCCCGCTGCCTTCGGCACCGTATACCGGTCGTGCTACGCACGCACCGGGTAATCCCTTAATTAGCACATTGAATTGTACAAACCTCTAACCGAACGAACCTCCGACCCTGGTCCCCGCTGCCTTCGGCACCGTATACCGGTCGTGCTGCGCACGCACCGGATAATCCCTTAAATTGCACATAGAATAGTATAAACCTCTAACTGAACGAACCTCCGGCTCGGGTACCCGCTGCCTGCGGCACCGTATAGCAGTCGTTCCGACCCTGGTCCCCGCTGCCTTCGGCACCGTATGACGGTCGTGCTACGCATGCACCGGATAATCCCTTAAATTGCACATGGAATAGTATAAACCTCTAACTGAACGAAAACCTGCGGCTCGGGTCCCCGCTGCCTGCGGCACCGTATAGCAGTCGTGCTGCGCACGCGCTGCAGTATACGTTAGTTCCACCTTCCGCCACCAGGTGGCGCAATCTGTTTATATGATCATAACTGAAATCGTTAAGACTTTCGATGTCGAGTCGAATGAGCCATACCCCGTCGTTTTCATGCCCGTAGAACCGAAGATAGGAAAGCGCCCCCTGGTGGTGAAAAAACGAAATAAAATCGGTAAGCTCTATCGATGTCGAGTCGAATTTATTTAGACTACCTGAGTTCTAGTTCAAAGACAGGGACCTGTAGAAAAACTTAAAACTTAAAAAAAAAAAAATCGATAACGGGCGAAGCCCGCTTTTCCCTATCATAATATCTGGATAGGGGGTCCTTATTACTTTAATTATGATGTTTGGAATCAGTTTGGTGGACATCCGTAACATAGTTTCTTAGTTATAGAAACGGACCACAGTTAAAAGAAAAAAGCGGGGGGGGGGGGGGGGGGGGGGGTTGGCGATGACACTGCTTTTCCTCCTCAAACAACTTATGTAGACTACCTGTGTTCTAGTTCAAAGACAGTGAGCTGTAGAAAAACTTAAAACTAAAAAAAAAAAAAAAAAAAATCGATAACGGGCGAAGCCCGCTTTTCCCTATCGTAATATCTGGTTGCCACTCTAAAACAAAAACTTAAGATACTCGTTATGGCAGTTTTTAGACGCGGCCTACTTCTTAAAATCGTAATATCTAGCCGGCACTGTAAAAGAAATCTTTCTTTTGCTTTAATTATACAAATAACGATGATTAATTACACAATAAAATAATATATCGGCTCCTAATGAAGATATGAGAATAATTTTTAGATATTCTGAAAGCAGAATCCATTTTGAGTCGCCCTGTCAAAGTTTAGAATTAATGCGCCCCTTAGATTCGGAAATGCCCCCCCCCCTCTGAAAGAACGCAGTTGAAAGTCACGTGACTATTTTATCTCTTTCAGAAATGACTTATCCACAGACGATTCGTCTGCATTGAATGTTGAAATAAAAAAGAAGCTGTCTCTCCGGAATAGAAATAAATTCATTTGCCGTGTCATTAATGAGTTTTAATTGATATCTTCAAAAATTACTGGTCGATTTTTACGAATTTTTTTTTGTTGAATTCGCGGTTTTTTTATACACGTGTTAGCAAATTTTCGCGAATGTAGAGTCATTATTTCCACTTGTTTCAAAAAGGAGTGGGGCGATTTGATCTCGTATCTGTCGACACTGCATTCTTTACGGCAACCTTTTTTCACGTCTGGGGTCGATGTTGGATGTCTGGTCAGTTTTTGGCCGAAATAAAGAAAAGTTACGGTCCGAATTTCAAAAAATTTGACGTTTTGGAACGACAAAAATCGGCCGCGTGCGTACCCCGATTTTCGGATCGATACCTCCGGTACATTTTTTTTTAATTCGATGATGCGTTAAAAAGCGACGATTTGGATGTCTGCGATTATCAAAACGGAAATTTTTTTCGATTCTTTTTCCAGTTCGGTTTCGGTCGGTAATTAAAACACTTTCGCTCATTAATAACTCCCCGGGTCCGGGTCGGAATCCCGACCCGATCGAAACTTGAGCGTCGCGCCTTTTTTGCGAATTTTTCGGTCCGCGTCCGCCGTCGGTGCGTCGATTAGTCCAGGAGCCTTTGCGGGTACAAAGGCGGAGTGCACAGACACACACACACACACACACACAGACGTTTACCGCGCTTAATATTAGTGACTAGCTGGCTTCGCCCGCCAGCGGGCCCCTAATTTACATCGGTGCCTCGAATTGTAGAAAATCTCGAATCTTGTAAAACCTCAAACCGGACGAACCGCCTACCCGGGTCCCCGCTGCCTTCGGCACCGGGTAATCCCTTAATTAGCACATTGAATTGTACAAACCTCCGACCCTGGTCCCCGCTGCCTTCGGCACCGTATACCGGTCGTGCTGCGCACGCACCGGATAATCCCTTAAATTGCACATAGAATAGTATAAACCTCTAACTGAACGAACCTCCGGCTCGGGTCCCCGCTGCCTGCGGCACTGTATAGCAGTCGTTCCGACCCTGGTCCCCGCTGCCTTCGGCACCGTATGACGGTCGTGCTACGCATGCACCGGATAATCCCTTAAATTGCACATGGAATAGTATAAACCTCTAACTGAACGAACCTGCGGCTCGGGTCCCCGCTGCCTGCGGCACCGTATAGCAGTCGTGCTGCGCACGCGCTGCAGTATACGTTAGTTCCACCTTCCGCCACCAGGTGGCGCAATCTGTTTATATGATCATAACTGAAATCGTTAAGACTTTCGATGTCTAGTCGAATGAGCCATACCCCGTCGTTTTCATGCCCGTAGAACCGAAGATAGGAAAGCGCCCCCTAGTGGTGAAAAAACGAAATAAAATCGGTAAGCTCTATCGATGTCGAGTCGAATTGATTTAGACTACCTGAGTTCTAGTTCAAAGACAGGGACCTGTAGAAAAACTTAAAACTTAAAAAAAAAAAAATCGATAACGGGCGAAGCCCGCTTTTCCCTATCATAATATCTGGATAGGGGGTCCTTATTACTTTAATTATGATGTTTGGAATCAGTTTGGTGGACATCCGTAACATAGTTTCTTAGTTATAGAAACGGACCACAGTTAAAAGAGAAAAGCGGGGGGGGGGGGGGGGGGTTGGCGATGACACTGCTTTTCCTCAAACAACTTATGTAGACTACCTGAGTTCTAGTTCAAAGACAGTGAGCTGTAGAAAAACTTAAAACTAAAAAAAAAAAAAAAAAAAAAATCGATAACGGGCGAAGCCCGCTTTTTCCTATCATAATATCTGGTTGCCACTCTAAAACAAAAACTGAAAATACTCGTAATGCAGTTTTTAGACGCGGCCTACTTCTTAAAATCGTAATATCTAGCCGGCACTGTAATGGAAATCTTTCTTTTGCTTTAATTATACAAATAACGATGATTAATTATACAATAAAATAATATATCGGCTCGTAATGAAGATATGACAATAATTTTTAGATATTCTGAAAGCAGAATCCATTTAGCGTCGCCCTGTCAAAGTTTGGAATTTCTGCGCCTCTTAGAATCAGAGATTGGGACCCCTCTGAAAAAAACCCAATTGAACGTCACGTGACCACCGTAAAAAAATTGAGCCTCTACTCTTGAAAATATTCCTCTTGTCTGAAAATATCCGGTCACGTGTCGTTTTTCTGCATTGGTTACAAATGATTAGAAATAGATTGCTTCATTAACCGGTTTTTAATTCATATCTTCCGATTTTGCTGGTCGAATTGTACAATCTTTTTTTTGTTGAAATCAGGATTTTTTTTTACGTGTGATGGCCGATTTGGGGGTCCAGAGATTAATTCTTTCATTGTTTTTCGAAAACGGACTTGAGCATTACATGAAAGCTGTCAGGTGAATTTGCTCTTTCTTCCTTCCAAACATCTGCGTTCCAGGCAGTCTGCGGTCTCGACATGCCGCGCCGAAAGAATTAAAAAATTATTTTTTATTGATCGATTTTTAAAGGATTTTTTAAGTTCTAATGGTCGTACGGGAATGATTTTTCGAATTTCTGAAAGCAAATGCTCTCCTGAATCTGTCTGTCCCGTTTCCGAATTTCTGACCCCCCGACTTCCGTAGATCCGGGTCGGTTTAAAAACCCGCACTGCGGTTTGGGACTTAATTTGCTCCTGGCAACCCTGCCTTTTTCGAGAATCGTCTCCACCGGCAACCCTCGGCGGAGGCGAACTTTTCCCTGTTTTGACTTCTCTTCCAACTTCGGTTTCGGTCGGTAATAAAAACAGTTTCGTCGGTTAATAACGCCCCGGGTCCGGGTCGGAGGCCCGACCCGATCGAAACTTGAGCGTCGCGCCTTTTTTGCGAATTTTTCGGTACGCGTCCGCCGTCGGTGCGTCGATTAGTCCAGGAGCCTTTGCGGGTACAAAGGCGGAGTGCACAGACACACACACACACACACACACAGACGTTTACCGCGCTTAATATTAGGGATTAAAAACTTTTTCATCATAAAAATCATGTTACACTATATAAATCAAGAAATGCTTAAATATGAATTATGTTTTCAAAACATTACCCTGAATTTATTTTTATTTTATTATTATTGTTTTTTTTGTTTTTGTGTGTGTGTGTAATATTGGAGGAGAGCATTAAATGTAAAATGAAAATGTTATGGCATTAACAATACCATAATCATACATTTAATTTTTTTCTGTGTTAGTTTCTCTGCCGATTTTCTTTGAAAAACTTTAAATTATTTTTTTAATTTTAAATCATTATGTAATTTTTTATTCTATGTTTGTATATGGAAATAATCTAAATGAGTTACTAAATTAAATATATATTTATTTTATAAAATATAAGACTTATTCATTTAACATACTTGGGTCATTCCACATCAAATCAACCAAAAATTTTCAATATTCAACCTGACCATTTCAGATTTTAATAAAACCTTCAGGAATCATTCTCCCTGATGATACAAATAAGAATATACTTTTATAATTTTTTTATCTCAGTAAATTTTCCTACAATTAATTTTTTTAATTTCGAAAAATCATCAATTTTTGGCTTGTACAAATGTTTTCAATTTTGAATTTCCCAAGTTCTATAAGGTGTAGAGAAGGTTTGACCCCTCATTTTAAAGAGAATTTCATAAGGTTTAATTTGATATGCAAGTTGACTATGCTTGGTTTTAAAAAAGTTAATTTAATTTAAAAATTTAATTTTTTTTTAAATAGTGTTTGTTAGGGGAACCGTCGGTAGCGTAATAAATTTTCTCTTCTTTCGAATTGTTAAATTGGTCTTCTATATTTTAGTATACGTTTTCGTCTTTTAATAATGGTAAAGAAGGATAGTTCAGCTTACCTGAGATTTTCCTTATGCGCTGAATATACCCACAGTAATCCAAAGTGTTTGCACTGATATTTATCTTATCGACTGATTGAAGTATTCGCTATATGGAAGTAATAAGAACTATTATTATTAGTAAGTAGAGATGCACGAAATAAGAAGTAGATCCATTTTGAGTATAATATTATAATTCTTTGCTAGATATTTACATTTAAATCGCGTTTTTGGAGACTGCTTTTAGATGCTCCAATTTTACATTATATTTGAGAGATATATTTACAACACATATGTACAAGAGCGTTTTAACTGCTCGGATTCATTTTAGATTCTGAAGGGAATGTCTTTAAGTTCAGTTCACACGCGCGTGATAACATTTGTAGTTTTTGAAGTAGGGAGGTCTGCAGAGTTTTTCACTTAATTGGTTTCGACAGTTTCTGGTTTTGTTCACTATGTTTTTCAGCTGCGGCACTTGAAGTACTTATTGGTAATTGGGGTCTGGTTTTTAACATGTTCTTATTTCGATCATTCGCTGCACGTGGAGATTATTCACTGCATAAAAAAGGTTTCTCCGTCAGTGTTTTTTAAAAATTTTGAAAAAAAAAATATGGTTTTTGTAATATTATAATCTTTGAATTCTGAAAGTTTTAGAGTGGGATCTCAATGAGATCAGATCCCAATCGCGCCCGTCGGCCTAATTGTTCGGAGTTTTCGTGGTTTTCTTCGAGCCGTGGATTTATCCATGCGTAAATACGGATTAGGTTCCCTTAGAAAGACCCCCACGAAGGGCACTCCCCCCGGGCCTATATCCCTAGTGTAGATAATTGGCCGTCAATATTCAATCAACCAACCAACCAATCAATGAGATCAGCAGTTATAAAAAAAATAATGTTTAAAATGAATAAAATAATGCTATCTTTAGCACCATCATAAAGTTGGCGAGGTGCCAACTTTAAATATCAGCCCCAATTGTTGTTTAACATTAGTTTTTTTAACATAACTGCTGATCTCATTGAGATCCCACTCTAAAACTTTCAGAATTTAAAGTTAATATTACAAAAAACATATATTTTTCTCAAAATTTAAAAAAAAAAACTATTTTCAAAATTTTGAAATTAAATTAAATTAACTTTATTTTAACCAATCATAATCAACTTGCATATCAAATTAAACCCTATGAAATTCTCTTTAAAATGAGGGATAAAACAACTCTCTACACATGATAGAACTTGAGAAATTCAAAATTGAAAACATTTAAACAAGCCAAAAAAATGATGATTTTTCGAAATTAAAAAAATTAATTGTATGAAAATTTACTGAGATAAAAAAAATAAAAGTATATTCTCATTTATTTTATCAAGGAGAATGATTCCTGTAAGTTTCATCAAAATCTAAAATGGTCAAGTTGAGTTTCTGGTTGATTTGACATGGTTGATTTGACCACTTAATCAATTTACAGCGTTTATTCAATTCATGAATAACTCTTAAATAACTTTTTACATTATCAATTATGTCATTTTAGGCTGCATTAGCTGCATATGAAAAAGACTTAAAGAACTTACAAGGGGGTGATACACAGCCAATCATTCAGTCATCTAAAAATTTTTCATACAGTACTCCAAAATCTAATGTTAAGCATCCTGCTAAAATTGTACAGAAGAAACAAGAAATTTCTATTAAAACTTCTAAACAACCTGAAGTTGAAACTCTCCCTGAAGCTGAAACTCTCCCTGAAGTTGAAACTCTCCCTGAAGTTGAAACTCTCCCTGAAGTTGAAACTCTCCCTGAAGTTGAAACTCCACCTGAAGTTGAAACTCCCCCTAAAAAAGTGTGGTATGAAGCAATGTCAGAAGACGGCTATAAATATTATTGGAATGCTGTAACTTCAGGTATTATTTATAAGTAACATTTATTTAAAAATTTTATATCTTATAATATTTTGACTATATTGTTATTATTATTATTGTTATTATTCTGTTGTTCTGCATTTATTTATGTATTAGCTGCTTATCAAAAAAATTTTAAAACTTATTGATTCCTATATTTTTATTTTGTGATGAAGCATAAAATATAATTTATTTTTCAAATTTTACTACTTTATATTTGGTTTTTTTTATACTTATAAAGCTGAGAAGTTTTGATTTTCATATGATTTGATTGTTTCTAATTTTGCATTAGTTTTAAAACCTATCTGTTAAATTCATTTCTAGAATTTGTGTATAAAATTATATTTATTTATTTTATAATAGTTCCTCTTTAAAATTAAGAACATTCGACATTTCATAAGTTTCTTTTATTCTAATTTTGTTGATAGAAAAATAAATATATACATGGTGTGTCCTCGTAAAGAAATAACAATTACTAAGTAAAACACAAACTATAATTTATGTAAATACAGTAAACTCCCGTTTATCCGCGAGTCTAAATTTCTTTTTTTTTTTTCTTTACTTATCCTTGAGAAGAAACTTATTTCTGTGATGTAGGATGAGTTTTCGATCCTTTTTACTAAATATGATTTCCATTTGAAAACGTGGAACAATCACGTGCACAAAACAGGTGCAGCTAATCTTGAGGGTGTCGCAAGGCCACACACCTGTTGATAATCAATATACGGGTACTGAAAGTCACCCCTGCCCCCCCTGTTATGATTTTCTTTCTCCCGTTTTTCATAAAGCACATCAGTTTGCTTGTTTTAGCTGAGCTGTGAACACGTGTCTTACAGAAGTTCGCGTTTGTATTTAAATTTTATAGTTTTGCATTTTCAATATTGGAAAAATGTCACAAAAAAGAAAAAGAGTTGTGTTGACGATTCAAGGTAAATTAGAACTGATTAAATAAAATTGAAAATGGTGCTACAAGAAAACAAATAAGCTTGCAATATGGAATTGGAGAATGTACAGTTAGGGACGTTTTAAAACAGAAAGATAAATTGATGCAATTCTCAGCCTCATCAGACAACTTTTCATCGATGAAAAAAAGAAAAAGTATGAAAAGCAGCACTTTTAAAGAACTGGATGCAGCACTTTTACGTTGGGTAAAACAAGTGAGAAGTGAGGGAACACCTGTTTCAGGGCCTATTGTTGCTGCAAAAGCAAAACAATTTTTTGAAATGCTGGGATTAGAGGGATCATTTGATGCATCGTCAGGATGGCTGACAAGATTCAAACAACGCCACGGGATAAGAGAAATAAGTCTTTACGGCGAGAAATTAAGTTACGACGAACAAGCTGCAGAAAATTTCAAAGAAGATTTTGTACAATTTCTTTCGAACAAGTATACAACGGCGATGAGTCAGGACTGTTCTGGAAATGTTTGCCTACACGAACTCTGGCATTTCAGAGCGAAAATCAAGCTCCAGGACATAAGTTCAGTAAAGAGCGTCTAACAATATTGCCTTGCAGTAATGCTACAGGATCCCATAAACTAAAGTTAGCAGTGATTGGAAAATAAAAAAAAACGAGATCTTTTAAGGGAACAAGAGTTGAGAACCTCCCAGTACATTATTTCAACACAAAGAAAGATTGGATGTATCAAACAATATTTATAAAATGGTTTGAAGAAATGTTTATTCCCGAAGTTAGGAAACATCTGGTGTCTCAAAATTTATCCCCAGAAAGCTGTGTTGCTAATTGACAACGCCCCATCTCAACCTGGAGAACTACAATTAAAATCAGAAGATGGAAATATTTTTGCAAAATTTTTGCCTCCCAATGTTACAGCTCTTATCCAGCCTATGGAACAGGGCGTAATCGCTTCAATTAAGAAAAAATACAGAATGAAATTACTGAAAAAAAAGAATTGAAGAGGGAGATGATCTTAAAAGCTTTTTCAAAGATTACACGATTCTCGATAGCATTTATGATGTAAACAGTGCTTGGGAGTCGGTACAGAAATCCACATTAATAAAATCCTGGCGGAAGATTTTGCCAAGTATAGAAAAATCTCTAGTAGAATCAGAAAAAGAAGAGGAAGAAGTTTCCGTTCATAATTTAGCGAATTTAGCAAAATCTGTTGCTGGTGGAGAAAATTTCGATGAAGATAATATCATTGAGTGGATTAATTGTGATGCTGACGATCCAGGCTTCGAACATGCAACTGATGACCAAATTATTGAAGAAGCGTTAGGTATGAATTTGGAAGAGAGTGACGAAGAAGATGATAAGGTACAAAAGAAAATGAGCCACGATGCAGCTTTAGCTCACGTTGAAGGACTTATCCAATATCTAGAGGAAGAGGATGACGCGTCACTTTGTGATAAAATAGTACTTAAAAAATTTCAATCGCAAATAAAGAAGAAGTGTTTCAGTACAAAAAAACAGACACTTTTGACGGATTTTCTGAAGAAATAAACCTACAAGTTTGTAAGTAATGAATAATTTTATTATTCCTGAAGTAATAAGTATCTTTATGTTACCCATTGTGCGTAGAACCTGTAAAATGAATGCTTGTGTTACTTATGTGTATAAATTGTTCAAGTACATATTTGTGTTGATATGTTCCCTTTTTTCAAAATTTTGTGGACAGGGGTCGATCTAGGCAAAATTTGGGGCCTATTTAGGGCCCTTTCACAAAAATCAATTTAATAAAATGGGCCCTTTCACAAAAATCAATTTAATAAAATGGGCCCCTTCACAAAAATGAATTTGATAAAATGGGCCCCTTCACAAAATTCCTTTTACTAAAATAGACCCTTTCACAAAATTCTATTCCATAAAAACTTACTATTTATTATTTTGTGATGTTTTAAAATTTATAATTTGTAAACAAACAAGTTCACCCGAGAGGATAACTTCAGCAAAATGATTTTTAAAATGTTTTTGTTTATAAATGCTTGGTTCAAATTTGATTAACTGAATTTCAACTTCCGTTACAAAATGTTATTTTTCACAAAAATATAATAAATTTCACAAAAATAACCTTTATTTTTCACAAAATGGGCCCCAAGAAAAAAAACCTGCATCGACCCCTGGTGGATTATCCGTGAAATCAATTATCTGCAATATTCGCGCCACTCAATTCCGCGGATAATCGAGAGTTTACTGTATTTTATTTTTCATTCAAGATAGTCTGAATGTTAGTTTATTTGGCTGAAAATGATTGTAACTATTAGAAGCAGGTGTTAGTCTTTCTGCCAAAAATGTCTGTAGAAACTTTATTCAATCTTTTAAAGGCTCTGAATTAGTTCAAAACATGCTATTTTCATAGACAAGTTTAATTTTTAAAATAACCTGAATTCAGCAGATTTGTAGCTGTAATTTTGTGGAACACAGTGGCATAGCCATTCAAAAATTATGGAGGGAGCTCCAGTAGTCATTTTCAAATAAATTGAACAATTAGGCTTCTCAATAACTAATAAAATATTCCAAAGAAGAGTTAATCATTCAGACTAATTGTTAATGCCATTATCACAAAATCAATATTTTAATTGTTTTAGATAAAAGTTATAAAATACTGAATTCTAGAGAATTAGGATTACCAAATTAATGAGAAAGCAGGGAAGGTGGGCAGGGGTGCTTCCCTGATATAATAAAAAAAATTTCACTGAAAATAAATAATCTTAGAATTTCAATGCATGTAATCATATTTCACATTATGATTAATTGGTGGTACAGTGACAGTCAAAAGTTTCTGGCCAGCATAAAATTTTTGGTTAATTTGTAAGTATACCCATATGAAAGGAATCTCAAAATGATACTTATACATTTTATTGACATAATAGTTAGGAACATATTTATGGAATAACAAATAAATATCAATAAAATTAATTGCTAAGGAAAACTCATGTTCTCAAAATTTTCCGGCCATCTTGGCAAGTTTGGAAAAGAAAATAGTGTTATAATAGAAAATAATGGTGATCAACGACATTTACAATTAGTATTTTGTCGTCATTCCTTTAGCAATAAGTACTGCAGCGCAGCGATGTGGCATCGATTCAATGAACGGTTGAAGATCGCCTGGAAAGACATTCTTTATGAACTTTATGATGTGTTCTTGCTGTTGGATAAAATAAAAAGTTATTTGTATGTGCCTTGATATATATTTTTCCCCACATAATTGATTTCTTTTTCATCCTCACCATCAGTGTTGTTATCATCTATCCATAAACAGTTAACTTCAGTTTGATCTAAATTGGATGTACCACATTTTTTAAGTGACTTTTTGAATTCTTTTGAGATTTACTTTATCACGTGCCTTTATTATCCACTCATACATTATTTCTATAGGTGCATTACACATTTGTCCTCCCGTAGTGAATGTTTCTAGTAGACAAATGGGCCTAATAGTATCATTTGTCCTCTCTTTACATTTACTTCTTATTCCGTTACATTTCTACTAGTCATTTTATTTTTCAGTGTTCTTTATTGCATTTTTATGCAAGATATTTCATGAAGGATTCTTTGCAAAGAAGCGTGTGTACATAATATGTAACTAAAAGTACAAAAATATAGTCTAAAAATTTAGATACACATTATATGCTGGAATATATGATAATTTCTGCCCAGAAATGATAGTGTAATGAAATTCTTTTGTATGGTCTAAATAATTATAAATGCTATATACACACTCTTCAAGATAAGCATGCTGTAGGTGACTGTAATAACACACTAAAATTATTACCATTGAGCGCTCTACAAACGTCGCATTTCAGCATTTCAAATAAGTTTCATAAATTCATTTCACAAAACCATTTCATAATATTGTTACATAAATTCATTTCATAAAATCGTTACATTAGGATTTTATATATATATAGGATAGATTTTGCACAGAAATAAGCCATTTTAATTTAATTTTGAAAGTTTTTTATATATATATATCTGCAATATCCTCCCAAAAAACTGACTATTCTTTCGGCAAGACTAACTTGAGATTGGGCTGCAGGATAACTCAGTTCAATTCTCATATTCATGTATAACCACTTTGGTATTGTTATTTATAAAAAGGAATGTTTTATTTTATTTTAAAATACATATGTCATTATAAACTAAAAATAAAATAAATTATAGCTACTCAGTTTAAATTAATTTTAAGTAGAAAACCGCCAAAAAAACGTAAATATCATGCCACACAGTCATCTATTTACTGGCTTGTGGCTTCATCCACATTATAGGCAAAATAGTGAAATCCTTCAACAATATTACTCTGAAAGAAATAAAATGTATTGAAATTGATGAAACATGGACAAATATTGAACATACAAAAGAACAACATTCATCTGCAAGAAACCAAAAAACAGACCTTTTTCTAAAATGGTCTCATAGTAAAATTATTAACTCTATCAGGTAAAAGAGATATGTTAATAATAAATACATTCTGGGAGCAAAATGTTTTTTTTCATTAGGTCTTTAAAGATTTTCAAGGCAGAGGAAAATGAATTTTGTTTATAAATATCCACCTCAAATTAAACAAAAGAATATTATTGTATTGACTAATGTTACATATTATTCTGTACATACAGTGAAAACTCTTGAAATTTTACAAAGTAAAAGAAAATTATAATGCACAAGCATATTTAATTGAGAAATTTATCTGTTAGAATCAAAACACATCATTAGTCCTGAGATTTGTAACTGGGGATAATGTACAAGGCCGGCCAATTTATTTTTTTGCCACTCAACCCATAATCTTTTTGAACTGCCCCTGTAATACTATACTAAGAATTGAATTCTATTAAACTCGTCTGTATTTATATCAAATGGCATGTTTTAGAAATGAAATATACATTTAAAGTTGATAAAATCTTATGAGGAAACTGAGAAATTTTTAATACCATTTTTTTATGTTTAAGGTCTTTTTCAGTGGCACAGCCAGAATTCGGTTCTAGGGGGGGTTTTGAGTTTCTTATAAAGGTGGTCGCCGGTTATCTGAATCACCGGTTAATTGAATCAGTTTTTTAAATGACTGAAATCATAATATTTTTCTCCGCAATTACGGTGGTTATGATTCATTTAAACAGCGTTTACAATATTGGGGTTACAAACTATAAAATGAACCACTGAAATAACACAAAACTAGGTTAGATATATAAAGAGTTTAAAAATGATGAGGGGCAAACTTTAAGATGAAAGAGCACAGTACAGCAAATAATTTTTACATAGAAAATAACAGGGTTGCAATCAAAAATACACAAGGTTTCATCACAAGAGAGTCACGAATTCTTATTCCCAACTTTAATAATAACGAAGCAATTTTAACAAAATTTTATATACACTTACTTACCTTGCTTTTTGCCAAATGTAACAACTCAATTAGGTAATCGATGTTTTGGAATGTAGTTGATATTAAACACGGTATTGTAGACTAAATTACTGTGCCCTTCCAGTACTTTACACGACATCGAATTTTGCATTAAGTTATGTAAATCTGATAAAAATTTCGTTAAAATATATTCATTATTGTTTAAGTTCTCTAAAATATCCGAGTTTGAATTGAAGTCGTATCTATACTAATATTATAAAACAGCAACGTTTGTTCTTTTTGCAGGGGTTAATTCTGGAACTACAGAACGGATTTTAAAAAGTAATTGGTCATACGCGATTTTTATTCGCGTACAAAGGGTTCCACACAAAATATCAGAACTGTTCAAAGACAATATACTCACATACCTAAAACAATACCACGTGCCATAATTTAATTTTATTGGAATTGGAATGAAAATCAATGAATATACCTCCCTCTAAAACAAAGACCTTGTATATAAAGTTTAAACTTGGCAGAGAACCAATCACTCTTCGGAAGAAGTCGCTGAGTTTCACACGAAAAGTTACTTGTCAATCATATTTGACGTAACAGTAGACAATTTTAAAGCATTTAAAAAAAGTATGCTGAACAACGCGAAACTTTCCGATTTATTTTAAAAAATGAAAGCATATGCAGGCATGATAATACAAGTGATTTGTTATCGAAATAATTTTTTCATTATAAATGAATTATATATTGAATTATAAGCGATTGTTGTCTCAAAATTACTGACTTTTAATGTCTTGGAATTATTCTATGAATTATTTTTCAATATTTGTATTCAATAATTGAATTCAGTTGGAATGAAAAATGTTGACTATCGCTATGATTGTCTACATTGTCTAAAGCAAAGATCTTGTTCAAAGTTTAATCTTAGCATTGTGCCAAGCCAGCTTCAAAAGGAGGTCGCAAAGTAGCAACACCGTTTTAATCCATGTTGTTGTTTTCTAGATGGGTTTTTAATTAATATCTCAACTAATTACAGACACATTTTTAAAAAAATCATTACCAACAATCCTTAGATGATTCTGCGTCGATAACCCTCAACTCCCCGGTTGAGCGCCAGAAAAATAAGACACATGAGTGATCTTATAATAGTTCCGTTTTTACTTTTTAAGTATGCAACCTTAATAATCGTGTCAAAATTCTGGTAACCATCTCCTCTCTAACATAGGCTATACTTTATACAACAATTTCCAAACAATTTTTTTTTGTACAGTAATTTCCAACAAACATTCTAAAATTGCTGTTTCTACGATGTTGTTGGTTCTAGAAATTTGAGCTAGCGGTTACTTTAAAAAGATATAAATGCTCACTAAAAATGGTTTCTATAAAAAGTTTGAAATTTACAAAGGGGAAAAGAGCAGGAAACGTTCTAAATTACAATTTATTTGTGCAGTTAGGGCTAGAAACGTGAAATTTGGCATGGTTGTTACTTTAGAGACTTAAATGCTAGCCCAGAACAGTTTGCAAAAGCAAAAAAAAAAAACGTTCTAAAATTGCGATTTGTGTGATACAGTTGGTATAGAAACTTGGAATTTGGCATAGTGGTGACTTTTGGGATGCAAATGCTCTCAAATGGCTCTCAGGTGAAATGAGCAAAACACGTTCTAAAAATGTTCTAAATCATAATACATTTAAAACTTTTAGGACTAGAGTCTTATGGATGTTTTATATGGGTGTTACTTAAAAGACATAAATGCTCGTCCAGAATTTATTTTTTCAATTCGAAATTTAAAAAAATGCAAGAGTACGAAGCATTCTAAAATTGCGATTTATGTGATACAATTGGTATGGAAACTTGGAATTTGGCATGATGATTACTTTTATGTAGTAAATGCTACCTTAGAACATTTTTAAAAAAATTCAAAATTTAAAAGGATGAAATGAGCGGAAAATTTTCTAAAAGCGTTCTAAATTATGATTTAGTTGAAACTGTTATTGTTAGAAACTTGAAATTTAGTATATAGATTACTTTTAAGATGCAAATGCCCAGCATAAAGAGTTTATTATAAATGTGAAATTTAAAGGTGTGAAACAACTGAAAGCATTCTAAATTACGATTTGTTTAGAACCGTACGTCATATCGCGTCTTTCGAAGACGATCTTTTTTCTATGCTGAAAATAACGAAACGTCTCTATTTCGACACAATCTTTTAAAAGCATCTCGAAAGATCAGATTCACAGCGCCTACAAAAATTTTGAAGCGCTCTGATAAATAAAAGTATTTAAAAAAAAAATCTGAGAATTTTTCGATAAAAATGCTAAAAGAAAGTTAGGTGTTTCGGCGTGGGTTCGCTCGGCTTCGGCTCATGTTTTCACTATTAAATGTGACTAACTCTATGACTTAGTCTTTTTTTATACTCTGTTTCTGTGACTGTTCTCTTCGACTTTATTCAAAGACTTAGATTTTTTTCACGGAATTTTAAAGAGGGGTTGGATACAGTTATATTTAGAATCGGATAAAATTTCAGAGAGTTCGGACCAGGGATCGGAAAAACTACTTCTTTTAAGTAGCGAACTACAACTACAATTACTTTATCAAAAATGTAGTTAACTACAACTACTTGTTTTAAAAAGTAGCGACTACAAACTACTTTTCAAAAGTAGTCACTACTTCGCTAGTTTTAGATTTTGTCGAAGGATTCAATCTACGTTCGAAATTGAGAGTTCTGCATGGGTCGTGTTGTGTACCCGATCTGAAATTGAAAATTCTGCTTAAAGTCAACCCGAAACCAGACTAAAAAAATCGTCAGCTTGAAAACGACTCGAACCCTAAAGTCTTTATACCCGAAACCGAAGTGACATAAAATTAATCCATATTTTAATACAATTATGGTAATGTGGCCTAGGATTATATCTCTGATATCAATTTTATCTTTTTTGTATAAAAATGAACACACATACACTCATTAATATTCAAATATTTTCATTAAAAAAAATAGTCAGGACTTTCTTCTGAAATCTTGGGTCAATGGTAACTTTCAATGACAACACTCTATTTTGAAAAAAAGTATTTTTAATCTTACTTTAAAATTTATGCCCATATACAAAGTTTCACTTAAAGTTTTACGGAACTTGTGCTATCTAATTTCTATAATTGTATGATATGAAATAGGAAATTAATATTCAAAAAAACTGTAAATTATAACCCATAAATATTTTAGAAGAAGTTCTAAAATCCCCAAGCACTTTTTTTTTTTATCTACTGGAGTCTGGAAGAAGGGAATATGCATTTCAATTAATTTTTATGCATGCATGGAACAAATACTTCACAACAATCAAAATACGTGTTAATAAGATAAATTTTTGCAATAATAAACAATTGAATGAGAATATTTCCTTAACTAGAAATCTTAATTTGGAAATATTCTTTTTAATGATTATAGGCTTTAGATATTCGGTGCGCGATTCTATCCAGTAATTATTATTAATAAAGAAAATGCTTACTCACCTCTAAGTGCAGCTTCCTGATGTTCAAGGCAGATGATTTTGAAACTGACAACTTCATTATTAAATGGGCAAAGTTTATAAGTTCCGCTGTAACCACTGGCTTGTTTTTCGATAACTTTAAAACACTGGTTATATGCCAACCAGGCAGTTCAATTTTATTTTTCTCTGACATAATTTTAATTCCAAAAGAAGATATCCGGTATTAAAACACATGATTTAAAAATGCGTTAATAGACAAAATGTTGACCGCAAGAAAATTTATTATTTTCGGGAGTATAAGCACATTGTTTTGTTTTATCAACAAAAGTTAATGGAAAAATATATGACACTGCAACTGAAATTTGTTGCTGACGGTCACAAACTGCTGCAGAGAACGCATTTTGTAAAAAAGAAGCTTAGTTATGATCAAGTGATTTGAAGAATGGCATTTTTTCTTCCTCTCGTAAAGCAGCGTTAAAAGTAGCGTGAAAGCTCGCAACAAACTACTGATTTTTTGTATCGCGCTATTCGCTACACTACATTTTTTTAAATGTAGCGCGCTACACTACAAACTACTGTAAAAGTAGCGACTACTGTACGCGCTACTTCGGACCCCTGGTTCGGACAATAACTTGTTATTGTTCTTGTTATTTTAAAGGACCCGTCGCAAAACAAAAAACAAGTTGGAAATTCTACGTTAAACGTGACATATGAGGTGCGTTCATTTTATAACTAGTTTCACAACTTAAAAAAAAACATCATCATCATTTCAGTGAAAGGAATTATGTCGTCTTCTAGAAAAGAATTTTTTTTATTTTTTTTTTTAAGGTAGATTTTGTAAGAAATACTACCTATTACATTCTCCCCTAAGTTGGAATTTTTGAAAAAATTTTGCAGATCTACGCCGATCATGACTCCCTGAACGCAAAACCACCCTCAGTTCAAAACTTTATTTATCTATCTATCTATCTATGTCACTTTTTTTATGGACACGATAACTGCAATAATTCTGCACAAATCTCTTCCAAACTGATACATAAAATCAAGGAGCCTAACATCTTGGTCAAATTCGTTACAGGGCAGAAGCGAACCGAAGGGGGGGGGGGGGGGGCTTTTGGTGAAAACAGAAAAAAACCCATAATTTCTTAATTATGATACGTATCGAATCCGTTTAAAGTTATTATTACTTCTAGGAAAAGGGCCGAAAATTTATGTATGACATATTTTTAATATCATTAAAAATGGCCCCAAGGGGAGAAAAGAGGGGGTTTTAGAAGAAGAAAATTCATAACTTTGTCAATTCAGAAGATATCAAATCTGCTATAATTGATTATAATTCCTCTTAATATTATCTAAAACTTTTATATTGACAGATTTTTATACAACCAACCCTTGTAGCAAAAAAAAAAAAAAAATTAAAAACAAAAACAAATTCTTGCCGGCTCCGCCTGCAAACAATCTAGGTTTCGAAGTGGGCGGTTCCAACTACCGCATCATGACAAAAAAGTTCATTTCTTCTGCATTTTCGACAAACTGTCTGCTTCTTCGAAATCTATCTGTGCCTGTAAGCCGATCCGTTAGGGATTTTTTTTTTCTTATTACGTATGCCACGTTTGCTTATTACATATGCGATCGCTAGATAGATATATGCTCCAACGTGTGTGATACGCTACGTCACATAATGTAAGCTCTTTGGTGGGAAAGGACGCAAAGTGTTGAGGATGGCAGAAAAACGAAAACATAATTTAAGCTTTGGTTTTTCAGAAATGCTCTTCCGCTGAGCACCGGAGCGCGATGTTTATGAGCTCCGGTGAAGTTTGACCAATATTTAAACATTGACTAAAAACAAAGAAGTATCGGAGCTCAGCTCCGGTAAGCTCCGGCACAAGTTAAGCACTGCTCACAGGCATGTATTTATAAGTCAATGAAATTACAAACAGTGCTTCTTTCCTCCGAGAGACAGGATGCGGTGCCTCACCGAGAGCAAGACGTCGTTGCTACATTACCAACAAATGAAATATAGTCTTTAAATTTGTGTACAGACACCCTACGAAACAAATGATTCGAAAGAAACACTGATTGTGAAAATCTGTCCCATCACAATAAAAAAATAACTTTTTATAACTTTAAAGTACTTTTTTTTAAATTTTTACTTTTGTAAAGATTTTTTCTTCGGTACGCACATAGCTTGGTCTTAGATATAACTGAGAGCAAAAAACGCAAAAAAAAAAAATAAAAATAAAAAGCCGTTTGAAACTGAAAGGGATTTACAAAGTGTATGTTTTATTTTTTCCTGGAATTCGATGGTCTGTTATTGTTTCGAACATGGAACAAGAACAGAAATACAATTAAGAAACGGCCCACCGTATACTGTATAACTCAAAGCGTCTGTGTGGCAGTATATGACCCTTCTTTTACTATAAGACGTCTCGACAAAGTGACGCAGTCTAAATGACCAGTTTTGACTTAACCCATTTATGTAATATGCGCTTTCAGTTTTAAGTAGAATTTTCGCCGTTTAATTAAATCACATTGTTGAATAGAATTTGATTTAACAAAGCGGCGGATTCCGCCAAGGCGAAAGGCCAAAAAAATTAATCTTAACTTTAGTTTTGATTCATATAAGCGGCAATTATAGTAATTTTTTTAGCTCTGGGGGGGGGTTTTAACCCCCAAACCCCCCCCCTTGGCTGCGCCACTGTCTTTTTTATGCACATGCTGTAATCAAGATAAATTTATGATGCGTAATAAATCAAAGTATAGATTATTATTTATGTATTCTTTGATAAGTCTTTCAAGAATTCAACTAGTAGTTATTAGTATATAAATAAAATGAAAGACTAAATATTCCTCTTTTTTCATTGGGTTTTTTTGTCTTTCATTTTCTGAAAAATAAATAAGGTTTGTTTAAAATTTCTAAATAAAGACATAATTTTTGTACATCATTATTTATTATTATTACCATTTTTCAGAATCTGTGTGGGAAGCTCCAGAAGAAGGATTTATCTCAATAGAAGAACAGAATCAGTCAAATTCTGAAACTGTTTCAGAAGTAAGTTTTATTTTCTCTTTCATGTAATTAATTTTTGTTTACATACAATCAGGATATAATTTAACCTATATCAGTAGAATATCTATAGCTCAAATATTTTATATCGTAAGGCAATTATTATGCCTCTCACTAGGAAGAAAAAATAAAATAATCGTTTTCTGTATGAGAATTTTTAATTCCAACTGAGTGAAAAATGCCCAGTCCAGGAGTCGAACCTAAAACCTCTACCTTACTATACCAATGCACTGCCAACTGAGCTTTCCTGGCCAATATAATTCACTCATACAACCTATTGGCAATAACATACAGTCTGCAATATTACATAGCTCAATAGATGAAATCTCAGGCCAAGAAAATCCAATAACTGTGGATTAATTATGAATTAAGTTAAATTATAAATATATTTTAACTGTCCATTAAAATATATTTAATTTAAATAAATGTTTTTCAATTCCTACTATTAGCTTATACTCTCTATATATTTATATATCTTGTTCAAATTTTCAATCGTTAATAAAATACTTTTTATTCATCCACTCAAGTTCAAATATATTTTTTCAAACTTGTAATGTATGACACTTGATGTTAATACAGTTTTTTCAAATATTAATTCATTAATTAAATTTAATTAATTAATTTTAGTTTTATATGGGAGAAAAAAATTTCTCCCATTGTTTTTCATAAATGAAATGAAAGATTTTCCTCAAATTAGTGATGCCACATAAATAAAATACCGCAACGATGATTATAAAAAAATGTTCAATAAAGATAACGTGGGACATTAATGCTGCACGGGTTTATTTTATATATTTATGATTAAAAAGCAAAATTCAAATTCAAATGCTCAAATTATTTTTCTTTCAAATTTTCAATCGTTAATAAAATATTTTTTATTCATCCACTCAAGTTCAAATACATTTTTTTAAACTTGTAGTGGATGATACTTGATGTTAATACAGTTTTTTCAAATATTAATTCATTAATTAAATTAAATAACCAAATATCAAAACTCGAAGATAAATGAGCAGAAACACTCCATTAGGTTCCACTTTTCGAAAGAGCCGCTACTACATGAAACTGTTGACTCGTGATTATGTTTTAATGTTATTTTCTATACTGTTTCGTATTATTTTTGGTACTTTCGTATTATCCGGGCCATTCTTATATTATTTATTAAAATAGAAAATTGCAAGGAAATTCGCTTTCTATTTTGCCATTAATATTGTGATTCTGTCATATGTATATACATATTTATATTAATTGTAATTATTTAATAAAAAGTAACTAAAATAAAAATTTTCTTTGTTGACATAAGTAGGAATTGACTTTAAAAAAAATTATATTACTTGTTTTTTATGTAGTTTATCTTTTTTAGGTACTTGTTTACTTTCGTTTCGACCATTGATGGTAACAAATTCTGTCACCAAACAATGTGATTTAATGCCAATGATACATAGTCATGATGTCACCTTCATTGTCAATTGCCAGACTGTCACATGCAGGGCTTTATAGATTTAATCAAATCTGGTAGCCAGCAAAAAATTCTAATCGCCAGTAAAACATATTCACCTTTTCCCATTCTCCCAGCATTGATTTTGAGAAAACACAAAAGTTTTTTTTATGAATTAGTTGAGAAAAAATAATAATAAGCATAGTTTAGAATTACTAGTTACATAGCTCAGAATAGTGTTGGATATTTTTGATAAATTCTTTAAATTAATTTTTTATGAGACTTTTAGTGTTATTTCATGTTTTGCAATGATTTTTTGACATTCTTTAAAAGAATCCTGTTTGCGATTTTTCAATTATGGTAAAATTAATCTGGAGCTAACTCAAACTATTCGATGACAGATTTAATTTAATATCTGCATATCTATGTGGAACCTTTAAAAATTAGCTCATCAAAAATTAATCCGAGTTGTATATAACAAATGAAAAATCTTAGAAAAATGTTTTGAAGTCATGTTTATCCATTATTGGCGAGGCGATACACTATACTGTTTGGTGACAGGTTATTTTTATGGTCAACAGGAAAGTAAAAAAGTAAATACCCTTTTATATTATTAGGTGTATAAATATAAAAAAAAAAAATCTAGAGGACTCCACTTGGCTTTTCAAACACTTTACAGAATACTATGCATTTAAATAAATAGTTATATAAAAATAAATAAAAAGTTAGATTCTAATTTTACAATGTTGAAATGTTTCCACTCCTCACATTTTAAAGAAAATGTCACTTTTATTCATAAAGGTCAAACTTTTTTCTATAATTACGGCTTAATTTTCAATGAATTTTCATTCCACTGTGTTAAAATTAAGACATGTTAATCAAAATAAATATTGAAATTGAATTTACATAACTGTGCTAATGGGAGTTTTAATTTGTTTTAAATATAGATATTTTGACACTGTTTTTCAACAACATACAATATTTAAGTTTCCCTACGTTTTTATCAGATTAATAAATCTCACTCTAATGTTTTTTGTTATACTAAATTAAATCACGTTTTAGTAAAATATGACTGTTGGATCAAAATAAGATGAGCGTGAATAAAAAAAATATTTAATTGAATAATCAATTTTAAAAAAAATACTTATTAACTCTTTTTTTTTTTTTTTGGTCACAAAATGTAGATTGTAGATACTAAACCCATTGGCTGATTTGTACGAAAATGAATGCAGTTCTTGTGACTGTAGCTTGCAACATATTCACCAAATAAGATATCAATCGAAAGCATATGATGGTCACTAGGGCTGGATTATTTATCAATAAATCGGTCAAATATTGATATTTTTTAACTATCGCAATAACGATAGCTAAGCTCCGAATCTGATAATATATCCCAATAACGATAGCTAAGTTCTGACTCTACCGATATATGCCAATGACATTTTTCCCCCCGCAGCGCAACTTCGAAATCCTAGAAAAAGCGCTGAAAATTCCATACTAATATCTGAATAATCCTTTCTCCCCACGCATTTATTCCCTGTCCGCTTCATTCAAAGCCCGCTATCCCTTCCGACGATCATCTCTTTTTTGTTGTTATCTCAATATATCCCAATACATTCTTTGCTTTATTTTTTATTTCCACCCAACCGCATTTTCCACTGTTCGTTGCCCGCTATCCCTTCCAACGATCATCTCTTTTTCGTTGTTATCTCAATATATCCCGATAAATTATCCGCTTTACTTTTTATTTCCACCAACCGCATTTTGCACTGTCCGTTCCTTACTGAACAATCTGTTATCGTCTGTGTTTCAATGCCGTCGCTGCTATTTCTCTAGACATATTGCAATAGTTCACACATATTGATAAGTCATGACGAATAAATAAGCGCTCAAATATGTACGAGTTATTGTGTAGTCGATAACATTACTAGAGCTTAGCAGCTGGGAAGCTCGGTTCGCAAGCAACCAATCACAGTGCGGCTAATATTTTGCATTTCGCCACGTTTGTGAAGCGAAGCCTCGCCTCGTCACTTTTTCACTGTGATTCGTTATCTTTGAGCGGAGCTTCTTAGCTATTAACGTCTAGTATTGTGTACGCTGAATATCGGCCAAGAGGCTCAATTCCTGTTTTCCTCTGTGTTTTATCGGTAGTGAGAGCATGAATCCCAGTGAATTTAATATATGTTTTGTTATTCCAGCTTAAAATGAACCAAAAAAATTAAGTATTATAAAACTATTTCAAAATGTGATTTGAATATTTATATTTCAAGAACGATTTCAATTTTGTATTTATGTATAGTAAATAGATAAGAAGGTGAATTTTTAATTTTTTTTTCTATTAAGAATGCATTGATACCTTAGAGAAGGATTGAAAAACAACATTTCTGCTGCATCTGTCATCCATTGAAAGCTTGTTATTCAGAAATATATTAGCATTACATATGGTAATAAACCAATTTCAGTTTTTGCTGTTGCTTTTTACTTATTTTAATCATATTAAAATGAGCAACGTCCTAAATTTAAGAACTTTTATTTTAGTTTCTTTTTTATAATATTCTCAGTTATAACGAGGCAATGGTGAATAAAATAGGAAGAATAGGCAACATACTATTTTAAAGAAAAACACCATCCAATCAATGGTATAAGCCCAAATAGATATTGAACAACGTGAATTTTTCCTAAAATATTTCTGTTTTGTATAAATATGAAACTATAATATTTAAAGGATGCTGTGTGAGCAAATAGGTCTAGAGAATTGATTCGTTGCTTTCTACACCTGTTTGTACTTAAATTGCTGCTACCAAACCATTTATCTATGGAAATTAACAATTTTTCTATTCCCATACACTTTTAGGTAGTTATCGCGATATATCACTAATATCAATATTAATTCCTTGATATATTGCGATATTAAATTTCTGATATCGTCCAGCCCTAATGGTCACTGTCATGTTCATTCACACACACATACATACATAGCAAGATCATCGAAAAACCACCAAAAATAGACCAAAATACAACAAATTTTTTAAAATACAGTAGATTCCCGTTACAACGAATTCCATTACAACGAAAAATCCCGTTACTGCGAAATTTGACAAATCCCCTTTTCAAATTTCATTAACTCCAATGTATTAAAAATTCCGATTTAACAAAGTGCATTTTATTAGGAATTCCGTTACAACAAAAAATCTTCCTCGAGCTTTTTTTTTTCTTTTCCCCAATTGCTAACAGAAATGAAATATACTTCGAATTAGAATGTCGAAGATAAAAAATAACGTTGTTTTGGGAACAGGTGCAATTTCAGGTTTTTTTCCCCTTTGCTATCCATCTATTTAAAGCAGTTTGCTAATAATGTCAAATATTCCATCGAATTTCGACCGAGTACGCATGCGTCAAAAAAGGACCGGCCAATGAGACGAGGGTATATTCCTGTCTCCAAACGTATTTGGGATCAAGATCAACTCCTGTTGTTTTGATCTTTGATGGCTTCCTCCACGTTGCGTTAAACATAGGAATATATTTATATAAAAAACTCTGGAGTGTTTAGAAGGTATTTATTGTTGTATTTATTGTAATTTGTATGAATACTTAGGTATCCATTTCGGATTTACTGTGTAACATGAATTTAGGTTCATTTAACGTTCGCGAAATCAAATCATTTTGTTTATATAGTACAGAAAATAATTATTCAATCGTAAATAAAAATATAGTAGAACATGTAATACAAAATTGGACCACTTATATTCCGTTTATGATCGGGTATGAATCTTATGGTGTTCCGATTGCTAATGAAAACTATTATGTAAATATAATGTCAAAAGACAGTACGCACGGTAGTAATATTTTTATTATTATGTGTTCGAAAAAAGCGAATCTGAGCGCCTGAATATAAATTATAAAATATTATTTCTATATTTAGCAACTAAATATTTAATAAATATGCAGGAATGTGACTAGCTATATGTGAATGTATAATATATGTAAGTCTGAACTTTAGCATTATTTTTTAACAGAAATATATTATCTCTATTCGATTTAAAAGTTTTGTCATTACATAAGTGTGCTATTTTATTTGTAAAGAGTATGTATGCATTATATTGTTTGTATGTATACAAATGTTTAGAATGTTTTGATTTGCAAACTCTTAATATTTGAATAATGTTTACATTATATTTGTTTGTATGTATACAAACAATATATGTATACAAAGAAGTATATATACAAACAATATTAATATTTACATTGTATTGTTTGTATGTATACAAATCTTGAATGTTTTAATTTATTACATTCATTTTTTACCAGTTTGCATGTCCGTTCATGGGCGATTCATATGAAACTCATAATTTGTCACAAATTGGTGATTTTATTGATTTAGTGCTTTGCCCAAGAATGTGGAAAAAAAAACTATTTTTGACATCGGGTGAAATGAATGAGGTTATTTCGGTTTTTATTTTGTATATAAAAAATGTTATATGTAAAGAATCCTGGCCATTAATCACATTGTTTTTTGTATATTTAAAGACGATTACTTATTCTTTGTAATTATTTTTTTGCTGGGGGTTTTTGAGCAAAATAATATTACTTCATAGCTAGAACCAGTTCCGCTAATCATTAATATTTTCTTAATCCTTTGACCGCTGAGCAAATGGGCAAATTTGTAATGTTTTTCTGTTATTTTTTTTAAATGTCAAAAAAAGATAAATTTTCAAAATTAGTATAAAAAACTTAGGTACTTCTCTATTATCCCATCGTCCACTTTTCATAACAAAATACTATTGCCAAAACGTATGATTAAATGCCAAAAATGCAATCCCATTTACTTGATGTCGGAAGCATTATACGTGTTTGTTATGTCGTCAAGTGGTTTTTAATTCAACATTTGTGCGTATTAATGACAACATTCTCCCGTTTATTTGGCGTTACAGTTTGGCGATAGTTTTTTGTTATGAAAAGTGGTCGATGAGATAATAGAGAAGCACCAAAACTTAATTACGTATATGAGTAGATTCCTTGACTATATTAATCATTACTCAATATTTTAAAACTGCATCATATTTGTAGAATTATATTAATTTAAACAATGCTTCTATTGAAGTGTGAAGAAGCACATACTTCTATGAAGAACCATATATTTACATAATCGTTTTCATTAGCAATCGGAACACCATAAGATTCATCCCCGATAATAAACGGACTATAAGTGGTCCAATTTTGTATTACGTGTTCTACGATATTTTTACGTACGTTTGAATAATCATTTTCTGTACTATATATACAAAATGATAGAGATCTAAAAACACAATTTCCATCGGGATTGATTTCGCGAATGTTAAATGAGACTAAATTCATTTTTAAACAGTAAATCCGAAATGGACACCTAAGTATTCATACAAATTATAATAAATAAAATAAATACCTTCTAAACACTCCACAGTGAGTTCTATATAAATACCTTCCTAGGTTTAATGCAATGTGCAAGAAAAAAAAAAACAGGAGATGATCCCAAACACGTTAATAGAGACAGTAATAGACTCTCACCTCATTGGCCGGCGATTTTTTTGACGCATGCGTATTGGGTCGAATATTGTTGAAAAATGATTTTGAAGAAAAAATCGGGAAATTCACAAAATGGTTTCGGGAAAAACTTCACCAAATGGTTTAAAAATTCTTTGAGTGACAGCGGGAAAAAAATTTCGTTTTACATTCAATCATCGCAATTGGCGAGTGTGACTATTAAGTTTAGCCAGTACTGGCAATAACATCAATTACCAATTTTCAGTATTACTCGCCGATTGGTGAGTGTTAATTTTGTCTTATATCACAAACTGTATTTACATATACTACTAGATATAATGATTATGAACCATGATTTTTCTATTATTGGGCGAGATTCATGTTTTTTCAGCAATTCTTTGACGAAATTCATGTTTTTTCAGCGATCCTTTGAAGAATTTCGCATTTTTCTCGTGATCCTTAACGAAATTCGCATTTTCCAGCGATTCTTTGATAAAATACACTTTATTCCGCAATTTTTAGACGAAATTTAGTAAAAAAGCGTGACCTTTTGGTGAACTTTCCTTTTTTGCGATTCTTTGACAAAATTTGCTTATCTTTCACGATCCTTTTGCATAATTAATGTTTTTTCTGATGTCTTTTAACGAAAGTCATGTTTCCCCATGATCCTTTGATGAATTTAGTGTTTTTTCCTCAATCATTTGACGAAATCTGTGATTTCCCCCCCGCGAAGATTGGTTAGATGTTTTTAGTCTGCAGGTGCCCTAAAAAGTCTGTGACGCCCGTTGCTGCATTGCACACATTCTTCCATGGTGCATCGAACGAAGAAAATTCATCCTAAAGAATCATTGTTTCATTCTTGACATTTCTGGAAAGAAACAACGTTCAACTTATTGGCTGAATTGTAAAGGGCGAAATGTGTCAAACATTAGCGGAAAGAAAGTGCGCAATTTGTTCGTTCATGGATAAAATCATGAAATTCATTAATCGATAGTTGATAAATTCGTCAATCGATAGCGGAAAAATCGCAAAATTCATTAATCGACAGTGGAAAAATCGCAAAATTCATCAACTGGTTTCGGGAGAAAAAGTTTTCGAATATCGTCAAATGGCTTCGAGAAAAAAATCACAATCCGTCAATTTCGGAGAAAAAATCGTGAAATTCGCCAAATGGTTTCGAAATTTGTCGAGCGACAGCGGAGAAAAAAATCTTTTTCCATTCAATCATCGCAATTGGTGAGTGTGACTATTATGTTTGACCAGTGGTGGCAATAAAGTCCATTGCCAAATTTTCAGCATTACTCGCTGTTTGGCAAGTGCTAATTTTGTCCTATACTTCAAAACCCTTTTGATCATATCATCAGTGTGCAGGACAATTTTTTTTACGTGAACCATTTGATGAATTTTGTGATTTTTCCATTATCGATTGACCAATTTTACTGCTATCGATTGTTGAATTTTATAATTTATCAACTATTGATTAGCGAATTTCATGATTTTTTCCATGAACGTTTGACGAATTACGCAAAAAAATTAAGAATATCGTTAAATTGTCTTGGGTAAAAAAAAATTTAATATTGTCAAATGCCTTCGAGAAAAAGTTGCAAGTTGGAACGCCTGTGACCTCTTTTTCATGTTATGCATCTCGGGTCTATCCCCCCAAGTGGGACACTTTTCTAAATTTTGCAGACACCTCTCATGTGATATATTGCTGGAAAAGTCTTTGACCGCTTATTCATGTTATGCATCTCCGGGGTCCATCCCCCCCCCCCCCCCCCACCAAAGGGTAATTTATAAATTTTACAAACAACCCTCATGTTATATATCATTGGAAAGGTCTGTGACTGCTTAATCATATTATGCATCTCGGGTCTATCCCCCCCCCCAAGTGGGACACTTTTCTAAATTTTGCAGACACCTCTCATGTGATTTATCGCTGGAAAAGTCTTTGACCGCTTATTCATGTTATGCATCTCTGGGGTTCATCCCGCCACCCCCCCTCCCCCTAAGGGAGGCACTTTTATAAATTTTGTTGACACCCCTCATGTTATATATTGTTGGAAAGGTCTGTGACTGCTTAATCATATTATGCATCTCCGATGTCCATCTCCCCACTTTGCCCCCCCCCCCCCCCCAAAGGGTACTTTATAAATTTTGCACACAACCCTCATGTTATATATCATTGGAAAGGTCTGTGACTGCTTAATCGTATTATGCATCTCTGATGTCCATCTCCCCACTTTGCCCCCCCCCACCCCCCCAAAGGGTACTTTATAAATTTTGCACACAACCCTCATGTTATATATCATTGGAAAGGTCTGTGACCACTTAATCATATTATGCATCTCAAATGTCCAACTCCCCACTTTGCCCCTCCCCACTTTGCCCCCCCCACCCCCCCAAGGGATACTTTTCTAAATTTTGTTGACACCCCTCATGTCATATATTGTTGGAAAGGTCTGTGACTGCTTAATCATATTATGCATCTCCGATGTTCATCTCCCCACTTTGCCCCCCCCCCCTCCCCAAGGGGTACTTTCTAAATTTTGCACACAACCCTCATGTTATATATCATTGGAAAGGCCTGTGACCACTTATATCATATTATGCATCTCCGATGCCCATCTCCCCACTTTGCCCCCCCCCCCCCCCCCCAAGGGGTACTTTCTAAATTTTGCACACAACCCTCATGTTATATATCATTGGAAAGGTCTGTGACCACTTAATCATATTATCCTCCCCACTATGAAATTTGTCAAGTTAAAGCAACTATAAATTTTATTTTTATGGTACTATCAAGTTGTTTGCCGTCAAATTTTGACGGGTTCCATCTTCAAAATTTTGTTGACACCCCTCATGTCATACATTGTTGGAAAGGTCTGTGACTGCTTAATCATATTATGCATCTCCGGTGTCCATCTCCTCACTTTGCCCCCCCCCCCCCCCAAAGGGTACTTTCTAAATTTTGAACATTACCCTCATGTTATACATCATTGGAAAGGTCTGTGACCACTTAATCATTTTATGCATCTCCAATGTCCATCTCCCCACTTTGCCCCCCCACCCCCCCAAGGGTACTTCTCTAAATTTTGCACACAACCCTCATGTTATATATCATTGGAAAGGTCTGTGACCACTTAATCATTTTATGCATCTCCAATGTCCATCTCCCCTCTTTGCCCCCCCACCCCCCCAAGGGTACTTCTCTAAATTTTGCACACAACCCTCATGTTATATATCATTGGAAAGGTCTGTGACCACTTAATCATATTATGCATCTCCAATGTCCATCTCCCCACTTTGCCCCCCCACCCCCCTAAGGGATACTTTTCTAAATTTTGTTGACACCCCTCATGTCATATATCATTGGAAAGGTCTGAGACCACTTAATCATATTATGCATCTCCGATGCCCATCTCCCCACTTCCCCCCCCACCCCCCCAAGGGATACTTTTCTAAATTTTGTTGACACCCCTCATGTCATATATTGTTGGAAAGGTCTGTGACTGCTTAATCATATTATGCATCTCCGATGTCCATCTCCCCACTTTGCCCCCCCCCCCAAAAGGGTACTTTCTAAATTTTGCACATTACCCTCCTGTTATATATCATTGGAAAGGTCTGTGACCACTTAATCATTTTATGCATCTCCAATGTCCATCTCCCCACTTTGCCCCCCCCACCCCCCCCCCAAGGGATACTTTTCTAAATTTTGTTGACACCCCTCATGTCATATATTGTTGGAAAGGTCTGTAACTGCTTAATCATATTATGCATCTCCGATGTCCATCTCCCCACTTTGCCCCCCCCCCCCCCAAAGGGTACTTTCTAAATTTTGCACATTACCCTCATGTTATATATCATTGGAAAGGTCTGTGACCACTTAATCATATTATGAATCTCCGATGTCCATCTCCCCACTTTGCCCCCTTCCCCCCCCCAAAGGGTACTTTCTAAATTTTGCACACAACCCTCATGTTATATATCATTGGAAAGGTCTGTGACCACTTAATCATATTATGCATCTCCAATGTCCATCTCCCCACTTTGCCCCCACCCCCCACCCCCTAAGGGATACTTTTCTAAATTTTGTTGACACCCCTCATGTCATATATCATTGGAAAGGTCTGTGACCACTTAATCATACTATGCATCTCCGATGCCCATCTCCCCACTTTCCCCCCCCCCCCCCCGAAGGGGTACTTTCTAAATTTTGCACATTACCCTCATGTTATATATCATTGGAAAGGTCTGTGACTACTTAATCATTTTATGCATCTCCAATGTCCATCTTCCCACTTTGCCCCCCCCAAGGGATACTTTTCTAAGTTTTGTTGACACCCCTCATGTCATATATTGTTGGAAAGGTCTGTAACTGCTTAATCATATTATGCATCTCCGATGTCCATCTCCCCACTTTGCCCCCCCCCTCAAAAGGGTACTTTCTAAATTTTGCACATTACCCTCATGTTATATATCATTGGAAAGATCTGTAACTGCTTTATCATATTATGCATCTCTGATGTCCATCTCCCCACTTTGCCCCACCAAAGGGTACTTTCTAAATTTTGCACATTACCCTCATGTTATATATCATTAGAAAGGTCTGTGACCACTTAATCATATTATGCATCTCCGATGTCCATCTCCCCACTTTGCCCCCCCCCCCCGTACTTTCTAAATTTTGCACACAACCCTCATGTTATATATCATTGGAAAGGTCTGTGACCACTTAATCATATTATGCATCTCCCATGTCCATCCCCCCACTTTGACCCCCCAAGGGTGTACTTTTCTAAATTTTTCACACACCCCTCATGTGATATATCGATGGAAAAGTCTGTGACCACTTAATCATATTATGCTCCCCACTATGAAATTTGTCAAGTTAAAGCAACTATAAATTTTACTTTTATGGTATTATCAAGTTGTTTGCCGTCAAATTTTGACGGGTTCCATCTAGTTTTTTATTATGTCTACTTCTGTTTCCGAATTCCTTTTCTTTCATTAGCCCATACGCTTCAAAAAGATCACGTGACAGACAGCAGGTGGCCTTCACTTTGAAAGGAGTGTTTGTGCTTGTTCTGGGATATCTCTATCGCCAGTACTTGTTGCAGTATGTTTCTTGCTTCGTTCGTTGATAAAATGGCTTGTGTAAGACGAAAGCAATTTTCGTTGGGAGAAAAAAAAGCTATAATTTCTGAGATGGATAAAGGATTGCGGAAAACTGATGTAGCCAAAAAATATGGAATAACACCATCGACTTTATCTACATTTCTAAAAGAAAAGGAAAAGATTGAGAGAGAATTCCAAATTGCAAGCATTGGTTCCCATAGAAAACGAATGCGACAGTCCCAATTTCAAGATGTCGATAAAGCCGTGTTCAAATGGTTCGAAGATGTTCGTTCGCGCAATGTACCTATAAGTGGTCCTCTGATAAGGCAAAAAGCTCAAGAGTTTGGAACAATGCTTGGTATCGAAAATTTTCAAGCCAGTGTCGGATGGCTCAGTCGCTTCGGTACTCGCCATGGAATTGGAATGAAATCAATTTGCGGCGAAGCAAGTGATGTACCTACAAACACTGTAAATAAATGGAGAGCTGGTAAAGTAGCTGCCCTTATAAAGACATACAGCTCCGATGATGTTTTCAATGCTGACGAGGCTGGAATATTTTATCAACTTGAACCGAGAAAAACATTAACATTTAAAGGCGACAAATGCATTGGAGGAAAAACTTCAAAGAAACGAATTACAGTACTTTTTTGCTGTAACAAATCTAGCAGCGAGTAGAGAAAAATATTAATTGTTGGTCACTCTGGCAAGCCCCGTTGCTTTAAGAATTGTCATTCATTGCCTTGCGATTATAAATTCAATAAGAAGGCATGGATGACACAAGATATCTTTAATGATTGGCAAGTGTAATTTGACAAAGAAATAAAAACTAAAAAACAGAAAATTCTTCTCCTTATTGATAACTGCATGCCTCATAATAATCCCCCCAAATTAGACTGCATCCAAGTTGAGTACTTTCCGCCGAATTGCACTTCTATTTTACAGCCTCTAGACCAAGGCATCATCCGTGCTGTAAAATCTCGCTATAGAACTCTTTTACTGAAAGAAATTCTTTGCGGCTTAGAGAATGGCGAAAGGCAAAAAATAAATCTCAAAGAAGCTATTGAAATGATCTCTGGTTCATGGCAAGAAATTAGCCAGAAAACAATTTCTAACTGTTGGAAACATGCCCGATTAACTGAGTCCGAAGGAAGTGAATCAGAAGTGTTAGAGTCCTCTGAGTTAAACACAATTTGGAAGGCTGCCAAAAAATTAACATCAATCCCTGATCAGGTGGATTTGGAGGATTTCTTATCTGTGGATGACGATATTCAAACATGCTCTGAAGTGACTGATGAAGATATCATTTTATCCATTAAAACTACATTAGACCAACAAAATGACGAAAGCAGTGATGACGATATTGATGTCACCGACGATTCTAAAGTTCCTCTTCGGAAGCTCTCTCATGCTTGGAGAAAATGCGTGCTTTTGTTTCTCATCAAAAGAATGTTCCAGAGGAGGTATTTTCTCACATTCATTCATTGCACACGTTTTTGTTATTATCAACAACACATTCCTTTGTACAAACTAAAATCACAGATTTTCTGCAATGATGTATTACTAAATAAAGGTTAGTCTGTAATTTAGTATTTTTAATATTGAATTTTAATTTACTAACTTTTTCTATGTTAATTTAACTAGTCTTCCATTAAAATCATCTATAATGAAAGATAAATTTATCTTACATAATTTATTTACGTGTATATGTAATTCATTAGATAAATAGGAGTAATTCCGTTACAACGAAAATATCATTACAACGAAATATTTTAACGGTCCCGTGGAGTTCGTTGTAACGGAAATCTACTGTACAACCAATAAACAAAACATTGAATTCTATTATGATGGAAAAAAATATACACAATAACTGACATAATAAGGTGACAGATTATCAAATTTATTATTCAACCTTTAAAAAAAAATTGTCTTATATATATATATATATGCTCAATAAAGATTAAAAATAAACTAAAATAAAAATAAAAATAAAAATAAAATCCATGCGATAAGCGCTATAGCTGCAATTAATCGCACAGATTAAATATAGCACATTATGTATTAAATGTATTCGGCAGACCCAGAATTCTGCACCATAATTAAACTAGGAATAAATAACAAACATAAAAAATAAACAGATATAATCTGAACAAGAAAAAACCAAGACAAACAACCAAAAAGCTGTGGCCTCATCAGCAGTGGGCACATTAATAAGCACAGCGATGTTTCCGACTAAATTACAAGCACAACAAACTATTATACAGTAGTGGCAGTGGGTTTCGGCCAGAATGTCATGAAGCATAAATCAAATGCATTGAAAACAAATGAAAGCATGTTACAAACATTCCCCCACTGGACCCAACGCCACAAACAACAGCCAACTGAATACAAAACGTATGTTTAACATTCACTGAACCAACAATAGAATTATCTTAACCCCTCCTGAGCCACACAGCCACAAAAACAATAAACAATAACCAAATCCAGTGATCTAAAATCTGTCCATGTACGTTCCATGTCTGTTGCCACAAAACTGCAAACATCCTTGTAAAACAGTCCTCGAAAGGCTTTAAGTTATACAAATCATTAATTGTCAATCACGTAGCAACTACTCAAAAATGAAGACTGTCTGTAAAACTAGTATATCTATTAATGAAACTCAAAGGAATGTTATTTTTATAATACAAGATACTGGTTAAATTAAAAAGTCCTTTAAGAAATAAATTTTTATTCGTACAGAGTTTATAGTAGCAAAAAATCTGACCTATGATAATATTAATGTAAATACGTGTACATTCGAACACCAGTTAACTAATTGGTTAACTTCAAAACTGAAGCCATCCCGTTTGTTGTAGATTGCAATATTTATTCCATTAGAAATGTGTATTTTCAAATCAAGATAATCAGCCTCATTGTTATTTTCATTTGTTTTTTTTCAAAATTAAGATATTAGGATAAATGTGACATGATATCCCCAAAAAATCGCGATCACAGTTCAAAATTATTAAATCGTCAATATATCTGAAAGCCAGAAAATTAACGTCATTATTAACCGTACAAAATTGAAATTCATAAAAAAATAAAAATAAATTAGCTGCCGTAGAGGAGTAACATGTACCCATTCCTATCCCATTTTTCTGTAAATAAATATTTGAACCTGTATAAACATAGTTGTTATATAAGCAAAATTTACACAATAACATAAATAAATTAAAATCTAAATCAATATCACCAGTAATTAAATCAACAATTTTTAAAAGGACATCATTTAACCCTGCAATAGGAATATTTGTGAAAAGATTCTCAAAATCATATGTTTGGATACTCTGTATATCATTTTTAATTAATTTATCTCTGATTTCATAACTGTTCAATATAATCCAATACATATTACTATCTTTATACTTAAATTTTAGGATATTCAAAATCCTTTTCAGCATTTCTTCAAACTTGCGATTAAATCCATTTCCTATACTGTTTACATTACTGCAAATAAATCTGTATTTAATTGGAATTTTATGAAATTTCGGTGTAACGAAAAGAAAAGGTAATGACAAATTTTTTACTTTAGGCAAACGAATATGAACCTTTTTTGAAAAGGCCAGGTGTTTCTTAATCAGAATTTGAACAGTAGAATTATATAAACTGTAGGTAACATTATTGTTAAGCTCAGCAAATATCATATTAGCATAATAGCTTTTTCAAATAATTGCAAAATTGTTAGATGCTTTGTCGACTGCAGGGTTCCCAGCATCATGGAAAGTCATGGAATTTCAAAGTAGTCAGGGAAAGTCAGGGAAATTTTAAAATATATAGAAAAAGTCAGGGAATTTACAAATATTTTCTAAAAAGTCATGGAAAAGTTTTGGAGAAAAAATGAAAAATGATGCGTAATTCATCATATAGTCTCGGGGAAAAAATTAGAGAATTTTGAAGAGCGATCACTGGAAAAAAAAATTGCTAATTTTTGACAAAGGATTGCAAAAATAAGTAACAAATTTCGTTGTATGCCCGTTTGGTGAGGGAATTTTTGAGATTTGGTCAGGGAATTTGCCAGTCATGTTTTGCTGGGAACACTGGACTGAACAAAAAACAAAGGTATCCTTCAAGTTCAAGATTTCCCTCTCTAGATCTGTATTTATACTATGATAAGTGTAAGTAGAAGAATCATTCATATATTTTAATTGAAATGATTTAAAATCACCCAAAATTTTTAATTTCCATTCATTAAAAAGGGGGATAGGTTTATTAAATTTGTAACTCAAATTGAGTATAAACATATGCAATTCAGAATTAAATAGGCTGAATGATTTTTTTAAATTTATCTTCTTGTTTAATCTAAATTTAGTACCATACTTCATTAATTGTTTCAACTCATTGTTAGATATGAAATCAAGGTCGCCAGTAACTATATGTTGTGCATCTTTATCGTAGAAGGATGACTGCTGAAAATTCTTGCACTCTCAAAGCAAATTCAAGTAGGAGTCCAAATTCTGTGCAACCTCTCTATAGTTAAATAATTTATTACCCAAGGTATTTACATATTTATAAGTTGAAATGATAGACACCTTTTTAATTGGAAATATTTCATTGTGTCTGGTAACAATTTTGCTTAGATATAAATTATCAAAAACTTTTTTGCTGAAATGTGCAAACAAAGTAAATTTTATCCATTTTACACTGCTGATATTTACCTATTTTATACAATAAAAAGTCTGTTAATAAGTCCTTGAACTGTGTGTTATCACAAACAAACTCTTTAATCTTCTGCTGTAATCTCCGTAAAATTTTAAATTTTAAACTGAATAGAATACTTTTAATTGCCTTAATATTATAATTTTTACTAAAAAGTTTGTATAAATCATGCAGTACTATAGCTGGATTTATATCTTTATATTTGACAAACAGTGCTTTATTAGAGTGATTCCCTCTTTTCCCTCTTTTGTAAATATATGAAGGTTTGTAAACTGATGAAAAGATATTATAAACACATATTGAACCTTCTGTATGATAGCAAGTTTTGGTGTTTAACCCGTGTCGGTACAATGATTTTGCGCACAAAATATAAAAACTTTCGCTACGCAACCGATATGCGTGATCAAAAATCTGTTCTAAAATTTGTATTCTGACATTTTTAAACCCATGCAAATGGAAATGCTTTATTTCAAAAGATGAACCAGCCAATTCAAATTAAATGTACTCTTAGCATAAGTGTTTTCAGACAAGTCCCCATTCGGGCAAGTTTTTCATCTTTTATCGTTACACTTTTTTAATCCCATAAATATAGCAAATTGACGAAAAATTTTTAATATAAATTTTTTCGAGCGAGTATACTCGTTGCAAAATGTAAGGAAGATAACAAATATTGATACGAAAAAAACGGCTCTAAACCAAACACAATAACAAATGCAACTGCAAATAGCGCTTTAGCTGCTTAATGATCGAAATGCCAAATATATGCTCAATAAAGATTAAAAATAAACTAAAATAAAAATAAAATCCATGCGATAAGCGCTATAGCTGCAATTGATCTGCAATTGATTAATCAATTGCAGCTATAGCGCTTATCGCATGGATTTTATTTTTATTTTTATTTTTATTTTAGTTTATTTTTAATCTTTATTGAGCATATATTTGGCATTTCGATCATTAAGCAGCTAAAGCGCTATTTCGAGTTGCATTTGTTATTGTGTTTGGTTTAGAGCCGGTTTTTTTGTATCCATATTTGTTATCTTCCTTACATTTTGCAACGAGTATACTCGCTCGAAAAAATTTATATTAAAAAATTTTCGTCAATTTGCTATATTTATGGGATTAAAAAAGTGTAACGATAAAAGATGAAAAACTTGCCCGAATGGGGACTTGTCTGAAAACACTTATGCTAAGAGTACATTTAATTTAAATTATAATTTCTGTAAAATTACTCATGTCATATATTTATTAACTTGCTTGGTTTGACATCAGAAATATGTGGGTGAAACTTCTGATGAACTACATATGCGAATGAATAATCATAGATCACTGTCTGACAGAAATATGGCTGGTTCATCTTTTGAAATAAAGCATTTCCATTTGCATGGGTTTAAAAATGTCAGAATACAAATTTTAGAACAGATTTTTGATCACGCATATCGGTTGCGTAGCGAAAGTTTTTATATTTTGCGTGCAAAATCATTGTACCCACACGGGTTAAACACCAAAACTTGCTATCATACAGAAGGTTCAATATGTGTTTATAATATCTTTTCATCAGTTTACAAACCTTCATATATTTACAAAAGAGGGAAAAGAGGGAATCACTCTAATAAAGCACTGTTTGTCAAATATAAAGATATAAATCCAGCTATAGTACTGCATGATTTATACAAACTTTTTAGTAAAAATTATAATATTAAGGAAATTAAAAGTATTCTATTCAGTTTAAAATTTAAAATTTTACGGAGATTACAGCAGAAGATTAAAGAGTTTGTTTGTGATAACACACAGTTCAAGGACTTATTAACGGACTTTTTATTGTATAAAATAGGTAAATATCAGCAGTGTAAAATGGATAAAATTTACTTTGGTTGCACATTTCAGCAAAAAAGTTTTGATAACTTATATCTAAACAAAATTGTTACCAGACACAATGAAATATTTCCAATTAAAAAGGTGTCTATCATTTCAACTTATAAATATGTAAATACCTTGGGTAATAAATTATTTAACTATCGAGAGGTTGCACAGAATTTGGACTCCTACTTGAATTTGCTTTGAGAGTGCAAGAATTTTCAGCAGTCATCCTTCTACGATAAAGATGCACAACATATAGTTACTGGCGACCTTGATTTCATATCTAACAATGAGTTGAAACAATTAATGAAGTATGGTACTAAATTTAGATTAAACAAGAAGATAAATTTAAAAAAATCATTCAGCCTATTTAATTCTGAATTGCATATGTTTATACTCAATTTGAGTTACAAATTTAATAAACCTATCCCCCTTTTGTTTTTCTTGGTTTTTTCTTGTTCAGATTATATCTGTTTATTTTTTATGTTTGTTATTTATTCCTAGTTTAATTATGGTGTGGAATTCTGGGTCTGCCGAATACATTTAATACATAATGTGCTATATATATATATATGTGTGTATTGCCTGTATTCAGTGAAAATTCATAAAATTCAAGGTTTCGTAACTTGGTAAGTTTTGGTCTTAAAAAATAGAAATTTTACTGTTTTACTTGTTAAAACATGAGGGAAGTTTTTCTAAGCATAATTTGTAGAATCCAGGGACAATATAAAAATTTAAATTTCATAACTTTTTAAGGAATAACTATTTTAATATGGATATATATATAAGTGGATTTCCATATGTTAAAGAACAATATTTGTAACATTTTTGCAATTGGAACTATACCTCTAAAACTAATGATTTAAAAATTAGCTATTTGTCAACAATAAAACGGAACATCCTGTATATAAATATACTTTTGTACCATTCATTTCTAAAGATGATATATCTAAAGCAAATATAAATACATTTTCAGTCATATTCTATTATTTTTTTAAATAATGTAATTTACATACATTACTGAAATTATTATTATTTTTTTTTATATATATATATAACTTTCAGTAAAGCACTTAAAATAAACCAGATATCACCATTTTAAAATTTTACTATATACGTAAAAGTTAAGTGTCTAATCATCTCTTTATTGTATTTAATAATTAAAGTCTAGTACTTGCAAACTATTAATATCCAAAGCTATCACTTTAATTGCAACTCTTTCTGAAAGGTTGTCAGCGTTTTTCGTGTCTCTGAAGTAAGGTTGTCATTAAAGAAATATTTGTTGCCAAAATTTGGCAACTCTTTTACCTTACTGATTTTTAAAAAAATTAAATCAGTGTCTGGTTGTAAAGTACCAGTTCATAAATATATTTGTATTTTTAGATGAAAGTACTATAAATGCATTCCATTATGTTTAAAAGGTCCATTCAGCCTAATGTTTAGGCAAAATAGCTGTAAAATGAGAATCTTAAGACTGAAATTTGGAGATTTAATTTTGGTGCAGCCTAATCTGGGTATAAGAACAAAAAATTCGGTCACTTTCCTTTCAAAAGTTCTCGAAAGAAATTGCTCCTTTGTGTGGCTGAGTTAAGAAAGACTCTGGAAACGATCTAGGCTCAGTCCTGTTGCCAGGGTAACTGGTCAGTTGACTTTATTTTAGGGAAGTCCGGCATTTTCTTTTCAGGCCAATTTTTTCCTGTTCAATCGGTCATTCCAAGAATTATCGCAGTCTTTTGTCCTTCCACTCCTATAGACAAAGTTCCCTCCCTACAAGTTTTGGAACCTTCAAAAACAGGAAACCTACTCAGGGTTTTTCTAATGAGAGCCCCACAGTATGTCAATATGGTCACAAACATGGCTGATATCCAGTGGTGACTCATCCGGTCATCTGTGGATTCGGCGATGACCATAGAAAAATTTTAAAAAAAGATAAAATGTCTTAAATCTATACAAGCATATATTAAAATATGTGTTTTTAATTTTCATTCATAACACAATGAGATAATAATGTAATTATTTTTTTCTAATTTCCTTTTTCTTAAAATGTCTAGTGCTGCCATCTATCAGATTTAAAATAAGGTGGCTCAAAGGTATTTGCTGTTCTTCTAGATTTGCCCAGATGTCCGAATCTGTTTTAGCATGCGCATACAGCTTTTCAGCACCCTATACACAACCAAGCCAATAGAGCTAGCCAAGCAAATACAGTGGGCTACTCATCAGTAATTTGAACGAATCCATCCCTTGGAGACAAAACGTGCTTTTGTTTTTACAATGCTTATTCTCTTTTTGATATTAATCTAATGAAAAACTATTTTATTAAATAGAAAGTACTATATTTAATTCTTAAATAATGCTATAAAATCAAAATTAATGCTATTGTAATTGAGAAATTTGTCACAAAATCACAAAGAATGGAGTACCCACACAAATGAAATATCATGCATTGCATTATCAAAAATATTGTTTATAGATTTCAATATTCATGTTAAAATCACCGAAATAAAATGATATTTCTTAAGTTTTCTATTTTATAAAAATTACAAATAACAAACACCTTTCAATCAACATTGCACACAGAAATGGGCAAGACTGTAGCCAGAATATTTTTCCAGCAATAAGGGGAACCAAAGATTTTGAAGTACAATCCCTGTTTTTTAAATGAAAGTATATAAATAATCCTTTCTAACTTATTTTTCAAGAGGGGCAGGGTCCCCATCTCAGTTACTTCCTTGGCATATAAGTGATAGAATGTTGTGAACTAATGATAACCATAGCAAAAACTTACGTCTTGCCACTGCTGATATCTTATAAAATCGCTTCCCATTTGATCATCATAACTTTTTCTTTTATTTGTTTATTTTGTTTTTGAATGCTGTTTAGATCTTCAATTTGTGAGGATTTTTTCCATGAAAATATACAGATTTTCTCTAAAAATATACATTTTACAAATTACATTTTGATAACCAAAATAGGTACAGTGTAAATATGGTAAAACCTGCTAATACAGAATTGCTGTTGTAAAAATTCTAAAGAATTTTATTAAGTTTTCAGTTTAATAATTTTTTTCTACATATGTATATAGTTTATTTACAGTAATATTTAAAATATTATTTTCTTTATTTGTTATATTTTTAATTAGGTACAGTTAAAAAAAAAAAAAAAAACAGAGATATTATTTTTCTTTTCCTGCAGGAACAGCAGTCTTCAGAAGACACAGAGACTACCTCAAAAGAAATAGAGACAAATAGTGATGATGACACTTGCTCAATTGGTCCTCAACCAAAAGTGGATCCTTATGGACAGTGGGTTACAGTTGAAAAAGAGTAAGATCTTCCTATATTCTTTTGAATTAGATTTTGAACAGATAAAATATCAGTTTATAATTTTCTTGTGATGTTGCATCTTTAGGAAAATAATTGACAAGGTAACATTCAAAGATAGCCATTTTTTCAGTAATCTAGTTAGTTGCTGGCATAGAGTATACAAGTAATAAAAATATTGCCAAATAAAAAATATAAAAATATATAAAATAAATATAAAAGCCATAATACTTTCAGAAACCTTTAATTTAAGAACATTAAAAATATAAGTGTGTTTTTATGAAATACACAATATTTTATGTTTTTAGATTCCTCGAGATTCAGAAGAAATATTTTAAATAATATATATTAAAAAAATAGCTTTAAATATGAATTTTAATATAATACAGAAAAAAAAAGAAACAGACAAATATGAGTCCACAACAAGTTTTGAATTTTTATATAGTCTCCAAAATAAAAATATCCTTTTACAAATGATTGGAAGATATTGCAGGGATTTAGAGTGACATTTCAAAAATATAAATAAAGATGTACTGTAGATATACAGTAGACTTGCTATTTAACGACCTTCACAGGACCTCGGCAAATAGGAAGTTAAATCAAATTGTCATTGAATCAAAAGTTGCTAATATTGGTTGTTTTTAATACAGTTCAAAAATACTTAACATTCTAATGTAATAAAAACTACTGATTTATGCAATTTTAAATAAATACTTTAGTAATTTGTCTAAATTTTTAGGATTAAAATATGCATAAGAATTATAGAATATTTTTATAAGAATTAATTTAAACATTTTACAAAATTAAAAAATGACTTACACTAGTTAATATATATTTTTTAAAATGATGTTGCACTTTTTTTGCTTCAAATGGTAGCTGGAAACTTCCAAAATGCAATTTTAAAGGCCATTGATCATCTGAAAGTAGTAGTCAGAATTTTCCTCCTTTCTAAAAAAGTCCTGTAGCATATAGCACATAGGATAGTCCTGTGACATCCTTTGCTTCTTTTGATGTTGTACGTGTTTCTGGAACATCGTCATTTTCCTCGTCGGAAGAATTATTTAGAAAGTCCTGTTCAGAATTGAGAAGGCTACAGATTAAGTTATCTTCCAAAAATTTCCCCTCAGTTTTATTGTCAACGGCAACATAATCCTCAAATGTGATATTTTCCAGCAAAATAACATGTTTCCATCATTCCGTCTTTTGGGCCCCTCGGCGTCAGGCTCAATTTTACAAGTTTGTTTCTTTAAAAATCTAGTGTTATGGAAGTAATTGGTAACTGTATCCTGAAAAGCTGCTAGGGAGCAAGATTTTCTATAGAAATAGCCTCTAACAAATTCATTGTATGAGTTTTGTTTGCTTCTAAGCTGATTAGAATGTCATAGTTTCTTTCGATACTTCTTTTTTTTTTTTTTTTTTTTTTTTTCAAACATTGTATAACACTTTGATCAATAGCCTGTAAAATGGATGTAACTTTCGAGAGAATAAAAATAATCTTTACTGCTTCAAAATTTATAATTTGAGGGATATGCCATGCAGTTATCGATGATTAATAGGATCTTCCTCTTTTTATTTTTATTTTTATTTTATTTTTCGTCTAATCTCTTACCCACTCTTCAAAAATTTCCGACGTCATCCATGCTTTCATATTAGCTTTCTAAACTACATACAGCATTTTGATTCTTTTGAAACAATACAGTTTTTCTGAATTTTCTATGATGAGAAGAGGAAGTTTTTCAGTTCCAGACGAGTTAGCTGCTAGTAGAACTGTTAATCTTTGCTTTTCCCATTTTGCTCCAGAGCAAGTTTCATTTTTAAAAACTAAAGATCTCTTCGGTAGCAATTTCTGAAAAAGAGCAGTTTTGTCAGCATTAAATGTCATCCTCATTGTATTCATTTAAATGTTTTTTCAGTGTTGTATCTCTCCATTGATTCGCAGTTTCGAGATTTACAGAAAAGCTTTCTCCGCACAGATTTTAGAATGTTAATCCATTCTGTATCGTTAAATTTTGCAACCTTCCATCTAAAACTTTGAAATTTTCATTGACATTCAACTTTTCGGAAAATACTTTTAACACACTAACATCGATTGGCATATTCTTTGATCTCATATTCTTCATCCACTCAACAAGAGCTCTCTCCAATAGAAAATATTTAGCCTCTTTATTATGCAGTCGATTTGGCTCTATAGATTCTTTTGCTGTCATTATGGTGTCCTAATTTTTTATGATTATGAAGCATGCTTTTTGGGATGTTAAACATTTTAGCAATTTCACATTTTGCTGTATGATGTTTGTCTACACTTTCAAGAATTTTCACCTTCATATCAATAGACATAGATGATCTTTTAGTTACAATAAGAGCATTGGAAAATAAAAATGTTTAGCTTAAAACAAGTACAGACCACCACATAGTCAACTAAATGACTCTGAAAAAATTGCACATCGAGAGATTATCCCATCCCATTTCGTTATGTACGCATTTGCCTGATACGGGTGTTTATGTGATGATCGCTAGCCAGCTAATTACAAAGGAGTCCAGTGGGCTTTTGCTGCAAAGCTACAGGTGAAAGAGGAGAGAAATTTCCAAGAAATTTAACAGAGCTGTTGTTAGGTACATTGTCATTCCTAGAGTGTGGAGGGGGAGGAGGCACATCTGACCAACATATGAAAGGGTCAGAATAAAGAATGTTTCGTTAGTTGCTTTTGCTTTTAGACTTCACGGAAAAGTTGTGTGGCAACTCATTCGTCCAGGTGCTCTAGCTGCATCTTATGTTTACATTTTCATTATCTCTGGCTACTCTCAATTTGAGTATAAATGCACTTTAACGGTGGCTTTAGTGGACTATCTAGTATTTGATGTCAACGGGGCATCAATGCTAACTTTGAAGTTGCTGAATCCAGAGATTTTACAAGATGCAAGATCTTACTGAGATTGACACAGCCTTTAGTTTCTTTGGTGAAAGGCAGCAGTTTAAAGCACTCATATTTAAGCATTGATGTTTGTTATGAAGACAGTATGCTCATAAACTTTCATGAAAAGCAATATTCTTAGTTAGTGCTTCCAGTGCAAAGCTTAGTAAAACTATGTTTTATTTCTTTGACTTAACATTGTTTCTTAGGTTAAATAAACGCTTTAGTTTGACCTATATTAACTCTTGTTTTTCTTCAGCACTATGTACAATTATTTTAAGCTGTAGAGAATAATTTGGGGATAATGACTTGATATATGTGCTCCCTCCATCTCTGTAGTTGAATACAATGCACAGTTTGTTCATGTTCTTGGGAAGATTGCTAAATAAAGATTCGGATTATTTGCGAGTTGTTAAAGCAAGCAAGGAAAAACATTGGGAGTATTGGAAAATGGCCGGGACCTCATCCAATAGTCATTAAATTGCGAGGGGTCACTAAATCGGTGGTCGTAAAATTGCTTGTCTACTGTATATATAATTAACTAGATAAAATTTCATCCACTGAATTTTTTTTTTTAATCATGCGTAAAAAATAAGAAAGAACTTAAAAATAAGTTTTAAAATTTTTCACTGTTATATTTAGGAAAAATTTTTAAATATAGAAATATATTTAAAATGTGATGAGAATATTGTAAAAGAAAAACCATTTTTATTTAAAGATCATGTATTTTTTTTTTCAAAGATCACTTTGATAAACTTGCAAAGCTAGCATTCCTGTTTCAATTTAGATTTTGCACTAACATTTACAATTTGTGTCAAGTAGTGCCCTGTTAACTGAATACTAACAAATTTTTTTTCTTATTAAAAGTACATATTCTTATCTTTTCTTTTACTAAAGTGGTAACAGTAAAGTATTAATTAAAAAACTTATAGTGTTGACTTTTTAAATGTTATTTAACATTCCCCACCCTTCCCTTCCCCAAATAAAAAGGATGCTAAAAGTTAATTAACTATTTTTCTTTATATATTTTTTTATTTAAGAAAACAAAAATATAAATATTAATTAACTTATTACCATTAGTTTTCTTTTCTTTTTTGGGAAAGGGGAAAATGGTGAGGGCACTAGGTGCCAAATCATGTTGCTGCAGCTCTGGGTGAAGCACACACGTGTATAACAAACCCACTACTGAAGATATTGAGGAGTTTCAATTCTGTTGATGTGGAGTCACTGAGTCATAGACATGTTATTACTCACTATAAACAAAGTGGTCCAAAGTTACTGTCCATTCTCACTCCTCACTGTGATCCAATGGTTTACCCTTTACTGTTCCTATATGGTGAGTGACACCATTCAACAGCTGACTCGATCATGATACCATTTTTTTAAAACATGCAAATATCCAACAGGTCCTTATTCTTCATCTAAATCTCTAGAGTGCATGATGTACTCACTTTTCAAATGTTCTGTCTGGAAATAAGCAACTGATAAGGGCTTTTCTCACTTTTCTTTTTTAAGAAGTGATGAATTTCTTATAAAATTTATTTCCTCCCATACCCAAGACATAGTGAAGCTATCTTTTCAATTTCTTGCAAAATGTATATACTATGACTAAGACCCTATGACTGTATGACTGGATGTATACTGCTCATCTGCTGTCAATTGGGTGTTACCAATTGTCTTTGACATTGGCACTGGATTCTGTTTTCCAAAAACCATTCCGCCAAAAAAAAAAAAAAAAAAAAAAAAAATGGATTTAGCTGAATAATCTGCATTATTCATACTTTTTTTTTTTTAGCTTTAAAATTTTGCAGAAACAAACAGGTGATCAAATTGAATAAGACAAAATTATTATTATACACAGGTTCATGCCAGAACAAACTATCATTATAAACAGAATTGCTTTACATTAATTCTCGTAGGAATTCTGCCGGGTCCAAAGCATAAATTGTTGTTATAGCATAGCCAAATTTATCATTATATAGACAGTATCATTGACAACAAGTTTTACTTTATAAGGTAAATTGTTTCTGCATGTGTATATTAAATAAATTGTTTAAATATTGGAAAAATTGCATGTAGATATTTGCTTGTACTTATAAGCTTGTGTATACTCAATAGGGTGCTAGAAAATACAAGTAAAAATTTTCATTACTCCACAAAGATTTCTTTCTCTATCTTGCCAAGGCTAGTATAAAAAGGAAGTACCAGTTTATAAAACATGATTTTATTCAGTAAAGATATAATGTGTGTTTAAAGACATGTAAATTTTTTCCAATTTTAACTAACTATTTTAGAAATATAGATAGAATTTTTTTACTATTATTATCATGTACTTCTAAATTTATAGTGGTTTTGCAAAATGTGATATTTTATTTTAATGTAGTTTTAAAATCAAAATTTCATTTTATTCTTACCCGTTGTAATTTTAGAATTACTGTAAGATGATCTAGATTAATCCTAAAACTTCTTTTATATATACAGATCTCTAAATTGTAATTACTCTTGTTATTATTATTAATGGATTTTCATGTCAGTACAGGACAAGTTGTACAAGCAAAGTTGATAACATATATTCATTGTAAAAACTTTTGATTTGAATTCTTGTTACAGTTGAATTCCATTATAGCAAAATTCGATAGAATGAAATTACCATTATAATGAAAGGTTTATTATTCCCCAATAAAATCCTTATAAATGAAATATATGTTATAGCAAAATTCCATTACAGGAAAGTATTTTTTGCAGTCCTGTGGAGTTCATTCTTAAGAAATTTAACTATATTTCTTTTTTTTTTTTATGCATACATTATATTAAAAAGTATCTTCATAGCATTGTAATTCATAAACTTTCTAAAAACGTATCACTTGCTATGATGTTACTAAATTAATGGAGTATGATAATTTATGAATGTTATAATTATAGGGAGCCAGTGGAGTATGATCTTCAATTGCCTGAACCATCTGAAAATACTGTTGAAGTTGTTATACCCATACAGATACACAAAGAAGAATCCTCATTAAAATTTAAAGAAAAAATAATTGGATCATTATCAGACACTGAACCTGGTATAGTAACTTTCAAAAAACGAAAAAATGCAGGTTCTTTAAAGAAAAATGCTCGACAACGATTTACAGATGATGATTAATGTCTAACTTTTAAATTATTAATAATTACATTTTATGTAAATTTTATATCTAATAAAATAAAGTACTTTTATTTTAACTGAGAAAGTATTTATTCTGTTTCTGAAAATCAGCAAAAGCAACTTATTTTTAATTTTTAATTTATATTTTTCTAATTAGATTTTTTTTAACAATTAATATTTCAAATTCATGAAATTTTCTAAAAATGTATTACTATTTTAATTTGTAATACTACAGGTTGCAAAGAAATTTTTAAATTTGTCTGATTTCTTATTACAGTAGTGTCAATTTAGTAGATTTTTTTTATTCAGTTATGTACCAGAAATTCCAAATAGTAGAAATAGTCTTATTTAATAACAGATTAAATAAGATGATTTTGTCCTATTTGATGATTTGTCATTGGTTAAATGCATTTAAAAAAATTATAACTCCAAAAGTAACTTATGAAACGCAGTAATAATCTTTAAAAGTACTCAACAATTATCCGAGATTTTTTAGATGTAACTGCTTCGCAGCCATGACCTTCAGATAAAGCGAAGAAGCAATTGCACGGTGAATGAGGCCTGCATGCTGTCTTACCTTTTTGATGATTCTGGAGTGGAAATCATATAAGTTGTGTAGACATTTAATTTGTGAACAGAAGCAGCTACAGTTATAAAACTGATGTTTACAATAAGTAGAAAGGGAGTATGTTCTACCCAATTAACCTACTCGCAGCATCCCTAAAAGTTGAATGTGAAATTTAGTGATCCTGTATCTAAAACTATTGGCGGCCTGGAAAAAATGTCTATTAGAAAGTTCTTCAGAATTGTCGATTTAGTAGGAAAGGATCCACTATGTACACGAAAAGCCTAAGCCAAATGTGAAAATTGCGAATTTGTGGTTTTTAGATCATTGATTCTGTGCATTGTCTAAATGTCACGGCTTTAAAACAGTTACACAATTATCTAACAAATCTTTGATAATTGCTGAGTGCTTTGGAAGGAAAATTATTGTGTTTACTCAATTACTTTTAGAGTTATGATTTTTTCATATCTGTCCAACCGTTTTCGATGACCCTGTATTAGGTGGTTAAATTGGAGTATCAGATAAATCAAACTTTTTAAAATTATCTGCAAATCACAGACATGTTGTAACAAAAAGTCCATGTATAACAAATAATTTTCATGCTCCCTTTAGCTTCATTATAAGTATTTTCTATTGTATTAATGTTTATCTACTGGAAAATGAAAATTGCTTCTGAACATTTGACAGATTATAAGTTAGATGGACTCATAAATAATAAACTGCAGTAAAACTTTAATTATCTGTCACTCTTTTAACAGTCACTGAATTAATTATACAGTAGAACCTCGATCCATCGTTCCCGCATCTTTCGTTATCTCGTATGTATCGTCTAGTTTTAAAGGTCCCGTCACGAATACTATTTAAATAATGTTAATTATACCCGCTTCGGTCGTTTTTGAAACATGCAGATTCCCGCATCTATTGTTCAAAAACTTTATCGACCTTCGAAAAAAAATGGAGAATTTATCCCATTGTATTCATGTTTAAGAAAAAAAAATAAGTTGTTTGTGACCTTGGATGCACGTGCGTATTGATAAACCGAGAACGATTCCATGAGAGTGTGGTGATCTTTAAATGCAAACCCCAAACGGATGAGAAACGTGCCATTCTGTAAGTGGCAACCCTCCAGTGTACAGGTGGAATGAAAAAAAAGTTTGCAATAGAAAAAAAAAATGCAAAATGATGAGCAGTGAATTGTCTTTATAAAAAGTAGAATAAGAACTTAGTTTTAGTTAAAGACGTGGCGTCGGATATCTGCATTTATTAACCCGTTGGGGACGAGCGACACGTATACGTGACGCATAAGATGCTCAGAATCCTTCATTATTCCCACCAGTTAATTTTTATTGTAAGCTTTGCCTTATCTAATCATAGCATTTCTGCAATTCAATTAGGGGCAAATTTCTGTTTTGAAAAACTGGTGGTAAAAGATTAAAAATTTTGTAAAGGACACTCATCGCAAAGGGGTTAAAGTAGTCACCTTAAGAGCAAGAGAGGGAGGGAGGGAGGGGAAGGAAGGCCTTTCAACCAATGAAATTAAGGAGGGCAGTAGATCCTTTGTGTGTTTTTTGAAAAATGTTGAAAGAGTGGATGATTGACAGAGAGGGCGGGGATTAGCATCAAACGTCATCGCTTCTAGAAGTTAAGACATTGTCACTTTACATTAGGCTCTCATTTCAGTTTTGGCTGTGATAGGCTATTGTTGTGTGTTTATTGTTTTTATTATTTTTCACTTGTTTGTGACTAACATGGCTAAACAAATTTGTACTTCAGAGGAAAGAATTCGTATCATTGAAGAAGTAGAAAAACATCCGTTTAAAAAAAAAAAGAGTTCAAATTGCTAAACGTTTAAATTTACCACCTTCAACATTGAATTCTATAATTTAAAAAAAGCTAAAATTAGAAAGCAGTTTGTTAAGTACAGTATTTCGGCGAAAAAACGAAAAACTGGACGAGAATCAATATACAAAAATTTAGAAAATGTTTTGTACAACTGGTATCGTCAAGCTCGAGGATCACAAATTCCAATAGATGGAACAATTCTGCGGGATATCAGGGGCCTTAGAAATCGCTTCTTTAAAAGGTATTGAAAATATCACAGCCTAAAATAGATGGATTTCACGCTTCAAAGAGCGACATGGATTAAAATTTTTAAAAATTGTATGGTCAAAGCGCAGCTGTTGATGACAGAGTGGTTCAAGATTGTTTTTCCATATTACCGGCATTAATTGAAGGATATGACTCTCGTGACATTTACAATGCAGAAGAAACAGGGCTTTTTTTATAGATGTTTGTCGGACTGTACTCTGGCACTAAAAGGAGAAACTTGTCATGGAGGCAAAAGTTCTAAAGAAAGACTGTCTGTTTTATTGTGCACAAATAGTAATGGAAGCGATAAAAGAATGCCGATTGTAATCGGAAAGTCAGAAAAGCCAAGCTGTTTCAAAAACATAAAAAATTTACCTGTGTCGTACCCTGTAATTCAAGAGCATGGATGACAAATGAAATTTTCTCTGAATTTCTGAATGATTTTGACAAGTCAGTTGGAAAAGAAAAAAGAAAAGTAGTTTTATTTATTGACAACTGTTCAGCGCACCCTCCGGATATATCTCCATTAAAAAATGTGACAGTTCATTTTTATCCCCCTAATTGCACTAGTAGGGTTCAACCCATGGATTTGAGTATTTTTCACAGTTTCAAGCACCATTACAGAAATAATTTAGTTAGAAAAGCTATAGCTATGATGGATGCAATAGCATCAAAATTGATGTTTTACAAGCCATTTATTTCGTTGTCTCTGCCTGGGAGAGAGTAACCCAAAAAACTATAATTAACTCTTTTAATAAGGCTAAGGGGATGTCACAGAACTCGAAAATGTAACTGCTGATGCTAACGATGAAAAGGAAAATGATTTATAATAGTTTGGGGCAAATGTTTTGAACATCACCTTTGACGATTATGCATCAATTGATGAAGAGGTTGCGACATGTGGCTTGATTTCTGTTCAAGAAATGATCGCAGAAAATGAAAAAATGGATGATGATACCGATGAAGATAAAAATGTCAATACAGAACCAGTTTCAACGTTTGTTGAATCACTTAAAGGATTTGAAACAATGAGAAATTTTCTTTATTCACATGGATTAAGCGAAAGAGAGCAGAAAGATGCCACTAATGTCGAAAATTTATTGTTAAGTTAAGAAGAAAACAGTGTGTACAAGCTAAAATTTCCCAATATGTCCTGTAAATAAATAGATCTATTCCTCTTTATTCTGCTTCGTAAAGTTTTTGTAGTAAGTAAGTATTTTTCTCCTTCAAATTTTCTATATTTCAATGTAATAAATTTATTTATGTCATATACTTTTTCACACAAAAATATTTTATGTTGACCCGCATTAATCGTTTTCCCGTAACTATCGTTTGAAACGAATGGTCCCTTGAGAAACGATCGATCGAGGATCTACTGTATTACAAAAATGTTTATAAATAATCTTGCCATTATTTGTCTGTTTTCCCCCAATGTCTATCTGTAAAAACTGGACAATGACTTTTAAATCATGTCAGGAAAAACTAAAGCTGTTCCTTCAAAAATGAGAACATTATACAGTAGTGCAATACAAGTCGGTTAATTTTTTAGTCCAAACATTTGGTCAAGGAACTTTAATAGTGTAATCAATTTCCAATTATAATCGTAATCAGTATCTATACAACATAAAGTTTTACTAAACATAAGTTTCGATAAAATCTGCCATATGTTTATTTTGTTAGTCTTGAAAATTAAAAGCAATCATATACATATATTTATTAAGTTTCTTGATGTTACTTTTGATATTGGAATGTTAAATTGCCTAATAATTGATAATGCATAGATTAAACTTATTTAATTTTATTATTATTATTTGACTTTCAGCATGTTTATATATATATATAATATATTATATATATTATATATATATATATATATGTTTTTTTTTCCTATTTTTGCAAATTACCTTATCTTTGATGGAAATATAATCATGAATATGATTTACATTTCTGAATGTTTTAAGTAGAATTTTTTTTCCTTATTTGTGTGTGTGTGTGTAACCATTATCTAATCTGTTAAATTTATCACAAATAAAATCATTATCAGAATGAAATAAAAACATTTATTATTGATAATATTTTGTCAATGCTGAAAACATAGATAGATATGCACAAAATACTTAAATTCTAATATTTCACAAGATAAATGTTATTACTATTTGACTGCCATAAGCTGGCATTGCGATCATGCATATTGATTAAGATGACAACCAGAATCAAAAACTAGTAAAACCTAGTTTTCCTGTAAATAAAATGTTTTCTTCAATAATTGTGTCGTTTTAGTTACATTTTTTGTACATTATCTTCCAAAGCTACCTTCGTTCTTATCATACCCAAAGTATAACTGATGCTTTTACTCAATTTTATTTGTCAGTACAATCATTTTAATGCCTTTGCTTCACTGCATATAGTTGACAGTATTTTCAAATCTACCAAAAATTTCAAAATTAGGAATTCCTTAGGCTATTAAAATTAGATAGATGTACTGTATTATTAAATCCAGTTCAAATACTATTATCTTATTGTATGTGTATTTTGTTTACCCAGATTGTAAGTAACATTATGAAAGACATGTAAAATTGATTATTTTTTCTTTCAAACACATGTTCTTTATAAAAGGGCCATAAATTTTCATTTTCAAAAACAATAATCTTTCTGCTTTTTTTTTCTTTTTGTAAATAGAAATGCTTAATTTTTACACATTCTTAAATTGCATTGTATGTAATGAAGTGCATATCTAACATCATGATTTTATTTGACATATACATAGAATTATATTCATCTTATCATAACGTTTGTTATATATATATATATATAACCCAAAGTTTTTACACACATGTATATAGTCAACATTTGTCAGCTGCCAAGCAAAAGTTATATTTACATTTTACTGTTCTGAACTAATTTTGCAGCATTAGCTGGCATTTTTGGATAATTTTTGAAGGGTTACATCACTCTCCTTTTTCATATGCTGACTTCCAAATGTCTGCTAGACACACAGATGCATGAAACCTGTAGAAGAGCATCAGCGGAAGTGTTGTATGGCTAATAAACATCCACAGAAATTCTCCAAAGTATGCATTTTGTCCATAATAAAATTCCACACTCTTTGCTTCAAATGTGTTGATGATCCACATTGTCAGATTACATACAATGAGAAAAGTGACAATTTCTCTTCCAGGTTTTTGGTATCTCAATATTCGAGTATTGCTGCACCTTCTTAGTCCATCAATGATGAGAGGTGTTTGAAGTATCACTTGTATAGGAACTAGTATTGACATAAGTATCCGTACTGTTTTTTTAGTCTGATATTCTGCCATTATAGTTAGTAGTGCTTGTATAAAGAAAAATGGTAAAGGTATAAAAAGTAATATGTCATCAAGAAATGTTATTGGATGTTTGTTAAAATCAAGCTTTGATAATTGTCTATAAGCTAAAAGGACTCCTCCAAGAGTTAGAAAAGTTAATGTTCCTTCTTGAAAAAAGTGGATTGATAAACCAATACTTTCATAACCTTCACTGCTCATTGCCACAAAAAACACAATAATTGATATTATTGAAGTCATCAATATAAACAAACCAGCAAAGAGTCCTTTGTTAGCTGAATGGCAATCAGCACTAATTACTAAATTACTTTGATATGTCACTTCTTCAATGCCATCATTCCGATGTATTTTATGATGAAAATGATGTGGATTAGCTCTGTGATGTTCTTTGCCAATATTGTGCCAAACAATAAACCATACACCTGCAAGCAGGAGGTTGAATTCTATGGTAAATGGATATAAGTAAGGTATAGCCTGTACCTTGTTGATTGATAATACATCTGCTGCACAGTGACAGTTTGTTTCATTGTTCAACTGAGAACAAAGTGGGTTATCTGAAATAGAAAAAAAAAAGAACAAACATTTAAAAATCTTTTGTACTAAAATATTTCTCTTGTATTTCATAAATATTTTGCAGTTGCATTCTTTGTAGATTCAGCCCTTCCCTCTTTCTGATAAATTAAGTTTATTTTGATTTATGCAACCCCAATTAGGGTTCCATAATTGAAGAATTCTATTCAAGATTTGAAAATATTTCATCAGATTTTTTCATGAAACTCTTAAATTATGATTTCTATATAAATGCTGTATATAAGTTGATCATTTATCAGTAAAACCATAATGAAAGAATTAAATTCAATTTTTTAAAAGTTAAATGTTTAGGCATGTTGTATGTAGGATATGTCACTTCTGCTGTCACTTTCTCTTAATAGTACCTGTCTTTGCTTTTTTTTATCATGTAATTTCAATCTGTACTCCATCAAATAAAACAGAAAAAATATACTTTCAAATAAAGTTTGTTTGAAAACTGTAACTTAATTTACTATATATTCTGACATATAATGCACCTAAACTTTCAGAATTCATTTTTCTATTTTTAGGGTTCCGTACTTAAAAAGTAAAAATGGAACCATTATAAGATCACTCCTGTGTCTGTCTGTTAGAGCCCTTTTTCTCGTAATCTACAGGACATGGAAAGTTATAAAGCCTTTATACCCACATATTTTCAGATTATTAGCCATTCACAAATATGTTTAGAAAAAATTTAAGAGGCTAATTAAATTACTTGAAAAAAAAATTATTTTTGTGTATTGTGTGGGATATCATGTGAACGATTTCATAATACCAAACTCAAAAATATATTTGTTTTAATTTTAGGTATTATATTTTTGAGATATTGTCGAAAATGCACTGAAAAAATATGTCCCCCCCCCCCACACCTTTATTTCCGAATCTACTGAAACTAAAATTATGAAAAATTTAGGGGTGTAGGAGTTTATTTAAACCTTGCAGGAAAACTATAGCAATTTTCCTAGGTAACGTAGTTTTTGAGGAAAATGCATTTTTCCGTTACACACAAACTTTACTTTTCGGCTGTCAGCAGAGAGTGTTGACGGGCGCTTGATGTATCTATCGATGCAGAATCATCCAAATGTATTTGATAATGATTGTAAAAAAAAATTTTATTAATTAGCCAAGATATTAATTAAGTTACTTGAAAATTTTTATATATATATATATATTGTTTAAGATATATTTTGAAAAATCTCATAGCATCAAACTCAAAAATATATTTGTTTTAATTTTAGGTATTATATTTTCAGAGATATCATTGAGAGTATACTGGAAAATATGTTCCCCCCCCCCCTCCCTCCTATTTTCGAATCTACTGAAGCTAAAATTATGATAAAATTATGGGTAGTAAGAGTTTATTAATTAATAAATAGTAATTAATAACTGTAATGTACAGAACCCTTTGAGTGTGAGTTATACTCCCATTTGACAGATTTATTAGATATATTCGCCATATGTACCTTATTCTTTGCAAAGAATTCCTTCATCAGATACATAGCAAAAAAAAGATAAAATAAAGATTATTCCAAGTGTAATAACTATTTTCATGTAATCTGATAGCGAAATTTTGTAAATAAATAGCCTATTCATTAAATTAGAAATCTTAGTTTTTATTATCCTTTTTTTTTTTTCTTAAATTTTTATTTTTATAACAGGCTTATAACATACACCTGTAATTTTCAATCAATTTTCTTTTGCCAAAAGTGCATGTTACATGCCAGAATATACAGTAATGTATAGTTGATATTTTAAGTAATTTTCAAGCATGAAATTTTTTAATGTAATCAACATAAGTCATAACAATAAATGTTTGTTTTCTAAAACAATGTAAAGTAACATTTTCTGTAACATAAATAAACATAGGACTTCAATAAAACATGCAAAAATAATAAAATGGTAGTGTTGCCTTAATTGGTGATTTATCGCCAAAGATTGACAAGAGTACCTTCTTCCGCTTTTATTAATACTAGGGGATCCAACCTAGGCTTCCTGGGTTACAGAACATAGGTGAAAACCATTTTTTCCTAACTCCAATAGATTTTTTTACATTTAATACAATATCTTTAGATTGCTTATTAACAACACCAAAAGAATTTTTACATGAAAAATATCAATATGCAATTCAAATAAAGTTTTAAAATTTATCAAAAGAACTACTTTCATGGCTGCATTGCAGGAGTTAATATCCAAAAAAATTGCTAAAGATTTCGCTACTTACAGCAGCCTTTTTTATTGTGACAATACAAGTAGTTTAAGTGCGTAGTTCAATTACATGTCTGTTAAATTTATATTTTATTTATATTATATTAGTTTATTATTATTTATTTATTGATGAAGTTTAAATTTTGTTCAGAATATTAGCTGGAAAAAAATGCTGAACTATTTATATTGTTTTAAGTGCAAATGGATTAATCTTTCATAATTGGGCTGCACACAATGATGCAATAGAGATAGATTTAAAAAATAATTCATGCTTATGAAAACTATTTTAAATACCATAAACAATCAGTAAACTGAGATACAATTTTTAAACAAATTATATTTGAAAGACATTTTTTTTTTAATTCAGTTGTCTAAAAATGGAAATTGTTTAATTACGTATCTGTTAAATCTGTGTTTTATATTATTTATTTAATTATTGATGGAGTTTTAATTTTGTTATGGAAAATTAGCTGGAGACAAATGCTGAACTATTTATATTGTTTTAAGTACAAGTGGGTTATTATTCTTTTGTAATCAAGCTTGCATGCAATGGAGATATAGATTTAAAAAGTTCATGCTTGGAAATTGTTTTAAAAATCACAATAAATTAGTAAACTGCTGTAAATTTTTCTAACAAATTGCATTTGAAAGTAAAGTTTTTTCCTATAGAATGGTGTAAAAATTTAAAATGTACAATGTTTAAAAGTTTTAAAAATTGCAGTAGCGAAAATTGCAAAACCGAAATTTAATTATCAGGTATTGCCAAAGTCAAAATGACATCAGCATTATGCACAGACATGTTGTTCTTTATAATATAGATAGACTTCTTATTGTCTCCATTTTAATAAAATTGACATTTTACTTATCAATAGAATTTTGATCTTTTAGAAAATTTCACTTTCCAGTCGATAGATGGCGTGCATGCTGATTGTAACAATTCATCAAAATTAGTTAAAATTCAGTCAGGTTTTTCAATTTGCTACATCATCCTGCTAGACCTTTAATCGTGACATTTTGTATTATTTAAAATTTCTATAAAATATGTTAGCTTGATTTAATTATGAAATCAGTAAAAAGGCAAAAATATAAAGTGGAATATTTTAGAGAATTTCCAGGCTTAAGAAAATCTCTCAAGAACGATTATCACGAAGCTCTTATTCGTCGATTCCAATGGTATCTTTGTGACTCTACTACTCCTAAGCTTTTTGGCCAAAGACCATCTAATTCAACACAGTGATACTGATAAGATGCCATGACTGTCATAGTTTACATACAAAAAATAAATCTGGCAAAAATCATGTCCTTGAGGAATAATTATCGATCCGTAATATTAAAAGTCACTAGCTGGTCACTGGTTTTTACTTTATGTAATCTCTCTATAAAAAAAAATCATTGTTTGGGTGTATGTTCCTTATACAAATCTACAATTTTTGACTGATTGGCACAAAACTTGATATACAGTGGGTGATCGGTTAACGAACTGTTCAGTTTTGGTTTACGAACAGATCAGTTGTACATGAGATTACATGTAGTCAGTAAATGTGATCCTAAAAGATTTTACAAAGGACATGTCATTTATTTCTTTTTAAATACTGCATGACATGGACAATGCCATCGAAATGGGATCTGTCTGTATTAAATATGGACGTGTATTAATCTTTGAAACTCCAGAAAGGGAAAAAAAAGGTTTTGTCAAAAATAAAAACTTTTTCCAAAACAGAACTTAATTAAACTCTCTTTTGCTCCCCCATTATCTGCGGCGAAGAGAAAATGTGCGAGTAAAGCTGTCACGTGATACCATGAGCGCTCTGTGTATTTTGGTATTTTTCTAGGAGGGATGAAAATGACAATAACTTAAGAACATTTTTTGTACATTCTGCTATGTGACTTCTGTCTGCCACGACAAGAAAGAGTACGTTGATTGTGTTACGTGATACAGTGATTGTACATTTTGTTATTTTACCATAAGTGGCATAAACGCCGATATCTTAGAAAGTATTTTTTGCTACAAACTTTTTGTGTGCTTTGTGGTTTCTGTTCTTGGTATTTTTTTTAAATAGCTTTCCTGAACTGTTATTTTAAAAAAGAAAAGCAGATCATTATGGAGCCTAAAAAATCAAGAAATGTTAAGAATAATGAAGCGTCTAAAGGAGTAACAAAAATTCCATGCGAAAAACAAAGGTGTGTCATTCATGTAAAAATGGAGAAATTGCTTTTAGTTTGGATAAAAGAAAGGAAAATGAAAAAAAAAATGATGTAACCATTAAAGAGAAAGGTAGAGAAATTTTTGAAAAACTGAAGAAACAAACCCCTTATTCATCACTTGAAGATTTAGAATTTAAGACTACTACTGGATGGTTTGAGAAATTTAAAAAGAGAACTGGTATTTTAAACATATAGTAATGCACGGTGAATCTAAAAATGCATATAAAGAAGAAGCTGATAAGTTCTGTCTAGAATTTCAAAAATTCATTGAAACAGAATGATATTGTCCGCAACAAATTTTTAATTGTGATGAAACTGGTTTGGTTTAGAAGCGCATGCCGAAATGTATTTACATTACAAAGGATGAAAAAAATATTCCTGGTGCATAAACCCATGAAAGATCGGCTGACATTACTTTTGGGAGCTAACGCTAGTGGCGACATAAAGCTAAAGTCGCTTCTTATCTATCACTCTCAGAACCATAGAACATTAAAAAAATTTCTATAACTAAAAGAAAACTACAGTGATGTCAAGATCGATGGAAGGGCATGGGTCATGCAGGTTCTTTCCAAAGAATGGCTGTTTGAAGTTTGTCCCCCAAGCATCAAGGATTACCTTTAGACCAAGTTCCATTGAAAGAACTGTTGCTATTGGACAATGCACCAGAACACCCAAAAAACATTGATACGCTGCAGGATAATTTGCTTCAAGATTTTCCTTGGTCAACAGTTAAGTTTTTGCTTCCAAATACCAGTTCATTGATTCAACCCATGGATAGGGGATTACTGCAGGTTTAAAAAAATTTTACATTCATGCACTGTTTCGTCGGTGTTTTGAAGCATGCGAGTTCTCATCAACAATGACTTTAAAATTATTTTGGTGAGAGAATTTTGACATTCTTGAAGCGATACGACAACGACTCATTATAAAAGTATGATCAAAAGTCACTCAACGACAGTTAAACTGTGTTTAGCGAAAACTATATCCATACTGCATCCTGGAAGGTGGGTATAATATTCCTGAAATTGTGGATGAAATTTTCGTAATGCTAAAGAACTGGAATTAGAAGTGAATGGAGATGACATTCAAGAATTCATAATGGAACACGAAAGTGAGATAACAATCAAAGAACTCCAAGAACTCTCAAATGAAGAAAATCAAGAAACTCAGTATCAGTATGATGCATTGTATTTTGATAGAGATGAACAAGAGCCAATTCCGACCTCTGTTATAGAAGAACTTTTAAAGAACTGGAGGGAAGTCAGGACAATAGTCTCAGAATGGCACCCAAAATTGGCTGATGTCAGGCTTGGGGCATCTTTAATACGAAAATGCTGTTAATCACTTAAGAAACACCTGGAAGAAGAGAGAAAAGCAATCCATTTTGGACAAATACTTTAATGCCCCACAAACTCAAAAAGAGCATTGACTGAAGGAAGGGCAAGACTGTATGTATGCAATGTATGTTTTACATTTATTACATTATTTACATTATTATGCTTAAATAAATTTAGGGATAATTTTTATTAATTTTTATGTATTATTTAGCTTTTAAAAACGAATTAATTGAATTCCCATACAAATATATACTAAATCTGTGATCGGTTAGTGAGCATCGTTTTGGAACGAATTAAATTCGTTAACCGATCACCCACTGTACATATGTTTTAGAACTAAACAAGAGCTAAATTAATAGCTACTTTAAAAATTTCTCCAATCACTCTTTATCTCTTTTAACCACCTGCCACAGTTTATCATTATAGATTATTTTTTTCCTAATGCAAATTGAGTAGGGAGAATATTTTTTAAGCCAATATAAATTCAGTCTTACTCGTTATATTTTCACATCCAAAACTGACATCATTCTGATATGATAATCTGTAGTTTTCAGATATAAAATTTAAAACTTTTACTATAAGTGTGTTAAAATTATGTAGTATCTTCATTTAAATGTATTTAGAATTAAAACATCTACTATAAAACAGAAATTTTATTTTCAAGAAAAACATTCAGGGAAAAATTAAGAACTAATCTCCTAAACTCTATAAGACTATATATTTCAGTGTGACATTAAACTAACTCTAAATAAACAATTGCTATGTTATATTTTCCTATTTCGTTCCATTTTAGTTAGACAGAAAATTTAGTTTTTTCTTTTGAATATAAATGTATACTTAAACAAAATGTTAAATATTGGTTACCTGTTAGTGAAATTGATTTATTTATTTGTTTCTTTTGAAGATCTTCTAATTTATGTTGATAATCTTCTAAAGCATCTTCCACTATTGTTCCAAACCAAAAACATATACAGGTTGCCATGATGTGCATCAAAGCAAATCGAGCAAGTTCTGTATAACGATTTATTATTATCTAAAAGAGAATGTAAATTTTAAAAAATGCATTTTAATAATCATTTATAAAAATCATACATACACATTGATTTCGTTTAAAAAGTTGTATGAAAATTTGCTTAAAAATAGCCTTCAGACATGAGATTCTTCCGCGGATCCGCGGTTTTCCGCTTTTTTTTCGCCATTTTCCGATTTCGCCTAAAAATCGCCAAAATTCGCCTAAAGATCTCGAAAAAAAACTCAAATTTCACCAAAGGATCGCGGAAAAAACGCGTATTTCGTCAAAGGATCGTATGAAAAACGCGAAATTCGCCAAGAGATTGCAGAAAAAAACGCGAAAATCACGTAAAAATCGAGAATTTCGTCAAAAAATTGTGGAAAAAACGTGAATTTTGTCAAAAAATCGCGAAAAAAACGCGAATTTTGCCAAGAAATATCGTGTGAAAAACGCGAAATTCGCCAAAATATCCCGAGAAAAACACGAATTTCGTCAAAAGATTGCGAAAAAACGCTGATTTCGTCAAAAGATGGCAGAAATAACGCTAATTTCGTCAAAAATTCGCGAAAATAACACTAATTTCGTGAAAAGATCGCGAAAATAACGCCAATTTCGTCAAAAGTTCGCGAAAACAACGCGAATTTCGTGAAAAGATTGCGAAAATAACGCGAATTTCGTCAAAAGATTGCGAAAATAACGCGAATTTCGTCAAAAGATTGCGAAAATAACGCGAATTTTCTTCAAAAGTATCATCGCTGAGAAAACACGAAATTCGTCAAAAGATAGCGAAAAATCGCAAAATTAGACAAAAGATCACAGAGAAAACGTGAATTTCATCAAAAAATTGCTGAAAAAACTCAAATTTTCTCAAAGGATTGCTGAAAAAGCACGAATTTCTTCAAAATTTACAGCATTGGATTAAAATATTGGTATCAGATTTCTTTTAGTAATATAGAAAATTCGCCACAAAATTCCAAAACAAATTAAATTATAAAAAATTATGCCAAAAATCCAAAAACTGGCTTCAAGCTGACTGGTAATGTCCTGGAATCTAAAATAACCGTGCACTGAATTAGTTGGTGTCACTGATAATAATGTTCTTAGAAAATCTATTTAATTCCTTAAAAACTTATTTTTTATTTAAAAAAAAAAGAGTGGGAACTCTGGTCTATCAATTTATTTAAGGTGGTTGCAATTATTAGCATATACTTGATTTGCTGTTTCAAGAAAAGTGTCTTACTATTTTCAAAATTTCAATTAAAAAATGTTAAAGCCAATGAAAGGTTTTATTTATGTGCTGTATCTTGGTAAAATAGACTTTTTATGAGAGTCAGTAAATAATTTCTTTTTTATTTACTCAAAGCTAAATTGATGTAATATATATATATTGTATGTAATATATATATTAATGCCAATTATAATATTTGTTGCGCTTGAAATTCATAACTATTATTGCTGAAATGTCGTTCGCGCAGTTTTCAGCTTTTTTTTATTTTTTGTCAATCTCATTCCTGCCTCTGATTGATGTCTTATTGTTATAATTAACCCATGCATTTTCTATAAAAATTTTCTGAAAAAGACTTTCTGGTGATTAGGAATATCTATAAATTGATTTATTCATCTTACTAGCAGAGAAAGTAGGAATTTTGCATAAATTTGGTTTTGTTGCTTTTTTATTTATTTATTTATTTTCTTAAATGTATGCAATTGAGTAACAAGTGGGTAAGTGTGATCGAAGATCGCTCAAAGGGTTTCGTTTAATATTTTCCTTTCAAAACACTTTATCCTTTCTTTAATAAATTCAAACAAATTTCATTTAGCAACAAAAACAAAAAAGTCATGTTTTTTATAAAGTAAAAATTTACCGGTCTATTTTTTCCTTTTTTCGAATATCTAAACATGCCGGATAGCGGTCCAAGCCCGCTATTACATTCTGTCATAATAATATCCGTCATACGGACTAAATGCAATATTTAAAAAAATAATTTCAAAATTAAACAAATTGTACACCTTCAAAATGTTAAAATATGCTAATATTTCCATAATCGGATTTTTATCACGATTCAATATGTTTCTCAAACTCATATATTTACTATTCTCTATTATTTATATTGATACTCGCTTTGTATTATTCTCAAACATTTGAAAAATTAGTTAAACTTTCTATAGGACGTCAGATTTTCTTTTTAATTCTCTACTGACGCGAAATTCATCTGCTTTGTCCACTTACACATACTCATACTCCTTGTATTATTGAGAAATCTTAGACATTTTCCGTTTTATTACGACTATGACGTCAATCAATTTTATTTCATATTTATCTTTATTTCAATTGGTGAAACTTTTTATTTCATTTTCATTTTTAAATTCCTACTATTAGCTCACACTCTCTCTATATATATATCTTGTTGGAATTTTCAATCGTTAATAAAATATTTTCTATTGATCCATTCAAGTTCAAATAAATTTTTTTAAACTTGTACTGGATGACAATTGAAGTTAGTACAGTTTTTTCAAATATTAATTCATTAAGTAAATTTAATTAATTAATTTTAATTTTTACATGGGAGAAAAAAACTTCTCCCATTGTTTCATAAATGAAATGAAAGATTTATCTCAAATTTGTGATGTCAACAAAAAATAAAATACCGCAACGATGATTATAAAATAATGTTCAATAAAGATAACGTGGCACATTAATGCTGCACGGGTTTATTTTATATATTTATGATTAAAAAGTAGGAATTGACTTAAAAAATTGTTTTTATATTACTTGTTCACATGAAAATCGTCTGATAGAAAATTAATTATTTTAGAAAGAATTTTATTGTGGATTTTAAATCTTTGGCATCTGCTATAATGAAGAATGTTTCAATTTAATAGGAAAAGGCTGTTAGAATTTTGGTTTTTTATCTCTATTTATTAAAATAATACGAATTTTTCAAATTTTTATATTTTGAGCTCTTTACAGCTGCTATTCAGATTTATACACCAAGTTTCAACTCTGTAAGTTACATACTTTTTGAGAATGGCTCTGTGACGGACAGACAACGGAGCGGGGGTAATAGGGTTTCGTGAGATGAACGAAACCCTGAAAAAGTACATTATTTCGCTAATTCCATATAAGTTTAATTGCCGAAACGTCAGTGAAGATTCACTGTGGAGACGCGAAAAGTTTTTGGTTTCTGTCTGTTTTTAGGTAGATTTCGTAAGAAATACTACCTATTACATTCTCACCTAAGTTGGAATTTTTGAAAAATTTTTGCAGATCTACGCCGATCATGACTCCCAGAACCCAAAACCACCCCCAGTTCAAAACTTTATCTATCTATGTCACTTTTTTATGACCACCATAACTGCAATAATTCTACACAGATCTCTTCGAAACTGATACATAAAATCAAGGGGCATAAAATCTCGGTCCAGTTCGTTAATGGGCAAAATCGAACCAAGGGGGGGAGGGTGGGGGGGGGGGGCTTTATGTGAAAATAGAAAAAACCCCATAATTTCTTAATTATGATACGTATCGAATCCGTTTAAAGTTATTATTACTTCTAGGAGAAGGGCCGAAAATGTATGTATGACAAATTTTTGATATCATTAAAAATGTCCCCAAGGGGGGGGGGGGTGAAGGGGGTGTTTTAGAAGAAAAAAATTCATAACGTTGTCAATTCACAAGATATCAAATCCGCTTAAATTTATTATAAATCCTCTTAATATTATATAAAACTTTTATATTGACAAGTTTTTTATAGGACTAACCCTTATAGCAGAAAAAAAATTAAAAACAAAAAAATCCCTGCCGGCTCCGCATGTAAGCAATTTATTTTTCGAAGTAGGCGGTTCCAACTCCCGCATCTTTTCGAAACTGATGCATAAAATCTCGGTCAAGTTCGTTAATGGGAAAAATCGAACCAAAGAGGGGGGGATGGGGAGGGGGGGTTTGGGAAAACAGAAAAAAACCCATAATTTCTTAATTATGATACGTATTGAATCCGTTTGAAGTTATTATTGCTTCTAGAAGAAGGGCCGAAAATTTATGTATGACAGATTTGTGATGTAATTAAAAATGGCCCCAAAGGGGGGGTTTTAGAAGAAAAAAATTCATAACTTCGTCAATTCCCAAAATTTCAAATCCGCTTAAATTTATTATAAATCCTCTTAATATTATCTAAAACTTTTATATTGATAAATTTTTTATAGGACCAACTCTTATAGCAAAAAAAAAAAAAAAAAAATCCCTGCTGGCTCCGCCTGCAAACAAGTTAGGTTTCGAAGTAGGTGGTTCCAACTGCCGCAATGGCAAAAAAGTCATTTCTTCCGCAATTCCCAACAAACAGGCGCCCCACGGTCTGCGTCTTCGAAATCTACCTGTGCCTGTAGGCCGAGCCGTCAGGGATTTTTGTTGTTGTTGTTGTAGTTGTTTGTTTGTCTGTTCCGCGATAACTGCCGCAAAAATCATCCGATTAGGTTGATTTTTTATGGATATGTTGGCGAGATACCCGGAATTAGCTGTATAGTTTTTGGTTAAATTTGGTTCATTCGTTCGAAAAATATAGAACATTCTCTTTTAAGTCATAATGCTTTTCAATGGGAAGTCAGTCGAATTTTTAATTTTAACATTCACCGAAAAGAAAATCAAGCGTTCGGATAATTGTAAATGCTAAATTTACGAAATAGAGATCTTAATTTAATCCGATGGCTTTGAAAATTTGCCAATATATTTATTGGAATTTCGAAATTAATTGTATAAACTAGTAAATCTACAGATCAGAGGCCTCAACGTCAGCTCTACAAATCATTGTTCATTAATCTCACTAATTTTTAATATAATCTGCATAATATTTGATAGCCTAAAATTAAATTTTTAACGTTATTTATACATTTATAAGAATATAAGATTTATTGAAAGATCCAAAAATTTTAGAAGTATCACATTAAACACAATTTTATGTCGGATAAATGATAAGATAAACTACTTATTACTGTATTTTTTTTTTCAGAATAAGATTACATATATTCAGGGGGGCTCCGCCCCCCCCCCCCAAACCCCCCGTTGTCACTTTAATTTTATATTATCAATTTCCAGTAATTGTGCGCTTTCATTAATCGAGTATATGTCTGAGTGCATTTACTATTTTAATTTCATTAAATTAACCATCTCTTTATACAGGAGGTTTTATCCTATCCTTAAAAGAATACTTATTTTTCAACCACTAAATATCATATGTTGCTGAAATTGAATAAAATTCCGTGTATTAAATATGCTTATACAAATGTAAATTTCTCTTATGAGACTTATATTCCATTTTCACTTTCAACGTTTTTATATTTTTCGTTTGGAAAGCCGATTTGGTCATCTTTCTTTAGTAGTTAAAATAAATTCTCATCTATTTCATTAGAAAAAGCATATTAAAAAATTAAATCACCCGAAAATTAGCTATTTTGTTAATGACATTTCGCGTCAAAATAATTCACTTGAATTTTCCTTTGTTTATATTCTTTGAAATATAGTTGCTTAGCAACCATTTAATAAAAGGGAGAAAGAAAATGCATTGGAAATTTTTGTAAAAAATGAGAAATTAAAATTTTCATATCTTTCAAATTAATGCATAAAATTTCCCAATAATTTATACAATTAATTTAGAAATTCTAATAAATATATTGGGAAATTTTCAAAGCGATCAAATTAAATTAAGATATCCATTTCGTAAATTTAATATCCACAATTTAGCATTTACAATTATCCCAATGCGTGATTTTCTTTTCGCGGAATGTTAAAATTAAAAAATCGTCTGACTTCCCATTGAAAAGTATTATAACTTAAAATAAAATGTTCTATATTTTTCGAACGAATGAACCAAATTTAACCAAAAACTATACAGCTAATTCCGGGTACCTCGCCAACATACCTACCAAAAATCAACTTTATCGGACCCTTTTTGCGACAGTTATCGCGGAACAGACAGACAAACAAACAAACAGACAGAAACCAAAAACTTTTCGGGTCTCAACAGTAAGCCTTCACTGACGTTTCGGCAACTAGTAAATCTACAGATCAGAGGCCTCAACGTCAGCTCAAAAAATCATTGTTCATCTTACTAATTTTTAACATTATCTGCATAATATTTGACACACTAAAATTCAATCTTTTTATGTTATTTATACATTTATAAGAATATAAATTTATCGAAAGTTTCGGAAATTTTAGAAGTATCCCCTTAAACACAATGTTATGCAATGATAGGATAAACTACTATTTTTTCAGAATAACAATACATTATTTCAGGGGGGCTCCGCTCCCCTGAACCCCCCGTTGTCGCTTTAATATTCTATTCTCAATTTCAAGTAATTGTGCTATTTCATTTCTTGAGTATATGTCTGAATGTATTTGCAATTTTCATTTCATTAGAATAACCATCTCTTTGTACAAGAGATTTTATCCTATCCTTAAAATAATAGTTATATTTCAACTACTAAACATCATATATTGCTGAAGTTGAATAAGATTTCGTGTATAAAGTATACTTATACAAATTTAAATTCATCTTATTTGACCAATATTCAATGTACGCATTCAACGTTTTTATTATTTTCATTGGGAAAACCGATTTGGTAATCATTTTTTAGTAGTTAAAATAAATTCTCATCTATTTCATTAAAAAAAAAAGCATATTAAAAACTTAAAACCCGAAAATTGGCAATTTTTAATAAAACTTCGCGTAAAAATAATGCGATTCACTTGAATTTTCCTTTGTTGATATTCTTTGAAATATAGTTGCTTAGCAACCATTTAATGAAAGAGAGAAAAAAAAATGCATCGGAAATTTTTGTAAAAAATGGGAAAATAATTTTGTAAAAAATGATAGAATAAAATGTATTATATTATTAGAGCAGATGTATAAAATTGCACCAAACATTGTACACCTAATTTAAAAAATCTGACGAATGTATTAACAAAATTTCAAATTAATTTGAATAATTTAAGACCTGACTTAATAAATTTTAGCCTTCATAACTTACACATTAAATACATTAATCAAATACGCCATTTTATTTCAATGGATGAAAATTTTCAAAATCGTCTGAATTCTCATAGGAAAGCATTATGACCTAAAAAGAAATGTTTTATATTTTACGAACGAATGAACCAAACGTAACTAAAAACTATACAGCTAATTCCGGGTACCTCACCAACATACCTACCAAAAATCAAACTAATCGGATCATTTTTGCGGCAGTTATCGCGGAACAGACAGACAGACAGAAACCAAAAACTTTTCGGGTCTCCACAGTAAGCCTTCACTGACGTTTCGGCAATTATTGGGAAATTTTACGCATTAATTTCAGAGCTTCCAAATGGTCCGCTTTTTGAATACCAGTATATTCTAAGAAATTTTTCGTGGTAGGTTTCTACAACATTTGCAATAGAAATAACCTTCAGGGTAGGTTTCTACGAAATTTGCAAGAAAAGAAAAAAAAAATCCTCAGAAAATACTGGTATTTAAAAAGCGGACCATTTGGGAGCTTTGTAATTTGAAAGGTATAAAATATTTTAATTTCTCATTTTTTACAAAAATTTCCAATGCATTTATTTTTCTCTCGCAAACAACTATTGCAAAGAACATCAACAAAAGAAGATTCAAGTAAATCGCATTATTTTGACGCGAAATTTTATTAACAAAATAACTAATTTTCGGGTGATTTAAGTATTTAATATGCTTTTTCTAATGAAATAGATGAGGATTTATTTTAACTACTAAAAAAAGATGAACAAGTCTGTTTTCCAAACGAAAATTATAAAAACGTCCAGCATGACTTCGCTACACTGCGCAGTGCTGAACCGCCTCATCAAAAATCAATTAGCAACCGGCCAACTAAGAAACTAGTCGTTGGGGGCCACCGTAATACTTACCCATCATGGATATGCATAATGTAATATATTAAAATAAAAATGTGTAAACTACTTATAAAATGCATTGCAATTCAAATAAAATCGTGGCTTGATGACGTCACAAACTTTAAAGGCTCGATTACTGAATTGCTTGAAAGAAACATCCTTATAACTCCAAAAATAATCATCCTATTAACTAGCGGTTTACTGCATCTGATTAAGCGTCAAATTTCCAATTAAAATATATCTTTGAAGTGAAATTTGGATGAAATACAGGGTCATGAAAAATCGAAGAGTGTGGAAAATAGGATTCCAAATATCTCGGCAACTCATTATCCGATCGACTTCATGCTTTATGCAAAATTTATGTTTTTTATTGTCTTTTATATTCATTTCTTAAAATAACCAATTTCGAAAATTTTTATATACCTTTTATCAGAGCGAATATTTCGAGAGTCCGAAAAAAATAGTTCCGGTTAATCGAGGTTATTGAAAAGAAATAGGCTTCTTCCCATTATTACATACTAAGTACATACCAAATTGCAAGTCTCTATCTCAATTTTTTCGGGAGGTAGAGGGTAGAGCGTTTACAGACACACAGACGGACGGCAAATTTTTTTTTCTAAAAATATGTTTTTCAGAATCTCCAGTGTCTGAAACGTGTAAATCCGTCAAAATTTTTTTTTCGATTTTCAAAACGATTACAAGACTTACCCTATACTACGTATCATGGGCAAGTAAAAGCAATTAAAGCCACAAGACGCACTGAAGCCACGTCGGCCTACAGTAAGGCTTCTATACTAACTAAATGAACTAGATGGCGCTACGTCCTTGAAATCGCCGTTACCGCTAAGCTGGCGAACAAAAAATTTCGGAAGAATAAAATCTACAATTAATAGTTAAATTTGGCAATTTTTCATGTTTATGAGGAAATTGAAGCCTGCAGGGATCCTTTCTTGAGTGATTCGTACAATTAATAGCAGAACAACTATCCATAATTAAGCCTTTAAAGTTAAAAAATAGACAGAAACCAATTAAACGCCATTGAAACACATTACGTGAACCAGTCCAGGGGCTACAGATTTAACAAACACATCACAGACAATAGAATCCTATTCTGTGAAACACATCTTCGCCAAGCGGAGAGCAGGCGAATGCTAGCCCCGTTGCCAGGTATCAACTCATTAAACTAGGCAAAAGCCTGGCAGGTCAGCGGTCTAAGAAAAAAAAAAAATTCTCAGCTACATGACAGAAAAAGACAGGCCAAACACTTACAGGGTTATGGTCTCTTCAGTCCTCATTCACCTTTTATATTTATGAGAAATGTTATTTATGTTGATTACATATATATAATTTATTCTAAATTGAATTATTCCAAACAGAGTTAATTACTTACCCATCATACGTAGTATAGGGTAAGTCTTGTAATCGTTTTGAAAATCGAAAAAAAAAATTTGACGGATTTACACGTTTCAGACACTGGAGATTGCGAAAAACATATTTTTAGAAAAAAAAATTTTGCCGTCCGTCTGTGTGTCTGTAAACGCTCTATCTCCCGAAAAAATTGAGATAGAGACTTGCAATTTGGTATGTACTTAGTATGTAATAATGGGAAGAAGCCTATTTCATTTAAATAACCTCGATTAACCGGAACTATTTTTTTCGGACTCTCGAAATATTCGTTCTGATAAAAGGAATATAAAAAATTTCGAAATTGGTTATTTTAAGAAATGAATATAAAAGACAATAAAAAAACATAACTTTTGCATAAAGCATGAAGTCGATCGGATAATGAGTTGCCGAGATATGTGGAATCCTATTTTCCACACTCTTCGATTTTTCATGACCCTGTATTTCATCCAAATTTCACTTCAAAGATATATTTTAATTGGAAATTTGACTCTTAATCAGATGCAATAAACCGCTAGTTAATAGGATTATTATTTTTGGAGTTATAAGGATGTTTCTTTCAAGCAATTCAGTAATCGAGCCTTTGAAGTTTGTGACGTCATCAAGCCACGATTTTATTTGAATTGCAATGCATTTTATAAGTAGTTTACACATTTTTATTTTAATATTTTACATTATGCATATCCATGATGGGTAAGTATTACGGTGGCCCCCAACGACTAGTTTTAAGTAGTAATAAAATTTGGCAATGTTTCATTTATTTAAGAAAATGCCTCGTTCTAAATTCATGTATTACAAATTTGCTTGTTGCCTCTGTTTTATTTACTGATCCATAAAGTTTAAATGTTTATCTTGGTTTGATTTAAATCAAAAAAAAACTTTTAAAAATAATATTTCTACGTTTATGTAAAAAATTTTAAATTCCTAATTAAATATACATATAGATTATGTATGAAAATAGAGCTTTTTTATGGCATAAAAAAATTTATGTTTGTAATAAGAAACATAATATAGACTAGATGGAACTCGTCAAAACTTGACGGAAAAAAATACTATAACAATATCAGTAAAATAAGCTACTTTGTTTTATACGCACCCCTTCTTAAATAATAATCTTTCAAACATTTTATTTTTAAAGTTTTTTCCTCCCAGTTAAATATAGTACTATTTCCGATGCAAACTCCGAACAAATAATCCGTAAACAACTGTGTAATGCAAATCAATTTGACATTACCGCCATATTCCCCAGGGCAAAGAAAATGTCATGGACCCCACGGCAAGAAAAAAAATTCATGGACCTATGAAGTATTATACAAATAATATATTCCTACGTTCATCACATATTCAGTAAATAAAAGAACATAGTAAATAAAGCACACATCCCCCCCCCCCCCCTGCGATAATGCAACCGAATGAGCTCCAATGCCCGAAAGCATTGTCGAAATTCGACGTTAAAAAAAAAAAAAAAAAAAAAAAAAAAGCTTTTAAAATGTCCTCTTTAATCATTGTTTGTTTCAAATCCATATCTTCTAAAACGCATCCATTGTTTTAAGCTAATCAGTTTTTATGTAAAGATGCAAAATTATTTTTACAATAATAAATCAATCCGCAGATGAGGGAGATTTTTAATGTTTTCAAGTGTAATTCATTTGTATGGTTTCTTCGTCCCTTTGCATAATCAGGATGATTATCCATCACAGTCGAGGATATCTTCCCTCTTATACAGTTAAATACCCAATGGATTTTTAAAAAAATACAATTCCTAGCATATTCTGATGCAACATATACATCAACGACTTCAAAACATCAATTTTACGTTAAACATAAACTGAAAATAGTTTTTTTTTCTCTAATCTTATGATTTATCAGTTTTTTTTCTTCACTTTTTATGATGGTTAGGGAAATCTATTTTCAATTGTGGCAACTTTCCCAGGGGCTATTTTACATTATTAAAGCAAACTGATGGTCATTGTTGAAATAGAATTGAAAAAATATTTCATGCTTGAAAATTATTTAAAGAATCGTTAAATTAAGCGGCAGTTTTCAAATAAATTTCAATCGAAAGCTTTTTTTTTCTAATTGATGATGTAAGTATTGAAATTGTAAAATATATTAAAATATTGTAAAAAAGGGAAATTTGTAGTATTTAGAAGTGATGTGTAAGCGCGATGAAAGCTAAAGCGATAGCGCCGTTTGTTATCACAACTGTTATGCATTTCTAAAAATTGCCACTGCGTTTTGGCTGGCGTCCAAAAGTAGACTACCATTTTTTGACATCAAAAGAGAAATTCGCAGTGAAAGAAATAGGACTTTGCCGCTAATAAGGAACTGTTAAATGAACTTATAACAAACCTTCCAAAATAATTCCTATAAAATATTAGCCTTACATTGTTTATTCTAGCTAAAAAAAAAAACAATCATTATTTCAAGTTTTTTTTTTTAACCATAACACTATTTTTAATAATTTTAATTTTCCTGAAATCCTTATCTTTTGTGATTTTTTTTTAAATTAAAAAATGAAATCTTCTAACCTATAATTTAAAAAAAGTAATTGGTAGCATGCAATCAAAGTATGCAATCAAGATGAAGCAACCAATAAATGCTTCAGTTCTAATCTTTAATATTAAAAATTGAAAAATCAGTTAAAATTACGTCAGGTTGACACAATAATATAAATTATTCTTTTTAGTTTTATCAATATTAAAATGCATTTCAAGCTAAGCATAACTTCATTTTCACCGGTTGAAACTTTTCACACGTAATTTGTATACCTTACTTTTATGCTTAATCACCATGTGTACAAATAAAAATATATTTTGTATTTAATTGTAATGAAAAAATGGTATCAACAAAGTTATAATGCATAATGATAAAATAAACCCAATGGACAATATTTTCGTGACGTCACAATAAATATGAATTTTTATTCTCTTATAAAACACGCGGATAAATAATTTTACGAAATTTAACTTGCAAATTAAAAAATTCGGCCTAAAAGCCACGTGCTTTTAATATTTATTATTTCTCTTTTATCGTCGCAACCATGGATTTTAGAGAATAAACTATCTGCCTCGCAACAATAGGCGTATTCCAATTGCCGACTTTATGACGTCATAAGCAGATGTAAAAGTTTAATTTAAAATTACGGCTAATTAATAAAATTTTCGAACAAACGATTGTACGATAACAAATCTGTGTTCAAATATCTTTCATTTAAAAAAAGAATGATATAATTTGATGCAGTAGTTTGTTCTCACGGATTGTCGAAAGGAAAAGCTTAGCGTTTTAAATATATAGACTAGATGGAACCCGTCAAAACGTGACGGAAAAAAATACTATAACAATATCAGTAAAATAAGCTTCTTTATTATTTAAGTAGGACTTCGTATGAAACAGTCTTTCAAATATTTTATTTAAAAAAATCCCCCCCCCCCCCCAGTGAAATGCTATTTCCGATGCAAACTCCAAATGAACACTCCGTAAACAAATGTGTAATGCAAATCAGTTTGACATTACCACCATTTTACCCACGACAAAAAAAAAAAAAAAAAAAAAGGTCATGGATCTATAAAGTATCATACAAATAGTCCTATCATAAAGTATCATACAAATTTCCTACTTTCATCTCATATTCAGTAAATAAAAGAACATAGTATAAGCACCCCCCCCCCCCCCCTGTGATAATGCAATCGAATGAGCTCCTATGCGCATATGTATTGCATCTGCCCAAAGGCACCGTTGAAATTCGACGTTAAAATTTTTTTTCAAATGTTTAAATTAAAAGTTTTAAAATGTCCTCTTTAATCATTGTTCGTTTCAAATCCATATCTTCTAAAACGCATCCATTGTTTTAAGCTAATCAATTTTTATGTAAAAATGAAGAATTTTTGTTAAAAATAATAAATTAATATGCAGATGAGGGAGAATTTTACTGTTTTCAATTGTAATTTATTTGTATGGTTTCTTCTATCCCTTTACATAATCAGGATGATTATTCCTTTTCCATCACAGTCGGTCTCTTATACAGTTAAATATCCAATGGATCTTTAAAAAAATAATAAATAACAGTTCCTAGCATATTCTGATTCAACATATGTACATCAACGAATTCAACATATCAATTTTATGTTAATCATAAATTAAAAATAGTTTTTTTTTTTCTTTTGACAGATTTTATATTAGCGCCAAAATATTCTATCTTATGGATAATCTGATCTTATGATTTATCAGGTTTTTATTATTATTATTATTATTTTCACTTTTCATGAAGGTTAGGGATACCTATTTTCAATTATTGCAACTTTCCAAGGGGCTATTTTACATTATTAAAACAAACGGATGGTCATTGTTGAGATAGAATTGAAAAATATTTCATGCTTGAAAATTATTTAAAAAGTCGTTAAATTATGCGGCAGATTTCAAATAAATTTCAATCGAAAGCTAATTTTTTTTTCTAAATGAGGATGTAAGAATTGAAATTGTAAAATGTAGTAAAAAAAAATAAATTTTTAGTATTTAGAAGTGATGTAAGCGCGATGAAAGCTAAAGCGATAGTGCCGTTTGTTGTCACAACTGTTATGCATTTCTAAATATTGCCACTGTGTTTTGGTTGGCGCCCAAAAGTAGACTACCATTTTTTGACATCGAAATAAAAATTCACAGTAAAAGAAATAAGACTTTGCCGCTAATAAGGAACTGTTAATTGAACTTATAACAAACCTACCAAAATAATTCCTATAAAATATTAGCCTTACATTGTTTATTCTAGCTAAAAATACAATCATTATTTCAAGTTTTTTTTTCCTGAAATTCTTTACTTTTGTGAATTTTTTTATTAAAAAAGGAAATCTAAATAATTTAAATCCTATAATTCCAATAACTTAATCCTATAATTTAAAAAAAGTAATTGGTAATATGTAATCAAGGTATGCAATCAAGATGAAGCAACCAATAAAGGCTCCAGTTTTAATCTTTAAAATTAAAAATTGAAATATCAGTTAATATTACGCCATGTTGACACAATCATATAAATTTTTCTTTTTAGTTTTATCAATGTTAAAATGCATTTCAAGCTAAGCATAACGTCATTTTCACCGGTACAAACTTTTCACACGTACATTTATGCTTAAGCACCATGCATACAAATAAAAATATATTTTGCATTTAATTGTAATGAAAACAATGGCATCAACAAAGTTAATGAAAGTGCTCATCAAAGTGCTTAATGATAAAATGAACCCAATGGACAATATTTCCGTGACGTCACAGTAAATATGAATTTTTATTTGCTTATAAAACACACGGATACATATTTTTACCGAAATACTTAAATATTTTAACTATATTTTAACTTACAAATTAAAAAATTCGGCCTAAAAGTCACGTGCTTTTAATATTTAATATTTATTTTTTATGCTCGCAATCATTGAGTTCAGAAAATAAACTCTGTACATCGCAACAGTGGGCGTTAATCCGATTGCCGACTTTATGACGTCATAAGCAGAAGTAAAATTTTAATTTAAGATTACGGCTAATTAATGAAATTTTCGAACAAACGAATGTACGATAACAAATCTGTGACCAAATATCTTTCATTTAAAAAAAAGAATGATGTAATTTGATGTAGTAGTTTGTTCTCACGGATTGTCGAAACAAAACGCTTAGCGTTTTAAATATATAGATAGCGTGTGTTTTCTGTGGTGTTTCGCATAAACGTTGTAAAATTCAGGTTATTAGATTTTATCCAACTTTGCTGTCATAACAACTGATGAAGCAACCCTTTTTGGCGATTTTTTTGTTACCTGTAAAATGTTTGTTTTTGGTATAGCCCGAACTAAGAAAAAAATGAGTACTTTTCCATTATACGGACACCATTGTCGCCAAGCATATATTTACATGTATGGCATGGTGTCGGTATAACGGAAAAGAACCAAAATTTGCGATCGATCAAATAATTAAGTTTCGTTAAACATTAAATTTTCTGGTACTTTTCTATTATCCGGTCGACCACTTTTCATAACAAAAAACTATCGCCACACTGTAAAATTAAACCCAAAAATGCAGTCCGATTTACTTGATGTCAGAAGCAATATACGTGTTTGTTACGTCATCAAGTGGTTTTTAATTCGAGATTTGCGTCTATTTTCCTTATGTTTTACTGAATTATTAGTTATTTCATTAATTAAAATAACAATTGTGTCTTTAAATTCATGTATTTTATTTATTTATTTATTTTGATATTTCAACGTTCTCCTGTTTATTTGGCGATAGTTTTTTGTTATGAAAAGTGGTCGACGGGATAATAGAGAAGTACCAATTTTCTTATTAGGTGCGTTCGTAATTATATAAATACGTAGCACCTATAGTCGTCGCTTGGTCCGTCCGTCTGTCCGTCCTTCTGTCTGTCTGTCTGTCTGTCTGTCCGTCTGTCTGTCTGTCCGTCTGTCTGTCTGTCCGCATATAACAACGCAAAAACTACCCAACCAAATGGTTTGCAATTTAAAATATATTATCTTTGCAGAATTTTGTCGAGACATTTCAAATTTTATTAAAATCGAATCAAAACTTTAGGAGATATTAATAAAAATATTTATTAAGAAATTTGAATTTTTTTTTTTTTAATCGGTGCTTTTTTGTTATAGGAGCTTCCGAAGTTTAATCGTCAAGCGAGCGAGATACTTATTTTAATACAGAAATTAATCTGTAGACGATATAATTCATTTCACAGAATTAAAAATCATCAAGATCTGAATATTTATATAACTAGCTGATACATATATATCTGAATATTTATATAATTAGTTAAGATATTTGTATGAACAGTGTCATAAAATATATACTTAACTAGCTGTTTAACCCGTTCTACGCACGGGATATCATGAATTTAATTCTAAAACGTGCGTACGAACGCACCTCGTTTGTAACGTTTGACGCAGGGCCGGCGCCAGGGGTGAGGCAAGTGAGGCAGCCGCCTCAGGGCGCACCCCTAGAGGGGCGGCATTTGGCTCGCATATTGTATGTGTCGAAATTTAAGAAAAAAGTGAGAGAGATAATTTTTTTTCTTATTTTTAATCTGAGAAAGAAACAATAATCATGGATTTAATTAATTTTGCAATATGCGGTGCAACCAAAATAATTTTAATTAAATCAGTACATATATCGCAGACGCGCCTGGGTTATTTTTTGGCGCCTAAATGACGATTTTTGCTTTGTATGGCAATCTGGGGTTTTATAATAAATTTGAATATGTGTGTAAATAAATAAAATAAAATAGGTACTTTTATGTTAGCTGGGCGTCAAGGATAACTCTCCAAATCTTGTTTCAATTGGAATCATTTAAATTGCAACATTTTACGTGAGATTTGTTATTCATATTGATATGTTTACGTTTAGATATTATATTATGATTATATTCTAGCTAATTAAGTTTTTTTTTAAAGATTTTATACTACAATGTTAAAATATTACCTAGTTGATATTAGCTAATGTCAAAAGATTGGCGAACCACAGAGTTCAGAAAATAAACTCTATGCCCTCAAAAGTGGGAGTTGCCGTCTTTATGACGTCATAAGCAGAAGTAAATGTTTAATTGAAAATTACAACTAATTAATTAAATTTTCGAACAAACGAATGCACGATAACAAATCTGTGTCCAAATATCTTTCATTTAAAAAAAGAATGGTGTAATTTGATGCAGTATTTTGTTCTGACGGATTGTCGAAAGAAATCGCTTAGCGTTTTAAATATATAGATATTTTTTAAGAAAATGAATAAGATGAATAAGTTGTTGACATAAGGATGTTAGGAAAATAATGAATAATAAATAAAAATAATGTAATAAAAATAATAAATATTTTCCGAACATCTTTGAGATATTTGAAAAATATTGTTTTTCTATATCAAAATGATAATACCGTTCTTGATAATTATTTCTTTTTTATGTTGTAAAAAAAAGGTACTTTTTACATGCGTTCAGTTCTTAATAATTATTTTGTTCTTATGTTGCAAAAAATAGTACATTTAAGACATGTTAATAAGTAATAGAATACTTACATTTGAATATTTTAAAACTATAAATAGTTGATAAAAAGAATAAAGTGGTCTCAGTGCATGCAGAATTATTGCTGATGTGTCAAAACATTCTAAACTATTTCCGTCTGTTGGCACAAAATTCAGAATCTGTTGTCCAAATTGAAGGCCTTCATTTATTAAATGACCAAAGCAAAATGCTGAAATAAAAATAAATAATTATTGAAACCTGAAATAAACTTCTAACTTTGATTTATAATTATATGTTATTAAGTATAATATGTATTATTAATCATTTTTTTAAAGCATGGATATAAATAATGTTTTTAGAATCTATGAATCAGTGATGACACGTTTGTCCTATACAATATCTCATCATTTATACATAATATTGGAAAAGGGATGCGTGAAAGAAAATGTGATGGGTCCTTCAGGATTTATGATTTTTTTCCTGGTAGGAATACAAATTTTGGTAAATAACCATACAGAAGATTTATTTTGTAATAGTGCGTCTCAAAAGTATATGGACAGGCGATTTTTTGAAATAAAAGTTCAAAAAATAAAGTAATAATCACGAAAAAAATAATATGCATATAGTATCATAACATAAATTTATTACAGCAAAGAAATAAAGTATAAGTTTTACAGGTTTTTTGCAAAAAAATAAAAATAAAAATGGGCTGTCCCAAAAATATATGGACTTTTCGAATATTTTGCATTTAAATTCAAATTTTATATCCATTCCTTTTAATTATCTTGAAAACCCTATCGTGAATGCTTCCAACTAGTGTTTGGAGTATGTGCGGCTGTAAAGAGAATTAACTATGCTCTACTTGTTGCTGTAATTCCTGAATAGTGGAAAACTGCCGACCATGGGCATACACATCTCGTGCAAGTACTCCCCAAATGTTTTCAATTGGATTCACGTCTGGACTGATGGTTGGCCAGTCTATAACAGTCACTTGATTCTGTTTAAACCAAATTGTTGTTGAGTGGGAGGTGTCAATCGACGCATTGTCCTGTTGGAATTTCCAGTTTTCCTTCCCTATGATGTTTCCAATTGGAAGTAGATTGCTTTTATTTATAAGCTATTATACACTGCTCAAAACAATTAAAGGATATTTGAAGTTTTATATAAATTAAAGATATAAACGAAATTTTTTTTGCCGAAAATAGAAGAAGAGAATCACAAGTGCAAATTTTTCTGGTTTTCAAACTGTGGAGTATGCAAATTTTGAGTTCGACGTCAAAAACGTCGCTTCAGCGGCAGCGAATGAAATTTGACTTTCAACTGGATAAAAGAGAATGAAGACAAGGATGATCGGCATTCAGTGATTGCTTTGTTTCGATGAGTACGATGTCTCAGCGAAGTCATTTGACAGATTCAGAAGCTTGGAGAATTGTTGATAGGTTAGAAGGGGGCCAAACTCAAGCCGAAGTAGCGCAAGCCATTGGAGTGTCACAAAGTGTCATTTCCAGGATCTGGAACCGTTTTTTGGAGAGTGGATGTGCAGGCTGAAGACCAGGGCAAGGTCGTAGACGGGCAACAACGCCCAATGAAGATCGGTATTTAGCGTTAACAGCTCGGAGACACCGAAACATGAACGCTACTCTTCTCCAACAACACCTTCGCTCGGCTACAGGCACCACGATTTCAACTCAGACTGTCCGAAACCGGCTCCATGCTGTAGGTCTGTATGCTCGCCGACCGATGGTATGTGTTAGATTAACATCAAGGCATCGTCGCGACCACAGGGAGTGGGCAACCGAGCATGTCAACTGGAGGAGAAATGAATGAGCAATATTCTGTTTTCTGACGAGTCCCGTTTTTCTGTGCATCCGGATAATAGGCGTATTTTCATCTGGAGGGACCGTGGCAGTAGGAATAATCCTGCGTTCGTGCACGAAAGTGTCAGATTTGGCGGTGGAAGAGTGTTGGTGTATGGTGGCATCTCCATTGACGGGCGCACTGACCTCTACATCATTCGAGATGGAGCTCTGACTGGTCGCCGATATAGGGATGAGATCCTCATACCTATTGTAGTCCCTTACGCTGCAGCAATCGGAGATAACTTCATTTTAATGGACGATAACTGCAGGCCACATCGTGCAAACCTGTTGGAGGATTTCCTTTTCGAGGAAGGAATCGTTCGAATGGAATGGCCAGCGTGTTCTCCAGACATGAATCCAATCGAGCACGTTTGGGACGCTCTAGGAAGACGAGTTTCTGGCCGCGAACAACCCCCACAAACTCTCCAAGAACTGGAAAGAGCTCTTCTGGAAGAGTGGGGCAGAATACCCCAACTCGTCATTAATAGCCTCATTGAGTCCATGCCTCAAAGGTGTTCAACATTGCTGGCCGCCCGTGGAAACCATACCCCCTACTGAAAATGATTTTCTTTGAAGAAAACACCTTTTCTTATTCTTTTTTTCTCATATGCACAAATTGTGTTTTTTTCCTTTTGTACACAAATGCGCAATAAAATGCATTTTTTTCTGCCAAACATGTGTAATTTATTCTCATATAACCTACTATGTCTGTCGACCATGTATCAATCAGCTAAAAAGTTTCCCAGATACAAAATCCACCTAAAACTGCAATATCCTTTAATTGTTCTGAGCAGTGTATTTGCTTTGCAACATCGCAAGGACATTTTGATAATCCTCAGAGCACTGCCGATCATTAAGAAAAGCAATATGGGTTGTTCCGTTGAAACAGAATGCGCCCCACGCCATTAGTGAACCCTCTCCTTTTTGTCGACTAAAGAACTCGCGAGGTTCTTTTCGTAAGTCATGCCAACAGTATGCCCAGCCATCAGGGCTATCCAAATTAATTTTTTTTCGTCACTGAAGAAAACACTTAACTATTCAACCGTCCAATGCATGTGTTTTCTAGCCCAAAGAACTCGAGCCTTTCTATGGTGCACTTTCAGGATAGGCGTCCGACATATTCTGCGATATTTATGATTTTCGCTTACCTGTATGCGATGGTGAACAGTAGATCTGGAAATAGGAAACGCCAAAGTCTTCGCAATTTCACGAACAAACTTCTTTTGGGTTGAAACTGTTCGCAAAATTTCTCTATCTTGTCTTAAAGATGTTTTTCTTGGTCGACCTGAACACTTTTTTGCAATCGTATTGTCACTTTTTGATAAAATTGCATAAATTCCAGATCTTCTACGCTTCATTTGTTTTGCAATATCAGAAACTTTAACATTTTGAGCCTTTAAACGCCAAATTTTAGCAATACCAGCAGCAGAGAATTCAATGTTGCGAGGCATTTTCCAACTATTCCACAATTGAAGAAAGAGCAGTGATTTTATATTTTGGAAGTGGTTACGTCACAAGTACAGAACGCAGAAAATGCAAATTTTTCTGATACGGTGGTAATAAAATCAATTCGTTTCATTGTCCATATATTTTTGAGACAGCTTATTTTGAATTTTATTTTTTTACAAACAATCTGTGATCTAACATAACGTTTCTGTATCATAATAAACTTGTGTTATGATTCCATATGCTAATTATTTTTTTCGTGATTATTGCTTTATTTTCTTAGCTGTTATTTAGAAAAATCGCTTGTCCATATATAATTTTGAGACGCACCTTATAAATATGTTGCAGTTATTTTATTTCTAAAAAGATGATCCACTTTTGTTAAAAAGGGCACAGCCTTTAGAAATGAATGGGTCCTGTGGATCCAGAATTATAAAAATCTTTCCGCATCTCTGACAAAAGATGTTATGCACATATGTAGTATACAGTAGAACAATATGCAATACAGTATAATAGTATACAGGAAAACCTGCTAAATCTGAATCGCAAAGGACTAAAGAAAAAAAATCCGTCTTAGCAGATGTAATTGTATGGTATTCTTTTCACTAGTACTGTGATTTTTTTTTTTTTTTTTTTTTTTTTTAAGAGAGATTTATAATATAGATAGGCTCTAATTTCAAAGGTTTTACTGTAACTGCTACTGATAGGGAAAAAAGGGAAGTCTTTCAGATATTGATATAAAAGTCTAATATTGACATGTGTGGTAAATTATAATTTCGTGTCCGGTGTAAACAAGAAAAATTAAAAAACAAGTGGGTAAGTGTGACCGAAGATCGCACAAAGGGTTTCGTTTAATATTCCTTTCAAAACACTTTATCCTTTCTTTAATAAATCTAAATAAATTTCACTTCCAAAAAAAAAAAAAAAAAAGTTGTTTTTTATAAAGTAAAAATTTACCGGTCTATTTTTCTCGTTTTTTCGAATATCTGAACCGGCCCGCTATTATACTCTTTCATAATAATATCTGTCATGTAGACTAAATGCGATATTTAAAAAAAAATCAATTTCATAACTAAACATGTTGTATAGAAACCTTCAAAATGTTAAAATATTCCAATATTTCCATAGTCGGGTTTTTATCATGATTCAATACGTTCCTCAAACTCATATATTTACTATTCTCTGTTACTCATATTGATACTCTATTTGTATTATTCTCAAACATTTGAAAAATCCGTTAAACTTCCCATAGGATGTCAGATTAATTTTCTTTTTAATTCTCTAATGACGTCATATTAAGCTGCTTTCTGTATTTACACATATTGATACTCCTCGTATTATTGAGAAATGTTTAAAAATTTCCGTTTTATTACAAATATGACGTCATATTAATCTTTTTAGGGTTTCGTTCATCTTACGAAACCCTATTACCCCCGCTTTGCTGTCTGTCTGTCACAGAGCCGGTTCTCAAAAACTATTTAACTTACAGGCATGGAATTTTGTGTACTTATAGCTCAATACCTGTTATGAAGCTCAAAATCATAAATTTGAAAAAATCGTGTTAGTTTAATATATAGAGATAAAAAAAACAAAAATCTAACAGCCTTTTCCTATTAAATTTAAAGACTTTTCGTTATAGCAGTTGCCAACAATTAAAAATCCACAATAAAATTCTTTCTACAATAATTAATTTTCTATTGAAAGATTTGGCCCTGAAAAATGAAAATGAAATAAAAAGTTTCACCAATTGAAAAAAAATATTAATATAACGTCATATTGGTAATAAAACGGAAATTTTCAAACATTTCTCAATAATACAAGAAGTATGAGTATGTGTAAGTACACAAAGCAGGTTAATTATGAAGTCATCAGAGAATTAAAAACAAAATTAATCTGACGTCATATTGGAAGTTTAACAGACTTTTTCAAATGTTTGAGGATAATACAAAGAGAGTATCAATATGAGTAATAGAGAATAGTAAATATATGAGTTTGAGGAACGTATTGAATCATGATAAAAATCCGATTATGGAAATATTGGCATATTTTAACATTTTGAAGATCTCTATACAACATGTTTAATTTTGAAATGGATTTTTTTTAAATATCGCATTTAGTCCACATGACAGATATTATTATGGCAGAGTACCGCTATCGGGCCGGTTCAGATATTCGAAAAAACGAGAAAAATAGACCGGTAAACTTTTACTTTATAAAAAAAAAAAAAAAAAAAAAAAAAAAAAAGACTTTTTTTTTTTTTGGAAAATGAAATGTAACTGCATTTATAAAAGAAAGGAGAAAGTGTTTTGAAAGGAATATTAAACGAAACCCTTTGTGCGATTTTCGATCACACTTACCCACTTGTTTCAATTGGTGAAACTTGTTGTCCTAGTAGATAATATCACATAAGCTATTTTATATATTTTTAAAATGAAACTATACATACCTGCTAAACCAGTTTTTAAGTAAAAACTACCACTGTGTCTTCCAGTGAGAAATCTGTACGGAGGAGTTTCGTTTCCCAAAAATGTTATTCCAAAATTCAAATCTGTATTTGTGCTGATGCGATCTATTTGTTCAGATGTTCCCATCATTTTCCTCAGTACTTTTTGCTTGTATCGGAAAAGATCAATATGAAAAAATAGAAGCCACAGCATCCCAACTCCACAAATAGATACACTGAAGAACTGTAAAATGCAAAACAATTTAAATGAAAATTTTCATATTTGATATGCAGACTATAATTCGATAGTGATCGTCTCATTTTATATTGAAACTAATTTTCTCAATGTCTTGCATTTTATAAAAATTCTCTTAGAAGCCGTTTAAAAAAAAAAATGTAAACATATATAGAAATTATAGCAATTCTTGCTGCACAGTCACTGAGAACGGTACTTTTTGCAAAACTTCAAACCTGATTTTTCTCGAAACAATCTTTTTGTAGACTGTACCCAAAATATCTCGGCAACAATTAAACCATATTTTTAATGAAAGCTTATATACTTTTCTAATCCTTTTCCAATGTTTCTTTTTCAATCGTTCTTTTTTTATAATTTCAAATGTTAACAAAGCAAAATCAGATTTTTTGTTGAAAACTGACAAATTAAGTATGATATTCCGTCATTTTGTTTAAAATACAAGATTTCATAAAACCGTCGGTCAGGGACAAGACAGTTATATATATCGACACTTAGGAGAAGAGATGCGCTATGTCCAATTTTGTTAGTTCTTAGGGGAAAAAAAAGTCTCTTGCATAACTTGAAAACTAGAATCAATATACATTCCAACATTCCAGAAATCTTTTTAAAACCAGAACCAGGCATTTAGAGTCATTTAAATCTACAAAATCACTTATTGTAGTTTCTAGCCTGTATTTCTCGGATCTAAAAAAGATGTTTCGGACCAGAAATGTTACTTTTGTATGAAGTCAAATGCAAGTTCCACCGAAGATTGCCTTCCATTTTATTAAGTAAAATTCCTGGTTCAAACATTTTTATTTGATCTGAATATAATAGACCAGAAATTATAATAATAAAAATTGGACATAGATATCTATGCAGGAGTAATATTTAAGTACAAATTGTATACAGCCCTGTAATTTTATAATGAATTAGAAGCATTTTCATCTTTTTTTTACTTAATATTGTGTTTTTCGTTTCGCTACACGTTTTCTGTGTTAAGTTTTAAAATACTCTAAATTGCCTGTGTTTTAATATTTTTTTTTTAGAGATTTTAGGTAAATAGAGATTCTTGTGTTTTCTGGTCCTTTCAATGATTGCACGGATATTGCCTGTTTTCAGTAAGCTGTGGTCGCTTATACCGCGACCTACGTTATACACGGTCGGTGCATGACGTTTAAAACATCACATGGAGGGGATCATTTTTACACGGCGATTGGTGCAAAACGGAGGGCGTTCTGCTTTGCATCAATCGTCATGTAAAAATGATCCACTGCATATGACGTTTTAAGCGTCATGCACAGGCCGTGTATAACGTAGGTCGTATTTCAAGTCAGTGAAATCCAACTTATCAATAGTATATACTGTATAAAGTAAAGCAGAAAATTAATTTTGGTTTAAGTTAAAATTTTAATACTACTACAGTGGAACTTCTCTTTAACGAAGTCCCTATTTAACGAAGTTTTCTACTTAACGAAATTTTCTGCACAACCTTGATTTTGAACATCATTAACATGTAAATTAATCTCCATATTACGAAAAACTTATTCTATATAACGAAGTTTATTCCACTTTCATGCGTGTACAATATTCAAACGGAGAAGTTTCTGTTACGATGGGTTATGAATTTATTTCAGCGGACTGTAGGAAAATGAACACATTTGAATCTTTTAATCAAAATACACACATTTAATCACATTTTAATGAAAAAAGAAAAGATACGCTTCGGTTTTTGTTTACATCTCTTTGTTATATATATATATATATATTATTATTATTATTATTCTAATTAAATTATTCTCATATCTACATGGCAAAAAAAAAAGACTGCGTAATTAAAATATATTTTTCAAATATTTCCATTTTATATGTACTTTCCATTTTATGTGGGTTATGTGTATACACCTAATTGTCGTTTTTGTCCTAGAACTCTTCCTGCTTGGGTCGATAAAATCGAAAATCGAACTTTGACATGTCACAAGGACAAGACAAAACTCCCAAGCTAATGTTAATCATTGGGGCGTTTCTTTTTAAATATTTCCATTTTATGTGTACTTTCCATTTTATGTGGGTTATGTGTATACAAGTTTCATAAATTTAAGTTGATTTCTATTTAACAAAGTTTCTAAATAACGAAGTGTTTAAGTGTAACGATGAGACATCGTTAAATGGAAGTTTCACTGTATTTTCAAAATATATTATCTTGTTAATATTTCTAGAACAATTCTGTGTATTCTTAGACATAGCACATGTGTGTACTAACGAAAACGTATTTGCTAAGACATAGCAGTTTTCGTTTTTCCTTATTTTTATATTTTGTTCAAATTGGACTTGAAACGACTCTACTTTTAATAACGATTCCACTTTGGCTAAAATCTCAGCTTCGCAAAGAATGGCCATAGCACATCACATATGTGCTTTACGGTGTCGATATATTGTAATGTACTTTTTGTGCCATTGGTTTCAGATGATACCACTCTGAGAAATCCTGTGGAACTGTGGAACGCTTACACGCCGCGCAATTTCGAAGTCCAACAACCGCATTTTTCAATAAAAATTAAAATCTATATGATATTTGAAATTTCAATGTGTTTTTTCACCCCAAAACCTACATACTTTTACCTCGCTCCTAGATACAAAAACAGCTTAACAAAATATGCATATTTTTCAAGCCCTAAAACTCACATAACCCCTTAAATTTCTAATTTAAGGGGGGGTTTATGTTCATCTTATATTTTTAAGTTTGTCATCGCGAAATGTTTCTTAAGACTCCTCGTACAGTGCTGAATTTTTCGTCGTGTTTCCGTTTTGAAATCGTAAATGCCTATCAGATTTTGGGCATTTGATTAAGATGTTTAACATTTTTTTTTTATTGGTTTAGCATTAATTTATTATGATCTCGTATAGTTATAAATATATTTAAACTTACCTCACTTATGTACCTTGTTTGTTGGTTTTGATTATTTAGGTAAATAATTCCTCCAGTCACAGTTATGAAAACAGCATAAATGCAACTGAATATTACTGTCATGTTTTTCCTGTTAATAAGAATAATAATTAGTAAGATCAGCAAAACATTTAACAAGTTGAAAATACTAGATTAGATTATTCTAGCCCAGCTTGTCGGTTCTCTTAAAAATATATTTTAACAAAGACAATTTAAAATGAAACACTTTGCTACTAGACTGTTGTTAGTTATATAGGAAATGATCACGATACTAATTATAATCACTCACTAAATGCAGTTGACCTTAAACTTATTGGCAAAGAACTCCAAAATATTTATTGAAGCATTATTAGCCCTTTAAGACCTGAAGAGTTTGTAGAAATTAAAAGCTTGGTTTTTAACCTTAATTAATAGGATCATATTTGATTTTAAAAAATTATGTTGTTAGGTTATGTCAAAGAGGATCCACACAATTGTGTGGTGCAGACTCAGCTTTAAATCACAGGGAAAGAGGAAATTGTTTTTCTTTTCCTTAGGATCACCTACACAATTGCGTAGGTCAGGTCTTAAAGGGTTAGACGAGTTCGGTTATGTATTGAAGTTGGGGCGAAACATTTTGAGGATGCTTTGCGAATTGCTTCCATTCAATCGTGTTTCTAAGATTTTAAACTACATTTGTCTTTTTAAATTATGTCTGTCTGTGATGTGTAATGCTTTATATAGACATATTTGCAATGCAACTTTTCCACTAATGACATTAATCTCAGACTCAATCATTCTTGCATGAACAATTATAAATTCCTAAATTAGTAGAATCCAGTTAAGTTATTAATTGTAGCTTAACATTTATGTTTATCTGTCCATTCTGAAATTATGCAAAGGAAAATATTTTACCAAGTAATCTGAGAAATCATAACAACAATATATACATAAACTAGGGAACTCTGCCCCCTGCATCCTTCTTGCGCCAAACACCGGATTTCTTTCGTCTGTCTGTCTATCTATTGTCTTTCTGTATCTCTATCAATCTGTCTGTCTGTCTTTCATTCATTCATCCCATCGTTCATTTTTATTCATTCATTCATTCATTTTCATTCAGCCATTCATTTCCACTCATCCATTCATTTTCATTCATTCGTTCATTTCCGTCCATTAATTCTCTGTCTCTTTATCTCTGTCTCTTTATCTTTGTCACTTTTTCTGTGTCGACTGTCTCTCTATCTGCCTGGCTGTCTCTCTAGCTATTTATCTTTATCTCTGTCTCTTTATTTGTGTTTGTCTGTCTCTCTATCCATAAAAATTATACTACAAACCGCGAATTTAAGAGTTTCATAAATTCAATTCATATATTCGAATTCATATATTAGTCGTTTCATAAAATCAGCCATTTCCTAAAACCGTTACAGAAATTCATTTCATAAAATAGTTACTCAAAATCGCTTCATAAAATCGTTACGCAAATTCATTTCATAAAATAGTTACAGAAATTTATTTCATAAAATCTTTACACAAATTCGTTTCACAAATTCGTTACACAAATTCGTTTCACAAAATCGTTACACAAAATTCGTTTCACAAAATCGTTACACAAATTCGTTTCATTAGCAGGTTTTTATTTACAGTATGCTCACTAAAGTCCCTTGCCACCCTCTTAACTTTTCGGAACGGCTCACAGTGGAGTATTTGACCCAAAAACCTGGTCAAAAATGGAAAAATTAAAATTTCGTCAACAATTGTAAAAATCATATTTCTTAATAGCTAACTAATTGATGCGTCGATCCATGTCTATTTTTAGAACCTGGGTTATATCTAGTGGCTCCTGGACTCAGTTGAAGAGGAAGTTTTTTTGTGAGAAGACGTGTTTTTTGTTGATTTTAGGCATTGTTGTTATGTTTAAATATAATTTTTTTGTGTCTCAATGAATTGTTGAATTGAAACTAAACACGGCTTGCGTGTTTAACAAAGGTCAGAGCTTAGTGTTAAACTATGTGTAAATTTAAATAGTTTAGATTTTAATGTAATAAAAAAATATTAAATGTGTAAAAGGGTCATTTTTAAAGCGTTTTTCGCTCTAATTTAAACATATCGAAAGCTTTTTAAATATGTGCCGGGCTTTGCCGGACCATGTTTGAATTATAATTGTATTAGTTATAGTCTTGAGTGCCAATTTCTGCAAAAAAATCTTCCGCATATTGTTGCCATTTTTTTATATAATTTTTTTTCGGGTGGACTACTTAAATCCCTTTTTTTGCGACAACCGAATTGAAAAGATAAAAACTTTATTTTTACTCTAGTATTGCAGGTTTTTAGCTTACAGGATATTGCCTGAGAGCTTTTGCCCCTACAAATCCTGTATGTATGCATGTACGTACCTATGTAAGTACGTACATACCTACGCAACTCGATTCTTCGTGATAGAAATATCAGATCGGCGTCAATTGTAAAGTACTTATTTACTGAAAAAAAGTGTCTCCAATTAGTTTCGGAGGCTCATAGGTAGAAAATAAGGGGAGAAAGGAGGGAATTAAAGAAGTCTGAAGAAGACGCAGAAATGATTAAAAGGTTGTTAGTAACATTGGAAGTCATAAAAAGTGGACATCACATTGACGAAAAAAAGTTCCAAACATCTGCTGATGAAACAGCAAGACTGTATGTGAACCTTTACAACTGGTACCCCTGATTCCAACAATGGACAAGGTTTGGATTCATGGTGGCACTGTAATTAAGAAAACAGTCGTACCCATTGGCCAACGGTCAGAAGAAGCTGCCGAGTCCAGAAACAAACACTTTAGACAGTACCGTACAAAGTACTCAAGAAAGTGCAATAGAAAAGTTCGCAATAGAGAAGTTTGCTATAGAGATGTTCCAAATTGGCTTCTTCTAAGCAGTGATCCTTTTACAAACTGCTCTAGACAAAGACCAAGGGAAAAGGGCAAGCCATACAGTAGCGAGACCCTACAACTTCTTCTTCCAGCTAGGTCTGATGGTAGTCCTGATAAAAGCCAAGAAGAGTGTGATGAAGAAGATGAAAAACAGAGTTCTGAAGAATCAGATTGAAACTGGTAATCTATTAAATACACTGAAAAACCAGCATCTCTTCTATACTGTAGAGACTCCACTGTATTAAATGTATTATCAAATGTAAATAATCTTTATTAAATGTAAATTAAATGTAGTAATTATTATTAAAGTAAATTAAATGTAAATAATAAATTTTATAGATAGTACAATTAAATACATTTAATTAAACATTACTAGTAAATAAAAAAATCTATCAACAATTACTTTTCTCTTATAAACAGTAAACATTTAAGGCTGATAGTCACTCGACTTCCAAACTCCCTTCGGTAATGTTAAGTGTATGGGCATGTGATGTATTCGTATTTTTAAAATATCTACTTAGTCAATTAATATTTTAACTTCTTTTTTCTTTGTGCTCTTCTTAAATGATGTCTCTTTTTTTTTCTTAGTTGTCAAAATATTTATAAAATGTATACTTATTTTTATGTGAAGTGTTAAAATTTTACTTACACTTCGTCAGCTTTTAAGATATAAAATATTAAACTAAGCTATGGATTTGTATGTATACTACATAGTATGCTAAAAGTTAGTTCAGTGAAACGCATAACAAAGTTAAACATTTCCATTCAGCCATTTCAGGGAATAAACGGAAATGTGCTTGAGAACTTTTGTGCAACCCTGTATATGATCTATAGAATGTATCCACACCAAGTAATATTTAAAAAAAATTCAATTTAAAAATGTATATCACAACTACAAGCGCACTTCCAGAAATTAGTGGTCATAGACATCAATAGTTATATTTATTCTTCAGCCAAATTCTTTTGTGTGTCCCTGTAATGTAAATGAACGATATATTATATGCACACCATATTCTACAATAAGTGCTTTAATACACATCAGTGATGTATATATATTTCAGTACGTTTAAAATAGTGTGATATCATTAAAATACAAAGAAAAAGATTTTTTCCCATAGACATAATGTAAGGGAATTCTTTCGGGTGTCTCTGTAAATGAACCGTAAATGCTATAGACTTCTTTTACAATACCAAACATGCCATATTGATACCCAATAATATCTAACAATTTCAAGGCAATCGGACTATATTTACATAGAAAAATATTTTTGTCCAGGATTTCGGGTCAAATACTCCACTGTGCGGCTGCTGGCTGCTGCTATATTCATGTCTAGGTGCAGTAAAGTAGAAAAGAATAGCATCTATTCTAACGCTACTGCATCTAGCGCTACTGAATGAAATCGCTTACGGTGCCACCTGATGGAAATCTGCGGAGTTATCATTCCTATCTCGAAAACGGAAAGAGATAGGTTAAAAGGGTGATTTACAAAGTTTTAGAGCATCATCGATTTAGTACGAAAAGACACATTGTGAACATTAATGCGAAGAATAGAACGGTTAAAATGCGCATTTGTTTTTTTCGTAATTTCATACACTGTGACGTCACGAAACTTGAACGGAAGGAGAAATGATTATCTTTCGAACAAAACACGACAACGTAAAGTGGCACAGTGGTATCGCTTGTTATTACCAATCAAAAGGACTGCGGTTCAAACCCCGAGGGTTGCATCCTTGTACTGATTGCCTTTATAAACAGAGTAGACAATATGCAGATCGTGTAAAATAGTATCTTATCAACTCAATGCAACTTGCGCTTGGTGTTCGAAATTTTTGCAGTATGTAAACGTCACGCCTGTTCACCTGAGACAGCTATAAAATAGATATCTTCTTGGGGTTGTATGTTGATGCTCATGGTCAGTACAATCTTTTCAGTACAAAATACAATATTAAAGATACTGAGAAACAGGAGCAGCACCTTGCTTTGCTGCTGTGGTTTTTCATAAAGAAGGAGAGCTCCTTTATAAAGCTGTGAAACAAGCTTCATAGTCATCATCTATATACTAGCTGCAACGCTGAAATCTTAATCTATCTGACTGTGTTTTTATCTTTACATTGGTTATTAAACATAACAGTAAAACCTGTGAAAACGGAATCATCAGGACCGAAAAACCCTCCATTTTAGCAGGTATACTTGTATGGCATTCCATCAGTTACGATCATGAAACATTTCTGTTTAAGGCAGAATTCTATTTCAGACTAGTTACGTTTTCACGGGTTTTACTGTATTTTGATTTTGTCTCAGAAAGAACACCTGTCTTAACAAAAGCTTAGCTGGAAGAGGAGAAGGGTAAGATTAAGCACATAGTATTAAGAAAAGAAAATGTCATTACAAAAATTCTTTTAACTAATATGGTTTCTTGTGTGTAACCCATTTTACACTCCCCTGTATGTTCCCGGAGATGATTTTTCTAGGGAAGAAAAAGGGTTTAATTCCTTGGGGAGCAGGCGCGGAAATCAATTTAGAAAAATCAATTTAGAAGGGTTATTTTTGCTTGATGGATCTTTCAGCAATCTATTAGGCTCTGAAAATACCGCACTATGATACTGACAATTGGAAAAAATGATGACATATTTTGACTCTTTCATTTTATCTTTTCTTAAACATTTCGTAAAAGACTTCCATGAAAAAAAAACCTGTAATTGTTTTTCATTATAACAATGATATATTATAAAAACAGTTGAGTAAAACAATTTTGGGGGTGGCGATGCCACCCCCCCCCCCCGTACATCCCCGCCTGATTGTCATACCACAAATGTCTAATCCACTGCGAGAGGGATCAGTGACTATCTTTGTACACTGCTGGCCATTAAAATTGCAACACCAGGAAGGAATGCAAATAACAGAATGATATTTATTAGACAAATACATTATAAAAGGAAGGAACTCCCCTGGTTATGGTCGTTGAAAGTTCTCCAGAACTTGGGTACGGCGGTTAACGTGCCTGACGGGCGTCCTCAGTTTTGTACCATAAATGTCTAAACTCGGATGAATAAAAAAAAACTGCTGCACTACTATGAATTAGCGAAGCATATTTACGTTTACTTACTTCCAAAGAGACCTTTTCTCCTGTTCGGGTGTTTCAATGCTAGCGTCCATTTCATTTTCGTATACGCTGCCTTCAGGTGTAGGTAATCTGAACCTTGTAAAACTGATATCGGCATTCTTTTTATTTGCCTTTTGTACATCTTCTGAAATACTATTCAATAAAATCGGTGAAATAATGCAGGAACTATTTCTAGGAGTTCCACATTCCGATCGTGATGGTTGGAACGTTAGACTTGCACCACTATCCGTATTGTCCGTAAAACCATTTATTTTATCTGGTGAGTCTTTCTCGCTAGTTGTACTGCTATTACCGGTGCTTGAACTTTCTTCTGAACAATCAGCTGATGGCATGTCCTAGGAAATAGTTATGAGAAATAATCTGAGTTCGTTATTTTTATAGTTATTTTTAAGAAATAGCAAAAATTTATTTATGAACATAGTAAGGTAGGTACCCTGTTGTGGCTATGTTCCTGATATAGCCATCCCCCTATTATACGTTAGCTAACCAAAAAATTCGCTAAATGGCATGAGCATACCGTGAAGGAGCCTCTTAGTATATCATGTGATCACTTGCCATTCAGCTAGGTTGAGGAATTTTACGCCAATTTCCTATTTTATGTTTTTGGTGTGATCGCTTCTAATTTTTATCTGATATGCCTCTTTTTCTATGCACTTGTTTAAAAGAATTTTTTTATGAATATCATCATACTCTGTTCAGTTTTTAATTATCTATCAAGTTGTGCTGTCTTTGATAGTGTATACTTTACGAGTTATTCAAAATCAAATTATTTTCGTGAAAGCTGACCTGCTCCTGATATGGTCATCCAGGTGGCCATATCATAGGCTTTTTTAGGTGCGTTCGTAATTACATAAATAGGTAGCACCTATAGTCGTCGTCTGATCCGTCCGTCCGCATATAACAGCGCAAAAACTATCCAACCAAATGGTTTGAAATTTAAAATGTATTATCTTTGCAGAATTTTGTCGAGACATTTCAAATTTTAGAAAAATCGAATCAAAACTTTAGAAGATATTAATAAAAATATTTATTAAGAAATTTGAAATATTTAAAAAAATCTGTGCTTTCTTGTTATAGGAGCTTCCGAGGTTTATTCGTCAAGAGACCGAGATACTTATTTCATCACAGAAATTAATCTGCAGACGATATAATTCATTTCACAGAATTAAAAATCATCAAGATCTGAATATTTATATAGTACGAACTTCGTTTGTCGCATTTGGCGTACAATTTCCAATTTGTTGGACTAGTAAAAGTATTTTTATGGGGGATGCAATAACTTTTTATGAAAGCATTAACCTGAGAACGTTAAAAAAAATAAAACGGTTTTGATTTTTTCAAAATGACGGCAGGGAAAATTCTTAAACTTTAGCTTGGTCTGGCCATATCAGGGGCACCCATACCTTATTCGTCTTTTTGAGATTTAAATGTTGATAATAATTTTTTTTTTAACTTTTTAAAAAGAGGAAGACTTGGTTTAATTCAAATAAGCCAAATTCATATGGTTATAAATAATAATTTATATCAAATTCTAAAAACTTCTTTGCATTTTCAAATTATATGTAATACTAGCAAAGTCCGCAGCTTTGCGCGCGTGGTTCTTAAAATGTACCGAGTGTTATTAGTGTATCATTTAACATATGGTTGGACATTATACTGCTACTGATAATATAAATATAACTAATTAAGTCCCATTACATACGTCTTTTAACTGCTAAAAGTCGTAAAATAAAAAGATTATAAACAGTAAAATAAGTTTTATTAGAGTGTTGACATGTTTCAGCTCAGTTTGAGTCATTATCAAAACAAATAAGTATATTCTATAATTGCATGGTCTATGAAGTTATTTGAAACGCTACCATTTAATTTTTCTCGTACTTTTTTAAAAACACGCCAATGTTATTTTTATTTTTTACTTAGATGTTTATTTCCATTTGTACCCATGGAGTAATTCGAGCCACAATTGAGGGGATCGGGGCAAGAATGTGCCAAACCATATTTTTGGTGAAATAAATCTAACACTGTAATCTGTTGCTTAATATTGTAGATTATAATATCCAATATATAATTTGTTTCTAATGTCACTTGGTGGCAGCAATGTGACAGGTTTCGTGTTTGCCCCAGATGTTTATGCCCCCAATGAAGATAGCTAATTTACAAAAAACATAATAGTAATATGATTAAACTAATGCCATATTGTTACTTAGAATATATCAAATGTTACTAAGACATTGGCGAAAAAACTTTAGGTTATATATCTTGATTTGAGTATTGGATCAAATTTTCAAATTGAAATATCTCAGAAGTCAAAAATGTGGCTTGGCACTCTCTTGCCCCAACCCCTTCAATTTTGCTAAATGAAATGATGCTGCATCGTTACATATTGTATTTTTACGTGTTACAATCTGTATGGTTTTTCTTATAATGGATTGATTGTATAGATTCTAGGGATTTTAAAATTTTATATATGTTTTTTTTTTTTTTCAAATAACTTCATAGACCGTGCATTTATAGAATATTTTTATTTGTTTTGATAATAGTTCAGATTGAGATGAAACATATCAACAGTCTAATAAAACTTATTTTACTGTTTATAATCTTTTTATTTTACGCCTTTTAGCGATTAAAAGAAGTAGATAATTACAAGGTGTTATAATTTGTAGTATTTTTAAGTCGCATAATTGTGAAATATCATTCTTGTATAGACATAAATGAACATGAGCAATAAAACTATTTAATTAAATACTTGAATTAAAAGAGAAAATCGTCATTCTTACCACCTGACTCATTTGCAGCCACCCCTTTGCGAAAAATGTAGTCCATTTGTGAATTCTACCGGGCCCCGACTCTTATATCAAAATATTTATATCAAAAATCTTATATCAAAATATTTATATCAAAAATCTTATATCAAAATATTTATATCAAAAATCTTATATCAAAATATTTTTAATCTTACTCTCTCTCTCTCTCTCTCTCTCTCTCTTTTTTTTTTTCTAAATATGACAACAGGAAAAAATCAATTCTGTAATAAAATAAATGTTTCAAATAATTTAAAAAATTAAAATTAGATGAAAAATTGTTAACCATGAAGTCGAATCATGTAACATTTAAAAATATTTCAACACATGGAAATGCATAATTTGTTTAAATATGACGTAATTTTCACTAGTAAATTGTATTCGAATGTAGTAATTTAATTATTTTAAAGTTTATCTCCTTTTTAATATCCCCTTGTAAACCTATACTTCAATTGAAAATATATTGTTTAGAAATATTATTATCCGGGCTTTTTAAATTCAACGAAAAATCATGCATCACGATATGGATTATGAAACACTTTCCAACACTATCGGAATGTTGTTAAGAAGTTTAATTTTTGTTCATATAAATAAATGAGATATCTAAATAAACATTAAAAAAAAACACAATGCAGTAAAAATTCATTTTTACATTATTAATTTATTAAATTAATAATGAATTAAAATTAATTTGTTAACTTATAATTAAGTTCTAAAAATATTAAAATGTTGTATTATCATCGAAAACACACCTGTGAAACACACAGCTGAATTTTTATAATTCTAGCACATCAAAAAGTGAGTGAAAAATTTATTACAAAACTTTTTCTTTACGTACAAAAACCAAGTTGAGTTAAATACAAAAGTGTAACGAAATTTCATACTATTTCACTAATAAGATTAAGTGTGGAACGGATTTGTTTTCTTTGTTATTCTATTTTAGAATTTATATTAATTCTATCTTACATTTATAGTGTTCATAGAAATTGATTTAATTTAAGTTTTCGTGTCAAAGAATATTTTTCAAAGTGATTATATTAGTAAATATTTTTGAGGAAATTCATTAATTAACATGTCACTTTAGATATGATATATATTTTAGTAGAATAATCTGAAGATCAATATAAATTACGTTTCTTTTCCAAAACAGTTTATGATATGATATTATTGTATGATATTTAAAGTTATATGATATTTAAAAATAAAATTAAAACGCGGTGAAGCATAAAAGTTTAAAAATAAATAAAATAAGTAGAAAAATATCAGAGTAGTAAAATAAAATAAGTAGAACAAGTAATATAAAAATAAATTTTTTTAAGTCAATTCCTACTTAGGTCAACAAAGAAAAATTTTATTTTAGTTACTTTTTATTAAATAATTACAATTAATATAAATATGTATATACATATGACAGAATCACAATATTAAGTGGCAAAATAGAAAGCTAATTTCCTTTTGAGCATTTGAATTTGAATTTTGCTTTTTAATCATAAATATATAAAACTAGCTGTTACCCGTGACTTCGTTCACGCAACATTAAAAGAAGAATAAATACATTAATTAAGCAAAATATTTCACTCCCGATAATTAAAAACGTTATTAATTAACTAACTATTTATCACATTTCATAGGAGACAATACGGTATTTTTTGTTATAGGGACCTTGATATAACTCAGTCTTAAAAAAGTGAAATTTTGTACAAAATAATCGCGAAAATGAAATTGCAACCAATGCAAAAAGGAGGGCCAAATAAAATCGTGGAAATAGACGAATTGAGTAAAAACAAATCTCAATTTTACCTATTAGACAATTTTACTTTTAACGCCTTTGTGAAATTTTTTAACAGCCATCCTTCTAAAAAACATTAATTGGAAATATTATATGCTTTTTCTTTAAATTCAATTCTGACTCCTCGTTTTAAAATATAGCTGAAACAAATCTTGTTTTCCAAATGACAGTATGTTGACAGGCAATTTTTGTTCTCCAGAATAAATTGATTCATGAAGTTTGAATATGTGAAAATATGTTTTAATTTTTCAGATAATTTACTGAAATCAAGATTTTGTTTTCACCATCTATTCAAAGTGAAAATAAATTCTGTTTTTCAGTTTTAATGAGCAAATGGTGTAAAAAATATACTGATCTGTTTTATTTCTCCTTTTTTATACACAAATATGGAGTAATTTACTTTCCGTTTTTAGAGAAACTTCGTTAAAATTTAGAAAAAAAAATCTTGGCATCTAATTTAATTTTTTTAATTCTGAGAGTTTGTGTGACATCCTCGGATCAATGATAACCGGTATTAAGTAGCGTTGCGTTCGATAGTCTAGGAGTAGTTGCGATATACAAACACACGGTCAGATTTTAATATAATAGATTCGTGTTCATTTTCTTTTTCTTAAAATTATGCTGTGATTTTTAGCAAACTCTCATCTGTATATAACGGATAAACATGCTTAATAATCAGTATAGATTTTAAAAAAAATTTAAATTTTTCGTTATAAATATGGCGTGAAATTCATCTACTTTTTATACTTACTGATCCTTGTATTATTAATGTAAGGAATTGATTCACACTCATTTTAAAACATATTGGAAAATTCTCGTTTTATTTCAAATATGACGTCTCTTTTTCTCCAGAGAAATCCCGTTTTAATGACATAATTCTTGTTAATTTTCTTTTCCAGGTAATTAATTTCAATACTGGCATAGGGGAAATTATGTTACTTTAACGAAATAATATTAAATCTTATGTTTTATCAACAAAAATGGAACTATTAACATTCGTCATTTTTTTTAGGTAATCGAGGTATTTCTTTTAGTTTTAAGAATGAAAATAGCTATTTCTCGCAATCCATGACATCATTTTCGACATAGATAATTTTGCGGAGCATATTATTGACATTTGTTAACCATTTTCTTTTGAAACTTCTGTTTACTTTTTAAAAATTTAAATAAAAAATACGGTTTTAATGAGCACGGCTAATAATATTATTAGCCGTGCGCAGACGGTAAAACGCCAAGTATTTTACCATACAAAAGAAAAAAAAAAAGGTGAAGAAAAAACCCAAGATCATTTTTTTTCACCAATCAAAGCCTATCCACTTTATTTGCGATGTATGACGTCATATTGGCCTGTTTCCTATGGTTACGCATATTGAAACCTTGTATTATTATCAAAAACTAAGAAAAGTAAAGTACGTTTTATTTCTAATAATATTATTGAATCTTCTTTTTAATTCTTTAATTTTTTTATTTCATTTTCATTTTTCACGTGAAAATTTTTCAATTGAAACTAAATTGTTGAGTAAAAATTATTATTCTGGGTTTTAAATTAGTTTTGGCAACGATAAAGTATTAGCAACGGTAAAGTAAATTTAACCATTTTAAAATATTATGCGAAAAAATGTCCATTTATTCTCTATGAAAATAACGAAATTTTGACTAATTAAGAAAAATATTTGAATAAAATAAACTAAAACCGGCCTATATTCATTTGAGAGTTATAATCAATTTATATGCAAAAATACAGGACCATTAAATGCTCTATTTTGACGCTGGCTTCAGCCTAACATTTGCACACAATCAGATTTATAATATTACTAGCTGTTACCCGTGACTTCGTTCACGCAACATTAAAATAATAATAAATACATTAATTAAGCAAAATATTTCACTCCCGATAATTAAAAACGTTAATAATTAACTAACTCTTTATCACATTTCATAAGAGTTACTTGCGGTATTTTTTACGGTATTTTTTGTTGACCTTGACATAACTCAGTCTTAAAAAAGTGAAATTTTGTGCCAAATAATCGCGAAAATGAAATTGCCACCAATGCAAAAAGAAGGGCCAAATAAAATAGTGGAAATAGAGGAATTGGATAAAAACAACTGTGAATTTTAGCTGATAAACAGTTTTACTTTTAACGCCTTTGTGAAACGTTTTAACAGCCATCCTTCAAAAAAACATTAATTGGAATTAGTATATGCTTTTTCTTTAAATTCAATTCTGCCTCCGTGGTTTAATATATAGCTGAAACAAATCTTGTTTTCTAAATGACAGTATGTTGACAGGCAAATTTTGTTCTCCCGAATAAATTGATTCATGAAGTTTGAATATGTGAAAATATGTTTTTATTTTTCGGATAATTTACTGAAATCAAGATTTTGTTTTCACCATCTATCTATTCAAAGTGAAAATAAATTCTGTTTTTCAGTTTTAATGAGAAAATGGTGTAAAAAATATACTGATCTGTTTTATTTCTCCTTTTTCATACACAAATATGGAGTATGTTACTTTCCGTTTTTAGAAAAACTTCATTAAAATTTACAAAAAAAAAAAAAAAAAAAAAAAAAAAAAATCTTGGTATCTAATTTTTTTTTTTTATTTTTTTTAAATTCTGAGAGTTAAGTCTTCGGATCAATGATAACCGGTATTAAGTAAATCGCGTTGCGTTCGATAGTCTAGGAGTAGTTTCGAAATACAAACACACGGTCAGATTTTAATATAATAGATTCGTGTTCATTTTCCTTTTCTTAAAATTATGATGTGATTTTTAGCAGAAAACTCTCATCTGCATATAATGAATACTCATGCTTAATAACCAGTGTAGATAAAAAAAAAAAAAAAAAAAAAAAAAAATTAAATTTTTCGTTATAAATATGGCGTGAAACTCATCTACTTTATATGCTTACTAATCCTTGTATTATTAATGTAAGGAATTGATTCACATTCATTTTAAAACATATCGGAAAATTCCCGTTTTATTTCAAATATATATTTCCCCAGAGAAATCTCTTTTAAATGACATAATACTTGTTAATTTTCTTTTCCAGGCAATTAATTTCAATACTGGCATAGGGGAAATTATGTTATTTTAACGAAATAATATTAAATCTTTAGGTTTTATCAACAAAACTGGAACTATGAACATTCGTCATTTTTTTTTTAGGTAATCGAGGTATTTCTTTTAGTTTTAAGAATGAAAATATTTTTTCCTCGCTATCCATGACATCATTTTCGACATGGATAATATTGCGGAGCATATTATTGACATTTGCTAACCATTTTTTTTTAATTTCTTTTTACTTTTTTAAAATTTAAATAAAAAATACGGTATAGTTATATTAGCCGTGCGCAGACGGTAAAACACCATGTATTGTTACCAAAAAATTGAAGAAAAAAAACCTAAGATAATTTTATTTCACCAATCAAAGCATATCCGCTTTATTTTACATGTATGACGTCATATTAGCCTGTTTCCTATGGTTACGCATACTGAAACCTTGTATTATTATCAAAAACTAAAAAAAGTACGTTTTATTTCTAATAATATTATTTAATCTTTTTAATTCTTTAATTTTTTTATTTCATTTTCATTTTTCACGTGAAAATTTTTCAATTGAATCTAAATTGTAGAGTAAAAATTATTATTTCAGGTTTTTAATTAGTTTTGGCAACGATAAAGTATTAGCAACGGTAAAGTAAATTTAACCATTTTAAAATATTATACGAAAAAATGTCCATTTATTCTCTATGAAAATAACGAAATTTGGAATTATTAAGAAAAATATTTGAATAAAATTAACAAAAACAAGCCTATGTTCATAAGAGTGTTATAATCAACGTATATGCAAAGATACAGTATCATTAAATGCTCCATTTTGACGCTGGCTTCAGCCTAACATTTGCACACAATCAGATTTATAATATTACTAGCTGTTACCCGTGACTTCGTTCACGTATCATTAAAAGAAGCATAAATGCATTAATTAAGCAAAATATTTCATTCCCGATAATAGAATCGTAAATAATTAACTAACTCTTTACCACATAGACAATACCGCATTTCTATGTTATACAGGCCTTACATAACTAAGTTTTAAAAAAGTGAAAATTTGTGACAAATAATCACGAAAAGGAAACTGCAACCAATGAAAAAAGGCGGGCCAAATAAAATCGTGGAAATCGGCGAATTGTGTAAAAACATATGTCAAGTTTACCTGGTAAACTATTTTACTTTTAACGCCTTTGTGAACGTTTTAATAGCATCCTTCAAAGATAATGGAAATAATATATTCTTTTTCATTAAATTCAATTCTTGTGAATAGGGAGCAATAATTGTAGACCTAACTGCAAGGAGATTAAATTTGCCTCCTTGATTTAATTTATACCTGAAAAAAAAAATATTTATTTCTAAATGAAAATATGTTGACAGACGACTTTTTGTTCTCCAGAATAAATTGATTCATGAAGTTTGAAAATGTGAAAATACGTTTTTATGTTTCAAAAATTTTACTGTAATCAAGATTTTTTTCTTTCACTATCTATTCAAATTGAAAATAAATTCTTTTTTTCAGTTTTAATGAGAAAAAATATATTAATCCGTTTTATTTCTTCTTTTTTATCCACAAAAATGGAATAATTTAGTTGCCATTTTTAGAGAAACTTCGTTAAAATTTACAAAAAAAAAAAAAAAAAAAAAAAAAAAAAAAAAAAAAATTCGGAATTTAAATATCATTTTTTTTAATTCTGAGAATTTATGACATCCTCGGATCAATGATAACCGGTCTTAAGTAAATGGTGTTGCGTTCGACAACCTGAAAGGAGTAGTTGCGAAATGCAAACAGGCGGTCAGATTTTAATATAATAGATTCGTATTTATTTTTCTTTTCCTAATAATTACGTTTTGGTTTTTGGCAAAAAACTCTCATTTGTATGTAACTGATTTTCATGCTTAATAATCGGTGTAGATAAAAAAAATATTTCAAATTTTCGTTTTAAATATGGCGTGAAACTCATTTACTTTCTAAACTTACCGATCCTTGTATTATTAATGTAAGGAAGTGATTCACGCTCCTTGTAAAACACATTTGAAAATTCCCGTTTATTTCAAATATGACGTCACTTGTTTCTCAGAGAAATATCTTTTTAATGGCATAATTCTTGTTAATTTTCTTTTTCTGGCAATCAGGACATAAATTTTAGCGGAAAACTCACATTTGTGTGTAACTGGTGTTCAAGCTAATTATTAATCAGTAACGATAAAAAATATTCAGTTTTTCATCTTAAATAATACGTCCATTATCTATCTACTTTCATTATACATTGATATTCATGCTCCTTGTATTATTACGAACATTTGGAAATTACATGTGTTATTTATGACGTCATATTTGTCCAAACCGATGAGGACCCTTTTCATAATTCCATGGTCCAAGCGAAATCTATTTTTAATAATATAATTATTGTTCATTTTTCCTTCTAATTATAACGCAATTTTTGACAGAAAAAGATCTTATTAATGTAACCGATATTCATACTTCATGTATAATGTTGTTTCAAATATCACGGAAATTCATCTTCTTTTGAATTATTTTTAATTTTTTCACGTGAAAATCGTTCAATTGAAAATCAGTTGTTGAGGAAAAATTATTTTTCCGAGTTTTTATTTTTTTGGCATCGATCAAAGCCCTAACAACGATAAAGTAAAATGGTTAAATTTTATTGAAAAATGTCCATTTATTCACTATGAAAATAATGAAATTTTTAATTATTAAAGAAAATATTTGAATAAAATAAATAAAACCTAGTCTATGTTCATTTGAGGGTTATAATCAAACTATATGCAAAAATACAGGATCATTAAAAGCTCCATTTTGACGCTGGCTTCAGCCTAACATTTGCACACAATCAGATTTATAATATTATTAAGATAAGATTAGGATTAGGATAAACCCGTGCAGCATTAATGTCCCACGTTATTTTTATTGAAAATTTTTTTATAATCATCGTTGCGGTATTTTATTTTTGTGGCATCACTAATTGGAGGAAAATCTTTAATTTCAATTATGAAAACAATGGGAGAATTTATTTTCTCCTATATAAAACTAAAATTAATTTAATTTAATTAATGAATTAATATTTGAAAAAACTGTATTAACATCCAGTGTCATACACTACAAGTTTAAAAAAATGTATTTGAACTTGAGTGGATGAATACAAATTATTTTATTAACGATTGAAAATTTGAACAAGATATATAAATATATAGAGAGTGTGAGCTAATAGTAGGAATTGAAAAAATACGCACATAGAAAGCAATGTATCCGATGACTTTTGTGAAGTCCTGTACGTAAACAATAAATACTACGCTAACAATTTTTGATTTGGACATAGTTAAAGTGAATCTGACGATCATATATCGAATTCATATCCAACACATGGGATTTTTTTCATTTTTAATTATACAAACCGTTAATAGATGGCAGGATCATCGAATTAATTTTTAGCCTGTTGTCATGTCAGTCCAAATATCGCCTGCATTTAGCCTGAAAAAACGGTCACAGTGCCCGTAAGTAATGTCGACATCATATTGACGGTAGCAATGACCTAACCATTAAATTTTGCTTGTACTGAATTTTGTAACTATACAAATATCGCATAATTTCCTTTTTTTAAACTATCAATTAGAAAAAAAAATGCACTTTCAAAAGTAGTTTGAAAAGTTTATCTCAATTTACTGATTTTTTTTATGGATTTTAAAGTAACTTTAAAACATGTATATTTTTAAATCTGTGTCCAATCCAATTATGAAAGATTAACTTATTTGATCTTTATAAAGTAAAGACATTTACTTCTAAACATAGCGCATTCAATTTTTATGCGGTCGAATAAAAAAACTGTACTCGCAATGTTATTTGTTTGAGAAGCGTATCTCAATTTACTGATGTTTTATTGATTTTACAGTAATTTTCAAGAATGGATATTTTTAAATCTGCGTGCGACTCAACTACAAAAGATTAACTGATTTTCTCTTAAAACAATGTAAATAATTCAGCATTTGTTGGTTTCCATCTAATATTCCATAATTAAATTGCCAAATTAAATTAAAGCTTTATTTGATCTTTATAAAGTAAAGACATTTACTTCTAAACATAGCGCATTCAATTTTTATGCGGTCGAATAAAAAAACTGTACTCGCAATGCTATTTCTTTGAGAAGCGTATCTCAATTTACTGATGTTTTATTGATTTTACAGTAATTTTCAAGAATGGATATTTTTAAATCTGCGTGCGACTCAACTACAAAAGATTAACTGATTTGCTCTTAACAATGTAAATAATTCAGCATTTGTTGGTTTCCATCTAATATTCCATAATTAAATTGCCAAACTAAATTAAAGCTTTAAAAAAAAAAAATGTGGAAGCCTTGCATAATATTAGAAGGTGTGTTTAAAATATATTAATTTCATAGTTTTAAATGTTTTAATATCACTTATTAATTACACCAAAATCAATATCACCAAAAAAAACATTTTATTATTTATTTTTATTACAAGCCTTCATTGGCGACCAGTTTGGTCTCCCTTAAATGTATGTTAAACATTGCAACACGTTACATTTATTCATAATTTAATTTTCCCTTAATCCTTCGCCAAATCGGAAGATTTTAATAGACAAATCATGAACTTTTGCGATAATGTTATGTTTCGCATATTTTTTGGGCACAGGTGTCACATACGCACGTTGGCGCGATCCCCCCCCCCCCCCTCCCTCGCCAATTTGGCGAAATTTTTCTTATGCAAATTGTTGTTTATTTACTTTTATTTTTTGTTTAGTTCTATAAATTATTTTCGATATGTATATCAATATTTATTTACATCAAACTATCATTTATTTATTTTTATTTCCTTTTTTAATTATGAGTATTTTTGTTAGCCAGGAGCAGATGATAAATCCCCAAATATTGTTCCCATCACCATCATTCATACTACATTAATTTAATTTTAAATTATAAACCAGTCACTCATTTCATTTAAAATACTTAACTTTAATCTAAAATGCTTATATTACATAAATTTAAAATACTTCACACTTTTCATTTAAATAGAAAATAAATAAATAAATAAGAAATAATATCATAAATCAAAACATTTGATTTCAAAATCAAAGTATCGTTTCTAATTTGTACACGCGATAAATAAAAGCTGTATTAGCAATTTTAAAAATGCTAAAAATTTGATTCATGAGTTCAATTTACGTCAAGAAAAGGTCCGGAAAGAAGTTGAGTTGTATAGCACATAATTATGGTAAACTTTGATTGTCTCACTGGTGCGAATTATTTTTTTGACGCGAGGCAGCGGTCCAAAAATTCATTCGCAGAGAACTTGCTTTGCGAATGATTACCTCCATGATTTAATATTTTAAATGTTCACGACGAATCAATCTTTTTTTTTTTTTTTTTTTTTTGTTTACTTTCATGAATAGAGAATTTGAACTGTGAACCGAATTTCGACTGAAGTTATTGCAGAATATATACATAATTGAACGTAAGTCATCTCTCAAATATTAATTTATTTTGAACGATCTTTCTTAAAATCTAACTTTTATGAAGTTTTATTCGAAAAAATAATTTTGAATAAAAATGGCCGCCTGGCATATGAAAAAGCGAAACGGCCATCGCGGAACTGTTGACGACAGTCACATGACTTACGCTTTTATTTTAGAAGATTCTAAAAAAAACTGGAAAACTGGAAAGTTGCCAGATTTCATTAAATAGTGTGCCGATAATTTTAACAGCAAAAATAAAATAAAATAATGGAAACATGGAGATAGTAAAAATGACATTAAGAAGTATCTTAATATTTACTTTTAAGATGGGTCACAATTGCGTAACCTAACCACTACAGTAACATTTAAAAATTTTATTTCGTGTGGGTTAAACGTAATTGTGGGTAAGCCTTTACTTTATGGATAATATTAAATGTTAATTTCAGAAAATCAAGGCTTTTCACTGATAATAAAACATCATTTTCAAATTGAAACTTAAATTTTCATAAATGAAAAATTAAATCTATAATGATTAGATGAAAGTCATGTCAATTTTATATGTACTTTTAGTAGTGAAATTTTTGTTGAAAAACGAAAGAAATGACCCTCTCTTTAATATAAATCAAAGAAAATGTTACCACTGCTTCTAAATCAATAAAACACTTAGCTATATAACGCATAGCTATACGATACAGCTGTAGTATACAACCGAAGTAGGAATAAAACATAGCAGACGATTACTTAGACTCAGTTTGAAATCAAAATGAAAACCTTTAATAGAATATGACGTCATACTTAGCCTTTTTTTTAACCTTTTTACTAAATTGTTTTCTTGAAATTGAAACATCTGTATTAAAGTAGATGTGTTAACTACAAATTTTTAAGTTATTGTTTTCTATTTATATAGAAACAAAATGCGCATTTTCTTCTTAGAATCACTTCAGTTTCGGAAATTAAAAAATGTAGCGAGTGATTCTGAATTTTTATTGGTTTATAAAAAGAAAATAAACGTGTTATCATTTGTTTTTTTAATTTTGTGCCGTTTTTTAGAGTGTGGCAACAGGAAAAAATTATTACATTAGAAATTGAGAGAAAAAAAAAGATTTCTGTAATGATAAACTATGGTAGATGTTTGAAAAAAAAATTATAAAGAATGGGCTGAGAAGTTTTTAAAGTTGACAGTGATTTTACTCGTGTTCTAAAACGTATGTACATCAAGTTTCGTTCCAATCGGACAAAAACTGTAGATTTGTATAAGGAACATACATACATACATACCAAGAACGGCTTTTATATATATAGATTATTTAAATTTTCACATTTTACCCTTGTTTAAAATTTGATATATCTATTTTTGCACCTTTTCTACATTTTAGAATACAGAAAAGAATAAATATTAATTTGGATTTGGGAGTTACAAAACTATCTAGTTTTAAAAATTTAGTAATTTTTAAAAGAAAAAAATGTCTTTTTTATGAGTATTTTTCACTACGAGAATGATATTTTCAAACTTTTCTCTCAAAAATAAAAAATCTCGAAGAGAGGTTACAGAATATTTAAGTGAAAAACATTGTACAAAGTAGCATAACTTTATCTTTCATAGAAATTCAAATATATCAATTTAAATATGGCAAATATTGAATAAATACATTTTTAAATAAATGTATTTAAATCCAGACAACAGTAAAGGTGTTATATCTTTTGATTTAATTATCGTCTTTACATGCGGTTTGCGCTATTTTATTCTATCACTTTTAGAGTATTCTTTAAGTTAAAATAATAATAATAATAATAACAATAATAATAATTTTTGGACAACTTTAAGTTTTAAAGTTAAGTTTAAGGTTTTGTTTTTTAATTTTAAGTTTTCCTTAGATAATCTCCAGCTTTCTACCAATTATCGGGCATTTTATAACGATAAAAGTCAGATGACAGACAAATGACTCTTTAGTTGGTTGTTGTTATTGTTAAAGATGTTATCCATATAGATTAAAAATAAAATATTTCAATATACAATATAATAAATACCTGAATCCAAATATTATAACTCCGGGTAACTCCAGAAAACTGGATCTTCTCTGCAATCTTATAATTTTCCTGAACGATATCATCGTAAATTTTCATTCTACCAGTTTTACTGTTTAAGATGGAAAACTCCTGAAACTTTTGGTTTTAGAATTTATATTATCAGAATATAAAAGAGAAGTTATGAATTTTCTGTGGAAGTTTTGTATTGTTTTATTTTTCTACCAGTCAACGCTTGAATACATTGTGGTTACCCCTACAAAAGGATGAATGAAATGAAAATGATGTCCTTATGCTGTTGTAATACCCGAAAACAGTGACATCTCAGACAAGTATTGCAAGGGGAGGGAATTTACTGCTGAAATTATTTCGTGGAAGATCCTTAGCGTTTTACATTTTGTCGAGAATCTATCTTTTTTATTATTATTATTATTAACGGACATCTAACAATGGAGGTTATACAATTCGTTTGTATCAATCTTTTTCCTTTTAGGTAGCTTTCAATATAAATAAAAAGAAAACTGCCCAGTTAAACTGAGGGCATTGAGCTCACAGGCTATTCACACTAATTGTATATTATACTCTTATTTCAAAGAATTTGAAAAAAGAGAAAAATAAAGAAATCAACAATATATTAAGGGGGTCATCCCCCCGTTACCTCCCCCCTCATAGTTAACTAATGAACCCCTTAAACTAATCAGGGAAGTCTCTAATTACAATGAATATATATGCAAAATTTGAAGAAAATCGGATAATTCTGCATGAAAAACCCATTTATCTAAATTAAGCGGGGATCAGCCCCCCCCGTTCTCCCCTTTATACTTAACCAATGAATCCCGAAAACTAATCAGGGAAGCGCCTTAACACAGTGAACTTATAAACAAATTTTGAAGGAAAACGGAATAATTCTGCATGAAAAACTCATTTATATAAATTAAGGGGGGATCAGCCCCCCCCCGTTCTCCCCTTTATACTTAACCAATCAATCCCGAAAACTAATCAGTGAAGCGTCTTAACCCAATGAACCTATAAACAAATTTTGAAGCAAATGGGATAATTCTGCATGAAAAATCCATTTATATAAATTAAGGGGGGGATTACCCCCCCCCCCCGTTCCCCCCCTTTATACTTAACCAATCAATCCCGAAAACTAATCAGGGAAGCGCCTTAACATAGTGAACCTATAAACAAAATTTGAAGGAAAACTGAATAATTCTGCATGAAAAACCCATTTATATAAATTAAGGGGTGGGGGGAATTAGTCGCCCCCCCGTTCTCCCCCTTTATACTTAACCAATCAATCCCGAAAACTAATCAGGGAAGCGCCTTAACACAGTGAACCTATAAACAAAATTTGAAGGTAAACGGATATTTCTATGAAGAGTTATCGCGTTACGTACATACATACATACGTACGTACATACAGAACCGGCGGGCACATAAGCTCTCAGGCTTCGATAGCCTGTGAGCTAAAAAGTATAAAGCTACCTATTGCAGCCGTTCGGAGGAAAGCAGTTCCGGAAAATTTTGATATATTTTCACCGATCATGACCCCCAGACCCCAAAACCACCCTCCGTTCAAATGTTGATTTATATATATATATATATATATATATATCTGATCTATGTCATACGATAACGCTCGTATTTATAAATCAATTTTGATGAAACTAATTGTGTGTATTAAGGTCACCAATATCTCGACCGAGTTCGTTGGCCAGCTTGGTCCGCCATTTTGTTTCAAGATGGCGGCCATTTAAAAATTTAAAATTAAAATAAATATACATAAAAGTTAAAAATTCAAATTTATTTTTTAAGTAAGTGTTAGGCTTTGATACGAGGATTCCAGAGCAGTTTTTGGTTTACCTCTATCTTAAAAAATGGCTGAGATAGAGCAGTTTGAAATTCTAGGGTGGCTGACATTTTGAAACAAGACAGCACATTACAAAAAATTTCATTGTTGTAATAATTTTCCCAATCATACGCATAAAACTATATATTCATATCCGTTAGCGCCAAATTCTCGCCAAACTTGGCGACATTTGGCGAAATATCGCCAAATTTGGCGACCAAAATAAGTCTTCATAAATGAAGCCAATTTGGCTATTGCACCATAATTTGGCGAATTTCTTATTCAAATTCAGTATTAACGAATCTCTTGTAAACATTTTCTTTGCATTTTAACTTGCTGTGTTCGTGTAACATTAGCTAAAATTTTAAAACGAAGATATAGGAAAGCTGCCTTTTCCTCCCGGTACAGGCCGGAAGGACTTTTTTTTTTTTTTTTTTTTAAGTACTAAAGGGTTTTTCTCTGTAAAAGCTGTGCTCTTCAACGGTCGTTCAGGCCCCACGATCTCTAAAAATATGCTAATTTTGTTCTATTTTAAAGAGAAAACAAGAAAGAAAAATCATACATCGAGAGTAGATTCTGAAACACTTTCCAATACTCCCAGAATACTTTCACAAATCTTCACTGTTTAATGAGGTAAATAAGACACCTAAGTAAACATTTTTGAAACGCAAAACACATTTGAAAACCACATTTCAGCAATTACAGACCATAGCCAGAAAAGCACACAAATTCTTTTGTGCAGCGCTGTATATTATCTATAGATTTGTATATCTCTATACAGTAGACTCTATACAGTATGCTATAATTTAGTTTAGTAAGAAAACACATAACAAAGTTGAAAATTCATCTTTAGCATTTTCTACCAATAGACGGAAACATTTTTGAATTATTTTGTGCAGCCCTGTATATTATCTTAACATTTTTATACACGCCACGTATTAAGCCAAAGTATAATTCAGGCAAAAACACGCTGAAAACTACAGAAATCACACTTCCAGAAATTATCATACATAGGCGGCCATGCATCTCGTTCTTTGCGTAGCCCTGTATATGATTTTATTTATATTCTACAAACATCTCTTAGTATCTATAATAATAAGGAAAGAAGTTTGTGAGTGTGTGTGTCTGTCCGCTGAGTTTTGAAGAGACCGCTCCACGCAGAGCTACAAAATTTTCTGGGAAGATGCCTCTATGTATGTTAGTTTTGCATCTCAAAGCCCGATTTTGGAATTTTTGAATAGAATTTTTGTATTTCATTTTTTATGCGATTTTTAGCGTTTTTTCACGTTTTGCTGCGATTTTTCCACATTAGCTACAGTAATCCGATTCCAATCTTTTAGACATTATAGTAAATTTTGTCCTCTATCCATTGTTTCAAATTCCGTAAAAATTGGTCCATAATTACCAGATATATTAATTAAAAACTCATTAAAAATCTCTCGAAAATCCAATGTTTTTATCTCAAAATTTAATCTCGAAAGAAATAAAACACCTACCTGTGGAGGGGTTCGCTTCGTCTTTCATTTACTTGCGCAACGGAGTCCGGCTATCCATTTCCTTTCCGATACGAAAGGTCAGAATTTACAAGGTAATTCAAATTTTAGGTAGCTTTCAATACAAAAAGTCCTTCCGGCCCGTACCGGGAGGAAAAGGTAGCTTTCCTATATCTTCGTTTTAAAATTTTAGCTAATGTTACACGAAAACAGCAAGCTAAAATGCAAAGAAACGTTTACAAAAGATTCCTTAATACTGAATTTGATTAAGAAATTCGCCAAATTATTGAGCAATAGCCAAATTGGCTTCATTTATGAAGACTTATTTTGATCGCCAAATTTGGCGATATTTCGCCAAATGTCGCCCAATTTCGCCAATTTTGTCGCCAATGTCGCCAATTTTGGCGTTAACGGATATGAATATATAGTTTTATGCGTATGATTGGGAAAATTATTACAACAATGAAAGAAAATAATTTGCGAGTAATCGCGTTAATGTGCTGTTTTGTTTCAAAATGTCAGCCACCCTAGAATTTCAAACTGCTCTATCTCAGCCATTTTTTAAGATAGAGGTAAACCAAAAAATGCTCTGGAATCCTCGTATCAAGGCCTAACACTTAATTAAAAAATAAATTTGAATTTTTAAATTTTTTGTATATTTATTTTAGATTTTAAGTTATTTTACATCTTTAAATGGCCGCCATCTTGAAACAAGATGGCGGACCAAGCTGGCCAACGAACTCGGTCGAGACATTAGTGACCTTAATACACACAATTAGTTTGATCAAAATCGATTCATAATTACGGGCGTTATCGTATGACATAGGTCAGATATATATATATATATATATATATATATATATATATATATATATATATATATATATATATATATATATATATATAACTTATTGCAAAAATTAACCATTGAAACAGAAATAACTGACCAAATGCAATGAAATTATTATCCCATGTATATATATATATATATATATATGGATATATCTATATATATAAATCAACATTTGGACGGAGGGTGGTTTTGGGGTCTGGGGGTCATGATCGGTGAAAATATATCGAAATTTTCCGGAACTGCTTTCCTCCGAACGGCTGCAATAGGTAGCTTTATACTTTTTACTTTCTTCTATCTATAATAGAAGAAAGTATTGTAATCGAAATTTTTTTCGACTTCCAGTTTTCGACGGATTTACACGTTTTAGGGGTCAGAGATTCCGAAAAACACGTTTTTACAAAATGTCTGTCTGTCCGTCTGTCCGTCCGTCCGTCTGTCCGTCTGTCTGTCTGTCCGTCTGTGTGTCTTCATTGTATCATCAAAAAGTGTATGAAATTATGCTTCAAATTGAACCTAATTTTTTTTCTATGTTTTTGGCTATGGCAAGCAGGTTCTATTAGAATTTGGGGATATTTCGACGAAAGGGGGCGCTGTGATCGATATTTTTGTTCCATTTTCACTATTGTACCATCTAAAAGTGTATGAAGTTATGCTTCAAATTGAACCAAATTTTTTTTCTATGTTTTTGGCTATGGCAAGCAGATTCTATCAGAATTTAGGGATATTTCGACGAAAGGGGGCGCTGTGATCGATATTTTTGTTCCATTTTCACTATTGTACCATCTAAAAGTGTATGAAGTTATGCTTCAAATTGAACCAAATTTTTTTTCTATGTTTTTGACCATAGCTTGCAGGTCCAGGTTAAATTCGGTGATATTTCGACAAAAGGGGGCGCTGCCATCGCGATTTTTGTTTGATTTTTACTATTGTATCATCGAAAAGTGTATGATGTTATGCGGATAATTAAACTAAAATTTTTTAATATGTTTTTGGATGTAGCCAGTAGGTCCTACTAGAATGTGGGGATATTCCGCCGGAAGGGGGCGCTGTGATAGCCATTTAAAGATTTCAAATTCAAAAAGATGTATAAAAAAGTTAGAAATCCTAAAAGTTTTTTCCGTTAAATGTTTGGCCTTGATCCGGAGAATCCGGAGCAGTTTTTGTTTTGTCTCTATATTAAAAAATGGCGGAGATATAGCGGTTTGAAATTTTAGGGTGGTTGATATTTTCAAACAAGACAGCAGAATTCATCCATACACGGGTTTAATTTATGAGTTTCAGTTAACATGGTCTCGGCAAATTTTCTTTCATTGTTGTAACCATTGTTCCTTATTCTTAAATGCTTAACACTATATATTTATATTCGCCAACGTCAAATTCTCGCCAAGCTTGGCGACAGTTGGCGAAATATCACCAAATTTGGCGACAAAATAGGTTGCCATAAATGAAGCCAATTTGGCTGTAGAGGACTAATTTGGCGATATTTTCATTCAAATTCAATGTCGACGAGAACTGGGAATGAATCTTCTTTAATTGGGTTCCACGCATTTTAGCTTCGTGTTTTCCAGTAAAATTAGCTAAAATCGTAAAACCAAGGAATAGGGAGGCTATCTGTTCCTGTCGGTACAGGCCAAAAGAACTTTTCGTAGTTTAGTATACATCAGTTGATTGCATCCCGGATCCCGGTAACCCGATGATTCGCAAGCAGCTGACGTACAACAGAATGACGAAAAATATTGATTTTATTGGCGATGTGAGGACGAAATTAGAAGTATTAACATGATTGAGATAGAAGAAAGTTTTGGGATTGGCACATCCGACTAGTTTGTATTGAAAGCTACCTAAAAAGTATAAAGCTACCTATTGCAGCCGTTCGGAGGAAAGCAGTTCCGGAAAATTTCGATATATTTTCGCCGATCATGACCCCCGGACCCCAAAACCACCCTCCGTTCAAATGTTGATTTATATATATATATATATCCATATATATATATATATATCTGACCTATGTCATACGATAACGCTCGTATTTATAAATCAATTTTGATGAAACTAACTGTGTGTATTAAGCTCACCAATGTCTCGACCGAGTTCGTTGGCCAGCTTGGTCTGCCATTTTGTTTCAAGATGGCGGCCATTTAAAAATTTAAAACTAAAATAAATATACAAAAAATTTACAAATTCAAATTTATTTTTTAATTAAGTGTTAGGCCTTGATACGAGGATTCCAGAGCATTTTTTGGTTTACCTCTATCTTAAAAAATGGCTGAGATAGAGCAGTTTGAAATTCTAGGGTGGCTGACATTTTGAAACAAAACAGCACATTAACGCGATTACTCGCAAATTATTTTCTTTCATTGTTGTAATAATTTTCCCAATTATACGCATAAAACTATATATTCATATCCGTTAGCGCCAAATTCTCGCCAAAATTGGCGACATTTGGCGAAATATCGCCAAATTTGGCGATCAAAATAAGTCTTCATAAATGAAGCCAATTTGGCTATTGCTCAATAATTTGGCGAATTTCTTATTCAAATTCAGTATTAACGAATCTTTTGTAAACGTTTCTTTGCATTTTAACTTGCTGTTCTCGTGTAACATTAGCTAAAATTTTAAAACGAAGTTATAGGAAAGCTACCTTTTCCTCCCGGTACAGGCCGGAAGGACTTTTTAAAATTATTTCAGGTAGGGATTTGAAAATTGGCATATATACACAAAATAAATTTCTATTTCAGAAAAGTTAATTTCTTTTAACAAAATCCGCCGGCATCTTTTTTTTTTTTTTTTTTTTTTTTTTTTTATAGCAAATTGACAATGGTAATATGAACAATGGTAATACAAATGGAAATGACAATTGCAATGGAATTGATAAAGAAACGTAAATTTCAAAGTCAAACCAAAAAATAGCGCCATTTTGTTTCTGTTTCAAAAGTTAACGATAATTGATAATGTTAAATGTCCTTGGTTTAGTTTTGAGGGTAGGGGGGGGGGGTATAAGGTCGCAACTTAAATATCGCGTTAATGCTCTGATCAAAACTACCCCCCTCTCCCTCTGTCCCTTAAATCAGAACTTTTTAAATATTGGTCCGATTCAAACGAAATCTTTTCTAACATTCTTCCCAGGTTCTAAATAAACTTCGGTATCATTTTTTCAGCCCTTGGTTGCCACCATTTCTGAATATTAATCTCCAAGGTGGGGTGGGGGGGGGGTGGGGGGGATTTATTTTCTCGGGTTCCATGGGCCCGATTTCAACGGGAATTGGTTCATTCAACTTAACATGAACTATTTAAGATATAGATAACTAATTAAGATATAGATTTTGTGCCCCATGTCGAAGTGGAACTAAATAATTTTCAGTGCGTACGCAGCACGACTGCTAAACGGTGCCGTAGACAGCGGGAGCATGTGCCGGAGTTTCGTTCGGAAAGAGGTTTGTTTAGAATATACAGCGCTTCCCAGCGGTGGAAAGTGAAACTAAAAGATTCTACATTTAATATTGGTCCTATTCAAACGAAATATTTTCTAACATTCTCCCAAAGTCCTTCAGGTACTAAATAAACTTCGGTATTATTTTTTCAGCCCTGTGTTACCACCATTTCTGAATATTAATCTGTAGGGGGGATTTATTTTTTCGAGTTTTGTGGGCTCGATGTGAACGGGAATAGGTTCAATCAATGTAACATGAACTAATTAAGATATGGATAACTAATTAAGATATATATTTGGCACCCCCTGGTGATGGAAAAGGACGTTTTGTGCTGCGATTTTTAGAGGAGTATTTTTGCGGTTCGTACTATTCTTTTACGGGACCCGGCAACGTCGGGCGGATCAGCCACTACTAAATATATGTCACGTTCAAAATGCATAACTAGGTTAAAAAACCCTTTTAAGCAATTTACACTGATACACAGTAATGCTTACGAATTATTTTGTGTAGTTCTGTATATGATTTATAGCATTTATACCTACCACATAATATGCAAAAAGTTAGTTAAACGCATATCTAACTGAAAGCGCACTTCCAGCAATTATCGCTTATAGGCAAAACTTCGGATACAGTACTGTACCCGAAATCTTTTGTGTGTCTCTGTAAATGAACGATAACTGCTATGCACATCATATTATACAACAGGTATCTTGCAGTAAACCTCAGTAATGTGTATCAATTTCATTATATTTTAAATAGTGTAACATAATTAAAATACACTGCAAACAGTTTTTTCCCGTAGAACATTAAACAACAGAATGCTTTTGTGTGGTCCTGTAAATGAATAATAAATGCTTTATACTCCATATTCTACAAAAAGCATTGTTAATGCACCTCAGAAATTGATATAAATTTCATTTATGCTTGTAATAGTATAATATGATTAAAATGCACCGCAAACGATTTTTCCCCATAGACCATAATATAACGGAATTTTTTTTTGTTTCCCTGTAAACTAATTATTAGTGCTACACGTACTATATTCGATAGTATCTTGTAGTGCATTTAAGTGATGTATATCAAATTTAATATACAATAGAACTTCCCGTTAACGAAGTCCCTATTTAGCGAAGTTTTCTACTTAACGAAATTTTCTGCAGAACTTTGACTTTGAACACCATTATTTTCTCGGGTTCCATGGGCCCGATTTCAACGGGAATTGGTTCATTCAACTTAACATGAACTATTTAAGATATAGATAACTAATTAAGATATAGATTTTGTGCCCCATGTCGAAGTGGAACTAAATAATTTTCAGTGCGTACGCAGCACGACTGCTAAACGGTGCCGTAGACAGCGGGAGCATGTGCCGGAGTTTCGTTCGGAAAGAGGTTTGTTTAGAATATACAGCGCCTCCCAGCGGTGGAAAGTGAAACTAAAAGATTCTACATTTAATATTGGTCCTATTCAAACGAAATATTTTCTAACATTCTCCCAAAGTCCTTCAGGTACTAAATAAACTTCGGTATTATTTTTTCAGCCCTGTGTTACCACCATTTCTGAATATTAATCTGTAGGGGGGATTTATTTTTTCGAGTTTTGTGGGCTCGATTTGAACGGGAATAGGTTCAATCAATGTAACATGAACTAATTAAGATATGGATAACTAATTAAGATATATATTTGGCACCCCCTGGTGATGGAAAAGGACGTTTTGTGCTGCGATTTTTAGAGTATTTTCGCGGTTCGTACTATTCTTTTACGGGACCCGGCAACGTCGGGCGGATCAGCCACCACTAAATATATGTCACGTTCAAAATGCATAACTAGGTTAAAAAACCCTTTTAAGCAATTTACACTGATACACAGTAATGCTTACGAATTATTTTGTGTAGTTCTGTATATGATCTATAGCATTTATACCTACCACATAATATGCAAAAAGTTAGTTAAACGCATATCTAACTGAAAGCGCACTTCCAGCAATTATCGCTTATAGGCAAAACTTCGGATACAGTACTGTACCCGAAATCTTTTGTGTGTCTCTGTAAATGAACGATAACTGCTATGCACATCATATTATACAACAGGTATCTTGCAGTAAACCTCAGTAATGTGTATCAAGTTCATTATATTTTAAATAGTGTAACATAATTAAAATACACTGCAAACAGTTTTTTCCCGTAGAACATTAAACAACAGAATGCTTTTGTGTGGCCCTGTAAATGAATAATAAATGCTTTATACTCCATATTCTACAAAAAGCATTGTTAATGCACCTCAGAAATTGATATAAATTTCATTTATGCTTGTAATAGTATAATATGATTAAAATGCACCGCAAACGATTTTTCCCCATAGACCATAATATAACGAAATTTTTTTTTGTTTCCCTGTAAACTAATTATTAGTGCTACACGTACTATATTCGCTAGTATCTTGTAGTGCATTTAAGTGATGTATATCAAATTCAATATACAGTAGAACTTCCCTTTAACGAAGTCCCTATTTAGCGAAGTTTTCTACTTAACGAAATTTTCTGCAGAACTTTGACTTTGAACACCATTAGCATGTAAATTAATCTCCATATTCCGAAAAATATATTCTATATAACGAAGTTTATTCCACTTTTGTACATGTACAGAATTCAAACTAAGAGGTTGCTGTTGCGATGGATATGCGAATTTATTTCAGCGGATTGTACGAAAATGTACACATTTAAATAATTTCCATTCTGTTTGGTACTAAATAAAGCAATAGAAAAATACTTGTTATAATTACTCTCTCACACCGACACTCCAGCGCTGACAGTTGGGGGAAGTTAAAATCCTCTTTTTACATTCAATGATATAGAAGATGCAGTGACGTAATGGCGTCAAATGCATTGAAGCAAAAAATATCAATTAGAGTCAGACAGTTACAATTCTGACCTTCCACTGCTGTTAGACAATTGCTTTGTACATCCACAAGAATGTGTTTTAAAATGCAAATAGAACAACATCAAAGTTATTTGTGTACCTGCTAATACAACTTCTAAATTTCAGCCATTAGTCTAAGCTCTAAGGAATAATAAAAAATCGTGAATACATTATCGAAAGAGACAGAAAAAAAGACAATGTAGTGAAAATATTAGTTTGAGAATCTGTGTATCAGAACTGATGAAACCTTGGGAATGTGACGTGATTTCATCGACCGTACACAACTGTTTTGTAAAAGACGGTTTCATACTTGAAACTGAATCAAATGCATCTGAATCCAATACCTGTTTGTCATATCTGAAGGTAAAATTTCATGAATTTAAGTTGATTTCTATTTAACGAATTTTTTTCATAACGAAGTTTTTAAGTGTAACGATGAGACTTCGTTAAATGGAAGTTTCACAGTATTTGAAATATTGTAACATCAAAATACACTGCAAAGGATTTTTTCCCTCCCCATACACCATAATGTAACGGCATTCTTTTGACTGCCTCTGTAAACGAAGTATAAGTGCTATCATTTTCAATACCGAATATGCCATTGCAAAGCTCAATAACATATATCAATTGCATGGCAATCCGAGTACATTTACGCGAGTTAGAACACGGACAGACAAACCGAAATCATAAACACTTTTCAACTTTGTTGGAAAATGTTAGACATTCAAATATAGAAACTCAATAGCCATTTAAAGATAAATATTTAAAAAAGAAAGAAAGAAAGAAATGCTTCAGTGAATAAAAAAAAGCATTAAAAGCGCTTTTAATTCAACTCGTTGTCATCTCCTTCTCGCACCCCCCCCCCCTCAAAAAAAAACTGGAAAAAAGAAGTAGGGGACAAGAAATGCTATGGAAATGATACCACTTAATGTTTAATAGTAATAAATTTAAAGTTACTCTGAAATCGTAAAAAAATTTAAAGTTCAGAGTATAAATTAATAAAATTTTAAGTTTATAATTTATTAATGTGTCTGCACGTGATCTGGTAAATATGACGCGAATTTGGCATATAAAAAAACACATGTATTAAATACTTAAAACTAATGTGTTGTTATCAAAATATTTTTACTCTTGCTCAATTTCTTTTTAAAATATGGCAAACAAACAAGACGAGAACCTTAAAACTAAGAAAATTCAACCTTTAATGAAAAATAGGGAAATTTGTTATCAAAATATTTTCTCTCTTGCTCAGTTTCTTTTTAAAATATGGCAACAGACAAGATAAGAACCTTAAAACTAAGAAAATTCAGCCTTTAATGAAAAATAGGGAAATTTGTTATCAAAATATTTTTACTCTTGCTCAGTTTCCTTTTAAAATATGGCAACAGCCAAGACGAAAACCTTAAAACTAAGAAAATTCAACTTTTAATGAAAAATAGGGAAATTTGTTTACAATTAACCCCAATAAACCAGGAGGCATGTATTTTAAACATAAAAGCAAAAACTTTCAGGCTTAAGACAAAGATACGTGTACAATTTAAAAGGTCTTTTTTCTTTTGAATTTTTAAAATTACATTTTGAAAAGATAACATTTTAAAAATTACAATTTATTATTTTTATTTTTGATTGAAATATTATTTAATCTCTTTTTTAAATTACATTTTAAAAAGGAGACGTTTATACATATACTTAAATATATTTACACATTTCTATATGGGCGCACAATCGCGCGCGCGTTTACACTTATACATTGATTATGTGTGTGCACACACATACATGCATGGTATGATATACAATAGAACCTTGGTTCTCGAATGCCTCAGTTGTCGAACAATTCGGTTCTCAAACAAAAGAAAATTCTCTCAAAATTCGAGAGGAATTTGATTCGGTTCTTGACCAGTGAGAGCCAAAGTGACTTATTTTATTTTTATTTTATGTATTTATTTATTTCGCAAAGCGCACACGCATGAGGTATAGCGATCAGGGCTGCGGAGTCGGTAAGGAAAATGACCGACTCCGACTCCGACTCAGACTCCTGAAATTTTAAAGGAACCTACTCCGACTCCGACTCTGACTCCGACTCCGGGACGTCTAAAGTACTATAGTACTATAGTATTGCCTGTTGATTCCTATTATTCAGATTGCTTTATTGCTGTCATTTGGTTTGAAATAGTAATAGTCGCTTTTTATTAAATTTGTCATTAAATAAAGGAAATATTACTATTTTTAAAAAAAATTGCAGCAATCAAGCAATCTGAATTAAAAAAACTCAACTTGCAAAACTGTTACGTTACTGCTGTTACATTCCTGTTTGACCTTGAAGTATATGATATGTATATTTTTGGATAAATTATGGGTATAAGCTATGATAGATAGTCAAGACTAGGACTCATTTACTGCAGCGGCAAACTTCCGACAGTATTTTAGTATAAAAAGTTTCACACTTTTTCACCAAAATATGGGTGAAAGGATGTTTAATTTTGGTTTTATATCTATTCCTGCAGACCCCAAAAATAGGAGGCGAAAATTTTACAATTTAAGCATCATTTGGGGTCTCCGGAACCCGAAAAAATACGGAAGAATACGAGAAAAATAAAAATGAAAATTTTACTGTTTTAGCATTAATTCTGTTCTCACGGCTTCGTAAAAAAAGGGCAGAAAATTTTCAGATCCCGCTGACTTGGAAAAGAAAATGCAAAATGTTGTAATTTTGGAGCCGAAAAATTCCGATGGAAGGAAAGCAAAATAAATAGGAAAATTTTGTATTTCCTGCATTAACTTTTATAATTTTGTCTTTATTTCGGGTCTGCAAAACCTGAATATCGAAAGGAGAAAGATAACTGAAATTCACGATTTCATCATTATTTTGTGTACTGCAGACTCGGGGTAAAAATTATTTCACTTTTTTTTTTTTTTTTTTTTTTGGGGGGGGGGGGGTGATAAAGATATATCACAGTTTTATTTTTTTTAAGTATTTTATTTTTCATCTCAACGTATTTCTATTTTATAGCCTTTCCAGTTTAATTTGCCATTCCTTAAAAGCTATTTATCTGCAGTCGCCCGCCTTGTACGTTGCTTTTTTGGGAAGGCCGTCTCCCCCCTCATTGTGCTTCGCGTTCGTTGAATCGGCGATGTTGTTTTCTCTGCGAGGCATCTTCGCGCTTTGAGTTAGTTTCAATTGGCGCTGAGCTGTGACGTCGTCGTCATTCAGCGGCTCTCACTCCGCACGCGTGTGTTGTGCGCATGCGTCACCGCCGCTCTTGTTCGGTATGTTTTCGGGAGCTGTTTTGTTTTGGCGCTGCGGCCGAAAGGGACGTGTCTTTCAAATACAAATTAGAATCGTTCTTTTAATTATTAAATGTTAATTTGTTTCTGATTTGCTCGTTTAATTTTCACGTAATTCCTAATCAACAAATTAGTTTAAATTAATCTTGCTGTCACATTTGTGCACCCCCTTTTATGGGTATTTATACTAATGTTGCGCATTTTTCCAACAGAATTTTAATAAAAATGATGCTGTAAATTTATGATAAACGTCGTATGGTCTGTAGGCCCGCTGGCCTGTGCCAGCGCTCGTATCCTAGAATCGCCGTAGCGCTGATTCTTTGGAGATCAATTTCGCGTTTTCAGTTTTTAATTATTCTATAAAAATGCTGTTGTAAATTTTAAGTTTAATATTTTAAAAGTTTTAAATCAACTGGTAATTTAATTCTGCATTAATTCTACATCCCTTAATTAATTCTGCCAGAAGGAATATTTTAAAGATTCTTCGAATTTTACGAAATTTGAGCCAGTACTTTTTAAAGACTTGATGTGCAGCTTTCATCTCATCCTTCCTACTTCTTCAAGAAAATGTAATAAACATTATTGGATCCTAACCTAAACGAGTTCTTATTTCAAGTAGTATAAGTCTCTTATTTTTCAACAAAGAACAAGTAAGACTGTTTAATTTATTTTATATTTTTGATTCTCTTCTCAAAGAATATCGACCTAAAGAACAGATGCACAAATTGTGCAGTGTTAATTGCCTATTTAAATCACAACTGCAATATTTAAAAGTTCACTATTACACTTTACGATTTATTCCTTATTCTCCATCCCATCAATAATTTTTATGGCACAGGGGGGAAGAGGAGGTTTTATGCGTACGAAAAAAAGGGGAGAAAATTTACTACAATTTCAGCATTACTCCTGGTCGTACAGACCTGAAGAATCTGAGGGAAACAAGAAAACAAAAGGGAAACATTTTCTATTATAATGATATTTCGGATTCTGTGGACTCCAAAAAGAGCAGAAACTTCCAATTTTCGCATTACCTCGGGTTCTGCAAACCCCAAAAACTGAGAGAAAGTACTGCATACAAATATTAAAGTATAAACTAGAGATTTCAACTAAAAGCAGTTTTCATATACATTTTAAACTGGACAGTATATTGGGCCTGTTTAACTTGGGTTTCTTTGTATATATAGTCAAAATATAAAAATAATAATTCAGTTTATAAATTTAAAATTACATAGAATTGGTTTAATTTCACTTCAAACTGTCTAAAAAACAAGCTGGAGTCGGAGTCGGAGTCGGCCTGTTTTTTAGTGACTCCGACTCCGACTCTTTTGTCCAAAAATAGGCCCGACTCCGACTCCGACTCCGCAGCCCTGATAGCGATCGTAGCGTTAACGAAATCCATACATTTTGAGATTCCCGTACCGCGAAGTTGATGAATCCATTGATTTTTATTTCTTCTTCTATACAGGCGTAACTATTGCTTTGATTCACATTTTAAAAGCAACGTGGCTTGCAGATTTCCCCAAAATAACTTTAAAGAATTTTAGATTTTTTTGTGCTGGTAGCATTACAACAGAACAAAACTGAAATTCGCGCTTTAGATTTTATTTTGCGTCCTGCATTTACAGTTTTCAACTTTATATTCGCAGTATCGCTATTATCAAGGCTATTCGCAGTATCGCTATTATTAGGCTAGTTCTAACATTTAAAACTGTATGATAAAAAATTTAATAATAATCAAATAATAATAATTTATTAACGATAACATATTTTAGAATTTTTGTATAAATTTTCCGTTTTGTTGTTGTTGTTGTTGTTGTTGTTTGTTTGTTTGTTTGTTTGAGTGGATTTTCTAATGTTATCATGTAATTATTACGTATAGTGTAATTATTATGTTATATAATCATTATAAAATTTTTGATAGGGAGGCTACAGTATCTTATCACCTATATATCTGATTATTTTTCTGCCACATATATTAATCCGCAATAGAAAAGCGGGGTTAAAATAATGTCGTGTATAACTCAATTAAAACTTAGATTTCCTTATTTTACCGACATTCAAATAAAGAGTAACTTCACGATTGTATTTAAATAAAAGGCCAATGTATCACATTAATAAGAAAAATGTATAACAAATTCTTAAATCAAAAAAGAGAAATCGGAATTTTTTTATAAAAAATCTTATAAAAATATAATAAACAGATAAAAATAATAAATAAAAATAAATAAATAAATAAATAATAAAAATTTATAAAAATTTATTAACGACAGTGTATTTTAGAATTTTCGTATAAATTTTCCGGGTTTTGTTTGAATGAATTTTCTAATGTTATCATGTAATTATTACGTATCGGGTAATTAGTTATTATACAATTTTTGATGGCGAGTCTAAAGTACTTATCACCTATATATATGATTATTTTTCTGACAGATATGTTAATCCGCAAAAGAAAAGGCAGTTCGAAATAATGCCGTACAGTAAAATTAAAAAGAGTTCCGTTTAATAATTTTGTGTGTAATCTTCGTGTATCATATCTGAAAGTTCACGTAACAGAAATGGTACGTATACCATAGCTTGGGAACCCCTGATAATTGGTAACCAATAACCCCTTGGGAACCCCCTTGGATGCCCCGTCTTTTCTGTGACCGATCGTACATACGCATATGTATAAAAAATGCAAATGTTAAGTTAACAAGATTCGTAAATATCATGATATTTTCGCAACTACCAAAAACATCCGATATTTTCAAAATAGTCAACATACTTCTGATTATAAATACTTTCAGACTTAATATAAATTTAGAAACTAAAACATATGCGCGGTAGCGTATTACTGCTTGCACGGCAGCGTATTACTGCTTATTTTACTGTTTAATACTGTTAATTTTACGGTATAATACTGGCAGCTGGGTGCCAGTTTTATACTGTAAAATCGACAATTATTTTTTGCAGTGTAAGTAATTGAAAACAGACACAATTTGCTTTTTACAGTCACAAAAAACAAACTATAGGATTTAGAATCAAGGAAATCTTATGTTTTATACAACAAAATTTTAAATACTAAATAATTTGTTTTTATTGAAAAAAAAAATTAACATAAATGTAAGGTTATCTGTTTTTTTTTTAATTCCATAATATATTGTGCAGTTTAAATTGAACTAAACCGATATAAGAAAAATTTCTTTCTAGTGAAACTCTAAATAACTTATTATCTAAATTAGACAATTTATCTTTCAATGGCTGTTCTAAGTAAATATTGTCCCACATAATTATACATAATTATTGGTTCTACATTTAAAATTGAGTATCAAACGTAAAATTTGTAAAATATTTTTTTTTTCCTAAAAATGTCACTGCCAGAGCAAAAGTTCTTTATCTACCAAACAACACATTCAATAAAAGTTGAAAAAATTATTTACACTTGTTTTGACTGAAAATATCATACACAATGATATTTAAAAAATAAATATCGGATATATATCATCATATATATCAGGATAAAATACATTGATATATATCATCGAACCCTGTAAGTTAATATGAAAGCTGACTACAAAGAAGGTAGGTAAAAGTTTCTGTAAATATTTGTGACATGAGATAACTGTAAATATTATTTAAGGCTTTGCGTATTAATGAATACTTCAAAAGTTTATTTTCTGTAATAAATTACAACACTATATTTCTTGCAGTAAATAAAACAACATTTTGTCATAAAAGGTGCCAGTTTTCATAGAAATTGTCAATATTATTCTTTTAAATAAAAATTATAGATATGTGTACTGCCTTCTGCTATTTTTCTCTAACTTGCATTATTTGTTTATCGTAACATTAATTTATTGAATTATAAAATAATAAATGGAATATGAAGTTGCCATGTATAGAAACAATTATTTTACATATTTTTTATTTCATCAGAAATTATAAGAAATTAATAATTAGAATAGCTTTGCAATTGTAACAAAATAAAATTAAAAATCACAAACAGACCAGTTTTCAATCTAATTTATAATTAATAAATGATGTATTTACCTCGTTTTCGTTCATATCATCTGGTGTGCGAATAACGCATTCCTTAGAAAGATTTTTCTTCTCTCATCTAAAAATAATTAAATCCTTGTGATGATTTCTATCTTTCTTTCTGTTTGTCTCCAAAAAGGGTCGGCACTTCTCTTTTATACAATATTATCATACTTGCTGATAAAGTTATCTCATACGGTAACAATAGGCTTAGCTTATATCGTACATTCGTCGAAATAGGAAAATTGAGAACACTGACTCTTGAAAATGTGCATTTGTGTATAAACTCCGAAATGCAGGAGTATTCAAAAGTCTTGCATCACCTACCCAGACCGAAACTAAGCGGAATAGAGCGGGGCATATGATCCGGGCGCCAGAGTAGAAGCGGGCGTCAACAAAAGATTTGGTTTGTCATTCGGTACAAATAACAAGTGTGGGGATCAGACGTAATTTGAGACGTTCTCAGAAGGAATATACCATAACTTCCGACGTATACGCCGCGGCCTAATTACACATGTTTCCTAGCAGAAATTTTATTTAATGAAAAGTATAATTTTGTTTTACTTGGTGCTGATCTGACTTTAATTGAGGGGTCGGGACACGAAAGTGTCAAGCCACATTTTTGGTGAAATAAATCTAACACTGTAATATGTTGCTTAATATTGTTCATTATAATATCCAACATATAATTTGTTTCTGATGTCACTTGGTGGCAGCCTATGTGACAGGTTTCGTTTTTGCCCCAGATGTTTATGCCCCCAATGAAGATAACTAATTTACAAAAAACGTATTAGTAATATCTGCCGTACTGTTACTCAGAATATCTGAAATGTTTTTTTTTTTTATACCGCTAACCAGGCCCCTACCTGCCCGGCATGAATGCCTAGCTTAACGGGTTAGTACCTGGGTGCGGGGCGGAAATCGCCTGATCACAGCATGGCTGTGATCCACCTGACTATTGATTTGTTCACATCGCTGCTGTGCTTGCTCTCTTGTGATTTGCTACCGCTATCTTTGTTTGCCGGTTCAAGGTTTCTGTTTAACTTTGTTGAATTGACAGATTTAATAGGTCTCGTAATTTAGAACCTTGATCAGGTGACGAGACCCTCACCTGACTAGGCACCCCCAGAGGTATTATTCACAGGTAACTTGGAGGGCTTTGCACCCACGACGGATTTTACATGCACCAGGTGCCATTAGCGTACATAGATTTACATATTTACCATGTCTGTTGGCTTGTCACGTTCATGGTGGGTTGTCGCTGTAGTGTTTATCGCCTCTTTTATGGGCTGATTTCCCTTCTTGTTGTATTTGTCTCTGTCAAGGCTTTTTGGCGTTTTTATAGGCTCGCCCCTGTTGTGGGTTGTTTTTTGTCTATCATTCATTGGTTTTTTGTCTCTTTCTTGATATATTTTTACCTCTAGCTTGTGCTAGAGCTGGTTTTCCCATTTTGAATCTTGGTCTTCTTTCGAGAGTTTCACTGGTTATTATGTCACTATCGTGGGTTTTGTCACGTTGTAACATTTGTTACTGGTGGTTGTCACATTGTAACTTTTGTTACTGGTGGTTGTCACATTGTAACTTTTATTACTGGTGGTTGTCACATTGTAACTTTTGTTACTGGTGGTTGTCACATTGTAACTTTTGTTACTGGTGGTTGTCACATTGTAACTTTTGTTACTGGTGGTTGTCACATTGTAACTTTTGTTACTGGTGGTTGTCACATTGTAACTTCTGTTACTGGTGGTTGTCACATTTCTGGATGTTGCACACTCATTTTTGTTGTCTTTGTCACTTTATCTCACCCAAGCATTGGGGATTTTGATTTTTTTTTCCCTTCGTGAATACGCTTTTTGCGATCAGTCCATTGAATCCTAATGGCTGTTATCACTGCTTTTGAATTTTTTGCAACTTGTTGATTTGTTGTTTGAGAAACTTGTCGCACTAATGGAGTGGGGCTTGTTCCGTGGCCGTTAGTCCGTCATGTATCTATGAGGCTGTATTCACTTGATTTGACACTGTTTTTTTCCCCATTAACTTTCTTTGGCAGGTGTGCTTTGTGCATTCACCATTTAATTATTTTGTTCACTTTTTGTTGGCTATTTGCCTTCATCAGTTGGTGAAATTCAGTCCGTCACAGATGACTTCCACTTCTCACTAGTGCTGAAAAAAATCGATTTTTTTTTGGCGTAGCAAAGAGGTTCCATTGCTACTTTTTTTTTTTTTTTTTTTTTTTTTTTTAATTTTTAATTTTTAAAGATATATTAGAAAATATACTTACCAAATGGATGGCTTTTGAGAGTGGGATATGCTTTTGAGGAATCTCGCTGCTGGGAAGGTGTATTTATTGTGATATGAGATCGATGTTTTCTACTAACCATCTCATCACTGCTCTTCCTTTTGTTTGTACTTGTTTGTTGTTCGCTAACTGGTTGTGCCATATTTTTTCGTTGTTCGGTGTGATGTGGATCAGATGTAGTGTTTGGGTTAGTGGGCAGTCTGTTAGATAGTGTTTGGGGGTTCCCAACTCCCCGCATAAGCAGTTTGGTGCGTCTTTGCGCTTAAACCTGTGTAAGTAGTCCGGGAATGCTCCGTGACCCGTGTAAATTTGACTTAGTAGATTGCAGCTGATGATTCTGCGAGAATCTACTTTTGGGAAGTATTCATATGTCTTCCTGCCCGTTTCCCCATAATCCCACTCGAACTGCCATTGTTTGATAGTGAGTTCTTTTAGTTTTCTTTTTAAGTTTGATATCGGTCTTTCTAGATGGTATGGAATTTCTTTACTTTGGTTTTCTGCAGCCTTTTTTGCTAATTCGTCGGCATCCTCGTTTCCTTGGATACCCACATGTGCTTTGACCCAGCTAATTTTGAATTTATTGTTTGAGTCTTTTACTGTTTTTTGTATTGTATCGATTAATTTTACTACATTGAAGGGTTTACTGAGTGATTGGATGGCTGACATGCAGTCCGAGCGAATGCTGTATTCCTTCCCTGTGCTATTTCCCCATTCTGCTGCTTTTAGTATAGCCAGTAGTTCGGCTTGGAAAACACTGTTGTACTTCCTTAATGGAGCTGACCATGTTTTTATTTTTTGTTCATTTTTGAAAGCTACGAATGCCGAACCCGTAGCGCCTGTTTCCAATTTTGAACCGTCCGTATATATTACTATGTCCTTGTAATTATGGCCTATTCTTGGTTCTATGGTGTCCGCGGGATGTGTTTCCCATACATTAATCTTTTTTATATAGTCTGTATGGTGGATAGTGGTTCCGTGTATTTCTGTCGTTTCTCTTAAACGAGATATTGTGCCGTATTCTGCCTCGTATTTAACTTGGAGGTGAATTGGAATCAGGCCAGCAAGTACCTGAAGGGCCGCTGTTGGGGCAGTTTTATATGCCCTAACTATAGCCAGCAAAAAATGCCTTTGGCATGTTGTTAGTACTTGTTTACTTCTTTGGTTTAGCTTATGTCCCCATATTGAGGCTGCGTAAGTCAGTGTTTTCTCAGCTACTGTTCTATACCATATTTTTAAGATGCTTGGTTTCAATCCCCAACCCCGTTTGGCCATTTGTCCCATCATCCAAAACGCTTTCCTTACTTTGGCTGTTTGTGCTTGGCAGTGTGTTTCCCAATTTAGGTTTTTATGTATGATTACACCTAGATACTTAATGTTTTCTTTTCCTTCAAATTCCCTTTCTTTGAATTTAATTCCTTCAATTTTATATGTGTCTGCTGTTGGTAGGTTTCTTGTGTGTGTTCTATTAAGGTACAGTAGTTCTGTTTTGTCCCAATTAAGCGTTAGGTTATTTTCCGTTACCCATTCATAAAATTCTTTTATTATTTTGTTTGCTAGTTTTACTAATTGTTCTTTTGTTTTTGATTTTATTATTAAAATAAAGTCGTCTGCGAAGGCCTGTATTCTTACATTTTTACCCCAGTTTTTCTTTAGGGCTGTATCTGCTATTAGCAGCCACAGCAGTGGTCCCAGACAGCTGCCTTGTGGACAGCCGCCAAATGTTTGTTTTGTTACTTTAATGCCGTTTTCTTCTAAGGATACGTATCTATCTTCTAAAAAGCTTAGTATCCAATTTATTAAGTAAGTGGGGCATGGTGATTGTTTTAAGTTTTCGGCTATAATAGGCCATCTGATATTATCAAATGCACCCTTTATATCCATTGCTATTAGTAATGTTTGGTATTTGTCTTCTTTGTCTTTCTTTATTGTTTTTATTAGGTTATTTAGTGCGTGTTCAGTTGATAACCCTTGTTTGAACCCATATTGTTTGTCGCTCCAGTATTTGTTGATTGTTAGATGATGTGATATCCTGCCGTGTATTATTTTTTCTAGTATTTTACTAAGTGTAGGTAGTAAGCATATGGGTCTGTAATTTTTTGGTTCTTTTGGATCTTTTCCCTTTTTATGAAATAGGACTACTGTGCCTATTTTAAATGATTTTGGGAAGTAGTTGAAGTTAAGGCATGTGTTATATAATGTTAGTAGTAGTTGTGGTGCTGCTGTGTGTATTCTTTTCACTAGGTTATGGTCTATGTAGTCAAAGCCCGGAGCTTTGTTTTGTTTTATGTTTTTGATTATTCTGTTAAGTTCTTGTTTTGTTATAAGCTGTGGTTTTGTTTCATTAAATGTCGGTGTCTCTGGTTTTAATTCATGTTCTATTGATGGATCTGTTAGATATAGGTTGTTTAGGAAGTGGTTTAATGTCTTTTTGACGGTTACTTCTTGATTGTTGGGCATGATGTTTTCTAATCGTGATGGGCTTGTTTTTTTGCCTGATGCCAGTTTATATTGAGGGCCATATGTATTAGTGACTTCCTCACAGTATTTTTTCCATGTATCTCTTTTGGCTTTTTGGACTATTTTCTTTAATTTTGCGCGTTCTTTTTTATATTCTATATGTTGTTTGTGTTTTAGTTCCTCATCTTGTTGTTCCTGGAATTTTCTCCTGAACGCCCTTACTCTATTTCTTGCTATTTTGACTTCTTGTGACCACCATGGTGGTGCCATTAATTCTGGAGTTTTTCTATGTTTGTAGCAGGCGAATGCTATTGCTGTTATTTCTCTCTGTAATCTTAGAGTTATGTTGTCTAACTGATCTATATTTGTTGCTTTTCTTAGTTCTTTTGTATATTTGTTTCTGATTTGTTTAATTTTCTTCTCGAATTTTGCGTGTTTGCCGTGTTTTGTTTCTAATCTATGTCTTTGATAACACGTATTTTTATATTTTATATTAAATTTTATGTATTTGTGATCACTGTTTGATTCGTCGTCGCTTACTTCCCAGTCTGTTATATTTTCTCCTAATTTAGCTGTTGCTATTGTTAGATCCGGCCATCCTTCTAGCTTCCTTTTACCTCTCATGGTGCTGAACGACGCTTTTGCGTGTGGTGGGTTTTGTACAAAGAGGGCATTCAGGAGGAGGAAGTCTGTAAGTTTTACCCCCCTGTCATCTAAGTTCGCATAGCCCCATTGTTGAGAGTGTGCGTTAAAGTCCCCCGTCAGTAGTACTTCGCCCTTGGCTATTTTCAGAGTGTCTTCTACCTCCTGCAGCACATCTTCGAAGTCTTCTACTGAGGGGGGTGCGTATACATTGATTATTGTTATTGTTTCTTTTTTATTTTCGATTTTTATTGCTGTTGTGTATTCTTTTTCTGCTATTGTTATTGGATTGGTGCCTGTGTGAGTTACTATTGCTGATCGATTTCTTTTTGTTTTTGTTATTTTCCAATTACCATTATTGAAACCTGTTATTTTTCCTGTTTTTTTATCTTGGTGAAAGTCTTGTAAGAGTCCAATATTTATTTGTTTGTCTCCCATATATCCCATAAGTGTTTGTGTTGCATGGAGACTGTTATGTAGGTTTATTTGTATTAGTTTGATGTTGTCTTGATTTTTATTGTTGGAGTTTTCTTTTGGATTTTTATTTTCATTCAGGTTTGGATTGTCTTGGGTGCCGCTTAGGCACGCGTCTGTGTTAGCGGCGTTGATATTGAACATAATTCAATTCGTGTGTCCTTTGTTGCCTGTTGTTAAGTTCCTCCTGTGACCTCCTATGCACCCGTGTCACACCCCTAGTTGTGTTTAATGTGATTTTGTCGTTTAGGACATCATTACCTGTAGTTAGTTTTTGTCTTCCTTGTTCAATTTCAATTTGTCTAATTTTGAGGAGCTTTCTGTACACCCTGCACTGCCCATCATGAGCCGTGTGATCTATAGGGATTTGTGCCGGTAAGTGCGCCTTATTCCATTCGTTAAATGTAGTGCAGATGATACACCTCTTCCTTCCTTTTGGGCAATCTTCGTATTTGTGCCTACCTGCACATATCAGGCAGTACTGACTCTGCTTGCACTGGTGCGCCACGTGGTCAAAACCTTGACATTTGTGACACCTTTGGATAGTCACATAGTTTTTTATCGGACATTCCTTGAGTCCCAGGCAGATCGTTCTCTCCTTGAGAAGGTGATCCGCCAGGGGCTCAGGGAGCGCTACCGGTATATGCAATCGCCCTGCTGGTGCCCGTAGCGATTTTAGCAACTGTATTTTGTCCTCGTTTTGTTCTATGTCGATGCCTAGTTCTCTGCATATTTTGTGCTTGATTATGGCTGGCTCCACCGACTCCGGTACATGGAAGATGATAATTCTCTTCTTCCTTAAATTGGCTGTTTTTACTTTCAGGCCACTGTTACTCTCCTCATTCTCTGCCAGGGCTTCCTTTATCCTCGTAGCTTCCGTTGCGTTTTCGCAAACAATTTTTATGCCGTTGCGAATCCGTTTGACATTCCTGACTCCTTCCTTGTTTTCTATCGTATTTGTTATTTGTTGCTCTACTTCCTCTGCTGTCCGCTCTTCTGTAGCCTGAATAATTACAGTTGCCGTCGCGGCTTTGACCGCCTGTGCATAACTGTGAGCAACTGCAGTCTTTTTTGTTGCCTTTTGTGCTGGTAGCGATGTTGTCTCTTCTTCCATTGGTTGGGTTCCTCTTTTTGCTGTTACTATTTCCAAGGCTTCTGCCTTTGCCTCGGCATGTGTTGCCCTCAACTCCATCTCAGTCAGTGAGTTTATCACTACCTGCAGAGCTTGGTCCATGGCTTCACACGTCGATGCTGGTATCTTTGTTGATTTTGATTGTATCATCTTGATGTAGCTTATTGCCATCATAGCCCTCTCTATCTCTAGGGATCTCTTTTTAGATCCATCTGGTATGTCGCAAAGGGTTATTAATTCCCCTCTTAACCTCGTGACTTCTGTGTCTTGTAGTACCGCAGTTTCTTTATCTGGCTCTGTCATTACACTATCCACATCTGAATCTGTCTCTTCGCACGTATCTTTCTTTGTCAATTCGTAAAATCCCTCAATGTCTGTCATCTTTAGTTTTGTTTTTCCTACTTTTTCGGAGGTTTTTGCTTTGCTTTTTACCTGCTCTTTCTGGGAAGTTCCAGGTGTACTACTTGCTCCTGGCGTTTTTTTTGTGTTTTTTACTTCTGTTTTTGAGCCTTTTGAGCCTTGGGTGGTTTTTGTTGACGCATTGCGCTTTTGGTCTATTGGTGTCATTGTTTTTTCGCGGGAACTTGCACGTGTGCTTAGTTTCATTTTTTGTATTTGGTGTCTCTAGTTACCCTTTTATTAGTTTATTTATGTTTTATTCCCAGCAGGGGGAAACATGAAAATAACATTACAATTATAGACATCTTTTTCTAACGGTGTGTGTGTGGGGGGGGGGGGGTTAACTGAAAGATTATACTTTAAGAGTTTGATCTGGGAGATTAATGCCTTGGGGCTTTAGAAAGTGGGGAGGGAATCGCTGGTAGAAGTAGGGATTAGTGGGTGATTGACACCCAACAATAAGCTAGTGGTTGCTGTAATGAAGTTAGGATTATTGAATGATTGACACTCCCTTCTTTTAATCTGCACTGGAATGTTGAATTCACTTATGTGAGCATTCTTTAATGTAACTGAAACTTCCTATGCATAGAGAAATTGTTGCTATTTTGATTTGAGATTTTTTTTTTTTTTTGGGGGGGGCGCTTACCTGTTAATTTGCTTATTAAAGTAAATTGGATGTCTAGTTAGACATGTATGGTTACAGAAAATATTCTGGGGGTACTTGAGAAACTGTTTAGTTTCTTGAATTTTTTTTTTTTTTTTTTTTTTTTTTTTTTTCCCGGGGTTTTATTTAGATATTTATGAATTATTTGATTCTTAGCTAATTAAACTATAAAATGAGATTAAAACTGGGGGTGGGGAGGTTAGATTTTACACTTTAGCTTAGTTATGTAAATGCTTAGTTGAAGAGATTAGTTTTAAATTGTTCTAATGGGAGGATTAGAGAGGAATTACGATTTAATTATTAAACTGCTGTTTAGGCTGTTTAGTTGAATTTAATATGGATGGGGGAGAAAAAGATAGTTGAATACGCTAAGGACTTAAGTTACTATTAAAATAACAAAGGGCAAATATTTATTTATTTTTTTTTTGGGGGGGGGGGGGGGGAAAGGGAGTGGGGGGAATTATTCATTGAATTAAGGATTGCTAATTGATATGATGTTATGACTCGTTGAGTCCTAAACTTTTGAGTTAGAACACTGGGCCTACTTCGCGATGAGCAATTAGGTAAAGGACCTAATTAACCCGAGATGGCTGGGGATGTAGCTTCCAAAACTGCCGCAATCAGTAAATTAATTCACTAATTGAGATCGCTTTGGCGTACCCATCAGCCGCCAGTGTTTAAAAGATGGTCAATTAAGATTTATACTTACATAGGCAATCCCCGCCAGGTACCAGTTACCTTAATTACTGCTGCTGCTGATTTCTTCCTGCAAAGAGCTGCTATGTTGATCAAGGCAGGTGTGGCTGTTCCGTTTCTACCGGGCGAACATCTTTCTCCCGCGGTCCTGTCTGCTAGCGTCTGTCCGCAAAGACGAGAGTGTCCTTCCGCTAGCTCTTTCAACACGTGGTCCCTTGATTACACTAATTAGTACATAACTAATTAACCGTTGGTCGCACAATTGAAAAATTAATGTCCACGGATAGGAAATGTTTTTCTCTTTCCGGGAATTCAAAAATCTGAAAAAAAATCTCAGGAATTCCGGTTTTAAAATTGCAAAAACCAGGAGCCCAAAAACATGCGTGCTTCCTGTACGCGACGGATTCGGAACCCTAATATCTGAAATGTTACTAAGACACTGGCGAAAAAACTTTAGGTTATATATCTTGATTTGAGTATTGGATCAAATTTTCAAATTGAAATATCTCAGAAGTTCAAAAATGTGGCTTGGTACTCTCTTGCCCCGACCCCTTCAAATAATGAAATTTTGTCGAAATATCACAGAATCGGACAACCCAAATTAAAAATGAATTCGTTAATTTTATACACTTTGCTTTAAACAGGGGTGCTTTTTCTATTAGATGGTCACCTAAGGACCGCTAGAATAATACTTGATTAAGGGACCACTTCATTGAAACTCCCTGCTCGCAAAATCCCATGTTAACCTATGGGAAAACTTAAAAGCGCGATTACTCATTATCTAATATAATTAATAAAATACGGTTTTCACCATCAGAAAGTAGACGTCAAATGCCGATGATGTGCCTTTTAAAAAAATGTCTTCTTAAATTTTAAGTATTTTAAAAATTCCTATAAACTTTCAAATTTCCTCTTGATGAAAATTTATCATCGTCTTAAAAATACTTAAAATTTATGGAAACAATTTTTACAAACGCACATCATCGGCATCTGTCTGAAGTCTACTTTCTGATGCTTTCTGATTATATGAGTAATCGCGTTTTAAGTTTTCCCATACGTTATCATGGGATTTCGCGATCGTGGAGTTTCAATGAAACGGCCCCTTAACAAATTCATCGAAGATACTTGGAAGATGAATACGCTGTCTCAATTAGACTTCAATTGATTCAGTATTTCGGACAGTATTGTGATGACAAGTTTTGCATGTTCTGCATGTTTTGATTTTGTGTGTCCCTGTAAACAAACTATAAGATCAACATACTTGATTAAAGAACTGATCCCAGGTACTTGTAAGATCAATGCAGAATCCCAATTAGGTTACAATTGATTAAGTATTTTGGACATTATCGCATGAAGTAAAGATTCGCATTATACATATAAATAGATAGATATAAAAACAAAGTGGTTGAAATTAGACAATTCCTAAAAGAATCAACCTAAAAATCTTAAGATAATAATTCCTTCCTAATAATATTTCATATTTAAAATAAAAATTAAGGTAATGGATTGAAAAATTCTCTTTTAAATTTATTTTAGATAGGAGGGGGAGGGGGAAGGCGCCAAAATTCATGCTTGCTTCCGGGTGAGAAAAAAAAATTATAGTTTCGGCCTTGCACCCCTCAATCAAGATATAAAGTCTTTACTCTAGGATCACCTAATAATTTATTTTTACGTTATTTCAACATACTTTGTTTCATCTGATAGGACAGTTTATTTAGATTTTAAACTTTTAAATTATTTTTAAGTAGTTTGTTTATTTAATGCGTAATGACCCGGAAATACTATAAAGTGCTATTAAAAGAAACATGTTATAAAATTCATTAACCACATCTATTGGTAGTAATACAATTTAAGATGAGTTATACATAATTTACTTTATTACTTTCCAAAAGTACTATTCGTTGTACAAAGTAAAAATCTATACTATAAAGCAAAAGCTTGTCCTTAAGTAACGCCGACGTCAAATAGACGGTGGTAACGTCTGACCTTGGAGAGATAGAGATATTGACCTTGGCAAGGGTACAAAAATTTTCATACATATTTTCTGGCAACTTATTCATTGTTTCATACACACAAGCATTATATATATATATTTATACAATTTATTTATTATGAAGAAACCATTTATTTATTTTTATAAACAAACAGAAGTAATTTGTGTATAAAACACAATAATAATGCGCATACACAAATAAAATGTTTATATATGGTATATAAGTGCATATATAAACAAACATAAACTACTTATAAAATGCATTGCAATTCAATAAAATCGTGGCTTGATGACGTCATAAACTTTAAAGGCTCGATTACTGAATTGCTTGAAAGAGGTTTTACCTTATAACTCCAAAAATAATAATCCTATTAACTAGCGGTTTATTGCATCTGATTAAGCGTCAAATTTCCAATTAAAATATATCTTTAAAGTGAAATTTGGATGAAATACAGGGTCATGAAAAATCGAAGAGTGTGCAAAATAAGATTCCAAATATCTCGGCAACTCATTATCCGATCGACTTCATGCTTTATGTAAAATTTATGTTTTTTTATTGTCTTTTATATTCATTTCTTAAAATAAACAATTTCGAAAATTTTTATATACCTTTTATCAGAACGAATATTTCGAGAGTCCGAAAAAAATAGTTCCGGTTAATCGAGGTTATTGAATTGAAATAGGCTTCTTCCCATTATTACATACTAAGTACATACCAAATTGCAAGTCTCTATCTCAATTTTTTTGGGAGATAGAGCGTTTACAGACACACAGACACACAGACGGGCGGCAAAAAATTTTTTCTAAAAATATGTTTTTCGGAATCTCCAGTGTCTGAAACGTGTAAATCCGTCAAAAAAATTTCTTCGATTTTCAAAACGATTACAAGACTTACCCTATACTACGTATGATGGGTAAGTAAAAAAAAAACACAACGCCCCTATAACAAACGTGTACCGTTTTTATATTAATTCAAAATTTTGGACATAAATGGTTAATTAAAAAGCTATGTCAGAAAAAAAAAATTGACACGTATAAAACTAGTCGTTGGGGGCCACCGTAATACTTACCCATCATGGATATGCATAATGTAAAATATGAAAATAAAAATGTGTAAACTACTTATAAAATGCATTGCAATTCAAATAAAATCGTGGCTTGATGACGTCATAAACTTTAAAGGCTCGATTACTGAATTGCTCGAAAGAAACATCCTTATAACTCCAAAAATAATAATCCTATTAACTAGCGGTTTATTGCATCTGATTAAGCGTCAAATTTCCAATTAAAATATATCTTTGAAGTGAAATTTGGATGAAATACAGGGTCATGAAAAATCGAAGAGTGTGGAAAATAGGATTCCAAATATCTCGGCAACTAATTATCCGATCGACTTCATGCTTTATGTAAAATTTATGTTTTTTTATTGTCTTTTATATTCATTTCTTAAAATAAACAATTTCGAAAATTTTTATATACCTTTTATCAGAACGAATATTTCGAGGGTCCGAATAAAATAGTTCCGGTTAATCGAGGTTAATGAAATGAAATAGGCTTCTTCCCATTATTACATACTAAGTACATACCAAATTGCAAGTCTCTATCTCAATTTTTTCGGGAGATAGAGCGTTTACAGACACACACACACACAGACACACAGACACACAGACGGACGGCAATTTTTTTTTTCTAAAAATATGTTTTTCGGAATCTCCAGTGTCTGAAACGTGTAAATCCGTCAAAAAAAATTTTTCGATTTTCAAAACGATTACAAGACTTACCCTATACTACGTATGATGGGTAAGTAAAAGAAAAAAAAGAAATTCATCATGATAACATTACTATATTAGTGACATTTGTTATTCCTTCTTCAAACGAGAAAACACAGAAAAATTCCTAGAATTGGAAAATATTTCTTTCTTTTTTAGACTGGTTAATGCCCCCCTCCCCACAAAAAAAAAAGAAAAAGAATTAAGGCTGAAAATGCATTCATTACTCCTTGATTTTATCGTTTCGCTTTAGCTTTTACTGCTGAAAGACTCTTGTAACCGCAAAAGTATATTTACAGGCAAATTTATTCAAAATTGTAACAATGATCAATCACACCAAATTAAATTTAAATCATATTAATTTTTAAATAATTATTTTCATCAAAATTTTAATGATGATAATAATAATAATAATAATAATAATAATAATAATAATAATAATAATAACGTCGCGACGAAACACCGTAAGAACCACACAGTAAAAAAAGACAAATGTTTCTTAATCTACGAAAGTACTATAATATAACTAATAGTCTCTTCCGATGTATCTGTGATTCCCTTCTGGACACTTTTCATGTACTCTGGGCAAGGATTCTCGTTCTGCACAGTTTGTGCAGTGGTATCCGAACACCTTGTGTATATTATTTCATCTAAAGAAACTCAAATTTGACCATTAAATTTGAAGAAATATGTCAAAATTACTATTTTTAATCAAATTACCCCTTTATGTATTACCAAATTATGAATTCATGAAAATTTTGCCTCCCAGAGCATTTATTTGAAAATATATTAGTAGATTTCTACAATCATTAAATAAATTTTAGAAAATTTCCATTTATTAAAATGTAATTAACTAAATTAGTATTTACAGAGAGATTTTGTAGACTATTTACCACTTTACCAAAATTATTTCTTCAGGATACAGAGACGTATTAACTATCTCCTGGGCGCCTAGGCTTGGCTATTTTACGCTGCCTTTGCTCAAAATTATATATACTACCAGTTCTGCACACATTTTTATAGATATTTAACACAATTTTGACTGAGAAAGTATTTAATTATTTTGCATCAAATTTCATTAAGAAGAGAAAAAACAGTAATTTTAAATAGATATCTCTGTTACACCCCTACAAAAAAAAGTATTCTTGCTGCAGTTATTTAATAATAAATTTTACTACAATGATTTTTATATTACACAATAACTGCAATTTTGTTTTATTATTGCACATTACCGTGTTTTTTATAAAATATAACATTTTTATGAGAAAAACCATTAATAATTAAATGAATGCAGTACATACTATTTTTTGTGCATTATTGCTAGACTGTTCAGTTTTCAGTTACTTCCTTTTGAGCAGACGTATGTTTTGATTATTTTTCCCGAAAAAAAAGATCTGCTTTCTGTGCAATTAATAATAATTAATGATAAATAAATTTTATAACATGTAAGTATTTCAAAATGCTTCTCAAAAACTCGAAAGGATCTCTCAGCATCCTTTTCCTCCAGGGCACTTAGCTTTCAGCTTACTCAGCCTATTTGGTAATCCGCTCCTGATTGTTTTTAGCATTTTATAAAATTAGTAAATGTACAAAAGTAATGGCCTGACATATAGAACTGAAACTTTCAACTGAATGCCTTTCAACATAAAAAAAAATCCGAGCAGTTACAACTAAAAAAGGAAAATATCCATTTAAAAATATTTTTGTTTTGAAAGATGATAAAGTAAAGTATCTTAGAATGCATGCTAACTTGCATTACTGACAATAGATGTGTAAATGAATTTTATAACAAGTTTCTTTTAATGGTACTTTAAAGTACCGTCGGTGCATAAAGGGTTATACTGGTATTTGAATATTTTTTATGGTATCATGATAATCCCATAAATCATTAATATGGTAATTAATATCAATGTGCGTATTTTGCCCATTGATATATACATATAATAAAATTTGAAATAATTAAAGATATGAGAAAAAATCACCTTTTTCATAATTAAAAAAAATCATTCAGTTTTTGAATTACCATCAAAGTTTTGAAATAAATGTCTTCTATTCAGTTGTTGCTATATCGTATATTTTCACTAAAATAGTTACTAAGATTAGAACTACAGTCGGCTCTCTGTTTAACGCCGCTCTACTTAACTACGATCTCTATTTAAGGACGGTGTTTTGCGGTCCCGGCTCCTTCGAGTATAAAAGTCCCTATTTAAAGACGACATTATTTCTATTTAACAACGATTTTCATTTTTTTTTTTTTTTTTTAACATATTAAACCAAGTCTTGCAATTCAAGCGAGTACAGACAAAGAAGAGGGGTGTAATTGTCCAGAATGTGATGATTCGTTTTCTCCCTCCACCCCTTTCTTTGTTCACATTCCATTCCTCCACTCCGTCGTCCTCCTCTCCAACCGGTCAGCCACAGAGACGTACTCTGAAAGAGACGTACAGGGACAGCTCTTTGTCAGAAAAAGAGCTTAGGGATTTAGAGTAATGCTTGCTCGTTACCCGTGCTAATCCAAATTCTGAGTAGAAAGAAAGAATAATGGCATCGAAACGAAAAGATCTTTCGCTACAGGAAAAAGTGAAAATTATTGAAGAGTGGAATAAAAGTTTTGGTATATCAAAAGTCCAATTTGCAAAAAAAGTTTGATCTGCCCGAATCTACATTCAAAAGTATTTTACCAAATAAAGAAAAAAAATTCTTGAAGGAGCACAAAAGTATGGATTAGCTTCCAAACGGCAAAAAATTCAAGGCGGCCGATCACAATAATTTGATAAAACACTTCTGCAATGGTATCATGAAGCAGAGAGCTTCAAATATTCCGATTTCCGGAATAATATTCAAAGAAAACACTGTAATTTTAGCAGAAAAATTTGGATTGGAAAGTTTTCAAGCTTCACCTGATTGACTGGCGTAATTTAAAGAAAGAGATGGACTTGCATTTAAAAGCATATGCGGCGAAAGGGGCTCAGTGGATGAAAAAATAGTGGAAGAATAGAAAGATGAATTAGAGATGATATTAGATGGATACGATAAGAAGAATATCTTTAACGTAGACGAGACTGTCCTATTCTATAACATGATGCCTAATAAAACTTTGACATATAAAGAACGAAAAATGTTTTGGTGGAAAACACAGTAAGGAGAGATTGACTATTTTACTGTGCACTAATTTGGCTAGATCTGAGAAATTTCCCTCACTAGTTATAGGGAAATCAAAGCAACCTATGTGTTTTAAGAACATTAAAAGAAAACCTTGCGAATACAAAATCAACAACAAATCGGGAATGATGTCATCTATTTTTATTGATTGGGTTAAAAAATTTGATGTGAAAATGCGCAAGGAAAAATGAAAAATTCTACTTTTGATCGATCGTTGCCCTGCACATCCTCCAAATATTCCAGGACTTACACATGTGCCTGTTAATTTTTTACCAGCTAATTACACAATAAGTTGCAGTCATTAGACATGGGGATCATTCGCAATGTAAAAGCATATTACCGAAAATCCTTAATTAGAAAATTATTAAATAATTTTGCTGACAAAAAAGAAATTAAAAAATTTACAATTTTGCAAGCCATGCACTTATTTACATCAGCCTGAAAAGACGTTATCCTTACACAATTGAAAACTGCTTTCGGACATCTGGAATTGGATATAACAGATGTACAACTCGACAAAGAAGATATACACAGAAGATATCACCACCGAAGAAAGAAAAAGTCGTGTTGGTGATGTAGATGTTTCAGTTCAATATTTTTTCTATAGTGATGAAAATGTTTTAATAATCAACTTCAGAAATTTAGATCAAATTTATGAAAACATCACAAATGAAAATGCAGCTTTAGATGCAGAAGATGATGACGAAGCTGATGATACGGAAAGCGAGACACCACCACCTTCTTATTCAGATGCGAATTCTGCTCTGGATATTCTTCGCCGGTACATTGTTTCATAAAATATGGAAGATGATTCATTCAACCTTCTTGAGAAGCTAAGGGTACTAAAAACAAGACCGCCATTGAAACAATCTACATTTTTTTATTTTGTTTTTAAACTTGATTTGTTTAATTAAATGTGTTATTAATATTTATTATTGCACTATTAGTAACATTGTATGTTGTAATGTTGTTCTTGTATCCTGTATAATGAATGCGATTTATATTTGTTCAATAAAAATATATAGTACTATATTTGTATCAATAAAAAAATAATAATAAAACATAAAAAAGTTAAAATAAATAAATAAAGCATTTCTAAACACGACAATATATTAAGAAATGTATTGGCAGTCCTAAGCCTGCAAAGTGTGAAGAGAAATATTTTTCAAATGTTATTTTTCCACAAATTCTTTTCTAAGTTCCCATAATTCTTACATAACATTATTAACTTCTAAACATTAAATAAATTTTTTTTTTCCGCACAATTTTTATATCTTATCACACATAAATATATTTAAAATAGCACCATGATCTAGCACACAATTAAATGCGAAAAAAATATATCCGATTATTTTTCTAAAGTTTTTCTAACTCTCCAAAAATAAATACATTGAATCTCACATCGTACTATAGCACACAATTAAATGCGAAAAAACAAATACCCGATTTATTTTTTCTAAGTTCCCAAATTTTTTCGAAAAATTAAATAGAATAAAGTTTTTACTCAACGTTTTTTTCTAACTTTTCAAAAATAAATATATTTAAAATAGCATCGTACTATAACAGACAATTGAACGTAGAAAAAAGAAAAAAGAAAAAAAATATTCGAAAAATTTCTAAGTCCTCAAAATACAATAAATGTTAACAATAATGTTAACATTTGTAATAATTGACAATAATATTAAAAAAAATATAAAAAAATCTGAAACTAAGTTAAAACAATTCAAAAAATAAAAATAAATCAAATTTCCAACCAACAACAAGCAACACCAAGTAGTGTCTCTTTCGGCACCCTCCACCGTGCAGTACAGGGGGCGCCAAACTGTCAAAGATACACTACTACTACCGCCTCTGTTCGCAATCCTTTTATTCAGTCAAAAATTCATTATGTCGCACTTGAATCTGAACTGGCTTCAATAATAGATTTAACTATAATGAAGAAAATTTTAATAACTTAATTGCTCTATGTGAAATGCGAATACATTACGAAAGGTGCTGGAAAAACACAGTATTTCTGAAAGTGACACCGAATAGTAATGTCAACTACATTCCGAAACATAACACACCTGATTGAACGCTGTTTGAATGCGGAAGGTAGCCAGTCCCACCATTTCCCGTGATAGCGTTACATTTTTACATAAAGGAAGGTGTGTGTCGCCTGTGCATTTCGTTAAAATATCGTTCTTATTATTAAAGTTATATATATATAAAAAATCCAGATTTAAATTAGAGTGAGACCTGAATCTACAGGAGTGAGTAGAGTGAGTGAGAACCTACAGGTGTTCACCTATTTCTGCCTGAATTAATGGATCCTGACCCTAATTTCCTGACAAAATCTGTTTGTTTTAGTATTTTTTAGTATACTAAAAACATACTAAAACAAACAGATATGTTGTACCTCCTCGTAAATTGTTGAAAAGATGTTCCGAATCACTCTGTTACACTAATATGGTCATGACTTCGTAGCAAATTATCTTCAAACATATCCTCAAATCCTAACGAAATTATGCGCGTTGTACCAGCATGAGTTTCTTTCTTTCTTTTTTTCTTTCTTTTTTTTTTTTTTTTTTAGTTTTCCAAAGAGTGAAAAAATAAAATTATATATATATATATATATATGTAAGTTTAATCGAGGTGCTGTTATTAATTTTGATCTTTGTGGAATTACAGTTGGCTGAAAGAAAGAATAGCTATTCTAATGAAAGAGCGTCAACAATGTCATCTTAAAACTCTCTTTTGTTGAAATATTCATTAATAAAAATGAAGATCTGACACGATCCGGATCCTGAAGAGCGGGGTTTAAATGACGTAAAATTCATTTCATCACTATTTTAAAAAAAAATTGCAAAAGCGCAATTAAGAAATTGCCTCAAAAAGAGAAATGTCCTTGAATAGAAATATCCAACTCTTGCATATTCAGTAAACAAAAGAAGTACATCCTTTTTTTCTCGTGGGTTGTTCAACTGAACAGATGTAGCAGAACCGGCAATCTTTATTGTGTCTGCTTGCTATGAAACATAGACAATTTTTCAATATATTGTGTCATTCTCCTAGAAATGTTCAGAAAGCAAAAATATTCTGTTGAAAGTTCGCTAAAATATCTTCATACTTTTCAGTGCACTGAAAATTTTTTGATTTTTTTTTTTAATTAACGGATGGAAAAAAATGTTTTTATATTTATTTTGGACTTATCTAACTGATCTAACTCTCGCATTTCCGTTCATAACCGCAACAATAATTAAACATATTTTAGCAAACTTTCAACAGAATATTTTTGCTTTCTGAACATCATTTCTTCACATCAGGGAAAGTGATGGTATAACACTGCCATTTCTTCAATCAGTGACACTGTAAGCACTGTGAGCTGGCTACCTAACTTTCATGCATCTATCTCAGTATTGTTTGGACGTGGATGGTGACATTTCTTCTGATTTTATCACATTTTACAAATATCGATGTAAGTCCCTTTGAAATTTCCCTAAAATGTCTTCATTATTGTTACAGTTATGAATGAAAATCGTCTTCGGACTGGAGTGACACCCTATATTTTTCATTTAATAAGTGAATTGCAAACCTGATTTCCTGTACAAAAATTGTTTGTCTTGACATATTTTATCACCTGTCACAGTTCTGGCTACCAAATTCGAAGCATCTATCTCAGAATTGTTTGGAGGTGGATGATAGTAATTTCTTGTGCTTCTTGCGATTTTATCGCATTTTACAGATATTGGTATAAGTCCCTTTCAAATTCCCCTAAAATATCTTCATTATTGTTACAGTTATGAACGAAAATCGTCTTCGGATTGGAGTGAAACCCTATATTTTTCATTTAATAAGTGAATTGCAAACCTGATTTCCTGTATAAAAATTGTTTGTCTTGACATATTTTATCACCTGTCACAGTTCTGGCTACCAAATATGAAGCATCTATCTCAGTATTGTTTGGAGGTGGATGATAGTAATTTCTTGTGCTTCTTGTGATTTTATCGCATTTTACAGATATTGGTATAAGTCCCTTGCAAATTTCCCTAAAATGTCTTCATTATTGTTACAGTTATGAATGAAAATCGTCTTCGGATTGGAGTGACACCCTATATTTTTCATTTAATAAGTGAATTGCAAACCTGATTTCCTGTACAAAAATTGTTTGTCTTGAAATATTTTATCACCTGTCACAGTTCTGGCTACCAAATTCGAAGCATCTATCTCAGTATTGTTTGGAGGTGGATGATAGTAATTTCTTGTGCTTCTTGTGATTTTATCGCATTTTACAGATATTGGTATAAGTCCCTTGCAAATTTCCCTAAAATGTCTTCATTATTGTTACAGTTATGAATGAAAATCGTCTTCGAATTGGAGTGACACCCTATATTTTTCATTTAATAAGTGAATTGCAAACCTGATTTCTTGTACAAAAATTGTTTGTCTTGACATATTTTATCACCTGTCACAGTTCTGGCTACCAAATTTGAAGCATCTATCTCAGTATTGTTTGGAGGTGGATGATAGTAATTTCTTGTGCTTCTTGTGATTTTATCGCATTTTTCAGATATCGGTATAAGTCCCTTTCAAATTCCCCTAAAATATCTTCATTATTGTTACAGTTATGAATGAAAATCGTCTTCGGATTGGAGTGACACCCTATATTTTTCATTTAATAAGTGAATTGCAAACCTGATTTCCTGTACAAAAATTGTTTGTCTTGACATATTTTATCACCTGTCACAGTTCTGGCTACCAAATTCGAAGCATCTATCTCAGTATTGTTTGGAGGTGGATGATAGTAATTTCTTGTGCTTCTTGTGATTTTATCGCATTTTACAGATATTGGTATAAGTCCCTTGCAAATTTCCCTAAAATGTCTTCATTATTGTTACAGTTATGAATGAAAATCGTCTTCGGATTGGAGTGACACCCTATATTTTTCATTTAATAAGTGAATTGCAAACCTGATTTCTTGTACAAAAATTGTTTGTCTTGACATATTTTATCACCTGTCACAGTTCTGGCTACCAAATATGAAGCATCTATCTCAGTATTGTTTGGAGGTGGGTGATAGTAATTTCTTGTGCTTCTTGTGATTTTATCACATTTTACAGATATTGGTATAAGTCCCTTTGAAATTCCCCTAAAATATCTTCATTATTGTTACAGTTATGAACGAAAATCGTTTTCGGATTGGAGTGACACCCTATATTTTTCATTTAATAAGTGAATTGCAAACCTGATTTCCTGTACAAAAATTGTTTGTCTTGACATATTTTATCACCTGTCACAGTTCTGGCTACCAAATATGAAGCATCTATCTCAGTATTGTTTGGAGGTGGGTGATAGTAATTTCTTGTGCTTCTTGTGATTTTATCACATTTTACAGATATTGGTATAAGTCCCTTTGAAATTTCCCTAAAATGTCTTCATTATTGTTACAATTATGAATGAAAATCGTCTTCGGACTGGAGTGACACCCTATATTTTTCATTTAATAAGTGAATTGCAAACCTGATTTCCTGTACAAAAATTGTTTGTCTTGACATATTTTATCACCTGTCACAGTTCTGGCTACCAAATATGAAGCATCTGTCTCAGTATTGTTTGGAGGTGGATAATAATTATTTCTTGCACTTCTTGTGATTTTATCATATTTTACAGATATTGTTGTAAGTCCCTTTAAAATTTCGCTCAAATATCTTCATTATTAGGTGCGTTCGTAATTTTATAAATACATAGCACCTATAGTCGTCATCTGGTCCGTCCGTCTGTCCGCATATAACAGCGCAAAAACTACCTAACCGAATGGTGTGAAATTTAATATATATTATCGTTGTAGAATTTTGTCGAGTCATTACAAAATTTATGAAAATCGAATCAAAACTTTAAAAAATATTAATAAAAGTCGTATGTCCTATGGTACATAATCTATATAATAAAAGCGCAAGTCATGTGACTGAGGAAAACAAATACAGGCAAACCACTTCTTTTTTTCATATGCCAGGTGGCCATTTTTATTCAAAACTATTTTTTCGAATAAAAATGCATAAAAGTTACATTTTTAGAAAGATCGTTGAAAAAAATTGTTTGTTTGAGAGATGTGTTACATTAAAAAATTTATAGATTCTGAGATAACTTCAGTAGAAATTACTTCAACAGCCGAATCTCAATACATTAGAATAAATAAACACAGGAGATTCGTTCATTATAAGTCATAAAAATATTTAAACCGTGGAGGTAATCATTCGCAAAGCAAGATCCCCATTGTGAATTTTACAGTGCTGTCTGGTGTAGAAAAAAAAATCGCATCTGTAAACGTGGCATACGTAATAATAATATATAAAAAAAAGGCATGCTCATTTCGCTCATAGCAGACGATATAATTCATTTCACTGAAATAATAGGGATTATTTTTTTACATTGTGAAACTAGTTATAAAACGAACGCACTTATGCCTTATGTCACATTTAACGTGCAATTTCCAACTTCTTGTTACAGTTATGAACGAAAATGAACTTCGGCTTGGCGTGGTACTCCGTACTTTTTATTAAATTAAAAAAGGATTGCAACCCTGGTTTCCTGTGCAAAATATGTTTGTCCTGTCATGTTTTGTCACCTGTTACAGTTCTGACCATGAATTCAAATATGTATTTATTTATATGTTACATTTCCAAGGAAAGGGTGGTGATTTAAAAATTAAAAGCTTTAAAACAAGCCCTAAACACAATAAGATTCCTAAAATTTCCCTCGTAAAACATTCCAGAAACAATATATTTTACCCAGGTAAAATAAATTTAAGATTTTGAATTTTTTATTGCCCTTCAAAATTATCTACTCTTAAGATGCATTTTATCTCCCTCTAATGAAGAAAATTCTCCAAAATGAGAACTCGTAAATGTAAAAATTGTAAGCATAAGCCAGTATAAGTAACGTAACAATCCACAGCATTGACCTGAAAATGACATTAGTAATGCACATTGATAAACGGCCGGATGCTGTTTTGAATAGCGGACTGTTTGTTTGTGTATTGCTGGAACATGGTTATTCATTGTTCGAATCGTAGTATAGATGTCGTTTTAGGGATAAATGACATTTAATTTTTGGAGAGTTTTTTTTTTCTTTATTTTTCATGTACATGAACATACTGTGACATATGAATTACGAAGAAAGTTTAGACAAGAGTTTCGTTTCAAGGCTGATCTGATTGATCACTCTTTGCTCTCTAGCGACAGTTACGAAGTAAACTAGTCGTTGGGGGCCACCGTAATACGTACCTATCATGGATACGCATAATATAAAATATGAAAATAAAACATGTGTAAACTATTTATAAAATGCATTGGAATTCGAATAAAATCGTGGCTTGATGACGTCATAAACTTTAAATGCTCTATTACTCCAAAATTGATAATCATATTAACGAACGGTTTACTGCGTCGGATTAAGCGTCTCATTTCCAATCGAAATATATCTTTGAATTGAAATTTGAATGAAATACGGGGTCAGGAAAAATCGAAGAGTGTGGCAAATAGGATTACAAATATCACGGCAATATCCGATCGACTTCATTCTTTATGCAAAATTTATGTTTTTTCATTGTCTTTTATATTCCCTCCTTAAAATAAACAATTTCAAAATTTTTTATATACCTTTTATCAGAACGAATATTTCGAGAGTCCGAAAAACATAGTTCCGGATAATCGAGGTTACTGAAATTCAATAAGCTTCTTCCCATTACTACATATTAAGTACACACCACATTTCAAGTCTCTGTCTCGATTTGTTCGGGAGATAGAGCGTATACAGACACACAGATATACAGACAGACAGACGGACGGCACAAAAAATTTTCTAAAAATATGTTTTTTGGAATCTCCAGTGTCTGAAACGTGTAAATCCGTCAATTTTTTTTTCGATTCTCTAAACGATTACAAAACTTACCCTATGCTACGTATGATGGGTAAGTAATAGACAAAGGATCATTAAATTTTTTTGAATACGAGATACAGTGAAACTTCATTAAACTGTCACTTCTTGGGAGCCATGGGCACCAATATGAGGGATTCTTGTGGAGGTATGTAGTTGGGTGACTGAGAAAAATTGTAATTTCCAATGCTATCAAACATTTTAGTAAACACTAGCTGACCCGCCCGGCGTTTTCCAGGCCCGTGATAATCCCCTTAAATATACCTGAAATCAGTGCTGCATCATTTGTTTTTGTTTTTTAGGGAATTTTTTTTTCCAAACGAATCTGATGTTGGGGTCTTCGGCAGCGTACACCCTCGAATGTATATAATTTTAGATTTTTAAGTGAAAATCTATCCAAACGAACCTAGAGTTGGGGGCTCCAATCAGGGCCCGGTTAACTTCTTAATCTAGGGAAGCACCGTATCATTTTGGGAGGCCCTTTCATTTAGTAAAAGCTTTCTTAAATCTTCATTCATGAAAACTCACCAATGATACTAATATTATTCCCAGGCGTAGCTTATATTTCACTACGTCACATATATTTAATGAAATGTAGCTGTTTGATGAAATATATTATGTGTCACACATATTTCATTAAACAACTTTTTTATATTCCTGTATATACTTCAGATATATTTAGTACATATAGATATATGCTCAATTTTCCGGATGGTTTCTAACGGGCACATCAAGATGCTATATGATTAATTAACATCGTATTGATGACATTCATATTTCCCTGTTAAATAAGTTTCGTAAAATAGTGAGGGGATTTCTTCTTGGATTAAACAAACCTTCTTTTCCAAAAAAATAAAAAAAATACAATGTAAAACAGTGAAAATGGGAATTAAAGGGCCCTCTTCACAGTCATTTTGGGGGGCCTTTTAAATTTTAGAGGGGAAGCATGCGCTTCACGTGCCTTTTGGATAAACAGACCCCGGCCCCAATGTCTTCGGCAGCATACATGGGTCCTACACACGCTAAGAAGTGTTTTCTTATGCCTTTTTTTTTCACATCGGGTCATTTACTACTTTTATTATTATTATTATTACTAGGGGGCTCAGCCCCCTACTCGCTAACGCTCGCCAACCCCCGGTGAATTGCAAGGCAATTCACATTGAGACCGCTACGCGGTCACAGCTCGCTCGCCTCATTTTATTTTTCTAGTAATTCTAGCCGGAATAAGTACTACAATAAATCATTTAGACATATGAAATTGATAATTTTTTTAATGTAAAAAAGTAATTGAAAACTCCGTTGAAAACACAACTAAAAATGCATTTAGTTGATGATACTAATGGACATATAAATAATTTAAATACTATGAAAAGAGGATCTTGGAAACATAATTAGCACCTATAATATTGTACAGCACAGCACGGCTTAAATTCATTAAAAAAAACACTACGTGGTAGGAAGATAGTTTATCATCAATGATTGTTTAAATTTCGTTCAACATTTTATTATTCTAATTGGTTATAGATTTCTGCAAAATAAATTATTTTTACTTCAATAAAACGGCAACAGATGGCAGCAGGGCATTCTAGAAAGTTTATATTTTATTATCTCCGATTTTTTGTGTGAGTGAAATTCGTAAATAAATTCTAAATGAATTCATTTGAAAAAATGAATTCATTTGAAATTAACACTATTTATCATAATTAAAATGAGGAATCATCTCAGACGCTTTGGATTACGTTCATATTATTTTATTTTTAATAATTGCTAGCTTCAGTTTCACTGCTCTGACACTTTCCGCCATATTGAAGGCGGGGCTAACACAATCTTGTCTGTTCATTGGTCTGAGCTCTGGAAACTACGATTGTTGCCAACGATAAGGTAGAAATTCAGCCCTATTTCCGCGCCACGTAAGACAAATATATATATAAGATTATTGTCCAAACTCTTTGAAATTTTACAAGTTATAAATATAATGTTTCGAAAACCTGCGTGTAATTTTCGTACAAAAATATTAATATTTATTTGTAAAAACATGAGCAAAGACTATCCGCATATTCACGTTCTGGGCAAAAATTTTGCAGATTTTATTATTATTTTTTTTTAATACTTTTAATCGTTTGAATATTTCGAGATTTTTTATCAAATGTAAATTAAGTGTCCAAAGAACGTGTAAAAAGATTGTGTTAAAATACTGAAATTTAGTTACATTTAGCGCAGAAAAAAAAAGTGTCTCCAGGAGGCGCGAAGTGACTTCCAGTCGCGAATATGATGGATAAAGAATATGAAACATAGTTTTCTGATAAATATTTTAAGCGACGTTTTACGGCGGAATATTTTTAGGATATCTGACTCCTGTCACGTGTATGTTTCTCATTTCTTACATTACATAATCTTGAAAGTTGTTCGATAAGATAAGCAATCATTTTGATTTCTGATTTTATTATCAAATTAAATAACAAAACATCCAATAATCTGAAACACATTTGATATTAGACGATAATTATGAATGTGATGTTAAATAATAAATTGAGGAAATTGTCTCGATGATAAAGATTTTTTTTTTTTTTTTTTAACGGAATGCTATTATTTTGTTTGTTTGAAATGTATTGTTTCCAAAAATTATGACACTCTGATTATGGAAAATTTCGCAATTTAAATGTATTTTATTAAAATGTATTCAAAGAAGATTTTTTTTTTTTTTAAATACGAACTAATCCACAAGCACTCATTAAAATTTTATTACAAATGTTTTTCATTTTTAAAATATATCATGCTTTTCTTGTAATTATGTCATAATGATTTTTTAAAGATATATTTTGAATGCTATTCAATCAGAAGCAAAGAAACACCGCATAATTGATAGACCCTCGAAGAAAATGGTAGGAAAATTACAAAGAGATTGTCAATTGAATTTTATTCAACTTTAGACTGTTTAGACACCCCAGCGTGGAAAGACGGGAGGGGGGGGGGGGTGCTGATGTTTATTAATCTTAGTCACACTCAAGGACGTAGCTTTAGGGGGGGAGCCTCCCCCCCCAATAAGTTCAAGTAGTAGGGCGCCACAGAAGGTTTAAGGCGCCCATAAAGAAAGGGTATATTAGTAGTAATAAGTGATTATACAAACACTTTATTTTAAATCTTAAATTAGAAAGTAAGTTACTTTTAACATACAAAATTTGAATAAGGGGTTTAATTTTAGATTTGTAACTATTTCTACCCCCCCCCCCCTCTATGCCCTTCCAAAAAAAAAAAAAAATTACATGCAAAAAGGAAAATTCTAAAAAAAGGAATTGTAATAAATTGCGGGACGGTAAGTGTAATTCGATCCTTAGAAGTACAATTATCCCCTTCTTATCTGAGTACTTGTTGGCCACCCTTTGTTGTAGAAAGAAAATGTGAAGATGTGGAACTGACTTGTGGGGGTTAGAACGGATCTCCAATACGTTCATTTAAGGGGTCAAAGAAGGTTTAAGGACGCTGTCAGGGCGTCAGGCACTCATAAAGAAAGGGTTTAAAAAATAGTTGCAAGTCGTTATACAAGAACATTATTTTAAATAATAAATTACAAAGTAAGTTACTTTTAACATACAACATTTGCATAAGACATTTAATTTTAGAACTGTTACTACCCCTATTCCCTAACAAAAACAATTTATACCTGCAAAATAGAAAATTCAGAAAACAGGAATTGCAATCAATTGCAGGGCAGTAATGTATTTCAATCCTTAAAAGTACCATTATTTCCTTATCTCAGCAGTTTTTGACCACTTTTGGTAATTAAAAGAAAGTGCAAAGAAATTGAAGTGACTGAAGAGAGGTTACAGAATGGCTCAGAGAGGGGGGGGGGGGTCTAGAGGTCTCCATGGGCTGAAATTTCTAGGATCGGACCCACCCGGGTACAAACGAAAGCTATCTTGGTTCTGCCCTGTCCGTTTTAAAAACCAAAAGTTCGGCCCAGCCCGGAATGGTTCAATTTCTACAAAAGAAAATCCGATTTTTCATAACATATAATTAAGATTCTTTTAAAGTTAATAATTAAGATTCTCCATACTTTTTTTTTCTTTTTTTGCGAAATTTTTAAAGTATAATTCAAATTATATGTGGGCAATCCATAGAATACAGAATATCAACATTAATGAATACTTAAGCTGTTATCACACGGACGACCATACGATATGAAGTATATGCTATTGCCTCTCGAGCTACACTCTCACGCTGCAACTAGGGTTGTTTTCCCTATTGAAAGTTATCTGCTAATGTAAGGAGAGGGCGTAACATTGGGCGAGTAATTGCGGCAGGTGTTTTAATATTTAGTGTAGAGTTCGATTGATACACAGGAAGCATTATCGCGTACTCACATTTTGTATATTGCAGTTTCTTTTCGTGTCTGTTCTATATATATAATATTGTGATCATTTTACTTAAAATTCCAAGATTATAAAAACAATACTCTCACTAATATAACATTAAAATTCTAAATTATAGAGTCCATATCTTCACTTTACGTCTTTCATTACCTGTAAATGTTAAGAATTCTGAACAATTAGTATTAAGTGATTTAGAAAAAAAATAGTATATTAAAACTTGTTTTTTGTCACGTGTATTGGAACCGCATTTTATCGCTAAGCCGAAATCTGTAACGCAAAGAAAGATGTTAAATTAAGTTTTAGTTATTTTGCCAAAATCGCTATTATGACATTTTTAGTTAATACATTTTACATATTTTAAATGTAATTCATGTTACATATTGAATGTAATTTAAAAATGAAATACGTAATAGAATTTAGATATAGTTCCCACTCTTTTGCAGTTTTTTCTTCCTTGGTTTTGATGATTTTAATCATTTTTCGAAAGTTTAAATGAATATGATAGTTTTCATTTCAAAAACACAATCCTTTTTTTCATATATATTGTCTACAGTCCTGGGGGGGGGGGGGGAGTTATACCGTTATACCCTCTATTAACTCTGCCGCAAATCATTATAAAAATGTCACAAGTAACAATAGATTACTAATAACATCTAATAATAATGCTGTACATAAATTTTGCTGCGGGGTGGGGGGGGGGGGGGGGGGAGAGGATGAAGTTACGTATAACAATTGTAACAGTACTAAACCCTAATTTCGACATCATAATTTTCGGTAAATTTTACCTTCGTGTATCAAACTGAAAGTCACTCGTTAAAGTAGTTTAAAAATTACGCAGATTTTATGTTTGTACCTCCTAATTGTCTGAGTGCAACGAAGACTCATACACAGCGCAGTATTACTTTGCCCCATATATAGCTACGATGGATATTAAAACCTTTCGTCAAGCATAACTCAAAAGATATTTAACGGATTTCGTTCAAATTTTTACAGCAGGTACCTATAAAGGTGACAACGACGTCTATTTATTACCACGCATAAATGTCAAACCGTTTGGAAATTATATTAAAAAAATAGATAAAAAAGCACAATTAAAGTACATACGTCACAAAAATTTTGTGCGTACGTCATTTTCACCGGCGGAAGATTTTCGTTGACAATCGGAATTGAAAAGTTCATGGAATACATGCAGCAAAAAAATATGCACGCACTAATATTCAGCACAATAAAATATATTTCAATTTAGTAGAAATCGAAAATTAATCAGGATTTTTTTCTGTTTGAAAGAAAAACCCCGCAATAACTTGGCAGACTTGGTATTAGAGATTTGGCGCAAATCTCAGCAATAGCAGCTTTTTTTATTTCTCGTGTGTAAATTAAACAAACAAAATTATTTGGTGTTTAAATAAAAGGTTTCGATTTATGGCATTATTTCTTTTTTTTTTCTTTTTAGCATTTTAAATGGGATTAATGAAAGGCATGTATTTTAAATTATATGAGTGAAAGGTTTATATTTAAATGAAATGAATTCAATATGGAAATGTTAAAGGAACAATATTTGGCGATTTATCAACTGCGCCAGGATACCATAAAAGTACCAATATATCAAACGGTATGTAGTATGTGAAATGAAACAATTATATTATAATCACCCATCGTACAAGAAAAAAAACTAATATTCTGCATTCAGAGGGAAAAACACATCTCCTGTGCCATAAGATTTGGCGAGTTCTTTTTTGGTGATAAGTTTTTCGATGTGATTGTTGGGATCTGCAGGATTTGGCTTATTTTTTCCAAATCTTATTTTTTTTGCAGATGTAGTATTATGTAAATATATTTTTTTGCAGATATTTTTCTATTTTGTATATTTGGCATTCTATTTTGTATATTTTCTATTTGGCATTTGGAAAAGAGATTTTTACCTTTTTATCTGTGCCTTCGGAAATATTAAAAAATAAAAAAAGATTTACATATATCAAGCATATAATGTTATGTTTTGCATTTTTATACGGACCACTTATCCATTTTTAGATTTTAAATGCCATTTATTATTTACTAGCCGTTTATGAATTGTTTACAATTTACCCCCCTCACAATAGCAATTATTTATCACAAAAATGCCTCTTAGGTTTGTTAAATAAGTTTGTTTATGTATTTTCATTACTTATTAAAATATCGAATATGGCGATAAAATTTTATTTTAGCATCGTGCTTAAATTTTTAAGATGGTGCAAAAACATGCTTTAATAAACGTATGTTTGTAAATATTTGAAAAACATGTTTTACCGCTCTCTTGAAAAATTTTGTAAGATGCTAAAACTACCTTTTGGCACCATTTAAAATTTTTTTCGCCAACCGACATAGGATACGAAACTTTTCTCCATTCAGATACACAGGCAAGGCTGGTCTCAAACAAGAGTAAAGGTAGCAACAATATTGTTTTAACTCTACTAGGGGGCTCTGCCCCCTGCTCGCTACGCTCACCAACCCCCGTTCTGATTTCACAGCCTCTTAAAACCTGGTAATGTATCCTGTTTTAAAAAGATGATGACATCACGAACGGCGACTTTCTTCTGTAATCAGGTTATAATGCTTTTTCATTTAACTGGTTATAATGCTTTTTCATTTAACTGGTTATAATGCTTTTTCATTTAATTCCTTTTTTTTTATTTTTAATATTCATGTGTAAACACAATTTTTATGACGTAATTTTCTTTTTTTCCTGTTTTCAACACGGATCATTTAATTATTATTTTAAACTTTCATTATTGTTTTTTAATAGTCTCGCGCAAATACATTTTTTATTTGAGATAAAACATAATCTTTTGCGCTTATTTAGAAATTGACAGCAATATAAAAAATGACTTTTTCAATAAAAGATATTTTACTCGATTTTTAAGGATTTTTTGAGTTTTTATTGTCCGATCGTGATAATTTTTTTAATTTCTGAAAGCTTGTTATATTTCGCGTCTTGTGGTATGATTTTCGAATCCGTAGGATGGCTAGAAAAAAAACTAATAGCTCCTCCAAAAAGTCCCAAGTAAAAAAGCGATGAGAATAACCCGGAATATCTACGCAGAATTTGATTGGTCCATTTCGTTTTTGGCTCAGTTCCAGATTACTTTTTTTTAATATAGAAGGATAAGAATTACAATAATGATATTAAATGCTCCGATTGGCTTTGGGCCCAATTACGAAAGTTTCTCCTAAAAAAAACTGTAGAAGAAGTCTTTTACATTTGTTTCAAATGAATGTATATATTTGAAACCCGCCCCCCCCCCTACCCCCCCCCCCAAAAAAAAAAGAAAAAGAAAAGAAAGTTACAGTAATTAATTTAAAATGGCGTTAAGCCACGTTTTTTGACATAAGCAATTAGCTGCAAACGCGATAACGAAACTTTCACTTAACTTAATAACATGTAGCTAATATAGCCCTCAGGGTACTTTGCAGTTATACAGACCTTGCGGTCTTTTTAAAAAGCTTGAGACAATTCAGGTTTAAGAAGTTGAGATTTACTGTCAAATGATATAAACAACAATGAACACAAAACTGATGAATTATTATTCAGGTTTATGTATGTATTTTTAAAAAAAAAATTGCATCTGATTACACTTATTAGATAAATTACTTCTGTTTGCATTTAATAACTGATAAACGGCTTCTGTATATTAAATGAATTGTTTAAATATTGGGAAGAGGTGGCGAGAGGTAGAAAGACGAGTAAACAAACGGGTAGACAGACGGGTAGTGAGACGAGTAGCGACATAGGTAGTCTGACGGGTAGCGAAACGAATAGACAGATGGCTAGAGAGAAAGGTAAAAAGAGGGTTGACAGAGGGGTAGCGAGATGGGTCACGAGACGGGTAGCGACACCGGTAGACAGGAATGTAGCGAGAAAGGTTGCGAGACGCGTATCGTGGTAGTTAAAGAGACGGGTAGAGAGATGAGTACAGAGACGAGTTGACTGACGGGTAATGAGATTGGTAGCGAGTCGGGTACAAAAACAGACGGATAGTGAGACGGGTATACAGACGAGTAGAGAGACAGTAGATGGGTACTGAGATGGGTAAGAAGATGGGTAGAGAGGCGTATAGCCAGACGGGTAGAGAGACAGATAGACAAGTTGTGAGACAGATAGACAAATGGGTAGCGAAGTGGATAGAGACGCGGCTAGACATACAGGTAGTTAGACGGATAGACAGACGGTTAGAGAAATAGATTGGCGGGTAGCGAGACCGGTAGAGAAATATAGAGACAGGTAGCGAGACGTGTAGAGATACAGACAATCGTTTAGAGAGACGGGCAGAAGAACGGATAAGGAAACAGACAGATTGTGGAGACAAAGACAGACAGGCAAAAGAAAAGTCTGCGGATTGGCGCAGTAAAGGCGCAGGGGGCAGAGCCTCCTAGAGAATAATCAAGAAGTATCTGTTAAGCTTAACTTTGAAATATATATAATTTTTTAATTTTGCCGATATGGAGATTTAATGTAAAAGTTATTTTACAGAAGTCATCGAAATATTTTTTGTATACTTTAATAATGATTTAGACTATAGTTTTGCAATCTGGTTTGCAGCAAAGCATGCTATCAATGTGGTTTGAAGTGTAAGAGTTTCTATAAACAGTTATACAAATAATAATAGATATATAATCAAGGGAAAAAAAATTGAAATTCACACACAAAAAAAGGTGTAACAATGAAATTAAATTTGCGTTAGGCCACGCTTGATAGAATAATCTATTGGCTGCAAATCCAATTACGTAACTTTAAAAAGCTTGGCGTTTTAAAAGACCCAGCGTTTTTTTTTTTTTTTTTTTTTTTTTTTTTTTTTTCAAGTTTTGCGCAATACGCGCTTAAGAAAATGAGATTCTTTGCCACATGTTAAAAAAAAATTATGACAAAACATCTGATGAACGGTACTTCTTTTCTATTTTTTTAACAGTGTATATGAATTTATATATGATATTTTGTAATTCTATCATTTAATTTGCTCTTTTTCTTTATATTGTAATTGTTAACCCTATGTTCTGAGCAATATCACTCAGACTAATTCCTTTGAGGGAAGTCCTAGTGTTAAATAAATGTTCGATCGTCGCAAAACAGATTACAAGACAAGTGCTTTTTAAGCAAAACTTAAAAATTATTTGGCGGTTAATTTTGGGTTTGCATATTTGAAAATTCTAGAAATCTATTTCTGTTAGGAAAGTTTTACTTTTCAATTCATTTTTGTTTTCGAAAATATATAAATTTTAATTCTTTTTTTGTTTTTAAGGGAAGCAAAATATTTTAACTGGAGGGTTTTTTTTTTTTTTTTTTTTTGGGGGGGGGGGGTTATATGCGTTATTTATTATTAATACAAAATAAAAAAGGGCACATTTTACTTAACAAATTGAAACACATATAAAGGTTTAAAATTTATACACCGCTAGGAGGGGGGAAACAAAACTTTAGGGTGGTTGAAATTCAATAATTAAAAAGGAAAAATAGTCTGAAAAGGACATTATCATCCACATACATTAAATACAATAATCCAACATGAAGTGAAAAATTAGCCAGAGCCAGGAATCGAACCTGGGTCCACAGCGTTCCAGGTTACCACTATGACCACTGAGCTACTCCGGCTGATGCTGAATTTGCAATTTTTCACTAATAAACCATGTTGGAGAGAAAGTCGCCAACCATCTAGCAGACAGCCTTGGATGATCGAACAACTGTGAATATATTTTTACTATTCCACCGATTTACAAATAAATATGTGTGTCTGTATAATAGTTGTATATGTTTAAAAAAAAGATTATCAAGATTGTTTTAAAAGAAAAATTTTAAAAGGTAAAATATAATTAACTTTAAATAGCTGCTAGATTAAATTTTCATTTATTAAATTTTATTTTTCTAAAAGTATAAGAAAATTTTCTGTCCCCCTCCCCCCCTCCCCTACAAAATTTGGATTCTGATTCATGCTAAAAAGAGGCAATAATTTGTATTGAAATAAAATACCTTGATGCATGTTTGCTTGCATTTTTATCTTTCTTTGGCGACATAATTTGGCAACAAGTACGAAATAACGCCAAATATAGTTGCTGAAAATAGTTAAACTAGTACAGTTTGAGAAGTAAATAAGTGACTACGACAGTACAACTATAACATATAGCAAATAATATAAGGAATTGAAATAAAATAGTCGCAATAAATAACTTTAAATTAGTAAATAAAGTTCTTATCGGGAGTGTAAATAACGACGAACTCCGAAGAGGCAATCGACGCATATGTAATTCCTTAATTACAAAATAACTGCACATTTTAAAAGTTATTTTCGTATATAATTGGTCTCTGTGTTACTAAAGATTTGCTTTTTTCTTAATTCTTCTGTATTTTTGGTTTCAATATTTGCGACGACCTAAACGTAAGATGTTGGCTTACTGACGGTGGCCATCTTGGAATTTTAGAGAGCTCTGATTGGTAGATTTCGAGCTGATAAATATCGTAGAGGATACAAACTACTGTAAGTTAGATCTTAAAGAAATTACGAGAGGCAATCTATCAAACGGGACGATTTCGAGCTTTTTCCTCTTGAAAAACGTGTTTGGGATGAAATATCTGATATTGACTATGATATGAGAGTACGTGTGATAGCGCCATTAGACTTCTAGACTTTTACATTCAAGTAAAAATTCATCAAAAAAATAATGTACTTTAGAGTAAAAATATAAAAAATGTTTAAAAACATCATAAATTTTGAAGCTTTATAATTAAAAAAATTAGATTAAAAAATATATTTCTTCGGAATTCATTAAAGTTTATTTCGAAAGATTTTGCTACCAAAAATCCATTATCAATTTTAGTTTTTTTTTTTTAAATTGACTGCCCGACATGTCTTAGGACTAATTAAGTTCAGGTCCAGCCCGGCCCGCGTAAGTAGAAAAATGTACGCCGGCTCAGACACAATGTAACTGTCCGATGAAAATCTACGTTAGGCATATTAAATTTTTGTGTTAATGTTGTCAAACTAGTATCGGATTGTGCAACACATTTATAACGTACTCTGGCATAGCCAGGTCCATTGAAAATTGTTCATGTTTCATCGGCTTAGTCCGATCCTTTTAAATTTGGTATATTGGTGCCGGTAGTCCCTCTTAATTTTTTTTAACCAGCCGCCTAGCCCTTTTTTTTTTTTTTTTTTTTTTTTGTCAGCCCAGCCCGTTTGAATTCATTTGGCCAGGTGCGGGAATCGGGCAGTGCAGATCGTGATCTCTAGAATAGAGGTCTGCACGGGCCGGAATTTACAGGCCCGGCCCGAACGAAAGCTATCTTGGGCAAGTCCAGTCCGGTCTAAAAGCAAAAAGTTTGGCACGGGCTCGGACCGGCCCGTTGAATATTCATTGAAAACAGGCCCAACCCGTTGAAAAATCAATGAAATCAGACCCGGCCTAACCAACTCAATTTCTACAAAAAATTCCAATTTTATTAACATACGATTAAGATTTGTTTAATGAATACTGCATAAATTTACAGTATATTTTAGAATACTTTATAGATGCCATAGAATACGGAATAGATCACTTAGACTCTTAGAGTATTACATTCAAATAAAGACATTAAAAAAATTAATGTAGTTTAGAATAAAATAAAAAAAAATGGTTAAAAGCATCCTAACTTTTGTTGCTGAATAATGAAAAAAAAATGTTTCTCTGCAATTTATTAAAGTACTAGCATGCTACGCCCGCTGCGCTGGGCCATTTTTCTAAATGTACCTTAAATCAAACGAAATGGCTTTGTATTTTAAAGGAATGTGGATCTTCACCTACAGATGCTACCTTAGTAAATATTTTCAAACGAACCTTGAATCAAACGAATTATATCAATGGATTTGAGCATGTATTTTAAAGCAATAGGGACGTTCACCTGGATTTCCCTTCAATATTGCTGTAAACGATGTGAACGACATTGCGTTATAATGTATCATACATTGGACAAAATTTGGGCTAAAAGAAGCAACTCATTTAGTTGATCATTTATAGTAGAGTTTGGTAGGGAAATGAGGCCATTATGAGATTATGACAACGGGAACTAACATGTTCTCTAGTCAACATACTACTAAAAGAGAAAGCATTACAAGGATTGTATAGATTGACCATTGAACTTAAATAATGTTCGGGTGATTCATTTTCGTCTGTAAGTTCTTGAACTCCGTCCCTCTTTCTTGTCTCCATGTGAGATTCTGGTAACGTAAGTACAATCTCCCTCTATGTTACGTTATATTTCGCAATATATGTCCTCTTCTGGCAAGTCTACTACGGTTTTTCATCTTTCGATTCCAGCAGAGTAAATGCAGTGAAAATTGTAATAAATTGTTTGCACATAAAGAACAGTGTTTAACTTTCATATTTAAAAAATGGTGAAACATAAAAAAGGGAATTTTTAAAGCTGAATATGAATAAAATTAAAATGACGCCATTTTCACTGTCTTTCCATTTTTTAGACCAGTAGCATTCGTGTAACCGTTAATCTGAAAAAAACCCCAATGATTAACTCTGGTCGAAGAATAAACCTCTAGTTTGTATCCAATAAAATCTTCCTAATCTTCCATAATCTTGCCGATATCCAAGTTTGACGTCAAACGTTAGAAGTGCTTGAAACGATATGGTTACTAATGTACCAGAGTTAATTACAAAACGAAGTTATTTACACGTCAAGATATGTTCCATGAAATAATGTCGAATTACTGTTAATTGAATTATAGATCTTTCATTAAAAAAATTCCATACCTTAAATAAAACTGACAATGATAAAGTAAGTTATGTAAAATGTTTAGTAATATTATTTTTGGTGAATATTATAAACGAAGATTTTTTTGCATTTCTCTAAAGAGCATAATAACACGCAGAAATAAATTCATTTCTCACTATGTTTAGCTGCTAGGGATGTGTGTAGGTCGAAAAGGCTTTATAATGATCGAAAAATTATCTAATCAGAATTTCAGGTACTCGTTTTTTCTTATCCAGCCTAAAATTATAAATCGACAAATATTATTTATTCTATTCTTGACATTACAAAGTTTTTCCGTACATTGAAAGCGCCAAAACAGTGAGTGAGATGTTCTGCTCTCAAAGCTGGCATACGGGAAGTGCTGGGTTCAAACCCCTGTCGCGCTCGTTGACGTAGCCGTTCGGAGTTTTCCGTGGTTTTCTTCGAACCTTGCCGTAAATACGGGTTAGGATCCTTTAGAAAGACCCCCACGGAGGGCACTCCTCCCATGCTCTATATCGCTCGTGTAGATAATCGGCCGTCATAAAATCAACCAACTGTACATTGGAAGCATTGTTTTTTTTTGGTAAAACTTTGCTTCATAATGAAAAAAACACATAAATTTAGCAACCGCTAATTTCAAAAGTCGTCTAATCTTCTGTAATCTGAATCGTCGTCCAGAGTAACCTTCAAACATAAACGAAACATCCAACAATATAGTAAAAATGCCAACAGGCAGGTGACCGGAATACGGACAATTAGTCCAATGTCTTTTAAAAACCTTCCAGAAAGAAGGGAAGATATGCAGAAAAAACTAAAAAGAAATGACGAATCAAAAAGAGCATCGAAAATTTACTTCAGCAAACAATTTTTATTGCAAAATGTAGCCTTTTGCGATAGTAAAAACGCATAAATGCACACATCTCCTTAAGAATATTCTTTGGTTCCTAACTTTTGAAACAGTGAATATTTCTATAAGTGAAATTGGCGATATATTAAAAAAATAATAAAATAAAAATAAAAGAATAGACAATATTCGCTGGTCTGAGTTCGAGGCTATAAAAATAATATGTTTGGTGAAAACAAACCGGCATGTTTCCGTAGTAAATTTTTAAATGTCTAAAATTTAATTATTTTACAATATGTGTTTTGAGTGGCAGATATTCACTAAAATTTAACTATTTGATCCCATATTCATAACAATAACTGCTATTTATATAATTTGCATTTGAATATAAAAATTTACTCCAAAAAGGATCTTGAATACACGAAAAAACACTATTATTACTAATACCGCTCAAGCTGATGTCACGCTTATGCATTTTTGGCTTAAAATCACATTGCTTGGCGACAAAAGTAAAATCAAAACCGTAAATAGACAAATAACATGTAACTCATAAATGCAGTCATTTTTTCAATTACATCTGTTAGTTCCTCCTGTAAGATACATGATAGGGGAGTTATATATAAAAAAATTAACAGAAAGGAAAAAAGGAAAAAAAATACTCATATTTATTAAATCAAATTATCAGATGCATCTTTGTTAACCTGACGCAAACGATAAATCGCCAAATATTGACTTAATCTGAATTGCAATCTCATGCACTGCAAAAATTTTGCATTACAAACATTCCTTTAGGGTTTAAATTAAATATTATGCCTCATTAAAACAGTTTTTTTTTTCTTTTTTTTTTTCTTTTTTTTTGCTGATTTTTGATATATTTTAAATAAAATTAATAACAGAATTTTTCTTTTATTTTTCTATGTGTTTGCATTATTTTCTGATATAGCCGTTTCAATTCTTTCGCCAAACATAATGGTTGCCAAAAAGTGACCTATGGTAACCTTATCGTCCAAAATAACAGAACTTTCCATCATAATTCTATAACTAATATATGTAAAACTATGTGTTATATACTAAAACCTTCCCTGAAAAATTATCTATCCAATAGTGTAAGTTCCGTCAAATTCCATTCAGCAGAACTCGAGTTATAAAGGAACGGAACGAAATTTTCATTTGTGTTATATATATAGATACTTCCAAAGATTCAGTTAACAGAAGTTCATTATCGCTATTACTATTGTTACAAAACAACTCGACACGTCCTGAGAACAATTAAGCCCAGTTTCCAGTCGACCTGAGTACATAGAAAATAATCTAAGCCTGATCCCAGCCTGCCTGAGTATGCTGAAAAAATTAAGCCCGGCTATCTAATCCCAGGCTCAGATATGATGCAACTGTAAAATGACGATTTCTACGCTTGACATATTTCTGTATTGATGTTCTGAAGTCTATGCATAAATCTATTCATAAGTGTGCTTTTTGAATAAGTAAGTGTAATTTTAATTTTAGGTTAATGTTGCTTCAGAAATATTGGCATGCTTTATAGATATTCAGTCGGGCAGGCCGGTCCGGGCTCGGGCCGAACTTTTTGCTTTTATACCAGGCCGGGCCAAAATAATTTTGAATGGGTCGGGCCGAACTGTTTGCTTTTATGCCGGCCGGGCCTGGGCCTGGAAATTTCGGCACCTGCAGACCTCTAACGCGGCTGATGACAATGTGGCGAGAGAGGGGGTGGGGAGTGGAAAATGAAAATTATATAAAAGGCGCCAAAGTCAGGCCCTCCGCCCCCCCCCCCCCCAATAAAAATTTCCCCTAGTCACACTGGTGTGTAAATAAAATCTGTCAACAAGGCATTTTCCTTATATGTATGTGTATTATATCTATCTATATTATGTCTGGCACTGATGGCGACGACCGGTGTCAATCGGAATGTTTGGACCCCCACCCCCTCCTAGGAGTGAATTTCTAAAATCGCTGAAATACGTTTTTAACCATTTATTTAGTAGATTTGTTATCCTGAATTTCATGCTGCTACCTAAAACTGCAGCAGAGATATGGCAAAATGACCTAAAACGTTCGATCCCCCTCTTTAACCTCCTTAGTGGGTGGATTTCTAAAATTGCTGAAGTACGTGTTTAACCATTTTTTAGTAGATTTGTTTTCCTGAATTTCGCGCTCCTACCTAAAACTGCTGCTAAGGTATGGTGAAATGACCTAAAACTTTCGACACCCCCTTTAACCCCTTTTGGAGGGGAATCTTAAAAAATAATTTTTTATTGCTTGCCTGTCATAACAGCAATCTACTGTCCAAATTTCGTGATCCTGACTATAGTCGTTTCAGCTTGGCGTTGATGAGTCAGTCAGTCAGGCGTTCTCTCTTTATATAATAGTATAGATGTGATGAATCTGCAAATCTCTTTGCAGAGTGTGAAGTAATTGCATTGTTGACCTTTTCTGAATCTGGTTGAATCATGTTTTTGAACTATTGCTTATGGATAATTACTTATTTTTTGGATTTCTTTTTATTTTCATATTTCTTTGGTTTCATTCTGATATGTTATAAGGGGCATAATATTGTCATTTTTAGGCTTAATGCTTACAATATTTGGGGAAATAACATATATTTACTATGAATTATGCTTATGATGCTCCTCTGATGAATCCATAAGTTATACATAGATTTTATATTTGAATTTTGTCATTTTGGATTTAATTTTGTAGCATCATTTCATTGGAATTTTATACCGTCTCTTTCTTAGTTTTTCACACATATGGTTTCATTTTAACTATATATATACAGAGAGAGAGACTTCTGTATTGGTAAACGGTGCTACACGTCTGTGCAACGAAATCTCGATGAGTTATTCTCGAAAGCGTTTTTCCCCTTACTACTTTCCCTTTACCTACAGCAACAGTTGCGAAATCACATGTAAAATAGCCGACATTGAATGAACAACTTTTTCTCAGTAACTACTGAAGCGATTTCAATACTTTTTATAAAATACTTTGAGCAATAGTTATACTATAATTTGATCGTTCAGCAAGAAATAAAAATAGAAAATACAAAGGTTACGGAGATTTTGTAAACAAATAAATATCACATATGAAACAAATGACATCCATCGATGCAAGTGATAAACTTCACGATATCGCAATGGAGATTTCCATTATTATTATTTCTTTCACTTAAGGCAACTTGTTTATCTATATACTTCCGGTTCGTATGAAACGGAAAACTTCCTTACATTAAAAAAAATAATCTTATGAGATATTATTAGTCATTCTGTTTCTATTGTTATGTTGTAAATCTACATTAATTTGACGTTGTTAAGTGGCCAAAACAAATTATTTTTTAAATTATCGATAAATATATAGGTTGTTGGGATATATTTAATAACATATTCAGAAAGTAACTTACACCTGGAAAATACATTTAAGCCTTTTTACTTGTTACGTGTGCCTATCTTTTATTCATTTTTTAAAGAGAAAATATATGGACAAATAATTTCTCTGTATGGATTTGTTCATCGTCGTTATAAATATGGTTAGTTCTGTTTTAAGAATCTTCTCAAGTGTTATCTGCATAACAACCACTAAAGCATTTAAAAATATAATCTGTACAAAAAGAAAGAAATCATCCTATTACATATGAACAAGCCGCATTCGTCCGCCAATCTTCAGCCAATGAAAGAGACAGGCCGCGGCCTTCATCCAATTTCAGCTGTTTTTCAACCTACCTTGATCACATGACAGTTCGTCATTTTTTGGTAATCATCTTATCTTCATCACGTGACAGCCAAGAAGTTTGGAAGTACCGCGGCATGCCTCTTTCGTTGGCTGCGGCCACCTGTCTACCATAAGAAAGTAATTCCAGTAGCTCAGTATTCGAGAGAGAATTCTCAGCAAAGAAGAACAGTGTTGCCAAATCTGGCGGATTTTTTATTCAGAAATTCCGAATTCTCACCAGAAAATTTCAATAGTTATGTTTGCTTTGTAAAATGATAGACGATATTCCGTGAATAAAATAAAAGAAAATTACTGTTCAAAATTTCCTGGTATGAATTTGGAATTCCTGAATAAAAAATCTGTAAGATTTGGCAACACTGAAAAAGAAGAAGGTGTCTTTTTCCATTGTTATATGAATGGTAATTTCACTTTCATAACGAAAATCAACACAGTTTTCCTTACTTGATGGAAAGCTCTCCATAATTCATGCGGCCAATAGAGTGTTAATGAGTCAGTGGATTATCGTGTGTAAATCATAGACTTTTTTTTTAATGAAAATTCGTTATACCAATCTTATAATAGCACAGCGCAACTATATAATTTAAGTTAACACTCTAAATATAATATTGTGATAAGTAATACATAAAAAGAAAAAAAACATTATTATATACCAATATTCATTATAAAACATAATATGTTTTGATGAAAAAGTTGAAATTAGCCAATATTATTATTTTTTTTTTTTCATAAAGCATATACTACTTCAGCATGAAATATAAAAGACACCTAATGATGCTTGTCAAATGAAATCAGTCGCTGAACTTATAAACAGTTACAATGGAATATGTTTATACTATTTAGAACAAGCACAACAATTTGCAGTATCAAAAATGGATTAAATCATAAAAAAGTTTACATTGTTTTTGGGCAGTTGCAATGTAAACATTTTTGGGTATCGTGTTCATTTTTGAGTTCCAAATTTTTGTTCATTTTTCGTGTTTATTTTTGGGTATCGTGTTTCGTTGTTGACAACAAACGTCTTTTGGATGCATTCGCTTTAAAACTTTAATGAATTTTGAACAAAACAAGAAAGGAAATATCATGCGTCAAGTATAGATTATGAAATACTTTCCAACACATTCAGAATATTGTAACAAAACTTCACTGTTTAATAAGGTGAAAGATGGGATCAAAGTAAACAAGTTCAGACCAGGTAGAGAGGCCTACCAAATGTCTTGAGCTCAACCACAGATTAAGAATAATGTGAGCTCAACAAGCCCTGCCAGGTCTAAGTAAAAAATTTGGAAAACACGTAACACATTTGAAAAACCACTTTCAGCAATTACCATCTATGGTCGCAAAAGTATCCGAATTATTTTGTTCAGCCCTGTATATTATCTATAGATTTGTATATATACTACATAGTATGCTATAATTTAGATCAATTGAGAAACGCATAACACAGTTAAAAATTCCATTCAGCAATTTCCGTCAATAAATGGAAATGTACTGGAATTCTTTTGAGGAACCCTGTATATGATCTATAGAATTTATACACACTAAGTAATATGCAAAAAATTAGTTACATTTAAAAAACGCATACCACAACTGAAAACGCACTTTCAGCAATTATCGCTCATAGACAGTATTATAACCGAATTCTTCTGTGTATCCCTGTAAATGAACGATAAATGCTATGCACAACATATTCTACAGTAAGTATATTGTATTGTACATTGTACATCAGTGATGTATATTAATTTCAATATGTTTCAAATAGTGTACCGTCATTAAAATACATTGCAAACGATTTTCCCCATGGACCATAATAGAGCGGAATTCTTTTGAGCGTGTCTGTAAGCAAACTATAAATGCTACACACTTCATTTTCAATAGCGAATATGCCATAGTAAAGCTCAATAACACATATAAGTTACATTGCTATCCGAGTATACAAGCACGAGTTGGAGCGCGGACAGGTAGACAGACAGACAAACACACAAACTGGAGTCATAAACACTTTTCAACTATGTTGGAAGTAAAATTTAAAAAAAAAAGTAATTTTTTGACGTACAATGTATTGGAGTATAGACGACAATACATTAAACAAGTTTATTTTGTTAATATTTTCAATTTATTTTAATTTCAGTGTTGTCAGCAGTGACTCAACGCAAAATTGGAAAAATCTTTGGCAACGCAGATTTCTGTAAAATAAAATATATGAAGTAGTATTATTATTTTGCTGTTTTCAAGAATTTTATATGTGTCTGTCTACTAATATAATAAAGAGAGAACACCGGGCTGACTCACTCATCAGCGCAGAGCAAGTCAGGATCACGAAATTTGGACAGTAGTTTGCTGTTATGACCTAGACGAGCAATAAGAAATTATTTTTGAAAATTCGAGAGTGCTCTTTCACTTCGCACAAGTAGTGGGAACTCTTGGTTCGATGCTTAAAATGCGATATGTGGAGCTATAGCGACTGCACCGACGCAGAGAGTGATTACTATGTTTGTGATTTTTGTAGATAAAGTAATATACATTTCAATCAACAACCTTTTTTTTTCTTTTGCTCAACACGTTAAAAAAACAAAACTAGGAACAGAGTGGAATGAAGGTATTGCCACAGATAGTCGGTTTTATAAATTTGACAAAATGCTTGTTTATTACAAATTCCATGTTCTTTCTGTACATATTAAATGTTATTAATCAATAAAATTTTTTAAACAATGTTCTTCTCTCTTAATTAGCGAAATTAGCTCTATTTTTGTGATTCTTTTGGATAAAACTGAGGTAGTCGGTATTTAGACCCCATTTTCTACACTGTTAAAAAATTTCGTTTATTGACGGGTTGTCTTCCGTGAATTTTGATCAGAAAGTTTCCGTTTTGTTAGAAAAATGGAATCTCTCCCGTATATCTGTTGCTACCCAGCTAGAAAAAGTTTGCAAAAAAAGTGCACAAAATCCGAGCGTATTTGGCACCTCTACTTATGCATAAAATCTGCAAACTGAATTGTGCAAGTAGATGATAAAAGAGAGTTCTGCGCCAGCTGTGGGTGCTGTGGTGACCTCTATGAAGGTCACCGGAAGGGACAGGTGTGGACACCGGAAGTTGTGCGGACGGTGAAGGTCACCGGAAGTCGCAGGTGTGGATAACAAACATGTTGGAACAGGCATGTTTAGACAGGAAGTAAGACCGGAAGGAATTAGAAGATAAGGCCAAGATGAGACGTGCTTTTTCTAAAAAGGATTTTGAACAAGTTCTTTCTTGACAGCGAATTTTTTTTTTTTTTTTTTTTTAATTGTGGACCCACCATAACCACCCGCTATGAAATCAATTCATAACGCCACAATTTTTTTTTTAAATCTGCTAATCCTGTTACATCAGTCATCTGTGACAGACCTGTAACGAAATAAAAGGGTTTAATTATTATTATGTTAAAGCGAGAGTTGTGTCATACAGGAAATCAGATGTGTGACGTCTGCTAAAGATGTAGAGTGTCTATGAGGAAATCCAGCTTCACGGAACCTAGAAAAAAACAAAAAAAACAAGTCTTGCTTGATGTATGTGATAGCTAAAGCCCCCCCCCCCCCAACCTATACAAAATTTTAAATCATTTTATATAGGTTGTATTATCTGACTAAGCAGGGGTCGCATGGCCGCCACACCACTCATTGTTGCCTTCGATAATAATATTAACAGAATGCTAGTGGAGTTTAAAATGAAAATCCACTGAGGGTTGTGTTAAATAAAAGGAGATGATCGACTTTGACAGCAATTTTCTAAAAGTTTATTTATCGAAAAATAAATCATACGTTTCGTGTTCGTCGACCTAACTGTTCGGAATTTTCTTCGAACCCATTATTTTTGACTTTATAAAAGTTTCATGTAAAAAATTATTCTTTAAGTTTTAACTGAAATGAGATTGAAATAGATGTAATGGCTAAATTTTTAAGGATTTAAAATGAAAATCGTGATAGCCATGTAAATGAAAGTAATGCGATTACTTTGCTTTATAAAAATCTAACACGAAAATAACAGGTAGATATTCAGATATCTAGCACTCGTCGACCTAATCGTTCGGAATTTTGTTTAAACTTACGAGTTAGGATCCCTTAGAAAGACCTACATGAAGACACTTATCCCTAACGTAGATAATCAACCCTATATTTAACTAACCAGTTACAACACACTAGTATACCTGTAAAAGAAAAATAATACCTACAAAAGGAAAAAATAATATCTGAAAAAGAAAAATAATACCTACAAAAGGAAAAAGTAATATCTGTGAAAGAAAAATAATACCTATAAAATAAAAAATAATACCTGTAAAAGAATTTTTTTTTTTAAGTTTGAAAAAACAGAAATACAAATTTTTTTTTTAAATTCGAACCTTGTGTCAATACGAGTTAGGATCCCTTAGAAAGACCTACATAGAGACACTTATCCCTAACGTAGATAATCAACCCTATATTTAACTAACCAGTTACAACATACAAGACATAATCGTTACATTCAGTTAATAAGTGATTTGACATGTAAAATATTAGATATAAAAACATGCAATATGATATATACAACACACAAAAAAATTTTAAAGATTTTTTTCCCCTACAATTTTTAACAAGAATTTAGCAATATTTTAACTTGAGAGCAGGTATTTTGTTTAGAGTTATACGATTATAATAAATTTTAATCCTATTTTACTTAATACAACTAACATTTAAAAAAAAGAGAAAGACATCTAGTTTTTATAACGTCACATGTTTGAATTATTAACCTATTTTAGTTAAAAGTATGATACTTAAGTGATTTTATTTGAAAAATCAATACAACATTTTAAAAGCAGTCGAAAGATTTTTACTTTAAAAAAATAACTAACAGAATTTTAAGCATTGGGTAGATAACACTAACTTTAAATTAATTTTTAATGGGTCACTTTAAATAAAATACATATTTTTTCTTATTATTAAAGAAATATAAACTACTCACACATTATTATTATTATGCTGCATTTTAACATAACAACATTACAGTAAATTATTTAAGACATGCGATTAAGACCATTGGAATTTTCTACAACCTTCAGCTGACATGTGGTCACACAGGAAATCTTTTCATATAGAAGGCAAAATAAGATAATGAATTAATAAACATGATTCGTTATGCATATGTTTTAACAGGAAATTATTTAAGACGTGTGATTAAGACCATTTTACATGGTATTACAGAATAAATCTTTTCGTAGGATGCGAGATAAGGTAAGATAATATCACGTAATGATTTAATAAACGCGATTCGTTATGCATATGTTTAAACAGGAAATACATCCGTCAGATAACATTACTTTGTTTATATGAAGTGACCAAATACAAACTTTGCTGATAGGATTAATTTAATTTCGAATTTGAAAATAGTATTGACAGAACATTCAAATTTTACTTTTGCACAATATTTAAATAAGGGAAATTGTACATATTATCACGATTCGTTATGCACGTGTTTAAACAGGAAATTTGATTAAGATATAACATTACTTTATTTATATGAAGTGTCTAAATAGACATTTTGCTGATATAATTAATTTTATTTAAAATTTGAAAATAGTATTGACAGAACATTCAAATTTTACTTTTGCACAATATTTTTAAAAATTTAAATAAGGGAAATCAGAAAATTGTACACGATATTTAAAAAAATAAATAAATTAGGGAAGTTACAAAATGTTGTACACTATTTTATATAGGAGAATTAGAAAAAGAGAGCGGGTATTTTGTTTTGAGTTATATGATTAAAATAAATTTTCATTAACCAACATTTTAAAAAAAGAGAATGGAATCTAGTTTTTATAAATTAATGTACTTCATTTTTTCAAATACTTAACACCCCCTCTTTTGCTAGACTTTATACTCATAAGTCATAAAAGGTGTTTTCGAACACATCATTTAGAAATTAAGCGACTTGATAAGTAAAACATTATTTATAAAAGCAATAGATACGAAAATAATAAAGATTTTTACTTACAAATGTACGAACTTCTGATAGGTAAGACTTTCTTTATCACTGTGCAAGAATTAAATGGTGATTGAACTTATAACATTATATGATTAAATAATCACGTGACGTATTTTTAAACCAATAAAATGTCAGTATTTTTAAACTAATACAAAGTTAGTATTTTTACACGAGCGCCCTCTATCATTATATAAATTTCAATGAAACGAGTTCATAACATTCTACTGTGACCTGATATCGTTGTAATAGGTTGTATTTTTCGTTAAGTTAGTTTTCATTTAAGTTATTATGGAACGAGTTATGAATTCTTATGTTGGTGATGTAACCAACTTGGAGTGTCAGCACTCATCCCCAGAGTTAAATAATCAAGAGATGGATTCTACACTTTTATCTAAACAAGGACCCGTTTCGAATTGTGAAGTGAAACCCACTTCATCAGGACTAAAGAAACAGAAGTTACCTCATGTGTGTAAGATGTGTAACAAGGCATTTCCTCGAAAAGTTAACTTAGTATTTCATATGAAATGTCATTTAAAGGAAAAGTCTTTTCGTTGTGAGGAGTGTGCTGAAGTTTTTTCGCGAAAGAGTGATTTACATATGCATCAAAAGATTCACAATTCACCCAAACAATACAAGTGTGGGGATTGCAACGAACTGTTTTCAAGAATGTATGATTTATTAATACACAAGAAGACCCATAAGACTCGTAAACAACATTCATGTACAAAGTGTAGCGAAATGTTTGATTGTGAATCAGATTTAGTACAACATTGTGATACTTTTCATAAAGTTGTGAAATCACCCTATTCAAAAGATTTGTTATTTGAAAAAGTGAAGCATTTTAAAAGACAAAATGATGTGCGAAATATTTTTACTAAAACTATCATTGTATCCAATGAGACGAATCAAAAAGACTTTCGTTCATTTTTTAACAGTATTCGAACGGATGTTTTAAACGAATTAAATTATCAATTGCAAATGAAAAAGTCAATAAAATGGTATGCAGCCGTTAAAGTGGATGTATGTCGTGAATCACAAGATGGTAACTTAGAGAGAGCAACCCCCTTTTTCCTTTCCAAAAGTGAACTGGAATTAACAGAACAAAGCATACATGTACATGTTGAGAATGCCTTTCTAAAGTTGTTTAACTTCTTTGAAGATTTCACTGAACGAGTGTTTAATTGGACATTACAAAAAATTTTGAAATTAGAATTGATTACAGCTCAATATGACAGTCTTATTTGATTTGTATTATTTTAGATGAATAAATAGTTTGGTTGTAAAAAAAGTGTTATGTGTTTTCTCAAGCTTACACTGTGTGATGTTTGAACTAATGATGTATATTTCGATTGACTTAGACAAAATAGGAGTGTGTTGACATTTAAAAAGATTTTAACATGAGATAAGAGTTTTACAATAAAACTTCACTCACCTAAATTTTTTCCAATATAGTCTCGATACCCTTTTCATCACATTTTTTAAGGCAACTGAATTTAATGTTGTTGTGAATCACATTTTGTTATTAACATCACGTGGTTTGTCTTATCATAACTATGAGATCACTTCCTATTAACATGTAAAACTTAAACATTTGAAAACTTTAAAAATTTGTGTTAGTGAAATTTGTTAGATTGACACAATTTAAAAATAAAACTTAAACATTTGAAAACTTAAACATTTAAAAACTTGAAAATTTCGATTTATTGAAAATTTTCATAACTTTTAAAAGCAATTTTATTTATGGTGAAATAAACTCGAGGTATTTATTTTATGTTACTTAAACTACAAAAGAATTGATTGAAAATGTGCTACTTTTAATCACTCACAAGATAAGACATGATGTTAGGAATTATAGATGGGTTTTTCTCCCACACATGACGTCACTGATAACATATTTACTGATCAAGTCATAAAATCATAGTTTAGGGTAGGTTTTTATGCATGAAGTTTCGTTGAGATTTAAGATATTTGAGAAATATAAACTACAACTTTGATTACGTTTTGAAATTTCCCCATACATAAGAAAAATAAAATGCAAAGTCGTATTTGAACGGAATCGAATTATTATCAGTAGATAATAATTGGGGGTTCTACGCCAGCGGTGGGTGCGGTGGTGACCTCTGAAGGTGAAGTTCAAGGTTACTGGAAGTGCCAGGTGTGGACACCGGATGTAGCAGGTGGGGATAACAGGCATGTTGAGACAGGAAGTGAACAGGAAGTGTAGATAGGAAGTTTAACCGGAAATGTGACAGGAAGTGAATGCGATAAGGGAGAGAGGGGGAGGGCTTATTTTTGTGGGGGGCTTATGCTAACCTGAAATAAAAATGGAATTATTTCTTACTTTGTAAAAATTTAACATAAAATGTATCTTTTTTTTTTTTTTTTTTTTTTAAACTTGAAATAATTTTTTTTTTTTGCTAACTAACACATGAAAGAAAATGGAAATCTTTCTGACTTTGTTTTACTTTATAAAAGTTAGCATGAAATTTATTTTAAGACTGGAAACGCGACAGGAAATAAGATCGGAAACGGGATTAGACATGCTTTTTCCAAAAAGGGTTTTCAGGAAGCAGTAAACATGTTTTAGGAACATGTTTGGGAGCTTGTTGGAACAGGACAGGTGGTTTGTGAGACCGGAAGTAATTAAGATAAGAGAGATAAAGAAGGTGCATGATTAGACATATAGATTTTGTTCTTTGTAGAGGGTTAAATTATTTTTGGATGTTATTTATTTTTTAGTGTTTTGAATTTTATTTATTCTTAAACCGTTATAAATTATTTTTTTCTATCATTTTAATTTTTAGTGACACCAATTTTAGAAGTAATTGCTCATTAAAAGAATTATTTTTCAACGCTGGCACGGGCAGGAATTGAACCCACTATCTTCTATGTGGAAGACCATTGTGTTTATCCACTGTGCTAGTGGGAACTTGTAATGTTATCTCTTTAAATGCAAGAGATGGGGACTTCAGACATGTATTGAGATATCTTTATCATAGTTTTAATGAACTGCAGGAAATTGTCTTTAGCTATTGAGTAATTCGCGAGTTTTGGTTTAATATGAATGCTATTACATCTGTTTGTTTAATTTACAAGCACATTTCTCTTACAACATTCTGTCAACAGATCACTTCCATATTCGAAATAATAATTTAGAGGGAAAATTTTTATATGAAAATACTATGAAATGTCATTTATAGAGATTGACAAAAATAGCATGCTTGATTCTTTCTTGTATTAACATTATATTCGAAATAGAGTTTTGTTACGAAAAATAACGTGTTTATACATTTTAAAAACGAAAGCAAAGTGATTTTCAAAAATGTAACTATAAGCTATACACCCACACATTTTTGTTATTGAATTAAATGACAAGGCTTAATATTGTATTCAGCGTACTATTTTCTTATAAAAGCCGTTTCACAAACTTGTATACTAAAAGTAATGTGTCATTTTTAGGGGAAAAAATTAATTCAAGTCATTGAGACTAATCCTTTATGGGGGAAAAATTTGTCATACTTCTTTGTGTTACATTACATCTTCCGTTTTTAAGTTTACAAATTTGTGGACTAACTTAAATAATCGTTTTTAGGATACTTAAACAATATACTTTTTAATTATGTTTTTTTTTTAAATTGACTTGTAATATAGCTTTTTTTTTCTTAAAAGGGTACTGTAGAATAACTTATGTCACAAATACTACATCCTTCTTTAGTTAAATATGTTTCACTTAAGACATGACAAAGTGTCTTAGAAACATTTCATTTTGGAGTTAAGTGATTAAAGAAGAAAAATATTATTTATATAAACACAACACATAAGACCAGTGACTGAGAGGTTCTGGTTTTAAAGCTACTAGACGTTTGGGTTTAAACTTCTCTCGCGCTCGTCGACCTAACCGTTCGGAGTTTTCTTCGAACCTTGTCAATACGAGTTAGGAGCCCTTAGAATGACCCCTAGAGTGACCTATATCCCAAGCGTAGATAATCGGTTTTAACAAATAACCAACCAACCAACCACAACACATAAGACATTTTAGATCGTTACATAAGACATTTTAGATCATTACATAAGACATTTTAGATTATTCCATTTAGTTAATAAGTGATTTAACGTGCAAAATATTATTCATAAAACATACAATAAGAGAATTTTAAAGAATTTTTTCTTTCAAATGAACAATTTTTAGTGACTATTTAACTTATTAAAGAGAGCGGGTATTTTGTTTAGAGTTATACGATTAAAATAAATTTTCAATAGATTTGACTTTATACAACCAACATTTTAAAAAAAGGGAATGGAATCTAGTTTTTATAAATTAACGTTTTTCAATTTTACAAATACTTCACACCCCGTCTTTTTTCCCCCTCTTTTAGTAGACTTTACATACATAAGACATAAAAAGCGTTTTAGAATACATCATTTAGAAATTAAGCAATTTGATAAGTAAAATATTATTTATAAAAGCAATAGATACAAAAGTAATAAAAATTTTTACTTACAAATGTACGAACTTCTGATAGGTAAGACTTTCTAAATCATTGTGCAAGAATTAAGTGGTTATTGAACTTATAACATTATAGGATGAAATAATCACGTGACGTATTTTTAAACCAATAAAATGTCAGTATTTTTAAACCAATAAAAAGTTAGTTTTTTTTTTTTTTTTTTTTTTACACGAGCGCCCTCTATTACTATATAAATTTCAATGAAACGAGTTCATAACATTCTACTGGGACCTGGTATCGTTGTAATAGGTTGTATTTTTCGTTAAGTTAGTTTTCATTTAAGTTATTATGGAACGAGTTATGAATTCTTATGTTGGTGATGTAACCAACTTGGAGTGTCAACACTCATCACCAAAGTTAAATAATCAAGAGATGGATTCTACACTTTTATCCAAAGAAGGACTCGTTTCGAATTATGAAGTAAAACCCACCTCATCAGGACTAAAGAAACAGAAGTTACCCCATGTGTGTAAGACGTGTAACAAAGCATTTCCTCGAAAAGTTAACTTAATGTTTCACATGAAATGTCATTTAAAGGAAAAGTCTTTTCGTTGTGAGGTGTGTGCTGAAGTTTTTTCACAAAAGAGTGATTTACGTAATCATCAAAAGATTCACAAATCGCCCAAACAATACAAGTGTAGTGATTGCAACGAGATATTTTCAAGAATGGCTGACTTATTGAAACATAAGAAGACTCACAAGTCAGGAAAACAACATTCATGTACAAAGTGTAGCGAAATGTTTAAGTGTGATTCAGATTTAGTACAACATTGTGATACTTTACATAAAGTTTTACCTAATGTGAAGAAGTCACCTGATTTGTTATTTGAAAAAGTGAAACATTTTAAAAGACAACATGATGTGCGAAATATTTGTACTAAAACTATCATTGTGTCCAATGAGATGAATCAAAAAGACTTTCGTTCATTTTTTAACAGTGTTCGATCGGATGTTTTAAACGAATTAAATTATCAATTGCAAATAAAAAAGTCAATAAAATGGTATGCAGCCGTTAAAGTGGATGTATATCGTGAATCACAGGATGGTGACTTAGAGAGAGCAACCCCCTTTTTCCTTTCCAAAAGTGAACTGGAATTAACAGAACAAAACATACACGTGCATGTTGAGAATGCCTTTCTAAAGCTGTACAACGGCTTTGAAGATTTCACAGAACGTGTGTTTAATTGGACATTACAAAAAATTTTGAAATTAGAATTGATTACAGCTCAATATGACAGGCTTATTTGATTTGTATTACTTTAAATGATTAATAAATAGTTTTAATATGAAAAAGTATAGTGGTTTTAATATGAAAAAGTATAGTGGTTTTTTCTTATAGTTGATGTAAATTACTTTGAACAGTTTGACAATGCAACATAAAGTACTGTTTAACATTTTGAATGTCTTAGACAAAATGGGAATGAATTTGTTGAAATTATGTAAAACATGATGAAATAAATGTGATGTATTTATTATATGTTACTTAAACTACAAGAGAAATGATTGGAAATGTGTTATTTTAAATCTATGATACTTTTAATCACTAACAAAGTAAGACGTAACGTTATGAATCATCGAGGGGTTTTCCTTTGAATAGGTATTAATCTTACTTATTGATAAGAAAGTTGAATTTTTCTCTTCGTTTAAACAATGACACTGCATGTTTTGATAATTTTCTCTCAACAGTCAACATCAATGTTTTTAACCTAGTTAAGAAATTTTTTAACTTAAACCGTCACTGAGTTTATCCTAGATAAGTAAATTTTTATATTTAACCTACATATAAATTAAATGATTAACTATAACCATGACTGTTTTTAAAATCTAGATAAGTAGACGTTTTTATGAAACACATCCAGTGTTCTGCTGACTTTTATCGAGATTACATCAGTTAGTGAAGCAGATTAAATTGTATAAAAATATTTTATGAAATGAATATGCGATCCCACGAAGAAGTGTTTCCACCTTCAAAGCGTCCACGCTTAGAAAAAGCTATGGAAAAATCAAATACTTGTGAGAAGGAGTTAAAAGACCCAAGATTAAAACTTTCTAAAATGGACAATGACTGCGTAACTATATCACGTGATATCTCCTCTACTAAGAACTTACCAGATGTGAAACCTGAGATCGCTATGAAATTTTCAAACTTTACCGGTGGTTACGATGCAACATCTTTCGAGAATCCACATCAAGAGTCAGTTTTTGCCCAGGACTATTTAAATACATTTTTCAAAGACATAAATTTTGAAAATTTAGATTGTTCTACCCCCTTAACCTCGTTAAAGGATGAACCCTTTCAAGAACCTACGAATAATATCTTACAGACTACTGTTAAACATGAGATGAACGAGCTACAAGCAAACAGCCTTTCGCAAGCAAGTGGTGAAATACAAAGCATCACTACGCCTACATTTGCCACTAAAAGTGACAAATTATACAATTCCAATGTGTTTCACAAAGAACTAAGTGACTGTTTCTACTTAACTTTGAAGTTAAAAAATAAACAATATTCTATACATATACGAGAATTTAAACGCAATGTATCTACTAATGAAGAAATCCCAACCAAAAACGGAGTTAATATGGATATTCATAGCTGGTATGAGTTTCAATATAAAATCCTTGCATTTAATTTAAGATACAAAAGTGCATCCTTTGTTTCTAATAACACGATTTTAGTGTTAAATCAAGATTCTATGATGCGAATTAAAAATTTGAAGAATTTTTCTCATGTTGTCTTAAACGAACAACAAATGGAAAAATTAAAAGAAAGTACCTCACACTTAAATACTGAACTTTTACAACATATGTACACAAAACTATTACCCTTTCTCATTAAACAGAAATGTGTGGTGAGTAACAGATCCACAGAAAAAGAACCTGTGTTATGGTCTAAACTTAATACGTGTATCGAGAATAATATGGTAACAATACTTAACCAGTTGTATGAATGTACAGGATGTATTTTTCGACATGCAAGTCAAAGCCTTCACTCATGCTTCGCATTTAATAATAAGGAAAAATTTAATCAACTAGGTGAAGCTTTGTTAATGCTCATCGATTTCGATTATGTAATTTCAACGTTTTTGAATGGAGTTTATAGTGTTAGTGAACACTTTGTACATAAGCTTCATGAACAAACTGTTTATAATGAATTGTTTAAGACAAAATAAATGATTTGTTTTGTTAAAGATCTGTGTGTGTTTATTTCTACAAAGTGTCTCTGTTGTGTGAATTTATTAGTTTTTTATCTAATCGAACTTTTAAGTGAAGAGATGTAATTTAACTTTTTTGTATATTCCAATTCAAAAATTTCAACAATTGCAAAAAAGATTAAACTATTGAAAAAAAAAATATCCACGTTAGAAAAAAATTTTGAAAAAATTATTAGTTAACAAAAATAAAATAAAATAAAATAAAATAAAGTTAACAAAACAGCTTAAAAACATTAAAGTTAACAAAAAGTTTATAAATGTTAAAAGTTAACAAAAAAAATAAGTTATGTTGAAAAGTTAAAAAAACAATGAAAAGTAAACAAAAATACAGTTTTTAAATTAAAATTTTTTAAAGTCTTCAAGTTAATCAAAATTAACTTTTTACTTTTAACTATTGAGAGACTATGATCTAACTGTTTATCCTCGCAACCAACTGGTGCATATCAACTATATACTCTATATCTGCATATGCGCAGAAAAACACAGACATTTACACTAACGACTTTAAATTCGACTTTAAATTCGTTAAATTTGTTCGACTTTAAATTCTTTGCCAACTTTTAAGTTTAATTACTATACACAACTCGATTACCTTTCCCACAAAACATCTTTCAGAAACAAAACAGAAATTAACACTTACCGAAAAACACGTCCACTTTGGGTGTTAGTCTTCACTCAACTAACGTTTCTCCCTTATCTTTGCTAGGAGGCGCTGCAATCGCCGCTAGAGGCGTTAGTAGTCTTCAGGTGTGTGATAAGAATAAACTTTAAATCCAACTTACACTCGCTCAGTCATTCTTGCTTCTCTCTACCTTGTTAACAACCGTTTGCTGCTGGCTCATTGTTTGGTTGTTTAAACTTGTTGAATGACGTCATCATGTGTTTGTCTAAACTTGTCCAGTCTTGTTTTTATGCAGTACGTCTATTTAGATGAGTCATCACTCGCTTATCTTGGTTGACTTGTCCAAACTTGTTTTTGTGTGGCACGTCTATTTGGGTGAGTCATCGTTCGCTTATCTTGCTTTAAACAAATTAAAACATATTTTTATAAATAAACAATTATAAATACTTAAGTATTTTTAATTTAAATTTATAAATTTAAAATATGTTACTAAGTTTTTAAATCATGGTGAATCGTTTTTAAATATGGTGAACCGTGTGTTGAATATTGCAACCTTGTAAGATAATGTGTATAAATTTTTTACTAACAAAAATATAAGAACTATTCTAACTACTCCTTATATCATTCGTTTAGATATAATGCTTTGCATTTCAAAATAATATATAAAGACACGTGATTAGATTTTCGTTTAACACTGATTTTAGTTATATTGAAGTTTTGTATCTTGGGACATAACGAGTTAGCTATAAGTAATATTATTTTTACAAAACTTGTATGTACTGGGTGCTTACAATATTTATTATTAGTGTTAAAATGTTACAAATTTGGGGAATTTATCTTAGACTTCGATTTAAAATCGGGCTTTACCATATTTTTGAACGAAAATTACATAGTAAATGTATCAGAAAAATAAGAATTTGATGAAATTTATAAATAATTAATATTTTTATCAAAGTTTAAGTAAGTTGTGACAAGACTTTTATATTTAAGTGATTGGTGTAAAGTATATTCAAGCTATGACAAAAGACATGAGGTGGTGGATACTAGACAAGTTCAAACAAGTAAAGCAAGATAAGCGAACGATGACTCACCCAAATAGACGTGCCACACAAAAACAAGTTTGGACAAGTCAACCAAGATAAGCGAGTGATGACTCATCTAAATAGACGTACTGCATAAAAACAAGACTGGACAAGTTTAGACAAACACATGATGACGTCATTCAACAAGTTTAAACAACCAAACAATGAGCCAGCAGCAAACGGTTGTTAACAAGGTAGAGAGAAGCAAGAATGACTGAGCGAGTGTAAGTTGGATTTAAAGTTTATTCTTATCACACACCTGAAGACTACTAACGCCTCTAGCGGCGATTGCAGCGCCTCCTAGCAAAGATAAGGGAGAAACGTTAGTTGAGTGAAGACTAACACCCAAAGTGGACGTGTTTTTCGGTAAGTGTTAATTTCTGTTTTGTTTCTGAAAGATGTTTTGTGGGAAAGGTAATCGAGTTGTGTATAGTAATTAAACTTAAAAGTTGGCAAAGAATTTAAAGTCGAACAAATTTAACGAATTTAAAGTCGAATTTAAAGTCGTTAGTGTAAATGTCTGTGTTTTTCTGCGCATATGCAGATATAGAGTATATAGTTGATATGCACCAGTTGGTTGCGAGGATAAACAGTTAGATCATAGTCTCTCAATAGTTAAAAGTAAAAAGTTAATTTTGATTAACTTGAAGACTTTAAAAAATTTTAATTTAAAAACTGTATTTTTGTTTACTTTTCATTGTTTTTTTAACTTTTCAACATAACTTATTTTTTTTGTTAACTTTTAACATTTATAAACTTTTTGTTAACTTTAATGTTTTTAAGCTGTTTTGTTAACTTTATTTTATTTTATTTTATTTTATTTTTGTTAACTAATAATTTTTTCAAAATTTTTTTCTAACGTGGATATTTTTTTTTTCAATAGTTTAATCTTTTTTGCAATTGTTGAAATTTTTGAATTGGAATATACAAAAAAGTTAAATTACATCTCTTCACTTAAAAGTTCGATTAGATAAAAAACTAATAAATTCACACAACAGAGACACTTTGTAGAAATAAACACACACAGATCTTTAACAAAACAAATCATTTATTTTGTCTTAAACAATTCATTATAAACAGTTTGTTCATGAAGCTTATGTACAAAGTGTTCACTAACACTATAAACTCCATTCAAAAACGTTGAAATTACATAATCGAAATCGATGAGCATTAACAAAGCTTCACCTAGTTGATTAAATTTTTCCTTATTATTAAATGCGAAGCATGAGTGAAGGCTTTGACTTGCATGTCGAAAAATACATCCTGTACATTCATACAACTGGTTAAGTATTGTTACCATATTATTCTCGATACACGTATTAAGTTTAGACCATAACACAGGTTCTTTTTCTGTGGATCTGTTACTCACCACACATTTCTGTTTAATGAGAAAGGGTAATAGTTTTGTGTACATATGTTGTAAAAGTTCAGTATTTAAGTGTGAGGTACTTTCTTTTAATTTTTCCATTTGTTGTTCGTTTAAGACAACATGAGAAAAATTCTTCAAATTTTTAATTCGCATCATAGAATCTTGATTTAACACTAAAATCGTGTTATTAGAAACAAAGGATGCACTTTTGTATCTTAAATTAAATGCAAGGATTTTATATTGAAACTCATACCAGCTATGAATATCCATATTAACTCCGTTTTTGGTTGGGATTTCTTCATTAGTAGATACATTGCGTTTAAATTCTCGTATATGTATAGAATATTGTTTATTTTTTAACTTCAAAGTTAAGTAGAAACAGTCACTTAGTTCTTTGTGAAACACATTGGAATTGTATAATTTGTCACTTTTAGTGGCAAATGTAGGCGTAGTGATGCTTTGTATTTCACCACTTGCTTGCGAAAGGCTGTTTGCTTGTAGCTCGTTCATCTCATGTTTAACAGTAGTCTGTAAGATATTATTCGTAGGTTCTTGAAAGGGTTCATCCTTTAACGAGGTTAAGGGGGTAGAACAATCTAAATTTTCAAAATTTATGTCTTTGAAAAATGTATTTAAATAGTCCTGGGCAAAAACTGACTCTTGATGTGGATTCTCGAAAGATGTTGCATCGTAACCACCGGTAAAGTTTGAAAATTTCATAGCGATCTCAGGTTTCACATCTGGTAAGTTCTTAGTAGAGGAGATATCACGTGATATAGTTACGCAGTCATTGTCCATTTTAGAAAGTTTTAATCTTGGGTCTTTTAACTCCTTCTCACAAGTATTTGATTTTTCCATAGCTTTTTCTAAGCGTGGACGCTTTGAAGGTGGAAACACTTCTTCGTGGGATCGCATATTCATTTCATAAAATATTTTTATACAATTTAATCTGCTTCACTAACTGATGTAATCTCGATAAAAGTCAGCAGAACACTGGATGTGTTTCATAAAAACGTCTACTTATCTAGATTTTAAAAACAGTCATGGTTATAGTTAATCATTTAATTTATATGTAGGTTAAATATAAAAATTTACTTATCTAGGATAAACTCAGTGACGGTTTAAGTTAAAAAATTTCTTAACTAGGTTAAAAACATTGATGTTGACTGTTGAGAGAAAATTATCAAAACATGCAGTGTCATTGTTTAAACGAAGAGAAAAATTCAACTTTCTTATCAATAAGTAAGATTAATACCTATTCAAAGGAAAACCCCTCGATGATTCATAACGTTACGTCTTACTTTGTTAGTGATTAAAAGTATCATAGATTTAAAATAACACATTTCCAATCATTTCTCTTGTAGTTTAAGTAACATATAATAAATACATCACATTTATTTCATCATGTTTTACATAATTTCAACAAATTCATTCCCATTTTGTCTAAGACATTCAAAATGTTAAACAGTACTTTATGTTGCATTGTCAAACTGTTCAAAGTAATTTACATCAACTATAAGAAAAAACCACTATACTTTTTCATATTAAAACCACTATACTTTTTCATATTAAAACTATTTATTAATCATTTAAAGTAATACAAATCAAATAAGCCTGTCATATTGAGCTGTAATCAATTCTAATTTCAAAATTTTTTGTAATGTCCAATTAAACACACGTTCTGTGAAATCTTCAAAGCCGTTGTACAGCTTTAGAAAGGCATTCTCAACATGCACGTGTATGTTTTGTTCTGTTAATTCCAGTTCACTTTTGGAAAGGAAAAAGGGGGTTGCTCTCTCTAAGTCACCATCCTGTGATTCACGATATACATCCACTTTAACGGCTGCATACCATTTTATTGACTTTTTTATTTGCAATTGATAATTTAATTCGTTTAAAACATCCGATCGAACACTGTTAAAAAATGAACGAAAGTCTTTTTGATTCATCTCATTGGACACAATGATAGTTTTAGTACAAATATTTCGCACATCATGTTGTCTTTTAAAATGTTTCACTTTTTCAAATAACAAATCAGGTGACTTCTTCACATTAGGTAAAACTTTATGTAAAGTATCACAATGTTGTACTAAATCTGAATCACACTTAAACATTTCGCTACACTTTGTACATGAATGTTGTTTTCCTGACTTGTGAGTCTTCTTATGTTTCAATAAGTCAGCCATTCTTGAAAATATCTCGTTGCAATCACTACACTTGTATTGTTTGGGCGATTTGTGAATCTTTTGATGATTACGTAAATCACTCTTTTGTGAAAAAACTTCAGCACACACCTCACAACGAAAAGACTTTTCCTTTAAATGACATTTCATGTGAAACATTAAGTTAACTTTTCGAGGAAATGCTTTGTTACACGTCTTACACACATGGGGTAACTTCTGTTTCTTTAGTCCTGATGAGGTGGGTTTTACTTCATAATTCGAAACGAGTCCTTCTTTGGATAAAAGTGTAGAATCCATCTCTTGATTATTTAACTTTGGTGATGAGTGTTGACACTCCAAGTTGGTTACATCACCAACATAAGAATTCATAACTCGTTCCATAATAACTTAAATGAAAACTAACTTAACGAAAAATACAACCTATTACAACGATACCAGGTCCCAGTAGAATGTTATGAACTCGTTTCATTGAAATTTATATAGTAATAGAGGGCGCTCGTGTAAAAAAAAAAAAAAAAAAACTAACTTTTTATTGGTTTAAAAATACTGACATTTTATTGGTTTAAAAATACGTCACGTGATTATTTCATCCTATAATGTTATAAGTTCAATAACCACTTAATTCTTGCACAATGATTTAGAAAGTCTTACCTATCAGAAGTTCGTACATTTGTAAGTAAAAATTTTTATTACTTTTGTATCTATTGCTTTTATAAATAATATTTTACTTATCAAATTGCTTAATTTCTAAATGATGTATTCTAAAACGCTTTTTATGTCTTATGTATGTAAAGTCTACTAAAAGAGGGGGAAAAAAGACGGGGTGTGAAGTATTTGTAAAATTGAAAAACGTTAATTTATAAAAACTAGATTCCATTCCCTTTTTTTAAAATGTTGGTTGTATAAAGTCAAATCTATTGAAAATTTATTTTAATCGTATAACTCTAAACAAAATACCCGCTCTCTTTAATAAGTTAAATAGTCACTAAAAATTGTTCATTTGAAAGAAAAAATTCTTTAAAATTCTCTTATTGTATGTTTTATGAATAATATTTTGCACGTTAAATCACTTATTAACTAAATGGAATAATCTAAAATGTCTTATGTAATGATCTAAAATGTCTTATGTAACGATCTAAAATGTCTTATGTGTTGTGGTTGGTTGGTTGGTTATTTGTTAAAACCGATTATCTACGCTTGGGATATAGGTCACTCTAGGGGTCATTCTAAGGGCTCCTAACTCGTATTGACAAGGTTCGAAGAAAACTCCGAACGGTTAGGTCGACGAGCGCGAGAGAAGTTTAAACCCAAACGTCTAGTAGCTTTAAAACCAGAACCTCTCAGTCACTGGTCTTATGTGTTGTGTTTATATAAATAATATTTTTCTTCTTTAATCACTTAACTCCAAAATGAAATGTTTCTAAGACACTTTGTCATGTCTTAAGTGAAACATATTTAACTAAAGAAGGATGTAGTATTTGTGACATAAGTTATTCTACAGTACCCTTTTAAGAAAAAAAAAGCTATATTACAAGTCAATTTAAAAAAAAAAACATAATTAAAAAGTATATTGTTTAAGTATCCTAAAAACGATTATTTAAGTTAGTCCACAAATTTGTAAACTTAAAAACGGAAGATGTAATGTAACACAAAGAAGTATGACAAATTTTTCCCCCATAAAGGATTAGTCTCAATGACTTGAATTAATTTTTTCCCCTAAAAATGACACATTACTTTTAGTATACAAGTTTGTGAAACGGCTTTTATAAGAAAATAGTACGCTGAATACAATATTAAGCCTTGTCATTTAATTCAATAACAAAAATGTGTGGGTGTATAGCTTATAGTTACATTTTTGAAAATCACTTTGCTTTCGTTTTTAAAATGTATAAACACGTTATTTTTCGTAACAAAACTCTATTTCGAATATAATGTTAATACAAGAAAGAATCAAGCATGCTATTTTTGTCAATCTCTATAAATGACATTTCATAGTATTTTCATATAAAAATTTTCCCTCTAAATTATTATTTCGAATATGGAAGTGATCTGTTGACAGAATGTTGTAAGAGAAATGTGCTTGTAAATTAAACAAACAGATGTAATAGCATTCATATTAAACCAAAACTCGCGAATTACTCAATAGCTAAAGACAATTTCCTGCAGTTCATTAAAACTATGATAAAGATATCTCAATACATGTCTGAAGTCCCCATCTCTTGCATTTAAAGAGATAACATTACAAGTTCCCACTAGCACAGTGGATAAACACAATGGTCTTCCACATAGAAGATAGTGGGTTCAATTCCTGCCCGTGCCAGCGTTGAAAAATAATTCTTTTAATGAGCAATTACTTCTAAAATTGGTGTCACTAAAAATTAAAATGATAGACAAAAATAATTTATAACGGTTTAAGAATAAATAAAATTCAAAACACTAAAAAATAAATAACATCCAAAAATAATTTAACCCTCTACAAAGAACAAAATCTATATGTCTAATCATGCACCTTCTTTATCTCTCTTATCTTAATTACTTCCGGTCTCACAAACCACCTGTCCTGTTCCAACAAGCTCCCAAACATGTTCCTAAAACATGTTTACTGCTTCCTGAAAACCCTTTTTGGAAAAAGCATGTCTAATCCCGTTTCCGATCTTATTTCCTGTCGCGTTTCCAGTCTTAAAATAAATTTCATGCTAACTTTTATAAAGTAAAACAAAGTCAGAAAGATTTCCATTTTCTTTCATGTGTTAGTTAGCAAAAAAAAAAATTATTTCAAGTTTAAAAAAAAAAAAAAAAAAAAAAAAAGATACATTTTATGTTAAATTTTTACAAAGTAAGAAATAATTCCATTTTTATTTCAGGTTAGCATAAGCCCCCCACAAAAATAAGCCCTCCCCCTCTCTCCCTTATCGCATTCACTTCCTGTCACATTTCCGGTTAAACTTCCTATCTACACTTCCTGTTCACTTCCTGTCTCAACATGCCTGTTATCCCCACCTGCTACATCCGGTGTCCACACCTGGCACTTCCAGTAACCTTGAACTTCACCTTCAGAGGTCACCACCGCACCCACCGCTGGCGTAGAACCCCCAATTATTATCTACTATTATCCTTTCGGTTAGCTGCTGAATGCGTTGGCAATTACACCACAAAGGTACTGATTGAATATATTGTGTTTCTTTTTTAAGGTTAAATTGATTTAATATTCAAGTTATTTCTTAATGTTACACTTAAAAACAATAAATTTAATTAACATTCAAAAAGCAAACGATCACATTATTGTGTAAAACAATCAAATGTTTTAAAAGTCACGAGTTAAAATTTGAAATGACTTAGAGTTTCATTAGAATTTAGATGTGAACCTTTTAAAAAGAAATAATAGTTTTTTTTGTATCACCCTCTATCGGTAGGTAATAGAATTAAGAGATAATTAAAAGTTTTAACTTGAATTCGAACCCACAACAAAAATTATTTTTCGGTTTGATAATTTAGAGTAGGTTTAACTGAGCAAGTCATGATATTACAGTATTTATGGACGATTTAAGATATTCGATAAAGGAAATCATCTGAATTTTTAATTTAATTGAAAGGTTTACTGCTTAAAGTACTACAAAATGAATACAACACGATGCATAGTTTTTTAATTAATTATATTTTTCGAAAGGTTAAATTGACTTATTGATAAACTTAGGATTTATGTTTAAAGTGAATAAATTTGATATGTTAGGTTCACTTAATAACAGAGGGTTGAATAAGTTATTTTTAATAAAAATAAAGTTTACTAAAAGTTTTTAAAGTTAAAAAAAATATAGTTTTAAAAAATTTAAAGTTTACAAAAAGTTTAAAAATCTTTAAGTAAATCAAAATTAACTTTTTAATTTTAACTATTGAGAGACTATAATCTAACTGTTTATCCTTGTAACCAACTGGTGCATATCAACTATCTGCACATGTGCAGTAAAAACATACACTTTTAAACTAACTTGAGTTCGATTTTAAATTCTTTGCTAATTTTTATACAGCTCGATTACCTTTCAGAAACAAAACAGAATCAAATACTTACCAAAAAGCACGTCAACGTCTTGCACTTGCTTTCACTTAACTAATCTTTCTGCATTAGCTTTGCTAGGGGGCGCTGCAATCGCCGCTAGAGGCGCTACTAGTCTTCCGGTTTGTGACGTAGTTTCCGGTTTGCGATAAGAACAAGGTTAAAATAAAACCCACGTGCATTCAGTTGGTGTTGTTTACCTGTACCTTGTTATAAGCCGTTTGCCTTCTCTTGGTCACTTATCACTCGCTTGTCCAGACTTGTTTCTGTGCTGCACGCATGTTTTGCTGACTCATCTCTTGCTTTAACTGTTTGGACTTGCATGATGTCAACTATCTCAGGTCTTTTGTCATAGCTTGAATGTACTTGAATGTACTACAAAATGAATACAACACGATGCATAGTTTTTTAATTAATTATATTTTTCGAAAGGTTAAATTGACTTATTGATAAACTTAGGATTTATGTTTAAAGTGAATAAATTTGATATGTTAGGTTCACTTAATAACAGAGGGTTGAATAAGTTATTTTTAATAAAAATAAAGTTTACTAAAAGTTTTTAAAGTTAAAAAAAATATAGTTTTAAAAAATTTAAAGTTTACAAAAAGTTTAAAAATTTTTAAGTAAATCAAAATTAACTTTTTAATTTTAACTATTGAGAGACTATAATCTAACTGTTTATCCTTGTAACCAACTGGTGCATATCAACTATCTGCACATGTGCAGTAAAAACATACACTTTTAAACTAACTTGAGTTCGATTTTAAATTCTTTGCTAATTTTTATACAGCTCGATTACCTTTCAGAAACAAAACAGAATTAAATACTTACCAAAAAAGCACGTCAACGTCTTGTACTTGCTTTCACTTAACTAAACTTTCTGCATTAGCTTTGCTAGGGGGCGCTGTAATCGCCGCTAGAGGCGCTACTAGTCTTCCGGTTTGTGACGTAGTTTCCGGTTTGCGATAAGAACAAGGTTAAAATAAAACCCACGTGCATTCAGTTGGTGTTGTTTACCTGTACCTTGTTATAAGCCGTTTGCCTTCTCTTGGTCACTTATCACTCGCTTGTCCAGACTTGTTTCTGTGCTGCACGCATGTTTTGCTGACTCATCTCTTGCTTTAACTGTTTGGACTTGCATGATGTCAACTATCTCAGGTCTTTTGTCATAGCTTGAATGTACTTTATGCCGATCACTTTAATATAAAAGTTATGTCCCAACTTACTTAAACTTTGATAAAAATATTATTTATTTATAAATTATATCAAATTCTTATTTTTCTAACACATTTACTAAGTCACTTTCGTTCAAAAATATGGTAAAGCCCGATTTTAAATCGAAGTTTAGGATAAATTCCCCAAATTTTGTAACATTTTAGCACTAATAATAAATATTGTAATCACCCTGTACATACAAGTTTTGTAAAAATAATATTACTTATAGCTAAAAATCAAAGTTTAGGATAAATTCCCCAAATTTTGTAACATTTTAGCACTAATAATAAATATTGTAAACATCCTATACATACAAGTTTTGTAAAAATAATATTACTTATAGCTAACTCGTTTAGTTCCATGATAAGAACCTTCAATATCGCTAAAATCAGTGTTAAACGAAAATGCAACCATAAGTTTTACCGTCTAATTACATGTCTTTACATATTATTTTAAAATGTAAAGCATTATATCTGAACGAATGATATAAGAAAAAGTTAGAATAGTTCACATATTTTTGTTATTTAAAAAAAAAAACTTATATGCACACACACTTACATGCAAGGTTACAAGACTCGACAAACGATTCACCATGTTTTTTAAACTTAGTAAAATATTTTTAATTTATAAATTTAAATTAAAAATAAAATATTTTTAAATAAGAACATTAAAGAATTTTTAAAGTATTTTAATTTAAATTTATAAATTTAAAATATTTTACTAAGTTTAAAAAACATGGTGAATCGTTTGTCGAGTCTTGTAACCTTGTAAGTGTGTGTGCATATAAGTTTTTTTTTTTTTTTAAATAACAAAAATATGTGAACTATTCTAACTTTTTCTTATATCATTCGTTCAGATATAATGCTTTACATTTTAAAATAATATGTAAAGACATGTAATTAGACGGTAAAAATTATGGTTGCATTTTCGTTTAACACTGATTTTAGCGATATTGAAGGTTCTTATCATGGAACTAAACGAGTTAGCTATAAGTAATATTATTTTTACAAAACTTGTATGTATAGGATGTTTACAATATTTATTATTAGTGCTAAAATGTTACAAAATTTGGGGAATTTATCCTAAACTTCGATTTTTAGCTATAAGTAATATTATTTTTACAAAACTTGTATGTACAGGGTGATTACAATATTTATTATTAGTGCTAAAATGTTACAAAATTTGGGGAATTTATCCTAAACTTCGATTTAAAATCGGGCTTTACCATATTTTTGAACGAAAGTGACTTAGTAAATGTGTTAGAAAAATAAGAATTTGATATAATTTATAAATAAATAATATTTTTATCAAAGTTTAAGTAAGTTGGGACATAACTTTTATATTAAAGTGATCGGCATAAAGTACATTCAAGCTATGACAAAAGACCTGAGATAGTTAACATCATGCAAGTCCAAACAGTTAAAGCAAGAGATGAGTCAGCAAAACATGCGTGCAGCACAGAAACAAGTCTGGAGAAGCGAGTGATAAGTAACCAAGAGAAGGCAAACGGCTTATAACAAGGTACAGGTAAACAACACCAACTGAATGCACGTGGGTTTTATTTTAACCTTGTTCTTATCGCAAACCGGAAGACTAGTAGCCCCTCTAGCGGCGACTGCAGCGCCCCCTAGCAAAGCTAATGCAGAAAGATTAGTTAAGTGAAAGCAAGTACAAGACGTTGACGTGCTTTTTTGGTAAGTATTTAATTCTGTTTTGTTTCTGAAAGGTAATCGAGCTGTATAAAAATTAGCAAAGAATTTAAAATCGAACTCAAGTTAGTTTAAAAGTGTATGTTTTTACTGCACATGTGCAGATAGTTGATATGCACCAGTTGGTTACAAGGATAAACAGTTAGATTATAGTCTCTCAATAGTTAAAATTAAAAAGTTAATTTTGATTTACTTAAAGATTTTTAAACTTTTTGAAAACTTTAAATTTTTTAAAACTATATTTTTTTTTAACTTTAAAAACTTTTAGTAAACTTTATTTTTATTAAAAATAACTTATTCAACCCTCTGTTATTAAGTGAACCTAACATATCAAATTTATTCACTTTAAACATAAATCCTAAGTTTATCAATAAGTCAATTTAACCTTTCGAAAAATATAATTAATTAAAAAACTATGCATCGTGTTGTATTCATTTTGTAGTACTTTAAGCAGTAAACCTTTCAATTAAATTAAAAATTCAGATGATTTCCTTTATCGAATATCTTAAATCGTCTATAAATACTGTAATATCACGACTTGCTCAGTTAAACCTACCCTAAATTATCAAACCGAAAAATAATTTTTGTTGTGGGTTCGAATTCAAGTTAAAACTTTTAATTATCTCTTAATTCTATTACCCACCGATAGCGGGTGATACAAAAAAAAACTATTATTTCTTTTTAAAAGGTTCACATCTAAATTCCAATTAAACTCTAAGTCATTTCAAATTTTAACTCGTGACTTTTAAAACATTTGATTGTTTTACACAATAATGTGATCGTTTGCTTTTTGAATGCTAATTAAATTTATTGTTTTTAAGTGTAACATTAAGAAATAACTTGAATATTAAATCAATTTAACCTTAAAAAAGAAACACAATATATTCAATCAGTACCTTTGTGGTGTAATTGCCAACGCATTCAGCAGCTAACCGAAAGGATAATAATTCGATTCCGTTCAAATACGACTTTGCATTTTATTTTTCTTATGTATGGGGAAATTTCAAAACGTAATCAAAGTTGTAGTTTATATTTCTCAAATATCTTAAATCTCAACGAAACTTCATGCATAAAAACCTACCCTAAACTATGATTTTATGACTTGATCAGTAAATATGTTATCAGTGACGTCATGTGTGGGAGAAAAATCCATCTATAATTCCTAACATCATGTCTTATCTTGTGAGTGATTAAAAGTAGCACATTTTCAATCAATTCTTTTGTAGTTTAAGTAACATAAAATAAATACCTCGAGTTTATTTCACCATAAATAAAATTGCTTTTAAAAGTTATGAAAATTTTCAATAAATCGAAATTTTAAAGTTTTTAAATGTTTAAGTTTTCAAATGTTTAAGTTTTATTTTTAAATTGTGTCAATCTAACAAATTTCACTAACACAAATTTTTAAAGTTTTCAAATGTTTAAGTTTTACATGTTAATAGGAAGTGATCTCATAGTTATGATAAGACAAACCACGTGATGTTAATAACAAAATGTGATTCACAACAACATTAAATTCAGTTGCCTTAAAAAATGTGATGAAAAGGGTATCGAGACTATATTGGAAAAAATTTAGGTGAGTGAAGTTTTATTGTAAAACTCTTATCTCATGTTAAAATCTTTTTAAATGTCAACACACTTCTATTTTGTCTAAGTCAATCGAAATATACATCATTAGTTCAAACATCACACAGTGTAAGCTTGAGAAAACACATAACACTTTTTTTACAACCAAACTATTTATTATTCATCTAAAATAATACAAATCAAATAAGACTGTCATATTGAGCTGTAATCAATTCTAATTTCAAAATTTTTTGTAATGTCCAATTAAACACTCGTTCAGTGAAATCTTCAAAGGAGTTAAACAACTTTAGAAAGGCATTCTCAACATGTACATGTATGTTTTGTTCTGTTAATTCCAGTTCACTTTTGGAAAGGAAAAAGGGGGTGGCTCTCTCTAAGTTACCATCCTGTGATTCACGACATACATCCACTTTAACGGCTGCATACCATTTTATTGACTTTTTCATTTGCAATTGATAATTTAATTCGTTTAAAACATCCGTTCGAATACTGTTAAAAAATGAACGAAAGTCTTTTTGATTCGTCTCATTGGATACAATGATAGTTTTAGTAAAAATATTTCGCACATTATTTTGTCTTTTAAAATGCTTCACTATTTCAAATAACAAATCTTTTGAATAGGGTGATTTCACAACTGTATGAAAAGTATCACAATGTTGTACTAAATCTGATTCACAATCAAACATTTCGCTACACTTTGTACATGAATGTTGTTTACGAGTCTTATGGGTCTTCTTGTGTATTAATAAATCATACATTCTTGAAAACAGTTCGTTGCAATCCCCACACTTGTATTGTTTGGGTGAATTGTGAATCTTTTGATGCATATGTAAATCACTCTTTCGCGAAAAAACTTCAGCACACTCCTCACAACGAAAAGACTTTTCCTTTAAATGACATTTCATATGAAATACTAAGTTAACTTTTCGAGGAAATGCCTTGTTACACATCTTACACACATGAGGTAACTTCTGTTTCTTTAGTCCTGATGAAGTGGGTTTCACTTCACAATTCGAAACGGGTCCTTGTTTAGATAAAAGTGTAGAATCCATCTCTTGATTATTTAACTCTGGGGATGAGTGCTGACACTCCAAGTTGGTTACATCACCAACATAAGAATTCATAACTCGTTCCATAATAACTTAAATGAAAACTAACTTAACGAAAAATACAACCTATTACAACGATATCAGGTCACAGTAGAATTTTATGAACTCGTTTCATTGAAATTTATATAATGATAGAGGGCGCTCGTGTAAAAATACTAACTTTGTATTAGTTTAAAAATACTGACATTTTATTGGTTTAAAAATACGTCACGTGATTATTTAATCATATAATGTTATAAGTTCAATCACCATTTAATTCTTGCACAGTGATAAAGAAAGTCTTACCTATCAGAAGTTCGTACATTTGTAAGTAAAAATCTTTATTATTTTCGTATCTATTGCTTTTATAAATAATGTTTTACTTATCAAGTCGCTTAATTTCTAAATGATGTGTTCGAAAACACCTTTTATGACTTATGAGCATAAAGTCTAGCAAAAGAGGGGGTGTTAAGTATTTGAAAAAATGAAGTACATTAATTTATAAAAACTAGATTCCATTCTCTTTTTTTTAAATGTTGGTTAATGAAAATTTATTTTAATCATATAACTCAAAACAAAATACCCGCTCTCTTTTTCTAAATTCTCCTAAATAAAATAGTGTACAACATTTTGTAACTTCCCTAATTTATTTATTTTTTTAAATATCGTGTACAATTTTCTGATTTCCCTTATTTAAATTTTTAAAAATATTGTGCAAAAGTAAAATTTGAATGTTCTGTCAATACTATTTTCAAATTTTAAATAAAATTAATTATATCAGCAAAATGTCTATTTAGACACTTCATATAAATAAAGTAATGTTATATCTTAATCAAATTTCCTGTTTAAACACGTGCATAACGAATCGTGATAATATGTACAATTTCCCTTATTTAAATATTGTGCAAAAGTAAAATTTGAATGTTCTGTCAATACTATTTTCAAATTCGAAATTAAATTAATCCTATCAGCAAAGTTTGTATTTGGTCACTTCATATAAACAAAGTAATGTTATCTGACGGATGTATTTCCTGTTTAAACATATGCATAACGAATCGCGTTTATTAAATCATTACGTGATATTATCTTACCTTATCTCGCATCCTACGAAAAGATTTATTCTGTAATACCATGTAAAATGGTCTTAATCACACGTCTTAAATAATTTCCTGTTAAAACATATGCATAACGAATCATGTTTATTAATTCATTATCTTATTTTGCCTTCTATATGAAAAGATTTCCTGTGTGACCACATGTCAGCTGAAGGTTGTAGAAAATTCCAATGGTCTTAATCGCATGTCTTAAATAATTTACTGTAATGTTGTTATGTTAAAATGCAGCATAATAATAATAATGTGTGAGTAGTTTATATTTCTTTAATAATAAGAAAAAATATGTATTTTATTTAAAGTGACCCATTAAAAATTAATTTAAAGTTAGTGTTATCTACCCAATGCTTAAAATTCTGTTAGTTATTTTTTTAAAGTAAAAATCTTTCGACTGCTTTTAAAATGTTGTATTGATTTTTCAAATAAAATCACTTAAGTATCATACTTTTAACTAAAATAGGTTAATAATTCAAACATGTGACGTTATAAAAACTAGATGTCTTTCTCTTTTTTTTAAATGTTAGTTGTATTAAGTAAAATAGGATTAAAATTTATTATAATCGTATAACTCTAAACAAAATACCTGCTCTCAAGTTAAAATATTGCTAAATTCTTGTTAAAAATTGTAGGGGAAAAAATCTTTAAAATTTTTTTGTGTGTTGTATATATCATATTGCATGTTTTTATATCTAATATTTTACATGTCAAATCACTTATTAACTGAATGTAACGATTATGTCTTGTATGTTGTAACTGGTTAGTTAAATATAGGGTTGATTATCTACGTTAGGGATAAGTGTCTCTATGTAGGTCTTTCTAAGGGATCCTAACTCGTAAGTTTAAACAAAATTCCGAACGATTAGGTCGACGAGTGCTAGATATCTGAATATCTACCTGTTATTTTCGTGTTAGATTTTTATAAAGCAAAGTAATCGCATTACTTTCATTTACATGGCTATAACGATTTTCATTTTAAATCCTTAAAAATTTAGCCATTACATCTATTTCAATCTCATTTCAGTTAAAACTTAAAGAATAATTTTTTACATGAAACTTTTATAAAGTCAAAAATAATGGGTTCGAAGAAAATTCCAAACAGTTAGGTCGACGAGTGCTAGATATCTGAATATCTACCTGTTATTTTCGTTTTAGATTTTTATAAAGCAAAGTAATCGCATTACTTTCATTTACATGGCTATCACAATTTTCATTTTAAATCCTTAAAAATTTAGCCATTACATCTATTTCAATCTCATTTCAGTTAAAACTTAAAGAATAATTTTTTACATGAAACTTTTATAAAGTCAAAAATAATGGGTTCGAAGAAAATTCGGAACAGTTAGGTCGACGAACACGAAACGTATGATTCATTTTTCGATAAATAAACTTTTAGAAAAATGCTGTCAAAGTCGATCATCTCCTTTTATTTAACACAACCCTCAGTGGATTTTCATTTTAAACTCCACTAGCATTCTGTTAATATTATTATCGAAGGCAACAATGAGTGGTGTGGCGGCCATGCGACCCCTGCTTAGTCAGATAATACAACCTATATAAAATGATTTAAAATTTTGTATAGGTTGGGGGGGGGGGGGCCTTTAGCTATCACATACATCAAGCAAGACTTGTTTTTTTTTTTTTTTTTTTTTTTTTTTTCTAGGTTCCGTGAAGCTGGATTTCCTCATAGACACTCTGCATCTTTAGCAGACGTCACACATCTGATTTCCTGTATGACACAACTCTCGCTTAAACATAATAATAATTAAACCCTTTTATTTCGTTACAGGTCTGTCACAGATGACTGATGTAACAGGATTGGCAGATTTTAAAAAAAAATTGTGGCGTTATGAATTTATTTCATAGCGGGTAGTTATGGTGGGTCTACAATTAAAAAAAAAAAAAAAAAAAAAAAAAATTCGCTGTCAAGAAAGAACTTGTTCAAAACCCTTTTTAGAAAAAACACGTCTCATCCTGGCCTTATCTTCTAATTCCTTCCGGTCTTACTTCCTGTCTAAACATGCCTGTTCCAACATGTTTGTTATCCACACCTGCGACTTCCGGTGACATTCACCGTCCGCACAACTTCCGGTGTCCACACCTGTCCCTTCCGGTGACCTTCATAGAGGTCACCACAGCACCCACAGCTGGCGCAGAACTCTCTTTTATCATCTACTTGTGCAGAAAAAGTGCATAACGGTATCCCTAAATTGTACACTTTTTAGACTTTTAAGATTACAAAGTTTCAAATACGGAATTATTATTGTAAATATCTATCATCCAATGGGATTGCAGTATTTTGATCGCCACACATGCGCTTAAACTCCTTCGCGTCTGTATCGCTCCATTTATGGACTACAAAGACGGAACATTCCTCAAAAAACAGAAAAATTAAGGCAACTCTGCTGCCAGTCCTTTTTCCGTAAATTGACGGATATTTTTTTATTGTATACTGTTAAAAATAATCTGAAATTCACGGGTATTTTTTTCCTGAATTTCATAAAAAAAAAAGTCCCTTTTCATGACAAAAGGGCATTTTCAGTTAAAAGCAGAAAATTTCCTCACATAAGAAAGCAGCCAACGGAGATATTCCGTTATCTGCTGCATGTTTATTTTCAATGTTTCAAAACTGACATGTTGCTGCACAGAAAAACTAAAACTTCCATAAATTAAAATTTCAAGTTTATTTAAAACAACAACAAGAAAATAGAGCTTTCGAATTTAAAAAAGCAAAAATTAATCATTTCCATTCTTTTAATATTATTTGCAATTCATTTTTTAAAGTTATAAAAAAGTATTCGCACTTAAAATATATTCTAAACAAACAGATTAATATATATATAAAATAGCTAAATTAAGTGAAAAAAAATCGATTCTATTTAAAAAAGCAACAAACAAAAATAATCCTTTCGAATTAAACCCATTCCTTTAAAATTATTCGCAATTTATTTTTTAAAGTTATAAAAAACACTCACACTGAAAATATGTTCTAAACGAACACATTTAAAAAATACATAATAGTTGATTAAAAATCGATTTTCGCAAAAAAGCAAAAAAAATTATCGAATTTAATTCAAAATATAATATTTATATTTTACATCTATCAATCAGATTAAGAATATATATAATTCATGTTTTTATCCTCTATTAATACTATAGTTTTCAACCATCATCTCATTACGAAATATCCCCGCAATTAACTTCAAAATTACCAGTTTTCTAAACCTCAAATTGTTTAAGTCCCAAGCTGCGATTTGAAGACATCCCATATAATCGTTTCCTACTCTTACTCTAGCAAGGACCCGCTGGTCTTGCGGTAAAGCACTCGGCTCAAGGCGCTAACGTACCCAGTTCAATCCTCAGGTCTGGCAGAAAATGTTTTTCCATTATATTAAATACTCCCGTAATAATCAATAGATGGCAGCACAAATAGAGATGACATTTTTTAAAACCGAGTTTATTTACAAATTAAAATAAAAAATAAAATAAAAAAATAATAATAAAAATAAAAAAATAGAAAAATTTACCCTTCCTTTATCTTTCAAAACGGAAAATGTACTAACGGAACGGAAAAAGTCCGGCAACTTTGCTGCCAGTAGTTTTACCGTGAATTGACGGATTTATTTTTAACAGTGTAAACTCGAAATTTGCAGACTTTCGGATTTTTTTTTTTGTTATATATAAACAGAAAACGCAACTGTATTTTGTTTTTCTAAACGGATGTGAAACATATCAAGGTACCCTACCATAATTTTTTCTTCCACTAATTTTCAAAATTGTAGGATCTAGATTGAAAATAAAAATGGCAGCCGGTTTTGAGGCCTTCTTCTCTAATATTAGTCTCATGAAAATGGAAAATATTATGAATTTAAATAGCGAAAATATTGATGTATTCTCCTTGGAAACAATGACAACACGTGTGTCTACACAATTGAGATATACAGCTCAATGATTATTTGAACAAGGAATGCTATCGGATCTAAAAAAAAGGAATGAAGAGATAGTAAATGAATATCTTCTTCCTAAAATAAATAAAAGGATTCTTCACCAGAATCTTGGAAACATCGATATGAATAAAATGTTTCATTATCTAAATCCATTAAGGCGTAAGTTTTAATAGAGATGCATTTTAGAAGGCAGAAGAATTCAATGGAGAAAAAAAATGACCTTCGAACGTCAAAAGTCGATAAGGCGTAATTTGAGACGTTTTAGGAATGAATATACAATAACTTTCGAGGTATAAGCCGCGACCTAAATAAATCTGTTTCCTAGCAGAAATTTTATTTAATGAAAAGCAATTTTGTTTTACTTAGTACTCTTCTGACTTTAATTATTAAATAAAATATCTGGTTTAAAACAGACTTATTTGAACCGCGGCTTATGTAAGCCGGAAATTACGGTAGTAAAATGGCTTAGAATTCATCCATAAGATAAGCCAAAAAAAACTGTTCACCGCCTCTACATTTCCAACGGTATTCAAGCTAGAATCTTTGATTTGCAATCATGCAGGATTCTGTTGTTGACGCTCACATTAGTTGAGTAGGTTTTTCATTCATCTTGCCCAAAAGTCAAGGTGTTGACAAATATTTGAGAATTATAAAATTTTATACACGGTTCTATCATGAATGTTCACTTATTTGTTATATATAGGTTGGCCATCCCATAACTAAAGTGAAAGTGTTTGAAAGGCTCCACACGAAAAACTATTTGGAATATTTTTAAAAGCTTTGGTATTTATACTATTTAGAATTAGCGTATGCGGAATCGAGTTATGCAATAAAAATGATTAGTTCGAAATTTTACAAACAGATGGCGCGTACATGTTAGGAATGTGTAATTAGCAAATGTTAAAAAAAAAATAACTCATTTTAAATGAATATCTTTTGAGACGACGATATTCTTTGATAACAGCTCTATAATTACTATCATTTTGATAAAAAAAATACTTTATTGACAGTGTGCGCTTTTTTTGGCTAAAATTGTGATGCTCATAAGGCTTTTCGTGGCTAAAACCTTAAGCTAGAATCATGTGAAGATTGCGATAAAAACATTTTAAAAGTTAGCTGGTAGGAAATTCTCTATTTTCTTTTTGTATTTTAATGATATACAGCGCCGCCTATTGGGAGAGTTTTAATTTTTGTTTTATTATTATTATTCCAGAGCTTGCTTCTGCATACTCTAAATAGTATAAATACAAATCTTTGAAATATATTCCAAATAGTTTAGCTTGTAGAGCCCTTCAAACACATGCACTTTAATTATTGCCACAATGTATATTTATCATCTTGAGATGCGGCACGTTTTCCATGGCCACCAGCATGCTTTCAAAGAGCAGTGGTAATTTCAGCGGTCTTTCTTTTTCGTGAGACAACACTTTTCAACACCTCTTATGAAGTGTCAACTTGGGTAACACTTCATACAGTAGATATACAGTTTCATGTCCACAGCTATAAGAACTCAAATTATGTTTTCTAAACGTTTTACCCTCAGTGTTTGCCGTAAAATCTGAAAATTATCTGCAAAAACTTATATCACGATTGCCGATTCGAATTTTAATGCTTGAATTTTTGAGTACATATACCTTTGGGAATAGTTTGCCACTCCTCTGCTCAATTATACGACTGAAAATACAGTAAATATTTCAACTGTTGCTTACAATAAGAGTGTGCTTTATTTCAGCCAGTTAGTACATATACCTTTGGGAATAGTTTGCCACTCCTCTGCTCAATTATACGACTGCAAATACAGTAAATATTTCTACTGTTGCTTACAATAAGAGTGTGCTTTATTTCAGCCAGTTAGTTTCTGTGACATAGTCAGCACTTGTCTTGAAATAAATTTTGATTGACTTCGGCGATGTCAACATCTGTCTTCTCATCCAATGCACTTTAAAACAGAATTCTGGGCCTGGTCATATTGAACCTATATATAATTTAATATTATATATATATATAAATATTCCAAACGTCTATTTCGTTTTTCTTTTCTTCCGCATCTTTACAAGTCTGCGTCTGTTCAGCTGATCGAAATACGAAAAAACAAAACATATCCACTTATTTGGGGTACTTTTCCGATTCTAACGATGTTATTTGCTTTAAAATGTACTAAACATTCCCCTTTCAAAAAATATTTTTCAAATGCCGATTTCGTGTTTTTCGTTTTTTCTGGAGTTTTTAAAAATCCGCATCCGTTTTGCAAAACAAAATAACAAAAAGCAAAAAATACCCACTTAATTTGAGCATCTTTCCGGTTTTAATGTTGTTAACTGTTAAATAATATATTAATAACTCTAACGGTAAATTAAAGTCTAATTAATGCTTAAAGTGATAAAAGCATAACACGAAATGTTTAAAAATACCTTTCAATGTAGTTTACATATGTTTCGTTCGCTCTATCGGCGACATCTTCAGATCTACAAGATAAATAAGATATTCTCGCATATTTTTGAAAAATGGTAAACATAAAACCACGAGATCGCATGTCCAAGGCAAGCAGGTGCTTAAATTGGTCAAACTATTACATTAATTAAAATTAATTAATTAAATTACTTGAGTGACACAATGTAATGATTAACACATTATTAATTGATTACTATAACATTGGACTCGTGGTTTTATGTTTACCATTTTTCAAAAATATGCGAGAATATCTTATTTATCATTTAGATCTGAAGATGTCGCCGATAGAGCGAACGAAACATATGTAAACTGTAAAAAACTAATCCATTCATTTCAATCACTTAATATTTTCCACTCAAAGTAAAATAAATAAATAAAGAAAATGATGAAGCACGCAGATAAAAACCCAACGATAATTTTTCTCTCATCTCTTAAAACAAGTGACCTAATTTATGACTCTTAAGTTTCAAGTTTATCATGCAATAGAGATTTATTACCTCGTTATAATCGTTCTCTTCTAATAATGTGAAATATGTTTATAATTTGTTATTTGTGATTATGCTATTATAAACTTATTACAGAACTAAAACATTTAAAAGGACAATTATTCAACGTCAATTTGTTTCAAAGAAATGATGCAACTTTACTCGTAACTTTCCAAACTTTGTGAAAATGAGTCAGTGTATTACTATCCTTCATTCTGTAAAGTCACAGGAAAAAATGTTTCCTGATGTTAAAATTAATCTAAATGTAAACCTTTTAAAATTTTAAGTAATGTAAAATATAATTTTTAAAATCAATCCAAACGTGAACTTATTTATTCAATGTGAATTGTGCATTAATATAATTTTTTTACAAGTCTTATTTCAGCAGTGGTACATCTACACGATTATTCAAGTGTTTATAATAAATTCTCAAATAGTTGAAATATATAAACCAGTGGATATTTCATAAATTGGATAAACCTTAGAAAAGGTAAGCAATTCCTTTTCTTTCTGCATGTTGAAGACCAGAGTTAATTTTAATTTGAAGAATTTAATATTCTGATGTTACGCGCTTACCTCGTTGGCCTCGCCCCTTCAACAGTGATCATGAGCCTGATGAATATATGAACTCAGAATTTATTCTTAAGGATTAATAATTGACTCTAATTAATAAAAATAATACTCAGCTCTTATGCTGGATTAAAAATTCAAGAAAACATAATTGAATTTAATAAACTATTTAAACTAATAAAACTTTAAAAACTGTATAAACAAGTTCTCCGAGATGGCGACAATAAAGGAAATGCAATTAGTAGATAAATTAAACAATAATAATTATTCTATATGGAAGTTTAAAATTAATATGTTGTTAATTAAGGAAGATTTGTACGAACTCGTAACTCAGGAACCCCCTACACCAATTAACGAAGATTGGAGAAAAAAGGATGCAAAAGCTCGCGCTTTAATAAACCTGAGTATAGACGATACGCAAATAGTTCATGTAAAACATTTAGAAACAGCAAAACAGACATGGGATAGTTTAAAAAATATTCATGAGAGAGCCAATTTGTCCAGTAAATTGTATTTGTTACGAAAATTGTATAGTGCAAAACTTCCCGAAAATGGGAACATGCACAAACACATTACTAATATACTGGAAATAAAAGATAAGCTCTCCGCAATAGGAGAGAACATAACCGACTCGCATTTATCTGCACTTCTATTGTGCTCGTTACCTGCGAGTTACAATACTCTAATAACAGCTCTCGAAGCCCGAAATGAAATTGAATTAACTCCCGAATTCATCAAGAGCAAACTTACTGATGAATTTAATAAACGGGTAGAAAATAGTGAGCAAGTTGAAAACTCACAAAAGGTGTTTAAAACACAAAAGAAATACACTCAAGATTATAAAGGGCAAAACAAATATTGTACCTACTGTAAACAATCAAATCACACTTATAAACAATGCTGGCATCTCAAGAACAGAAACACACAGACCACTACACCTAAAACACAATACAAATACAAAAAGTACACATCGTTGTGTTTTGAAAATACAAAAGGTGATAGTAAAAATAAAATGAATGAATCAAAAACAGATGAACAGGTACAAATAAATAAAAGTGAACATAAAGATGCAGCATTCATAATTGTCAATCCCGCTAATAAAACCTGGTTAATTGACTCAGGAGCGTCTTCGCATATAGCGAACGATAGGGATATATTTACAAAATTCAACGATACTGAAAAAACTACAGTAACAATTGCTAATGGGAATACATTAAATTCTTACGGAACCGGCGAAACACAAATAATGACAAAAACATCTGATGGATGTATAAATAGAATTACACTTAAAAATGTGTTATTTGTTCCACAATTGGAATCAAATTTAATTTCCGTAAGTAAAGCCACAGAACATGGCTACAAAGTATTTTTCGAAAATGAAAAATGCATACTATCGTGCAATGGAAAAATATACTTAGAAGCATTAAAAAACATAACTTATATCAAGTTGAAACACTAGAAGAAAGTTCTCAAAATAAAATAAACATTGCACATGATTGCAGAAATAAAGATTGCCTCGAAATTTGGCATAAACGCCTTGGCCACAGAAATAATGAAAGTATAAAAGAATTAGTCAAAAATGACTTGGCCAGTGGGATAAAAATAAATAACTGTAATCATAAAACAAACTGTGAAACCTGTATAAAAACAAAGTCAACAAATGCACCGTACTCTAAATCTATCGAAAATAAAACAACAAAAGTATTAGATTTAGTACATACTGATTTATGTGGGCCTTTTAAAACACCCACAATAGGAGGAAAAAATTACTTCCTTACATTCATAGATGACAGTTCTAGATTCACAGTTATTTACTTATTAAAAAGTAAAGATGAAGTTTATGAAAAAATAAAAGACTATGTACAAATGGTCAAAACCAGACAAGGAAAATATCCGACGGCGATTAGATCGGATAACGGTGGGGAATACATAGGAAATAAAACAGAAGCCTTTCTAAGGGAACATGGTATAAAACATGAATACACAGTTCCATTTTGTCCCAGCCAGAATGGCATTGCTGAGAGAAAAAACAGAAGCTTAATTGAAATGACACGAAGCCTATTATCCCAAGCAAATTTACCTCATAGGTTCTGGGGTGAAGCGATAAATACTGCTAATCACCTCCAAAATAGGCTCCCCACTAAATTGACAAATAAAACGCCATATGAAATTTGGTTCAAAAGAAAACCAAATCTCTATTATTTACGTGTATTTGGCTGTAAAGTATACACTTACATAAACAAACACAAAAGATCTAAACTAGATGACACAGCAGAAGAGGGTATCTTCATGGGCTATGATAATAATACAAAGGGATACCGCGTTTTCACTAAAAATGGTGAAATAATAATTTCCAGATCTGTAAAATTTCTGGAAGAAAAACTGAACAATTTAAACGAGAAAATTAATGATCACGAACAATTAATTGAAGATAAAAAATACATTGAAATAGAAATAGGTGACACACCCTGTACACCTGACGCGCCCAAACAATCAGAAACACATCAACCTCGTAGATCTGAAAGACAAAACAGAGGAGTACCACCTCAAAGATATACTTCCGACAATTTTATTGCTTTAGCAAATGATTGCGATACAACAGAACCTGAAAACTGGAAACAGCTTATCAAAATAAACAATCCACTAGAAAAGAAAAACTGGCTTAAAGCCACTGAAAACGAAATACAATCGTTAATGAAAAATAATACATGGGATCTAGTCGATCCTCCTCTTAATAAAAGAATCATAGGAAGTAGATGGATTTTCAAACGAAAAATTGATAGTTCAGGAAATACACAAAAATATAAAGCACGTTTTGTTGCCAAAGGTTTCAGTCAAAAATATGGGGAAGATTATCAAGAAACATTTTCACCAGTAGCACAACATTGTACCATCAAAACACTTCTTTTAGCAGCAGCTTATAATAATTTGAATGTGCGACATGTAGATATTGACACCGCTTTTCTTCATGGGAACTTAAATGAAGAAATATATATAAATCAACCTGAAGGCTATGTAAACGAACAATTTCCTGAAAAAGTTTGCAAGCTCAAAAAGGCAATCTATGGCCTCAAACAGGCCGCCAGAGCTTGGCATATTAAAATCGCTGAAACACTAGACAACTTGAACTTTATCCAAAGTACAGCAGACACATATGTCTTTTCACTAGAAAAGAAAAAGATCATACATCGTACATAATAATATATGTTGATGATATACTCATCGCCAGCAAAGATGAAATAATAGAAGAAATCGTAAATTCTCTAAAACAAGAATACGAATTAAAGGATCTAGGCAATATTAGTAACTATTTAGGTACTCAAATTCAGAAATTACCTAACGGTTATTCTCTTGATCAAAAAATTAAGATTGAAAATTTAGCGAAAAAGTTCAATCTTGAAAACTCCAAACCGTGCAAAACTCCAATGGAACCAGGATATAACAAATTAAATGATGATGATAATTTAATGCCAAATAATATTAAATATCGCCAGGCACTTGGTTCATTGCTTTATATAACAACCATAACGAGACCTGACATTTCAGCAGCAGTAAACATTTTAAGCAGAAGAAATGAGAATCCTCGCGAAAAAGACTGGCAAGCCGTAAAAAGAATAATAAGATATCTATATCATACTAAAGAACTAAAATTAATAATTAACACTAATGAAGAACCAATATTAAAGGTATTCGCTGATGCCGATTGGGCAGGTGATACCAAAACCCGCAGATCAACATCGGGAATATTATATATGTTGGGCAACAACCCAATTCAGTGGACGACGAAAAGGCAAAGTTGCATTGCCTTATCTTCAGCAGAGGCTGAATATGTGTCCGCAGCACATGCTAGCCAAGAAATAATTTGGTTATTGAAGTTACTTGACGATCTAGGCTTTCCACAGCAAAAACCAATCACTTTATATGAAGACAATCAAAGTACCATAAAAATGGTTGAATCAGAAAAATTCACGAAAAGATCAAAGCACATCGACGTCAAATTTAATGCCATTAAACAATATAGCGAAGAAGGCATAATTGAGTTAAGATATCTTCCAACAGAAAAAATGATAGCTGATGCACTTACCAAACCTTTACCCAAGCCTCGATTCATCGAACACAGAAATTCAATGAAAATATTAGTTAATCCCCATGAACGGATTAAGGGGGAAATTGTAAAAAACTAATCCATTCATTTCAATCACTTAATATTTTCCACTCAAAGTAAAATAAATAAATAAAGAAAATGATGAAGCACGCAGATAAAAACCCAACGATAATTTTTCTCTCATCTCTTAAAACAAGTGACCTAATTTATGACTCTTAAGTTTCAAGTTTATTATGCAATAGAGATTTATTACCTCGTTATAATCGTTCTCTTCTAATAATGTGAAATATGTTTATAATTTGTTATTTGTGATTATGCTATTATAAACTTATTACAGAACTAAAACATTTAAAAGGACAATTATTCAACGTCAATTTGTTTCAAAGAAATGATGCAACTTTACTCGTAACTTTCCAAACTTTGTGAAAATGAGTCAGTGTATTACTATCCTTCATTCTGTAAAGTCACAGGAAAAAATGTTTCCTGATGTTAAAATTAATCTAAATGTAAACCTTTTAAAATTTTAAGTAATGTAAAATATAATTTTTAAAATCAATCCAAACGTGAACTTATTTATTCAATGTGAATTGTGCATTAATATAATTTTTTTACAAGTCTTATTTCAGCAGTGGTACATCTACACGATTATTCAAGAAGTGTTTATAATAAATTCTCAAATAGTTGAAATATATAAACCAGTGGATATTTCATAAATTGGATAAACCTTAGAAAAGGTAAGCAATTCCTTTTCTTTCTGCATGTTGAAGACCAGAGTTAATTTTAATTTGAAGAATTTAATATTCTGATGTTACGCGCTTACCTCGTTGGCCTCGCCCCTTCAACATAAACTACATTAAAAGGTATTTTTAAACATTTCGTGTTATGTTTTTATCACTTTAAGCATTAATTAGACTTTAATTTAAAGTTAACAAGTGATTCTATTATATTTTTTGTAACTCTAACGATGTTAATTGTTTCAAAATATAGTAATATTACCCCTTTAAAAAATTATTTTCCGAATGACAATTTCGCGATTTTCGTTTTTTCTGCAATTTTTAAAAATCTGCATCCGTTTTGTAAATCGAAATACAAGAAAACAAAAAATACCACTTAATCCATGTACCTTTCCCATTTTAACGACGGCTTAGGTTTAAAAAAAAAAACTATTAATATTTACTATTTGGAAGAAAATATTTTCTGAAATTCCTTTCACGAATTCGCCAGACTTTCTTTTTTCTCAGTGCCTTCCCAGAATTCCATTCGCGTTTGAAGAGGATAAATGTGTTTTAGAAATTTTTGGATGGGGAAAGGGAGAAATCTTTTCGTGTCTTAAAAGAGGAAGGGAGCGTTTTTCATTTATGTTTCCTCAGAACTGAAAGTTGGATATATCTAATTGTGACAAATTAAATCGGCAATTGCTATATCGCGGGCCCCTTACTTTGACTGTAAAGATTTTCATTTAAAAATATAAAATCATACAAATTCGGGGGTGTATCCACGCCCGAATGCAGTGGGACCCGCAACATTAGTTCGGTTTGGAAAGATTTCCGTTTAAAAATATAAATTCCTTCAACATTGTTCTTAGGTATATTTAAGATTATTATCACGGGTCCGTGCTACGCCGGTCTTTCGCTTAAAAATGTTAAATCAAAACATTCGGGATCGGGCGTAGCACGCCCGGTGTATGCTGTCGAAAGCAGCGGGGTTCGTTTCTACAGATTGGTAGATTATAGATTAGATAACTCTAGTTTCGTTTCGATAGATTTTCGTTTAAAAATATAAAATCATACCAATCCGCGGGTGTACCACAGCCAAAAGCAGCGTGGTCCCTAACTTTAGGTTCGTTTGTAAAGATTTTCGTTTAAAAAAATATAATTAAAACAGACAAGACCGTGAGCAGCACACCCAGTGTACGTTGCCGAAGACAGTGGGTCCCTGAACTCTAGGTTCGTTTGGATAGATATTCATTTAAAAGTATAAAATCATACAAATTCGAGGGTGCACGCTGCCGAAGGCGTTGTGGACCCCAACATTGGTACGTTTGGAAGGATTTTCGTTTAAAAATATAAAATCATTCAATGATTTTATGTATATTTAAGGTTATTATCACGGAACCGGACAACATCGGGTGGAGTCAGCTAGTTAAATATAAAATAAAATTGTTATTAGAATACTCTAACTTACCTATAGCAAAATCACACAGAAAAACAAGTGACTCACAATTTATTTTAACAATATCCATATAATCTGAATGAAATTTGGAGATAAAGCGCGATATAGAATTATTTTTGTTGATATTTTCAACGATGAAAACATTTTAAATTGTACGACGTGACAAATCCGTATCAGTTTTTTTTTTTTTTTTTTTTTTTTTTTTTTGTAGGAAAATCTTATTTTAAATCATATCAATTTGTTTTAAAAGTTATGTTATCTTTGCAGATAAGATACACTTGAACATACCGCTTGTAACTGGAAATGGTATTTTATTTAAAGAATACTTCGGAAATTAATGTCATGCTATTGTTTTCAAGTGAAAAATAAATATCTACAGAAACGTAAAATTTTCGAAATGCACCTGAAGATGCAATAAAAAGCCGCATTGTAGACACAAAATGATGAATCATATTTAAATTAGCTCACGATATAAATATAAGATTTCAGAGTTATCCTATATATTTAAAAAGCTAAACTAGATTAAAGACGTTGAGAGAAATTTTGATGCCCAATGCCGATTATGATTATGAACTCCTTATATGGCTCATACTTACATAGAATGCATATGAAATAAAAATAGGCTCCTGATTGCACCCCGTATGGTCTTGCGTGGATGGACAACTCATAGACTCCGCGGACACTCAACGGACATCTTATTCCTCGTACTATCCTAGAAGTGATAAAAACGCATGTGAAATTATACGCTGCTTTCTATAAATTAAGAATAAATTACACAAATAGCAATAATTTATTCAAAAGCAAACCAAACTTATACAAAATTTGAACATATTGTTAAATAAAAAATGCTAAATACAACCACAATATCTAATACAGTGACGTTGCAATCGCAATATGTCATGCAAGTATCATAGAAAATGCGTGTTGAACTTAAAATAGTAAGTTGCTTTTGCTATGATTACTGAGATAAGAAATCTGAGATCTAGGTATATTTGTTACAACTTCTTTAAAATCTAACGTGTTCAAAGAACTAAGATGGAGAACCAGCAAAAAATTACAAACTTCATAACGTTACACTGGTAAAAGAAAAAAAAAAAGTTGATTTTACGGTATAATACTAGCATCCCAGTTGCCGTAATTTGCTTATAATAAAATCCGAAGGCAAGAAAGTGTCTGTAACCATTCCGGGCGCGAAAACTCTGGTCTGCAAATCGACCGTAGTTAAACGCCATGTTAAGCTTAATGAAAAACATATATTAACACATGACAACTAAACGATAATTTCTTCTACGTGAAATCATGTCTGTTCTGCATATTTTCACATAAAACATGTATATCTTATCCAATTGTAATGTATTAAGTTACAAATTAAAAATAAGCTATTATAAACATCAAATTACTAAGTATAAACAAACAAACACTGTTGCCATTCAGAATTTCTGAATCTTGAAACAAATGAATGACTCTTTGAACGCTTCATAAAAAAAATACAGGTTAATTATCTAATTCTGTTCTTAAAATGTTTGTAAAAGCATATTAAAGTCTTTAAATATTTTAATTTTGTTTAAAACCTTCAAAAACTATTTTTGCAGCCATCTTTCGTCAATTAATATAAACAATCGAATTTTGTTAAAATTGCAAATTAATATTTGCATATAATTAGCATATTAAAATTTAATGTGAAATTTTCAGAAATTACATTTCACTTTGCTAATCATTATTATTATTGTTGAAAAAAAAAAAAAAAAAAAAAAAAAGTGTTGAGTTATTCACTTTTGAGAATCGTTCATCAAAATTATTTGTGCTGTACTGATTGCTATTTGGCAACGTGAGTTTTACTGTTTTAACATCTTTGTTGATCTTTCTAAATGCTGTTTTGAACACGCGGTAGATTTGAATCTGTTCAATCAAATCAGTTTTTATTGTTGTTTTACATTATTTAAGGATTGTTTTGGCGATGCCTGAGGAAAATGATGAAACGTCGATTGAACGTAGACGGCGATTAATTAGAGAAAGACAGTCGAGGTGGCTTGCTTGGCAATCACAAGCAACGTTGGTCCGTATAAGGGAAGATGGTGCCATCTACTGGTAGATAATACAAACAAATTTTGAAATTTGGTTTCCATCGTAAATAAAATGATTTTTTTTTTATGAAACTTAATTAAAATATAAGGAATAAATAGTATCGAGTAATTTCCATTTAATTTTGCTTATATAATCAAAAAATGAGCTATGTGGTGAGTCAAGCTCTTTAGAAACACTTTGATAACACTTGTATTTACGACACGAAATAACACGAAATTTTTTCACAGCTCCATTTGTTCTATGCATTTGCTTATGAACTAGTATCGGTAGTATCCACCAGGCGGCGATACTTTCCGGAGAAAGTCAATTAATAAGTTGGCAATTCCCGCGGACATTTTCTCCCATAGACTTTCTCCGGATTGTAAAGTCAGATCTATGATAAGGGAGTCTTGATTTTGTCCATTCGTTGAACTATTTAAAAAATTGAATATTGAGTCAATATCCTGTCATTTTTGACGGGGGGTATATACTAATACCGTAATAATGTTATACAGTGAAATTAACATTTTTTTTTCTATGTATTATTTTATCCTGTTATTACTTTTGGTGATTTGACAGGAATGTAGATATTTTTTTTTTTTTTCAAAATGCGCTTTAATTCTCTTTCTTGCTTTTAATCTTTCTCGCCCAATCTCTATAAAGTTAATAATAATATTTACACATAGCCCTAACCTTATAACATTTTTATGAGTATTCTAATTGACAGACCAAATCGGATATTTCTGCTGCTACACTTTATGTAAACTATAATGATTTTAATGCATATAAATTTATGCCGATAAACTTTATTTAAACTGTGAATAAAACATAAGTCGAATAGACGATTAAATACAATTACAGACGATATTCTCCTTTTCATGGTTTTTAACTCTTTCCAACATAGTTGAAAGGTGTTTATGAATTCTGTTTGTCTATCTGTCTACCGTCTGTCTGTATGCTCTAACTCGCACAAATATACACGGATGGTCATGTAATTGATATACGTTATTTAGGTTTACTATGGCATGTTCGGTATTGAAAATAAAGTGAGTAGCATTTATAGTTCGTTTAAAGGGACACTCAAAATAATTCCGCTACTTTACGGTCTATGAGAAAAAATCTTTTGTGATGTAAATGATGTTACATTATTTCAATTATGTTGAAATCCATATACATCACTGAGGTGCAGTGCAAGATGCTTACTATAGAATATGGTGTGCATAACACTTATCAGTCATTTACAGGGACAAACAAAATAATTCGGTTACAGTAATGTCTATGAACAATATTTACTGGAACTGAGTTTTCAGTCGTGGTACGCGTTTTTAAATTTATTCAATTGTTGCGCTTTACTTGGTGTGTATAAATTATATAGATCATATGCAGGGGTGCACAAAAGATCTCGAGTACATTTATCGAGTTCTGTTTATTGATGGAAATTGGTGAAGGGAAATTTTCAACTGTGCTATGTGTTTCCTAGCTGTACTAAATGTTAGCATAATATGTAGTATATATATATATACAAATCTATAGATCATATACAGGCTTTCAGAAAAGAATTCGGATACTTTTCCGGCTAGTGGTGATAATTGCTTAAATTGGGTTTTCTAGTGCGTTATACGTTTTCTATAAATGGTTTACTTAGACAGCATCTTTGACCTTATTATACTTTTAAGTTTTGTTACAGTATTTTGAACGTATTGGAAACTATTTCATAATCCATCCTTGACGCAGGATTTTTCTTTCTTCTTTTACATAGATTCAGATTTTTAAAATAATAATGAATTTTATGACATTCCAGCACTATGCCTAAAATATGCATACAGCAGAATATTTTATAATTTAACCAAATTTTTTTAAATACAGCAGTTTTCGGATATGCATGTATATGTTCGCAAGCTAACAGAGTATGAAATAATAATATTAATGATCACTTAGACAATTACATAAATGAAAACTCATTAAAGAAGTGATAATGTACTATTAGTTTAGAATGAAAGAAAAAGATGCTAGATAGAAATTTTTAACTTTATAAGTTCTATTTTTAAAAAAGAAAAAAAAAGATTTTTAAAAATATTTCTTTGTAATTTACTAAATTAAAATAAATTTCTGAAAATTCTGTTAAATGTAAAATATTACTATTTTACCAAGAAAAAAAATGAGAGATAAAAAACAGCTCGACGAAGTCGAGAAAGAATGAAGCCTAGTCCCGGACAGACTGTTATTACAACAACAACCAAACATAATGATATAGATACAAATATTATTAACAATCCACAAGTCACGTTTAATATGATTGGGATTCAAGGTGTTATTATTACATAGTAAGGCAAAAGAAAGAAGTAACACCGCTTTTAGTCGACATTGGTGAATTTTGATTTTTTACTTCCTCGTTAAGTAAGTCAAACCAATGATAATTCCGTTATTTTTTATCAGTTTAAATACAAGTGTTTTTGTCTATGTAAAACAGATTAATCCATGTGATAAGATATTGAAATTAGTTATTATTATCAGTTTGAATACAACTTATTGTTATCTATGTAAAAAGGAATAATTCGTACGATAAAATGTGGACATTGAAACTAATTAGCACTGAATCAACAGAAACAGTCATTTTGCTTCAGATTTCTTGTTCGAATCTACAAAGGCTTTTCAACTCATTTTCTTGGAATGTAGGCTGACATTAGTCGATATAAAAAACAGATTACACATCCCAATTTATTAGTCATTGACTACATTAATTTGGAAGTCATGCATATGAGAAAAGGAGATGTTTACAAACACATTTATATTCGTCAACAAATCTGTACCTACTGCAATTTTGCCCAGTGTAGAAAGTAACATGACGACGTAGACCAATCGTATTGCAACGTGTTAATCGTAGACCAATCAGATAGTAGATCAATTATTCATAGACCAATCAGGTTACTTCAGTTATTTTCCACAATAGGGAGCATAACAATGAACAGTTTACCAGTCGTCATTTTGCTATTCGTGACGTAAGCTGCTCTTTCCTCACCGCCCCCTGAATACTAGGCCTGAGCACTGACACAAAAATGGCGGCTGTCTTAGGCGAATTTTTTGTCATCATTTAAACGGTCCCTTGAATTTGGATACCAATAAATTCTTTAATTAAGCTTTCTCCGCCTTGTTTTTCTGAGATTAAATAAGTCGAACAAAACTTTTAGAAAATACTGGTGTCTAAATTCAGGGGCCCGTACAAACGCTTTAGAAAATCCGTCTACGACATCCACCTACGACAGCCGCCAATTTTCTGTCAGCGCGTAGGCCTTGTATTCAGGGGGTGGTACTTTCCTTATAAGATAGCTATATGCAGTGCCGTTATAAAAAACTGTACCAAATTGCGGTGAACCGGGGTCCATATTTCGAGAACACTTTCGAAGTCGAAAAATAACTTTTTTTCTCCTTCAAAAGTTGAGCAAATGACTGTCAAGTTTTTGATAGTGTCTTCCTCTGAGGTTGTTGGTGGTGGAGTTGGGGAGAAGGACACTACTGAAGACCTCGCATATATAACCTGGCAAATAAAGACAAATTGTAGGAGTCTTAGTTTTATTGTCCCATATTATAAAAAACTTGTTCTACGTCTTTTTTTTCTTACAATTTTTCACCTGTAGAAAAAAATGGGTAAAAAAAAGTTTTTAAAAAAATATCTTAACATCGAATTTTGTTAATTTTGAAGTTTTCAGTTTTTATCAAATTTGAAACTATCGCATCCGCTTCCAGGACAAAATTACAAAAGAGAAGGGGAAAAAACACTTATTCTGTTGGTTTCGTGTTTTCTGAGCTTTCTGTTTTTTCTACATTTTAAAACTGTCGCATCTGCCTTCTGGGCGCAAATATTTAAAAAAAAAACCCTAAAAATGCCCAGTTGTTCAGCGTACTTTTCTAGTTCTAGTGGTACCTTTGGCTTCAAAAAATATAAATGTTTACTATTTAAATATATATATATACTAGGGGGCCTACCCCCTGCGAGCTACGCTCGCCAACCCCCGCTCAGACTTCGAAGCCTCTAAAAACATGACAGCGTGCTTTGTTTTAAAAATATTGGTAAATCTGTAATTGGGTTGCCATGCTTTTAACGTTTTAATGGGGCATTTTTTGATTACCATGGCCTCATACACAGCTGTTGCGACAACTGACGACTGTTTTCGGGATTGATAAGTAAAATCAATTACAACTTGAAAACCAGCTTGTATAAAATGGTTAGGTTTAAATTGTGGCTACCTCTCGGACTTTTATAACAACGATCTGTATTCTATTCTTCCTTTGTGTTTAAGGATGAGAAAAATTCCATCTGCTTGTGAATAACATTAAGAACTACGGTATTGAAAAGTACTGTTAAAGACATTTTCAGTAACAGGTTTTAATTTTCTCTCTATTTTAGTGCACCATCATGCACATTTTCATGTTATTTTAAATATGCAAATTATTTATTTTAATTAATATGTATATACAAATTTTTTAATAATTATTTATCATACAAAATTACCTAAATATTTTGTGCATGCATGCATGCATTTATTCGGCATCAATTGATGACATATTTAAACAAATTTGCTATCCGCGATAATTTTACACCTTGTTATGTCACTTGAATATTGTCCATAAGAAAATCGGGTACTTTTCCAGTATAGGATCCTTTGCTTTTAGGTTTGGCGTAATTCGAGCTTCGAAAAGGGATAGATTCGTTAATATACATAGATTTGTTGCCAAAAGTTATGAAAACAAACCCAATGAGCTTTTGGTGCTTTTCTATTATAGGGGTCTTGACGCTTTTTTAAAAAGCTTGGCGCAATTCGGGCATCAGAAAGGGAGATTTGGTGCCAAATGACATAAACAGCCATGGAAATAAATTCGACGATTTTTTTGTTTATATGCGTATTTTAATTATACGTATATTATTATTGTTTTTCTATACAAATTACTTCTGATTATATATAAAATAGGATAAATGACATTTTACGCTAAACAAATTGTATAAATATTTTTTTGCTCCTTTCTTTTGCGTTTACATAAATGACGTCATTTGGACGAATTTATTCAAAATATTTTCAGTTTATAAATTAAATTAAATGCTGACAGACAATTGAATCCTAACGATAGAAATGTGATTTTTTTTTTTCAAATTTTCCTGGAAAACATAATTTAATCACAATCTTGTCTTCATTATCGATTGAAATAAAAGATAAATTCAATTTCAATTTGAAAATGACAAATAAAAAGAAATCAATAATCCCTATCGGGATCCTTTTCATTTTTTTCCCTTTTTTGTCCCAAAAAAACAGAGTAATTAGTTGCCATCATTACAGAAATGTCATTAAAATTAGAAAAAAATTAATATCTCGAAAACTAAATCCAATTTCAAAATTCTATTACCAGTTTTGACATCCGCGGATTTTTATGGACAATTGGTATTAATTTCACCATCAAGCATTTAATATTTTATTAAAAATAGCCCTGAAACATAATCAGTCGTTTAATCAGTCGTTTCATAAAATCGTTTCATAAATTCGTTTCACAAATTTGTTTCATTAGGATTTTATATATATAGGGTAGATATATATTTCTCGAAAATCAATTCGCGAAAAATTTTAATTTTTTCCGTTTTTTCTCCAGTTTTAAAATGTTATCTCCTATTAAAAAACATACGTAACAAACATAAACAAACATATTAAAAACAAAAATACCTAAAAATACCCAGCTGTTCAGCGTACTTTTCTATTTCTAGCCGTACCTTTGGCTTCAAAAAATACAATATTTACTATTTCAAATATATATATTTCTCGGAAATAAATTCGCGAAAAATTGTCATATTTTCCGTTTTTTCTCCAGTTTTAAAATGTCATCTCCTTTTTTTCGATGGAAATATAAAAAAAAAAACTACTTATTCCGGTTACTTCTTCGGTTATAACGATATTGTTGTTGTTTTTTTATATATTTACTATTTCAACATATATATTTTTTTTTCTTCTTCTTCTTCAAGTCGTTTCGTAGATTCACCAGAGATTTTTTTTCCCGCAGTGCCTTGAAGATATCGTTTCCCGTTTAAAAGAAAAGTGAATTTGATATTATTTCGTGTTTTAAAAAGGTGAGGGGCTGATGTGCGTTTTATATTATTTGGGTTTTCTCGGGAAATTTTTATCACAATTGAAAGTTTGATATAGCTAAACGTCAGAAATTAAATCGGCAATCACTATAACGGGGATCCCTTATAGTTCGTACGGAAAGATTTAAGTTTAATAAATGTAAAATAATAAAAATTTGAGGTTCGCTTGAAAAAACAGAACGAGGAGTGCGTAGCACTCTCAGTGTACGTTGCCGAAAGCAGTGGGCGCCTCCAACTCTAGGTTCGTTTGGATAGATTTTTGTTTAAAAATATAAAATCGTTCAAATCCGAGGGTTATGCTGCCGAAATCAGTGAGGTCCCCAACATTAGGTTCGTTTGGAAAGCTTTTTGTCTAAAAATATAAAATCATTCAACACTGATTTTGTACTACATCATAATACATTTAAGGTTATTATCACAGCCCCGGTAATGCCTGAGGGGTCAGATAATAAAATATGAGATTTAATGATTAAGATTGCAACAAGTTGATAAAAAAATTTGCCATTATCGGCGGAAAGGAAACATTTAAAAAAATGTCGGAAAATTCAAACATCTCTGTACGAATTCCGACTAAACTTTTTAGAAATGAGGATAAATTTTTTTCTATGGGCTATCAGATTGTATTTGGGAATTTGGATTACTGTTATGACGGGCTCAAAACCTCAGGCAAACTTGAAAAATCAGGAAAATACAAGATTTTTTTTTCTTCAATATAAAATAACAAAAATTCTAATAAAAAAAACAAAATTTGAGTCTAGCGAGTATTCGAAAGTGTCGTCGTTTATCCGGAACCAAATTTGCAGACCTCTACGTGCGACAGATTCCCCTAGCTTAATATAAATTTTATAAGTTTATAAATCGAAGCAAATATGGCTGCTTTGATAATTTGCTTCAATTTTGACTGATCGTTTAAAATTGCATGTATGATATTTTCAAAATCTCTATTTTTCAAAGAATAACATAACCGCTATCCAACAGGTTTATAAAATTCTATGTCCAATTTCATATATAACATTTTACTAGTATTTTGCATTAGCATTTTGATTTCAAGATCAGTTTTTAAGTTATTATAATACTTTCTTTTTAATTATATTTATGTATTTAAAATACTCATTTATGTTCATTTTCTTTACTTAGTTATGTATGTATTACGTATACATTTAATTAATTTATTTTTTAAAACATCCTAATAGTTTGAGGGCATCACTGATATATTAATTTAAAGTGCAATTTTTCACATATCTTGATCAATGTAATACATTTCGCCATGAGGTCTAGAACAGTCTTGCCAGTTTAGTGAAAACATTTTATTCAGAAATCTACCACTATTTTAGAATAGTAATATTCGGCCTATTTAATATGTCATTGGAAAAAACGAATTGATATAATTTTTAATACATCAATTAACTACTCAAAAATAGTGATAGATTTTTTTAATAAAAAATCTACTAAATTGGTAATAGTGATCTAGAATCAGATTTTTTTAACTTTAAGTGCAATGTTTCCATGAAATGTTTTAGAGTTGAAATTTCCTTGTTGCTTATTTATATTGTTCGTAATTTATAAATTATAATTTTAAATTATAAAGTTTAATTTGTAGTCGTATACCTACATATAATTTGATGCTTTTGTCATTTATTAAATGTTATGTGTGCCTTCAAATATATTAGTTTCACAAATGTTTCACTAAAACGGATTCAATTTCTTACTGCTGACAATTACAATTCTATTGTCATTATTTTTATGCATATCACATTTCTATAGTATACAATACTAATTGAGAATATTTCAGAAAAAATCTTTTTTTTTTTTGTTATATCATTATTAATATTTTAATGGAGATTTTTTAATACATCATTTATGTATATATATAATGTATATATATATACTATATATATACTAGAGTTTTGTTTCTCTTCTGGTTACATTTTATATATGTGTGTGTATAGAGACATCTAAACTAATCCTGAAACCGTTATATCCACTTTTCACTTCATTTATCAGTTGGCGCCCTTTGGTTTAGAAGTTGGCGCGCTTTTTAGAAAAGTTTCCACCGCCCTCTTTGTCACGCTAGTACGACCCTGATGGCGGCCATTGAAGGTGGAATTAAATATGGAGCTGAGCCGTTCGATGGAAAGAACTTTTCTTTATGGCGCCGATGTGTTGAAGCAATATTTGAAGCAAAGAACTTGCACATATATTTAGCAAGGGAAGCTGATGATACGAAATCAGAAGAAGTAATGGAGACAAAGAAAGCATACGCTTTAATATTTATCTTGTTAGATGATAAAGTACTGGTGGCTATGGATAGCGAGGTAACTGCGCATCATATTTGGGATAAATTGAAATTAACTCATACTAAATCAAGTGCAGTTACAAATAATATATTGACCAATTTAATTTGACCAATTTAAGCACCTGCTTGCCTTGGACATTAGGGTGGAGCGAATTTTTTTTTTTCTTCAAATCAAAATTGGACGGGATGGGAAAGTTGCTCTATCAGATCCTCATTCTGAATATAAAATATCTTTGAAAAGTATGAATATTAATTACTGCCCCAAGGTCATTGAAAATTGAAAAAAATTGTAAAAGCTGTGCATTTTCCCATTTTCTTGTCAAACATATAAAATGCACAAATATTATTAATATTAAATTAATTTTAAAGTATTCTTCTTAAATTATTATTATTATTATACGCTTATAGTGAAACTATGTAATATTTATATCAAATCCAGGTGTCTTATACTGCCCCAATGACTTCAAAATTTTGAAAAAATGTATAAAAATTGGGTAATTGTAAAGCATAATCAAAACAACAAAATTGTGTTATATTTTATATTTCGTAAGAATATATTTTTTTTAATTATACTTGAAGATGAAGAATAACAAGAAAAAATAATTTATTATTACAATTTACAAGCATTATAAGCTTAATAAAGGAACCAGGTTCTGAGTATTTGGGGCACCTTTTGTTACAATCTGGAAAGGCTCTAATTTTAAGTGAAGAAATAAAAAAAAAATTAACTACAAAAAATATTGATACCAGTAAGCTTCTTGCAATTGGCTGTGACTGAACTACAATTAACACGTGTTACAAAGAAGGTGTCATGCGATTTCTAGAAGAAAAAGAAGGAAAACCACTTCAATGGCTTATTTGCCAAATACATGCCAATGAGCTTATCTTGAGCCATTTGCTCGAGCATCTTGACGGTACAACAAATGGGCCTCAAAGTTTTACAGGATCTATTGTCAAACCTCTAAAAGATTGTGAACTTCTTCCTCTTGTACATTATAAGAGAATAAGCTGTGCTTTGCTAGAAATTACTAATAAAAAGGATTTAAACACGGATCAACTCTATTTGCTTGAGATATGTGAAGCAATTTCTTCGGGATTGGGTCCCTAAAAATTGTATAAAAGAAATCCTGGTAAAATTGTGCATTCTAGGGGGGCTTACAGTGGCAAATAAAATTCTTAGGCTATACGTTTCTTCAAGTGAACCGTCTGAAAATTTGTTTAATTCTGACAAATTTTATACTAAGAGTTTATTCAACTATATGGTTTCAAATTAAAACTAAACCTTCATGCATTTACGGAGCTAAGCATTTGCATCAAACAGTTATGTTATCATGATATTTACCAAAGGAATTACAAACAATAATAGATCCTGTAATTCAACGAAATGGTTATTTTTGTCATCCGGAAAATATTTTGATTGCCATGTTGGTTGACGATAGGGACTGTATAAGAGTGTTAGCACTACGTAGAATAATAAAACCTCGAAAGTCAAGAAATTCTTTACGTACGTTCAAGTTACCTGAGATCAATTTTGAAGCCAAAGACTATATCGATTTTATAAATTGGTCTGAAGTGACCGTGACAGAGCCACCATTAACTAAGTAATTAGATCATAATATTCTTACAAAGTGTATCCTAAATCCAAAGGCAATAGATGAAGACATCTTACCTAAGATTAAACTAATCCCTTGTCACAATCAAGCCACTGAAAGATGTGTGAAACTTGTTACATAGGCTTCTTCAGCTGTTTGTGGTCCTTTGAGACGCGATGGGTTCATTAAAACTTGTCTGGAGTCTCGGAAAAAAATGCCAGTTTTTGAAACCAAAAAACAGTATGGACTACTATAAAATGGTAACTTCATTGCTTGTAAATTGTAATAGTACATTATTTTTACCGTATTACAATAGTTCTTTAAAAATAATTAGAAATTATATTTTCTTACATAGGTTAAGTAAAAAATATAAAACAATTACAATTGCCCAAATTTCATATATTTAAAAAAAGTATAGTCATTGAATTAATATAATAAAAGTGAATTTGATATAAATATTACATAATTTAGCTATAAATATATAATAATAATAATAATAATTCGATGATCATCCTTTTAAGTTAAATTATTATTAATTGTATAGTTGAAAAAAATGGAAAAATGCACAACTTTTACGTTTTTTCTCAATATTCAATTACCTTGGGGCAGTATTTAATATTAATATTTTTCAAAGATATTTTATATCCTGATTAAGGATATGATAGAGCAACTTTCCCACACCACCCCATTTTGATTTGGTGAAAAAAAAATTATTCATAGAAGAGCGTTTTTACGTTTTTTCTCAATATTCAATGAGCTTGGGGCAGTATTTAATATTAATATTTTTCAAAGATATTTTATATTCAGAATGAGGATATGATAGAGCAACTTTCCCACACCGTCCCATTTTAATTTGGAGAAAAAAATATTTTTCCATAGGTGAGCGCTCCACCCTATTATTGGACATGCGATCTCGTGGTTTATGTTTATCGCTTTCAAAAAACAATGCGAGAATATATTATTCATCATTTAGATCTGAAGATGTTGACGGTAGAACGAATGAAACATATGTAAGCTGTGTTAAAAGACATTTTTAAACATTTCGTGTTATGTTTTTATCACTTTAAGCAGTAATTAGACTTTAATTTAAACTTTAATTCAAATGCAGTTAGCCGAATTCTTGCACGAAAAAGACTTGCTAAGATGAAGAAACGAAGAGAATGTTCCCTGCAACAACATATTGATGCACTCATGGGTGTATTGAACGATTTGCGACTTGCTGGAGTAGAACTTAAAGATATGGATGCCGTCGTATACCTGTTAATGTCCCTTCTATCTGAATTTGATGTCATTAAGGCTGCTATTGAAAATCAACCAAACGAGAAACTGAGTTTGGATTTCATTACTCAGAGACTTATAAATGCAGAAGCTCTAATGCAAGATAAAAATAGTCTCAGAGGAAATACTTCACGTAAGAATATTTCTGTTACTTGTGATAATACTGTTTTTAAAGAATCTAAGTGTGATATTGTCTGTTATCAGTTTAAAAAAAAGAGATCATTATGCAAAGGATTGTACAAACAAAGTTGTTTGTTATCAATGTGGACACATTGGTCATTTTAAAAGAAACTGTAGAGTTAAACAGAGAAGTGAATCAGCTGCAGTCACTTTTTCTATCCGAAAAATTGAAGGAAGGAAATTGAATCCTGTTGTATTCAAGAGCCACATCACATATGTGTAGCAGACGTGAATGGTTCCGTGACCTAAAACCATTTTCTGGAACGGTAGGGTGTGTATCTATCAAAGAATGATAAACTAACCATAACTGGTTTAGAGACTGTTTCTAGAACATTGAAAGAGAGAGAAATTGCTCTAAAAATGTATTATTTGTGCCAAATCTGAATGGAGAACTGATATCTGTCAAAAATATACAAATTGCTGGCTATAGTGTTACTTTCAAAGACAACAAAGCTATTATTAAAAGGGGTCAAAATTGTTTTGTAAATACTGAATTAAATGATGAAGGACAGTATGTTAGTGAATTTTACCTATTAAAGCTGCAGCACTTTGTGTTAATGAAGACGCAGGTCTGTGCCATCGTCGGTTAGGACATTCATGAAATAAGGTTCTTCAGAGATGGACCTCCCAATATCAGAAGCCTTTTGTGAGGAATGTGTTGCAGCTAAGCAATCAAATGAACCTATAAGGAAAGGTCCCAGTCAAAGTGAGGAGACTCCAATGAGAATGATTCACACAGATATTTGTAGTTCAATAGATTCCCCAACCAGTACCGGTGTAAAGTACTTTGTGACAATATTAGATGACTATTCCGGATTTTGTCAAGTAAATTTATTGAGAAACAAGATTGATGTAGTTGAGATTTTCAACTTTTTCTGTAAACAAAATCCTTAAATACAGAAAGTTAGGTCCGGTAACGCTAAAGAATATGTTTCTGGTGAACTTGTACAATGCTGGAGAAAAGCTTTAATTCTGATAGATCCAGCACCCCCTTATACTCCATCTTTGAATGGAATTGCCGAGAGAGCAAACAGATACTTGCTGGAGAAAGCTCGAGCATTGATATATGATGCAAAACCTTCTGGGGTTATGCTGTTGAACAGCTGCCTATTTGAAAAATCGAATACCTTGTCACAGTATACAGAACTGCCCGTTTGAATTGAAATATGGAACATTACCTAATCTTGATGGCATCAAAGTATTTGGGTGCGATGCTTACATGAGCACTCCACACAGTCAGAGGAAAAAGTTCGATCCCAAATCTAAAAGAGTGATCTTTGTAGGATATTCCAATATGGGTTGTAAGGGATCGACTACTCTCGTCACGTGAGTAGGCGATGTTTGAATGAGATCGTAGTTTTTGTCCAATAACCGGCCATGTGCGTAAAAGTTTTATCAATGCTCTCTTTCTCTAACGTTCGATGGATGTCTGAATCTCGGAAATTGTGAGTCGCTGTTTTTTTTCAGTTATGCAAATTTTTTGGTAGCTGGTCAATCGATACTGTGGAGTATATAAGTGGTGAATTTTCATTTTAGAGCAGACTTAGCCGAGAGTCAGAGAGAGGAGAGACTTAGACCTAGCCGAGAGGCAGACTTAGGAGAGACTTAGACGAGATTGCCCTTGAGACTTGACATTGAGATTTAGCCTCGAGACTTCGCTTCCAGTCTTGAGATTGATATTTGGCCTCGACATTTATAGTTAAGCTTTACGCTCCTGTTAAGTTGAATTAAACCTGTATCAGTGCTTATTAAGGTTGAAATATCAAATTGTTGCATCGTGCATTTGAGCCTTGATAGTTTAATTTTGATTATTGTATAGTTTTGATTTTTTTTTTTACGCAGCTTCAAGTTGCAAGCTAAAATCTTTCTTTTTATTAAAGTTAGGAAAAAACAAGTGGAGCTCGCTCAACTTCCCTACCTGTTTGGTTTTAATAAACTGGTTTTAGTCTTAAAATAGACTTATTTTTGTCTCCTGCTCTACCACATGGCCTGACAACAAAGATGGCCGTCACAGGGTTATCATCTTCTTGATCCAGCTACTAAACATATTGCAATTTCTCGTAATGTGAAATTGAATTAGATGGAAAAACTGCCTTCTTAAATGGTGAATTCGATTAAACTACTTTTATGGAGCAACCAATAGGATTTAATGACAGTAGTGGTAAAGTTTGTAAACTCCTTAAAAGTTTATATGGTCTGAAACAAGCCCCTACACAATGGTTTCGAAGATTCAGCAACTTTATACTTTAACTAAATTTTCTTCAGCCTTGAAATGAAAATTGTATTTTTGTGAAACATACTAACAGAAGAGAGATAATATTGGTATTATATGTTGATTATTACTTACCCATCATACGTAGTATAGGGTATTACTTACCCATCATACGTAGTATAGGGTAAGTCTTGTAATCGTTTTGAAAATCGAAAAAAAAAATTTGACGGATTTACACGTTTCAGACACTGGAGATTCCGAAAAACATATTTTTAGAAAAAAAATTTTGCCGTCCGTCTGTGTGTCTGTGTGTCTGTGTGTGTGTGTGTCTGTAAACGCTCTACCTCCCGAAAAAATTGAGATAGAGACTTGCAATTTGGTATGTACTTAGTATGTAATAATGGGAAGAAGCCTATTTCATTTCAATAACCTCGATTAACCGGAACAATTTTTTTCGGACTCTCGAAATATTCGTTCTGATGAAAGGTATATAAAAATTTTCGAAATTGTATATTTTAAGAAATGAATATAAAAGACAATAAAAAAACATAAATTTTGAATAAAGCATGAAGTCGATCGGATAATTAGTTGCCGAGATATTTGGAATCCTGTTTTCCACACTCTTCGATTTTTCATGACCCTGTATTTCATCCAAATTTCACTTCAAAGATATATTTTAATTAGAAATTTGACGCCTAATCAGATGCAATAAACCGCTAGTTAATAGGATTATTATTTTTGGAGTTATAAGGAAAAACCTCTTTCAAGCAATTCAGTAATCGAGCCTTTAAAGTTTGTGACGTCATCAAGCCACGATTTTATTTGAATTGCAATGCATTTTATAAGTAGTTTACACATTTTTATTTTAATATTTTACATTATGCATATCCATGATGGGTAAGTATTACGGTGGCCCCCAACGACTAGTCTACTAATTGCAGGCAGTGATAAATCAGAAGTTAATATTGTAATTAATAAGTGAGTTTGAATTGTCAAAAGCAGAAGTTGCTACTGAATTTCTTGCTGATCATCTTTGTTTAAGCCAAGAAGCATATGGGAACAGACTTCTAGAAAAGTTCAGAATGACTGACTGCAAGGCCTAAACCCTGCAAGATTTCGGATTTTATGTTTTTTTTTATGATTTACAAGTGCAAATTCCCCCTGGAACTGCAGCGTGAAACATATACATCTTTTGAAGGTAAATAGCTTTATTTTAATTATAAATAACAATGTTTTTCTCATTATAAATAATGTTAGTTTTTTTAATAATTTTATTTTTAAAAATATTTTAAATTTAAGAAACAGTCTTCATCTTAAAAGGCTTGAAAAAAAAAACAGTTTTAGTATGGATATGATGCGGGATTGTTTTAGACAGGTATTTTGGGAATTATTTTGAGTAGAGTATTAGTTTCATAATCTGAAAATAATAATTAATTCATTCAATTCAAACTTATGCAGCTTAAGAAACGAAACATCGGTAAACAAACATCAGCGCGTGCATGTACAGTGGTCGGACGTTGTACCATAAATAGCTAAAAGTCCGATTGGTCGCACGTCTGGCCACTATGATAGATAACAAGACAACACTATAGATACCGCGCTTATTCATTCCTTCTCATGATATCACAAATAGTGGCTGGCCACAACTAAAGCCTCCAGAATTACGGGCCGGAGCATCACCTCCATATATGCCTTGGCTACATCCCTACTTCTTACGTAGCAACTTAAGTGATTTAAAAATTTGTTTATTATGTTACTGATAGATAAGTCGATGTGTCATGCAAATATGCACAAGTCTTTCAATTAATATTTTTTTTTTTTTCAAATATGCATATTTCCATGAGAATTATAGTTAAAAAATTTTAGCTTCTCTAACCATGGTAAAGGTAGAAAGCAGTTAAAAGGCCTTTACATTAGAGTGCATTAAAAAAAATCGGGTACGATTTTAAACGTTTATATGATTTAAACATTGATAAATGCTAACACCAGTGTTTTCAATGGATAAAAACGCTAACATTTCGATCAAAAATATCGTATTTTTTCTTTTAAATTATTATTATTATTTTGGGTAATTGATAGCGCAGAGGACATATGAAAAACAAAATGCGAAACATCGACAAGATTGAAGAAAATTTCATGAATAATTATTTAATTTTTTTTCTATTTAAACAGCTAATTGAAGTTTATCATTTATCTCATTCCTTTTTTTTTTCATTAAGAGCCTACATCAGTCACGCGAAAAAACGCTCAAGCTAATGTTAAGTCTATGGGTAGGTTCTAGCACGATTTCTCGCTCGCATTTTAATATTTTTAAATGCTTTTTTTGGCATAGGATAGCTGAGGTCAATCTCCAACGTTGTTAGTTTTTACTTTTTCAATTTTGGTTCCAGTTATTTTACATAAGAGTACTTTCATTTTCAGAACCGGTTCCAAAATTGAAAATGCGCGCTTATAAAAAAAACTGCCACAAAAATAGAAAAAGTAAAAACTAACAACGTTGGATATTGACCTCAGCTATGCTATGCAAAAAAAAGCATTTAAAAATATTAAAATGCGAGCGAGAAATCCCGCTAGAACCTTCCCATAGACTTAACATTAGCTTGAGCGTTTCTTCCTGTGACTAGTGCTCTTAACTCACTGTTTACATTAATAACTGATTAATTTATGAAGCTTTCCTAAACTATTTTAAATATTGTAAAAAAAAAAAAAAAAAAAGAAAGAAAAAATCAGTATATTATTTAGTATTATATAAATCACTAAATCTGTTAGAAGAAAAAAAAATCTATTTGGCCTATTTATACATGTTTTAGAGAATTATAAAACGGAAGAAAGCATAATTCCATAATTTCTCATCATTCTCAAATCCCCTGACAGCAAACTTTCTGACACATTTTCTGACTCATTTTTAAACGTAAAGTCATAAAATTGGCATGCCTGACTATTAAAGTGATTTGAAATCTAAGAGCATTTTCCATTTTTTGATAAATAAATTACTTATAGAAAGTTATAAGCCATTCTTGTCACGTGACAAGTTTTTCCTTTTTCTCGTGCTGTTGGGTCGGAAGTTCGGTTCAAATTCAAAACGCCGAATTTCACAGTATTTTCTGATCTACTTTCACTAAAAAACGGAAAGAAAACTTCTTCCGATCCATAGTTTCTGAATAAGAACACCTGCCAATTTCATGCATTTACGAATGAATTCAGAAATGTGTCAGAAAGTTGCTCCTTTGGATTTGAGAACAGCCTTACATAAAAATAAAAATAATCCCCATAAATTTCGGCTTTCCCATTTTGCCCCTCCGGCCCAATAAAAAGTTTAATCTTTAAAAATATTTTTTTTTTTAAATAATCATGTCCTATTTGTTATATTGTTACAATAAATTAAGTATGTAAATCCTCTTAAGAAAGAAATCAAAATCCGCTTCCATGTTTAGAATTTTTTGCTCTATTTGTACTTTGCAGTAACAAAATATAAATAATTAATGGAATTCGTGAGAAAATAAATAATTCAAAATGTCCTAAATATTGATTAATAACTCTTGAAAGTTTGCAAGAAATTAAAAAACATTAAATAAATCTATTACATGTAATAAAATCTATTACATATATTTATACAGCTTTGTAAATATTATAAAAAAAAAAAAAAAAAAAAAAAAAAAAAAAAAAAAAGTAATCATCACCAGGGGCGTAGCTTGAAATTTTTATTGGGGGGGGGGAGGGGGAGGACCTGACTTTGGCGCCCTTTTATAATTTTCATTTTCCACTTCCTCATCTCACCCCACCCCCTCTGTTGCCACATTGTCATCATCCACGCTAGAGGTCTGCAGGTGCCAAAATTTCTAGGCCCAGGCACGGCCTGTCCCGGTATAAAAGCAAAATGTTCGGCGCCCGACCCATTCAAAAATTATTTTGGCCCGGCACGGTATAAAAGCAAAAAGTTCGGACCGGTCTGGCCCGACTGAATATCTACAAAGCATGCCGATATTTCTGAAGCAACATTAACCTAAAATTAAAATTACACTTACTTATTCAAAAAGAACACTTACTTATTCAAAAAGCACACTTACTTATTCAAAAAGCACACTTACTTATACATAAGATTTCATTTTTAGATTGCGTTCAAAATACGTGGAATGCAAAATATCAACAATATTTATGATCACTTAGACAATAATATATATAAACACTGATTAAAAAATTGAATTAGATTATTACATTCAAATGAAGATTCAGTAAGAGAAGAAAAATCCGTTATAGGCAGGTTCCATTCTTAGAGGGTACATCGTCTGTGGTATGTATTATATTCTTTTTGCACGGATCAAGACATTTTTCCCTGTAAGAAATGTTTTCGCCATAGACTGTTTCTACTTCACAGGTTTTACTGTACTTTAAAAATTTTTTTGCTTAGAATAGTATGTACTATTCTTTAAAACTAATTTTAATTGCAGAATAATGGCCATTTAAAAATATGCTTATTTTTTGCAAAAATTGTTGTGCCAGGACTAATTTTCTGATTTTTACGCTGGCCTGAAAATTTCAGTTCATGCAGAGCTTTAGGAAGAATAACGTCCAAGCACAGCTTGGCCCAGAAAGTCTGGACCGCCCCGGCCCAAGTCTGCAGAAAAAGTTAAGCCCGGGCCGTGCAGATCTCTAACTCGCGCGTCTCGAAAGCCTGTTTAAAATATTAGATTTAATTTTTTCAGAAAAATTACAATACTATTTTATTCTTCGAGACCTGATTAAAAATATATGAAATTTTATATGCAAACAGATGATAATGATTTTATGAATGTGTCAAGGGGAAGGGGATAGAAGTAGTAACAAATCTAAACTGAAACTCCTTATGCAAATTTTGTACGTTAAAAGTATACGCCACTGAAGTCGTGACGTCATCAATATGGCGCTGGGCATAAACAGACTGAAGTGCCCATTGAAATAACATATGGACGTAAAAAATAAAATATTCTAGAAATAATAATTTTCATATATAAGAACTTTCAGGCACTATTCTGCAAAGTTTAAGGTAAGCTTTTCATTATGAATCCCCCAAAATTCTGATTTTGTGATTTAAATTTGATCAATTTATTAAAATCTCATTAGCTTAACTCCGGTTTGGCAAACATCATGGTTATTTACATCGGCTGAATTGGTGATATTTACATTCATGTCTGTCCCGATATCTCTGTCTCTCTCTACTTATAAGTAAAACTTTTATTTAATTTAAATTAATAATTTTACTAATTTTATATTTTTAAAAATTATTAAAGATATTTTATAATTTATAAATTATTATAATACATAAATTATAAATAATATTTAATTAAGTATATAAATTATATATTAAATATATAAAATATGATATATTATAATAATATAAATAAATCTACCCTATATATATAAAACCCTACTGACATGAATTTGCGAAACGATTTTATGAAACGATTTTATGAAACGACTGATTATGTTTCAGGGCTATTTTTAATAAAATATTAAACGCTTGATGGTGAAATTAATACCAACTGTCCATAAAAATCCGCGGATGTCAAAACTGGTGATAGAATTTTGAAATTGGAATTAGTTTTCGAGATATTAATTTTTTTCTAATTTTAATGACATTTCTGTAATGATGGCAACTAATTACTCAGTTTTTTGTGACAAAAAAGGGAAAAAAATTGAAAAGGATCCCGATAGGGATTATTGGTTTCTTTTTATTCGTCATTTTCAAATTGAAATTTAATTTATCCTTTATTTCAATCGATAATGAAGACAAGATTGTGATTAAATTATGTTTTTCAGGAAAATTTAAAAAAAAAAAATCACATTTCTATCGACAGGATTCAATCGTCTGTCAGCATTTAATTTAATTCATAAACTGAAAATATTTTGAATAAATTCGTCCAAATGACGTCATTTATGTAAACGCAAAAGAAAGGAGCAAAAAAATATTTATACAATTTGTTTAGCGTAAAATGTCATTTATCCTATTTTATATATAATCAGAAGTAATTTGTATAGAAAAAGCAATAATAATATACGTATAATTAAAATACGCATATAAACAAAAAAATCGTCGAATTTGTTTCCATGGCTGTTTTTGTCATTTGGCACCAAATCACACTTTCTGATGCCCGAATTGCGCCAAGCTTTTTAAAAAAGCGTCAAGACCCCTATAATAGAAAAGCACCAAAAGTTCATTGGGTTTGTTTTCATAACTTTTGGCAATAAATCTATGTATATTAACGAATCTATCCCTTTTCGAAACTCGAATTACACCAAACCTAAATGCAAAGGATCCTATACTGGAAAAGTACCCGATTTTCTTATGGACAATATTCAAGTGACATAACATGGTGTAAAATTATCGCGGATAGCAAATTTGTTTAAATATCTCATCAATTGATACCAAATAAATGCAGACATGCATGCACAAAATATTTAATTAATTTTGTATGATAAATAATTATTAGAAAACTCGTATATACACATTAATTAAAATAAATAATTTACATATTTAAAATAACATGAAAATATGCATGATGGTTCACTAAAATAGAAAGAAAATTAAAACCTGTTACTGAAAATGTCTATAACATAGTACTTTTCAATACCGTGGTTCTTAATGTTATTCACAAGACGATGGAATTTTTCTCATCTTTAAACGCAAAAGAAAGAATAGAATACAGATCGTTGTTATAAAAGTCCGAGAGGTAGCCACAATTTAAACCTAACCATTTTATACAAGCTGGTTTTCAAGTTGTAATTGATTTTACTTATCAATCCCAAAAACAGTCGTCAGTTATCGCAGCAGCTGTGTATGAGGCCATGATAATCAAAAAATGCCCCATTAAAACGTTAAAACAAAGCACGCTGTCATGTTTTTAGAGGCCTCGAAGTCTGAGCGGGGGTTGGCGAGCGTAGCTCGCAGGGGGTAGGCCCCCTAGTATAAAATATAATATATTAAATTATAATACTAAAATTATATACTATATTAAATTAAATATTAAATCAATTTAAACATATTAAATTATTTATATATTACATTAAATTAATATTATGAATAATTAATACTAATAATAAATAAATATTTATCATTTTAAATGATTAATAAATATAATTGATATTAATAAATAATATAAAATTAATTATTAATAATTTTAATTCATAATTATTTAATTATATATATATATATATATATATATATATATATATATTATATATATATATATATATATATATATATATATAATTATTAATTAAAAAATATTAATTAATTATATAGTTAATTAATTTAATTATATTAATTACACACACACACACACACACACATATATATATATATATATATAATTATATAATAATTAATAAAATTATTAACAATTAATTATTATATATTAATATCAATTATATTTATTAATCATTTAAAATGATATAGTTATTTATTATTAATATTAATTATTCATAATATTAATTTAATGTAATATATATTTAATTTAATATGTTCAGATTATTATTATTATTATTATTATATTATAGATTATATTATAATTTTGTATTATATTATTTTCGATATTTATAATTATATTAATACATTTATATTTAATATAAACTAATAACATAAATAATAATATTACTAGGACTTCCCTCAAAGGGATTAGTCTGAGTGATATTGCTGGGAACATAGGGTTAACAATTACAATATAAAGAAAAAAAGCAAATTAAATGATAGAATTACACAATATCATATATAAATGCATATACACTGTTAAAAAAATAGAAAAGAAGTACCGTTCATCAGATGTTTTGTCATAATTTTTTTTAACATGTGGCAAAGAATTTCATTTGAGCGTATTGCGCAGAACTTGAAAAAAAAAAAAAAAAAAAAAAAAAAAAACCGGCGTATCTTTAAAAACGCCAAGCTTTTTAAAGTTACGTAATTGGATTTGCAGCCAATAGATTATTCTATCAAGCGTGTCTTAACGCAATTTTAATTTCATTGTTGCACCTTTTTTTGTGTGTGACTTTAAAAATTTTCTTCCTTGATTATATATCTATTATTTGTATAACTGTTTATAGAAACTCTTACACTTCAAACAAGGGCGCCCATATGGGGGGGCAAGGGGGGGCTTGAGCCCCCCCCTAGATTTTGGTTTTGTCAAATTTTTTTAATATAGATCAGTTGCAAGATATGAAAATTTTAACTTTACCTTCTAAAAACAAAGCATAAATAAAATATGCCTCGACAACATCAGAAGTCACCGGAAGTAATTTCCGTTTTAGACGGGTTTCCGTCTTAGCAGGTATAATTGTTAGGAATTCATTTTGTCATAGCCATAATTTTTTTTTCTTTTAAAGATGGATTCTGTTTTAGACAGGTTCTATTTTCATAAGTTTTTAATTAGTCCTTCCGAATAGTCTGCTTCTTACAAAGAGGAAAAGCACAAGATAGGAAACAAATTCCGTTTCAGACGATTTTTATCTTAGCCGGTGTTACTGTGTGTGTTTTTTTTCCTACAAGACAATAACACTTTTTCTGCATAAGGAAGGATTTTGTTATAGACAGGATCCATTTTCACAGGTATAACTTATTTTGCATGAACAAAACTCTGAGAATTTAGAGAGAGATTTAATAATAAGTTGTGAATGGTACAGTGCAATTTTTAATTGAAAAATTCTTTTTCCCGAATCTAATAAAGATTAGAATCCTGATTGTACGCAGCCAGAACTCGAAAATTCTATCTTAAGCCTACAGAACAAGACAAAATAATTTTCGTCGACCAGAAACCTTATAATTCTTGTAACTCACACTTTCCTGGTCTACGTGAAACAATGTGGTCAGGAAAGTATAAGTCCACAAGATATTTTCCTAATCATTTTGCCACTGTTAAAGAAAATCTCTGTAATATTTCTCTAGACAATAGTACAAACCAAGAAACACGCTCACAAGTCATTCATTTAGATGCTGCAACGTCATCTATAAAGTTTATTGTATACCTCAAAATAATTTCTCGATATTTTTTCTATCTGGAGCCAGTTGTAAACAAATTACAATTTGTAGATTAAGATTTGCATTCGGTTTATCAGAACATAAAGATGAACTTCTTGAGATTTTTCTTATACACAGAACGGAATCAGAAGAAGAATTTTCAGAAATTTTCATGGAGCTAAAATGGAGAATTGTAATTGTAAGAAATCGATATTAAAATGTATAGAACGTCTACTAGATAATCTTACCTTCCTATGGCCACTCCTCTTGAATATTACAGAGCAGCATTTCTAAATCCATATTTAGACTCTTTAATTATATCCCTTGAGTCAAGGTTTTTGAATCGAAATATGAAACGTCATTCAAAGCAATTTTACTTCATCCCAATATGACGAAAAATATGGCAAAATTTTTTTTGTCAAAGAAATCAAGGAGCTATCTCATTTTTATAATATTGAGAATTTGGAGTCAGAAGCAAGAACATGGTTTGATTTGTGGAAAAGCAAAGACTGTGGTGAGAATGTCACGATAAATGATCTCCTCATAGAAACTACATTTCCCCATTTATTTAACCCCTTGGAGGGCAAGCACGTGGCCTAAAAATGCTACATTTTGCGATGTTTTGACACCAGTAAATTTAAATAATAAATTTTTACCTTTTCAATCTGCAAAAAAGAATAATAAATATTTTTACTTAGTAATACTGGTGGCAAAGTTATACATTAAAAAGTGGTATATATTATATACCGGTACCCCTCAAGGGGTTAAGACAGCCATATTAAATTATAGACAATTCTGTCAAAAATTTGCACTGTAGGAATGTCATTTTGAGGGGTTCACAACCATAGTACAGTGTGTTTGTAAATGAATATCGGGGTTTTAACGCTTTGTAGTATCTATTATAAAAAACTTAAAATTATACTTAATACATAAAATGAAAGAGCAACTCAAACAGTTTTACCTACAAGCTTACAAGTGTTCAATGCGAACACCTTTCGTCACACGGAACACATAAAGTCGATAGCTCTTTCCAAACACCACTCTACGCTCACCGATCTGACGCCATGTGATTTCTACCTGTTGAGGTTCATAAAGGATTGAGTGTATATGCCTCCACTATCAGCTGACCTATACAACCTAAGAAACAGGATTGAGGCAGCTGTTGCAACAATTACCCCACAAACACTAATTAACGTTTGGGAAGAACTGAGCTATTGACGTCATGTGTGCTGTGTGACGAAAGGTGTTCACATTGAACACTTGTAAGCTTGTAGGTAAAACTGTTTGAGTTGCTCTTTCATTTTAAGTATTAATTATAATTTTAAGTTGTATGTAATGAAGCGTTAAAACGCCGATATTCATTTAGAAACTCCCTGTATACCAAGTCCACTTTGAAAAAAAAATGAGATAGCCCATTTAGAAGGTGCATAAAATCTGTTTTATCCATTCCCACACTGAGCCAAATCTGTTTTCACTTTCTCATATATGCAGGGCTGATACAGGCGACAATTTTTTAATTCTACCTCACACCACTTTCTCAAAAAAGATTGTTGAAATAAAATTCGAGAAAATTTTCAAGAGAAATATACTACAAAATCTGTTTTTTTTTTTAATAGTGGTGCGAATAGAATAGAAAAATATTCAGTCGTGGCAGCCCTGTATATGTCATCTGTTTACAGACTATGTTTACTGTGAGAGTGTATAAAACAGATTTTATGCACCTTCTCAATGGACTATCTCATTTTTTTTTCAAAATGGATTTTGTCAATTATGGTTGTGAGCCCCTTATTCAGTACCCTCAGGCCAGTGGTGAAGGTGATTATGTTCCGAACTGTCTGAAAATTTAAGGCATTCGGTTCCGAAAATACGAACATAAAATATATCACGGAAGAATATCACAAATTTTGACAAATGGCCACAAAAAACACCAATTTCGTGAATCGTTTGCAGAAAAAAATCGCCAATTTCGTCAAAGGATCACGGGAAAAAGACGAATTTCGTTAAAAGATCGCGATTAAAACGTAAATTTCGTCAAAGGAATCGTGGAGAAAACGCAAATTTCGTCTACAAATCGTGGAAAAAATGAATATTTTGTCAAAGAATCGCTAAAAAACACAAATTTCCCCAAAGGATCGCGAAAAAAGGCAATTTTTCGTCAAAGAATCGCGGGAAAAACTAAAATTTCGTCAAAGAATCGCGAAAAAAAACTAAATTTCGTCAAAGAATCCTTGGGAAAACGCAAAATTTGTAAAATAATCGCAGAAAAACGCAAATTTTGTTCAAGGATCGCGAGAAAAATGCGAATATCGTCAAATAGCTGAAAAAACACAAATTTCGTCAAAGAACCGCAGAAAAACGCAAATTTCGTTAATGATACGTAGAGAAAAACGCAAATTTCGTCAAAGGATCGCGAAAAAACGCAAATTTCGTCAAAAGATCACGGGGGAAAAAAACCTCAAATTTCGTTTGAGAATCGCGAAAAAACGAAATTTCGTCAAAGAATCGTGGGTTAAACTCAAATTTCGTCAAAGAATCGCGAAAAAAACGCAAATTTAGTCAAAGATTCGTGAAAAAACGCAAATTTCGCCAAAGGATCGCAAAAAAATGCAAATTTCGTCAAAAGATTGCGGGGGGGGGGGACTCAAATTTTGTCAAGAAGATAGTGAAAAAAACGCTAAGTACCTTAAATATTTACTAACATGTATGATAGCTTTGGTGGAAGTTGAGATTTTTTTCAGCCCCCCCTTAAAATTAATCATATGGGCGCCCTTGACTTCAAACCACATTGATAGCATGCTTTGCTACAAACCAGCTTGCAAAACTATAGTCTAAATTACTATTAAAGTATACAAAAAATCTTTCGATGACTTCTGTAAAATAACTTTTACATTAAATCTCCATATCGGCAAAATTGAAAAATTAGATAAATTTCAAAGTTAAGCTTAACAGATACTTCTTGATTATTCTCTAGGAGGCTCTGCCCCCTGCGCCTTTACTGCGCCAATCCGCAGACTTTTCTTTTGCCTATCTGTGTGTCTCTCCACAATCTGTCTGTTTCCCTATCCATTCTTCTGCCCGTCTCTCTAACCGATTGTCTATCTCTCTACATGTCTCGCTACCTGTTTCTATATTTCTCTACCGTTCTCGCTACCCGCCAATATATTTCTCTAACCGTCTGTCTATCCGTCTAACTACTTGTATGTCTAGCCGTGTCTCTATCCACTTCGCTACCCATTTGTGTATCTGTCTCACAACTTGTCTATCTGTCTCTCTACCCGTCTGGCTATACGCCTCTCTACCCATCTTCTTACCCATCTCAGTACCCATCTACTGTCTCTCTACTCGTCTGTATACCCGTCTCACTATCCGTCTGTTTTTGTACCCGACTCGCTACCAATCTCATTACCCGTCAGTCAACTCGTCTCTGTACTCATCTCTCTACTCGTCTCTTTTATCTACCACTCTACGCGTCTCGCAACCTTTCTCGCTACATTCCTGTCTACCGGTGTCGCTACCCGTCTCGTGACCCAAAACGCTACCCCTCTGCCAACCCTCTTTTTATCTTTCTCTCTAGCCGTCTGTCTATTCGTTTCGCTACCCGTCAGCCTACGTATGTCGCTACTCGTCTCTCTACCCGTCTGTCTACCCGTTTGTTTACTCGTCTTTCTACCTCTCGCCACCTCTTCCCAATATTTAAACAATTCATTTAATATACAGAAGCCGTTTATCAGTTATTAAATGCAAGCAGAAGTAATTTATCTAATAAGTGTAATCAGATGCAATTTTTTTTTTTTAAATACATACATAAACCTGAATAATAATTCATCAGTTTTGTCTTCATAGTTGTTTATATCATTTGACAGTAAATCTGAACTTCTTAAACCTGAATTGGATCAAGCTTTTTAAAAAACCACAAGGTCTGTATAACTGCAAAGTACCCTGAGGGCTATATTAGCTACATGTTATTAAGTTAAGTGAAAGTTTCGTTATCGCGTTTGCAGCCAATTGCTTATGTCAGAAAGCGTGGCTTAACGCCATTTTAAATTCATTACTGTAACTTTTTTGTGTGTGTGGGGGGGGGGGGGGAAGGGTTTCAAATATATACATTTAAAGTAAAACTTTTGCCTCCATGCCATTAGTGTTGTTTGTATTATTAACTAATACCTTGTAGACCGAGCTTCATTTGAAACAAATGTAAAAGACTTCTTCTACAGTTTTTTTTTAGGAGAAACTTTCGTAATTGGGCCCAAAGCCAATCGGAGCATTTAATATCATTATTGTAACTCTTATAGAGTTAAAACAATATTGTTGCTAGCTTTACTCTTGTTTGAGACCAGCCTTGCCTATGTATCTGAATGGGGAAAAGTTTCGTATCCTATGTCGGTTGGCGAAAAAAATTTAAAATGGTGCCAAAAGGTAGTTTTAGCATCTTACAAAATTTTTCAATAGAGCGGTAAAACATGTTTTTCAAATATTTACAAACATACGTTTATTAAAGCATGTTTTTGCACCATCTTAAAAATTTAAGCACGATGCTAAAATAAAATTTTATCGCCATATTCGACATTTTAATAAGTAATGAAAATACATAAACAAACTAATTTAACAAACCTAAGAGGCATTTTTGTGATAAATAATTGTTATTGTCAGAGGGGTAAATTGTAAACAATTAATAAACGGCTAGTAAATAATAAATAGCATTTAAAATCTAAAAATGCAAAATATAACATTATACGCTTGATATATCTAAATCTTTTTTTATTTTTTAATATTTCCGAAGGCACAGATAAAAAGGTAAAAATCTCTTTTCCAAATGCCAAATAGAAAATACACAAAATAGAATGCCAATTAGAAAAAATAGAAAAATATCTGCAAAAAATATATTTACATAATACTACATCTGCAAAAAAAAATAAGATTTAGAAAAAGTAAGCCAAATCCTGCAGATCCCAACAATCGCATCGAAAAACATATTACTAAAAAAGAATTCGCCAAATCTTACGGCACAGGAGATGGATTTTTCTTTCTGAATGCAGAATATTAGTTTTTTTTCTTGTACGATGGGTGATTATAATATAATTGTTTCATTTCACATACTACATACCGTTTGATATATTGGTACTTTTATGTTATCCTGACGCAGTTGATAAATCGCCAAATATTGTTCTTATAACATTTTCATATTGAATTCATTTTATTTAAATATATATCTTTCACTTATTTAATTTAAAATACATACCTTTCATTAATCCCATTTAAAATGCTAAAAAGAGAGAAAAAAAAGAAATAATGCCATAAATCGAAAACTTTTATTTAAACACCAGAGAATTTTTTTTTTAAATTTACACACGCGATATGAAAAAAGCTGCTATTGCTCAGATTTGCGCCAAATCTCTAATACCAAGTCTACCAAGTTATTGCGGAGTTTTTCTTTCAAACAGAAAAAAATCCAGATTAATTTTCGATTTCTACTAAATTGAAATATATTTTATTGTGCTGAATATTAGTGCGTGCATATTTTTTTGCTCCATGTACTCCATGAACTTTTCCATTCCGATTGTCTACGAAAATCTCCCACCGGTGAAAATGACGTACACACAAAATTTTCGTGACGTATGTACTTTAATTGTGCTTTTTTATCTATTTTTTTAATATAATTTCCAAACGGTTTGACATTTATTCTTGGTAATAAATAGACGTTGTTATCACCTTTATAGGTACCTGCTGAAAACATTTGAACGAAATCCGTTAAATATTTTTTGAGTTATGCTTGACGAAAGGTTTTAATATCCATCCTAGCTATATATGGGGCAAAGTAATACTGTGCTGTGTATGAGTCTTCGTTGCACTCAGACAATTACAAATTATAAATTTAAATTATCATAGTAACATAATTTAATTATCATTAATTACAAATAATTATAGTACAATAATATGAACTAAAATATTAATTATTTAATAATTATATTTAATAGTAAAAACTATAATTAATATTAATAATAATAAAATATTTATAATTATAATCAGTATTAATCTTAATAAATAATTAATATTGTATATATAAATAATACCATAATGAATTATATATTAAATTAATAATCTAATATATTAAATTAAAATACTAAATTTTAATATATTAAATATATAAAGTATTATAATATGTAAATTATTAAAAATAATCTAATAATTTATTAATTTTAATATGATTTTCTCTTTACTTATAATTAAAACATCAAATTACTTATAAGTAAAGAGAGATAAATACATCGTGACAGACCCGATTCAGACGATGTAAACAACCGCCATGTTTGTCTAACCGGAGTTAAGCTAATGACTTTTTAATAAATTATTCAAATTTAAAGCACAAAATCAGAAGTTTGCTGAATTCATAATCAAAAGCGTACCTTAAACTTTGCAGAACAGTGCCTAAAAGTTCTTAAATTGGAAAATTATTATTCCTAGAAGATTTTATTTTTTACGTCCATGTTATTTCAATGGGCACTTCGATCTGTTTAGGCCCAGCGCCATGTTGAAACGTCATACTTCAGCGACGTATAACTTACTTTCTAATTTAAGATTTAAAATAAAGTGTTTGTATAATAACTTATTACTACTAATATGCCCTTTCTTTATGAGTGCCTGGCGGCGCCTTTAAACCTTCTGCGGCGCTCTACTACTTGAACTCATTGGGGGGGAGGGGAGGCTCCCCCCTCCCCCCTAAAGCTACGTCCCTGATCCTCACTCATTGGTATACGGTTTAACAGACTTTTAAATTTGGCGATCTCTCAAATTTCGTCATTTATCTCGACGACAGTTGATCATCCACTTTGTTGTTCTTGTACTTAAATCAGGAAATTTGAACATCCTGCGCCTTTTACTAGAGTGGTTTGAACAATCCACACCTTCCATCATAAATTTCGTAACTAAATATTACGTGTGTTTTTAAAAAAATAACTGTCAAAATGTAGTACCGTTGCCCTATGTTTTCATAAAAGCTAATGGCAAAACCTAAAGGGGCGGTTGCTTTAGCTCGTAATCGTAAATCTAATAGACCTAAGGCTCCTATATACTCCTATATATATGTATTATAGGAGCCCTAAATAGACCTAGTCGCGACCAGCGATTGGTACAAAGTTGCGCGCCCATCGCTGTATGTCTTCGATCGCGGCCAGCCACCATTAGTGACGTCATGATAATGAATGAGCACGCCAAAGACTCCTATAAGGGGAGTTGACGCATATCCATCTTGTTGTCCAAAATATCTGTCAACCCAGCTCAGCATTAGGAACCCGCCCGAGCATGTGTTTGTCGTCCCTGTCACTGTCACTCGCCGTCCGGTTTTAGCTTGGTTTTTGGTCCGTTGGGTTATGGCGGTATGATTCAGCCTGCAGTATAGGAACTCTAAGCAAGCCCGGTATCTAGTGTTCTGCCATGCCACAAAAATAAATTACAATCGTAAAATTAAATGAACAATTCATTCTGATTTACATCAAGACGATACAAGAAAAATAATGAAAAACCCTGTCACGTGATCCCTCTCTCAGCACTGAACTCCAACGGAGAGATCAACTTTCTGCCTCAACTACATCCCACTTTCAATGCGCTTGCACTTTTCTTAATATTACAAGCATTTTTCAAACATTTCCGCATACCTTTTATCACTTTTGCTTATTTCTATACCTTTTTCACATTTTTTTTAAAATTTTGTTCAGCTTACATAAAATTTCATTTTTAACTAACTTCAAATTACATTTTTGCGATGATTTTAAATGAAATCTGTAGTTTTTTTCAATAAAAAATATTTATCACTGAAAATTATAGGGCAGTTGCAATCAGCTGATCAACCATTGTATTCACTTGCGATTTTACAAACCATCATGCGTAGAACGATTGGAGGCGATGTTGAATAGTGATTGGTCGACTGCCTGAGACGATGTAGGAGGAGCTTAATGCGCTTGAAGAGGATATGTTTCATTTCGTTGAAGATTCATAAGATCGTCTGAGCTTGTATATTCATGTTTGCTTTATTTTTAATGATGCTTAGGACATATTAAACTTGTCTAACAAAATAATATTAACTTAATCCAATTAAAAGAAAACAATCCATGTGTACAAGTATAATTTGAAACAGCAAATCAAATACTTCTAGCTCTTGTATTTTCAGAGCTCATTACCTAATTCAACTCCTGTTTTTTTTTTTTTTTTTTTTTTTTTTTTTTTTAAGAAAAATAAAACCGATATTTTAATTGTAAAGGTTATTGAAAACTAATTTAAATTTGTAGTAGCTTGTGTACATTTTTTAAGTGAAAAAACTATACGTCCAGCTTAATTTATTGATACATAACAAACCTTACATAAAGTAAAACATATTTCATTTATAAATTATTATATTCTTTAATATCTATAATCCATAACTTCCAATTTTCAAATAAAGATTACATGTTTACATTTTTTTACAGTTTTTATTTTAAATTTTATTTATAGTAAATACTCACTACAATTAGATAGAATTAAACAAAGAACAACATATTAAACATTATTTCACAAGAATAAACTGAAAGCACAGCAAATAAATGTTAGCTTTTCTGAATGTTTATTATTATATTTTTAATCATCATAATTGAATTAATAAACGAAAATAAAATTACTAGGTCGTTAAAAACTTTTTGAACTGTGTTATTTCATAAAATCAACATATACTTAAGCAATGCATTTTTCAGATTTTTATATAGTTTGTTATTTCATAAAATCAATACAAACTTAAGAAATGCAGATTTCAAATTTATATACATAGTTTTAAATTTTTTACTGAACTTAAAGGTTTATTAAACAATTTCTTTCATATCTTTAAGTCAAGACAGCGTAAAATACAAAATTTGCCACACAAATTCATTTAATTTTGGAAATATACTTTATTAATTTTTTCTTTTTACAATTAAAAACTTGCAAACATTGCATGTTTGCAAAATTTGGCGAAAGTTAACTGAAAAAAAAAAATCTCATTCAGTAATTAAATAATTTAAAAAGCTATACAAATTACACTCGAACGCCTAAAATCCATGCAACGTCTAAGCCGTTGTGTAGTGGCGCCATCTGTTTGTAAAATGAAGTATTAAAACAAAAATATAAAATAAATCTAAGATATGAGATTTTAGTTTCGGAGCGATTTTTTAAAAATCCAGAATAAGTAAAGGTTTTCTAAGCATAGCTCTTAAAAGATTATCATTAATATTTGGTTAAAACCAATTTTTAAAGCGATTTGAACCTAACCCTTTTTTTTTTAAATAACAACCTTTAAGATATGATAGATCTACCAAACATACTTATAATATACATAAGCAACATTAAGAATAAATATGAATTCTGAAATTAAATTGCATTAAAATACTTTTTATTAAAAATGAGAGCTATAATAATGAACTTCATAGATTTTATGCAGTTATGTTCAAGTAAAACCTCCCCCCCCCCCCCCTCAATATAGTTTTAAACCCTGGGGTTGCTGAAGACCCAAATTACTGAATTAATGCATAATGAATAATAATCTTGAAATTTTAGACCTGCACAGTTATTGAACTAAACAGGAATTAATTATAACCTAAAAAATTCCCTGACGGCTCGGCCTACAGGCACAGGTAGATTTCGAAGACGCAGAACGTGAGGTGCCTGTTTGTCGGGAATTGCGGAAGAAATGACCTTTTTGCGATGATGCTGCAGTTGGAACCGCCTACTTCGAAACGAAACTTGTTTGCAGGCGGAGCCAGCAAGGATTTTTTTTTTTGCTATAAGAGTTGGTCCTATAAAAAACATGTCAATATAAAAGTTTTAGATAATATTAAGAGGATTTATAATATATTTAAGCGGATTTGAAATATTGGGAATTGACGAAGTTATGAATTTTTTTCTTCTAAAACCTCCCTTCCCTCCCCCTCTTAAGGCAATTTTTAATTATATCAAAAATCTGTCATACATAAGTTTTTGGCCCTGTTCCTAGAAGTAATAATAACGTCAAACGTATTCGATACGTATCATAATTAAGAAATTATGGGTTTTTTTTTCTGTTTTCACAAAAGTCCCCCCCCCCCCTTGGTTTGATTTTGCCCATTAACGAACTTGACCGAGATTTTATGTCCCTTGATTTTATGTATCAGTTTCGAAAAGATGCGGGAGTTGGAACCGCCTACTTCGAAAAATAACTTGTTTGCAGGCGGAGCCGGCAGGGATTTTTTTGTTTTTAATTTTTTTGCTATAACGGTTGGTCCTATAAAAAAACTTGTCAATATAAAAGTTTTAGATAATACTAAGAGGATTAATAATAAATTTACGCGGATTTGATATCTTGTGAATTGACGAAGCTATGATTTTTTTTCTCCTAAACCCCCCCTTTCCCCCCCCCCTTGGGGCCATTTTTAATTGTATCAAAAATCTGCCATACATACATTTTCGGCCCTTTTCCTAGAAGTAATAATAACTTTAAACGGATTCGATACGTATAATAATAAAGAAATTATGAGGATTTTTCTGTTTTCACAAAAAGCCCCCCCCATTTCCCCCCCCCCCTTGGTTCGATTTTGCCCATTAACGAACTTGACTGAGATGTTATAACCCTTGATTTTATGTATCAGTTTCGAAAAGATGCGGGAGTTGGAACCGCCTACTTCGAAAAATAACTTGTTTGCAGGCGGAGCCGGCAGGGATTTGTTTTGTTTTTAATTTTTTTTTTTGCTATAACGGTTGGTCCTATAAAAAACTTGTCAATATAAAAGTTTTAGATAATACTAAGAGGATTAATAATAAATTTACGCGGATTTGATATCTTGTGAATTGACGAAGCTATGATTTTTTTTCTCCTAAAACCCCCCTTTTTTCCCCCCCTTGGGGCCATTTTTAATTATATCAAAAATCTGTCATACATACATTTTCGGCCCTTTTCCTAGAAGTAATAATAACTTTAAACGGATTCGATACGTATAATAATAAAGACATTATGAGGATTTTTCTGTTTTCACAAAAAGCCCCCCCATTTCCCCCCCCCCCCCCTTGGTTCGATTTTGCCCATTAACGAACTTGACCGAGATTTTATGACCCTTGATTTTATGTATCAGTTTGGAAGAGATTTATGCAGAATTTTTCCAGTTATCGTGGTCAGAAAAAAGTGACACACACACACACATATATATATATATATATATATATATATATATATAAACTTTTGAACTGGGGGTGGTTTTGGGTTCTGGGAGTCATGATCGGCGTAGATTTGCAAAAATTTTTCAAAATTTCCAACTTAGGTGAGAATGTAATAGGTAGTATTTCTTACGAAATCTACCTAAAAGTACATGCTGTGATTTTAAAATAAGCAATTAATCATTCAACATTTTTTCCCCCACAAAATTAAAATAATGATAACTATATTTATTATTACTAGTGTTAGATAGATTTATCTCCTTCATTTTTACTATATTTAAATAATATTTATTTATATTAATTATATGTTTAAATAATAATACTTATTAATATTAATTGTATGTGTTTAAATAAAAATATTAATTAATATTAATTATATTTATTTAAATATAAATAATAATTAAAAATTAAATAATAAAATAATAGACAAAAAATGAAATATGGTAATCTTCCACAACTTTATCACTGCAGATCAACCAGTAATTGGCAAAAAGAATTTTTGTAAAGTAGAGATTTTTAAGAATAATGCTTAATTTTAAAAGATGAAAACTTTAATTAATTAATTCTGCTAATTTGATAATCATCTGTTACTAAAGTTCTAATACAAAAAATATTTTTAATGAAAGTTTAGGAGTTTTTGCATTTTAATAAATGTTCGTATAGTTATTAAAAAATAGCGTATATGAATTAAAATTAAATTTAATTCTTGAAATTTATCTGATATTAAATTTTATTGTATGTGATAAAAATTTAATTTTTATTTACCTTAATTATAATTTATAATTTAATATTGTTTAACTTAATTCTAATTAAAATTTAATTATCAAATTGAGAATAAAATATTGCAGAGCAATTGATAAAGATTAACTGATCTTTATATCAATGCTTAAGAAGCATTGTTAATAAATATTCTTTATTAACTAATTCCAATAAAGATCAAAGCAAAACTCTAAAAATGCAAAAAAAATCAGCAAGGACACAACTTGATGCATCAAAATTACGAGCCTGATGCTTTAACCACTATACTAGATCGGACACAAAAATTTACTAACTTTTAACATACTTGTTCATTTCATTTAATACGCTTTAACTCCTCCCCTCAATAACAACGTAACCATCTTTCAGCCAATCACTATTCGACACCGCCTCCAATCGCTCTACCCGTGATGTTTTGTAAAATCGCGTATTCACTTGGAGGTAAGGGTAATTCCACCAATCAGAACTGCCTATTTGTACTGTTTACCTCCAAGGTGACGTCAATTGCAACTGCCCTATAGCAACTTTGTCATAATTTTAAAAACGGCCTATACAGGCGTTGATCGCCTGTACAGGATAATAATTGTCGGTACAGGATAATAATTGTCCCTTTAACTAATGCTGAAGTGCCATTGAAATTATTATTTATTGTAAATGCGTTTGAAAGTGTTATATATTCAAATTAGGATAATTTTTATCTTGTCACAGAACACTAATATCATATTAAATCTGAAATTGTGCAAAAAATTAATCATTACGAACAATTTAAAAGTACATGTAAATGCAGTGGGCTTGCAAGGGATTTTCCTGAAGCAAGCAGTTATATCTGTGTTTTGCGAAAAATTATCCTCCGAAATTCTTTGGCGCCAATAACCGCAATTTATAAAATCGCAGTTTCGCAGCTGAATCTGGTAATTTGTGATTTGCCGTATTTTTTCAGGCGATTGGCAACACGCCGTTCATAATCATCGTGGCTGGCCGGACTTTTGGGTATTTGGAGCGTGTATTAAAAATTTATTAAAAATGAAAGTCAAAGGACAGGTAAATAAAATATTTTCCTTTAAATTAATATGATTTCTTTATTATTTGGTTTCTTTTATACTTTTAATACGCTAAATAAAAAGGTTTATGCGAAATTATATACATTAAATGTGAACTTAAGCCTACCTCGTGGATCAACATCTAAATGCATTAAATCTATTTTTGTTGACGCTTTAAGATGTATTGCTTATTATTGTATATACTTTTTTAGGAGTTATAAACATTGATGATGTCTTTTTTAACGCAATTATTTCTTATCGTAGCATAATAAACATTCCCACAATTGTAATCCAGCAGAGCGTATAATGAATTTGTAAGAGTTGTTCATTTTAATATTACCCCTCGATACATGTACATATATTAGAATTATGGTAAAAGAACCCCTGTTATTTTTCCACGAAAGTTTGTTTCGTTTTACCTGAACCTGATTATCGGTCTCTAATAAACTTTACGTTAAATTTACAAGTTAGTAATTTCATGAAGTATTTTGATCCTGTTCAAGCAGTTTTAAAACACAAACCTAAATAAATATTTGAAAGAAAAAAAAAAACATGGGTGCAAGACTTTTGACTTATAATAATAATTTTGACTTATAGAGATTTTTGACTTATAATAAATTCTACTTTATATACTTAAATAATAGCAATTTTACTATCAAGAACTTTGAATCACTTTTTTTTATTGAAAAAGATCCATTTTTAGTCGTAATGCAAGACATGAATCTTCTAGCCCATTTCCCTGTGGTTATTCTTAATATTCAGAAGTTTTCAGTCTTGGCTTGGATGGGCCTCTTGCACCCCTGATGACATCAAAAAGTGCAAAAATTAATACGCGATGTAGAAAATAAAGCAAAAATACATATTTTAAAATATAGGAAAACAAAATGACATAAGTTAAGAGATAAAGAAACAGATGTGTCACACTCGCGCATGGATGGTTTGGCGACTTTTTGGTTGGCGCAGTGTTTAAGCCAGTGCCAAACCAATAACTTAATACAGTAGCTAGGTTGCCATTAAAGGAAAAAATCTTCTAAATTTGGCGACTTTTTTCCTTTTTATAACCAATTAAAAAAAGAAAGACTGCTTGAGTGTATGACATCATAACTGTGATAAATTTTATGAAATATGCAAACAAAAAATTATCTTGCTTAATAAATTTTAATTAAAGATGATTTTTCTAGAAAGTTAGAGGGTCTATAAAAAGGTTTATATATGTATGAAAAGATTTTATCACAAGTATTGGGACGTTGAATAAGTTCTAGCTGTTTCTTCGTAAAAATTGTTTTATTTAACATAATTAATTTTAAAAAATGTCACTGAAAGTATTGTCCATCGTTATCCACTACTTTTTTCCATCTTTCTGGCAGCTTTTGAATTTCACGTCAGAAAAATGACACATCTTTTGAGGCTATCCAAAAGTTGACCAATTTTTTGGCATCTTCATAAGAATTGAAATGCTGCTCTGCTAGGCCATGTACTATCGATCGAAACAAGTGATAATAGAAAGGGGTAATATCTGGTGAATACTGCAGATGAGGGGTAGGACTTCCTATTTAAGTGTTTCCAAGTGGGTTTTCCCGTGATGGTTTCGTTTTGTTGAGCAGTTCATAATAAACTACACTTAGAGCTCCTATAATAGAGGCTGACGCATCCTCGCAGATTTGGTGCTCAAATTGAAGTTCAGTCGAAAAACCAAGCTAATTCGAACCGGTTCAGCCAATCAGAACCGAGTCTTAGGCAACTCCGGCTGTGGTAGATTAATGCTGAACTGAGCACCAATAATCCAAAACAAAATGGATATGCGTCAGCTCCTATTATAGGAGTCTTAACTACACCCAGCTGATCTCACCAAATGCAGAGCAGGAGCTTAGAACCAGATATTTGGCTTTGGGGGTTGTTGATGCATGGCCGGGCTTTCCCCCCACGAATTTCAATGCTTAGGGTATCATAGTGTATCCATTCTTCATCACTAGTCATGATACGATGGAAGAACCTTTCCCTTTCTGCTGTTGAAGCAGCTGTTCACACATGAAGACTCCATTCGCGTTCCTCAGCTTCAACTCGCATGACACCCAATGTCCTTGCTTTACAACCATTCCTAATGCTTTCAAACGTTCAGCTAGCATCTGACTGATATCAGTCTTCAGGAAGTAATGCCTCAAATTCTTAATCTTCAAACTTTTCGGTGCGCCAGAGCGTTCTTTATCTTCAACATCAAAATCATTGTTTGAAATATCTAAACCGATCTCTGCATGTTGTTTCCGACAGAGCATGGTCGCTGTAAGTCTCAAAAAGAATTCTTGTGCCTCAGCTGCAGATTATTCTTTGTATTAAAATTTCCCGCAAATATTCTTTTTTTGGCACAAAATTTGACATGTTTAATACTATGTAAAATAACATTGCACACTTTGGCGAAATGATATGCACTGAATTTCAAGCTTGCTTATAGCAGAGTTGCCAAGTCTCCGGCTTTTTGAACACCAGTATTTTAGTACAGAAAATGTTGCTTTATGTAATCGGAACATTCGACGATTTAAAAGAACAACATTTTCTCTAAAATAATACTGGTGTTCAAAAAGCCGGAGACTTGGCAAGTCTGTTATAGTATTTCTTTATAGATGGAGATGCGTTGTCTTGCCTGCAGTTCTGGTAATGCCATCTGTTGGAAAACAGTGAGAACTTATTCAACCTCCCATCCCAATACATTTTAACTGTCAACTATTATAACAAATTGTGAACAAAATTTCTAAATTTTTATATAAACTCCACTTCAATTTCAAAAATAACTTTTTACAGAAATAATTTTGCTTAAAACATGAATAAATTCCAAATAACATTCAAATTTTTATGGGCAAAATAAATGAACACTAAATATTTATACTTTTAAATAAAAAAAAAATGTAATAAGTTTTTAAAAGAATTATATTGGTTAAATCCTATAACGAGCGAAACACTTGGTGGCCATAAATGAGTTTTTCTTGCTACCGGTCTTTCTTCCATGCCTAATGTGGTTTGTTCTGGAAGAGGGAATTGGATTGGTTGGTTTATTATGTGTCGTGTAGTCTGATTTGTTGAAATATGTTTGTAGATTGGGTTTTTTGTTTGACGTTTTGTCATATGTCGTAGAAGGATAATTCCTGCAAAATATTAATGCATATTTAAAAAAAAAAAAAACTAAATATGAGAAATAAAAATGCTTAGGGCCTAGGGTGACCCAGCCAGTAATTGACCATTTAGTGGAAGTTTCTTTACCTTATATATTTTACTGTGCTAAATTTCAGGACATATTTCTTGAAACTTTCTCAAAAATAACAATCACTTATAAGGATCAATAATAAATAAACATTTTATGCCTTCTTTTCTGCAATATTATTTTATTTACTATATTAGTTGTAAAGTAAGATTTTGTCAGTGACTGACCACTAAAAGTTAGAAAATGACAATCATTGTGTCAGTAATTGACCATTAAGTTGAACTGATATACCTACTTAAAATTAAACATTTGGAATAATGGGGAATTTTTCCAAGTTATTCAGTTGAAAAATAGATGCACATTCTACAGAAATGACCTCATCATGTATTTCTGATCCTGTATTTATAGAATAAAGATTGCCCATCCCTTTAGGTGCCAGGACTAAGTCCGATTGTGGGTTCGTTAAGAAACCCGATTCGTCTGCATTGAAAATCCTTTGTGGCTCATTTAAAATGTCCAAGACATTTTCAGATTTTAAATAACTCTGTAAATCATTGTGCCATTTTCTAATTGATGCTTCATTCACTAGAGCTCTACCCGAATCAATGCTTTCAGCATGTCTTTGGGAAATCTGTGGATGACGCTTAAGAAAAGCTTTGAACCAGGTATCACCAGGCTTATTATCATTAAACGGATTAGAGCGACCATCAGCAATTATGATTTCTTGCACTGTTTCGATAAGCATGCGTTTACTGAGAGGAAATCCTTTTTTGGCATTGGCAATCACCCAGTTACATAGAAGTTGTTCTTCTGCAGGAGTTAGGATGGTTGAAGGACCCATTTTCCTCATTTCAGGAGTTCTTCCTTTTAATTTATTCAGCAAAGTTGAATGAGGAATGCTGTATCTCCTGGCAGTTTCTCTAATTTTACCATCTTTTTCTCTAATTTCAATTATTGCAGATCTAAGGTCCTCTTCAGAGTACTTGAAAAATACCTTCTTTTTCTGTTCCATGTTAGATTGAAATGGGTAGTTGCATTCAATTTCTGTCAATTTAAATCTGGAAGAAAAAGTTCAGTTGAGCTTATTTAATTTTACATAGATAATTTTTTTAATTGGTTTCTTTTACCACCCTGGACCCATATTATTATTTAAAATTAAAACTGCTTGAAGCTTACTAAAAAAGAATCTAAAAATACTAGGCATTATACAAGTGGTTGATAGTTAAATGTGCTTGGTCAGTAATTGACCAAGAGTATTTAGTTATTAACCACACTGGTCAACTACTGAAAGAACTCGTTTTTCTGATGAAAAATAGGTGAATATTGCTTTCTAAGCAAAGATATGTGTATTTACTTTAAGTATGGAAAGGAATGGATGCAAATAGGCAAAAAGTCAGTAGTTGACCACTTTGGTCATTTACTGGATACAGTACAATACTGTCACAACTAGTAGTTGACCACCCCCTTAACCCCATTTAATTTATCATTTTAACAATAAATACATAATAATTAACTTAAAATAAACAAAAATGGACTACATACCTCACTTGATGAACCAGTGGAACTAAATTCAACTTGATGCTACAAGATTAACAAAACAACTCACAAAACACCAATGCTAATAAGCAAGTATCCACTTCTGATTCTGTTAGAAGATGTACCTTCATTCATTGTACTTCCACATCTAATGAGAGTAATGTTTCAAATTTATTTTTTCCTAGCCATTTCATTGGATGTTAGATTTGTTTTTTCACCACTTAAAAGTGCTATATCTACACAATAATTCTTGTTTCTAACATTTTAGTGTGTTGTTGGTCAATTACTGGTTAGGTCACCCTATATACCTCATGTAGATAATCTGCTGTCATAAAATCAACCAAACTTCTCATCATTAATGACTTAATACAAGCATGCACAATCATTTCCTTTCACCTCCACATAAACAAGAGTTACAATAACCGGGTTACCATAAAAGAAAAACTGTCCCCAAAGTTTGGTGACCTTTTTTTTAACAGATTTAAAAAAAGGGTGTGTGAGTGTAAAGCATCATAGATGAAATTAACAGCACATGCATGAAAAAGGTACGCTCTTTGCTGTCAAAATCAAAGTTAACTTTGACTAAGAATGGTGACTGCCAGATTTAGCATGTTTATTGCTCTGTATCTAACCAGTGCCAAATCGATCGCCAATTAGTGGTGAAAGGCACAGTTTAGCTGAAAACACAACAAAAAGATACCACAAATCTAGTATAGGTGCAGATTCCCAACATTTGGAAGGAGTCACTGGCTCCTAAACCCAAAAAATCCAGTGGCCACAATTGTAAAACAAATGCATAAAAACAATAGTGTTTATATAGGGTAAAAAACTAAAAAAAAATAATAATTAATTCAAAGTGTAAAGTAATTTATTTAATATAAACACGTGTACAACAAAATTTGAATATTAATTAAATCTTAGAAATCATGTACAGTAGTGATCACTCTAGGAAAAAAAAGGGCAGGGTGCTAGTCACAAAAAAGGGCACTATTGAAGCATAAAAAGGGCACTAGTTTCAGCGAAAAAGGGCATTGTTTCATAAAAAAAGTATACATTTTCGGAACCAATATAAGAAACTCATTATTGTTCATCATATACTCATCAATGTTTGTACACACATTTAGTAACATAAATTATAGAAATACATTTTTATTAAATTGATATTTTAAGGTTCTAGTAAGTAATTAGGTTAACATATGTGGATATAGAATTATTGGCCGCCTCTAAACTATGAATTTTAAGGGGGAAGCAGAAATTTTGAACTCCATTAAGATGACTAATTTAGTTACCTTACTAAAGATTTAAAAATAAAACAAAAAAATTTAAATAAGAGTTTTAACTTTAAATTTTGTGTGCTTGGAAAGAAGGGGGGGAGGGGCATCAATTTTGGGTGAGGGTGTGGAAAATTACTTGATCAATTATTTGCTATAATAAAGTGACAGAGCAGAAAAAGTAAAAAAAAAAAAAAGATAAGGCTTTTAAGCTTGGTGAGCTGGGAGAGCAAAAGATGAGTTTTTTTTCCAGGGTGTTAAGGGGGGAGGGGTTGCGTCCCTTTGACGAAATTTGCGTTTTATCGCGATCTTTTGATGAAATTTGCAGTTTTTTCGAGATCTGTTGATAAAATTTGCGGTTTTTTTCGCTATTTTTTTTTTTGACGAAATTTGCCGTTTTTTTTGCGATCTTTTGACGAAATTTACCGTTTTTCGCAATGCTTTTGACGAAATTTGCAGTTTTCTCGCGATCTTTTGACGAAATTTTGCTGCTTTTCACAATGTTTTTGACGAAGTTTGCCGTTTTATCGCGATCTTTTGACGAAATTTGCAGTTTTTTCGAGATCTGTTGATAAAATTTGCGGTTTTTTTCACTATTTTTTTGACGAAAGTCACGTTCCCGCGATTTGTTGACAAAATTTGCAGTTTTTTCGCGATCTTTTGACGAAATTTTGCCGCTTTTCGCAATGTTTTTGACGAAATTTGCGTTTAATCGCGCTCTTTTGACGAAATTTGCAGTTTTTTCGAGATATGTTGATAAAATTTGCGTTTTTTTCGCTATTTTTTTTTTTTTTTTGACGAAATTTGCCGTTCTTCGCGATTTGTTGATACAAAATTTGACATTTTTTCGCAATGTTTTTGACGATATTTGCCGTTTTTCGCAATGTTTTTGACAAAATTGGCCGTTTTATCGCGATTTGTTGACAAAATTTACCGTTTTTTCGCGATCTTTTGATAAAAATTTGCCGCTTTTCGCAATGTTTTTGACGAAGTTTGCCGTTTTATCGCGATTCTCTGACAAAATTTGTCGCTTTTTCGCGATCTTTTGACGAAATTTGCCGTTTTTTCGCGATCTTTTGACGAAATTTGCCGTTTTTTCGCGATCTTTTGACGAAATTTACCGTTTTTCGCAATGCTTTTGACGAAATTTGCCGTTTTCTCGCGATCTTTTGACGAAATTTATAGTTTTTCGCAATGTTTTTGACGAAATTTGCCGTTTTTTCGCGATTCTCAGACGAAAGTCACGTTTTTCCTGCGATTTGTTGACAAAATTTGCCGTTTTTTTCGCGATCTTTTGACGTAATTTGCCGCTTTTCGCAATGTTTTTGACGAAGTTTGCCGTTTTTTCGCGATGTTTTTGGCCACTTTTGGCTAGTTTTAAAAAAGGAAGGGCGCATTTTGCCGATTTCAAAAAGGGCAGGGCGCTGCACCCTTCAAAAAAAGCCTAGCGGGAACACTAATGTACAGTCAGAAGATAAAGTTGGGCAAGATACGGTTTTAAAAAAATATGTAGATAAGCTAAGCAATCATGATAGCGGGGAATATCAGAAAAACAATATTTCTTATTTTGATTTTGCCAGACAAAAGTACATATGAAAGAAAATCTGAATTTGTGAGAATATTTTGCACTATAAAAATAAAAACACACTTCAAACATTTGTTTATATATATATATATTTAAATCACAGTCTATGTAAAATAAAATAAAATTATCAGATTCAAACTGTTACGAATAACATTGCTATTCGAATATATTTAATAGTTTACTGTAGGGGTGCACAACCTGTGGCCCGCGGGCCAAAAGTGGCCCGTGATCGGATTATTGGTGGCCCGCGGATCAATTTCGCCGATCAGACGCGAAAAAAATCACGAATTTAGCCGATCGGGTACGTAGAAATCGCAAATTTTCCCAAATTTCGCCCACCGGGTGCGTAAAAATCGCAAATGTTGCCGATCGAGTACATATAAAACGCGAATTTTGCCGATCGGGTGCGTATAAATCGTAAATTTCTCCGATCGCCTGTGTAAAAATCGCGAATTTTGCCGATCGCCTGCGTAAAAATCGTGAATTTTGCCGATCGGGTCCGTAAAAATCGCGAATTCTGCCGATAGGGTGCGTATAAATCGCGAATTTTGCCGATCAGGTGCGTATAAATTGTGAATTTCGTCGATCGTATGCGTAAAAATCTCGAATTTTGCCGATCGGGCCCGTAAAAATCATGAATTTTGCCGATCGGGACTTAAAAATCGCGAATTCTGCCGATAGGGTGCGTATAAATCGCGAATTTTGCCGATCGGGTCCGTAAAAATAGCGAATTCTGCCGATAGGGTTCGTATAAATCGCAAATTTTGCCGATAAGGTGCGTATAAATTGTAAATTTCGTCGATCATATGCGTAAAAATCGCGAATTTTGCCGATCGGGCCCGTAAAAATCGCGAAAACCGCCGATCGGGTGCGTATAATACGCGAATTTTGCCGATCAGGTGCGTATAAATAGTAAATTTTGTCGATCGTATGCGTAAAAATCGCGAATTTTGCCGCTTGGGCCCGTAAAAATCACGAATTTTGCCGATCGGGTGCATATAAATCGCGAATTTTGCCGATCGGGTGCGTGTAAATTGTAAATTTCGCCGATCGTCTGTGTAAAAATCAAGAATTTTGCCGATCGGATGCGTAAAAATCGCAAATTTTGCCGATCAGGCGCGTAAAAATCTCAAATTCCGCCGATCGGGCGCGTAAAAATCATGAATTTCGCCGATCAGGCACGTAAAAATCGCGAATTTTGCCGATTGGGTGCATATAAATGACGAATTTTGCTGATCGGGTGCGTGTAAATTGTAAATTTTGCCGATCAGGCGCGTAAAAATCATGAATTTCGCCGATCGGGCACATAAAAATCGCGAATTTTGCCGATCGGGTGCATATAAATGACGAATTTTGCTGATCGGGTGCGTGTAAATTGTAAATTTCGTCGATCGTCTGCGTAAAAACTGCAAATTCTGCCGATCGGACGCGTAAAAATCGCAAATTTTGCCGATTAGGTGCGTAAAAATCGCGAATTTCGCCAATCGGGTGCGTAAAAATCATGAATTTCGCCGATAGGATGCGTATAATACGCGAATTTTGCCAATCCGGTGCGGATAAATAGTAAATTTCGTCGATCGTATGCGTAAAAATCGCGAATTTTGCCGATTGGATGCGTAAAAATCGCAAATTTTGTCGATCAGGCGCGTAAAAATCTCGAATTCCGCCAATCGGGCGCATAAAAAACATGAATTTCGCCGATCAGGCACGTAAAAATTGTGAATTTTGCCGATCGCGCGCGTAAAAATCACAAATTTTGCCGATCGGGTGCGTATAAATCACAAATTTCGCCGAACGTGTACGTAATAATTGTGAATTTTGTCAATTACTAGGAAAAAACTATTAATATTGTCAATCGCGCATGGAAAAAAAATGCAAGTTTTTTCCATCCTTTCCAACTGAATTGGGTTATGCTGACTAAGGAGGTGGTTGAGTATAGGGAGCTAACCCTTCTTTTAAAATTAGCATTTTTATAAACTTTTGGGCCGACCCCCCCCTCCTTGCCCGAAACAAAATTTTGTCCACCCTATGGATGTTGGCTCTCGACAATCCAGTCATTTTTGTGACTGCCCCTCCTCTTATAAAGGTTGTGCACCCCTTTGATATCCACATTTTATGACTGAATATGTTAAGAAGTACAATTTAGAATAATATATGTTTCTCCTTTTCTCCACCTTCATTCATGAAAGCAGAATTTTTTTTCGGCACTGGCAATCTTTAAAGCTAAATTTATTCCTTCAAATAAAGTCAAGGAGTATTTTCACTCTTTGAAAATAATCTTAGCTATATCTCTTGTATAAATACAAACATAAAATGTTGATACATCATTGCCAACAGAACTGAATACGTTGACTGGAAGGAAGCAACCTAGGGGGCTAAATTTACCAAATTTATGTTTACAAAATTTATGTTTTTTAAATCTGATACCCCCCCCCCCCCCCCCCCCCCCGGTCACACCTCCTTGAAACAAAAGTTTTCTGATGGTGGCCCTCGACAACCCAGTTATTTTTGTAAGTGGCCCTTCGCTTAAAAAGGTTGTGCACCCCTAGTTTACTGTGTTAAACAGATCATTCTGAAATGTTATTAAAAGATAACAATAATGTGTGTGTTTTGGTCTTAATCTTTAAAAAAAAATATCAACATTTCACGATGGGGACTGGGAATACCAGAAATTTATTACTTTTAAATCACATGGCGACTTAAACACCGAAAGTTATTGGCCACAGCAAAAAATTTAGTTGCCACGTGGCGACTGGCGGCCGTAAATCTGCACCTATAAAATCTAGTAACAAAGTAAATTTTCGAAATTTTTTTAAAGATGCTTATCAGCAAGGTGTGAAATAATCTGCAGTACTTGCTACCATGTTCCATTGGGAACAGCTTTGGAACTAGCCTAATGTCTGCCATCTTGGAAATTTTTGGCGTGAAAAACCAGTTTTCGCCAAGTGGTCATTTAAAGCCCCTTTAGGTTCAACTTAAAAAAATTTTTTAAAGTACATAATAAAAAAAAAAAGAAGAAAGCAAAGCAATTAAAATCATGGATATTTTATAAAACGTTTACTAAATTATTCACGATTTTAACTGCTTTGCTTTCTTTTTTATTTCTGGATTTTTAATATCTACTGTAAAAAAATTTCATAATTAAGCTTAAAGACATAATAAATAAATAAATGACAATTCCGCGACATGAAGCATAAAAAACTGAAAGTTAGCATCGAGAAAACGGTAAATACTTATGATTCTGATATTAAAATAAAGCTAATAAACATCATTTGAAAAGAAAAAAATGGGAGGGGGGAAACATACAGATAAAACAAATTTAAAACGGCAAAATATTTTTAAAAAACACAGATTTTATGGGGGGAAAACAAAGATTTCACTTACCTAGAAATATTTATTAAAATGATTTTTTTAACACGTTGACAGACACTATAGCCATCAAAACGAAGTTCACTATGTGGCATGACGGCTATAGCAGCACAAATGTGCATTTACCGGCGTACAAGTAGAAGCCCAGTGTCAATTTTCGAACTTCACTTGTTCCTACTGTCCGTCAATGTGTTAAATGAGTTTTAAGGGTCTATGAAAGTTTTAAAAAAGATATGATTACATAAATCTTTTGTTTACCTGCTGGTAATCATATTGCTTAAAGCAAGACTTAAAACAGCCAAAATATAGCTTCAAAACATATAACTATAAAAAAAAAAAAAAAAAAAATTTTTTTTTTTTTTTTTTTCGAAGTTATTGTTTTCACATAGCAAAACCATAGCTTCAAACATAAAGATTTCACTTCCCTCTTGCCTAGAAACATAAAAAACTGTTGCTGTTGAAGGGAGTTTGTGTGTGTGGGGGGGGGGGGGGGGGCAGTGTAACCACGTAAATTTAAATTGCGAAAATCAAAATAAAAGCAAAAATATATAATTTAAAACATAAAATAGTAAATTAATGCCAAAATGACTTTCTGAAAACGACGCAAATTTAAATTGCGAGAATCAAAAGCAAAAATAAGTTAAAAATATAAAATAGTAAGTTAATGCCAAAATTACGTTTTAAAAAACATACATTTTATGAAATTCTTTTTATATTTTTACGTACAGTTAATTTAAATAGCATGTTAAATACTTGGTTAGGGATAATTTTCTCTCCTTTTCAAATAGTTTTATCCTTCATTTACAAATGTCTAAACTTTGTAAGGAGTCTTCCGTCTTGGAAAAAATTGCATTTCAAGCCCTGCGGTTATTAAATTAAGCAAAACTTTGTGCTTATGTAAGGATGAAACTATAATTTATATCAGACTTTATTACTTTTAGTGGGTTTGCAGGGGTCGATCCAGGAAAAATTTGGGGCCTATTTAGGGCCCCTTCACAAAAATCTATTTAATAAAATGGGCTCCTTCACAAAAATAAATTTGGTAAAATGGGCCCCCTTCACAAAAATCAATTTGATAAAATGGGTCCCTTCACAAAATTCTATTCCATAAAAACTTACTATTTATTATTTTATGATGTTTTTAAATGTGTAATTTTGTAAACAAACAAGTTCACCAGAGAGAAAAACTTCAGCAAAAGGGTTTAAAAAAGTTTTTGTTTATAAATGCTTGGTTCGAATTTGATTAAGTGGATTTCAACTTTCGTTACAAAAATATAATAAATTTCACAAAAATATCCTTTACTTTTCACAAAATGGGCTCCAAGAAAAAAAACCTGCATCGACCCCTGGTTTGTTTGTAGATTGTAGGAAATACCATTTTGTTACTCTGGTAACTGTATAATGTTAAGTTTATTTATGATTTCTAGTTTCTACAACATTTTATTAATTTTTACTTCTTTTAATGCTGTCTGGATATAGCAAGAAAAACAGGTAATGCAAACGCTGCATTTTAAATGCTGCTCTTGATTTGTCTTCCTTGCTAATATTTTCTTTTTTTATCTTTAGCTTAAAGAGTACAAGATAATAGGCCGGCCTCTGCCTAAAGAGAAGCAAAACAACCCACCCTTATATCGTATGCGTATTTTTGCACCAGATAAGGTAACTGCAAAATCAAGGTTCTGGTACTTCACTAGAAAATTGAAGAAACTAAAGAAGTCAAATGGCGAAATTGTTAGCATATCTGAAGTATGTATTTATTTTCTAGTTTTTTAGACTACTCTAATTCTTTTTGTTGCATTATTTTAAAAGAAATTTTCTTAAACATATTACCAAACAGTTGACCAAGTGCAAACTACTACACTTGCATGTTTATTGTGGCATGACCTTTTTCTAATATATATTTAAACTTGATATTTAAACAATGTACATCAATAAGAACTAATAAAAGGGCTTGCTTATAAATTGTAATCACAGGGCTGCCATTTGCGACTAAAATGCGACTAAAAGCGACTATTTTCAGCATCAGGCGACTATGGCGACTATTATAGGCCAAAAACCATTAAAAAGCGACTATTTCAACTAAAACGCAAAAAAAGGCGACTTTTTTCAGGTTCCAGCGACTATTTTTAGTGAAGAATCGATCTTTTTTTTCTCCCTCAAAGCGCCTGTAAAGTCATCTTCCCAAACGCACTCGGTCACCTGCCTCGCTGTTTCCTCCTTCCGTACGTACGCAAGCAGTTGCTTCTATTTGCAAATTAGGGGAGGCAGGTACTGTGCTGATGGGATCGTTTCTGAATTCCAGGGAATGTTCAAGTTTCGGCAGGAATACGGAAATTCCAAGCAGATTTTGGTCGGAGAAAAACTAGTTTGGCTTAGTAGGTGGAAATCACGTTTGGTGGTAGGTGGTTTTGGAGCCCAGAAAAGCTTGGTGTCTAGTATACATAGATGCCAACAACTCCGGAAATGCGTGGTAAAATACGGTAGTACGGAAATAACGTTGAAAATACAGAAATTGCGTCTTTTACAGCGAGCCGCGGACGCGTTATAGCGCGTAAATTACGCGAAAAATTGGAATTGGGACGCAAAAAAATAGTTCTTACGCGACGTGCAATTTTTACACGCGTAAATTCTTTGAAGAATCGCGAAATCATTTTGTCGAATAATCCGAAAAAACGGCAAATTTCGCCGTAGGATCGCGAAAAAAACGGCAAACTTCGTCGAAGGATTGCGAAAAACGGCAAACTTCGTCAAAGGATCGTTAAAAAATGGCGAATTCTGTCGAAGCATCACGAAAAACGGCAAACTTCGTCAAAGAATCGTAAAAAAACGGGGAATTTCGTTGAATGATCGTGAAAAAACGCGAAATTAATTCATTAAAAGATCGCGGAAAATGGCTAATTTCGTTGACAGATTGCGAAAAAAACGCAAATTTAGTCAAAGGACCGTGAAAACACGTGAATTTCGTCAAAAGGCCGTAAAAAAAACTGCATTTTCGGCGGAAATTCGGCGAATTTTTCCGCGTTTTTCGGCGAAATCACGGAAAAATGCGAATTTCGCCGAAGGGCCACGGAGAAAACGCCAACTTCGTCAAAGGATCGTGGAAAAAACTGCTAATTTTGTCGAAGGATAACGGAAAAACGTCCAATTTCGTCATCGGATTGCGAAAAAACGGCTAATTTTGTCGAAGGATCGCGAAAAAACGGCAAATTTCGTCAAAAGATCGCCAAAAAACGGTAAATTTTGTCGAAGGATCTCGAAAAAACGGTAAATTTTGTCGAAGGATCTCGAAAAAACTGTAAATTTTGTCGAAGGATCTCGAAAAAACGGTAAATTTCGTCGAAGGATCTCGAAAAAACGGCAAATTTTGTTGAAAGATCGCCAAAAAACGGCAAATTTCGTCGAAGGATATCGAAAAAACGGTAAATTTCGTCGAAGGATATCGAAAAAACGGTAAATTTCGTCGAAGGATATCGAAAAAACGGTAAATTTCGTCGAAGGATATCGAAAAAACGGTAAATTTCGTCGAAGGATATCGAAAAAACGGTAAATTTCGTCGATGGATTTCGAAAAAACGGCAAATTTCGTCCAAGGATCTTGAAAAAACGGCGAATTTGGTCAAAAGATCTTAAAAAAACGGCGAATTTTTTTTCAGAATATTTTTTTTTTCATATATTCAGAAAAAACTTCAAAACCCCGTGGAATCAATTTTCCTTCACAGATTCCTAGTTTATCTTTCAAAGCTGAGGACTCTTATTTTATTCTTTATTTTGTTTACCAAGTTCATTTTCACAAAAATTTTGCAAAATTAGTTTATTTATCATTATTGATCTTCGAAATGACGCCGAACTATTAAAAAAGCATATCTTCAAAACACTCGTATGACTCCTGAAACGACTCCTGAATTGCTTAAATTTTACTCCTGATGGATGTTCAAAACTCCTGAAATGTAACTATTTTACTCCTGATGTAGTTTTTACAATGTTGGCGTCTATATTTATTAAGGAGAGTTCAGAACTGTTTACACAATTCGTAGCATTTTTTCATTCATATCATATTCATTTTTATAGAAATGTGTATTTTTTTTATAATAAAAGTATAAAAAGTGACTTGGGCAGAAACATAAACACTGAAATAAGATGTGGACATTCATAAAGACCCTTCAGTTATTATGGAAACTTTTTAATATTGTCCTTTTTTTTAGGTAAGTATGCGACTATTTTGGCTACTATTTTTGTACAAATGCTACTATTTTGGCTACTATTTCTTTCTTTGTAGGCTACTAAAGCTACTATTTTCAGTGTCATTAGGCAGTGGCAGCCCTGTAATCAGAATTTGTAGTATTTAGATAATTTTTGGTTATTTGTACATTTGTAAAAGTATGCAAAGCTGATTAAATTTCTTTATCCTTGCTTTTAGTATTGTTATATTGTAATCCTAATCGTAGTAAATTTGTACCCATGCACCCTCTTTCCTTCCCAATGAATGGCAATTTCAGTGTATATATTGCTTTTCTGTTACTGTAATCTCTCTTGATATGGGCTTTTTTTTTTTTATTGGAAAAGCTTAACTTGCTTGGAGTATCTTTATACCATAATCCATATCCTAGTAAATTCCTTCCTTTGCACCCGATCCCCCTCCCCTAGTGAATGGCGATTTCAGTGTATACTGCTTTTTTGTAGTTACTGTAATCGCACTCTTGACACGGACTATTTATTTATATGAATAGTTTGACTTGCCGGGTGCAAAATTAAACATCTGAGGGAGCCACATATTCTTTGTGATGGCTTGGCTCTTTTAGACATGAGTTTCTTTATGTTACAATTTGATTTAGGAATGAATCATATCAGTTACCTAAAGAGTGAGATGTCGAAAAATTATTCACATTTTTAAGCTTAATTGAACTAAAGTCTTCAATAAAAATTGGATTATTGACCTGCTTCTTGAATTTCCAAATTAACTTTTATACACACCATGCCTAATTTTTGTGCATTTCAACAATTTAATACAAATCCACTTTTATTTTTAAAACTGCTTTATTATACAAAAAGATGGAAAATTACATCAGTCTACTCGCCATTGGTGAGTACATTTTTAAGCAATCCCTCAAAACATATAGATTATAGAAAATATGACAAACTTTTATAATATATTTGTATTCATTGGCCATATTTCATGTTTCTCCCAATGACTGTGATGTAAGCATGACACTAAGTTCTATCCCACACTAAACATTCCTCGGCTGTATATCTCATAATTTTATACAAAATTTTTACAAAAAGTACATGTATTTTTTAGTTTAAATTTTGTCATAATTTTTTACTGTTGCATCGTGCACATTGTTAGTTTTGCAGGGTATTTTTAATCCGAATGCTACCTTTTTTCAGAATAGTAATATTTGCCTTATTTAATTGATTAAATAAGGCAAATATTAAAATTCAAAATTAGTAGTAACATCTTGAGTTTTAAAGTTTGTTCAGCTAACACAGGAGCAAATTTTTTTAAACCAAAATTTTCTGAAGATTTTCCACACCTGATTATACAGTGAATCATATTATTAGAGCTACCTTTAATAGTTGAAGAATATTTAGAGAAATGCTTAATGAATTCTTCTGAAACTTCAAGAATGTAAAAAGCGTGTTTGATCTAATTTTTCAGCAAAACTATTGTCACGAGGGCAATTAAAGGACCAACAACAAATTTAAGTTTAAAAGCTACCTGTAAAATATAAACCTGTAGCTATCCTGTAAAATAAAAGGCTTATGAACTGTAGCTGTAACAGATAAGTGCGAGTCCTTTATATAATTTGTTGAAAAATAACATGTATATTCCTGAAAATATAAATTTCCTTAGTAAATTTTTTAAATTATGCAAGTTTTTTTTTTTAAAAGCATGCAGGGTTTTCAACCAAATTTGAAGCCACTTTAAACTTGACAATACAATAATTATAATATAAATATAATAAATATTGGATAAAATATGAGCTTTTGTATGAAATACATTTTTATACTTTGGTAGTCAACTATATAAGACAACTCATAAGAAGGCCAATTGAATATCATGAAAATTTAAAAAGATATTTGTAATATTTATAGTTAGCTGAATTTCAGTTGCTTTCTAAAAGTAGCTGGATGATAGTGATTTTCCACAAATTGTCGTTTTTTTTAAGACTTCTAACAAAATATGTATTTAATGTATGTTTATAATACCTTTTGAACAGATGCTTCTATTTTGATATATTTAATGAGCTTGTTCTTATGGTAATTTGGAAATCCCTTATCCAGCTACTTTTAAAAAACAACTGGAATTCTGTTCACTCTATCACAGATATACTAAATGTTCTTTAATTTTCACAATATTTGACCTGCTCTTTTATGTGTTGTCTTATATAGTTTACTACCAAATTTTAAAAAGTTACCATTCATACATGTAGTTAAAAACTATTTCATACAAATACTCATTTCATTTAATATTTAATGAATTCATTTCCTAATTGCAGTATATTGTTTCTTCTGTATTTTGCTAAATTTTCTAAAAGTAGTAGTAAACATTTTGGTTAAAAACCCTGCATGCTATTAAGCAAAAAAAAAAAAAAAAGTTTATGAATATGCATGTTATTCTTACACAAATATAGAGAGCCTGCATTGTCATCTGCTATAGCTACAGATCATTTCCAGCATTTTTATTTATCAGTATGTTCTAGGCTAAAAATTATACTAATTTAATCTAAGACACTAAGAAATACCAAAACTTGAAACTTGTCATTAAATGCTTATTTTTTACTTTTCTGGCAGTAAATTTATCTTGTTTCAATGCTTAAATTCTTTTTTGCCGTCTGAAGAATGGTTTGTATGTTTTGTATTTCTTTTTCTCATTGAATTAAATTTTTAATAAGATTTTTATTTTTTCAATAGGTTTATGATAAAACTCCTACTAAAGTCAAGAACTTTGGTATTTGGTTGAGATATAACTCTAGAACTGGTACTCATAACATGTACAGAGAATATAGGGATTTGACTGTAGCTTCTGCTGTCACCCAATGTTGTAAGTAGTATTTATTTGTTAACCCAGTGCAAGGCTTTTGAGAAAATTATTCTATAAAGGCTGGAAGTTTTAAACACTCTTTGGTTTTTTACTAATATAATAGATATTCCATTGCAGTGACCCTAATATTATAACAGCCAATCCAAAAGATTCCAAGTATTTACCTATTCGGGTAGTTTAATTTTAGATCCAATGCAATGTTTGACTAGACCAAGTATGTCACTCATTTACCGTTGTGGGCCAAATTAAGCATTATATACAAAGAGAGGGTAAGATATTTTAAGGAAGAGAAAAAAAAAATGTTCGTAAAAGTCTGTCTGTGATGCAGAAAACTCTGCTCACGGGAAAAAAAATCGTAAAAATCCTGGAATCGTTGATTTCAGAATCGAAAGGATCAGCCTTTAATTAAGACAGTCTCAAATTAGTAAAAAATGAAATTTTTTTCCTAAACAAAGAAAGGGTTTCATTCCTGCATACTTTGGTAGCTCGATGCGAGGCTAGCGAATGTCCAATGAAATTGCTTCTTTTACTGGGACCTGGAAATTTTTTATTCTTCCAGCACTGAAACAGCAGACACATGTCTCCATCAAGAAAGGTACTGGGCAGTTTTAAAGGGGTTGCATATTATAAGATATAATTAACCTACGCTTTCCAAATTGACACCACAATAATTATCTGCTCTCCATGATTATAAATTAAAAAAATTTGAGATTGTGAGTTAATTAGAACCTGAAATAGAATTTATTTTTTTAATTGATTCGCTTTTTTAGCACATCCTTTCATAGTCTAAACTCTTGGCTTTCACCGCAGACATAGTGTTTACTAGCAGAAAGATGAGATCGAAAATTTTCATAGTGGAACAATTTAGAGCCCTATAAAATTATTAAAAACTAATACTATATCTTGGGTCGTATGGGTCCGATCGTGATGCAGTTTGGCTCATTCGACTCGACATTGATATAACTTACTGCTTTTAGTTTTGATTTTCACCACCAGAGGGTGCTTTCTTATCTATGGTTCTATGGGCTCGATCATGATGAGGTTTGACTCAAAATTGACAGCCTTAAAGATTTTAGTCGTGTTTATATACAACAGATTGCGTTCCCTGACGGTAGAAGGTGGAACTAACTGATTTTGCAGCTAACTCAGGTTCTATGTGTCCCATCACAATGCAGTTTGAATCATTCAACTGTACATCGACAGGACTTATCCATTTAGTTTCAAATTTCACCACCAGGGGGTGCTTTCCTATCTCGTTTTCTATGGAACCAATTACAACGGGTTTTGGCTCGTTCGACTGGATTTCGACAGCTTTACAGATTTCAGTTATGTTCATATAGGGCAGATTGCATTGGAATGTGGGACTAATGAATTTATATACAGTAAAAAATTTCAAACATTACGTCTAATGTTGTATATGTGTGACTATGAATGTAGAATTTGGGGTTTTTGGCATGACTGTTGAAATCGTCAAAAAACCTGCCAACCCTAGTTTGATTGGCAGTGTTACTTGTGTGCATGTATGCATAATGGCGATATCTTGTGGTATTAGTCTATGGATTTTGTGCATAAAGTAACAAAATCTGTCGCCTTTCTTTGGATTTTCTGCCTTTGTAAGTGAATAAAGATTTTTACAAATTACTCAAAGGAAATTCTTCAGTGTCAAATTAATCACAACTGTCTTAAACATCCTTTCAGGTTAATATTCTGTAAGACTGATCAGTTTCTTGTGAAATCGGCATTATATATATATCAAATTGTCTGATTTGCTTACTTCTGTATGTCTTGGTATACGTAGAATTGCATATGCATAATGGCAATACCATGTGGTATTTACCCATAAATATTATGCATAAAGTAACAGAAATTTGTCGCCTTTCCTGAGATTTTCTATCCTTGAAAGTGAATAAAGATTTTTAACATAAATCTACAAAAGTGAAGTTCTTCAAAGAAAATTTAAGTAATTACTTTCGTATAGCTTGATATATGTAGAATTGCATATGCATAATGGCAATGTCATGTGGTATTTACCCATAAGTATTATGCATAAAGTAACAGAAATTTGTCGCCTTTCTTGAGATTATCTATACATGAAAGTGAATAAAGATTTTTAACATAAATCTACAAATGTGAAATTCTTCAATGAAAATTTAAGTAATTACTTTCCTATAGCTTGATATATGTAGAATTGCATATGCATAATGGCAATGTCAAGTGGTATTTACCCATAAGTATTATGCATAAAGTAACAGAAATTTGTCGCCTTTCTTGAGATTATCTATCCATGAAAGTGAATAAAGATTTTTAACATAAATCTACAAATGTGAAATTCTTCAATGAAAATTTAAGTAATTACTTTCCTATAGCTTGATATATGTAGAATTGCATATGCATAATGGCAATGCCATGTGGTATTTACCCATAAGTATTATGCATAAAGTAACAGAAATTTGTCGCCTTTCTTGAGATTATCTATCCTTGAAAGTGAATAAAGATTTTTAACATAAATCTACAAAAGTGAAGTTCTTCAAAGAAAATTTAAGTAATTACATTTGTCTTATAACATCCTTTCAGTGTGATGTTTTATGTAAGATTGATTAGCTACTTGAGAAATTAGTTTCATATTTTATATCATGTTTTATTTGCTTAGTTACTACTTTTATATCTTTGTATTACATATGATTGTATCTGCATAATATAATGGCAATACCTTGTGGTATTATCCATAAATATTATGCATAAAGTAACAAAAATCTGTCGCCTTTCTTGGGTTTTCTATCTTTGAAAGTGAATAGAGATTTTAACAGCAGTTAATTAAGGAAATTCTGTAAAATCTTGAAATAATCTGGCAATTTAGACATAGTTGTCTTATTTGTTATATTGTGTGGGTGTGTTTGAAAAGATAATAAAATAAAGCAGTTTTTAAAATTCAAAATTAATTTCCAAATTCCTAACTCTGTAATCTAATCCTCAAGGTAAATCTTTCCCTGATAAGATATTTTCCCAGTCCAGCAATTATTTCTTTCAGACTTTAAATTCTATTAACTTTAGATAAAAAGTGATTACTTCAACCCTGTTTTCCTATTTATGTGTACAAACCAATTCCTGTAAGCATTCTGCACATACTGGCCCAGATATCAATCAAAATATTTTAGTCCAAAATGCAACAAGTTGCCAACTCAGTAATGGGCCTGGCTGAAAAGGACTATGTAACTAAAAGAATACTATTTTCGACTTGACTTTATATTATTCAGGGGTCGATCCAGGCAAAATTGGGGTTTATTTAGGGCCCTTTCACAAATCTATTTAATAAAATAGGTCCCTTCACAAAAATGATTTTAATAAAACAGGCTCCTTCACAAAATTGCTTTTAATAAAATAGGCCCTTTTCATAAAAACTGTTTTAAAATCTAATTTGTAAATAAAACCAGGTCACGAAAAACAAAAACTTTAGCAAAGGGATTTAAAGAAGATTCTGTTATTTAATTCTTGGTTCAAATTTGAATAACTGAATTTCAACTTTCGTTACAAAATGTTATTTTCACACAATGTGCCCGAAGAATAAAAACCTGCATCGACCCCTGTTATTATCCTCTCTGTCTTCACTTTACGACATAGCAGTTGGCTATTGGGCTACACTATGGAAACGGTATCCAGTAGAGAGATTCTTTACATATATATATTTATATTAACAATTGTGTTTGTGCTATATTTTATTTTATATTAGTTACTTTTCCCTTAGCTGAATGCAAATGATAAATCACAATCGTCAATATTGCATTAAAATTTGTCATTTTCTGCATGGATTTCGAACAACTAATATTTTATTGTGTTAGAATTTTGATACACTATATTCTGAGAAAATGTTTTTGATGTTATTTCTTATTAGAAAGTTACTTATGCTTTACTTTTAGAATACATTTGTATTTTTGCTATTAGCGTTAATCTTTCAATTATATAGTGATATGTTGTCATAATGAAAGTTATATAGCAAAATTTGCATAGATGCGAACATCTCCGTAAATGTAGGATAAAATATGGTAGTGTTCCACCGCTAGATGGAAATGCATGTGGGGGGGGGGGGGGGGTTGCAAATTTCGCCAATCAGTCATTAAAATATTTGTGCAGATTTCGTTAATTGATCGATGCAGAATTTTTTTTATAATAGGGCATGTAATTTCACACAATCTATCAATTTTTTTGCTCTGTAGGGATTTTTAAAAAATTATCCTTTTTATAATTTTTTTTAAGTTATTTATATTTAGAATGCAATGATAACTTATCTAACCTTTGTTTCTAATTATGTTTGTATGAATAAATGCAGATGCTATAAGAGATGAGGATTGAGCAAATATTTGAAAAAAATATTAGAAATTGTAGCTTGAAAAAAAAGATTCTTGAAAATGCTAATATTTGACTCCTGAAGAGTGTCCAAAATATAACTAGTTTACTTCTGAGATAGTCTTTACAATGTTGGCATCTATGCATTTGCATCTGTCTAAGGTAAAAGAACTTTATATTAAAATGTACCTTTCTATGCATATCCATAATGACTATAATGTATGGTTATTGTCCATAAATGATATGAATAAAGCAACTAAATTTGTCTCCTTTTATTGAATTCTTTCTTTAAAAGTGAATAAAGATTTTTACAGATTCAAAATAGGAAAGAAAAGTTCTTGACATATAAAGAAAGTTTTCCTTTTCCAAGAAACAGTGCAATTTTTTTAAAAATTCTAATAGCTGTAGATTGCAAATTAGATTTTCCAATGCTAAACCTGAAACCATGCATTCATCTGTGTGTTTCAAATTTTTCTTCAGAAAATTTAAATACCTTCTTTTCTCAGTATCTCTTCTTAAAAAGAGATTTCTTTGTATTTTAATAGATAAAATATTTCTAAAATATATATTTTATATTTTAAAATGTGCAATGAGAATAAAATTTTCGATAAGTCAATTTTTAAGTATAAAGCATGTTTCAATTTTCAAGTAAATTGGAGCATGTTTTAATTATTAAATAAACACCAAAGAAACATCTTTAAGAATACTAGCTAGCATAGCAACCTGATGTGTTGCATTGCATGTCGTCTTTTGATTTTTAAGGGAAAAAAGAAATTTAATTTTGTATTTTTAAAACAAATTTTTCATTCTAAAATGCAAAATTTGATTCCATTTCTTTTCTTTAATGAATAAATTGTAACTTTGTGTTGCAAACTGTAAATTCATTTGTTATGTTATGTATCATTTTATTTTGGTTATTAGTAATTTCTTTGTTAATAAAAAATTATCAATCATAATTGTATATTTTTATAAGGCAAAATCTGTTCATGGTATTTATAATAAATTTTAAATTAACCATATTTTATGTCATTTGTATATTTTGAAGCCCTTAATTAAAAGCACTTATTAAGTATATCCAGCTGTAAATTTTTAAAAATGAATGGCATTTTTATTTTGTGTTTACATTTAAAAACAACAAAAAAGTCATTAGAATAGTCTCCTGATTTCTTATTAAAAATCTCCTGATTATCCCTCTATAACTGGGCAACTCTGCCTGTATGTATGTTCAGATTCCATGCTCAAAACTGTGTCCTTTTACAGCCTATTCATGTATGTCCTAAACAAATATAACTTCAGTAAATGTGGAAATAAGTCGTGTGAATGTTCTCCACATATTTAAAAAGATAATGTAAACTTAAAACTATTAAATTGATAAATTCAAACAAAGTATTAAACAGTATAACAAAAGTAACAAAGCAAAGTTATTTGTTCAACATTTTTTATAGCAGACATCCGATGTATTTACCTCCTCTTCTCCCCCCCCCCCCCCCCCCCCTCCCCAAAAAAAAAAAAAAAAAAAAAAAAAAAAGTTGTCATCTTCATAGGAATTATGTTAAAAGTTATATATATATATATATATATATACAGTAAAACCTCCATAACGGACACTCCCGAATAGCGGACACCTCTATTTAACGGACACTTTTCAAATCCCCACTCCCAAAATCAGAATTTTTGTATGTTTAACCTCTGAATAGCGGACATTCCGAATAGCGGACAGTTGTTTTGGCGATCAAGGATGAAAATGATTTTTTGACGAGAAAGAAAAGGGGGGAAAAAAGTGAAAAGCCTCAAAATTTATCAAGGCAATGTGTGACAAATTTTTTGACCACAGATAAATGTAGGGGGTGCTCTCTGGAAAATCCCAAATGGCCTGGGGCATCCCCCAATATCGTATGTATTTTGTATCGATTACTGTTTGATTCTTCAGATTCAATTGACATACAATATTCAAAGCTTCAAAATATGTTAATACCATTTTTATCGTTTTCTGAATATATTGAGTTCTGCGTATTCTGAATGTCGTGTCTTGTTTGTGATTAATCTTTCGAGAATGATCTCAAAACGAAAGCGATTAACTTTAAAAGAAAAATTTGAAACTGTAATTGTAAGTGAATCTCAAAAACAGAAATAGAGTTTATGGATACGTGCCGAATGTTTTAAAATAAGTAAAACACAAGTGGGAGAGATTTTACGAAAGAATTTGTGGATTATTAACTCTAACAAGAACATAAAAAAAATGTGAAATTGAGGTATACCGATTCCATAGAAATTAATTCTGTATTTCTGAATTGGTTTACTTCACTTTGTTAAAAAAAATTCCTATCAGTGGGCCTTTGATTCAGGAAAAGGTTTTAAAAGTCGCCAAAGAACTCGGTTTACATGATTTTAAGGGTTTGGGTAGATTGCTGGAAAAGTTCCTGTCTCGGCACAACATCTCTTGCAAAACAATATGTGGAAAAGCAAAATCTGTAGCTCTGAAAAAAGTGGAGGATTGGCATAAATAACTGCAATCAATTTGTAAAGTTTATGAGGAGAGAAACATTTTTAATGCCGAGGAAAGCAGACTCTTTTTCAGAATTTTTTCGAATAAGACTTCGTGCTTTAAAAAGGATGGCTGTATCGTCGAAAAACGACAAAAGTGCGAATCACTATTTTATTATGTTGCAATGTTGTTATTATGTTGGAATTTAAATTCCTCTTATGGTTCAAAAATCTCTGAAACCCACGTGTTTCTCAAAGAACATCCAATTAAAAAAAATTGGTGTTATAGAGCGAATAAAAAAGCGTGGATAACCAGTTTTTAGTGATTAAATGGTTAACTTCCTTTGATAATAGGATGAAAAAACAAAGAAAAGTTCTCTTGTTTTTGGACAGCGCAACTTCTCATGCAAAACATTTTAAATTGGACAATGTTCAAACTGGGTCTCCCACCTCCCAAAGACAACTTCCGTATGCCAGCCCCTTGATCAAGGCGTTATACACAATTGTAAAGCCTGGTAGAGAAAGCTTTTATTAAGCCATATTCTTATTATATCCATAAGTTTATTATGCCGTAAGTTTTATTCTATGAATACAGTTGAGAACAGCCTAAAATTAGTAAATGTTCCCGATGCTTTCAAATTCGGATTTCTTCAGTTGTAAAAAACATATAACCGGAATGCGTGCAACAATGTTTCAGAAAAGCAGGCTTTATATTAAAAGAAAATGACACTTATTTCTGATAGAAATGAAGAACTATCGCAGTAAGTGAACAAATGAAATGGATCAGGAGTGAAGAAATTCCGAAATGTCCATCAACATTGATGATGACCTACTGAAAAAGAATCAGTTGACGTAGGTGATTATATTCCTTCAAAATCTTCGACAAAAGCTGACTCTATTAGTGATATGAATCAGATACTGAAACCAGAGGATGTTTCCTGCAATATCGAGAATTTCTAAGAAGCGGCAAAACACAGTGAGCAGTTACACATATTTTTTTTTTTTCAAAAAAAAAAAAAAGATGATTCAGAAGGATTAAAACTACTGATAGAATTAAAACGTCGCTCAGAAAAACTAACTACATGCAATCACAAGCAAAAGTAAACTTTTGTAACAGATTTTTTCCTTAAGAATGTAATAAACAGTGGAAAAATGTATGTACAATTTCATTTCAGTTTTATTGCTTAAAAGAGTCATTTTAATTTCAGATTAGTCATATAATAGAAGTTCTCGGACATATAAAAGACAGTTAATGAAACGTTAAGCATTTCTTAGCGATTTTGTGAATCTCTGAAGTTTTCCCAATAGCGGACAATTTCTGCGCTCCCGAGGTGTCCGTTATTTAGAGGTTTTACTGTATCTGATAGCTTATGTGACATCCTAAAGGTAACTGGTGTTAATTTCATCACGCTGCATTTGATATTCTAATAGGAGTAATTCTGAAATACAAACACAGTCAGATTTTAATGTACTAGAGTAAAATAAAATTTAAGTTTCATATGTACAATATGTTATTATGGGATTGTTTACATAGTTCTTTAATATTTATCTAGATCGAGATATGGGAGCCAGGCATAGAGCAAGAGCTGATTCTATTCAGATTATGAAAGTTCAAGAGATACAAGCATCTAAATGTCGAAGACCTCATGTGAAGCAATTCCATGTAAGTTAATAATTTTAATTGGCTTCAAAAGTATTTGTTATTAATTATATACTATATATATATATGTGTGTGTGTGTTTAATTAAAAATGCCTTAAACAGGGTTCCCAGCGACAGGGAAAATCTGGAAAGTCGGGGGAATTTCAAAGTAGTCAGGGAAAGTCATGGAAATTTAAAAATATATAGGAAAAGTCAGGGAATTTACAAATATTTCCTAAAAAGTCATGGAAAGGTCTGGGAGAAGGGGGAAAATATGAATTTGAAATAATTTCTTTTTTTAGAAAAGTGTTACTATATTTCTCGCTACATGGCGCCTCTGAAAAATCTCTAGACTCTTGTTCGTTTAAAGATCGAGAATTTACTCCAAATGCAATGCAGAAAAACCATAATATGGACAAAAGTTTTCTACATTTTTCTGACCCTTTTTCATGACATTTCACACTCTAGACTTTGTTGTGTGGCATTCATTTGAAAACTGGCAAAGGTGAAGTTTTTTTGCTTTATAGTATTTTATAGAATTTCATTTTGAAATTTTATTGAAAGTTGCTTGAATTTTCTCCTGGAAAAGAGTATAAAAGTTTTATTATGATACAAATTTCTGATTTTTTTTTTTTTTTTATGCCTGCTTGTTATTTTGTGTTATTTAAAGCAGATTTTTTGTATGATCGTTTGGTCATGGAATTTTTTTAGATTCAGTCAGGGAAAATCGTGGAAAGTCAGGGAAATTGCCAGACATGTTTTGCTGGGAACCTTGTTAAAGTGTTTAAACTTTAACAGTAAAAGTTATTCAAAATTGTTCCATCCATCTTAATTTTACTCTTATCATTAATAAAATTTCATTGTTCTTTCTGGAAAAATATATTGTTCCTTCTTTTTAATAAATCTCTAAAGGCATCAATGAAAAATTTTCAGAGACGTTGTCTCAGGAATTGGCTAATCAAAGATAGCTGGATTTGTGCCATTTCAGAGTGTACTTATAATCTATAAAAAGTGATGTCTCTAAGCTTTTGGAACCTAAGTCCTTTTTACAAAAGTGGGTTCTTGTTTATAGAAATAAAACAGATTCAATGTATTTAATACAAAATATGCCTCTGTAAACTTTAAAGAAAAATTATGTATCCTGAAAGATTCGTCCCAATTGTTTTATGCATTCCTTCTCCGGTGTTTTGCTTAAATGTACAATAGCATATCCCCAACATCACTGTATGTTCTAATGACAGGCAAATAAGATTTACTCTTAATTGGCTAAAATCCTGCTTTTTTTTTCTATTCATGATTGTATAGAATGATAGTATTCATGAGTGCATAAATTGTTATCCACTGCTTCTTGGAGAGAATTTCTTGTTTTGGTTGCTTTGTGCCATCCTTATTTTTGTTAGAGCTTTTTTTTTCCCCTCCCATATTCATTAATAATATCTCAGTTTCTGCAATATTTGTTCTACCTATTCCTAATTTCTTAATGTGAATTATTATATAGTACTAAATTATATGTTCATTTATTTTTTTTTAGGATAGCAAGATAAGATTCCCCTTGCCTTCAAGAATCAACCGCAAATTCCACAAGCCACGTTTTACAACTGTCAGACCAAATGCAAAATTCTAAAAATGTGGCTTATTGTTGTAAAAAAAATAAATAAAAAATTAAGAACTTGGCATTTTGTCTTATTTAAATGTAACATACTTAACATAAGCTATAAGTGACTTATTAAAAACACATTTTTCTGCAGAAGTGTGGATTTCTGATTTTATTTTGTCCCTTTATGAGATCTATGCAGATTTGTATTGAAATTTATGTGTACCTGGTAGAAGATTGATAAATATGACTATTTTTGTATCATTTTGATTTTACTGTATGTCAGAAGTTAATCCAGGCAAAATTTGAGGCCTTATTTAAGGCCCCTTCACAAAATTCCGTACCGTAATAACACACTCTTCATTATTTTTATTTTGTTAGGTTTTAAAATGTGTACTTTGCAAACAATACAAGTTCACTTCGAAAGGAAAATTTTAGCAAGACGACTTAACTAAATAAATCTTGCCAACTATTCTGTGGTAACGATTAAAGGTTTGCATAGGTTGATATTTCCGTAACTGAACAAAAGCTATCTTGGTATGTCACGGTGCAAAAACTAAAAATTTCTGCATTGCTTGGTCTGTTTATATTTTCGCAATTCACGGCCCAGCCCATGAAAAAATTAATGAAATCAGGCTCAGTCCAACTCTATTTCTACCCCAAAAACAATTTCCAATTATAATAGGTAAGATAATTTTTAAAGAACGCTGCATACATATTAATGTGAAAATCAGTATATTTGACTATGTCTGAGAGCCATAGAATGCAGAATAGCAACATTACTGATCACTTGGACATATTTTCAAAAAAAGACCCATTAAAAAAATTCAATGTAGTTTAAAATAAGTTATTTTTAGAAAATGAAAAGAAAAAAAAATTCCTACGAACAATTTGAAGTCCATGTCCAGCCTAGCCCTAGTGTGTGTGTGGGGGGGGGGATTAAGCCCACGCTCGGACACGATTTAATTGTCTGATGCAGATATGTATGCTGGACAATATAGATTTCTGTATTGATGCTGTCAAACTAGCATCAGCTTATGCAGCACATTTATAACTATTCTCTGTCCAGACAGGTCTATAGAAAATTGTTCGTATTTTGTTGACTTGGTCTGATCCGTTTGAAAGCTTATCTTCATTTTACTGTGTCCATGCAGATCTCTACTAAGGGGGCACTGAATATTCAGTTTGGCCAAATATAGTACAAAGTCTCAAATTCATATTTCTTCAAAATCTGGAAGTTTTGCTAACTTGCTCTTTTTTAGTTGCAACAAAAAATAATTAAGCCAAATTCCTTAGACGAATGTCAAAATATCACTACTGAACACGAATAAACTGAGATCGCTGTACAAATTCTGAATAAACTTTATTGAATAGAGGACAGCATTTACTATTATAGAAAAAATCAGTGTGAAGATCACTCAAAGGGTTTCGTTTAATATTCCTTTCAATACCCTTTATCCCTTAATAAATTAAATTTTCCATTAAAAAAAAAAAAAGATTATATAAAATAAAACTTAACTGGTCAAATTTATCCATTTTTCAAAATTTTTAAATAAAATATGGTTTTGCGTACACAGTATAGAACCATTTATCTAGAATGGTCGGGACCAGATGTTTTCCGGATAACTGGTTGTACATTAAAGCAACATCCATTTGATGAGATTTGTAGAATATATGTAGCTGTGGCATTGTTTCTGATTTCAAATTAATTATTGAATTAGACAGAGTAAGAATCAGATTCAATCAAGTTCAAAGATTAATCAGAATTTGAAAGAAGGCAATTTCCATCAATACCTTGGAAACAATAATACTGCATAAAACTTAAAATGATCAATCTATATATATATTTGTCTTACGTGGCTCGGAAATAGGGCTGAATTTCTACCTTATCGTTGGCAACAGCCGTAGTTTCCAGAGCTCAGACCCATGAACAGACAAAATTGTGTTAGCTCCACCTCCAATATGGCGGACAGTGTCAGAGCACTGAAACTTAATCTAGCAATTATTAAAAATAAAATATTATGAACGTAATCCAAAGCGTATGAGATGATTCCTCATTTTAATTATGAGTAATATTGAATTCTCAACTCTTATTTAGAATTTATTTACGAATTTCACTCAAACAAAAAATCGGAGATAATAAAATATAAACTTTCTAGAATCCCCTGCCGCCATCTGTTGATGTTTTATTGAAGTAAAAATGATTTTTCTTCAATTTCAATGAAGTAAAAATTTCTTTTGCAGAAATCTTTAAACAATCATTGATGATAAACTATCTTCCTACCACGTAGTGTTTTTTTTTAATTTTTTATAGTTAATTTAAGCCGTTCTGTACAATATTATAGGTTAAATAAGTTTTAAACTAATTATGTTTCCAAGATCCTTTTTTCACAGTATTTAAATGATTTATATGTCCATTAGTAGCATCAACTAAATGCATTTTTAGTTGTGTTTTCAACGGAGTTTTTGATTACTTTTTTACATTAAAAAAATTGTCAATTTCATATGTTCAAATGATTTATTGTAGTACTTATTCTGGCTAGAATTATTAGAAAAATAAAAAGTGGCGAGCTGTGACCACGTAGCGGTCTCAATGTGAATTGCTTTGCAATTCACGGGGGGTTGGCGAGCGCTAGCGAGTAGGGGGCTGAGCCCCCTAGTATTTAACTAAATATGCTTTCATTTCAAATCTTAGCTATTGGATCAAGTTGTACAATGCACGTGGTAATCTATCGATCAATGCACATGTCAAACTGGCACCTTTTTTCTGGAAAGAAAATCAATCAGTTGGAAATATCATTCGGATAACTGGTTTTCTGGATAAATGGTTCGATACTGTTCAATCTGATCAATTAGCAAATCCCTATTGTATACAGTTTTAAAAATTTGAACAAGGTATTTAATTATTGGCCTTTTTTTAAAGTAAAAAACAATCCTTTTGTAAAATAAAAAGGTTACAGGTCTATTTTTGGAACATCTTAGTTGACATGTGATTTTGCATATAAATACCAAATTTGAAATCCATATCTATATAGTTTAAAAAATTTATATTTACAGTAGACTCCCAATTATCAAAGTTAATGTGGATCAAGACTAACTCAGTTAAAGTGAAAATTGTAAATAAAATAAATCATATGGGTTTAAATGTATATTTCAACAAATACAAAAGTTATACAGATACACCACATGCAATTCATATTGTTATGATAATTAGATAGTTCTTTTATTTTTTTAAAAAAGACCTTAATTGTTTTTTGTGCTGCGTTACTTTGGCATTTTTCTGCAGCAGTGTTTCACCATTTTTAAGGATAACAGGATTGCTGGTGTCGATTCTTGTTCATATATTCAATAGCACTTTCGATAGCTTTTGATGATCATTGCATTTGTAATCTCTTGTTTGTCAGCGTTTATTCAGTCATGTACAAGGCTTGACAAATGCGGTTGCCACTGCCGACCAGTTTTCTATCTGGCCACCAAGTTATTTAATTTCATGTTTTTATTATTATAAATTTTTATACTAAAATTGACCCAAGAAATGAACACAAACAGCATTTTTAATTTTGGCAAAAATAAGCTTACCGAATGCAAATTTTAAAGTAATAAAAACAGAATTATTTGACCGACATTGACAGAATAAATAGGCAAAAATTGTTTTCCTGCTTCACTATTTCATCGATGCCCCCCTCCCCCCTCATCAAATATAGATTTTGTAGCACTCGATTACCCAGATATTTGAAAGGCAATCGGCATTTCCCGAACATGTCGGTTAATGAGCTTTTACAGATTTTTTTTTTTTTTTTCATAGATAAATAATTTTGATAAATTTCATTAGAAAACTTTAGTTGTATTATCTTTCTAAATTATGTAACTATTTAAACTATAACTAATAATCCTAAACTATACTTATTTTTTTCTCTATAAAAAAAATTGTGCTTTTGAAAATAAGTGACTATGAAGGGCTAATATTTTTTACTGTCAAGATTTTATCAAATTTGAAAAGCCCTGGTCATGTACACCCTCTTCATTGATTGGCTCAGACAATGGCAGCTTCATGATTAAATCCAAAAGTTCATTGGATTTTCCGTGGTATTCTGTATATCGATAATTTCCCTCCACGACTGTATTGTGGTGGCTGATTTTGCTTCATCCCATGCCACAATTATCCAGTACACAACATCCTTCAAATTAAAACTTAAATTTCTCGAGGACACTTATTTTCTTCAATTCCTTCAATAAGAGATTTTAGTAATTTTTTTTTCTGTAATTTCTCTTCATCTTGATCTAAAGGCTGAATTAGTGATATGACATTGGGAGGCAAAAAAAGGGCTTTAATGTTGTCACACACTAATTCATCATCCAGATGACAGGGAGCATTGTCAAGCAATAATATTTCTTTCCTTGCAAGATTTTGATTTCTCTATGTTAGGAACGAATTCATCAAAAATCCATTCAGGGTTCCCAGCGTCATGGAATTTCAAAGTACTCAGGAAAATTTTAAAATACAATGAAACCTCCTTGAACGGTCACCTCTAAACAACGACAACCTCTGAATACCGGCCACATATTGATGGAACCAAACATGCTCCATAGCATTAACATTAGTACGGACCTCTAAATAAAAAATTCTGAACAACGGCTGTCAAAAAGTCACGAGGAAAAAAATTTAACAGCTTCAGGTACTCATTTATTTGCAAATCGAAATGTGATGCAGATCAAACAAAATTTACTTGTTCAACAAAAAGTAACAATCTCTTAAACATTTAATCCTTTTCTGAAAACCAATCTCTTAATCCTTTTGATAACTACTTCTGCCTCAAGATGTAAATTCCCAAGATTTACGAGGGACAAAGCGTACAGAAAAAACTTCATTCCACTGAGGGTAACAGGACAACCGAGAACAAGTAATCTGTTAAAGGAACAATGTGAATATCCAGTCTTTTTTCTACTTTGTTTTCTTTAGTGTGGGGTCTTGAAAATATCCCTTTGTCCATAGAAATTGCCGTGAAATTTTCATTGGGGGGGGGGGGGGTAAAGTTTTTATGTTTAGGAACAACAGAGAGATGATTCTGGAAACTTCCGAAGAATGTTAAAGATTGATCATTCTTTTGTTCAAAATTTCTGCAGTCTGTCTTATTTGGACTCTTTCGTATAACTTGAGAATACAGTTCTTACTTGTTTGTGATTCTTCGTGCGTTGTTACCAACTATCATATTAAAATTCATCATTTGATTACGAGAGGAAAATCACGATCGGTTCTAAACTAAAATTCCTAAATTTGAGAGAGAACATAGACATTATAGAAAGAGGAAAGGTTCCAGTATTAACACATATACCGAAGCTTTGACGAACCTTCGTGAAATCCAAAATTTTGCATTAAAGGGAAATAGACAGTTTTAAAGAGCGATCACAGAAAAAAAAAATTGTTAATTTTTGACAAAGGATTGCAAAAATAACAAATTTCGTTGTATGCCCATTTGGTCATGGAATTTGCCAATCATGTTTTGTTAGAAACCCTGCCATTTTTTGAACAAATCCACATCTATCCAAGCACTTTTCTGATTCTTGTAATGCTCTGGTAAACTTTGAACATTCTTAAATGCTCATTGTCGTCTTTATTTTTAAGTTTCCAGATGCATTTGAACATGCTACAGTGGAACTCCATTTATATGTTTTGCTTGGGACCGGACAACAAAACGTACTACTCAGTTAATGGTCTACCGGAACCGTTTTTTAAAGATATCGTAAACATGTTCCTCTAAGGAGTTTACCTTTAATATCAAAAAGAGAAATTATCTAAGTACTGCACCCATGACATAAATTTTTGGAAATTGAACAGATCAGAAAAAAGTACATAAGAAAAGTACACATGGAGTTATTTTATCATAAAAGATTTATTAAAAATATTTTTAATACACATAGAGTACTTAAAGAAATCCTTGAAATCACCTTGGCATGTAAATCATTTATCAAAAGACATTTCAGTAGTTTACTGAATCTTGTTGAAATATCACTAATCTTTGATTGTTTCTTTTCGGCAGAGCCAACATTGAACAGCAAACTTGGCATTTCTGGTAATAATGAACAATGCTGCCGACTTATCGTTACTGCTTTTACTACTGACGAACCACTTTATTACGTCAAAAGCCCTCGGAGCAGCTCCGAAGTTTGAGTGGGATCTTTCAAATCAGACTCATTCGACCGACGCGACGTGTCGTCATTGTTTTTGGTTACAAAATGTATAAATGAGACAAAATTTTGTCTGTAGAAGCAAAAACGTAATGTATAACTGAGGGAAATGTATAACTCAGCTTATTTTTAATGGACAGCGGCCGGGACTGCTGATTTTAAATGTATATCTGGAGTTCAACTGTAATATTATTACTCTTTCGTTACTATTTTTGTACCCCGGAGCTTACCTTTAATGTTTTGCCGCAAGAGTTTTCGAAGGTAGCATTCTAAACTTCAGTCCTGTTTCATCACAGTTGAAAAGTTGCTCATTTTCAGACTTTCTTTTGCAATGAGATTTTTAAAACTTTCTTTGAATTTAATCATCTCATCACAATTAGCTGACAATTTTTCTCCCAATATATTTAATTGCCGAATTCATATCTCTTATTCCACTACTAGCGGTGAAATCTTCTCCAGTATAGGACATTTTATAAAAGACCAGTGCTTTTGCTTGTAGCATAGGCCTTTATATTGGACTTCCCTTCTCTCACAAATGTGTGAACCACAGGAATAATGATTCTGATGTTTTTTTGAATTAACACTTTTTCATTGTTTTTCATAAACTGCAATTGGCCTTTTCTGCACACCATTTTTAGTGTTTCACTCATCTGACGAAACCCAATTCGTCCCGCTACATTGTCTGTCCGTCACAGAGCCAGTTCTCAGAAACTATATAACTTACAGACTTGAAATTTTGTGTACTTACAGCTGAATACCTACTGTCATGCTGAAAATCATAAAATTTTGAAAAAATCATATTTTAATATAGAGAGATAAAAAACCAAAAATCTAACAGCCTTTTTCTATTGAATTTAAACATTTTTTCGTTATAGCAGTTGCCAACAATTAAAAATCCACAAAATTCTTTCTACAATAATTAATTTTCTATTGAAAGATTTCCCGATTGAAAAACAGATTAATATGATGTCATATTTGTAATAAAACGGAAATTTCAAACATTTCTCTATAATACAAGGAGTATGTGTAAGTACAGAAAGCAGGTTAATATGATGTAATTGGAGAATTAAAATGAAAATTAATCTGACGTATTGAAAGTTTAACAAACTTTTTCAAATGTTTGAGAATAATATAATATGAGTAACAGAGAAAGCAAGTAGATATGTCAGCAAGTGATTATAACCTCATGAGAGTTTGAGAAATGTATTGAATCATGATAAAAACCCACTTATGGAAATATTGGCATATTTTAACATTTTGAAGGTCTCTATACAACATGTTTAATTTTGAAATTGATTCTTTAATATTGCATTTAGTCCACATGACATATTATTATGACAGTTTAATAGCAGACTTTGCCCGCTATTGGACCGGTTCAGATTTTCGAAAGTAAATTTTTACTTAATGAAAAACATGACTTATTTTATTATTATTTTTTTTTTTGAAAATGAAATTTATATGGATTTATTAAAAAAAGGATAGTGTTTTGAAAGGAATATTAAACAAAACCTTTTGTGCGATCTTCGATCACACTTACCCACTTGTTCTATTTCGTTTCTCTTCCTTTTCCAGTCTAACAGTAACAGCTCTGACACCGAGATCTGCTACTTCTTTATTTGATTCACCATTATCTATTCTTTTGATTGCTTCTAATTTTGTTTCTATAGAAACAACCACTCACTTTCTCTTAGTGCTACTCATTTCGAATCTGTAGAATTAACTGAATATACCACTGTACTTTCCAGATACACGAAATGATGTGAACAGCCGAAACCATTTCCAGGTCAGAGAACATCTGACTAGACTATTCTGTGAATTCTCTTTTGGAACCCTGACCTTGAGGGTTGCAATTCTCTCTTTTCAAAAGAAAGGGAGGGATAGAGAGGTGCATGATACAATGAAAAGTAAAGGGGGTAGTGTTTAGATTTCATTTTCCATGCGGGAATGTACTTTTAAGTTTCTTTAAACGTTTTTAATTAATATCTGCTAATTTCCGTCATATTCAAATTTTTTTTATTTGTCGTGTGACAGGGTATTCAGCTGCAAGTATGCAAAATTTCAAATGTAACTTTTACAGTTTCTGGGTATGAACGCTCAAACGGACAGAGAAGTAAGATGAATAGTGTTTCATAAGATGAACGAAACCCTAAAAATCACTGCAGAATGCGAAAAAATGATGAAAATTGCATTAAAAAATCAAAAATTGCGAAGGACAAAATTTACTTCATTAGGCTAAAAGTTTGAAACACAATTCCTTTCATAAATGTAAAAAAACATGGAAAAATTCAAAATCATTGTACAAATTCTGAATAAACTTTATTGAAAAGAAGACAAAATGTACTATACAGTCGAACCTCGTTAACACTAAATTGAAGGGACTGGGAATTTTTTTCGTGTTAACCGTCATAATAGTGGTGCCATTTATGTTATAGATATAAAAACTAAATAAATTAACCTACAAATATATCCCTGCTCAAAAAATCATAAATTAATAAAAAATGGTAAATTTTATTAACAAATTAATTATCGTTTTTAGGCAATAATAATTTTATTTATTATTGCTTCAATTTTTGTAGAGTACTTCTTTTAGGAACGTATGGACCTAATCTAATTTGTCCAAAGCTCGGGAAGTATCCTCTTGATCCATAAGGAAACGTTATACAATTTTCAATGCTGTGATAGATTCATTTAACTTTTACTAAACTCACTAAACTTTTCCATTCTGTGTCAATTTCTTCTTCCTCGTCTGACACTTCAATGTTGTCATCTTTATTTTTCAGCAATTATTTCTTCATCTGTCGTCACATCCGAAGTCAGCACATCTTCATCTATGCAAATGTACTTGGAAAAAACAATGTCTAAGAAAGAATTTACCGATTTTGGCTACATATCTTTCTGCAGACAAGTCTACGACGCTATTTAAATCTTGTCAGTCATCCGTTAGAAAATATGAAATCGCTCTCACCGAGATCATCAGCAAAAGCCTCTGCTTCATCTTGCAAAACTGCAAAAGTTAAAACAATGTTCTGGCTTATTGCCTCTTTTATCCACCGCAAGAGAGCAATTTCAATTTATTCATTCTTTCTTCTACACATTCGTTTATTACTGGTTTGAATTAACTCACAGCATAAACCGCCTCAATCTTTTCGCGATTGTTTAAAATTGTAGAAGAATGGTAGGTATCCCATACTTCCCCGCATTTTGTTATTTTTAAGCACTTTATCGCTAACTTCGTTAAATTTTTTTGTTTGGTTTCTTAAGATACTGCTTGCTATTTTCGACTCATCTTTCACAGAATTCTACAGAACAACCATTATGTTAGTTAGGTAGTGAAGTAATAGTCACTTCTTTCACTAACAGATAGGAGAATTCAGACCCCCGGTTTATAGTTTATGTTACTGTCAATACAGTCAACCAAGTAATGGAACAATCACTCTCAAAATACGAAATTCCTTTACCAAACTTTCATTGTGACTAATCTATTGCTCATGTGGTTAATGTGGGAACACTTGCGCATATCAGAGATCAAAGAAAAGCAGGGATTATTCAGGAATTCAGAATTTTCTGAAACCCTTTTTCACTTTAAATTGTTTTCAAACCATGAGAAAATTCCACTTTTAATAAAAGCATGTGACATTTAAGTTTGAAATATCGAAAACATTGCATAAAGAATCATGTTTTGACTTTGAAGCGAAAAAAAAATTCGCCTTAAGCGGGATTTTCCGAAATTCTATTCCGTGTTAAACGAATTAATTAACATTGATTTTTAGACTCATCTGACGGGACTTAAAAATTATTTCGTGTTAACGAGGTTCGACTGTATTAGGTTGAAAGTTTGAAATCAACTTTCTTCTACGAATTCTTAATAAACTATTGAAATAAGGACAAAATTTACTATATAAGGCTGACAGTTTGAAACCAAATTCCTTTTACAAAAAAAAATCATTAAAAAGATGCTGTACAAATTTCGAATAAATTTAATTAAAAAGAGGTCAACATTTACTACATTGGGCTAAAAGATTGAATCAGGATTCCATTTACTAATGTAGAAAATCACTTGAAAATGCTTTCCTGATGTAATTTGTAAGGTAAGAGAAAAAGAGAGGGGGGTAGATTAGTTTACTTTTTCTGACAAAAAAACCCTGCAAATATCCAAAATTTGAAAAAGCCTGAAATTCAGAATTTCCAAGGTCTAGTCTAGAAGGTTTTAGACTTTTTACTCATCAAAATATTCGGCTAAACCAAATACTTAAAATGTTTTTACATTATAGTATTTGAAAAGTGACACTTAAGAAAATTACCCATTAATAACAATTTTCGTAGAAATTAATGATGTACAAATCAAAGTTCCTGAATTTATCTGATAATAATCTTTCTTTTTCACAAATAGGATGTTTCTAAACAAAATAAACAGATCAAACATTCAGGGGTGATAACAGGCATCAAGACTAGTCTTGCCAGACAGAACGACTGACATGCAATATAAAATGCATCCTACACAATCACTGTACAGGATGCCAAAAATCCTGATTTTCATAGTACCCAATTTTTTTTTTTTAATTTCTTTTAGTGCCATGCTATTAGTTTGCATTGACCAGAAATTTAAACCTTATGTAAACAGTCTAAAATGGAAAATTTTTATGGCCATCTACTTGCTTTACTAAGACATGTCTAAAAACAAAATGTTTTTTTTGGTACCTAGCAGTTCTGCTTTTACTCATTTTAATGTACATGGTTCATAAAATCTGGGATAACGTAATCATGTCAAACAAAAAAAATCATAGCTCCTAGTAAATTTAAACCATACAATTTGTAACTGTTCAAATGGAAACGTCTCCAAAGCTGAATTTTGTTTAGGTTCCTAGTGACTCTGCTTTCACTGTCTATTTAGTACAGTAAAATCTACTAAGAAGCAACTTTAAATGATCAGAAAAAGATAGTTTCAGAAAGGTTTCATCCTTAGCAGGTATAATTTTATGGTATTTCTTTTAAGAAGGACTAGGAATTTTTTTCGTTCAAGTCGGGATTCTGTTTAGACAGGCTCTGCTGCTGTCCAAAAATTAAGGGGCACTGACTGATGTTTTCGATTTTAGATGTTTTGTCGAATATTGCTGAAATTCATACAGAATTGCAGTAGATATTCGAGAGTATTCAGTAGAACACGGTCGGCGAACCTATGGCACGCGTGCTGTATCAGAAAATATTTTTGGCACACCGTTGAATTTAAGTTCTAAATCAAAATTCAGTCAAACTCCGTAAAATAATGGAATCTCATTATTTTTCTTTCATCAATTCACGAGCTTGACTGAAAATAACTGTTGTTTGTGAATAAGTACTTGCCATATCATTGGGTTGTTGGCACACCATGGTCACTTGCAAACTTTTTTTTTTCTTAAACTGGCACGTGGATGGGAAAAGGTTCGCCGACCCTGCAGTAGAAATTCAGGAGGAAATCCCTTATAATCCTATGGGATTTTCCCCCGAATTTGTATATTAGCTCACTGTATTGCCTGTATCTTTGAGTTTTCACGATATTTAACATGTCTTTTTATGAGTTGCTCTATAGCAGCTGTACTCAACCTTTTTTTCTCGGGGGCCATAAACATACATTTCCAACGTTAGGCAGGCCACAACACACTTGTATAATATTGTAAAAAATATATAGATTTCTATTGAAAATGCCGCGAAGATTGTTGTTTTGAAGTAGTGGTACAAAACTTTTTACTGCCAATTTTTTCTACGACAAATATTTAACACTAATAAGCCTTATTAGTTATATCAAAGTATAAAACGTAACAATATGTCAATGCTGCAATTCCAAATACTCAAAAGAGGGATTTTTTTAATAAATCAGTTTTTTTCTCAAGGCAAAAACTATTATTATTTTTTTAATGTAGAAATATATAGTGCAAATTAAATTAATTTGGAATAATGTTTGTTTATTGTTCAGGATTAAGAAATGTATACACTACTATAGCACAAGTAAAACTACATGTAAAAAGAACTTTGACTAAGGAAACAGCATTTAAGATAGTTTAAGGTAATTTTAAATTAGTATTTATAAATAACAGGAAATTGTCTTCCAAATAAAATATATAAAAGAGCAGTGAAAATTTTAAAACTTTTTACACACATCTCAATTAATTTTATAAATAGGGATTAATGATTATATGTCTCGGGCCGCACATAAAAGGTCACTGGGCCACATGTGACCTGCAAGTTGAGTATGGCTGCTCTATTATAGTATTGACTACCAAATCATGACAAAAAATCTTTGCTGCAGTTCGTGCATGCACAGTTAAAATTTATCTCATACAAACACTCATATCTCATCAAATATTCAATATATTCATATTTTAATTGCAGTATACTATTTCTACTGTTTTTTGTCAAGTTTTTGAAAAGCGGTGTTAAAATCGGTTAAAAATTACATGCTATTAAAAAAACTTGAATTTTTCACAGAAACATTAACATCTTCAGGAATATGCATGCTATTCTTACACAAATGCACAAAAAATTTTAAACAAGACCTACATAATCATTTGCTACAGTGACTGATCATTTTGAGCATTTTCTGTTTCTTGGGGAAATTCAAAATATTTTATTATTAAATTTATTATTACCCTTTCCTAATTTCCCTCTGGACTAATTTCTGGACATCAGTGTATTTATATGTTCTGATTTAGAAGCTTCTTTTCTGTTTTTTGTGAAAGTGGAATTGGCAACACTAATAAAGACTGACAATTTTTGTCCAGGAAATAAGGATTGCAATCCACATATGCAGTCAAACATACAATGTATCTCACTCCAGGCCGAACTTTGATTTTTGTTTGTTTGAAGCTATTGTAACGATATTTTCAACACACTTACTTTAATTTCTGTGCAGTATGATGACATAACGAGAAGTGCTGGAAATTGCCACCATTTATATCTAAACAACATTGAGCTAGACATTCAACTCAGAAGGCAGCTGACAGTATATATACTATGTCACTGACCAAAATTCAATCAATTCAAAATATCATTGCATTTCACACAGACAAAGTTATGATGAAAATCTCGCTAAAAGTTGTGAACAAAAAATTAATGTGGGAGTGACACACTCTGTATTTCTGATTTTTTTATTTGGAGGGGGGGGGGTATTTTTGATTGAATAAGTGGATTGAGTTGAGGCACAGTTTTCCCATTTAAAGAATGTTTGTCTTGACATCATCTCCTGAAAGTTTGTTCATAGATTTTAGGAACACCCTGTATGTTTATAACCTCTGAAAATTATTGTCTGCTCTAGATGCTGCTGCATTTAAAAACTTCCTTGCTAAATCAAAAGGAACAGGAATTTTGTTCTTGCTCATTTGTTGCCATTTGAATATATTGTATTTATTTTTCACTTTAGTTCCTTTCTGACATAAACACTATAGAACTAAAGTTTTCCTTCAAAATTTCTCTTAGACTTTAAAATACTTGTTTTAGAGTATAAGGAAATTTTATTAATTTATTATAATTCACAGAAGAAACTATGAAATTTAAAGCTTTGTTAATTAAAAAAGTATTAAAACTAATTGCAAATATCTTTGTGCTGAATTTAAATTTTTTTATTTAATATTTATTTATTTATCAAGTGTTATATTAAATATAAAAGTTAAAAATTAAAATATTTTATACTCAATTCAATATTTTCCCCTTTCCCCCTTATGGCTGAATGTTAGTCTGTACATCTTGGGAATTTTATAAACAACTTTTCATACACTTGAAAAAATGTTCTGATATTCAGGACACTTATGGTCTATACTTTTTGTAAGCATTTTACTAATGTTTCTGAGTACTAATCATCTTAATTGACTGTAGAATATTCTACAATTGAATGAAGCAAAGAATAGTATTTGGAATAGTGCTAGTAAAGTGTTTTAAAAAATAAAGACAGTGGGAATCCTGGATATTGTACCTTGCAAAATGTATTTATATTTTGACCATGTATTGTCAGAGATCTTACATTGATCTATCAGCAAAAATTTAAGAAGCTTTTGCTTAACACAATACATTAGAAAAGCTATTTCAATAGTCAAAATTATCACAAAAATAAATAAATTTATAAAGCAGAATATAGATCCCAGTTGCTATGGAGTAAATGTTCTATTACCTGTTTAAAAATTCAAATTAATCTTTTAAAGAATTAAAATATGCTCAAACAGTTATCCATTAATCTTTATTTCATTTCAAATTCCATCACAGAATTTTTAGGTTTACTGCATAATTTAGCCCATTTAAATCATTTCATGGCAAAAAAAAAAAAAAATCTGTTAAATATGACATGACTTTGCTTTATGTAGTGTCTGATATTAAAAAAAGAAAAACAAAATTTGATTACTCACACAAAAAATAAATAAAATAAAAGGAAAAGAAAAAACTTCTCATTACATTTATCTTAGTAAAATGATGACATTGGTTTTCAAAAATTCAAAATTACCCTTTAATTTTTTTTTTAAATTATGCCATAATAGTTTAAAATTATACAAGACAATGTATTAAAAATATCTATTGTTATAAATAATAACAAAAGTAACAGTGTATTCAATTAACTAGTTTACTAAAATTTTATTTACTTTTTCTCTTATCAATTAGTTTTCAGAAGAACTTGTTAACATTTCAATAATAATAATAATACAAAGAATGTGAATTATCACTTTACTACACAGTGTTCACCCAACATTCCATTTTCAGCTCTGCTAAAAATTTAATTAGATATATAGATAATAATACTAAAACAATAATGAGACAATTATGTGTAAAATTACAGTTTATTTAAATATGTACAGATCTTCCTAAAAGTTGTGTTTCAGAGGATGTTCAGGAAAATAACCCCTACAGTCAATTATTTGTTCTCCTAAATGTAAATGTCTGCCTTCATTGTTTCTTAAATTACATAAAAATAAATATGAATATTAAATTTTATTTATACAAGTAGTCAAATAGTCGATTCAAACTACTTTTTTTAGTATATAGATTAATAATTTTTTTTTTTTTTAAGGGGTAGTAAAAAATTAGTTAGGAACATAAACATGTACAAACCTACAACATGATATTTATAAAGATTTCAGATTTTTATTTATATATAAAAACATTGTTTTGAATAGAATCATAAGTGAATAGCTGCCACTTTGTGAAATATTTCTATGAAGAATAAATTTATATATAAAACATGTTTGTAATATCAAGGCAAGAGCTATTATTATGATTTAATGTTGAACACTGCACCATTTGTTGGTCAACATTACAAATTTAATATTTGCTATTTAATTGTTGTACATTATTGCTTCAGAACAGAAGATATTTAAAATTATTCATAAAATAATTTATATAGACAGGGAAAACTTATCTAGAAAAATTACATCTAGTAAAATGAGAGAAACATACTCTGTAAATATAATCTCTTATATTTACATTTTAATATCTTCCAGATTTGGGAGAGGGGGGGGGGGGGAATTAAGCTAATAAATTTTGGAAATTAAGTAGAATAATAGTAAGAGTTGCAATTCAAAAAGTAAATTTCCATCTGAAATTATTTTAAGTGTGATTCTAGTTTTTATTTCTAGGAGGTTGCATAAGAGCAATAACAAAATTTAGGGTAAAGTGAATGAGATCATAAAAACTTGACAAAGTTTCTTGCCAAGCCCAAGAAATAAATAAATTTCTGCCAATTCATGCCAAACCATTTTATAAGATTAAATAGTGATTCTGTCTAGTTTATATTTTGCAGACTGAACAAAATGGGATTTTGACACCACTTTAGCTGGAGTCTATTTGTCATAGAAATACATTTTTTTGTTGTTGCTATTGAATGGGGCATGCCAAGTGACTAATTAATCAAAAGTAAATTGAAATCTGACAAATAGATTTTAGTAAATGAGATTTTAAAACTGCACTTTTTCACCTTTTTAAAATTTTCTGTTTCATGTTCAGCCCAAACTTTTTGATAGGTCTACAGAGACATGTAACTATCGGATTTTTATGTGTTTTGCTGCATTTTATTTGTTTTTATGACTAGTACAAAACTTTAAGGTTTCATGTAAAATAATTAATTTTTGATTTACTAGGGGGCTCTGCCCCCTACGTGCTGCGCTCGCCAACCCCCGTTCTGACACCGCATGATTTAAAAACACTCTGATTTGATCATCTCTAAAACGATTACGGAAGATTGTATTATAATTAAACAACCAGTGGCGATCTGCTGTAACAGGGTTTCCATTCATTTTCCTTTGACTGAGGGATTTTAAGGTCGAATCAACTGCTGTTGAAACAGATTACAACTGTAACTGTCACCAAAATATATGATTTAGCGCCAAATGTGCATAATCGTGGCGTCGCATCACTTTCAGTTGACATCAGATGCATTACACGAGTTAGTTTTTTCATCGGGGAATTTTTAATTCAACGCTTATTTGTCTTTTGATACTTCTCCATTACCCCGTCAATCAATTTTCATTAAAAAAAAAAAAAAAACTATCGTTAAACTGTAACACCAAATAAACAAATAGAAGAATTTTGACATTGGAAAGGAAATATTATTATTTACGCTGTTTTAAAATTTGCAATAATAGGTAAAAGATATGTCGAAATAATTTGATCTCTCATGAAAATATAATAATTAATTGAAATTGTTTGGAAATATTGTTTTTTTATCATTTTAAATGTGACGTGAATTTCCCTAGTTACTCGTATTTCTCTTTGTAATATTCACGCGCAAGTATATTTTTATTACGTCATTTTCTACATTTATTGCTTTTAACACGTGATCATTTAAATATTATTTTAAAGTTTTATTTCTGTTTTTAATAGTCTCGTGTAAATACATTTCTTAATTGAAAGGGAATCTTATTACGTGCGCTATTTTACAAATTGGCAACGGTTCAAATAATGGAATTTATGAAATATGAAATAAATCTTCGTCAAAATAATGAAAATTTTGAATAAAAAATTGAAATATAACCTGAAAAAATTACTCAAATTAAAAAAGTGATTGCAGTCTGCACTCCGCAAACTTGTCAACTATATCCCTACAAATTATGGTTAAATTCCTGCAGATAGTTTTCGTTCCTATAAAACTTTTTTCAAAAAACTGTTTTGACCAACTTTGATTTTAAATATCTCTTAAAACAATTCTTCGATTTAAAAACTGTTTGCTTCAGCGTCTTTATCGAACATTTCTTTATAAAACTACCAATTTTTAAAATTTTACATGCAATAGTTTTCTAGATATTAGTCCAGAAAGACTTCAAGGCACAAAATCTTAATTGACAGCGGCGGCAGCGGTGGTTACTTTTTTTTAATATAGAGAGATATCTGTTTAAAGTATTTTATTCCTATACTTACTATAGAGCAAAAAAAAAAAAAAAAAAAAAAAAACAACAACTAAATGGCATAAATCTTCTAAAAATAGTCATATACACACAATATTATGATATGTTACTACAATTAACCCCAGTAAGTTTCTGATAATAAAAAGTCCTTCCGGCCTATACCAAAAGAAAAAGGTAGCTTTCCTATTTCTTGTTTTTAAAATGTTAGTCAATTTTACTCTAAAACATGAAGCTGAAATAAAAACCCAATTAGAGGAGATTCATTCCCAGATTTCTTCAATGAGAATTTTGCCAAATTATCAGCTATAGCAAATTTGCCTTCATTTATGGTGATTTATTTTTGTTCTCCAACATTGGTGATATTTCGTCAAGCTTAGCACCAGTGGTTATGAATATATAGTTTTATGTGTATGATTGGAAAAATGATTACAACAATGAAAGATAATTTGTGAGAAATCACATTCACTAAAACTCATAAATTAATCCCAAATTTTTTTAATCTGCTGTCTTGTTTCAAAATGTCAGCAACCCTATGATTTTAAACTGCTCTATCTAATTCATTTTTTAAGATAGAGGCAAAACAAAAAATTGTTATGATGAGGAATAATTATGATGACATACGAAACATTGTTTTACTGTAAATGTAAATAATATTATGTAAATTTCAATTTAGGTAAAAAGTACATTTCATCGTAATACTGTAAATAATAACAACATAGTTGGAAGTAAATAGAAAAATAAATTGATGAAAAATAAATATCTTCTTCAATAATTGATAACTTATTAAAATGCAGAAAAAAAAATATATAAAATAAATTTTGATTAAAATGCAAAAATAATTAATAAACTAAAAGGAAAAATATAGTTTACAATCTAGTTTAACGGAGACAAGAAATTAAAACAAAAAATTCCTTTGCAATTTTACACATAGATTAATCCATATTCTAATAGTATAGTTCCATCAAATTCAGAGAACACTTCCATTAATTATCTGTAGGAAAACTTTATTGTAATCACGAACTCAGAGAACAAACTGTCTCGTAAATTAAAGCACTTTTACTATTGAACCACTGCACTAAAAACTTTTACTGAATTACTTAAAGAAAAGCACTTTCTATTACAACTCAGTAAAACAAATAAAAACAGTCATCTTCCAGCAAACACATTGCAATAAGCGAGCAGCAACAAAAACAGTATAAGAAAAACTTTGAAACTAGTTTCAGTCAAGAATCTGATGTATATATATATATGATTCAAACATATGAAAGAGAGTCGAATATACAATGCGAGACAAACCCACGGGCTTCAGAAATATCAATGGTAAATAAGGGAGTCATTACGTCAATCGTGTAAGCAAGACATCATCGTTCCGAAATGGTGTCACACTGTGACAGTCAAGATTACCGATCGAGAAGCCGATAGATATGGAGAAAGACTAGAAGATGGAAAGCAAAATCGTTTTTTGAAGTTCGTAGAATTGAGTTTCATAGAATAAGAAAACTATGTAATAAATAAGGAAAAGTGAACTGCAGGTGGTGAAAAGATAATAAAATAAGCTTCTTTGATAAAGTTAAGTACACTGTTAAATAAAGATATTTGAATAAACATACTTAAATAAATGCTGCAATGAATTTAAGTTTTACACCCAGTGTGTAAACAGAAGTAAACCTGTGTACAGGGACAAGACCCAGGGTACGCATATTCTTATCAATGTCATACCATATGGGAAATGTTTGTTTTCATTTTAAAGAATGTTGATTCATCCTTTTAATATCGCTGCCTTTTAAATTTAATCAATTAAATTAAATATTTTTTGTAATTACTTTTGTGTCCCAAATGGCTCTGATATGTATTCATTAGCTCTTATTTTTTTAGTCAGTTTTGTTTTGACCAGGACTGTCGAAATGGAATTGTGTTCATATTTTGCAATACCTACCCTGTTTTATTTTTTATTAAAGTGTTCTTAAAAAATATGCATTCTTCAAAACTGGTAAAGGTTTACGAATGGTTACTCAATCATGATGTTTGTGATTTAAATATTGCAAAGTGGCCAAAATGGATTTTCTTCTTCTTCTGCATTTTACAAGATTAATAAAGAACTTTAATGGACTAAAAATAGTTTTTATTGTGTCGCAACTCTACAGTGTATCATTTAAAGTAAGATCTTTCTTTTACTTATCTTCTTATTCAGTGACTTATAAAAATGACATTTTATGTCAAGGGTTATTGCATCTACTTATAAAAATTTAATTTAACAATTGCAAGTACTAAATTACAATCATGCCTATGGGGAAGTTTTTCTGTTGGCGTACAGTTTCAGGTTGACTGAACTGCAACAAAAGTTAATTGTTAAAATCCAAATAAAAAGAGATTGGACCAAAACACGGGATCCCAAGAAAATTAATCCTTTGCAGAAAAATATCTTCTTTATTGGACAGCGGTTGACAATTCAAGCATTAATCGGCATAAAATGCCTGGTGCTGGAGAGGAGGCATAAGTGTTTGCATGTTTTTTTGGTCAGAGACGCAACAGAGCAGAAAGATAATTAAACAATTTCTTTGGTGAATACAGAGCAGTGTTGGCAGAGTTACAGAAAGCCAAGTAGCCAGATTAACGTACTTCTGATGAGGGAATCGTGATAGATACACAGATATTATTTTCCATTAAACGTTAAGTCAATGGAAAATTGATGACAGTCAAATATGAATTTTTAGATGCCTAAAGAGTGGTATGAAAATTGGTAGCACTGCAAATTGCATGGAGTCTGGTTCACACAGGAAGGTTCACATTAAGGAGTGCTATTAATAAGTTAAAAACAGACATGTACATTACAATAATAATACAAATTTAATAAAATAGAGGAAAAGAAATATAAAAGAGAAAGGGTAGCAGAAGGCATCTGGTAATTTTGAAAGACTGCACATCACAGATATTAGCTGTTGCTAGGCAAACAAAACAATTTGTTTTCTTCTTTTTTTTTTTTTAAACTTAAACATAGAAAGAAAGAAATACAAATGAATTAAAAAGGAGTTAAAAAAAGAAGCAGCAACAAGATATTTTTATAGTGTAGGAAAAATACATTTAGGGTGGAAATTTAAAAAAAGTTATTTTAGGTAGGGGGGGGGGGGGAAGGTAGTGAAAACTAGCTAGAAGTGGAATATGTGAAGTTAATTGCTCTTCACACTGCCAGACTCTGATAAATTCATTACACCTCATAGGGTGGTTTCAATTTCTGTTTAAAGTTATTTTTACTGCTTGCTGCATTTTTTAGCCAATTTTTGAAATTGTTCATTTTTCTTAGAATAGGCAGTCTGAGTACAGTATGGGATCTCAAATCCGGAACTTTTTTCTTTAAAAAAAAAAAAAAAAAAAAGAAAAAGGAGGTTAGGTGAAAATATTTCATGCCGGCGGCAAAAGTTGGTGCTACGTACTTCTTTCTCTATTTCGCTTGTGAAGTTCTGTATCAAAAGTACGAGGCGCACGCACCTGACCTTGGCACGTGCATCCCTTAACCTTGAGAACTTTGGAATGCGTAAGCATTTTTTTAAATCCTTGACTCACTGGTTCGTTCTTCACTTGTGCTGACGTTCTTGCAAGTTTTAGGGTTTCATTCATCTCACAAAACCCTATTACTCCCACTCCATTGTCTGTCCGTCACAGAGCCGTTCTCAGAAACTATATAACTTACAGGCATGAAAATTTGTGTACGTATAGCTAAATACCTACTACGAAGCTCAAAATATTAAAATTTGAAAAAATCGTATTATTTTAATAAATAGAGATAAAAACCAAAATTCTAACAGCCTTTTTCTATTAAATTTAAACATTTTTCGTTATAGCAGTTACCAACAATTAAAAATCCACAATAAAATTCTTTCTACAATAATTAATTTTCTATTGAAAGATTTCCACGTAAAAAATGAAATAAAAAGTTTCACCAATTCAAAAAAAGATTAATATGGCATCATATTGGTAATAGAGCGGAAAATTTTCAAAGATTTCTCAATAATACAAGGAGTATGAGTATGTTTATGTACAGAAAGCAGATTAATATCACGTCATTAGAGAATTAAAAAGACTATCTGACGTCCTATTGGAAGTTTAACAGATTTTTCAAATGTTGGAGAATAATACAAAGCGAGTATCAATATGAGTAATAGAGAATAGTTAATATATGAATCTGAGGAATGTATTGAATCATAGTAAAAACTCAATTATGGAAATATTCACATATTTTAACATTTTAAAAGTGTACAACATGTTTAATTTTGAAATTAATTTTTTTTTAAATATTGCATTTAGTCCACATGACAGATATTATGACAGAGTATAATAGCAGGCTTCGCACACTATTGGGCCTGTTCAGATATTCGAAAAAACAGAGTTTGTTATAAAGAGAGTTACATATGTTTTTAATTATCGGGGCTGAAACATTTTCCTTAATTAATGCATATTTTTCTTTTAATGTTATGTAAACAATGTCACGGGTAACAGCTAGTAAAATATAAAATAACTAATCTTCCTTAATCTGTGGGCAAGGTTAGCTCCAAACATGGGTGTTTGCTAGCAACAATATAGTTTAAAATCAATGTAGATACTTTTAAAGAACTGTCACAAAAAGTCTCACTTTCTAAAATACACAATTTGGCAGTAGGACCTGGATTACAGAGGATTACGCAATAGGTTTAAATATCTATTTTATATAAACTATTTTTTTTTTAATATCGCATTTAGTCCACATGACAGATATTATTATGACAGAGTATAATAGCGGGCTTCGCCCGCTATTGGGCCGGTTCAGATATTCGAAAAAACGAGAAAAATAGACCAGTAAATTTTTACTTTATAAAAAACATGACTTTTTTTTTTCTGGAAAATGAAATTTATTTGGATTTATTAAAGAAAGGATAAAGTGTTTTGAAAGGAATATTAAACGAAACCCTTTGCGCGATCTTCGATCACACTTACCCACTTGTTCTTATTGCTCACTATATTTGGTTTGATTTGTAAAATTTGTTTTGTTTTAGCAATGTCGAATTCAACTTCACTTAAAAGAAAGCATTCCTCACTCACCATTGCTGATAAAGCGCAGTTATTAAAGAAATTAGATAACAGCATTTCGGTAAAAAATATGTGTAATGAGTATGGTATAGGTTTACGATTTAAAGGAACAACGAGAGAAGATTTTTAAAGCTTTTGCAGAATTGATGGCACATCGAAAAACTTTGCACACTTCGAAAAGTGTTGATTTTGATAGAATTCTAATGGAGTGGATTCGGCAACAACAATCAGAGAACTTTTCATTTGATCGTGCGGTTATTATGGCACAAGCAAAAAATTTTCATGCTGAATTAAACATATCTATTCCCTGCGAATATTCATCAGGATGGTATAACAAGTTTAAGAAATGTCACGGATTATGTTTAGTTCAGGTTTCTGGTGAGAGGACAACAGCAGATTTTGAAGCTGCCGATTCCTTCATCGAAGAATTTCAGGACATCATTATGCAGGAAAAACTTTCACCAGAACAGGCATATAACGCGGATGAGACTGCAATGTTTTGCTGTTGTGTGCCCAGAAAAACCTATGCGACTCCTGAGGAAACTTCCACTTCTGGATTTAAGAGCCTACATCAGTCATGCGAAAAAACGCTCAAGCTAATGGGAAGATTCTCTATGGGAAGGTTCTAGCGCGATTTCTTGCTCACATTTTAATATTTTTAAATGCCTTTTTTTTTTTTTTTTGCATAGGATAGCTGAGGTCATCCTCCAAAATTGTTAGTTTTTACTTTTTCGATTTTGGTTCCAATTCTTTTAATATAAGGGTACTTTCACTTTCAGAACCACTACCATAATTGAAAATGCCTGCTTATAAAAAAAACTGCAACAAAAATTGAAAAAGTAAAAACTAACAACGTTGGAGATTGACCTCAGCTATCCTATAGAAAAAAAGCATTCAAAAATATTAAAATGCGACCGAATGTTGTGGTTTCTTACAACCACTGCCATATTTTTATTTAATTTAATTTAAGAAATATTTTATTAATCTTTATTCATTTAATATTAAATCTTTGTGCTGAATTTAAATTTTTTTATTTAATATTTATTTATTTATCAAGTGTTATATTAAATACAAAAGTTAAAAATTAAAATATTTTACACTCAATTCAATATTTTCCCCTTTCGCCCTTATGGCTGAATGTTAGTCTGTACATCTTGGGAATTTTATAAACAACTTTTCATACACTTGAAAAAATGTTCTGATATTCAGGACACTTATGGTCTATACTTTTTGTAAGCATTTTACTAATGTTTCTGAGTACTAATCATCTTAATTGACTGTAGAATATTCTACAATTGAATGAAGCAAAGAATAGTATTTGGAATAGTGCTAGTAAAGTGTTTTAAAAAATAAAGACAGTGGGAATCCTGGATATTGTACCTTGCAAAATGTATTTATATTTTGACCATGTATTGTCAGAGATCTTACATTGATCTATCAGCAAAAATTTAAGAAGCTTTTGCTTAACACAATACATTAGAAAAGCTATTTCAATAGTCAAAATTATCATAAAAATAAATAAATTTATAAAGCAGAATATAGATCCCAGTTGCTATGGAGTAAATGTTCTATTACCTGTTTAAAAATTCAAATTAATCTTTTAAAGAATTAAAATATGTTCAAACAGTTATCCATTAATCTTTATTTCATTTCAAATTCCATCACAGAATTTTTAGGTTTACTGCATAATTTAGCCCATTTAAATCATTTCATGGCAAAAAAAAAAAAATCTGTTAAATATGACATGACTTTGCTTTATGTAGTGTCTGATATTAAAAAAAGAAAAACAAAATTTGATTACTCACACAAAAAATAAATAAAATAAAAGGAAAAGAAAAAACTTCTCATTACATTTATCTTAGTGAAATGATGACATTGGTTTTCAAAAATTCAAAATTACCCTTTAATTTTTTTAAAATTATGCCATAATAGTTTAAAATTATACAAGACAATGTGTTATAAATAATAACAAAAGTAACAGTGTATTCAATTAACTAGTTTACTAAAATTTTATTTACTTTTTCTCTTATCAATTAGTTTTCAGAAGAACTTGTTAACATTTCAATAATAATAATAATACATAGAATGAATTATCACTTTACTACACAGTGTTCACCCAACATTCCATTTTCAGCTCTGCTAAAAATTTAATTAGATATATAGATAATAATACTAAAACAATAATGAGACAATTATGTGTAAAATTACAGTTTATTTAAATATGTACAGATCTTCCTAAAAGTTGTGTTTCAGAGGATGTTCAGGAAAATAACCCCTACAGTCAATTATTTGTTCTCCTAAATATAAATGTCTGCCTTCATTGTTTCTTAAATTACCTAAAAATAAATATGAATATTAAATTTTATTTATACAAGTAGTCAAATAGTCGATTCAAACTACTTTTTTTAGTATATAGATTAATAATTTTTTTTTTTTTTTTAAGGGGTAGTAAAAAATTAGTTAGGAACATAAACATGTACAAACCTACAACATGATATTTATAAAGATTTCAGATTTTTATTTATATATAAAAACATTGTTTTGAATAGAATCATAAGTGAATAGCTGCCACTTTGTGAAATATTTCTATGAAGAATAAATTTATATATAAAACATGTTTGTAATATCAAGGCAAGAGCTATTATTATGATTTAATGTTGAACACTGCACCATTCGTTGGTCAACATTACAAATTTAATATTTGCTATTTAATTGTTGTACATTATTGCTTCAGAACAGAAGATATTTAAAATTATTCATAAAATAATTTATATAGATAGGGAAAACTTATCTAGAAAAATTACATCTAGTAAAATGAGAGTAAACATACTCTGTAAATATAATCTCTTATATTTACATTTTAATATCTTCCAGATTTGGGAGAGGGTGGGGGGGGGGGGGGAATTAAGCTAATAAATTTTGGAAATTAAGTAGAATAATAGTAAGAGTTGCAATTCAAAAAGTAAATTTCCATCTGAAATTATTTTAAGTGTGATTCTAGTTTTTATTTCTAGGAGGTTGCATAAGAGCAATAACAAAATTTAGGGTAAAGTGAATGAGATCATAAAAACTTGACAAAGTTTCTTGCCAAGCCCAAGAAATAAATAAATTTCTGCCAATTCATACCAAACCATTTTATAAGATTAAATAGTGATTCTGTCTAGTTTATATTTTGCAGACTGAACAAAATGGGATTTTGACACCACTTTAGCTGGAGTCTATTTGTCATAGAAATACATTTTTTTGTTGTTGCTATTGAATGGGGCATGCCAAGTGACTAATTAATCAAAAGTAAATTGAAATCCGACAAATAGATTTTAGTAAATGAGATTTTAAAATTGCACTTTTTCACCTTTTTAAAATTTTCTGTTTCATGTTCAGCCCAAACTTTTTGATAGGTCTACAGAGACATGTAACTATCGGATTTTTATGTGTTTTGCTGCATTTTATTTGTTTTTATGACTAGTACAAAACTTTAAGGTTTCATGTAAAATAATTAATTTTTGATTTATATCTGTTTAAAGTATTTGATTCCTATACTTACTAAACAGCAAAAAAAAAAAAAAAAACAACAACTAAATGGCATAAATCTTCTAAAAATAGTCATATACACACAATATTAAGATATGTTACTACAATTAACCCCAGTAAGTTTCTGATAATAAAAAGTCCTTCCGGCCTATACCAAAAGAAAAAGGTAGCTTTCCTATTTCTTGTTTTTAAAATGTTAGTCAATTTTACTCTAAAACATGAAGCTGAAATAAAAACCCAATTAGAGGAGATTCATTCCCAGATTTCTTCAATGAGAATTTTGCCAAATTATCAGCTATAGCAAATTTGCCTTCATTTATGGTGATTTATTTTTGTTCTCCAACATTGGTGATATTTCGTCAAGCTTAGCACCAGTGGTTATGAATATATAGTTTTATGTGTATGATTGGAAAAATGATTACAACAATGAAAGATAATTTGTGAGAAATCACATTCACTAAAACTCATAAATTAATCCCAAATTTTTTTAATCTGCTGTCTTGTTTCAAAATGTCAGCAACCCTATGATTTTAAACTGTTCTATCTAATTCATTTTTTAAGATAGATGCAAAACAAAAAATTGTTATGATGAGGAATAATTATGATGACATACGAAACATTGTTTTACTGTAAATGTAAATAATATTATGTAAATTTCAATTTAGGTAAAAAGTACATTTCATCGTAATACTGTAAATAATAACAACATAGTTGGAAGTAAATAGAAAAATAAATTGATGAAAAATAAATATCTTCTTCAATAATTGATAACTTATTAAAATGCAGAAAAAAAAATATATAAAATAAATTTTGATTAAAATGCAAAAATAATTAATAAACTAAAAGGAAAAATATAGTTTACAATCTAGTTTAACGGAGACAAGAAATTAAAACAAAAAATTCCTTTGCAATTTTACACATAGATTAATCCATATTCTAATAGTATAGTTCCATCAAATTCAGAGAACACTTCCATTAATTATCTGTAGGAAAACTTTATTGTAATCACGAACTCAGAGAACAAACTGTCTCGTAAATTAAAGCACTTTTACTATTGAACCACTGCACTAAAAACTTTTACTGAATTACTTAAAGAAAAGCACTTTCTATTACAACTCAGTAAAACAAATAAAAACGGTCATCTTCCAGCAAACACATTGCAATAAGCGAGCAGCAACAAAAACAGTATAAGAAAAACTTTGAAACTAGTTTCAGTCAAGAATCTGATGTATATATATATATGATTCAACCATATGAAAGAGAGTCGAATATACAATGCGAGACAAACCCACGGGCTTCAGAAATATCAATGGTAAATGAGGGAGTCATTACGTCAATCGTGTAAGCAAGACATCATCGTTCCGAAATGGTGTCACACTGTGACAGTCAAGATTACCGATCGAGAAGCCGATAGATATGGAGAAAGACTAGAAGATGGAAAGCAAAATCGTTTTTTGAAGTTCGTAGAATTGAGTTTCATAGAATAAGAAAACTATGTAATAAATAAGGAAAAGTGAACTGCAGGTGGTGAAAAGATAATAAAATAAGCTTCTATGATAAAGGTAAGTACACTGTTAAATAAAGATATTTGAATAAACATACTTAAATAAATGCTGCAATGAATTTAAGTTTTACACCCAGTGTGTAAACAGAAGTAAACCTGTGTACAGGGACAAGACCCAGGGTACGCATATTCTTATCAATGTCATACCATATGGGAAATGTTTGTTTTCATTTTAAAGAATGTTGATTCATCCTTTTAATATCGCTGCCTTTTAAATTTAATCAATTAAATTAAATATTTTTTGTAATTACTTTTGTGTCCCAAATGGCTCTGATATGTATTCATTAGCACTTATTTTTTTAGTCAGTTTTGTTTTGACCAGGACTGTCGAAATGGAATTGTGTTCATATTTTGCAATACCTACCCTGTTTTATTTTTTATTAAAGTGTTCTTAAAAAATATGCATTCTTCAAAACTGGTAAAGGTTTACGAATGGTTACTCAATCATGATGTTTGTGATTTAAATATTGCAAAGTGGCCAAAATGGATTTTCTTCTTCTTCTGCATTTTACAAGATTAATAAAGAACTTTAATGGACTAAAAATAGTTTTTATTGTGTCGCAACTCTACAGTGCATCATTTAAAGTAAGATCTTTCTTTTACTTATCTTCTTATTCAGTGACTTATAAAAATGACATTTTATGTCAAGGGTTATTGCATCTACTTATAAAAATTTAATTTAACAATTGCAAGTACTGTAATATGAAATCTCACAATGTTTAAATCATGTTATATTTTTATTTCTTTCGTCCTTTCACGTCAATATTATTTGGATTCAATTCCGTATTTATTTTTACGTGAATGTTTTGCATCGGGCTTTAATCGGCGTTTTCCTTCGCTCTCTTCCGATGCTTTCTCTCTGCCATCTACCCGTATTGTGATGACGTCATCGAAGCGCCGTCTTTCCCCCTCTTGTGACGTACGCATCGGGTAGCTGTGAAAGGAGGCTCATTTTTCGAAGGCGTGGTTTATTTGTCGATTGCTGGCGCAAATTAAAATAAATGTTTTTAAATGAATTGTTCGGATTTGTTAATTAAGATATTGTCTAATTTTTAAAATTCTCTAATAGATTTAAGTCTTGTCGTCCGGATACTTATGGTGTCCCCGTTTCTTACTATAAATTAAAAATTTCGTTAATTTTAAATCAGAATCTGTTTTGTTGATGAACTGTCATGATGTAGTTTTCGTTTCAAAAAAGATCGCGGGCCCTGCCTGCCTGCGGCCGACAATGCGTGGTCCGGCGAAATTCGACGACGATGTCTCTTTGTCTGAATTTATTGCTTGATGGCGCGTAAAAGTTTTAATTGAAATTCTCATCTTTAAAATCTGGATTAATGCTGCATTTTAAATTTTAAAGACATTTCTTCGAGTGGAAAAGATCATTTTTATCGGCCAACGTTTTTATTAAAATAAAAAGGTGACCAACGGATGAAGGCCTCTTTCTTCTCTTAAAAAAAAAGGCGAATAAAGATATTTGATTATATCGTTAACAAGGCTCCTCTTCATTTGTTTTCAGCTGACACCATTCAAGTAAGAAGTTTCTTTTCCTTTTATTTTTAACCACTGCTTGACCAAAAAGAATGCTAAAGGGTCTAGCGAATACAACGCAATATTTCAAATAAAGAACTTCATTACGATTTAATATATAACTACATCTTCATCTACATCAATAATATTATTTATACCACAAGTACTAAATTACAATCATGCCTATGGTGAAGTTTTTCTGTTGGCGTACAGTTTCAGGTTGACTGAACTGCAACAAAAGTTAATTGTTAAAATCCAAATAAAAAGAGATTGGACCAAAACACGGGATCCCAAGAAAATTAATCCTTTGCAGAAAAATATCTTCTTTATTGGACAGCGGTTGACAATTCAAGCATTAATCGGCATAAAATGCCAGGTACTGGAGAGGAGGCATAAATGTTTGCATGTTTTTTTGGTCAGAGACGCAACAGAGCAGAAAGATAATTAAACAATTTCTTTGGTGAATACAGAGCAGTGTTGGCAGAGTTACAGAAAGCCAAGTAGCCAGATTAACGTACTTCTGATGAGGGAATCGTGATAGATACACAGATATTATTTTCCGTTAAACGTTAAGTCAATGGAAAATTGATGACAGTCAAATATGAATTTTTAGATGCCTAAAGAGTGGTATGAAACTTGGTAGCACTGCAAATTGCATGGAGTCTGGTTCACACAGGAAGGTTCACATTAAGGAGTGCTATTAATAAGTTAAAAACAGACATGTACATTACAATAATAATACAAATTTAATAAAATAGAGGAAAAGAAATATAAAAGAGAAAGGGTAGCAGAAGGCATCTGGTAATTTTGAAAGACTGCACATCACAGATATTAGCTGTTGCTAGGCAAACAAAACAATTTGTTTTCTTCTTTTTTTTTTTTAAACTTAAACATAGAAAGAAAGAAATACAAATGAATTAAAAAGGAGTTAAGAAAAAAAAGCAGCAACAAGATATTTTTATAGTGTAGGAAAAATACATTTAGGGTGGAAATTTAAAAAAAGTTATTTTAGGTAGGGGGGGGGGTAGTGAAAACTAGCTAGAAGTGGAATATGTGAAGTTAATTGCTCTTCACACTGCCAGACTCTGATAAATTCATTACACCTCATAGGGTGGTTTCAATTTCTGTTTAAAGTTATTTTTACTGCTTGCTGCATTTTTTAGCCAATTTTTGAAATTGTTCATTTTTCTTAGAATAGGCAGTCTGAGTACAGTATGGGATCTCAAATCCGGAACTTTTTTCTTTAAAAAAAAAAAAAAAAAAAAAAAAAAAAAGGAGGTTAGGTGAAAATATTTCATGCCGGCGGCAAAAGTTGGTGCTACGTACTTCTTTCTCTATTTCGCTTGTGAAGTTCTGTATCAAAAGTACGAGGCGCACGCACCTGACCTTGGCACATGCATCCCTTAACCTTGAGAACTTTGGAATGCCTAAGCATTTTTTTAAATCCTTGACTCACTGGTTCGTTCTTCACTTGTGCTGACGTTCTTGCAAGTTTTAGGGTTTCATTCATCTCACAAAACCCTATTACTCCCACTCCGTTGTCTGTCCGTCACAGAGCCGTTTTCACAAACTATATAACTTACAGGCATGAAAATTTGTGTACGTATAGCTAAATACATACTACGAAGCTCAAAATATTAAAATTTGAAAAAATCGTATTATTTTAATAAATAGAGATAAAAACCAAAATTCTAACAGCCTTTTTCTATTAAATTTAAACATTTTTCGTTATAGCAGTTACCAACAATTAAAAATCCACAATAAAATTCTTTCTACAATAATTAATTTTCTATTGAAAGATTTCCACGTAAAAAATGAAATAAAAAGTTTCACCAATTCAAAAAAAGATTAATATGGCATCATATTGGTAATAGAGCGGAAAATTTTCAAAGATTTCTCAATAATACAAGGAGTATGAGTATGTTTATGTACAGAAAGCAGATTAATATCACGTCATTAGAGAATTAAAAAGACTATCTGACGTCCTATTGGAAGTTTAACAGATTTTTCAAATGTTGGAGAATAATACAAAGCGAGTATCAATATGAGTAATAGAGAATAGTTAATATATGAATCTGAGGAATGTATTGAATCATAGTAAAAACCCAATTATGGAAATATTCACATATTTTAACATTTTAAAAGTGTACAACATGTTTAATTTTGAAATTAATTTTTTTTTAAATATTGCATTTAGTCCACATGACAGATATTATTATGACAGAGTATAATAGCAGGCTTCGCACACTATTGGGCCTGTTCAGATATTCGAAAAAACAGAGTTTGTTATAAAGAGAGTTACATATGTTTTTAATTATCGGGGCTGAAACATTTTCCTTAATTAATGCATATTTTTCTTTTAATGTTATGTAAACAACGTCACGGGTAACAGCTAGTAAAATATAAAATAACTAATCTTCCTTAATCTGTGGGCAAGGTTAGCTCCAAACATGGGTGTTTGCTAGCAACAATATAGTTTAAAATCAATGTAGATACTTTTAAAGAACTGTCACAAAAAGTCTCACTTTCTAAAATACACAATTTGGCAGTAGGACCTGGATTACAGAGGATTACGCAATAGGTTTAAATATCTATTTTATATAAACTATTTTTTTTTTTTAATATCGCATTTAGTCCACATGACAGATATTATTATGACAGAGTATAATAGCGGGCTTCGCCCGCTATTGGGCCGGTTCAGATATTCGAAAAAACGAGAAAAATAGACCAGTAAATTTTTACTTTATAAAAAACATGACTTTTTTTTTTCTGGAAAATGAAATTTATTTGGATTTATTAAAGAAAGGATAAAGTGTTTTGAAAGGAATATTAAACGAAACCCTTTGTGCGATCTTCGATCACACTTACCCACTTGTTCTTATTGCTTACTATATTTGGTTTGATTTGTAAAATTTGTTTTGTTTTAGCAATGTCGAATTCAACTTCACTTAAAAGAAAGCATTCCTCACTCACCATTGCTGATAAAGCGCAGTTATTAAAGAAATTAGATAACAGCATTTCGGTAAAAAATATGTGTAATGAGTATGGTATATGTTTACGATTTAAAGGAACAACGAGAGAAGATTTTTAAAGCTTTTGCAGAATTGATGGCACATCGAAAAACTTTGCACACTTCGAAAAGTGTTGATTTTGATAGAATTCTAATGGAGTGGATTCGGCAACAACAATCAGAGAACTTTTCATTTGATCGTGCGGTTATTATGGCACAAGCAAAAAATTTTCATGCTGAATTAAACATATCTATTCCCTGCGAATATTCATCAGGATGGTATAACAAGTTTAAGAAGTGTCACGGATTATGTTTAGTTCAGGTTTCTGGTGAGAGGACAACAGCAGATTTTGAAGCTGCCGATTCCTTCATCGAAGAATTTCAGGACATCATTATGCAGGAAAAACTTTCACCAGAACAGGCATATAACGCGGATGAGACTGCAATGTTTTGCTGTTATGTGCCCAGAAAAACCTATGCGACTCCTGAGGAAACTTCCGCTTCTGGATTTAAGAGCCTACATCAGTCATGCGAAAAAACGCTCAAGCTAATGGGAAGATTCTCTATGGGAAGGTTCTAGCGCGATTTCTTGCTCACATTTTAATATTTTTAAATGCCTTTTTTTTTTTTTTTTTTTTTTTTTTTATTTGGCATAGGATAGCTGAGGTCATCCTCCAAAATTGTTAGTTTTTACTTTTTCGATTTTGGTTCCAATTCTTTTAATATAAGGGTACTTTCACTTTCAGAACCACTACCATAATTGAAAATGCCTGCTTATAAAAAAAACTGCAACAAAAATTGAAAAAGTAAAAACTAACAACGTTGGAGATTGACCTCAGCTATCCTATAGAAAAAAAGCATTCAAAAATATTAAAATGCGACCGAATGTTGTGGCTTCTTACAACCACTGCCATATTTTTATTTAATTTAAGAAATATTTTATTAATCTTTATTCATTTAATATTAAAATTCGCATTCAAAAATTATTTTAATTCCTTCCTTTTTAAAACTTCCCCTGTAAGTTTTTCTTTCTTACATAACATTTTGCTTTATTTTAAAATGATAATGTTCATTTTGATGTCTGTACTTCCGGCATTGGTTTCTGTGTGAACATTCTACAGCATTCTAATCGTAAGCTCACTTCCTATGGTAGCTCCACCCCTCACCAATCAAATTCAAATCAATTTTATACATAATTTCAAATGTTGCTGTTTATCACTGTCGATTGCCATTTTTAAATTATGGCAACTCCCCCTTTCTCTCTTGCATTGCTGTGGCTGTGCGCTTTCGGCTCACCGGTATTATTATTATTATTCTAACTACAGATGCGAGTACCTTGCCTTCTGCGAAGAAATTAAGAGCGGGCATCGAATAACAGTAAAAATGAAAGAATATTTTTATAATTAAGTTGTTTAGATGGGATGAAAATTTTCTTTTGATTTACGGCAAGTATGGTAACATTTCCACCAACGGATATGCAACAACGTTTATTACTTATGATAAGTGGACAGAACCTACTGATCCTATATGGGGAGATTAGTTTTATTCTATTCGACTCATACGATGCTCTGTGTTGAATTGATGATAAGTCATAAAGTTTTTTTTTTTTAACACAAATGTCTCCAAAATCCCGGGAGAAAAGGTTAAAAAAAGCATCGATTATACTACTTGTTCTAAAAAGGAATGGAGCTACAAAAATGAGCATCCATTTATTAGTATAGTTTTTAGAAGAAAATCTCTTTACAAATAAAGACTTAAGAAGCTGAAATTTTGCAGAGCAATTCTTTTACTCAAATCCACCACTTGTGTTTAATTTTTATTAGATGACTTCAGGTAATATTTTTACTTTTATCTTCATTGTTCTTGATTATCAATTTATATGAATATTTATTTTAAAGAATCATTTTTTAATAATGATTGTCATGTCAGCGTGGTCTTTTGCAGACATAACACAGTGGTGTACTTGATGTTATATTCTGGTTGATGAATCACTATGTATATTATTGGAATATTAACAAGATTCCAGTGTTAAAAGGACTTATCGTCCAATCACCACAGCGAGAAATCACGCTAGAACCTTCCCATAGACTTAACATTAGCTTGAGCATTTCTTACCGTGACTAGTGTAGGCTCTTAAAGATTCCAAGGAGAGACTGACTGTTATGGCATGCGCAAATGCTGCCAGAACCCATAAATGTAAATTGTTAATGATCGGCAAAAGTAAAAATCCAAGGGCTTTAAAAGGAGTACAGATTTTAGCAGTTCTTTACAGAGTGAATAAACAAATATTTTTTAAGTAAATATATTTTACTGCTGACTAGAAATTTTTTATGGCTACCAGATTTTATCAAATTTGTAAAGCCCTGATCATGTATACAAATAAAAAAAAACTTCTTTCTGTACCATTTCAGATTTTGAAAAAGAGCAAAACATTCTTTTCATGCATATCAACAAAGATACGTTGGACCATGAAAATAACTAACCACACATATAAATAAGATACGCCAGAACACAGGAGAGAGATTTTGCTTGCATATCAAATAAGATACATTGTGAACGAAGGTGTTAAACAAATGAAATAACAATAATTAATACATTTTTCCTATACTGGCTCTTTAAATTCTGGTTATAACCCTAAAACTGATTTTAAATTATTAAAATACTGGAAAAGAAACTGCTATTTCACAAAACAAACCTGAATTAGAGAATTTCAAATAAATGTTAATGATGATTATAAGTATATAGTTTCCAAGGAACTTACCAATAAATATATCCTTTAGAATAATTTCAAGCATATTATTTGCATCTAGGCAAAATGCAGCTGCCATCTCTATCTGCAAAAAAAAAAAATATAACATTAAGAAAAAAATAAAAATGTTGCAATTATTAAAAAAATTGCAGAAATTTAGTGAAGAGCTGTTTCTTTAAAACTTTAAAAAAAAAAAGACAAATTATTCATTTTCATAATTTAACTGGTTAAATTATGATTAGATTTTTTTTTTTTTTTTTTTACAAAAAAAGTAATTTCTGCCACATTTATAATAAAAATTTAAATATAGCTTATAAATTTGTATAGATATTTTATTTTGTATTAAAGCAACATTTTTCATTTTACTTGTACATTCTAAAACACCAAGCAATTTCAATCTCTATTCTATCATATATTTTGATGAAATACCTTCCTTACTCTCCTCTCGAAAAAAAAAAGATACTGTCTAAATTCCTGAATAAAATGGGCAAAAGTATACTAACTTCATGGTCAAGTAGCTTTATGAAGATGATAAAGCCTTGTATTATAGAAATATTTCAACAACTCATGAAAACATGATGTCATTACTCTTAAAGTATCTTAAATATTTCTTAGTACAAGTAACCAGTTTTATCATATGGTTAACAAAGATTAAATTACTTTTTAATTGAAACTGATGAATATATATAATATTCATTAAAGTAACATCTCACAGCTCTCTTTACTAATTTATTTGAACATGGTAATTACTCTAAATATACATTATATGATCAAAAGTATTCAAACACTTTGAATTTTGGATACTATATCCAATAGCTAGAGAAATAGTTGATGAACTGTTTTTTAATCAATGAGCTAGTGTATGACATTACTAGTAAAACTATCATTTCAATACAGAATTAAATTTAACACATATAAATTACAAATATGTAACATAAAAAAAATACCAAACATAAAAAAACCTCACCCAAATACTAAGTTGTAACAGAAAATACATATTAATAAGGTATGCATTTTTCACAATCCTTAGATCTGGAAAAGTAAAAAAGAATCAACGAACAGCTCTCCCCGCCTTCAGTGACGTTTGATTTTGAAGTTGTGAAATCTCCCAGAAAAATTTCTAACATTTGAAATGGTGCAAAGTTCAAATGTATTATGTATGTTGTATTTCAAATAATTATTATTTTTTAAGAGGTTATACCTACCTGCAAGGTCGAGGAAAAAAAGTGAATTTTTGGGAATTTTTTTCATGATAATGATACAAGATATTTGAAAAACTCTTTTTGTATTTTGTTTATTACACTTTAGAGAAAAGAAATTAAATTGATTTTTGTAATCTATACTCATAAAGATGAAATTAAGTTGGGTGTCCCTAGCAGACCCGCTCCCCAGAGATGGTGTCGTTCTGATAACAGTGCACAGTGATCACCGTAACTCTGTCAAATGTTATCTGAAATTATAAAAAGAACCATTACTTTACTCCGAACACTTAAAACCAGGGTTAGAAATTAGCGGTCGTTAGTCACCAAATGCAACTAAATAATTGCATTTGACGACCACAAAATTATACCTGGTCGTCAAATTTGACACCTAGCTTTTTTTTTTTTTTTTACATATGTTCTTATTACTACTTTAGCATAAGTTTCATCCCCCCCCCCCCTCCCTTCACTGCCTGCACTTGAAACACCTGTTTTCGATAAAAGATTGGACATTAGCACATGTTTTAGACACACTTGCATACACAGAAGTACTTTAGCTTAGTATCCTATCTATGTCACTAAGCACTTCACCTTAACCAATGACGGAAAAACTGACCTGTGACCTTAGAGAGTAGTAGTTCATTTATTTGTTTCTTTTTTTTTTTTTTTTTTCTGACATACTTTCAGTTATAAGATTTTTTTTTTTAATTAAGCTTATACCTGGTTGTATCTAAAAGTTCAAATTTTCTTTCTATGGATATAATTGCTTCATAATCTGTTTTGTATGCATATTAGCTTTATAAAAAGAATTATTTAAACATTTTTCTAGAATCCAAATATTGTAGTTTAATGCTGTTTTAAAATTTTATAGAAAGCCAGTTTTTATTTTGTTTTAATGATTAATACAGAGATAAAATGTCTAATATGTACAGCCCCCTCGCCCTTAACACATAAAGATAATTACAATATTATTGTTAACATGGGTTTTAAAAGAAATGAGAAAATATGATATAACATAAAATTGCAACCATGAAATGCAGTTTGGCACCTAGGAAAAAAATTGTAGGCGTCATGTGACGCCTTACTTAGAATTCCCAATTTCTAACCCTGCTTAAAACTATAGAGAGTATTTGTTCAGTTTAAAAAAAAAAAAAAAAAATTATCAAAAGGGTGCCTGTTTAAAGTTAAGGTACTAATTTTTCCAAAAAACTTTTAGCTTTGATTGTTTATAAAAAGTAGAAAGGAATGATTATTCTCTAGATAATACTGTTGCTAAAAATTGGTCAAAATTTGAAAAAGATTGGTTGAGATTTGTTAGAGTTATTGTGATCACCAACTTTAAAAACATAGTTTTGAGGTAATCATGTTTAAAAATTCAAGTTATGATTTATTTATGTATGATGGAACAAAATAAATTAAGTCAGTGTAACTTTCTTAATTTTTATCAGAATAACTAGAAAATGTAACTGAATATTCTTTACTAATTGCACTTTTGGAAAATGCAATGAAAAAAATGCATTTTTTGAAAGTTTGCCAATAGGTATAACCAGTGGTGGGATTCAGCTGGTTCAGTAGAACCGCTACCTAATACTTTGTGAGTTCGGTGAACCAGTCATTAAAATGGCACTTGTAACATTTAACCCGTCAGCACACGCGCCCCTTTCCATTACGTTACTACACGTGCGGGATAAATTTTACCCCAGTTGGTTTTCTTGTGTCAATTTCCCAACGATTTGATTATAAACTAAAATTTATATTTTGAAATAAACTGGAAATCAATAAAGAACATAATTTAACTTAAAATAAGAAGTTCTTGCTTGAAAGGTAGTATAAAGCTCAGAATGATAACGAACGATTTTCTCACATTTTAAGTAATGATTCTGAGCTGGGGAAGATTTTATCCCAGCGCGTGTGCTTATGGGTTAAATAAAAAATTTACATTCCTTAAAATACTCATTTACTCAATATCGTATTCTAAGCATAACACCTTGACATTTTCTTATTTATTTCATCTTTGCATTATGTGTAAGACTGCATTTATATCAAGATTTCAACAATCTGCAACCAAAAATCATAAATTATTTCCCTAGCCTTTCTTTTCCAAAGGTTTTGTGCTCATCAACAAAAGAAAGGAGGGTCTCAACAACAGAAAGAGGCAGTGATAAACATGTCAGGAATCACCTCTGCTCACCTCTGACCTCTAGACGAGCTTCTGAAGACTGATCCCATCAAAAAGAGTGAATAACCACATCAGAGGTTCTGCTAAAGCAAAATGCAATCTTGCTGAATCTCAATATTCCCTCAAGACAAATGTGCTGGGGTTCCATAGAGTATCTTTAATGACACACACACAAAGAGAATGTTCAAATTCGAAGTTTTAGTGCCAGATTTCCTATTATCGCCTTATTTTTTCCCCCAAAATTCTCTCAACTGATCAATATTTTCAAAGCAAGTTGCATATTTTAAATCTGACCTAAATTTTATTATTGATACAAGATATCAGCTTTCCCAGATATGTACACTGTGGCAATAAAAATAGTTTTACATGCATTTGTGATCAATTGTAGAAGCTGACATTGATGACAATCTGGGCGAATTGATGACAAAACTTAACACCAAACATGTATTTCATACAAGATACAATCCAAGAATTATGACATTGCTTTTGTGACCAATAACAGTTGATTTTAAAAATAACATTTCAAATTTACATTAAATAAGTTAAATTCCATGCCAAAACAAGGGTATAATAAATAAGAGTGTTCATGAGCCAGTGAGTTAATATTCTCACGATATTAAAAATTTCATCAATATCTTGTGTTCTTTCCACATTTTTAGGGTTGATTATAGCTAACTGCTTGAAACTTTAGAGAGCGAGTTTGAATTTCTGATAATTTTGTGTTCTGTTTATTGTATTATGTTGTCTTGATGCATTTTCTGAGAGAATTTATTATCAGTGAATAGAGGTTGTTTAACATTCCTTAAATAAATAGTGTTTTTTATAATATGTAAGCAGGAAACAACAGTCACTAACCAATAGCCTGCAGACCACCACTGGTCAGTGACAACATTTCCGTGGTTCGTAAAAAATTCTGGACATTGATAATTTGCATCTAAAATAACATTTTCAGAAATTCTTATATTTATCAAACTCTAGATTTTTAGTTTTGAAAATTTAAATTATAGTAAGCATTGGCAATTATGTTAATAAATGTTATTTCTTACTTACTTGGGAAACAGCCTTTTTTTAAAAAAAATTCTATAAAAAGTGAATGCCCAATATTGAGTGAAGAAGAAATGAAAATTTTGATTTAGTTTTAAATAAAATATTTGTTCAAAAAGACGTTTTCATCTGTCATAGTAATTAAAATTCTGTATTGGTCCGGTTTGAATAAAAAACGGCTCTATTTAACGACATTGGAACCAAAAAAACCATGAACGTATTTCTAAACAGCAAGAACAATTATGTTAAAAATGTGACACTTAAATAAGCCTCAATTATTTTGTAATAATTAAAGTTACCTTAACCCTCTGACTGTCCAGCAAAAGATCAAATTTGTAATGTTGTTTACTCTGTATTATACAGGGTGACAAGAAATAACTTGGACACACATGATACATTATAACTTTAATGTTAATGAAAATATTTCGACCAAACTTCAAAATAAATATGAATACATTATTTCGTCTAATATATTTACAAATTTTCAAAGTGGCTACTTTTAGCCTTAATACAGAGCTTTAAACGTGTCACAAAATTTTCGGCTATAGGCCGCAACTCACTAATATTTTATCCCATTCCTTGCATAAGGATTTCTTTAGGGATGCCAAAGTTTTATGAGGTTTAGCACACACCCTTGTCTCCAAGATGGACCAAATAGAGTAATCCATTGGGTTCAAATCTCGGGAATATGGTGGCCATTCTTGAGCTCCAATGAAGTCAGGAAAATGTGTCTTGCACCAATCTTGAGTGCCTGTAGCTCTGTGTATAGGTGCGGAATCCTGTTGGAAGGTCCATCTTTTGTTTCCAAAGAACTTTTGTGATCAAGGTAAGACAACATCTTCCAAAATGTGTTTGCAATATGTTTGTTGATTAATTTTTAACCCTTGATCAACAAAAACAAGTGGTGTTTTCCCACTAGCACATATCCCACCCCAAACCATTACAGATTGGGATCGTTGACGCCGTTCAACAATGTAAGAAGATCCAGGTGCTTCTGCTGACCAAACTCTGTCATTATGGATATTGTGAGCTTGTTCAATCGAAAACAGTTTCTCATCTGTGAAGACAAATGTTTGCCATCGATCACCTGCGGCCCGCTTTAACAGTTCTTTTCACTTTTGAAGTCTTATGCGTTTGTTCTCTGCTGTTAGCTTTTGAGCCTCTTTCATTTTGCAAGGGTGAAGGCCAAGCTCTACTCTTGCCATCAAACGTACGGTTTTCCTGTTGATCTTCATCTCTCTAGCAACCTTTCTCATTGAAATCCTAGGATTTCGTTGAACTCGCTTTTTGATAACTACACGGTTTCTTGATGTGTTAACTGTGCCCTTTCTTCCTCTTCCTGGCCTGTCACCATTATGTCTGAGTTCTTTAAACCTTTTGATTGTGTATGAAACCGTCTGCTTAGGCACTTTCAATCGTTGAACAATTTCACATTGTTTCATTCCTTGCTTATGTAATTCAAGTATGGCAGATCGTTTGTTAACCATAATGGTTATCACAACCAACTTACTTACACCTGTTTAGTAGCTTTCTAGAATCAATTCCCTATGACAATAACTTTATAACTTTAATGGTAGTTACAGATTTTTGGTTTGAAACTTCGTCCAAGTTATTTCTTGTCACCCTGTACTTTAAATGCTAATAAAAGATTATTATTCCAACATTATGTAAAAAACTTAATTATTAGGGATAAACTGGATATGGATTTTGCCGGATATCGGATTTCGGTTAGCTGAAGCTCCTTTGCCGGCCGGATATCTGGCACTAGATATGCTTTTAGTTATGGTATATGTTTATTTAATTCTTTATATAATGCCATCTCAGAACAATAAATTACAAACATGTTTCACACATCATTAAACTATTTTAAATATATTGAAATATAATTTACAAAAACTATATGTCTTTAAATATATGTAGGGTCATTCCATGGTAACTTTCGTTACATTTAGAATAATTGACTTCAGTAATTTTAGTGATATAACGCCAAAAAATATTCAAAATATAAAGTTGATGTGATTTGTTAATTAAACCTATCCATTGAAAAATTTGCATGAAAATTACTTAAATTTAGTGCTATTTCTTGAACTCTAGAAATTATATTTACTATGGTAACTTATGTTACTGAAAAAAGAACGTAAGTTACTTAAGACATAAGAAATTTAATTGCCACTGTTCAAGAAATAGTGCTAAATTTGAGTAGTTTTCATCCAAATTTCTGTTTGGATAGGTTTAATTAACAAATCACATCAACTTTATATTTTGAATATTTTTTGGCGTTATATCACTAAAATGACTGAAGTCAATTATTCTAAATGTAACATAAGTTACCATGGAATGACCCTGTATATTAATAATGTTGTATAACCAAATATAATTTAAATAATAAAATATTCTGTTTATTTGTACAATGCTGGCAGAAGTAAACAAATTTTAATCCATAACACATTTATTAATATACCTATAATTGTAGAGTATTTTAACAAATAAATAATATATATATATATATATATATATATATATATATATATGTGATAAGATTATTTGATCGTATACTCTGAGACGTGAATGCACGTGTTTTTGGTGAGGCCTAGCATGAAGCACATGAGCGTCTCTGAATGATTTCAGACGTTGTTGGTATTTTCATAGGCATTCAATCTCCCAGGAACGTTATTTACTCATTGTTAGGATTCTCAAGGGTGAAAATATGAGCAGGTACAAATTAGGAGCATGGATGGATCTTACCGTTCATTTCGGCGAGGTTCTGCGCTGCCGGTGAGACAGACAAGTGAGGGAAGCGATGAGACACCATACCAGTAGAGAAATCGACACACGTATTAAATATAACAATAGCTTTTAATGCATTTCTTCAAGTAAAAGGTGGGACTCTGGTGACGACTTCCGGCCCAAAGCTCTAAGAAGATGAATAACAACAAGGCACCTACACGAGTACCTGACCAGATGCAACTGAAGATTCAATTCAAGGCGTGCGCGCTGGTCGGAGATTGGCGGCGAAAAACTCGTTTGACAGGAGTACGAACGCCAAAACGGGAGCCCGTGTGAGCGCCAAAGGGCGAATTACCGGTTCAGCTGGCTGGCGCTGACTGCAGCGCACGCCAAGCGATATGCCGGGAAGGAAGACGATCTTTCTCGATCATTCTTCAATGGCGAGCTACCGGCGACGCGATGAAGCGAAATTAAAATAGATAATAAATAGGAACTTACGATGGGGAGGTCAAATACGAAGTAATTATCGTAGAGTGCTAAATGAGATGTCAAATTAAAGGAAATTTTAAATGGTGAATAATGAGAACGATGATTTAATTTAATATTACAGAGAAACAATTAGAATTATTAGGATTAAATGTTCAAAAATGGGAAATGTGCACGTGGGTACGATAACATCGTAAAATAGTTAAAAGTGGCATGTTTGCAACGTGACACATTCCCGGGCAAACAAAAATTTGTAAAATTTTGAATGGGAAAGAAAAATTTAGACTGAAAAACAAATTTTGAACGTTTGAGAAAAATTTGGAATAGGGATAAATTTTGAATGAGAGAGAAAAATTTTACAAAATTTTAAAAATTTGGAATGGGCGAGCCGTCACCAGAGGATACATGGGGTTGACAAGACGACTTGACAATAAGTCGTGTAAAAATCAATCAGTGTCAACATGAGTTGTTTATAAAAGAAATTGCAAAGTAAACTACACAATTTTCACATATCAGTGAAGTCATAACATTGACTTGTATTAAATAAAATTACTGCTCTGAAAAAAACATTAAATGATAGCAGTAGCTTGAAAGATTTGCCAGTATGCATTTTTCTTTCACTAGCTTATGAATGTGGTGGCTTAAAGTGTTACACAACACTTGAGAAAAATTAAATATGTGTGAAATCACACTTAAATACAACATATAAGATTCACCACTGAAGTCTTTCTTCATTATATATATATATCACCTTTAAATATACAACATATTAATACAAAACTGACAATAAGGTTAAGTAGCTAGCAATCATACATAATATATAATTTTAGTTTTAAAATGAAGTATGACATTATAGCAGTATAATTTATACACTTAAAAATGGTTTGAGATTGAGACATTACTAAATTTAAAATTATTTTTAAGGAAAAATTTGTGCAAAGTTTTATGTAAAAAAACTTTTGAAAAATTCAATGAGGTTATGGTAAATTTAAATTAGACTTGTGAAAATAATTCCTAAGTTGAATAGCAATTATTAAGTGCTTAGTTGACCACTAAAGCAGAAATTGAACAACGATTAAAAATTTTCAACTACTTTGTACATATTTATAGTAAATAAATTAATTTAAGTTTTCAGAAAGACACAGCTTTATAAGTAAGGTAAAAAATTACACTTGAATAAACCTTACAAATAATAAGAGCAGCAGATAAAGATTTAAATATTACTGTAAGTGAAGTTTAAAACGTATAAACATGGACTATTATACAAGTTTAGAGCACACATAATTACAATACACACTACCAATCGATTACGGCCAACAAAATTAACTGAGAGTCCCAGAGAGAGGCGACTGTGTGACAAAAACATAAAGGTTAAAAAAAAATTGAAGAATGAAAAAGTTTTATCTTTTTAAATTGGAATAAGAAATACATAAATGAAAACACACAAACGGTAAGTGTAACTGAAAATTGTCATCTGTGACCTAAAAAAAACATCCTTCCAAATCACTCACCGAGATTGGACACCAAGCCAAAGTTGCAGTAATGGACTAGGAAGTAGCCCAAATGGATCAAAAGGTAAGCAAAATTTCAAAGATATTGTTTAAATTGAGCAAAATGGTACAGCGAAGAGTAAACAAAAAAAAAAAGCTGTATATTTGCATAAGTAAAATGAACCTAGAAATTCAGAAACTGTTTCCACAAATGAAAAAAAGGAAGTTAAAAAAAATTATCTCATTAACATTACAGCAGCAACATCATATAAAACTTGAGAACTGTCAAAATATCAATTGCTTCAACACCAAACAGACTTTTTCTACTTTATTTCATCTAACAATATTGAAATTTAAGAAAATGTTAACTGATAAACTACCACGAGACAAAAATTCCTACAGTTTCATCACATAAAATAGAAGGTAAAGTTGTAAAATGTTTTTAAGCCTCTTTTTTTTTTTTTTTTTTAATTTAATAGCATTAATTTGAAAGACTTTTTTTTGAACAAATATTAAATAGTATTATTTTGATAAACAGTCTCCATTGTAAACAAAACATTTCATAAAAATTGCAAGCACAATACAATACATACATATATATATATCTATGAAACACTTGAGAAAAAAAACTGTAAAAGTATAAAAATTTGCAAAGCTTTTTAAAAAGTTTTAAGGTGGAAAAAATAAAATTATTGAGGATCATGGGAACAGTGCAAAGCACCCGTGAATGTAAAATAAAAATGTCAATTTGATAAAAGTAAATTTAGAGAAATTAACTGAAATTAAGCTTAATAACAAACTTTAAAGATAATTGAGCATGAGAGAGATGAACAACTGTCCTACAGTACTTAGCACTAGTAACCAAGTAGTGCATGACACAATACTTTCACCAAATTATTCCTGGCCATGAAACAATCAGATGAAAGGATCCATAGCACTCATGAACAATTAATGAATTTTAATAATACAAAAAATTTAATTTATAAAATAAGTAACCGAGCAATGAATTGATTAAGAACACAAGTAAAATAAGAGATACAATAAGACAGTAGATAAAAAAATAAAAATTCAGTGATTGAGTTACATTTTTTTTTTTTTTTTTTTTTTTTTTGCATAAATGCTAAACGCATGGATATTAAGTAAAATATTTTAAAGTCAGAAATTTCACTGTTGCATTAGATAACTAAAAATACTATTAATTTTAATAAATGATACAAAGTTAGATAAAAACCTTAAGATAGAAAATTTCACAGATGTATGCACAGGAACGACATCCACAGGGAAAAAATTACTTTATCATGAAAATTAAATTTGAAGCTGAAATAAAGAATGATTACATGCTAGACGAGAGTTTACAATGTCACAAAAGGAATTCATGACAGCACCACTCCATTGGGTACTACGAACTCTCTCTAACAAGTACACAACATTTATATTGAGAAGTAAAAAAAAATTAACTTTAGTAAATTTATTAACAAATTGTAGAATTATTTATGGATTCATGTAATGAATTTTTTTTTGCTTAGACGAAGCCTAACTTTCATGATGTAGAACTTGAGAGATTCACAAACTGGAGAAAAAGAAGGGTGATCACTATTAAAGTTGTGGTTGTGCATTCTGTTGTTTACGACACAGTTTCTGCATTTTGGCGGTCTTGTGCATTTTTCTTCTGCCTCATGAGACTCACTACACCAAGCACAAATTTTGTTCTTGGTGCACGAACTGGCAATGTGATTATAATTCTGACAATTATAACACCGGATGACTCTGATGAACCGCTTTACTGCAAAGAACTGTTCTTTAATTTTTATACGTCTGTGACTGATTAGATGTTTGGCTAAGTCATTTGGAACCTCTAAAATGTAGTTAAACCGATTACTGTTCTTGCCCTTGTTTTTTTTTACGACATTGATGGGTGGAACAACATCACTGATACTGTCTGAAATGGCTTGAAGAATGTCCGGAAGACCAAATCTTTCTTCAACTTGGTAAATTATTATCTTAGCTAATTTAGTATGATGGTGGTTAATTGAGCTATTTGAGGAATTTACTGAGCAGTCAAAGGATAGGTGAGGGGTGTTATGCATGGACGGCTTGCTGTGTGGTTTTGCACCAATTGGTGTTGAACATTCCACGTTGCATGTTTGTGTGGCACAATCTTGCACTATTGGAGATTCTGTCTCATTAACATTATTCGTGTTATCCACCTGAGTGGCTTTGTGTATACTCACTAGTTCAGGTTTAGGTGGTGTGCTGCGAAGTCGTTGTAGTAACTGTTTGTTTAAATTTCTTAAGTTTTCTGCCTCTTCTGCAGCTTGTAAGTGTTCTGAAAGAACAAATTGATAGTAACTTATAAGAGCTTCACCTTGGATAGTGAGGACTTTTGCGAGATCTGTGAATGTTTTTGAAGAGGATGGTATGCTGAGTGCATTAGCCTCTGATGTATATTTGATTGTGTCCGGAATGGATTTGAAATGCTGTGCCAGACATTTCACAAAAAGATTTGCTTTAATCATCTTGTCGAGTGTAGGATGATTAATATCTGTTGTCATCATAGTTGAGAAAATTTACTTTGAAAAACAATTAATAAAAATGAGTTTGGTGAATTTGTGAGTTGCGCTGGTCAGATCCCGATAGCAGTGGATGCCTTAAAAATATTTGCAGTGCTGACCATGAGCTGCTGAGCAAAAAAAAACTTAATAGTGAATGGCACTTAATAGAATGAATTTAAATGACTTTGAAAGCAAGTTTGTTTAAAAAAAAAATACACTTAAAGAGTAGTGTTAGAACAGGCAATTTTTCATATGCAAAGTCACACAAATACTATGTAATACTGCTATTTAATTATTTTCTATTAATATAGATTTATAGATCCAAATAAATAATTTATTTCAATGAATCATCTTCTGTTACGATTCACTAGCATGACGTTAGTTAGAAATTATTCAAAAATATTTATATTCTTAGTAAGCACTTTTTTTTTTTTTTTAATTATTATTATTATTATTTTTTTTTTTCACCAAGAGAATGCCATACGAACTGGAGCACATGCACCATGTGTGATAAGATTATTTGATCGTATACTCTGAGACGTGAATGCACGTGTTTTTGGTGAGGCCTAGCATGAAGCACATGAGCGTCTCTGAATGATTTCAGACGTTGTTGGTATTTTCATAGGCATTCAATCTCCCAGGAACGTTATTTACTCGTTGTTAGGATTCTCAAGGGTGAAAATATGAGCAGGTACAAATTAGGAGCATGGATGGATCTTACCGTTCATTTCGGCGAGGTTCTGCGCTGCCGGTGAGACAGACAAGTGAGGGAAGCGATGAGACACCATACCAGTAGAGAAATCGACACACGTATTAAATATAACAATAGCTTTTAATGCATTTCTTCAAGTAAAAGGTGGGACTCTGGTGACAACTTCCGGCCCAAAGCTCTAAGAAGATGAATAACAACAAGGCACCTACACGAGTACCTGACCAGATGCAACTGAAGATTCAATTCAAGGCGCACGCGCTGGTCGGAGATTGGCGGCGAAAAACTCGTTTGACAGGAGTACGAACGCCAAAACGGGAGCCCGTGTGAGCGCCAAAGGGCGAATTACTGGTTCAGCTGGCCGGCGCTGACTGCAGCTCACGCCAAGCGATATGCCGGGAAGGAAGACGATCTTTCTCGATCATTCTTCAATGGCGAGCTACCGGCGACGCGATGAAGCGAAATTAAAATAGATAATAAATAGGAACTTACGATGGGGAGGTCAAATATGAAGTAATTATGGTAGAGTGCTAAATGAGATGTCAAATTAAAGGAAATTTTAAATGGTGAATAATGAGAACGATGATTTAATTTAATATTACAGAGAACCAATTAGAATTATTAGGATTAAATGTTCAAAAATGGGAAATGTGCACGTGGGTACGATAACATCGTAAAATAGTTAAAAGTGGCATGTTTGCAACGTGACAATATATATATATATATATATATATATATATATATTAATTTAAAATATCTACTAATATGGTTGAAGAGTTATTTTCTCCAAACATAGGTTTAGTTGATGCCTTTTTTCTGTTTTAATTATTTAAGACTGTTTTACTTTAAGTCACATTCATTTTTATTTTAAGTTAATTACTTTTGGAGATTTTTAAGTAAAAAGAAAATTACTTTTAATTTTAAATATTTATAATGAAGTTATACTTTCCCTTGTAGTTTTATAAAGGTATGAAACACAATTTCAGATTAAGCATCAAAATTCCTTTATTAAAAACCAGCTGACCCACCTGGCATTGCCTGGGCCTGTAATAATAACCTTAAACAGAACTCAAGTTTGAATGATTTTTATTTAAAGAAGCTGCACTAAGGGCACCTAAAAGGAGATTAATATTCAAAATTGGTTGCAGCTGAGGTCTGAGAAATTTTTTTGTCTTTCAAGGCACAAAAAGTTCAAGGGCCCCGGACTGGTCCCAGGGTCCTAAATTGAATGTATAAATGAGGGAATAGCTAAATAGCGAAAAAGCCCCAAAAACGAAGAAGATTGTATTAAAAGGGGCAAGTTATTAACAATTTAAGGGGACAAAAACTTCAAGGGGCCTGTACTGGGTCCCAGGAGGCTAGGGTCTTAACTGTAATATAAATATGGGAGAATAACTAAATGGTGAAATTGGCCCTAAAAATGAAGATGATCAGAAAAAAAAAGGGGCAATTTATTTACAATTTAGGACACAAAAACTTAAAGGGTGCCCAGGTCTTGTGCAAGTAATTTTTTTGTCATTCATGTAGCACATAGTTGGAAGTCCTAAGAAGTTGTTAGAAAAAAAACTAGTGAATCGGACAATTTTTCAGGGAGCTATCGTAAGGGGGGCCAACTGATAGTTCTGAGCAGGGCCCTGAGAGGAAAACTTCTTAAAAATTTCTTAGTACTCACTGCTTTAGATCTTCAACCAGTCAAAATTAAGCATAAGGTATAATTTAGTCATTAGAATAAAATTTTACAGAAATGCTTAAAAAATTAAGCCTTAAGCCCCAATAAAATTATGAGGGTAGTGGCCCGAGGAGAGGAGTCCAAGACTCAACTTTAAAGTTATGCATTGAGAGGGTAACACAATTAGGGGACATTGAAAAAGGTATGGCATGCAATAAGTTCAAGGGGCCCGGACCAGCCCCGAGAGGGCCAGGGTTCTAACTGGAATGCAGAAATAAGGGAATAACTAAATGGAGAAAAGGATCCCAAACACGAAGAAGATCAGATTAAAAGGGAGCAAGTTATTAACAATTTAGGAAACAAAAACTTCAACGGGGCTTATCACGAAGTAGTGGTTGTACAATAGTTACTTGGAGGTAAAACTTTGCATAAGCACGTGCTAGCTTGTTAGGCCTAAGCAGCACGTGGCGTGATCGACCAGAGAAGCGGCGAAATGTGTTGAAGGGGCGAGGCCAACGAGGTAAGCGCGTAACATCAGAATATTAAATTCTTCAAATTAAAATTAACTCTGGTCTTCAACATGCAGAAAGAAAAGGAATTGCTTACCTTTTCTAAGGTTTATCCAATTTTAGTAGTATCCACTGATTTATATACTTCCAATAATTGATAACTTATTATAATCACTTCTTGAATAATTCTATTTAGATGCACCACCGCTGAAATAAAACTTGTAAAAAATAATATTAATGCACAATTCACATTGAATAAATAAGTTCACGTTTGGATTGATTTTAAAAATTATATTTTACATTACTTAAAATTTTAAAAGATTTACATTTAGAATTATATTAATTATAGCATCAGGAAACATTTTTTCCTGTGACTTTACAGAATGAAGGATAGTAATACACTGACTCATTTTCACAAAGTTTGGAAAGTTACGAGTAAAGTTGCATCATTTCTTTGAAACAAATTGACGTTGAATAATTGTCCTTTTAAATGTTTTAGTTCTGTAATAAGTTTATAATGGCATAATCACAAATAACAAATTATAAACATATTTCACATTATTAGAAGAGAACGATTATAACGAGGTAATAAATCTCTATTGCATGATAAACTTGAAACTTAAGAGTCATAAATTAGGTCACTTGTTTTAAGAGATGAGAGAAAAATTATCGTTGGGTTTTTATCTGCGTGCTTCATCATTTTCTTTATTTATTTATTTTACTTTGAGTGGAAAATATTAAGTGATTGAAATGAATGGATTAGTTTTCTACAATTTCCCCCTTAATCCATTCATGGGGATTAACTAATATTTTCATTGAATTTCTGTGTTCGATGAATCGAGGCTTGGGTAAAGGTTTGGTAAGTGCATCAGCTATCATTTTTTCTGTTGGAAGATATCTTAACTCAATTATGCCTTCTTCGCTATATTGTTTAATGGCATTAAATTTGACGTCGATGTGCTTTGATCTTTTCGTGAATTTTTCTGATTCAACCATTTTTATGGTACTTTGATTGTCTTCATATAAAGTGATTGGTTTTTGCTGTGGAAAGCCTAGATCGTCAAGTAACTTCAATAACCAAATTATTTCTTGGCTAGCATGTGCTGCGGACACATATTCAGCCTCTGCTGAAGATAAGGCAATGCAACTTTGCCTTTTCGTCGTCCACTGAATTGAGTTGTTGCCCAACATATATAATATTCCCGATGTTGATCTACGGGTTTTGGTATCACTTGCCCAATCGGCATCAGCGAATACCTTTAATATTGGTTCTTCATTAGTGTTAATTATTAATTTTAGTTCTTTAGTATGATATAGATATCTTATTATTCTTTTTACGGCTTGCCAGTCTTTTTTGCGAGGATTCTCATTTCTTCTGCTTAAAATGTTTACTGCTGCTGAAATGTCAGGTCTCGTTATGGTTGTTATATAAAGCAATGAACCAAGTGCCTGGCGATATTTAATATTATTTGGCATTAAATTATCATCATCATTTAATTTGTTATATCCTGGTTCCATTGGAGTTTTGCACGGTTTGGAGTTTTCAAGATTGAACTTTTTCGCTAAATTTTCAATCTTAATTTTTTAAAGGTACAATGTTGTGCTACTGGTGAAAATGTTTCTTGATAATCTTCCCCATAATTTTGACTGAAACCTTTGGCAACAAAACGTGCTTTATATTTTTGTGTATTTCCTGAACTATCAATTTTTCGTTTGAAAATCCATCTACTTCCTATGATTCTTTTATTAAGAGGAGGATCGACTAGATCCCATGTATTATTTTTCATTAACGATTGTATTTCGTTTTCAGTGGCTTTAAGCCAGTTTTTCTTTTCTAGTGGATTGTTTATTTTGATAAGCTGTTTCCAGTTTTCAGGTTCTGTTGTATCGCAATCATTTGCTAAAGCAATAAAATTGTCGGAAGTATATCTTTGAGGTGGTACTCCTCTGTTTTGTCTTTCAGATCTACGAGGTTGATGTGTTTCTGATTGTTTGGGCGCGTCAGGTGTACAGGGTGTGTCACCTATTTCTATTTCAATGTATTTTTTATCTTCAATTAATTGTTCGTGATCATTAATTTTCTCGTTTAAATTGTTCAGTTTTTCTTCCAGAAATTTTACAGATCTGGAAATTATTATTTCACCATTTTTAGTGAAAACGCGGTATCCCTTTGTATTATTATCATAGCCCATGAAGATACCCTCTTCTGCTGTGTCATCTAGTTTAGATCTTTTGTGTTTGTTTATGTAAGTGTATACTTTACAGCCAAATACACGTAAATAATAGAGATTTGGTTTTCTTTTGAACCAAATTTCATATGGCGTTTTATTTGTCAATTTAGTGGGGAGCCTATTTTGGAGGTGATTAGCAGTATTTATCGCTTCACCCCAGAACCTATGAGGTAAATTTGCTTCGGATAATAGGCTTCGTGTCATTTCAATTAAACTTCTGTTTTTTCTCTCAGCAATGCCATTCTGGCTGGGACAAAATGGAACTGTGTATTCATGTTTTATACCATGTTCCCTTAGAAAGGCTTCTGTATTATTTCCTATATATTCCCCACCGTTATCCGATCTAATCGCCGTCGGATATTTTCCTTGTCTGGTTTTGACCATTTGTACATAGTCTTTTATTTTTTCATAAACTTCATCTTTACTTTTTAATAAGTAAATAACTGTGAATCTAGAACTGTCATCTATGAATGTAAGGAAGTAATTTTTTCCTCCTATTGTGGGTGTTTTAAAAGGCCCACATAAATCAGTATGTACTAAATCTAATACTTTTGTTGTTTTATTTTCGATAGATTTAGAGTACGGTGCATTTGTTGACTTTGTTTTTATACAGGTTTCACAGTTTGTTTTATGATTACAGTTATTTATTTTTATCCCACTGGCCAAGTCATTTTTGACTAATTCTTTTATACTTTCATTATTTCTGTGGCCAAGGCGTTTATGCCAAATTTCGAGGCAATCTTTATTTCTGCAATCATGTGCAATGTTTATTTTATTTTGAGAACTTTCTTCTAGTGTTTCAACTTGATATAATTTATGTTTCTTTAATGCTTCTAAGTATATTTTTCCATTGCACGATAGTATGCATTTTTCATTTTCGAAAAATACTTTGTAGCCATGTTCTGTGGCTTTACTTACGGAAATTAAATTTGATTCCAATTGTGGAACAAATAACACATTTTTAAGTGTAATTCTATTTATACATCCATCAGATGTTTTTGTCATTATTTGTGTTTCGCCGGTTCCGTAAGAATTTAATGTATTCCCATTAGCAATTGTTACTGTAGTTTTTTCAGTATCGTTGAATTTTGTAAATATATCCCTATCGTTCGCTATATGCGAAGACGCTCCTGAGTCAATTAACCAGGTTTTATTAGCGGGATTTACAATTATGAATGCTGCATCTTTATGTTCATTTTTTTTATTTGTACCTGTTCATCTGTTTTTGATTCATTCATTTTATTTTTACTATCACCTTTTGTATTTTCAAAACACAACGATGTGTACTTTTTGTATTTGTATTGTGTTTTAGGTGTAGTGGTCTGTGTGTTTCTGTTCTTGAGATGCCAGCATTGTTTGTAAGTGTGATTTGATTGTTTACAGTAGGTACAATATTTGTTTTGCCCTTTATAATCTTGAGTGTATTTCTTTTGTGTTTTAAACACCTTTTGTGAGTTTTCAACTTGCTCACTATTTTCTACCCGTTTATTAAATTCATCAGTAAGTTTGCTCTTGATGAATTCGGGAGTTAATTCAATTTCATTTCGGGCTTCGAGAGCTGTTATTAGAGTATTATAACTCGCAGGTAACGAGCACAATAGAAGTGCAGATAAATGCGAGTCGGTTATGTTCTCTCCTATTGCGGAGAGCTTATCTTTTATTTCCAGTATATTAGTAATGTGTTTGTGCATGTTCCCATTTTCGGGAAGTTTTGCACTATACAATTTTCGTAACAAATACAATTTACTGGACAAATTGGCTCTCTCATGAATATTTTTTAAACTATCCCATGTCTGTTTTGCTGTTTCTAAATGTTTTACATGAACTATTTGCGTATCGTCTATACTCAGGTTTATTAAAGCGCGAGCTTTTGCATCCTTTTTTCTCCAATCTTCGTTAATTGGTGTAGGGGGTTCCTGAGTTACGAGTTCGTACAAATCTTCCTTAATTAACAACATATTAATTTTAAACTTCCATATAGAATAATTATTATTGTTTAATTTATCTACTATTTGCATTTCCTTTATTGTCGCCATCTCGGAGAACTTGTTTATACAGTTTTTAAAGTTTTATTAGTTTAAATAGTTTATTAAATTCAATTATGTTTTCTTGAATTTTTAATCTAGCATAAGAGCTGAGTATTATTTTTATTAATTAGAGTCAATTATTAATCCTTAAGAATAAATTCTGAGTTCATATATTCATCAGTCTCATAATCACTGTTGAAGGGGCGAGGCCAACGAGGTAAGCGCGTAACATCAGAATATTAAATTCTTCAAATTAAAATTAACTCTGGTCTTCAACATGCAGAAAGAAAAGGAATTGCTTACCTTTTCTAAGGTTTATCCAATTTTAGTAGTATCCACTGATTTATATACTTCCAATAATTGATAACTTATTATAATCACTTCTTGAATAATTCTATTTAGATGCACCACCGCTGAAATAAAACTTGTAAAAAATAATATTAATGCACAATTCACATTGAATAAATAAGTTCACGTTTGGATTGATTTTAAAAATTATATTTTACATTACTTAAAATTTTAAAAGATTTACATTTAGAATTATATTAATTATAGCATCAGGAAACATTTTTTCCTGTGACTTTACAGAATGAAGGATAGTAATACACTGACTCATTTTCACAAAGTTTGGAAAGTTACGAGTAAAGTTGCATCATTTCTTTGAAACAAATTGACGTTGAATAATTGTCCTTTTAAATGTTTTAGTTCTGTAATAAGTTTATAATGGCATAATCACAAATAACAAATTATAAACATATTTCACATTATTAGAAGAGAACGATTATAACGAGGTAATAAATCTCTATTGCATGATAAACTTGAAACTTAAGAGTCATAAATTAGGTCACTTGTTTTAAGAGATGAGAGAAAAATTATCGTTGGGTTTTTATCTGCGTGCTTCATCATTTTCTTTATTTATTTATTTTACTTTGAGTGGAAAATATTAAGTGATTGAAATGAATGGATTAGTTTTCTACAATATGTCCATCTGCAAAAACCCACAGGCTCTGTAGATAATGACTCGCTGTTGTCAAGATCGTATTACGACGAGGAAATAATAAAATTAGGAAGATATTCTTTTCTTACCAAAACGCAGGCCCTTCACTGCTGGAGGTGTTCAAAGAAAATAGAGGCAGACATCGTAAACACAGAGAAAACAGGAGACTTAGTAGGCAGCTAACTTGTTTTATTATATATATAAAATATATACTAGAAAAGGATGATGTTGGCTGACATCGCTCGCACACGATATGTTCCAAAAAGACATCACAAATGCTACGACTCAGTAAATTTACTCACTTGGCTCCCATGGAAGCCTCTACGGCGACCGGGAGGCCTTACTGAAACACTCCTATATCATACCCAGGCAGAACTCAACTGTGTCAACTACCGAACTTCTTGCCGCTATGAAAAATGTGCGCTAGCCTGAGCTTGGCGCCGAAAAACCTGTCTAACGGGTGCACGAACGCCAAAACGTAGGCCCGTGTTGACACTAAAGGGCGATGCACTCAGCACTGCTGGCAACCACGGACCGCTGCATACGGCAAGCGAAATGCAAGGAGGAGAAACGGACGTAAGTGCCGATCGCTCCGAAATCGCGTATCAGCACTGCGGCGAAATGCAATTAAAAAAAAGGAATAAATAAGAGAACTTACAGGGGGATGGCAAAATATGAAAGAATTAACGAAGGGATATAAATGAGATGTCAAATTAAAAGGAATTTAAAATGCTGAATAATGAGAACGATGATTTGAATTAATATGAAAGAGAAACAATTAAAATTATTAGGATTAAATGTTCTAAAAATGGGAAATGTGCACGTGGGTACGGGACCTCCGTAAAATAGTTGAAACTGGCATGTTTGCAACGTGACAGGGCTCCTGTACCTGGCTCCAGGGGGGCAGGGTCTTAACTGGAATGTAGAAAGGGGAAATAGGTAAATGGAGAAAGGACCCCAAAAACGAAGAAAATTGGATAAAAAGGGGCAAGTTATTAACAATTACACACACAAAAAAAAAAAAACGCAAAGGGGCCCAGGGGGGGCCAGGTCTCAAAACATTAAAAGTCTGAGCTTCAGGTGTATCAGGACATGCATGACTATCATCATGACCTTGGACTATCATCATCCAAATTTTCACACCTCTATGTGCGTATATTTCTGTAGCCATCTCAAACACACAGAGTGAAACTTTCTTTTATTAGTACATGTAATAAGTATAAAGTTTTTTTAACATACAAATTAAAAAACAAAAATAAAAATAGGTCTGTTTAATTGTTTAACTTAAAAGAAAGAAAGAAAATTAATAAAGTCATACTTTAATAAAAAACTTCAAATTTTATTTTACAATCTGAAAGTAAAAGTACAATTTTCTAAAAGTAAATTCTTAAATTTATTATAAATTGTTCAATTATATTAGGAAAATATTTATTAGGAAAGCTGGCAATTCTTTAAACTTTAGAGAGTTACCTTTTTGAAGTTCCCTATACCTTTTACTCAAGTAGGGAACTTACTATATTTCATAATTTGCATTATAAACAAAAGTCACTTTTATCAAGGATGTTCAAATACAATTCACCATCCTGTCCTATACATATTACTGATAGAACTAGGGATGAACCGGATATGGATTTTGCCGGATTTCGGATATCCGAAGCTCTTTGCTTGCTGGATATCCGATCGGATATCCGGCACTAGATATGCTGCTTTTAGTTATGGTGTATGCTTATTTATTTCTTTATATAATGCTATCTCAGAACAATAAAATACAAACATGTTTCACACATCATTAAAACATTTTAAATACATTGAAATATAATTTACAAAAACTATATCTCTTTAAATATATGTATATTAATAATGTTGCATAAAAAATATAAATTAAACATCAAAATATTTTGCTTATTTGTACAATGCTGGCAGAAGTAAACAAATTTTTAACCATAACACATTTAATTAATATACCCATAAATGTAGAGTATTTTCCCAAATAAATACATACTTTTTTTTTCAATTTAAGCATAAAATATCTACTAATATGGTTGAAGAGTTATTTTCTTCAAATATAGGTTTATTTGATGCTTTTTTCTGTTTTAATTATTTAATACTGTTTTACTTTAAGTCCCATTTAGTTTTATTTTAAGTTAAATTACTTTTAGAGATTTATAAGTAAAAGAAAATTACTTTCAAATTTAAATATTTATAATGAAGTTATACTTTTCCCTTGTAGTTTATACAGGTATGAAACAGAATTTCAGGTTATGCATTAAAATTCCTTTATTAAAAACTAGCTGACCCACCCGGCGTTGCCCGGACCCATGATAATAACCTTAAACAGAACTCAAGTTTGAATGATTTTTTTTTTTTTTTAAAGAAGCTGCACCAAGAGCCCCAAGAAGGAGATTAATATTCAAAATTGGTTGTAGCTGAGGTCAGAGAAATTTTTTTGTATTTCAAGGCATAAAAAAGTCAAGGGCCTCGGACCGGGAAGCAGGGTCCTAAGTGGAATGTAGAAATGAGGGAATAACTAAATAAAGAAAAGGCCCTCAAAACGAAGAAGATCGGATTAAAAAGAGCCACATTATTAGCAATTTAGAGATGAAAACTTCAAGGGACCTTCTACTGGGTCCCAGGGAGCTAGGGTCTTAACTGGAATGTAAAAATGGGGGAATAACTAAAGGGAGAAATGGGCCCTAAAAATAAAGAAGATTGGATAAACGAGGGGCAAGTTATTAACAATTTACGGCACAAAAACCTAAAGGGTGCATATTAAGTTGGCAACATTTTATCTTTTGTTGACATTTACTGAAAATTCCAATGGGAAACTTAAGCCTAGCTTTGAAAATTTCAGAACTTGAAATTTATATTTATACTCTTTTTACATTTAATATCTATTTCTCCGGAAACATCTATCCAAAAAACGGTCGGTAGATTATATAATTGCTGTAATTAAACAATTTCAATATAAAAATTCGGTTTTTAAATTCAGTAATACGGAAATAATATGACTCCATCTTAAATATGATCACCACGACAACCTAGAAACATTACCTATCATGGGATATCATTGAATTAATTACGTATGATAGGATTTAATAGAATGAAGAATGTGACTATAACTTGATCATAGAGGTTATAAAATGTCATATAGGACTATAAATGTCATACATGTCAGATAACTTGGTGATACATCTCGGTCACTTGACCATTAATCCTCGGAAGCTGCTATAACAAAGAAGTACCGATTTTTAAAAAATTCAAATTATTACTAAATATTTTTATTAATATATTTTTAAGTTTTGATTCAATTTTCATAATATACTTGAAATGACTCGACAAAATTCTGCATTGATTATATATATATATATATATATATTAAATTTCAAACCATTCGGTTGGGTAGTTTTTGCACTGTTATATGTGGACAGACCAGTAAATGACTATAGGTACTACGTATTTATATAATTACGAACACACACCTAAACAGCTAGTGAATCAGACGATTTTTAATGGAGCTATCGTAGAGGACCCAAAAAGGGCCAACTGATAGTTTTGAGCAGAGCTGTGAGAAGAAAACATCTTAAAGATTTCCTAGTATTTAGCACTTTAGATCTTCAATTAGTCGAAATTAAGCATATGGTATAAATAAATCATTAGAATAAAATTTTAAAGAAATGTTTAAAAAATTGGGCCCTAGGAATCAATAAAATTATGAGAGTAGTGGCCTAGAAAGAGGTGTCCAAGACTCACCTTTAAAGTTACTGTACATACTCGTGTATAAGCCGACCCCCGAATTCAAGATGAAAACACGTTTAATTCAGAATGGTTTTTTATGCCTAATTTCACCTCATTTAATTCTAAATAATTTAAGGTGCGAAGAAAACTACTGCAAAAAAAAGTATTAAACTGTTTTCATCTCGAATTTGGGGGTTGGCTTATATGCGATTATATACAGTATGTATGCATTGAGAGGGTAACACAATTTGGGGGGAGGGGGGGGGTTAAAACGCAGGGCACACAATAAGTTCAAGGGGTCCCGGGGGCCAGGGTTCTAACTGGAATGTAGAAATGGAGAACTAACTAAATGAGAAAAGGCCCCAAAAACGAAGAAGATCGAATTAAAAGAAAGGAAGTTATTAACAATTTAGGGAACAAAAACTTCAACGTGGCCCCCATACCGGGCTCAGGAGGCCAGGTTCTTAACTGGAATGTAGAAATGGGGGACTAGCTAAATGGAGAAAAGACCCCCCAAAATGAAGAAGATTGGATAAAAAGGGGGCAAGTTATTAACAATTAAAGGCATAAAAACGCAAAGGGGCTCGGGTAACAAAAAATTATGTCTGAGCCTCAGGTGCATCAGGACCTGCCGTAGACTATCCTCACCTAAATTTTCAGACTTCTACGTGCGGTAGATTTTAATAGCCATCACACACACATGGAGCAAAACTTTTGTTCATTAGTAGATAATAAGTATAAAATCTTTTTAACATACAAGTTAAAAAACAACAAACAAAAAAAATAGATCTGTTTAATTGTTTAACTTAAAGGTAAGAAAGAAAATTAATAAAGTCATACTTTAAAAAACAACTTCATGTTTTATTTTACAATCTGACAGTAAAGGAACAATTTTCTAAAAGATGTAAACGCAAATTCTTAAATTTATTATAAAGAGTTCAAATATCTATATCTATTCTTTAAACTTTTGAGAGTTAGAACCTTTTACTTGTGATTAGGGAACTTAGTATTATACTTAATATTATTATATCATATATTATACTTCAAGTCACTTTTATCAAGGATGTTCGAATACAATTTTCCATCATGTCCTATGCATATTATTGATAGAATTTATGTAGTAGAGAACCGGATATCTGGCAGAAAAGTCGGATCTCATCAAAAAGTCACCTGTAAAAAATGCAGCCAAGTCTCGTAACTCATTTACCGTAAAAAGTACTGATATCGTATAAAGCCAAGTTTAACTATCTTATTAACTCTGAAATTTTCATTCGCAAATCACTCCTAGTCTCTACATCTTTAGTTAATTATTATTTTGTGACTTGGCAATTACATAGCACGAGAATGTGATGTATATAGTTAGTCTTAATCAAATAATACTATAACATATTAAAGTGTAATAACTTCCCTGTGCGTATATAATTTGCCTTAATTAAATTATCCCATCCTATTCCATAACATAGTAAGGTGTAATAACTTCCCTGTGATGCGTAATTGCCAAGTCACAAAATAATAATTAACTAAAAATTTAGAGACTAGGAGTGATTTGCGAATGAAAATTTCCGAGTTAATAAGATAGTTAAACTTGGCTTTATACGATATCAGTACTTTTTACGGTAAATGAGTTACGAGACTTGGCTGCATTTTTTACAGGTGACTTTTTGATGAGATTTCACTTCTTTTTCTAAGTAATCCTCCTTTTCTTGATTTTCTCCTTTTCTTGAGATCATCCACTGATTTTCGCTAAGCCCACACTCTGTCCCTATTATTTACAGGTATCAAAAATTTGAAGCTTTAGTTTCGTTTGCAAAGTACTGTAGATAAAAAGAGATTTCAGGTTACTAGGCAAGCACTAAGTTATGGGAGGGGGGTGTCAAAAGTACTCTCAATTGCTTCCAGGATAGGTGCTATCCATCTGAGATATTACTCGCAGCCCTAGATACTTGATATTTAACATAAAAGAACTTTTTAGTGTGAAAAGAAAGCCAAAATTAAAATTTCCGGAAAATTCCAATAAATCAAATTATATTCCTTTATTCGATGTTTTTTTTTCGTTTTTTTAGTCTTTTTTTTTATTATTTACAGATTTTTTAATTTTTCCTTACTTTGTGTACTAAACCCTGCCTTTCTGCCAAATGTCAAGCTTCTAGGACTACAAAATCGAATTATTTTCAAATTTTCGACTTTTTATAAATTTATTGATTTTTCGATTTTAATTCTAAGTTACCTGATTGTCATGCCAATATAGTAATTATTTGATCCGTCTTCTTAGGATTATTTAGGTTCAATTTAGAGATACATCAAGTGAATCTTAGAGTTACCATGATTTTATTTAGAAAGGACTATCAAGCCATAACCAGCCAGTAATGTCGGGAGGGTAGGGGGAGCTGTGAAAATTTTTGTGGGGATGACAACATTTAAGAATCCAATCCATATTTCATATGTGAAGTACATAGAGTACAACCTGTGAAAGAAAACAAACCTGTCTATAAAGAAATCGCCTATATCGTAGCCAGTCTATAGCGGAACTTCTCTATAACGAAATTCGTAAACGAAAGAAAAGAAAACCATAATCCGGGGGAAATAACATAAAACAATTAGGGGCGTTGTACTAGCTAATAGGACAATTATCTTAAAACTAATGTTTCTAGCAGTACAAAATCAAATTGTTTTCGAATTTTCGATTTCTTAAAGATATTTCGATTTTATTTTCAAATTTAACGAATATTTTAATTGTTCCTTTTATTGAATAGTAAATACTACTTTTACACCAAGTTTTAAGTTTCTAAGACTACAAGATAAAATTATTTTCAATTTTTGATATTTTCGAATTTTTTTTATAATTTTCTGGATTTTTTAATTTTTTCTTATTTTATATCCTTTATTACAAATTTCAAGTTTCTAGCGCTACAAAATCGAATTATTTTGAAATTTCCGATCTTTTTCGAGTTTTTTTTATTCTATTTTCGAATTTATTGTGTTTTAATTTTTCCTTTTTCTGTATCCTAAACAATAAGTTTACGCCGAATTTTAAGTTCTAAAGCTACAAAATCGAATTTTTTTCAATTTTTCGGATTTTCGAATTTTTTTTTTTTGAATTTTACAGATTTTTTATTTATTTCTTTTTTTGTATCCTAAATACTACCTTTATTCCAAATTTTAAGTTTCTAGCTTTACAAAATAGAATTATTTTCAAATTTTCGTTTTTTTTTTAGATTTTTTTTTTTCAATTTTTGTTGTGTTTTTATTTTTTTATTTTTCTGAATCCTAAACACTACCTTTACACAAAATTTTCAGTTTCTAAGACTACGAGATCATATTATTTTCATTTTCTCTCTTTTTCTTCTTTTTCTTTTTTTTTTTTTTTTTTTGAAATTTTCGATTTTTTTTAACTATCCATATTTTTTAATGTTTCCTTATTTAGTATCTTAAATATTACCTTTATTCCAAATTTCAAGTTTCTAGCGCTATAAAATCGAATTATTTTCAAAATTTCCTTATTTTTCGATTTCTTTCGATTTCTTGATTTTATTTTCGAATTTTATTGCGTTTTTATTTTAACTTATTCTGAATCCTAAACACTATCTTTACTGCAAATTTTAAATTTCTAAGGCCAAAAGATCAAATTATTTTAATTTTTTTCAATTTTTTCCCAATTTTTCGAATTTTTGATTTTTTTTTTCGAATTTTCTGGATTTTTTAATTTTCCTTATTTTGCATCCTAAATACTACCTTTATTCCGAATTCCAAGTTTCTAGCGCAACAAAATTTGATTATTTGAAATTTTTCCATTTTTTTCGATTTTTCGATTTTATTTTTAATTTTTTTTTTGTGTTTTGATGTTTTCTTTTTCTGAATTCTAAACACTACTTCACACCTAATTTTAAGTTTTTAAGACTACAAGATCGTGTTATTTTCAATTTTCAATTTTGTTCGATTTTTTTGAATTTTCGAATGTTTTTTGTTTTTTTTTAATTTTCCGGATTTTATAATTTTTCCTTTCTTTGTATCCGAAACACTAGCTTTATTCCAAACTTTAAGTTTCTGTGGCTGCGGGATCTACCCAATCTTTTTGATGACGCAAGAGTGAGTGAGTGACAAAAAATCGAAACTTTGAGTTCATATATCGTCTGCACTAATTTATGGGTATTTTTTGAATTATGCATATTTTTTAATTTTTCCTTATTTAGTATCTTAAATATTACCTTTATTCCAAATTTCAAGTTTCTAGCGCTATGAAATCGAATTATTTTCAAATTTTCCTTGTTTTTTGATTTTTCCGACTTTTGGATTTTATTTTCGAATTTTATTGCGTTTTTTATTAACACTTTCCAACCTAGTTGAAAAGTGTTTATGACTTCGGTTTGTCTGGCCGTATGGCCGTCTGTCCGTGCTCTAACTCCCGTAAATATGCTCGGATTGCTCTGCAATTTTTATATGTTATAGTCGTTATCTATAGCATGTTCCCTATTTCAAGGGAAGTGTGTAGCACTGATAGTTTTTTTACAGGGACACTCAAAAGAATTCCGTTACATTGCGGTCTATGGGGAAAAATCATTGACGGTTTATTTAAATAATGTTTCACTATTTTAAACGCATTAAAATTTATATATATCACTAAGGTGCATTAGAAGAAACTTAATATGGAATAGGGTGTGCATACCACTTATAGTTACTTTACAGGGACAGTCAAAAGAATTCTGTTACATTACGTCTATGGAGAAAAATCGTCTGCGGTTTATTTAAATAATGTTTCCCTATTTTAAACGCATTGAAATTTATATATATCACTAAGGTGTATTTCAAGAGGCTTACTACAGAATAGTATGTGTACAGCAGTCATCGTTCATTTACAGGGACGCACAAAAGTTCGCGAACACATTTCCGTATTATTTAACTCCAGACGGAGAATTTTAAACTGTGCTACGCGTTTCCTAACTGAACTAAAATTTAACATCCTATGTAGTATATATACAAATCTATAGATCCTATACAGGGCTGAATAAAAGTATTCGGATTACTTAGATGTTATCTTTTAGCTTATTAAACGGTATAATTTGTAAAATTATTTTGGAAGCGTTGGAAAGTGTTACATAATCTATGCTTGACGCATGATTTTTTGTTCTTGTTTTAACTTATTCTGAATCCTAAACAGTATGTTTACTGCGAATTTTAAGTTTCTAAGGCTAAAAAATCAAATTATTTTAATTTTTTCAATTTTTTACGAATTTTTGAATTTTTTTTCGAATTTTCTGGATTTTTTAATTTTTCCTTATTTTGCATCCTAAATACTACCTTTATTCCGAATTCTAAGTTTCTAGCGCAACAAAATCGGATTATTTGAAATTTTTCGATTTTTCGATTTTTTCAATTTTGCTTTCGATTTTTTTGGTGTTTTTGATGTTTTCTTTTTCTGGATACTAAACACTACCTGCACACCAAATCTTAAGTTTCTAAGACTACAAGATCGTATTATTTTCAATTTTAAATTTTGATGGAATTTGTTGAATTTTCGAATGTTTTTTTTTCGAATTTTCCGGATTTTATAATTTTTCCTTTCTTTGTATCCTAAACACTACCTTTTTTCCAAATGTCAAGTTTCTAGGGCTACGGGATCAACCTAATCTTTTTGATGACGCGTGAACGAGTAAGTGAGTGAGTGACAAAAAATCGAATGTTTGAGTTCATATATCGTCTGAACTAGAAAAGACAGAAAGTTGTAATTTTAAATTTTGGTTCTGTGTGTCAAATACTCTAGAAAAACAAAGTTTCAAATTTTTGGGATACTCTAGCGCGGAGATATGGGAGGGTCAAAAGTGCCCTGAGTTGCTTCCAGAAAAGTATGCTTACGGCTGTCCTCTCTGGACTTGGCGGAGGCACTGCCGTGCCTCCAGATCTTGCCAAGGCTGTGGTTTTCCTATTAGACTTAATGTTAGCTATATGCTCCATTTTTCTGCAACTAAATTTCCTCATGCCAATATAGTAATTCATTGATTCGTTTTCTTAGGATCGTTTACGTTCAATTTAGAGATAAATCAAGAGAATCTTAGAATCACCATGATTTTATTTAGAAAGGACTATCAAGCCATAACCAACCAGTAATGTCGGGAGGGAGGGAGAGATGTGAAAATTTTTGTGCGACCAACATCTTTTAACAACAAATATTTCATATATAAATTAAATAGAGTAAAGCCTGTGAAAGAAAATGAACCTGTCTATAAAAAAAAGGTCTATAACGTAGCCAGTCTATAGCGGAATTTTTCTATTACAAAATTCGTAAACAAAACAAAAGAAAAGCATAATCCGGGGAAAATAACACAAAACAATAACGGAAGGTGTACTAGCTAATAGGACAATTATCTTAAAATCTATCTAAAACAGACTATCCCCATCCTGTGGGATTTGTTTTTCAATGTTTTACTTTATTTAATGCAAAACATAGATTGCATCTGACAACTCAGAAAAAAGTCCTCCGGCCTGTACCGGCTGGAAAAGGTAGCTTTCCTATATCTTCGTTTTAAAATTTTAGCTAATGTTACTCGAAAACAGCAAGTTAAAATGCAAAGAAACCGTTTACAAAAGATTCGTTTACACTGAATTTGAATAAGAAATTCGCCAAATTATTGAGCTTCAAGTTGGCTTCATTTATGAAAACTTATTTTTGTCGCCAAATTTGGTGAGATTTCGCCAATTGTCGCCAAGTTTGGCGAGAATTTGGCGCTAATGGATATGAATATATAGTTTTATGCGTATGATTGGGAAAATGATTACAACAATGAAAGAAAATAATTTGCGAGAAATCGCGTTCACTGAAACTTATAAATTTATATTAAAATCATTAAAATTACAGACATTACAATACACTTTCATAAAACATTAAAAACATATTAAAATTGGACGTTTCGGATTTACATGGAAAATCCCTTTTCAACAACAACATTTCACTTAGCATAAATCATAGTTCAAAAATATCAACAAATAGAAAATTCAACGTATCAAAATTTCGAAGTCAAAGTTACAGTTATAATAACACGGAGTATTCATTCGGGATTGCACCTGCTTGACCATTATTGACCATAAATTTATCGTTGGTTTTTTGTAATGTGCTGTTTTGTTTCAAAATATCAGCCACCCTAGAATTTCAAACTGCTCTATCTCAACCAATTTTTAAGATAGAGGTAAAACAAAAAATGCTCTGGAATCCTTGTATCAAGTCCTAACACCTAATTAAAAAATAAACTTGATTTTTTAACTTTTTTGTATATTTATTTTAGTTTTAAAATTTTCCGTGGCCGCCATCTTGAAACAAGATGGCGGACCAAGCTGGCCAACGAACTCGGTCGAGGCATTGGTGAGCTTAATACACACAATTAGTTTCATCCAAATTAATTTATAAATACGAGCATTATCGTATCAAATTATTTTCATTTTTTCAATTTTTTTCGAATTATTTTTTTTTTTTTCGAATTTTCTGGATTTTTTTAATTTTCCTTTTTCTGTATCCTAAATACTACCTTTATTCCTAATTTGAATTTTCTAGCGCAACAAAATCGGATTGTCTTCAAATTTTCGGTTTTTTTCAATTTTGCTTTCGATTTTTTTGGTGTTTTTGATGTTTTCTTTTTCTGGATGTTAAACACTACCTTCACACCAAATCTTAAGTTTCCAAGACTACAAGATCGTATTATTTTCAATTTTCAATTTTGATGGAATTTGTTGAAGTTTCGAATGTTTTTTTTTTCGAATTTTCTGGATTTTATAATTTTTCCTTTCTTTGTATCCTAAACACTACCTTTTTTCCAAATGTCAAGTTTCTGGGGCTACGGGATCTACCCAATCTTTTTGATGACGCGTGAACGAGTGAGTAAGAAGTGACAAAAAATCGAATGTTTGAGTTCATATATCGCCTGAACTAGAAAAGACAGAAAGTTGTAATTTTAAATTTTGGTCCTGTGGGCCAAATACTCTCTATAATTGAAGTTTAAAATTTTTGGGATACTCCAGCGCGGAGATATGGGGGGGTCAAAAGTGCCCCGAGTTGCTTCCAGAAAAGTATGCTTACGGCTGTCCTCTCTCGACTTGGCGGAGGCACTGCCGTGCCTCCAGATATCCGGTGATTGTGATTCGGATATTCGGATATTGAAAAATCAGCCGGATATGCCGGATATCCTTTGCATCCCTAGATAGAACTTATGTAGTAGAGAGTCGGATATCCGGTGATTGTGATTCAGATATCCGATGGTATTTCAGATATTGAGAAATCAGCCGGATATGCTGGATATCTGATATGTTTCGGATAACAGTTGCATCCCTACTAATTATATATATGAATGTAATCCTTGAGAGTATTAATCATTACTCAATATATTAGAACTGCATTATATCTATAGAATTATATTAATTTAAATAATGCTTGTATTGCAATAAACATATTAACACGGGCGCGTTAGTGAGAGGGTTAATAATTTTGTTACAAGCAGACAACTTTTAAAGATTTTTCTAATAATTATATAAACATTTATAATTTTGTTATATAAAATAATTACATTTCATATTAATAACATGGCAGTTCTCTGACCATTATTGTACAAAAGTACATATGTTTTTAAAAAATTCATTTTAGTGATTTGCGGTATTAAAATTATGAATTTAGTCATCTGTGAGGTCTGAAAGCTGACGGCCACTATACTAAACAACAGCTTTTTTCCTTTACCAAAAGATGAACGTTTTATAATAATGTTTCTTTAATTTGGAAAGTGTTTCCTAATCTATATGTGACACATCATTTTTCTTTATTCTTGAAACTTGAAAAAGACATTACGGCAGTTAGATCTTTGATTTTTGCCATCTTCGATCAGTTTTTAGTATAACTTTGATGAAATAAATGAGAAAACATTCTGGCTTGACTAATGTTGTTTGCAGATATTTTTATCCTCCATTTTTCTTTACAAGTTTAAATCTGAATCTAAAAAATATTATATATTACTAAAAAATTATTAGACTGCAGTGCGAAGTCCTTGCAAGGATCCACTGGTATTTATTTATATAACGAAAAATGCAAATTTTTACACCTGACTCTTGTAAGTAGCAGTCTATTTTTAAACTTGAATATTAGATTATATGCATATTTCACAGAAGATTCTAGGAAAGCTCAAATGAAGGCAAAATGTAAAATATCTTATGAAAATGGTGAAAATCAACTATTACTTTCATCAATAACTTTTACAGAAGGTTGTAAAACAGACATCTGGAAAATAAATTTGCCCCCCCCCCCCCCTCAGTTCACAGGACCTGAAATAATGATTTTTGTTTTCTTTTCTGCTCTTTCAGATTTTTTCATGAACAAGAGCAAAAGAAACACCAGAAAATGATAAAATACTGCTCTTTTTTTTTTTTTTTTTTTCGTATATGTGTGTCAACAGGACCCAAAGTAGCATCGAAACAGTAAAACTTTCTATTTTTTTTTTCTTCCTTTCACTCAGATTTTTGGGTTTGCTTAACCTGAAGTAACGCAGAAATTGTAAAATTTAAGTGATATTTTTTGAGTAATCAAGACCTGAAATAACTCATAAATCGTAACATTTTCATCCTTCCATGTTTTGTCTTGGATTTTTTGGGTCTGTGCGACCTACAGTAATGTCAAAATTGCAAATTTTTTTCCTGAATCCACCTGCCTAAAAATAACACAGGTATTGTAAAATTTTCACTTCTTTCTTTTTTATTCTCTGAGGATGTAGGACCTGAAAACTGCAGAAATAGTAAAATTCACTTTCTGCAGGTCCTAATGTAGCAACCAATTTGTACTAGTTTATCTTTTCTTTCTCTTCCTATATCTGGTCTGAAAAGTAACCAACTAACATATTTTCTAGAATAATGTCTAAAAATTTGCTATATATTTAGGAAAACTAGGTACAGTATTTTTATAGAAATGATCCCTTTTTAAATATTGTGCCCTTAAGTCCCTTTTTAATAAAAATGTTCTCCTTTTCGGGGGCTAAAATGTAACCCTGGGGTAGCAAACCAGTTGTTAAATTATTTAAATCCCACCACTAGCTATAACCTTTAAAAACAAAAGTACAAAATACCACTACTGGTGTAGAGCCAATTACTGGTACATTTGTCCTTGTTAAATTTTCAATTTTGAAAAGTGGAAAAAAAGGAATTTATTAAAATAAGGTTAAAAACATGTATAACTAAAAATAAGTCGTTTTTGTGTGATATACATGTAAAATGAGAATTTTGCCTCTGTGCTAAAGAAATATAATACATAAAATAAATCTAAAACCATTCAAAATATAAAATTTGGAATTTGCTGAGAATTCAAATAATTGAACAATATATTTTATGTATGTAGATATTTGAAAGTATTTTAGCTCACCTCGTGAGTTGAATTCCTTAAACCAATACAATATGATCGAGAAGCTCTTGAAAGTACAGCGGACTGGGCATATAAATACACAGCTGCATCAGCTAATTTTTTAGGCTGCAGCTGGGTTTCCATTACATGCTAAATATTAAAAAAAAAAGTCATTATTTTAAAAGAATGTGCATTAAAGAATGAATTACAAATAATTGAAATCACAGACTTACTTTTCCATGATCTGCCAAAACTTCTTCAACAGCTAACTCAAATTTTTGTAATTTAGCCTCAAGATTATTACCCCATGCCTAAAAAAAATAACATCAAAAGCTGAGTAACAAATTAACAATTTTGAAAAAAAAATTTCTCATACATAATTTTTGAATAAAAATGTGTACAAATTATAAACTTTAACATTTTTCAATTTCATAACAATAAAAAAAATTAAAATATTTCTAATACAGTCAAACTTGGTTTATAATGGGAATGAAGCAATCCAAACATTTACCTGTTATAACAAGTTCTTGCAATAACAAAGCTTAAGATTTCATCTATATTTGACATATATAGACCAGTTAAACTTTGAAAATATATAGAACTAGCAGAACCACCCGGCTTTGCCCGGGTTAACATAAATTAAAATACAATAATACGACAATAACAATGACGAAGCTTTGTACATTCTCGACCATAAATCGATAAAAAAGACAATTAGAAACAAGTTGGAAATTGTACGTCAAACGTTACAAACGAGGTGCGTTCGTACGCACGTTTTAGAATTAAATTCATGATATCCCGTGCGTAGAACGGGTTAAACAGCTAGTTAAGTATATATTTTATGACACTGTTCATACAAATATCTTAACTAGTTATATAAATATTCAGATATATATGTATCAGCTAGTTATATAAATATTCAGATCTTGATGATTTTTAATTCTGTGAAATGAATTATATCGTCTGCAGATTAATTTCTGTAATAAAATAAGCATCTCGGTCGCTTGACGATTTAACATCCATCGGAAGCTCATATAACAAAAAAGCACCGATTTAAAAAAAAAATCAAATTTCTTAATAAATATTTTTATTAATATCTCCTAAAGTTTTGATTCGATTTTGATAAAATTTGAAATGTCTCGACAAATTTATGCAAAGATAATATATTTCAAATTGCAAACCATTTGGTTGGGTAGTTTTTGCGTTGTTATATGCGGACGGACAGACAGACGGACGGACAGACAGACAGACGGACGGACAGACGGACGGACCAAACGACGACTATAGGTGCTACGTATTTATATAATTACGAACGCACCTAAAAATAGCATTACTTTGACTCAACCATAGTAAAAGTTCTCAGTTTTATAATTGAGAATGTGCATACAACAGAAAAATATAAGATTTCCCTGACAATGAAAAAAAAAATCCACCAAATGTTGTAACATTTTGCGAAATTCGCTTTCATATGGCATCTATCTATATTATAAAACAAAATCATATCCATGAGTAATGTCGACATCATACTGATGGTAGCCATAACCTAACCATTAAATTTTCCTTGTACTGCATTTTTGTACCTACTAAATATTGCATAATTTCATTTTTTAAACTATCAATTAAGAAAAAAATGAACTTTCAAATGTAGTTTGAAAAGTTTATCTCAATTTACTGATTTTTTTATGGCTTTTTAAGTAATTTTAAAGAATGTATTTTTAAATCTTTGTCCAATCCAATTACGAAAGATTAACTTATTTGATCTTTATAAAATAAAGACATTTACTTCTTATAGTGAAATTCCGGGATTGGAATGCTTACAAGACGAAATTAATTATCAGATGATTCACCAGCATCCAGTACCGGAGTGAATCACAACCTAAAAATTATTTTTGGAAAAATATAAGCAATCTATCCCAAAATTCCACCATATGGCATGATAAAAAGTGATAACAGCATTGCGAAGTGAAATAAAAGTTAAGAGTTAATGATTCAATCTAAATCCTGGAATTACTAAGTTAATTAAATAAAATAATAGGAATCTTGTAAATTGATCTTAAAAGTTATCTATAAAATGAAGTAATAATATTAATTCTAAATTACGTGATCAGTAGGATATCTTGACATGAATAGAATGAAATAAGAAAAGAATCACTCACCAAAATTGTAGCAATAATCAGTAGTAATTTATTATCTGTTATGTCATGTATTAAAGTTCAAGAGTAAAATATATTCATTTAAATATTTCCTTTTTCACATGACATACATTTGTTTTTACCATCCCCAAGCCTACGTTAAAGTACAAACGAACTCCATTACTTCACGAGGTTTTCAGATAAACACGCGATTCATCCACGATCTCTTGCTGTGCTTTTGGATCGCTGTTAATCACTGTTACTCTCGACCCAGAGCTCTCGTCTGACGATCGCCGCTCTGATTGGTCGTCGTTTGACGTCATAGTCTGTGAAGCCAATGGAGTTTCATGTACGTTTTTTCTCTTTACAGAATGGCAGCAACTGTATGCAAATTTTTCCAAAACAGGCTGGTATATGTAGCAGGACAAAATGTGTGTATTCCCCTTGCTTTCCTTCTTTTGCCTTGCTTTTCCTGCGTAGCTTGCTTGGAAGCAGCATTTTGTTTTCTGCTATGTAACTAATTACGGCGTCGTAGTTTAGCTACGTTTTGAAGGCTGCTGGCAGTTATGTTGATGAAAGTTTAATTTGATTTTATTTTTAAGTTTGTTCGGCAAAGTAATGCTGACGTTGAATTGTCATTTGTATATTGGTCATCAATAAAATCAACCTGTTTATACTGCTGCTGTAATTCTTAAAGTCTTCCACATTCATGCATTTCCAAAATTAGATTCCACTGCGTACTCTGCGTATCTCTAGCTGAAAATATAGTTAATTTTTTGAGAAAAGAGAACATTATCAATAGAGCACTCAATGAAAAAATAAAACTCAGAAATCTTCAAACATTAACAGATGACATTTTACCAGATCTAGCACGATCTTTCTTCTCAGTAACTGGAGTATGGAATAATTAATATTATAATAAATTTAAAAGGTAATATTTTCAGTTCACAAAATGAGTTTATTGGTTTTGTTGTTTAGTTCAAATTAGAAGTTAAGTCTATATTATTTATAAGTTCTGGTATAAAGGTTAGAATTGATGTTAAAAAAGGATGAAGTCCATAAAGCTGGTAATGTTCATTTAAATTTAGATGAAGAGGCGAAACTTGAGGGAATATAAAATTTACTGGAACTTCGCTGAATTCGTCTGTAAAAGATGACATCAAATATTAAAAAGATGAAATTTGATGTAGCTGGAGATGTTCATTTAATTTTAGATGAAATGGAGAACCGTGCAAGAGTATAGAAATTACTGGAACTTAGCTGAATCCATTAGATGTTCATTTAATTTTAGATGAAATGGTGAACATTGCGAGAGTGTGAAAATTATTGGAACTTAGCTGAATCCGCTGGTTAAAGATGACCTCAAATATAAAAAAAGATGATGCTCTTCAGAAGATTGTTGGGCCAGCAATTAAGTATTGTTGAAGAAACGTATAAGATCTGCTGGAAGATAAATGAAGTCGAGAAAATTGCTACAGGACGCTAAGTCCAAAAATTTGTCGGCGAAAATCTTCACATTAGGTTGTGTACATAACGGCAAAAAATACGCACTCCGCTGCCAGGCTGGGGGCCCAGCAGCCTATATAGCTGGAACCTTCTTCGTTAATCACTAGTTGACAAGTGATTTTCTCCAGATCACTAGAAATACGGTTAAGCTTCTAAGTTTTTAAAACTTCTCTCCAATCAGGTGACAGCATCTCGCAACGACGTTACAAATCACCGCTGCGCATCTAACCCCACCTGACGGCGTTGAAGCAGAAACTCACCCACGCGGTTAAAGTTAGGTCTTAACGGGTATAACATCCCTGACGACACGTCATAGAGAATGTTCTAGAGCTTTCGATTTCAACCTTGAACCGGCCAAATATGACCTTGCACGCCGCGAGTCAATGACATTGACCGAAAGCAAGCGGGGTGCAAAAGTTGTTGTTTACTGAAAAGACGCTGGAAAAAATATCAATGGCCATCACTTGAAAATTCTCTCTTGCTTCAAAACAAAACTCTAGAAAGTAAATAAAAATCCATATCTCACCAAGTTATGGATAAAAATAAAAGAAATGTTGGCTACCGAAATAACATAATTGTTTCTTTCCATTAAACATGTTTTAAAGATAAAAATATTTAATTTAAAGAATTTTGCAAAAAGTAATATTGAGACTCTGAAAAAATACGGACGATCGTGATTTTGAATAGAAATTTTGAACATGTCAAAATATACAAATCTAAACGTTCCGAAACGAATTGAAATAGCGATTAACCATTTTTAATAATAATAATAAAAAGGAAATGCGCTGTATTTTTGAATATTTGCTTTTAAAATGGATATTTATTAAGAGTTAAAAAAGTAAGTCAGAATAGATTTTCTTTTAAATATTTTAGAAGTAATGTTTAGATATTTTTGAAGTAACGTTTATTTTAAAGATTGAACAAAGTAAATTTTGAAATGTTAAAATAAAATGCATTTGTAAAAAAATGTGAAATGGAAAGAAATTGATATTAGATTATTTTATCACTAAAAGTTATCAATTTAAGATGAATGTATGATTTAAAAAGAAATTAATTGATTAAGCTTAATTTATTTAAATAAAATTTAATGAACTAATTTAAATAAATGAATAAATTAAAGTTAAATATTTAAAAGACTGAATAAATTATGAATGAATATGAATATTTTAAATCATAACACTTCTAAACATAGCACATTAAATTTTTATGCGGTCGAATAAAATAAATGTACTCTCAATGTTATTTATTTGAAAAGCGTATCTCAATTTACTGATGTTTTATGAATTTTAAAGTAATTTTCAAGAATGGATTTTTTAAATCTGCATGCGACTCAATTACAAAAGATTAACTGGTTTGCTCTTAAAACAATGTAAATATAAGCCTATAAATGATCCTCTCTTTAATGATCCTCTCTTTAGAAATGATCCTCTCTTTAATATAAATCAAAGAAAATGTTACCACTGCTTCTAAATTAATAAAACACTTAGCAGTATAATGTATAGCTATAAGATATAGTATACAACCGAAGAAGGAATAAAACATAGCAGACGATTACTTGGACTCAATTTGAAATCAAAATGAAAACCTTTATTAGATAGTGACGTCATGCCAAGCTTTTTTTTTTACTTTTACCTTTTTACTAAATTGTTTTCTTGAAATTGAAACGTCTGTATTAAAGTAGATGTGTTTTCAAATAAATTTAAATTAAGGTACTACATCATTTTAACGCATTTAAAGTTATTTCCTATTTATATAGAAACAAAATGTGCATTTTCTTCTTAGAATCACTTCAATTTTGGAAATTAAAAAAATATAGCGAGTGAGTCTGAATTTTTATTGACTAATAAAAAAGAAAAGAAACGTGTTATCATTTGTTTTTCAATTTTTGTAGAGTGTGGTAACAGGAAAGAATTATTGCATTAGAAATTGAGAAAAAAAAAAAAAAAAGATCGCTACTATGATGATAGGAGATGTTTGAAAAAAGTGGTATCTACAATTTATCGCATGTTACATATCATGATGTGATAAGAAATGAAAACATTCAATAAAGTGTAAAATATATGTTTTCATTAAGATTTCTTATGAAACTCATAATATGAAGCAAACTGGGTTCAATAACATATCTTAATGAAAACATACATCTTACACTTTACTCACAGTATTTTCCATTCAGTTCTACAATTTATTGCATGTTATGAGTTCATTGTTCTTGGGGACTAAAAATGTAGTCCCCAAGAAAAGAAAGAATTCTACTAAGTTCTACTAACATTCAGTAAAGTGCAAGATAATGTAAATATTTCTTAAATATTTTTCAATAAGTCAATAACATCACCCAAAAATCCCCAACAAAAAAATAATTACAAAGAATAAGTAATCGTCTTTAAAAATATAAAAACCATTGGGATTTCTGGCCAGATTTAAGATAATATAAATATTTCTTAAATATCATGAGTTTGCTAAGAAATGAAAACATTCAGTGAGATGCAAGATGTATGTTTTCATCAAAACAGTTTAATTTCTAAGTATGAGATTTTTAAAAAAATCACCGTTTTCCCCAATGGCAGAAACACCGCGACACGGCGACGTAGTCGCGGACAAAGAAAATCTCTTGCGGACAATTTTTGTCTGCACTAATGAAATTAATTTAAAAAACTGTCCTCAACTTGTGAATTTCGTCAAAAGATCGCGGTAAAACACGCGATTTTCGTCAAAAGATCGCGGTAAAAACACGTGATTTTCGTCAAAGTATCGAGGTAAAAACACGTCAATTTCGGCAAAAGATCTTGGTAAAAACACGCGATTTTTTGTCAAAAGATCGCGGTAAAAACACGTGCTTTTCGTCAACGGATCGCGGTAAAAACACGCAAATTTTTGCAAAAGATCGCAGTAAAAACACGTGAATTTCGTCAAAGGATTGCGGTAAAAACACGCAGATTTCTTCAAAAGATCGCGGTAAAATCAGACGATTTTCGTCAAAAGATCACGGTAAAAACACGCGATTTTCGTCAAAAGATTGCGGTAAAAACACGCGATTTTCGTCAAAGGATCGTGGTAAAAACACGCGATTTTCGTCAAAAATCGCGGTAAAAACACGTGGAATTTCGTAAAATGCAAAAAAGTTATTTTCATCAAACGATTTTGGAAAAAAATAATCGCGAGTATTGTCAAAATTTACTGCATTAAAAGACTGCTAAAATATTGAAACCCAGTTCCTTTTACTAATGTCTAAAGATCGTCGCAAAACGAGAAGAAATAATAAAAAATGCATAAAAAATTCAAAAATAGATGGAGGAATTCCTGATTCCTTTTACTAATATAGAAAATTCACTGAAAAAAAACCCCATGAAAAATTAAGAAAACTAGTCCAAAAGTGGGCTTTGAGGTGCATAACTTCAGACTCTTCCAGCCAAATCTTGCACCTCTGCACTTAGTGGTCTCTTCAGAAAAGGAAAACATCACACACAGACAAACATCTATGTTTAATACCTAAATTTTTAAATCTGAAACAATATACAGAACCAACTTTTAAAAAATTGGGTTAACCGGAATCCAACCTGCAGGAATCTAAACTCAGCTCGAATTGAAAACAGTGTTAACCTGATCTGCAGCTGATGTAGGACTTTAACTAAGACATTTTTCTCCAGAAGGATTTTCTGTAGCTGCATCAGGGGAGGGAAATTTCTCCCTCCCACCTTAAGCTTATCCTTCTCATTTTAGAAATCCCACAAGAAGTGAGAGGATGAAACGATATGTAACATCAAAAGTTATAAGAAAAATTAATAAGAATGCATCAACCTTACCCTATTTTAAATAAAAAGATGAAAATTTCCTAGTTTAGTGTATTATTCGTTCATTAAAATTACACTCAAAATTTGCAGACAGATTATGAAATTTTAAAAGCTTGTCGCAGACAGCTACAGAACTTTCTGCCACTGGGCCGTTTTCTCACACATTATGAGTTTCACATTAAGTAAATATTAATGATTTGCGGAGCTGTTTCTATCTATAAAGTCAGTAACATCACCAAAAAAATAATTACAAACAAAAAGTAATCATCTTTAAAAATACAAAAAACAATGCGATTTCTGACCAGTTTTTTTTTTTTTTTTTACTAAGAGTTTTTTTAGTTAAATTAAGAAAATGTTTAATCACTCAAGAATGGAAATAAAGATTTTAATTATTATTTACTGAATGTTTTCATTTCATATGAAACTCTCTATTCTTGGGCGACTAAAAATGTTCTTAAATGAAATAAACTGCGTTTAATAAGAAATCTGAATGAAAACTCCACATATCAAAAATTTATCTCAATGTCTTTTTTGAACTTCCTAGAATGCAAATTCCGACCACTTTCTTTTAAAAAATCTTCACTGAAGTCATTTTTGCCATGCAACATTGACAAAAATAGCCATGTTGAATGAATCTTTTTTTCCTTTAGGAAATTCCTTAGATACAATAAAAGTTCAAATCACTTTTACTTAAAAAGTGTTCCTAGAAGTCATTTCTTTCATGATAACATGGATAAACACAGCTCTTGCTTCTGTTTTATAATTTATAATCATACAATAATAATAATGATTATTATATATATATATATATGTAAATATAATACTCACTACTAATGATGGATGAATATATCCAGCTAAATCTTGATCATACTTTATTCTATTTGTAAATATTCTCATTCTTTTAATTGTACGCCTGGCTGCATCTCTAGGAAAGAAAAATCTACTTCTTGCTTTCCTAGAATAAAACAAAGGAGCAACGTTAAATTGATCAAACACTATAAGTACCATCACAAATTCAAACCGAATTATGTTCTAAACTGTCAACTGTTTGTTTTTAATTGATAATTAATTTTGAATTAAAAAAAAAAAATTATGTATTTGACAAAACTGCAGTTATTAATAAAATAAAGATGTTTGTCCATATTTTTGTCCATCTGTTGATGATGGCTAGGTAAATCTACCGCATGTAGAAGTCTGAAAATTTGGATGAAGATAGGCGAAGACAGGTCCGAATGCACCTGAGGCTCAGATTTTTCATTTTTTAATAATTAGCCGAAATAATAATTAAAAAACATAATGAACATTGCAAAATGGCAAGCTTCCTTTCTTTATGGGGATTGCGCTTGTGCATCTCTTGACCAGCTTGTTTAAACTAAATTTATTTAACCTTTGACCAAGCATGTCATTTTTCCCTCAATGTAAATGTTGTACTTTTTTTTTACAACACAGCCAGTGGAAGGTTAAACTGACTCAGCATGTAGAGTAAAAAAAGTTCCCAAAAATCTTCTATTAAAAATTTTTTCATTTAAAGTTCTGTAACATTCGTCATAATTTATTTGTTTAATATTTATAAAATGTAGAAATAAACATATATTTAAAATATGCCAAATATTTTCTCAGACTGATTAGTTCTGGTTGAGATTACCAAAAAGATGAAGAATAGAAAATAATACCACAGTGGAATCTTCCTATTGTGATCATTTCTGCACTCATAAAATTAGTCTCATTATGGAGGTAAGTCACTAAACTGATCAAAATAATACAATTTTCTCAACTATTATATGAACAGTGTTTAAGCAAATATGATTATTTAATTATGGTCACCTTCGCAATGAGGTCATTGAAAAAGGTTGAATCTGTATTCTGTTAGGAAAAATCTGAGTCTATTCCAAACAGACTTAGATTTTGAATGCCAAATTTTTGTAACAAATTTTTAAATTCTACTACTTTTTTAAAACAATTGAATAATTTTTTATTAATTATACATTTATTTCAAATCTGAAACTTAAATTTCTTGCATATGATATAATAATTTGAGATTAGCATTTTCTTTCAAACTTTATAAACATTTGACAAAGCCTTAGCATTTTGAAGATAAATTAAAAAAAAAAAAAACACAAACTGAGATAAATGCATTTAAAGATTTCATTCACTACTGCAGACAATCTATAGATGTTTATAAAAACAGTTGTAGCTTGTACTTTCATTTATGAGTAGGACTATGAAATTTTGCTGAGGTACATTTTAATATGATGGAGTTGTGACGGAGATATGTTTTTGATGGGATGGAATAATAAGGAATATATCGTAATAGTGAACTTTTAAATTATTTATTGCAGTTGTGATTTAAATAGCAATTAACCCTGCACAATTTGTGCATCTGTTCTTTTGGTCAAAAATTCTTAAGAAGAGAAACAATCATAATAATAAAATGAATTAAACGGTCTTACTTGAGTGAAGAAATAGATGCAGACTATAAATGATGAATACTTCGCAAGATTGGATCCATAAAATCTTTATTGTAATTCTTGAGGAAGGAGGAAGGATGAGAATGAAATCAGCTGCACATCATTGCTTTAAAAAGTACTGGCTCAAATTTCGTAAAATTCGAAGAATCTTTGAAATATACCTTCTGGCCACGTCCATGAAGAATTATAGAATTAATTCAGGAGTCAATTAAATTTTCCAGTTGATTTTTACTTTTAAAATATTGAATTAAATTTTACAACAGCATATTTATAAAATAATTAAAAACTGAAAACGCGAAATTGATCTCCAAAGAATCTGCGCATGGCGATTCTAGGATACGAATGCCGGCACAGGCCAGGCCTCCAGACCATACGACGTTTTTGCATAAATTTACAGCATCATTTTTTATTAAAATTCTGTTGGAAAAATGTGCAACATTAGTATAAATACCCATAACAGGGGTGCACAAATGTGAGAGCAAGATTAATTTAAACTAATTTGTTGATTAGGAATTACGCGAAAAATCAAAAGAGCAAATCAGAAACTAATTAACATTTAATAATTAAAAGAACCATTCTAATTTGTATTTGAAAGACATGCCCCTTTCGCATGCAGCGCAAAAAAAAAAAAAAAAAAAAAAAAAAAAAACCGAAAACACAGGGAACAAGAGCGACGGTGACGCATGCGCACAACACACGAGCGGGGAAGAGCCGCCGAATGACGATGACGTCACAGCTCAGCGCCGATTGAAGCGAACTCAGGAGGGATGGTTTGCCATAGAAACAACGTACAAGGCGCGCGATCGCTGGTAAAAAGGCATTTTAAAAGAACAGAAATTAAACTGGAAAGGCTATAAAATAGAAATACGTTGAGCTAAAATAAAAATAATTAAAAAGATAAAACTGTGATATATCTTTATCACAGGAGTATGTTGATTCTTTAACACAAATATATCACAATCAACATTTTCATCAAGTTTGGACATTTATGGGGCACCCAGTTCCCTTAAAATAAATATTTTTGTTGATTAAAATTACTAAGGGTTATAGTTATACGATAGTTATAGTTTTCTTGCGTGTATTTAATAAATTTTAGAAATTGATAACAAACTCGTGGCTCTGATTCATCAAAATAACTAGTAAATCTACAGATCAGAGGCCTCAACGTCAGATCTACAAATCATTGCTCATTAATCTCACTAATTTTTATTATAACCTGAATAATATTTGATGTTGTAAAATTCTATTTTGTTAAGTTATTTATACATTTATAAACATATAAGATTTATCGAAACTTCCTGAAATGTTAGAAGTATCACATTAAACACAATTTTATGCAATGTTAAGATAAACCACTTATTATCGTATTTTTTTCAGAATAATAAAACTTTCCTTCAGGGAGACGGAGCCCACCTGAACCCCCTCTTATCGCTTTAATTTTATGATCTGAATTTCTAGTAATTGTGCTATTTCATTATTCGAGTATATGTCTGAATTCATTTACTGTTGTAATTTCATTAGATTAACCATCTCCTTGTACAGGAGATTGTATCCTATCCTTAAATGAACATTTACTTTTAAACCACTAAGCATCATCATGTGTTGCTAAAATTGATACAATTTCGTATACTAAATAATGTAAATTCCTCTTATGATACTTATATTCTTCTTTTGTTTGGAAAACCGATTTGGTAACCTTTCTTTAGTAGTTAAAATAAATCCTCATCTATTTAATTATAAATAGCATATTAAAAACGAAAATCAGCTATTTTGTTCATAAAATTTTGCATCAAAGTAATGTGATTTACTCAAATATTCTTTATATATATATATATATTTTGAAATACTGAAATACGTTGCTAAGCAACCATTTAATGAAAGAAAGGAAAAAAAGAAATGCATTGGACATTTTTGTAAAGAATGAGAAATTAAAATTATTTTATATCTATCTCGCAATTGATGCGTAAAATTTCCCAATTATTCATTACCCAATTATCCATTCCCAATTATTCACAAACAATGCATTCACCATTAGTGAAGAGAATTGGGAAGTTGGCAGACTAAAAGTCTTAAATGTTCAAATAATCAGAATCACAAAAGTTTCTATAAATAGTGAAATGTTTCATGATTGATTGCTGTCATCCAGCTTATACGAAAGTACCAAAACTGCTTTTTGGTGTAGTCTGTGGGCAATCAAAGAAAATATACTGAATGTAAAAATATCTATTAGAGTTTTCAATTGAAACTATTCATGAACATTCTGTACACCGGCAGTATATCGGCATCTTTAACCCAAGTAGTCCAGGCTGGATTGCCTGGTAGTCTTAAAAATGAAATAGTGAGACATCGAAAGAACTACGTGCTTTATTGGCTTTCAATCACAAGGACACCTGTTTGAAACAATATGCCTGTAGCAATCTATGTTTTTGATGAATTAATAAATGATCTACATACTTTCTAAATAAGTTTTCTTAAGTTGTCAAATTAAAGTGATTACTCTAAATCACAGTGCAATTTCTTTCTCTTCTACAAACATATACATAAAAAGTATTTTAAGGATGGGCTAAAAAATGAAGACTAAAAAATTCTAACATGTGATTAAATATTAAACAAATTTAGATTTTTTTCCCTCAGTTCTTATAATATCATTAATAATAATTTAGAACAATGGTATATACCAAGTATTTTCAAAACAATATCAAAATGTGTAACTTACATAATTTCTTCTGCTTTTTTCTGGCCTACAACTTTGCAGCCTAAAAGTCCAATTAACAATCTGGACACATCATTTGGGCCCTAAAATCAAATAATAGCTTTTAAGAGAAGAAAATTTTATAAGATGCAATTAATTATCACTGTAATAGAAAAGCAAAATCTCCTAAACCATTTTATTTATGTTGTAGTTCATTATAATTAAATATTACAAGCTAAAAAAAGTATATATTAATGTTCTTTCTTTCTTTTCCTTTTTTTCCTTAAACCAAAATCAGAACAGCTAAGAAGCCAATGTGGAAAACTGTATGAATGGAGGAAATATATAAAAGAGATACCAGAAGGTGGGAAGGAATGCAGGAGAAAAAAAAAAAAAAAACAGAAAGCATAAAGCATAAAATAGGAAAAATTGGAGATTTGAAAAATAACTAAGAGAAAAAAAAAAAAAAAGAAAAAGAAAAAACTTGCAGGTTTATGGAAAGTTTTTATCTCTGAAAGCTTAAGCATCATTAAATTTAATTATCGGATATTCGTGTCATAAGCTGTTGCTTCTTTATCATTGTTCTGCACATGAAAATAATTTTGATTAGAAAAAATGCAAGTCAGAAAAACGCATATAAGAGAAAATTAACTATTATATTCTACTAGTTTTACATCAAATTACTTGCTAGCACCAATCTTTTATTCGATGATTTAAAAAAAAAAAAAAAGAAAAGAAAAGAAAAGAAAAGCCTACTAAAATATTTACACAACTTAAAACTGAAGTAAGATTTATTATTTATAAATTTATATTTTAAAAACTTTGCTGTTTTCCAAATTGAAGATTTGAAAAATCAGACAACATTCAATTTTATTATTTATATCTTTAATCATAATAAGTGAATAAATAAAACCACTAAAACACCTCATTTGTACTGCATCACTATTAATAAATCATAGCTGCCAAACCTTCTGATTTTTGAGTATCTTTATTTCCAAATAGAAATATCCTCTATATTTAATGACAGAAATTTGTTATTAAGTATGATTAAGATTACTATTCAGAAATAGGGATACTCAGAAATTGAAAGTTTGGCTGCTATGAGGAATGAATGTATGTAATACAGAACCTCTGAAAATTCTTTTAATAATAAAAGCAATGATTTTCAAGACTTCTTCTTTTGCTCTTCAGTATTTTTTACAGCAATGCAAGGTAAGTTTTTCAGGTGCAAATGGCAACATCCTTCTAAGTTTAGGGGAGAATGTGGGCTAATTGGACATGTTGGATAATAGGAGAAGTAGATTTTTTCATAAAATAAATCAGTTAAATGTTCAACCTTTAGTCAATAGAACACAGTACCAGCAATACAGAAATACATGGTGTGACGTAAATAAATTTATTTATTGAAGAGGAGGAAGTATAGGTTATTTAAATTTGCAGTTGTGGATGAACTTTAGTTGAACTTAATTGGATATTAAAGTAGGTGATCGTGTAAGTTAAATGAATTGCAGTTGTGATTATAAGTGCAATAGACCAAGCACAATAAAGTGTGCTTGCTTTCTTTAGGTCAAACTTGGAAAGAGAAAACAATCAAATTAAATGAAATAAATGATCTTACTTAATCTTGTAACTAAGATATGTAGACAAAATGAAGACACGCATTTAAATTAGGAATCCATCTTTATTTATTTTCTTGGGAAGTAGAGGAAAGTAAAATTTGATTAATCACTACACAGATTAATTCCACATCTTAAGAATGATCGTTGAACTCAGAAATATTCATATTAAAACTGGTCGACTTACATAGATTCATTTGAGAAACTAATTTAAAACTTTAGGTTTCTTTAATATACTTTTAAATTCATTAAATTAAAATTATAAATTTCAGCATCACAATTTAGAATATCAAATATTTCTAACGGCCAACGATCCCCTAGATTTGTCGCAAAGGCTGAATTTAGATGCAAGCCAAAGCTTGGATCGGAATGTTTAGGGGATCGTCTTTATATTGAAATTTTCAATAGGAACATCCAATTTCGACTTCATATTTGGTTTTTTGGTACATTTTACTTTAGAATACCAAACAGCAAGTCATTCAGTCCAGCAGTTTAGGAGTTATGAAGGTTTAAAGTTTGGAATTCCTAACATTAAATTTATTTGTAATCATTGCAAAACAGATTGCAATGTGGGTAACTTTTTCAGTATAACTCAAAACTATTTAGCAGAATAAGTTGGAATTTGGAATTCGTATATTTAAAGTTTCTAGAAATCAATTTCTGTTTAAAAAGTTCATTTCATATTTTTTTTCAAAAATTCATTCCAAAAATATTACAGATCATTCAACAAATTAGTTTTTGAGCTATGCTTAAAAAACTACCCACATCTGTTACATCTGTTTTGCAGCAATTACAAATAAATTTAACATTAGGAGTTCCAAAATATAAACTTTCATAATTCCTAAATGACTGAATATCCCAAGCTAAAATTTACCATAAGATTCAAATATGGTGTCAAAATTAAGTGTTCATATTGAAAATTTCAGAATTTGACACAATTTCAGTATGAAGACGATCCTTTAAATGACTTAATTCCTTTAGTTACTTTAATGTAAAGTTAAGTTAAAAGTACTAACACTTTTTTTTAAATTTTACTCAATTTATAACTCATAAATAAAAATGTAAAATCAACTTACATCAAACATGAGTAATCCCATTGCATCTCTTTGAAGCCTTTCTAGATGTTGTTCTTTCATTAGACTAGAAGAACCAAGTAGTGACATAAGCTCTCTAATGCAAAATAAAGTTCCTTCTGAATTAAATATCTAAATTAAAATAAATACATTTAATTCAGTTTCAACTTATCTTTGTAATCATAATGACATTTAAGTCATAATGATTCATTAGACATTCATTCTAATCCAATTTCAGTTTCATTTCAATTTTATTATCTATGTCATCATAATAAAATTTAAAACTATAGTTAGTATGGCTTAACTAACATTGGAAAATTAAAATACACTGTTTTAAAACAAGTTTTATAGCACAAAACCTTTTTTAAAACACCATAAAAGGTTAAGACATTCTATGGATTTTAAAAGAATAAACCCCTGCAATGCTATCACAATTAGAGCAGAAACCTAACTTATACTTTCATAATAATGATAGCTTGATAAGTGCTTCTGTCGAAAGGATTCATTCCTTTTTACTTTCTTCTATCTATAATAGAAGAAAGTATTGTAATCGAAATTTTTTTCGACTTCTGGTTTTCGACGGATTTACACGTTTTAGAGGTCAGAGATTCCGATAAACATGTTTTTACAAAATGTCTGTCTGTCCGTCCTCATTGTATCATCGAAAACTGTATGAAGTTATGCTTCAAATTGAACCTAATTTTTTTCCTATGTTTTTGGCTATGGCAAGCAGATTCTATCAGAATTTGGGGATATTTCGACGAAAGGGGGCGCTGTGATCGATATTTTTGTTCCATTTTCACTATTGTACCATCGAAAAGTGTATGAAGTTATGCTTCAAATTGAACCTAATTTTTTTTCTATGTTTTTGGCTATAGCAAGCAGATTCTATCAGAATTTTAGGATATTTCGACGAAAGGGGACGCTGTGATCGATATTTTTGTTCCATTTTCACTATTGTATCATCGAAAAATGTATGAAGTTATGCAGATAATTGAACCAATTTTTTTTTTCTATGTTTTTGACCATAGCCTGCAGGTCCAGGTTGAATTCAGGAATATTTCAACGAAAGGGGGCGCTGCCATTGCGATTTTTGTTCGATTTTCACTATTGTATCACCAAAAAGTGTATGATGTTATGCAGATAATTAAACCAAATTTTTTTAATATGTTTTTGGCTGTAGCCAGCAGGTCCTACTTGAATGTGGGGATATTCCGCCGGAAGGGGGCGTTGTGATAGCCATTTAAAGATTTCAAATTCTAAAAGATGTACAAAAAAATTAGAAATCCTAAAAGTTTTTTCTGTTAAATGTTCGGCCTTGATCCGGAGAATCCGGAGCAATTTTTGTTTTGTCTCTATATTAAAAAATGGTGGAGATATAGCGGTTTCAAATTTTTGGGTGGTTGACATTTTCAAACAAGACAGCAGAATTCATCCATAATCGGGTTTAATTTATGAGTTTTAGTTAACAGGGTTTCAGCAAATTTATCTTTCATTGTTGTAACCATTGTTCCTATTTTTATATGCTTAACACTATATATTTATATTCGCCAACGTCAAATTCTTGCCAAGCTTGGCAGCAATTAGCGAAATATCGCCAAATTTGCCGACAAAAATAGGTTGCCACAAATGAAGCCAACTTGGCTGTAGAAGACTAATTTGGCGATATTCTCATTCAAATTCAATGTTGACGAGAACTGGGAATGAATCTTCTTTAATTGTGTTCCACGCATTTTAGCTTCGTGTTGTCCAGTAAAATTAGCTAAAATCGCAAATCCAAGGAATAGGGAGGCTATCTGTTCCGGTCGGTACAGGCCAGAAGAACTTTTCGTAGTTTAGTATACATCAGTTGATCGCATCCTGGTAACTCGATAATTCGCAAGCAGCTGACATACAACAGAATGACAAAAAATATTGATTTTATTGGCGATGTGATGACAAAATTAGAAGTATTAACATGATTGAGATAGAAGAAAGTTTTGGGATTGGCACATCCGACTAGTTTAGATCATACTTTAACAAATTAACTATTAAGGATACCTATAAGCTAGGCTTGACAAATGCAGTCACCAGTTCAACACTGGCAACCAAGTTATTTAATCTGGCAAAATTTTTTTGTACAAAAATTGACCTAAGAAATGAGCACAAACAGCCATTTGTCTCTCCCCCACTCCTACTCATGTGCAGCAAGCAAAGATTCTTCTCTTCTTTCATACTTTTAATGGAAGAACCAAATTAAAAATGCATTTTCCATCTCATGCACAGAAAACACTATTTTCTTCAGCTCTAGCCTACTAACATCTCACATGGTTAGAATGTGGGGAAAGGGGAGAAGTTTCATTAAAAAATAATGTAATTCCAGCCTCTGTGACATCTAAAATAGTTACAATGCTAAAAAATGCTCAATTTTTATTTTGTAAGTTTCAAATCAGATTTTTGTGTTCAGAATTAAAACTGATTAATCTATCACATTCATTTTAAAGTATAATAACATATAAGTGCTTATAAGTACTTCATTTGAAGTAAATCTATAACATTTAACTAAGATTTCAAGAATCATAAATTTTAATAAAATTGAAGAATATGTATTTTTTAAATATTTCTTCCTCTCTCTTGATGTCTTTATTATCATGAAGCCTGTGTGCATCCCACAGATTGCACAATAGGTCAGCGTCACCCTGGTTTGGAGACAAGTGTCTGGTACTGAGTTGTTTACCAATATTTTTAATGAGAAAGTTTGGTTACATTTTTCAGTCGAAAACTAATAAAATATTTTTATTTATATCATAATTCACTATATTAATTTTGACCATTTATCTTCTACCTATCAACTATATGACTTTCAATTACCTAAAATAAATAAAAGCAGAATCTCATTAATATTCAAAAACAAGAAGAGAAATGTATAAATATATATATATATATATATATATATATATATATATATATATACCTTCAATATTGCACTTTCTAAAATTGTGTCAGGATTTTCAGATGAATCAAGTATTGCAGAAGTGAAATATGCTAGAGATTCCATGGCATATAATGTACAAGCAACTTTAGAAAGACGAGTCTAGAAAAGAGAAGAAAATAATTACATAAGTATTTACACTGACAGTTTAGCAGTTAAAAAAATATATAAAAAATACCTTTTATAATAATTTTAATGCACAGTGTTTTGTGTTATAACGCATCACTTAGGCAAATAATTGGATAAGGTATGCATAAAAAAATTGCGATAAGTCCTTCAGGAATAATTTGTGTTAAATACATCTTTCTTATTTCTAAAACAAAACCCCACTTTTGTAAAAAAAGGTCCCAGTTTTTTGGAAGTGTATAATTTCAAAAGCCTAGCAACATCACTGACGCATAATTAAAAAATAATAATAAAAGAGGAAATTAAAAGATTATATTTCTAAGAAAAGTTTGCAAAAAGAGTAGTAAAACAACAAATAAAGTGAAATCAATTATAATCAAATTACACTTAAAATTCTAACAAAATAGCAGTCAACCCATATCTACATTTTCTTCTTAAACATATATATATATATATATTTAAAAAAAAAAATGCTTGGCTCATTTTTGGCACAATATCCATTTGTAGATAGATCACTTAATATCATTTCAGTGTTATTGTGAAAAGTCTGGCACAGCAAATTTATATGATCTACATCACTATTCATGTTGTATGGAATAATGAGCAGCAGAGTCCAGAAAAAGGATTTCTAATTAGTGGCATATGGGGCTGCATGTAGCCTGAAATGCCTATGCAGCTCATGGAGCTCTCTTGACAATTTATTTTTTAGTAAACTTTTAAAAGTATTATTTAGTAAGTAGTCTTTAATCTAAATATTTAGTTTCTTTAGTAAAAATATCATACCCTTTCACATCTCTATGTAAAATAGGACTTTTCTGATTTGTGTCAGGTTTGTATAATTATTCAGAAAGGAGTTAAATGAAAAAATGAAATCATCTTAAATGTTTTTCTAAATTTCCTTTCATATCTCTATTCCTTGAACTACCAAGGATACAAAGAATAAAACAATGCCCAGAAATATCTTCTTTCTAGTTCGATTGAGTTAATCCCAAAGAAAAATATTTTCTTACGAATTCAATTATGTTCATTTAGTAATACGTTTAAATAATGTAATATTCCTTTTAAGCAAACCCCATATTAGAGTCCTGCATGGGTCAGGTCATACTCAACAATAAAAATCAAATCAACTCACAGCAAAAAAAAAATCAATTTGACCCAAACCTGACCACAATGGAAAAATTATTGCAAACCTGACTCAACTCGAACTGCAGGTTGGATAAGGTTTGGGTAAAACCTGGTTACCTGACTCGATGCAAGGCTCTAAATGTTTAAATTATATTAATTGATATTTCCCTATGTAGCAGATCATGGCTCATCACATAATTTGTATGACCATTTATGACTCAAGAATACATAGAAATTGGAAACCCCTGGTCTAGAGCATATCTGAAGTGCTCTAGTTCTGTTCTAACATGAAAAGATCACACCCTTTCACATCTTTATGTAAAAAAGGGACTTTTCTGATTTGGGTCAGATTTGGATAATTATTCAGAAAGGAATTAAATAAAAAAATGAAATCATAATAAATGTTTTCAAAACTTTGTTTCATATCTCTATTCCTTAAACTACCAAGGATATAAAGAATAAAACAATGACCAGAAATATCTTTCTTTTTAGTTCAACCGAGTCTTTCAAAATTTTGTTCACAGCAAATATTGTGAGAAAATGCTCATCAGATAGAGAAGTTTTTCTTTCTTTCAATCAAAAACAATACATACTTATACATATAAATTTCTAGAGACTTTATAAATACAAGAAAAATAGTTGGTGGGTGCAAGTGTGACCATCGGCATTTGGTTGAAAACTTCTAAAGTAAAACCTGTTGGGTAGGTGGCAATTGTGGCCCGGTGAGCGTGGGTGAGTTTCTGGCATAAGCTGAGAGTTTCACGTGCGCGTTGCGGGTAATTTTCCAGTGCGGGTGAGAAAAAGGCTTCGGGTATCGAAATACTTCAATTTCGGTGCAATTGGATTTTTGTGTCTTTGGGAGTAGTAGCGGAAGGGTGTGCATACAGTTGGTGAGAGTTAGTCTGGTCTCCAGGTACGTTTTGCACTATGGCGGGGTCGAAAGTGAAAATAAAAGAAAGTATAGGTTTCGACAGTGCAGAATTCAAGAAATACAACTGGAACGATGGACGCACAGCAAAAGAACAAATCAAGATAATACCAAACTTAAAAGAATGTGTAATAATTACTGAGAGTCAAGAGGGTGGAATTCACAAACTTAACCCAATCCAGCTGAAACGGGAAATAAAAAAGAGCTTGCAGAGTTACAAAGAAATCGATACTGTCAGATACACCAGAAATAATAAAATGTTGCTAATTACGAAAGACTACGAATGTGCAAGTGAGGTGGTCAACAAGGAAAAAATATTTGATACGAATGTAACACATAACCTAATGAATGAGAATATCACAACAAGATTCCTAATATTCAGAATCGATACGGACATTACAGTAAAAGAAATTCAGGAGGAGATTGAAGAAGAAAATTCAATGATAGTTCACAATGTTAGAAGATTTACAACCAGACAACAGGGACGTGTAATTCCTACGGGTACGGTACTAATAACTACCGGAACACGTAAAAATGTTCTATATGAGACAAAAAATCCGACTATTTGTCGACAGACCTAGACGATGCAATATCTGTCAAAGTTTCAATCACGCGTCGAATAAATGTCAAAACGAGAAGAAATGCAAGCGATGCGGAAATAATCATCCCAAATTAATATGTAAAGAAACGGAAGTACGATGTGCAAACTGTGGGAAAGAGCACGAGGCTGATGACAACGACTGCGAGATAAAAAAAAAAAAGAGACGGACATTCAAAAATATAAAAGTGAAAATCATATTACACTGGCTGAAGCACGACGACAATTCAACTTTCAAGCAACAAACAACTACGCGGCAAAAATCAAAACAAATGTCGATAAAGAACGCGAAGAGAGTAATTTCCACAAATTAGCTATATTGGTGGAAGAAAAGTTCAACAAAATTATGGATATAGTGTTGAATATATGCGAAGTGATGGTTATGTCGCAGCAAAAGTCAGAAAATGTGGTAGAAAAGGATTCGGAAGCAAAAGACAGTGAAATGACAACAAAAAGTAAAATAGCGAAAAGAGGTATAACCACCTAAGAGACAAGAAAATGAAGCTGATGAATGAAGTCGAGCAGGAAGAAGGACAGTTACACAATCATTTTCAACTCCAGAACATGAAAGCATGCTAACGGACTCTGAAGATGTATAAGGTCTGTTGTTTGTGTTGGTTTTTTACACTGTTTTTAATGGTTTGGTTTTCTTGGTGGACGGGACGACTGTATTTTTTCTGGACGTCTATGAAAACTGTCTTTTGGGGTAAGTGTTGGAAGTTTTATTGGTTTATCGTTGCTTTGTGTATTTTAAAGTGGTTTTTATTGTTGATTGTTGTATGGATATATTATTATGTCAATGGAACATAAGAGGCATTCGGTCAAACTTGCCCTGGCTGCGGACTAGTATGTTTCGGGATTGCATAGTTTGGGCGTTTCAAGAAACGCTTTTGAACAATAATCATAAGCTGTTTTTTAGAAACAGAAATATATTTCGAGCTGACAGACCTGGCAATTTAACGAGGGGGGGAGGTGGTTTACTTTTAGCGGTGTCAAGTAGGATTCCAGTACAAATTATTAATCTTCCCAATACTAGCCGGGATCATGAGGCGCAAGGGATTAAAATATGGTATAAAAATCGCTGGATCGCGATCATCAACATTTATGCACCGAAGGGTTTTGCTGACATTAGGTGGTTGGACAGGATTAAAGATATGATTGGGAATCATTATATTATAGTTGGTGACTTCAATATTAATTTTCTAGATTGGTACAATAACCCCAAGGCTCAGAAATTGATAAACTTGATTAACTGGATTAATCGTACGGACGCCATTTTAATGAATTTGGATCATGTTGCAAGGTTTAGGGGTGGGGGTGCAGGGTCATTACTGGATCTGACTATTGTTTCAAGTAGTTTAGCAAGTGGGCTTCAAGTGGATGTGTTTTCGGATCCGATGGGGTCGGATCATTATCCTATCGGGATTAAGGAAATTGCTGGTGGCCGCAGTGATGGGAAATTATTTCGGACGCAGGTCAATTGGCAGTGTGTTGGATCAGCAGTTGAGAGTTTGGGGGATGAGGTCTATGCAGAGGGGATGGACAGGTGGTCCAAGGAAATCTCAAAGTTTATGGGTCAGTATACTGATAGGATCCCAGTGAGTGGCAGTAAGCTCCAGCCGGGTTGGGGGATTGTTACCCGTCGGCTTTTGGGTTTAAAGAGGTTTTACCATAGGAAGGCGATTCGGTTGGGTCAGATGGACTTATGGTGCAAATATAAATTTTATAATGCAAAGCTTAAGAAGCAGATCAAAAAAGATAATCAGAAGTTTTGGGATTCGGTGGCCAGGGAGGCAGGGAGAGGGTATCACATTTAAAAGATCATCCGTGGGATAAATACACTGAATAATGGCGAGACGAACACGGAGTTTAATTTTCCAAATTGTCCACCAGATGCGGCATCCCAAGCAAATTACTTATCGATTCTATTCCAAAACTCTCCGGTCACAGAAGGTATCCCCATAGATTTCTCGGGTGACGATGCTATAGACACAAAGCTTACAATGGACCAGTTACAGAGAATAATTAAGAAAAGCAAGTCAACAACACCCGGAATAGACGGAATCACAATACGCTTTTTCAAAAAACAAAAAACCAGAGTATTGAATCAGATTCTGAGCATGTATAATAAGATTCTGGAGACCCAAAAAATACCTGAGATTTGGAAGGAGGTTATCATGTTACCCATCAAAAAGCCAGGAAAAAATAGGAATGATATTAGAGGGTATAGACCAATAGCTCTGACGGTTACCAGCAAGAAGATTTTTGAAAAGATGTTACTAGATGTTCTGCTAAACTGGAGCATGGAAAAAAAATTCTTTCATAGGAATCACTATGGTTTCATTCCGTTTAGAGATTGTGAAGCGGCTGCCTACAAAATTTACAGAGACTTGAGAAGAGCAAGGCAATCCAAACGAAAGGGATACTTAGTGGCCTTAGACAAAGGAGCTTACGACAATGTCTGGTGGGATGGGATGCTTATGAAACTGAAAAAACTGGGACTCGGAGCCGACCTGAATCTTAGGATTCGGGTTAAATGGAGAGGGTCACTGTCGAATCCATTTTTGTACCATGCTCTTACAGGGCAGTCCTCTTTCTCCATTTCTCTTTGCCATATACCTCGCTGACATCTTCGAGATTTGTGATTCAAGTATCCATTGCGTGATGTACGCGGATGACATTTTTTTATACGGATTTCATGATAATCTGGAATGGATAAGGAACATCCTACAGGAGAATATTATCAGAATAATTCAGTGGTTGAATGCATGGAATCTTGAGGTGAACCCAAATAAATGTCAAATTATGAAGATCGGACGGTGGAAGGAGCGTGAGGAGAAGAAATTTAAGATCAAAGGACAGGAGGTGGAATTTTCAGGGGAGTTAAGAGTATTAGGGGTTCTTCTAAACTGTCAAGGTAACCTTAAAAGTCACATAAATATGCTGCGAGAGAAAACTAGCAAAAGACTCAACATGCTCAAAACTATTGCAGGTATGAGTTGGGGTACTGAAACTAAGTACCTTTTAAAGATTACCAATAGTATGATGGGATCTCTTCTGGATGGGAATCCGCGAATTCTTATGCATTCTACTAAAACTGAAGGACACAAACTTCAAGTGATTCACAATATGGAGCTTAGATGGGCTAGTGGTATGCCTAGGTGGTGCCCGATCCCGGTATTGTTGCAGGAAAGTGGGGTCTGGAGGAACAACATAAGAAGAGAATATCTGGCGATCAAAAGGTCGATATTGGACATCAAGCATAAGGACTATACGGATGTCCTTTCAAAGGATTTAATCCACAGAGAGCTAAACAGCCTGAGTGGGTATAGCACGGATGTCGAGGAAATGATCACTTACAAGTGGGGTACAAAGGTAAATGAGAATATTCGAATTTCTGTTAATACATGGCCTTTCCAAAACACAGATTTTCCGGAAGCTGTAATCAGAAACTCGTTCAACAGTTTTTCTCAGAGGCATATTGACAAGGCAATTTTCATTGCAACGGATGCGTCCAAAGAGGAGAATAACACGGCTATTGGGATGATCAATCAAAATACAGGTAGTCGGATGGCTTTTAAAATACCAAATATCAACTCGATCTTCACTGCTGAAGCGATTGCCTTATTGGTAGCTATTAAGTTTTATACGGTGGAGAGTGGGAGGTATATGTTTTTTACTGATGCTAGGAGTGTTCTTACGGCTTTGGATAAGGTTAATCGTAAATCTGTGACTGTCATCACTATGCTTAGGGAGGAAATTAACAGCAAAAGTACTGACAAGTATCAGATTGATTTTATTTGGGTTCCAGGACATAAAGGTATTGTGATCAATGAGTGTGCGGATGAGCTGGCTAGGAAGGGCCCGTATAGCAATATTTACATACCGTGGTTTTCTCCAGAGGATTGGATGGTGGACGTGAAAAATAAAAAACGGAAAGAGTCTGACTGGGAGTGGATGCAATACTGTAATGATCACTCAGCTCGTGGCTGGGATTACGCGGATATCGGACATCTGCATCACAATCTACGGAGGGAGAGTGGGGTTATTTTTGCTCGTTTCCTTACTAAGACTGTTCTTACTCTGGTTCGTCGGAGCAGGTTTCTCGGTAGAGGTGAGGCGAAGTGTGACTTGTGCGGAAGTGAGGAGCAAACTGAAGATCACTTGGTTTTGAGGTGCAAAAAGTTTTCAGGGATTCGAGACATGGTGTTTGGAAAATTACGGGTGTCGAAGAGTATGAGGTATGAGGATATTTTTTCGGCGATGGGGAGACAAGGAAGTGTAGACCTGGCTCTGATTTCACAATTCTTGAATGAGATTTATAGTCACATTAGTAGTTGGCTTTGATGTTACCTAGTTATGGTTACTTGCAGTAGTCGTTATATCGGCGTAGGATTGGTTTGACGGGTTTTTGTAGTTTATGGTCTCGGTAGTTTGTACGATATGTGGATTAGGACAGCTATACAGGTATAGAAAGCTGCTCACCGGGCCCGAAGGGTCAAACAACAACAACAACAAGTAAAACCTGTTAAAAAATCCTACCAAACATGGAAAGTTTCAGGATCTTGTCAAAAAAAATATTGTTTTCCAAAGTTATAAACCTGTTTAAGATGGATTATTTATATTCTTAATGTGAAAATAAATTTCAAATAAACTCATATTTTTTAAAACAGAAAACAAATCATCATGTGAGAAAAAATTTCAAATCACTTGAAAGATATTCCATTACAAAAAATAGACAATTGCACTGTCAAAAAAAAAAAAAAAAAAAAAAAAAAAAAAAACCTTGAAAATGAGAAGAATCACCTGCTTATTTTTTCTTAATAATTTTGACTTGAAAATCCAGGGGCAGTACAAATACTAAGTGAAATTTCAGGACACACATTTTTGAAATTTTCAAGACAAAATTATTTGGCTTACAAATCAAAATACAAGACAAGTTTTGAATTAAAAAAAAATAATAATAAATCTATTCCATACATGTATGCTGAAAATAAAAGGTGAGAATAACCAAAGCTGAAAAAAAAAAAAAAGCTTTGCCCCCCTCCCTGATTTTTATATACAAAGACCTTTTGTAGAGAGAAGAGGATAAAAGAGGAGGAGCAGAAATTTAGCAGGAGAGTAGTCAGATGACTGATTATTTATTACTATTTTTAAAAATAATATGGCAGAAGATTAAAAATTTTTTTTTTTTTTTTTTGAAAGATTTTACATTTTGTTGCTGGAGAGGAAGCAAGCATGGGAAAGTGTAAATTTCGAAGAAAGGGAATAATTTAGCGAAGAGATAGTTTATTTTTAACATAAAAAATAGAACAGAAAAACATAGTTTTTCAGTTACATAATTAAAATATAATAATTATAAATTAAAAAATAACTGGTTTTGAAATAGGTTCAAAAGCACTCTTGTGTAATATTTCTAGAACTTGTGAGCTGTCTTACACTGTCGAATAGATAAGAAAATGTTTTTTCAAATGTAATTTGTTTTAAATCTATATCTCAGTTTATTGATTTTTCATGGTTTTTTAAATTTTTTTCAAGCATGAATTTTTTTTAAATCTACCTCTCTGCAATCCAATTATGAAAGATTAACTAGAATGCACTTAAAACAATATAAATAGCTCAGCATTTTTTTTCCGGCTAATATTTTATAACAAAATTAAAACTTAATCAATAAATAAATAAAATATAAATAAAACACAAATTTAATAGACATGTAATTGAACTATGCGCTTAATCTGCTGAAATTATTAGGATAAAAAAGGCTGCTGTACACAGTGAAATCTTTATTGATTTCTTTGGCTATTAACTCCTGACATGCAGTTAATATGAAAGTATCACTTTTAATAAATAAAAAATCTTTATTTGAATACATTATTGATATGTTTTACATGAAAATGTTTTTTGTGTGTTGCTAGTGGGCAATCTAAAAAACTATATATTAAATGTAAATAATCTATTAAAGTTTTCAATAAAAAAAAATGTTTTTTACCCATGTTCTGTAACCCTGAAAGCCCAGGATGAAACCCCTAGTACCATTAAAAACACAGTACACTTATAACAATTTTAATCACACATGTAAGATATTCATTATAGTCAAGTCATTTTATAATGAACTAGCAGTCTATGCTGTTTTCCCAAACGAACCTCGAATGATTAAAACATCTTTTAGTTCCACCTTCCATTGCCAGGGGCATACGTATTATTAATACTAGTGTATACATATATAACTTATTAGTACGTAATTAGATGGTCTTTCATTGCTTGCAAAGTTAATCTTTTCTCAGTTCTTTAATTCACACTCACATCAAACAGCACTCACTAAAATATCCCAGTTGTCTGTGAACCCGATTACGGAAATTTCCCTATATAAACATACACACATGTGAATGCAAACATGCATACATATTAATACATATATATACATACATGTAATGAATACATGCATGACATTATATTTTTCTCGATTTCTTAGTTTATTATCTGTTGGCATGCGACGAATATGGAAGTACCCAAATTTGTAACCTCTGTATTCATATATATATATATTGTTAAATACAAAATTGAAACAAATTACAACTATTTGGAAGTTACAAACAATGTAAGATCTAATTTGGCTACCTCTCAACTTGCACTATCAAAGAAAAAATATATATAGTCATTACATACGTAAGAAGTAAAACTTCTAAAAATAAATCTATATTATAAATCACAAATATGTGCATCTCTAATGTTGATATCATAATGATGCAGACAACAATAAGATTAAACTACTTAAAATACAACAAAGGAGCTAATGTTTTAATTAATAATAAAATGGTGAGTTTTTTGGTTTGGCTTCACACTTTACTTTCTTTCCTTTTCAGAAAATGGCTAGTTTTTTCCAAAAATTAAGGAAAACTAATGGTCAATTTTTACAAAAATTGGATTTTTGGATACAGAATTTTTTTTTTGCATATGTGTTATGAGTTTTAAATAAATACCCCAAATACTGTTCTTAATAATTGCAAATTAGTGAAACCAAAGCACTCGTTAAAAAAAGAGAAATAACAGCTTTTTCGCCACTACGTACCTTAGCGTTATATATATATATATATAGATGTTTTCTTCTACTTAGGGAGAGTGCACCTGAACTACTTTTTTTAATTCCATCATGCCAACAATCTGCTGTCGCTGTCAGTGATAAAAGAAATAAGAAGTATCATGTTGGTGGCTGTAAGTTTTTTTTTTTTTTTTTTTTTTTTTTTTTTTTTTGTGTGTGTGTGGGGGGGGGGGGGGGGGTCCTTGAACCATAGTTTTAGATATTATAAATATTTTATATAAAATTTAATTTAATTTTTGTATTTTATTTTATTCCTAGAAGAAAAAAAAATATTAAAAAAATTCTTGAATTATATGTATTTGAGAAAGTACTTGCTAAGATGAAAACTTTTTTTAAATGCATTTTTTCCCCAACCCCTTCTAATTCCATCTTAGCGAGATTTATTGTACTTTGTTTAAATGAAAATAGGACGTAATTAAATGAACACAAAGAAATTAAATATTAGACTAGTACATGCACAGTCTAACCTGAACCCGACCCATGTAAGCAAAAAACAAAATAGCAAACTTGATCCAAATCTAACCTATAACAAAAGACACACACACGCACAAAAAGAATAAATCTGACCGTCAAATCAAATTGGTTGATGCAAAATGTGGGCAACCAAATGGGAGAGTCTAATTCACATATAAATAACCAATCATCAAATGAAAGTAAGTTACACTTAAATAGTTAACTATTTATTTTAAACAATGTAATAAAAGTAAATTTAAAGTAATAATCTTACTCTAACTAATTGAAGATCACCAACTGATGTTTCTATCCTTTCTATGTTGATTAAGTGCTCAGTTATGGAGTCTAGAAAAATATATTAGAAAGTCATAAAAGAAATATATATATATATATATGATACATAAAATTTGTAATAAAAAATTACAATTCACATATTTATTACTTGTAAATTGAGAAACTATTAATGCAAATTTATTTTTAAAAATTCTGAAATAATAACAATAAACTTCACTTTAATAATGTGGACACTTGGTTTTTCAGGAGTTCTACAATTTATCACTGGAACTTACACAAAAATTATTGCAAGTTAAAATAATAATAATAAAAAAAAATAATAATAATAAAATAAAATAAATTAAAAAATAAATTCTAAAGCTCATTAACTTTTAAATTGTAATGTATTCAACTTGTCTAATGTGCTCCTGTAAATAAAAATTATAAAAGACACACTGATAATTTTCAATAGATAAATGTATTGTGTTATATTTTTAACAGCATAGTCAAAATTTCCATTAACAGTATATTTATATTGCATCAGAGTTGTATCCAAATGTACATTCTTTAAAATAATAATTAAAGAACAATCTGAAAAATTTCTCTTCATGAAATTGATTAAAAATATGTCAAATCACAAATAATAGCAAAAATCAAACTAGTTTTGTTTAGGATATTTTTACTAGATTATTTTAAAACAACAGAATTAAATCAGTCCAAACCTAAAAAGAACAAATCATGCAAGAACAAACAAGAGCACAATTTTTACCAGCAAAAGCAAAATTAACTTTACAAACATTATTACTTACCCATCATACGTAGTATAGGGTAAGTCTTGTAATTGTTTTGAAAATCGAATGACGGATTTACACGTTTCAGACACTGGAGATTCCGAAAAACATATTTTTAGAAAAAAATTTTTGCCGTCCGTCTGTGTGTCTGTAAACGCTCTATCTCCCGAAAAAATTGAGATAGAGACTTGCAATTTGGTATGTACTTAGTATGTAATAATGGGAAGAAGCCTATTTCATTTCAATAACCTCGATTAACTGGAACAATTTTTTTTGGACTCTCAAAATATTCGTTCTGATAAAAGGTATATAAAAATTTTCGAAATTGTTTATTTTAAGAAATGAACATAAGACAATAAAAAAACATAAATTTTGCATAAAGCATGAAGTCGATCGGATAATGAGTTGCCGAGATATTTGGAATCCTATTTTCCACACTCTTCGATTTTTCATGACCCTGTATTTCATCCAAATTTCACTTCAAAGATATATTTTAATTGGAAATTTGACGCTTAATCAGATGCAATAAACCGCTAGTTAATAGGATTATTATTTTTGGAGTTATAAGGAAAAACCTCTTTCAAGCAATTCATTAATCGAGCCTTTAAAGTTTGTGACGTCATCAAGCCACAATTTTATTTGAATTGCAATGCATTTTATAAGTAGTTTACACATTTTTATTTTAATATTTTACATTATGCATATCCATGATGGGTAAGTATTACGGTGGCCCCCAACGACTAGTTTTAAAATAGCTGGAAAAAGTTAAGCTAGACAGTCATTTCAGGAGAAAACCAAAGTGCATTGTACATACAAACAAGAAATAAATAAATAAAATACTTTACTTAAAATTATGTGAAAATTACTAATGAAAATATCAAAAAAGCATATAAATAAAGATTTTATGACATAAATAAAATAAACTTTATTCATTAACCCCCAGACAAATTTTCTGTAAGGAGCTCCCAAACTTAATCTACTAAATAAAATACAAAAAGAAGTGGAATATTACAAGCAGGCCAAAACAAAGCATTTCAAAATTTATCTATGAAGAAATTTCATTAAGAAATATCAGTTTAAGAAGTAGTTACCACGAAAATCCCCCGTTTTGTATCCTTGAAGGCAACAAAGGAAAAAATAAATGAGATTTGAAATGGACCTTCAGAAAACATTTTTTTTTTTTAAATTTTTTAAGTAGAAAATATTAATATTTTTTTAAACAAAAGGTACTGTTACAACTGGGAAAGTATCTTGAATAAGTGAGTATTTTTTGTATTTTCACCTGGGAAACAGATATGACAGTTTAAAACTGCAGAAAAAATGGAAAACATAAAAACGAATATGAAAAATCAATTTAACAAAAAAATGTTTTTGAAATAATAAATACTAGTGGAGCTTCGCCCGCTACGCTGGTCAGTTTATTTCAAATGGTCCTTGAATTACACGAACTTAGGATTGGAGGCCCCATTGTCTTCGCGCGCGGATCCGGTCAACTCGGATTTAAATAAAAAACAAAAAAAGAAAATTTCATTTAGAATCCTGCTGAAACTGCATCAATGTATTTTTAAAAACTGTGATTGTTGATTTATTTTTTGTCCAAAGAATGAAGAGCGAAAATTGACCCAGCTGCTATTTCAAAGAAAGAAAAAAATTTTCTTCCCATTCGAGGTGGGGAGAAGGATGAAATGGGTTTCTCATTGTGTGGGTTTGAACCCCTCCCTTTCGCTTTTGTTCAGACCCAGTCCACTCAACCCTCTAGAACGGGAGAATCCCCCTGGTATTCTATTCATGGTTTGAAAAGAAGTTGGAGCATGTGCATAGAGGTCAATTTCATGTGGAATTTGACAGAATGCGTTTTTTGTTTTAAATATATAGATAATTTCTTTTAAAACAAAAGATACCATCACAATTGGAAAGACAACGCAAAAGTGTTCCTCCATTTTTTTTTTGGTAATTTCCCAGAGGACCAAAAGATTGTAATTTCAAAATGCAGGGGAAAAAAAAAAAAAAAAGATTTTTTCATTCTTTTGTTGGCAAGAAAAACGGAGGAATCACCGACATAATGCAAGCTAGTTCTTTAGTGTTTGATTTTTGGATGACAGAGAGCACTGCAAAGTTCATCACTGGAGAATTTGCTTTGTGAATGATTACCTCCGAGGTTTAAAATTTTCTCATTCATAGAAGAATGAATATCGTGTGTTTACTTCAATAGAATGAAATATTGGGCTGTCAGCTGAATTTCAACTGAAGATCTCTCAAATTATATACATATTTAAATATAACTCATCTCTCAAAAATGAATTTTTTTTAACGATCTTTTGGAAAATGTAACTTTTATGCAGTTTTATTAAAAAAAATAATTATTGGAAAAATATAGCCGACTGGTATATGAAATGTGAAGCGGCCAATCCCATATCTGTTTAGGACAGTCACATGATTTGCACTATTATAGTATTACTTAAGATTTCAAATACATCAAACAATGAAAACTATTACATTAAAATATAAAAATTAAACTGGATCCAAACAAAAAACTTTATAATTTTTACCTCAATCAAATTGATTAATAATGAAATCGTATGAGTTAAAAATTTCCAAACTGGATCAAAAAGTGCCCAGGACATTTCATGCCTGAACATGTTGCAGAAATCCAACCCAAATCCTGGGTTCACTCAATTAGGGAATTTTCAACTTGTACAAACAAAAAACATTAACTTAACATGCATACGGTGCTAAGAGTGATGTTTGATAGACATATGTGAAACAAGTATAAAGAAGCTTATTATAAAATTTAATGCTGATATTTCATTTTAAAATGGTACATCTAATTAAGTGACAAGCTAAAATTTAAATATACATGCATGAAACAGAGTAGCAGAAATAATTACCAAACAAAGCCTTCAGAGTACCAAAAGTAAAAGAGTTCATGGCTATTCTGAAATCTTCCATTATTTTCAAATATATCTGGAATTCAAATAAATACAAAAAGTAATCAACATTATCCATTCAATATATAGATTTCAAATACTCAATTGAAATTATCTAAAAATTTACTTACAGGACAACCAACTCCTACTTGAGCTATAAGATTCTCTTTTGGAACAATTACTTCTTTAAAATCCACTAAATTTGCTATAAAAAAATTAGGTGAAAGATGAATCAGTGACCCAGCAAGAAAAATATTTGTAAGAAGCTTCAGTTTTTCAACATGTTACATTAATACCAATAAAATCCAATGTAAATACAACCAATCTTACTGAGGAAAAAATTTAAACAATTCATCAGATCATCAGCTATGCAGATTATAAATGGATTCTAGTATGACAGTAATCAAAGGCAGGTGTGGCAGATTATTGAAGAAAAAATGCTAAAATTGCTATTAATAACAAATATATATCAAAGTGGATTACATATAATCCATATATACATTTTAGTACTTCCTTGGTGTTTTTGCATAATTCGGGGTTAAGAAAGTAAAGTGCGTGTTGCTGCCATATCTCTCTATAACATAAAATTAAATTTGCTGTATCAACAATCCACCGATCAGAAAAATGCTTTCACAAATAAAATAAAAAAACTTAATTACTATGTGTCATGCAACCAACATCCTTCCAACCCTTTTTTTTAAAAGTAAACAGAAGTGAAGAGAGGACAGGAGGGATGGTGTTTTGTTCGGAGGAGTAGGATGTGGGAATGCATCCGAGTATATTTTGGTTAGCTTAAGAAGTAATGTGGTTTTGGTGGAATTGTTATGAATAATAGTAAAAATGTATATAGTGTACATATCATTGTAAATACCAACTCTCATATTTAATAAACTCTATATTTAAATTTTAAAGAGAAGACTATTGCGTCATTCGGCTGTTATGATATTACACTATGAATGTGTGAATTCATCACATAAATGCATAATCAAGAACTCTATTAAATAAATTCAGTTTGATTGATGAACCATCCACCAATCAGAAGCATGCTTAAATATTAAAATAAAATTTTGAAATTTATTAAAAGCGGTAATTTCGTATTGGCCTCGTGCCAGAAGTTAATAGCTGAAGAAATCTCTAAAAATTTCGTTATCAACAGCACTTATTTTAAATTCTGATAATTTCAGCGATTTTAAGCGCTTATTTCAATTACATGTCTGTTAAATTTGTGCTTTATTTATTGCTTAATGAAGTTTTAATTTCGTTATTGGAAACAAATGCTGAACTTTTTATATTGTTTAAAGTGCAAACGGATTAATATTTTGTAATCGTCTGCAAAGATAGAAATAGAATTTTAAAACAAAAAAAGTCATGCTTGAAATTTAATTTAAATGCTATAATAAATGAGCAAATTGTGATACAGTTTTCAAACAAATTGCTTTTGAAAGTAGATTTTTTCTCTATATAACGATGTAAAAATTAAAAATGTACGATGTTTAGAAATTTAAAAAAAAAAGCAGTAGTAAAAATCACAAAATCTAAATTTCATCATCAAGTGTTGCGTTTCTTGTAATTTTAAAACAAAAAGCTTTAAATCTTTTGAAATATAAAATACAAGACGCCTTGAAAAATGCATTTGTTAATACAGTAATGACATTTTAAAACAGTATTTACCGTATTTTCGGGAATATGCACCGCACTCATCGTAAGCGCTGCATCATTGAAAAATCGGTATTTAAAAAAAAAACAAATATACATGTAAGCGCCGCATCATTGAAAAATCGGTAAAAATAAAATAGTCACGATAAAAAACGATCGGCAAAATTGGATTAAAAGTAACAAGAGCGATAAAATCTTACAAGATATATGAATTAACAATAAAACACAGGTTAGCTTAAAATACAATAGGAAAAAAATCGTACAAAAAAATTCAATTTAACAAAATTGTCTATGCTTACTTTGAAGATCGATGCTTTGAAGAAGATTAGGCTTGAATTACTAATTAAAAATTCATAGAATTTCTCTTTCAAAAAACACAGTCTTGGTTTATTGTAAATCATAAAGGTAAACAGAACATAAATAAAACTCAAATAAAACATACCATACACGAATACCAAGCTGCCGGTTTAAACTGATGTGATTCCATATTTAAATATATATCACAGCCAGATTTAAGACAACTGCTTACGAGATTGATTTAGTTAATCAAAACAAAAACCCCTCTTTAAACAATCGAGGTAAGACGTATATATACTTTGTCAATGAAAACCCTTTTCTAGAAAGATTACGGATTTGAGGCGTGGCCAATCTATGCCAATCGATTATTCGATTATCCTTTTAATCGAACATCGCCGTATGCCGTGAATGAGAATAGCAAAACATAACTGAAGCGTGGCAAATGAATGTTTATGAAATAAATATAATTTATCAACTATTGTAAAGTATACAATAAATATTTTTAAAGAGTGAGCTATTAATATTGAACAGAAAATAGAGAAATATGGGTGAGTTAAATATATTTTGACTATAGTAATTATGTTTTTATAATAAAGATATATTGTGATATGTACTGTAATGAACTTTATGCTGAGATTAAATGAATGTAAATAAAGGTGAAATATGAATGAATCCACGTGTTTAAAAGTGTATTTGAGGCAGTAAGACTAAAAAAACATGAAATGAAGGCTTGTTTTTCACAATATCCAGATACTGCTATGTTGAAAAAAAAAAAATCATTGTACCCGCCACCCTTGCGTATGGCGGCGCATCGCTGATATTTTGAACTTTTAAACACGTATGTGCCGCAGTGCTTACTCCTGAAAATACGGTAAATATTTTAAAACTGAAGCTGATTATTTTATTTTATTTTATGTATTTATTCTTCCTTAGAAACATCAAACCTAAATAATTTATCTCAAATGAAAAAAAAAAGGGTAAAATTCTTTCAAAACCCATATAAACATAACAGAAAATTTTAATGATTATTAGATATTATTTTTTTCTGGATAGAGCAATAAATCTTGTCTTTAATTATTTGATTTTCATGCAACTTTCACTTTTGTACATGTTTCTTCCTCAACTTCATTTTAGTTCACATCTTCTGTGGCAGAAGTCGCTCTTCCTTTCCCTTTTTTATTATCTTACTAGTAATTGGCCTCCTTTTGCTAACTCTACGTACATCTTACATTACTGACCATGCATATTTTCTTCACAGCTTTTTTTTAGTTCTCATCTTCCCTGTTAGATGGAAATTCTCTATTTTTTTTCTTGCACTATTTTTATTTTTTGTTTGTTTTTCTTACATTTAACATTACAGTTGGTTCTTAAAACATAAAGTAAACAATATCTAAATATCAGATAATGAATAACTAAATATTAAAAAAAAAAAAAAAAAAATTTAAATTTAAAAAAAAATTAAAATTTCATTGTTAAAAATTTACATTTTAATAAATTTTTATTATTCATTATTTTACTGTTTATTAAACAATGTGTAATATTCAATTATTCATCTAATATTTAGATAACATTTACTCTATATTCTTAGAATCACCTGTGATATTAAATTTTTTTAAGAGGGGGGGGGGGGGGGGGGCAAGAAAGAAAGAGTGCCTTAGCGAGGTAGATAAGAACTAAAATAAGGATGTGGGGAAAACAAAGTGGAGAAGGAAATGATTACCGGTACAAAGATGAAAGTTACATGGAAATGGGATAAGTAGAAGACAAGAAAACTAAGAAATAAGTACTAGGTGTATAGTAACAAAAGCACCAAATTGTGTTAAGGGCAAAAATCTGCTAAAGCTTAGAAAAGTTATCCGAATGAAACAGAAATTTAGGGAAAGATAGACCATAGGCCCAGGAGCATAAAAAGGTAAAAACACAGAATAGAAAAACAACATAAAGGGGGAAAGAAAGGAAATTTGAAAATGAGGGGCACAATTCCTTAATATCCCAGAAATTTAAATAAACTTATGTTTCCGATCTTCTACAACACACAGGTTACATTACAATTAGTATTAAAAAAACCCTAAATAAATCAATTAAAAATTCTTAACACTTTTACAACACTATAAACAACCTTCAAACTAAATTCCATCAGAGAGGCAGTAAATATAGATCCTAAATTATATTAAAACAATCAAAAATTTCAGTTTTTTTTTTTTTTTTTTTTTTTTTTTTTTTTACTCAATTGAGAAAGGAGGGGGGGGGGGGATCAAATTTTCTCTGATCTGCTTTAGCATAAAATTATTCAATTCATACTAACATAAGAAACCAGCTGAAAACTCAATCAGTTTGAAAACAATACAATTATAAATTAATAAGAATGATATAAAATGAAAATAACAAAAAGATTACATTTTAATTTAACTAATATCAAAATAATAGCTATTTAATTATGTCCAATAGTTAAAGGAAATGTGCAAATAGATTTAGAAAATTTTAAAAGCCTTACTTTTAACTCCTTTTAAACAAGTCTTTTCTTGAGGTGAGATAAAAATACCATCAGAATTTCGATCCACAATAAACACAGAGATATTTCCCTCATCTGTATCCTAATATCATAATTTAAAAAAAGAAAGAAAAATATATATATATAACATGCAGAAAATATTTTATCAATTATAAAAACTTTCCTGTAATTATTTAAATTTTTAGTGAAATGAATAAATAAAACAGTTTATACATGTATCATAAAGCTCAGTAATATACAATACATATGTTGGATAAAAAAAATTCAAATAGTTTAGAAGATAAATAGAAGTGAAGTATATGCTTCTTTAAGAAATCATGTGGTTCAGTGGGATAGGGATAGCGAGCTAATCCAATAAGGGTGGTTTTCGTGAATGACCTCATAGTCGGGGGAACTCAGTTATTTTTGGGACAAAAGAAAAAATGCCAATGGAAGAAGTAGCATGTAATCGGAAGTTTCGCAACATAAAATATGAAGATATTTATTTTTATGGAGTATTGGAGTTTTTTTTCTATTCTAAAAAAGAGTAATCAATGCTGTCACTGCAGACAATAAATTTTTTGTGTCTGAAGGTCTTTCTAGGTTACTATTAAGAAAACTACTGCATATAAAAATATAAAAATTGTTAGTTTTTTCATGTATTGCAAGAGATAAAAGATTAATAATAATAAGATATAGCCATAAATGCAAAATAACTGAAGGAATTTAAATAAGTAGGAAAGATGATAACCTACAAATAAATGTTTTGCACGCATTTCTAAAAGCATACACTGCATAAAACATGTTAAACACATAAATATATGAAAAAAAAATAATAATAAAAATTAAAAAATTAGTGACAGACACACTTTTTGTGTTCATCATATTGATTAAATAACTTGAAAAGTACAGTTTTTTTTTCTTTTTTGAGAAGACACACACACACACAAAAAGGACAATATAAAGAAGGTTACAATATATTACTTTTGAAAAAACATAATCAAAATTATAATAAGTTAAAATAATCTTCTTTTATCAAAAGAAAGTCATAAAGGAAGTTTTCAATCTTAGACTGGAAATAAACTAGAATTCTTATAGGACTGTGTGATATTAACACGTCAAAAAAAAAAAAAAAAAAAAGAGGAAACTTGATAAATGTCATTACCCCAGTAAGACAATTCATCATTTTACACAAGGTAATAAATATCCTGTGACACATTTTCTGACAGGTAAGAAAAGGCTCTTTGAATAAGGATTTTTTAAAAGAACAGCTGCTAATACAGTAGATATATAATGTGGTCAAAATTGTTGTTAGTTGACATACAGAAAGGAGAGGTAGCTACAAGGTATTTAACTCTAACTGTTACTTCATATTGTGACAGTTTTCAAGGGAATAATGAACTAGTCAGGAAAGGACTAGAAAATCTTTCTTTTTGTCCCTGACCAAATTAATAAAAATTGAAACATTTTTTTCTCTCAAAATACAAAGAAAATATTTTACTATGTAGTTTTTAAAAATGCTATTCCAACCTTTTCAAATAGATTAAAATAATATATATATTTTTAACAGTATATTCAGGGTTACATAATTCCTACTTTTGAGTACTACTATTTCCAAAAAGTAATCTTAACTTGATTTAATTACAGCATTTCTGTCATTAAATAAGGCAAAGAAACATACGTACTTTATAAATACAATAATCATGTAATTTTCATTACAAAAAAAAAGTTTTCAATAAAAAACAAAATATGTTGTATATTCTGGCTTAATACATGCATATAAAATTTGAGGTTATATTTTTCTACTTTTAAGTAGATTCGCTGTATTACTTTTACCCCTTTCTTTCTGCATAAAACTGTATGAAATACATAACATAAAAATACAATGAAGAACATTGAAAACTGTAATAATTAATATGAAGACAACAACGAAAAAAAAAAAAAAAAAAAAAAAAAAAAAAAAAAAAAAATGCAAACTGAGAATGTACAATATAATGTTCATTAATTTAGAAATTTCAATCTTTTAGAAATTCATCTTTTCACAATTTTTTATCTTTCATTTTAATATCCTTCATATAACTCACACCTGTAAATTATAATAAATTTTCTTATATCAAAAGGGAATGTTATACTACGAAATATATGGTATACATGATTCAAAGAAACAAAAAAAAAAATACATACCACAGTACTCTTGGTCTTGGCAAATACTATGAAGACATCTGCTATTTCTGCATTTGTAACCCAACTCTTTGAACCAGTAATAATATAATCACCATCTATTGTAGAGGAAGCTGCAGTTGCTATTGATACAAGATCACAACCACTATAATAAATAAATAAACAAAGATTCAATCAGCAATAATGTTGTAATATGTGTGTCAACAAAATTCTAATAATTAAAAAACAAATAAATAAATTGGAATCGTTGAGATGGCAAAAATGTTCCTTTATAACTTTGAATCTATAAAATACAAATTCAGGTAGGTATAACTGAATAAAACTTTTTGAATAAGTCTTGGAATTTTTGTTTGAATTAATGTATTATATTCCATTTACTTAATAATTTATGTATTCATAAAGCTTAAGGGTTAAAAAATCCTAGTTATCTTTATTATAATTAAATTACAGCTTTTGAATCAAACTTATTTTATGACTAGCAAATCCACTCAGTGTTGCCAAAAAATGCTGATATTTATTGATAATATTTTCCAACCACCTGATAAATTTATCCTTCTTCTACGAACAAGGATATTTTTCTTTCACCGTATTGACGTTCATTATTTTTTAAAAATATTATTAGTAAAAATATTGGTCAAGAAAAGTTCATTTCCTTTAATTTGTATTTTGTAAATTTATTTCCTGACTAGCTGTTACTGTGACTTGACTTAGTTCATGTACGATTTAAAGAAGAATTAATGCATTAATAAAACAATAAATTTCACTCACGATAATTAAAACATATACTATTAACTCTTTATCACATTTTATAATAGACAATACTTCTGATAGTCCAAATTCGCATTTTTACGTTTTCATATATAAGTTCATTTAAATTTCTTTCATGTATTTGAAATTTCATACTATATCTCTGAAATCAAAAGCTGCGTAAATTTATTTCCTTGTTATTCTATTTTATCATTTCCATTTATTCTATTTTACATTTATTGTTCATGAATATTGATGAAATTTATGTTTTCATATCAAATAATGTTGTTTTAAATTACTATATTTTTCAGGGTTTGTAAATATTTTTGAAGAAATTTGTTAATTAACCGGTCACTTCAGACATGATATTGAGATGATTAGGGCAATTGAAAAATCAACATACAACATTATGTTCCTATTCCAAAAAACTTCACATTTTGAACAAAATAAAATATATATGCCATTTAAAAATGAAATTAAAAAGTGGTAAGTTCAAAAATAAATCATAAAAAAAAAGAAAATATATTTGACTCTCATATATTTATTATATTTTTTTCAGAGAGTTATATTTTTAACAGCTGTAGATGTACCGGCAATGTTAAATGTTTATCATGCCCCAAAGACTTTCAAAGAATAAATGCTTTTTTGTTAAGCAATAGAGTTGCTTTCAATTATGAAAAAAAAATTGTTATTTAGCAAAAAAGCTCCCCAATTACGGATAAACATTGTCATATATTGATTGTTGTGTTGCAATTTAGGATTATGGAAGGTTCAAAATTTGGCAGGAATATACTTGTTATGGGGGACAAAGGTTACCTTACAGAGATATTTCCAACTATAGATTTAGATGTTTTAAAACTTAATGGAATTATGAATGATCCCACCTCATGTGCGTGGAATAACCGATAAGTATCAGAACAGAAAACTGGTTAATACCGGAATTTTTTACTAACTTTTCTCTCGTGGTTTTTGATAATCAAGGTACCGTTAAAAAAATAGAGATGGAGGAGAGGGGGAATTTCTTGCTTAATTAGTGGCATAAACTGTTCTTTGAATTTCACATGAACAATGTCAGAGGCAAACTTTAGTCTCTAAGTAAAATTAACCACTCACAACATTTACATCAACTTAATACAGTTATTTACTTTTAGTGAAATAGAATTATGAAAGATTGTACTGTAATTGAACGTTGATGTGGATAATAAAGTCTGTGAAAATTGAGGCACTTTGTGTAGCTGCGATAAAATATTTATTTTTTTCTTTTATTTTTCAAATGGCGCATAGTTTAAAATATGATGGCAGTTTCACAAAGGAAAGTTTTTTGCATAGACTGATCCTTGTCTACAGGAAAAAAAATTCCTCCACTTCATGAATCATGAACAAATATTCATTTCTATTTATGTCAAACATGAAAGCATTCAAAAATTCAGCTTTTATAGTAGTATTTAAAAAAAAAAATTACCTACGCCTAAAAAAATATAGTCTCGATTTAAAAGAGTTGGAAATTGAAGTTTTATAAATGAAAATGCAATCATGGCAAGACTTCCTCATGTAAAAACCATAAATTCAAAAGCTGAATTTTAATGAACAGTTATCCAATTTCAATTTGATCTAAAAATGTGGCAACAGGAAAGAAAAGGAAGCAAATTTATATTGAAGATATCAAACAATAATGTTAAAAATAAAATTAACCATTTCAAATAATTGTAAATATTAAAATAAATTACCAAAATATTAAAATCAACATTATATGCTTATCATAATAAGCACCAACTATTATGTTTGGCGACAATGGTGTTGGGATAATAGAAAAGGGCAGAATCAGTTTTACTGATACTATAAGGAAAAAAATGTAAAGAATATTTCCATTCACTGTTGTCTGGAATTAACAGAAAAAACTTTTCCCATGAAAATGAAAATAAAAATGAAGCAAAGATTCTTATTATAAGGAATACATTATGTCTGTATATTTATATACAAAAGGCTTTGTCTTGACTTATTCATCAACACACAGATGAAACTACTAAAGCTAGAAACTTGAATTCTCAGGAATAAATTCGTAACACATAATAAGGATCCATTAAGAAAGGGTTTTTTTTTTAAATTCAACTCTTAGGGGAGAGATAAAAAAGGTGTCGAAAGATTTTGGTCATTTCAGCATATTTTACATGCAGTTTTAGGTAGGAGCATGAAATGTAGCATAACAAATCTACTTAAAAAAAATGGTTAAACCCATGTTTCAGCGATTTTGGAAATTCAACCCCAAAAGGGGTGAAACAGGATATGGAAGATCCAAAACAATTTTTCCATAATCAGGGTTATAGCCAACTTGTCTATTTTAGCGTGTGCGGTTTGGCACAAAACTAATTTTATTGTAACCATTGTTGTCACTCTCATAATTTTGAAACTACACTGTTGCTAGCATCGCTCATGTTTGTCACCAATCTTGGCTATGAACCCAATTATGTAAGATTAGACAAATAAGACAATTGTTACTGATTTTTGATTAGATATTTTGCACAAAGAACTAAAATAACTTCTTAAAACACCATAAAAACTTTAAAATGCGCTAGGCCTTTCGAAAGATCTGAGTCTTTCTTCGTCAGGCGCAAAAAGACGTGCGTCTACTATGAAAGCAGCAGCAAGACTGAAATGAGAGGTAAGGGAGAGGAAACAAGCTGATGCAACAGCCATTTTATTTTGCACAAGACATTTTTCCAAGGAAAATTTTGCTAATTTATTTATTTTTTATTTTGTATTTTATAAATTGTTTTTAAACTTTTCGTCTTTTTGTGATCGGATTTCAATCTTTATACAAAATATAGTTCATTTCCTCCTCTTTTCAAAAAACATTTTTTTAGAAGTAGATATTTACAATTTAAATATTGATTGCCATATTTATGAGCTCGAGTATACACAAGGCTTCATTATAGTGACTGCCGTATAACCAGTTTATAGGTATGAAGCCCACACGCTCTGTTAAAAAGATTGTTGTTTTAATGATTTATTTACATGGCCCCATTATTGTGATTGTTGTTTTAATGATTTATTTACATGGCCCCATTATTGTGATTGTCGTTTTAATGATTTATGAGGCACGGAACACACAGGGCCACATTACAGTGATTACTGTACTAACGATATATGGCTGAAAAACACACAGGGCCCGTTACTTTGATCGCCTTATTAACAATTTATGGGCACGAAACCTACAGGGCAAAATAAAGTATTTATTTATTTTCTGTTTGTATATAAAACGCACTTTGTGGGCCGTGGGCAAGGCCCAGTCTATATGCTGCAGAGGGCAACTGACCCCTCCAGGGGACTGTTTAGATGGGGGAAGACTGGCTAGTTAACAAAAGAAGATTCTTATACTGAAATTGCAGGATAAGATAGAATATTTATAAAATTTAAATAAAAGTTGATTCACCAGCAACCAGCACCAGAGTGAATCAGATACCTAAAATAATTTTGAAAAACAAATACAGTCGAACCCCGCTATAATGAACCTGGGATATAGTGAACACTCGGATATAGTGAACTTTTTTGCTGGTCCCGTCCGAACTCCCATTTAACTAATGTTATTTTATACGCTTATAGTGGACAGCTGATATTTTGGTAGTTTGTTTATAGTGGACTCAAATTTTATTTCCCCAGATTTCTTTTTTTAGTTCTCCAACTTTAAACTTGCAAAAAAACTTGTGACTGCAAATGACTTTAAACTTGTGATTGCAAATGATGACACAGCTTTATATTGTGTCAAATTTCACTCTTTCACGCTCATCGCCTAAACAGCACGTGCTTCTTTTTCCCCTTCTCTCCCTATTACAGGAACAAACCTTTCTTCTTCGTAGCTCCCTAATTCTAGGAATAAGCTCTGGTGTTCACGTGCTAACTTTGTCCCTCACCCCTCGGTGTAATCTGAACAGCCCAAGGATGTCCCTCGTTTTACAGTGTCTCTCTTCATTATTCTTTTGATTGATTTGAGATAAGAAGACATTTTTTCAAGAGCAGCTAAAAATTTTGTAAAAATGGCGAATTCTTTGAAAAGAAAAGCATTTTCGATTCATGATAAGGTTAAAATAATTAAACGTATTGGAGATGGAACAAATCAATCGGCATTGTGCAAGGAATTTTCCTTTTCAAAATCTACAGTTTCGAACATTTAGAAAAATCGCAGTGCGACTCTTGCTGCACACAATAAAAATTTGGATTCTTCGAAGAAATTACAGTGGGCTGAAAGAGAAAATGTGGAAGAAGCTCTATTAAAATGGTTCACCATTCAGCGGGATAGAAATCTTCCTGTGACCGGACCCATGCTTCAAATTAAAGCGAATGAGTTTGCCGAAAAATTCGGAGAAAACAGTTTTGTGTGCTCTAATGGATGGCTGGATAGGTTCAAAAAACGGAATAATATTTCTTGTGGAAAGATTGTTGGTGAAGCAGCAAGCGTTTGTGCATCGGATGTGGAAAAGTGGAAAGCTTAAGTGTGGCCGGATGCAATCCAGGGTTATGAAGAGAAGGATATATTTAATGCTGACGAAGCTGGATTATTTTACAAAATGACTCCCGATCAGACGTTAAAATTTAAAGGAGAAAAGTGCACTAACGGGAAGCTCTCGAAAGTGAGAATAACTGTTCTTGTATGTGCAAATATGAACGGATCAGAAAAAAGAAAATTAACTGTCGTGGGTAAATCCCAAAAACCAAGGTGTTTTAAAAATGTTAAAAAACTGCCCGTCAATTACAAAGCTAATCAAAAATCCTGATGACTTCCAGTTTTTTTGAAGAACTTCGACAATGGGATAATAATTTGTTAAAGCAAAAACGTAAAATTGTTCTCCTTGTCGACAATTGCACAGCTCATCCCCACTTAGAAAATCTGAAATGCTCTATTAAGATTAGCTCGTTTTTTTGCCTCCAAACACGACTTCTGTGTTACAGCCCATGGAAAAGGGCGTTATTCGCAGCCTGAAGTCCCATTATAGGAAACAGTTAGTCATGCATATTTTGGAGAACTATGAAGAGAACAATACAGAATACAACATCTCACTTTTGGAAGCAATCGTTTTATTGGAAAAGTCATGGAGGCAGGTGACATCAGCAACAATCCGCAACTGTTTCCGACGCGCAGGTCTTTCGAAAGATGTGTTGTGGGAAGGAAAATATGCCAACGTGGAGGACAAAGATGATGAAGAAAGCTTACCAATAGCTCTGTGGCTGGAAAAGCATAATGTGAACATTTTTCCAAGAAACGTTACTGAGCACTTCGAATCTTGCGATAATGAAGTGTATACTTCTGGTACCCCCACAAAAGATGACATTGTATCTGAAGTTAAACAAAAGAACCATGTTGAAGAAGACTTAGAAGACGATATTGAAGAAGAATTTGAAATTTCGGCACCTTCTATCTCGGAAGTGAAATTGGCAGCGAATATCCTGAACATTTTTTTTTCTACAGAAAATGTGGACCAAAAAATATTAGATTCTTTACTAATTGTTGATAAGAAAATTGATGAACTCTACTTAAAATCGAACTGCATTCAATCAAAAATCACAAATTTCTTCCATAGAACGTAAAAATAAAATCAAGTTTTAGTAAGTAACTTTTTTCTTTTTATTATTTGATTTATTGTTAATTTAATTAGTTAATAATTTGTAAGTAAATAACGTATTATAGCAATAATTATTTTTATCAATACATCATATGCTAAAAAATCAATAATAACAATCATGTGCAAAAAATATTTTCTTTTTAAAGAATTTGGATATAGTGAGCCATCGGTTATAGTGGACATATTTCTGGGTCTGTAGACAGTTCACTATAGCGGGGTTCGACTGTATATCTATTTCATCCCAAAGTCTCACTATATAGCCAGATGTATAGTTTGATTAGTACATTGCAAAAAAATTAAATTAAAATTATTTGAAATTTTCTAATTGATTTTTAAAATATGAATTCATGTATAATTTTACTTATAAAGATTAAACAACATTCTTCAATATTGAAAAAGAGAATAAACAAACTCACCAAGGTGAAGTGTTAAATAACAAATGACAACAAAGCATGTTGAAATTAATTATATTTATTTATTTAATATATATTTATGTACAATGAAAGAAATTCCAAAAACATTCTAAAAATGATTCATGAAGGTAGATGCAATCAATAATATATTATTTCAATTTTTTATAGATAGATATTGAATTGAATTATAATTTATCTTAATTGAATAAATAAGAAGATTCTATTTTGTCCAGTTCACTCAAACTTTTTTTCATTTTACGATTTAAAAATTTTATTAAATAAAATACTATAAAGTATCCAGGTTGAGGAAAAGTTCTGTATCACTATCTATGCATGTTGTTACTGTGATGTAAGACCATATTGAAATGTCTATAATAGTAATTATAGTCGGAATGTCTAGGTTGCGTTAAAAGGTTGTAAGAAGAAAGTTGCAGAAAAAATAGTCCTAGCCAGACAAAATATATAAATTTCACATAAATTATAAAGAAAAGCTTGACGTCACATTATGTTTCACTCTTGAAGACAACTCGTGATTATCTATGGAAATTCATTTCTCTGACAATGAAATAAATATCAGTTTCACTTCCTGCAGGCAATCACTGACGAAAAGGCTCAGTAATATAAACATCATTTCAAAGGCAATCCATTTCTTGGAACAAATCCCATCACGACCGCACCCATCGGCACATATAATAGACGACCAGTAGAGACCATCGCAGCATCATCAGTAAAGTTTAAAATAGTAAATTATTGTCTGCTTGTAGATTTACGCTGTGACCAATATTATTGTAAACTGGAACTTCTTCATATTATTAGCCATATTAAGAAATTAGATGTTTTTCGCCACCAGCCACAATCTAGCAGTAATACTCGCCCCTGCGAGCCTAACGTGCCCGGGAGTACTCTTTCTAATGCCTTTCTTGCTCAAAAAATCTAAAACAACTCTCTCTCTATTCAAAAACACAACGAACATTTCGATTTCGGAGCGTTAACAAACATCCAATCTGCGAATGGCAAACTGGACGCTATGACATAAAACGCCACGATGCAAGGCAGATAAAGAAGTCAGACTCCAAAATTTCCTTAGCAAAAAGCATGCTCGCGGTTGGAAAGTCAACCTCACTGCAGTAAAAACCTTATATTACCCACACGAGCAATTAAATTTGTCCTATACGCCACAGAAATTAACCTTGAAACCTTGTGCCAATGACCTGCAGCCAAACACTGTCATGGCTACCGAATATAATAATCTCAATGTTTACAAAACAGAGATTGAAAAAAAAGAAACAAAATTACATAACTCAAAAAGTTATGGTCTAAATGCGTTTAAATTTTAAGTATGTACACATAATAAATATTTCTTTCCATTAGAAATGTTTATAAAAAGAAATTATTAAATTTAGAGAATTTGAGAAAAAGTATTATTGAAACTTAGAAAATTATCGGACCATCGTGATTTTGATAATAACTTTTGAGTTAATCAAATGATATAAAATAATTACGTTCTGATTTGATTTAAATAGTTATTAACCATTTTTAATTTAATGATTAAAAAGGAAATGCACTGTATTGTTGAAATATTACTTTTATTTGGAAAATTTTAAGTTTGAAATCTTTGGAAAAGTAAGTTATATTATTTTTTGAAGTAATATTTATTGAAAGTTAAAAAAACTTAAATTTGGAATATTAATTTAAAATGAAAATGATTTGGAACATATTTAAAATAGAAAGAAATCAATATTTAATTCATCTAGCAATAAAAGTTATCATTTAAAAAGTAAATGTTTGATTTAAAAGTATTTATTGATTAAGTATTATTTATTTATGTAAATAAATTTAAGAATTGTTTTAAATAAATGAATAAATTAAAATGAAATATTTAAAAAGATGAATAAATTATAGGTAAATATTTTAAATCATAACAGTTCATGAAATATTGAAAAATAAATACTGAATTGTTCCATTCAACCATACCTTTGAAATTCAGCAGCACAAAAAGCAGCAATACGTTTTCCTGTTGCTAGGAGAGGCAAATATTTATCTTTCTGTTCTTCTGTGCCGAACAACAGAATAACCTTTAATAGAAGTAAAAACAATATTACATACATAAATGCATCTTAAAAGAGTAAAAATGTATAGCATTTATTTCTAAAATAAAAAGAAAATATTAAAAAGAACAAAATTGCAAAATCTCTAAAATTTTAATATGAGTTATTATAACATATAATCAACATTTTAAGAATAAATCGAATGGAAATAAATTAAATATAAGAATCTAATACCATATATTAATAATATATATTTCACAGAGTTTTCCCCAGGTTTAAAAAGGGACAGGGTGCTGCTGGTGAGAAAATGGCACTTTTATTATACTTAAGGGAATTTTTTGGATTCTTGAGGGCACTTTCTTTAATTGTTAAAGGTATTATTTTGGTTTTAGAGCCACTTTTGATATTTAAAAGTCAGGGCACTCTTTTCAAGACAACATTGAGTCAATTTTTACTATAAAAGCAATTTTTTAATGTAAAAAGGAGAAAGGACACTTTTCTACTGAGAGGCAAGAAGGGTGCTATTTTGTAAACTAAAGGGCAGGCAGGGTTCAGCACCCTTCTGAAACTGTCTGGGGGAAACTCTGTATTTCAGAATGCTTATGTAATTTAAAATGAACCGTGCTTTAAATAAATCAAACTGAAAATACAGAAATTATTTTAAATCCGCAAAATTTAAAAATGGAAAAATTAACTTTTGTTCAAGAGATAAATGAAATCTTATGATTTGCCAGCAAGTGGACCCGTGCGAGGATTTCGTACTGCAGTCTAATATTTTTTAGATGAAGGTTTAAACTTCTAAAGAAAAATTAAGGATTAAAAATATCGGCAAACAACATTAGTCAAGCCAGAATAGCATCTCATTTATTCAATCAAAGTTACCGTAAAAGCTGACTGAAGATAGCAAAAGGCACATGCAAGAAAAAAAATAATAGCAATCGTATTTTAACTGCATTACAGGATGGTGCCATCCGCTCCGGGAAAAGCACGGGACAAAGAAAAATAAATTGAAGAGATATAAAATAAAATTTCATTTAGTATAACAAAGCTTACATTTTAGGCTACTTGTGAAATACCATACTTCAATTGATCGATGGTGTCTTTTTCTTCTAAACATTTGAATTTGAATTTTGCTTTTTAATCATAAATATAAAACAAACCCATATGGAGACCAACTCTATCTTTTTGTACAATTTTTTTTTTTTTAATTATTGTTGGGCATGATATAATGCAGTATTTTATTTTTGTGGCAACACTGATTTGAGAAAACCTTTCATTTCATTTATGAAAACAGTGCAGATTTAGTTTTTAATTAACTTAAATTTTTAATCAAAAAACATGTTGTAATAAAATGTCAGTGTAGTATGTCAGAAGCCGGTTCAAAAACCTTTCAAATGATACCTGATTCATTGTTGTGCATTTTGTAAATGGATAGAAAAAGGCATGTTGACAACAGAAATAATATATATGATATCAATCACAACTTCATCTCCCATTGTTTAATCTTTTAAATGCACAACTCTGTGGTTTTTCGGAATCAAAATTTTTTTTTTATCTAGATCTGCTAATTTTTGTGTTGATAGACCTAATAGTATTTACAATTTCAATCTGTTTCGAAAAGGTATAGTTAAAAGTGAGCCTGGTAACCCAGCCATTTTCGTGTAAACCCAAAATCTTTCTTAACCCTCCCAACACAGATCTCATTTTGCGATTTTGATATTTCTTTTGCACCATTTTCAGAAAAAGATTGCATTTGGGAAGCAATGTTTAATGAGTTTTTAATTAATATTTCGGCTAATTTTCAAAATATTAACAAACTATGACTTTTTGTTGAAAGCAGCAAACCTTACATAAAAAAAAGTCAGAAACATTTTTCATATTTTCATTTTATTATTTACTCTTGTTAATCAGCAATGAGTGAACAATCATTAATGTATTGATGCATCAGAATTAGATTAAAATATATATAATGCAACACAACTTTGGAGGTATTAAAATTCCATTTTTATTGTAGACACTAACAGAGAGCTGTTTAAACTCAGATTTACAAAAAATGAATTTTATGTAAAACATAGTCTACTGCAGTCTCTCAGTTCATGGAAAACTGCTTTGAATGTACCTAAGCAATTTCTTTATTGCCAAATTTGCATATATTATAAAAGCATAAACAAATGAAAATGCTTGGTTATTCAATAAAATGTCTTATCTTATCAGTCAAATGGAACATAAATAAATTTTAATTTATCTGGCAAAAGAATCATGCATTGTTATTGACAATGTTTTTCACAAGAACTCAAAACTTAATCGCTATTTACTAATATGAATTACAACTATTATTATTATTATTACTAGCAGAACTACTTGGCTTTGCCCGGGTTAACACAAATTAAAATACAATAATAACAATGACGGAGCTTTGTGCACTCTCGACCACAAATCGATAAAAAAAGACAATTAGAAAAAATAGCGTTACTTTGACTCAACGATGTAAAATTTCTCAGCTTTATAAATGAGAATGTGCGTTTTCTTTGCGTGTGCAATAGAAAAATATATGATTTTCCTGACAATGAAAAAAAAAATCAACCAAATGTCGTAACATTTTGTGAAATTCCCTTTCATATGGCATCTATCTTTATTATAAAACAAAAACATATCCGTCAGTAATGTCAACATCATATTGACGATAGCAACAACCTAACCATTAAATTTTGCTTGTACTGCATTTTTGTAACTACTAAATATTGCATAATTTCATTTTTTAAACTGTCAATTAGAAAAAAAATGCACTTTCAAATGTAGTTTGAAAAGTTTATCTCAATTTACTTTTTTATAGATTTTAAAGTAATTTTAAAGCATGTATATTTTTTAATCTGTGTCCAATCTAATTACGAAAGATTAACTTATTTGATCTTTATAAAGTAAAGACATTTATTTCTAAACATAGCACATTCAAATTTTATGTGGCCAAATAAAAAAAAATCTACTTTCAATGTTATTTGTTTGAAAAGCGTACCTCAATTTACTGATGTTTTATGGATTTTAAAGTAATTTTCAAGAATGGATATTTTTAAATCTGGGTGCGACTCAATTACAAAAGATTTAACTAGTTTGCTCTTAAAACAATGTAAATAATTCAGCATTTGTTTGTTTAAGTGTAATATTCCATAACTAAATTGCCAAATTAAATTAAAACTTGAAAAGATAAAAAAAGAAAATATGGAAGCCTCGCATATATTAGGAGTGTTCAAAATATATCAATTTAATAGCTTTAATATCAGTTATTAATTACATCAAAATCAATATCACCAAAGAAAACATTTCATTTTTTTTATTATTCTAAAAAAAGCTATAAAACTGGAAAGTTGCCAGATTTCATTAAATAGCTTGCTGATAATTTTAACAGCAAAAATAAAATTAAGTAATGGAAACATGGAGTTAGTAACAATGACATTAAGGAGTATCTTAATATTTACTTTTAAGTTGGGTCTAAAGTGCATAAACGAACCACTACAGTAACATTAAAAAAATTTATTTCATATGGCTTAAACGTAATTGTGGGTAAGCCTATTTACTTTATGAATAATAATAAAACGTTAATTTTGGAAAATCAAGACTTTTCACTGATGATAAAACATCATTTTTAAACTAAAACTTAAATTTTATATGTACTTTTAGTCGTGAATTTTTTTGTTGAAAAACGAAAGAAATGACCCTCTCTTTAATATAAATCAAAGAAAATGTTACCACTGCTTCTAAATCAATAAAACACTTAGCGGTATAATGTATAGCTATAAGGTACAGCTCTAGTATACAACCGAAGAAGGAATAAAATATAGCAGACGATTACTTGGACTCAATTTGAAATTAAAATGAAAACCTTTATTAGACAGTGACGTCATGCCTAGCTTTTTTTTAAAAACCTTTTTACTAAATTATTTTCTTGAAATTGAAACGTCTGTATTAAATAAGATGTGTTAAATAAAAATAAATTTTAATTAAGGTCCTACATCATTTTAACGCATTTAAAGTTATCGATTCCTATTTATATAGAAACAAAATACAGATTTTCTTCTTAAAATCACTTCAATTTTGGAAATTAAAAAAATATGTAGCGAGTGAGTCTGAATTTTTATTGGCTTATAAAAAAGAAAATAAACGCGTTATCATTTGTTTTTAAATTTTTGTGTTGTTTTTTAGAGTGTGGCAACAGAAAAGAATTCTTGCATTAGAAATTGAAAAAAAAAATTCTGTAATGATAAAACTATGGGAGATGTTTGAAAAAAATTACAAAGAATGGTCTGAGAATTTTTTAAAATTGACAGTAATTTTACTCATGTTCTAAAATGTATGTACATCAAGTTTTGTTCCAATCAAACAAAAATGGTAGACTTGTATAAGGAACATACATACATACCAAGAACAGCTTTTATATATACAGATTATTACACAGGGTTCATACTCATTTCCCTCCAAAAAATCCCCTGAGAATCCCCTGATGTATTTTCCAAGATTAATAATTTTCCCATGTTGACAATTAACGACATTTTTTAAAACTTAGTAAGTATTACCCCCAGAGAGGTAATCACAAAAGTTAAGTTTTTACATCCGAAGGTTAATATATATATATTTCCCAGATCAGCAGCAAATTTTCTAGGTATCAAGATTTTGTTATGTTACACACAAAAATCTTAAGAGTTGTGAAAGTTTCACTCTCAAGTTCACAACTGATTCTGAAGCACAAACTACTGTTTTGTTAAAGAATTTTTTGCAAAATTTACAAATTTTTGAACATTTTGCAGATGCATGCTTTTACTTCACGAAGCATGCGAATAACAGTGAGTGCCCTCATTTCCCAGAGTAGCCGATCGTTTTGCCAAATTTTCCCAGGTTTTTGGTATTTTTTGAAAAATCCCCTGAGATTCCCCTGATTTTTAAGACACAAAATTTATCCCCTGATTCCCAGGTTTCCCCTGATGAGTATGAACCCTGTTACAGTTGAACCTCATCAACGTGAATTAAAATTTTGTTATGTTAACAATAGTTCATCATATCAGTAACTAAAGTTTTGTGTTCATTGTGACAGGTATTGTGAAAACAATTCATGTTAAAAGTAATTTACATTAAGTGTGTTCATGTAAACAAGGTTTGATTGTATTATTATTTATAAAAAGAATATTTACCCTAGATGCAAGAAATTCATGAGCAGTCAATAGAGAATATAGTGACCAATCCAGTCCAATAACCTCATTTAATCTGGTACAAGCTGTATAGGTAAGATCTAAACCCCCTGTAAAAAGTGTAATCAAATTAACAAGTGTAACATGCATTAACAATGCAACTAAAGCATATCTGAAGCTTTAGGATCTGAATGACAGCAGCTTTCATTACATACATGAGTTGTATGAAAAGAAACAAATGAACCCTTAGCAACATTAAAAAAAAACAGTTCAAAGACATAATATATATATATATATATATATATATATCCTGGAATTAAGATTAATGGACACTTAGCAAATAAATTTCCATATTAAAATTCAATTCACCAAAATTATTAATATAAGACACTTCACACCTCTAACAATTTTCTGTTAAACATTACTTTTGATAAGTCGGTACTTTACCAGTATAGGGGCCTTAATGAAGATAGAGAAAATGTCCTTGGCAAAAGAAGGAAATTTTTTATGCATATTTTCCAGCAACCTATTCACTGTTTAAACACAAGCAATTTTTTTAATATTCATACAAGCAATTTTTTCAATATTCATACAATTTATTATATATTCTAATACGAGCAAATCTTGTGTGTGTGTGGTTATATATATGCAAATTTTATCTTAAAAACGACTTTAACGATTTTGACGAAATTTTGTATCCTACTGTTTTGGGGCACCAGAAAACCATTGGGCTAGGTCACATATTTGAAAAAAATCGATTAGTAGGTCATTTTAGGTCCCCATGGATCAGGGTCAAGCTAATTGTATCTAAAAAACGGTTCAAACAATTAAGCTGGATCATATGTTCGAGAACTTTCGATTAGTGGGTCATTTTTGAATCAATGCGGATCAAGTTAATTTTATCTAAAAAATGGCTCTAACGATTTTGATTAAATTTTATATCCTACGAGTTTCGGGCACGAAAAAAATCATTGGGCTAGGTCACATGTCAGAAAAAATTTGATTAGTGGATCATTTTTGAGTCACTGTGGGTCAAGCTAATTTTATTTAAAAAACTACTATTTAGACTAAATTTTGCATCCTATGGTTTTTCGGGCATGAGAAAACTGTTGGGCACATGTTTGAGAAAGTTCGATTAGTGGGTCATTTTGGTCATAGATCATTACAGGTCAAGCTATTTTTATCTTAAAAATGTCTCAGACGAGTTGAACTAAATTTTATATCCTACGGTTTTTGGGCACAAGAAAAATCATTGGACTAGGTTACATGCTCGAGAAAATCTGATTAGAGGGTCACTGTGGGTCAAGCTAATTTTATCTAAGACTAAATTTTATATCCTATGAGTTTTGGGCACGAGAAGACAATTGGGCTTGGTCACATGATCGAGAAAATTAGATTAGTGGCTCATTTTGGTCATGATATTTGAACTCAAAGCTAATTTTGACCGAGCATAGCTTGGTCTTCCCTGCTCGTTTAATATAAAGAAGCCATTTATCTATTTTTTATATACAAACAGAAGTAAATTGTACATAAATAACAATAGTAATAGATATAAATAAATTATTTATATATACAGTACACTTCCTTAAATCCGCAAAACCAGAGGTTGTGCGGATTTTAGAATTTTACAGATTTCTGGTCACTGTTTTGTTTACATTTTTAAACAATAATTTGAATTTAATAATGCACTCAAAATTATAATGAATGTTTACAATAAAGTAAAATAATAAAAATTAAGAAAATTAAAAAAAAATTAAATATTAAAAGTAAAGGTCAAGTAAATAATTAATAATGCATAACTAAATATGCATAATGAGATAAATTTTTCTTAAATTATTATGTGAAGCTCTCCTTATAAATGTACCCTAATAATTCATATCAAAATCTTAAAATAACAAAGTTTTATTTTATGTTTAGCCATACCTAAAAACCAAAAAAGGTTGATTGATACAAAAATGTATTTGCTAAAAAGATCGCAATTGCCACTGATATCAGCCCTATCTCGAAATTTTTCAGAAATAAATTTATGCTTCCTTCATGAGAAAACATGAGTTCAATCATATTAACCAGAATTCCATACTAAAATGTGTACAAAATGATATAAAAATATAAAAAACTGGAATTTTTCACCTACATCTTAAGTGTGTTTCGTTGTTTACAACTGAAATGATGTGCAGATTTTAGGGTTGCAGACTTGAGGCAGTCTACTGTATATATATATATCTACTTATAATAAAATGCAATTGTAAAAAATTGTTGGTAACCATGCTGGGTGCGACCACTCTGGTCTGCGAATCGATCATAGCTAAATGCCATGTTAAGCTTAATGAAAAACATATGCTAACATATGACAACTAAATGATAACTTCTTCTACTGCAAATCATGTCTGTTCAGCATATTTTAATATAAAACATGTATATCAACATTTCTGTAAACAATTTTTTCTGTAAACGCTTTTTTCTGAAATAGTGTAAACAAACGGAAAGCAGTTTGGTGAGCCATTCATTTTTTAGATTCATTCATTTTCATAAAGATAATATATTTTAAAATAAAAAAAACTTTAACGCATTGAATATTTAATTTTAATGTTTTGTGCAATCTTCAGAAATTGTGTTTCACTTCGCTAATTATTATTAGTTTTGCAATAAATACTACTGTGCGTTCCGTTTTGAGAATTATTTGTACTCAGTGGCGTAGCCAGGGTGGGGGTCTAGATGCTCTGGATACCACTAATATTGTAAAGTTATCTTTGTCTTATCTAATCGTAAAACTTTCTGTGATAATCAAGAAGAAAAATGTACAATATTTTGCTGGTATCTAGAGCATTTGGACCCCCCTCCCTGGCTACGGCACTGTTTGTGCTGATCGGCAATGGGTGTTTAAACATTTTTGTTGATCTAAACATTGTTTTGATGATTTACCATTCTTAATCATTACAGAATCCTTTTATAGTGGAATCTTTAAACTACTGATGTTCCTGAAAGATATTATGAGCAACCCAAAATCACCAGTCTACAGAAATGTTCAGAAAAATACATGCTCTTACGATAACGTCATTTCTTTGGCCGTTTGGTGCTGCCATCTATAAACAGAGTGGAGAATCAAAGAGGGTGACTCCTTGGATATACCACAATTATAATTTGTCAATTATCTCTTAATAGATTTTAATTAGAAATACTGATTTTTACCTAGCATTTAATATTTATAATAATTTAAAAATACAACTAGCAATATAAAAATTAAAATGTAAATAAACAAAGCAATGATTTTAACTTGGTCACAGATAACACAGCTGTTTGAGAGTATACTGTAATTACTGATTTAATGCTGCAATGATTTAAAACTCTATTGTACTATTAACTTGGATAATTTAAAACTAACAAAATTGTAATGTGTTATGCAACTGTTAAGCCACTATGAGCTATGTGGTGAGCCAATCTCTTTAGAAACTCATTGATAACACTTTTTTAGAAACATTTTTGTACATGGATTATTTTTTTAATATTTAATTTGAATGTTTTGTCCAATAGTTGAATTATTTTAGAAATTAAATATTGAGTAAAAAAAATAAATGCTCATCATTTGTATATGTAGAAATCATTTGTCATTTTTAAAATGTACTTTTCTAAAATACAAATCTTTCAATAGTAAAATCTTCATGCTGTATGTTTGTATGAAGTCTTGTGAAATTGAAATGCAGATTACCATTCCGTCATTTTTAACGGGGGTTATATACTAGTGTATAAATTAGCATAAATGCTCATCTGGTTTGTTTTCATAGCTGTTTATATCATTTGGCAACAAATCTCACTTTCTAAAGCCCAAATTGTGCCAAGTTTTTTTTTTTTTTTTTTTTTTTTTTTTTTTTTTTTTAAACAAACAAGACTCCTATAAAAGATAAGTACCAACAAACATACCATCCACCAATAAATATTCCCAAGTAAGTAAGTCTTATTCTAATATAAAACTAAAGCACTAATATATATATATTTTTTTTTAAGTATGCAGTGCTCTACGAAAGAAGTGGGGAAATACCATTGTCTGTCAAATACCATGTATAGCAATTTTGATCAAAGAGAACAAGACATGTGAACATAGACCTATGAACCTATTTTTAGTTCTATTTCATATGATGATTTTCTTAACTGTGGAATTATATATATGAAAATTAATCTTTACATATGGCACAAGTTGTACTTGTGAATCATTGTTTTCAACTGACATTTTTAAAATCCCAGTATAATTGGCTCTCCTTAATTCAAACTCAGATTTACCCTCCATAAAATATGTATTCAAAACAAATATTACAAAATTTATATAATTTGAATTTTTTATCCAGTTATTTGGAACATTCATATGTATTGAGATGGGATGTAAATGTATCTTTCATTTACTGTATGAATGAGTACATAATGCTTTTTTTTTTTTTTTTGTACTCAACAGAGACAGCAATGATGAAAATTCAATATCAGCTTATCTATTTTCAGTCATCCAGAGAGAAACAAGATGAAATAAAAATTTATTTATTGCTGTTCAGTTGATTACTGACAAACAACAGAAATGACATGTTTTAACCAATGTAAGAAATTGAGTAATTTCTAAGTTCGTGGGTTTCTGAAATTGAATATTGTAGGTGCATGGCATTTTTATGAAATAAATTTATATGTAAAGGTAATAAAATATTAAAATTCCATTTTAAATCTAAAAGTTAAATAAAATTCTAAATTTTTCTAATACTATTTCATTTTTAGTTTACACTCTGTAAATTAACTTTTTCAGCCCAAGAATTATTATGATCACAGATTATTTTCCAACCCACTTAAAAATAACAAGTGAAAGCTAAATGCAATCTGAAGATGTCTGCAATTTCCTACGACTAACTCATCTAAAGAGCAATTGCAATCAGAGGCCCAGACTTCAATCAGAAGCTTAACTTATATAGTTGTTAACTTAATCTTAATTGGTTTTACAATTAAGATTAACTTAACACCCATTTTGACCATTCTCCCTCTAAAGGAAAAAATTAGAAGCCAGGAAACAAAAGCCACAAACACTCAAGCAGAACACTTTTTTGAGGACCATAAGAACAAAAATAATTATGGCTCTTGTAGCCTCTGAAAGCAGAGACCAAATTCTCATGAACTACTGATGTACCACTGAATAGAAAATAAATAAGATCTGTCAGCTTTCCGGCGCAGAGTCTCTGTGTTATTTCTACCTGTCAATTACTGATCTTTGCACATATTTTTTAATTTTTTGAAGCACATAAAACAAAATACTCTTTAAGCTAAAGGTATTATATTCCTGATCTTTTTTATATTGTTCATAATGCTATACTTCTTTGACTTTATTTAATATGCAAGTTTCAATTAATATGAACTTTGGATAATTCGAACATTTTATGTGTCTTCTTGGAGTTCAAATTAAACAGAGTATGCTGTACTATTCTTGGTTGGTTGGTTTAAACTTGGAGGCAAAATTCAGATGTGAATTTTATGGATAATAAACCAAAGCCACAGCATGGATGGTACAAACTGTGCTCTGGCACCAGACTTCAAATTAAACAATTCTTTTTCGGTATTATTAATTAACACTAATAATACGCAGGCATTGGGCAAAATAGCAAACACGATGCATCAAATGTCAAATGGAGAGCATCAAATGTCAAATGTCTGCAATCCTGTACCTAACCAAATTATTTAAAAATTCATTTGAGAGTAAGAGTCATCAAACATCAGATTAAAATTTGATTTTTTAAATATACACTATTATTTGTATTTCATCCAATTCATTTGCTAATTAATGATCATTAAAAGTTTAAATAATTAAAACTGAAAATTTAACACCTGAGAAAACTTTAAAAGTAGTAAATAGTCAACCTTTGCTCTATGGAGATGATTATGGCTGAGTAGTTAATATTATGTGGTGAAGTTGCAAATATATATCCACTTAAAACCTACAAATTCAATTACATTGAAAAGCACTGTCTTCAATGTGTAACATTTTAATATCCATATTAAAAGATATAATCAAAGGTCCTTTTGGACATAACTTCTATATAAATACATCTTATAGAGCTTTGTTTAATAAAAATGCTTTCCTTCACATATCACAGCTTAGAAAAATCATAAAATCATATTGAATAATATGACTTTTGTATTACAAATGTTTTAAGGAATAAATCAAACTTATGCTTACCATATTTTTTAGGCATCATACGACCAAAAAGACCCATATCTTTTAAATCTTGAATTAAATCTTCAGGTACTTTACCAGTTTCATCAATGTAATTAGAATTAACTGAAAAAAAAGAGTGAAATTATAAAAGCACAGAGACATCATTACAAAAACTACATGCATTTACTATGTATATTGCTGGTCTATAACAATAAAAAGTTAATATTATTTAATAAATTGAATAAAAGGCAAACCTACCCCAAAACAGTCAACCCCTCCTCCCACACACACACTTCACAAACAATTTTATTAAAATTAATCTTTCATAATCGATTTAATTATCAAATAAAAATTTAACTGGTGAATTATGGTACATAAAAATCCAGAACAAGTAGACATATTTTGGTATGAATTATATTGTTTATTGTATAAAATATCCAAATTATTTATCTTTAATCAAAATCTTCAAATCATTCCCTGTCCCACACTATTTTTTATTTAAAATTAATTTTTATAACAAATATTAACTTTTATAAAACCTTATACCAAGTATTTTACCATACTTTACTATTAAAAATGTTAAAGAATGGAAACAAACTGTCTTGTCTCTTTTAAAATAGAAATAAAAAAAACAATTGTTATTGATACTTTTTCCTCAAAATGATATAGGTAAAACACTTACTGGAGTGACTAATCTATGTATTTAAAATGCTAAGCGTTTTCTTTCGACAGTCCATGAGAACAAATTACTGCATCAAATTACATCATTCTTTTTTTAAATGAAAGATATTTGGACACATATTTGTTATCGAACATTCTTTTGTTCAAAAATTTAATTAATTAGCCGTAATTTTAAATTAAACTTTTACTTTTGCATATGACATCATAAAGTCGGCAATCGGATAACTTCCACTGTTGCGAGGCACAGAGTAACGAGAAACTCTGTGATTCCGAGGATAAAAGAGAAATAATAAATATTAAAGGCACGTGGCTTTTAGGTAGAATTTTTTTAATTTGCAAGTTAAATTTTGGTAAAAATATTTATCCACATGTTTTATAAGCGAATAAAAATTCATATTTATTGTGACGTCACGGGAATATTATCCATTGGGTTCATTTTATCAATATGCATTATAACTTTGTTGATGCCATTTTTTCATTACAATTAAATACAAAAAATATTTTTATTTGTATACATGGTGTTTAAGCATAAAAGTAACGTATATAAAGTATGTGCGAAAAGTTTGTGCCAGTGAAAATGACATTATGCTTAGCTTGAAATGCATTTTAACATTGATAAAACTAAAGAGAAAAATTACGATTGTGTCAACATGATGTAATTTTAACTGATTTTTCCATTCTTAATTATAAAGATTAGAATTGGAGCCTTTATTGATTGCTTCATGTTGATTGCATACCTTGATTTTATGTTACCAATTACTTTTTTTTTAAATTATAGATTAGAAGATTTCATTTTTTCATAAAAAAATTCACGAAAGCAAAGGATTTCAGGAAAATTAAAATTATTAAAAATAGTGTTATGGTAGAAAAAAAAACTTGAAATAATGATTGCATTTTTAGCTATAATAGACAATGTAAGGCTAATATTTTATAGGAATTATTTTGGTAGGTTTATTATAAGTTCATTTAACAGTTTCTTATTAGCGGCAAAGTCCTTTTTCTTTCACTATGAATTTATCTTTCGATGTCAAAAAATGGTAGTCTACTTTTGGACACCAACAAAAGCACAGTGGTAATTTTTAGAGATGTGTGCTTTATTTACTGTGTTCTTTTATTTACTGAATATGAGATGAATCTAGGAATATACTATTTGTATGATACTTCATAGGTCCATGAAATTTTTCTTTCTTGCCGTGGGGAATATGGCAGTAATGTCAAACTGATTTGTATTACACAGATATTTACGGACTGTTTGTTTGGAGTTTGCATCGGAAATAGTACTGTATTTCACTGGGGAAAAACTTTTAAAATAAAATATTTGAAAGACTGTTTCATACGCACCCCTTCTTAAATAATAAAGAAGGTTATTTTACTGATATTGTTATAGTATTTTTTTTCCATCAAGTTTTGACAGGTTCCATCTAGTATATATATAAACAGGACAAGCGCAAGTAGGACTCACATGATGAGGGTTCTATAGCTACTGTCATGTCATATTACTGTAAAGCTTATTAAGTACCTGACCAGCCCTACTCTCGAACTACAACCATCTTCAAGACAAGACTGTTGGGAAGGAGGTAACTCCAGAGACATTTAATACATCAGACGACTGAAGCATCTTTGAGTTCACTCTTATTATTTGATATTAATTTCAACTAGATGCCTTCAGCCGTTCCTGGGGAAAAAAAAAAAAAAAAAACCTGTTTTTACAGACAGATGGTCAGACCAGTTTGTCTAGTAATAAATTGATATAGAATTATAAATTAATAATTTTTGGATTTTTTTTTTACATATGCTATTATAAGACCTTACTTCATGCCAAATTTCAAGATTCTGAGTCAACATAAAGTACCCTATAGGTTTTGAGAGTGAGTTTGTATGAAAAATACTATTTTAAAGGTTGTCATTTTTAATTGCATAGAGTTAGATACATACATATTTAAAACATTAAACATAGCTCGAAATTTTTACAAAACAGTGGGGCCATGTACCTTATTATTTGATATTAATTTCAACTTGATACCTTTAGCTGTTACTAAAGAGAAAAATGAAAAAAAAAAAGTCTCAACAGACAGACAACAAACGGATCCTATAAGGGATCTGTTTTTTCCTTTTGAGGTATGGTACCCTAAAAATCAATGTTTGTATGTTCCTTATACAAATCTACAATTTTTGACCGATTTGCATGAAACTTGATACACATATATTTTAGAACAAGAGTAAAATTAATGGCTGCTTTTAAAATTTCTCCTACCACTCTTTACCCCTATTTTCAATCACAATGCCATAGTCTATCATTATACAAGTCTATTTTTTTTTAATTTCTAATGCATTTTTTTTTCTTTTCTGTTGCCACAAAAAGAAATATGCATGGACAATATTTTTATAAACCAATGCAAATTTGGACTTACTCACTATAGTTTCTCATCCAAAATTGACATCTTTGTGAGTCGACACATTTTTCATAGACAAAATTCAAAGTTTACTTTAAGTGAGTTAAAATGACGTAGTACCTTCATTTAAATGTATTTAGAGTTAAAACATCTACTATAATACAGACAGTTCAATCTGAAGAATAACAATCAGGAAAAGAAATAATCTCCTAAATATGCCACTTTCTTATGAGATGCTTTCAGTGTGACCTCAAACTGACTCTAAACAAACGGTTGCTGTGTTTTATTTCCTATTTCTTTTGTATACTACATCTATATTAAAGAGCTTAAACTATGGAGACGCCATAGTTCAGCGCTGGTGAAAACACTGGCCCCCTTATCCTCCCAAAACATTGTATCTCCTCGTACGAATGTATGTAAATCTTCATGTATAAAAGTGCTTTATTGAAAGATTTTTTTATATTTTTCATGCTTAAGTTGAATTTTAAACTAAAACTTTAAGCATAATTCTATAATCTCAATTCTATGATGTTTTCACTCTTTATTTTTAAACAATCGATAATTTTTAAAGCACGCTAGTGGTTGGACATCGATTATGACAGTAAAATTAATATTGCGATAATGTTTTCACTCACGTTGTTACCACGTTCTTTGAGGGATAAATATTTAAGATTATTTTAGAACATTGTGGTGGATTGTAATGAAGGTAGTAATGAATATGAATGTTAGTTAGACTACCTTTTTTTTTTCTTGTTTTAAGTTAACCTGTTCTTATCTTTTGAATAATTTTTGCATGCTTAAAAAATATTTGTTCTTAATTTCCCAGTTTTATTATATTACATTAGATTAATATAATAAATACTACTACTGTTACTGTGTTACTACTTAAAAATATTGGTACCTTATTAGAATTGGCAGGTTTTCGACAATTTAACTCAGATTTAAAGTGTCATGGGAAAAACCTGAAATATTACATTTTTCTCGACAGTATAAACATTATTTGTTGAAAAGGATTTTTATGATTTTAATTTGAATACATTTGGCTTGTTTAAAATGTTTAAATCAGTTTATTCTGCCATATAGTTATTAAACTATTTTTACTTCTATATAAATACTAGAAACAAAATTTCATACCATACATGTGTGTGTAACGAATTGCAAGTGTACAATATTACATTTTAATTCATTATTTCATGTATTGCATCAGTTTGCTTGGCTTTATTATTATTTTATGTTTCATGTATACTGTATCTACAGTGTACAATTAAGTGAAAATAGTGAACAAAAATTTAAAATTTCAAATATAAAATTCAATATTTTAAAGCTTAAATGGTGAAAATACCTCTTTACCTTTATTTTTCTACTTACGTATTGCACAATTGAAATGTGACCCAAAATCTAGTGCTGCAAATTGAAATTCTGTTTTAAAAAGGAAAGATCTGGCATTATACTGATAATTTAAGGTGCTGATTTCCTTTTTTCTATGTGATTAATTACTTTAAATCCCATAAGATTTTTTATTTTTTCAAAATCATGAGAAAAAATAGAGTTGGGTTTAATCAAATTTGAAAATCCAGGCAGGGACAATTGGCCTTCCATGCCCCCTTATGGGTGCCCATAAAAGATAATCTTATTATTAATTTTTTTTTTTTTTTATAATACACAGTTTTTTAAGACTCAGATTGTCATAATTAAAAATTGCTTCTAAAAACAAGAAAACAAAATTAAATAAATAATACAGTTCTGATTCTGGAAAAAATTCTAAAATGTAACTTTTTTTGTATCAGGAAAATGTGGCCTTAATCTTACAAGCTAGATATATTACTAATTATTCCTTTTAGAAATGAAAATATTGCTAAGATCGAAAATACTTTTTAAAAAGAAATAAACACTGGAAAAGGATACATATGTATATATATATTAAAATTATTTGAATCATTCTTTCTTTTTAGCAGTTTGTTAGTAATACACACACACAAACACACACATATATATATATATATATATACATAATTGTTTTCAAATCGTGGTCTAATTCCGTACTTTTCATTTCAAAAGAGATTTTTTTCTTCTGTCTAACAACTGTGTTTAATAAGAAATAAACTTTGCAATAATAATATTTTCATTAAAGAAATTGACCTAAAAAATTTGAAGCATATATTTTTTGTAAGCATAAATGTTTGTATATCTAAAAAGAGAATTTTTTCTTATAGTATGTAAACAACTCGAAAATCTTATTTAACACATTTAAAAGAGCATTCTCACTTCTAATCTCTGTAGTTTGACTCAAAACTAGTCTAAATCTAATGCAAGAATTTTAATGATTATTAAGGCTGATGTGAAATAAAAACAATTATTTTAGTATATTTTACAACAAAAATCTCTTCCTAAAAATATATATATTTTTTTTAATTAAAATATTTTTCATTTAAAAATGTCAAACTGCTTGGAATATAGCAATTTTTATGAAAAATTATCATAATAATAACTTAATCTTTTCACTTGGTGTTTAAAACGTAACTACAGAAAAATATTCTAATTTAAACAGTGAAAAACAAGTTAATCCTTGGAACATTAAAATAATCAAACAAATTGGATATTGATTATTGAATTGATTTTATTTGAAATTTACACAATGCATCGCTATGCATTTTTCAATGTTTTGGGAGAATGAGTGGGCATGGCAGGCTTCACTCTTCTAGCATTGCATAGCGAAATGAGGGTGACTTCATTCCTTATAGCTCCATGATCTATATCTTATAGCTATAGCTAAATACTTTAGACGCAGTGATAACATTTTCTGCAATGTATATTAAAAAGGAAATAAAACAACAATTGTTTAAAGTCAGTTAAAAAAAAAAAAAAAAACTTTATGAATGACATCAATTAAAAGAGTCTAGAAAAAGATGTCATTTTCATTTAATCATTCTAGATGTAATTTTTATGAATGAAAATGTAAGTTTCCAATAGAAAATAATGCCATACAAAATAAAATTTCAACAAATATTATTTGGTTGATGTTTTCCCATATTGTCAGAGAAATCATATATTTTTCTATTACACACAGAAAAAAAAAAAATCTTGGATTCTTATTTATAAAGTTGAAGGGTTTTACATCAAAGTAAAATGTCTTTTTTCTAAAGCATCCTTTTTACCAATTTATGTGGGTGAATACACAGAGCTCTGTTGTTATGATCACTGCATTATTACATTTTTATTCAAAGTCAGGTGGTTTTTCTAGTTTGAATATATACAAAAATCAAAGTGTATGTGTGTATGTTACTTATACAAATCTACAATTTTTGACTGATTCCCACGAAACCAAACCTCGGTTATGGATCTGATTATGGAAGATTAGATGAATGAAACAACTAATGCTCATTTTTGATTACATTTTTCTTGCAAAGCATTTTTCCTAGTGAATTTTTGTTTAGACTTTTTTAATTTCATGTTTTAATAATTCTTTTTATGCTTTTTGCATTTTAATCCAATTTCAATCTTTATACAAAATATAGTACATTTCCTCCTCTTCTGAAAAGTCATTTTTTGGTAATAAAAATTTATAATTTAAATACTGATTACCATATTAACCATTCAAGGGTTTGAGGTGCACAGGATCCCTTTTAGTGGTTGCCGAACTAAAGATTTAAAAGTGTGAAATACAAAGTTCTCTGTTAAAATGATTACCGTTTTAACAATTTATGGATGCAAAGTTCACAGGGTCTTGTTATAGTGATTGCTGTATTAACGATGTATGGTTGCAAAGTGCACAATCCCCATTACTGTGAGCACTGTATCAACAATTTATGGATGCAAAACACACAGGGTCAAATTATAATGATCGTGTATTTTTTAGGCTACCCTATTTCTATTTATTTTATCTGTAAGCTCACCCCTTCCCCTAGATTTTTGCCAGCAATGCCAGGCACGTCTGCAATTAAAATACAAGTTAGGATAATGAGGAATAATGTATGAAAATGAAAGCTAGTTGGATTATGTATATTTTTTACATTAATAAATTTTCATATAACACAGGGGCCGCGCTTGTCATTCGCCAAATACAAATACATCATAAAATTGGTGAACAAAAAAGTATTATGGCAAAAAGTATGGCGAATGATTTATCAGGAGCTTTTCGTTGTTGTAATCATGTTTTGAAACACGGATGATTTTTAAAATTTTTTTTTTAGTTTATAATGAAAAATACATATTTTATGCCCACAAAAGTAACAATAATAAAACGGTACTGAGTTCAAAGTTAATCAGTAGTTTTTTTTTTTTTTTTTTTTTTTTTTGGCGATGGTTTAATTTTAATCTTTATTTTAAGGCACAACTACCAACTCTTCTGATTTTTGGATACCATTAAAATTTAATAGAAATTTTTGCCTTATTTAACCACAGCATTTCAACAATTAAATAAGGCAAAAATTTCTATTAAATTTTAGTGGTATGCAAAAATTGAAACAGTTGGCAGCCATGCTTTAAGGTAACACTTTTATTTTTGGATGGAGTATAACTAAACAAAATTAAAAAAGAAAAAAATGGACACAATTTTTGGACACGCAGCAAATGTAATACAGTGAGAAAATGCTTTTTTACCTATTCAATAAAGTTAGGGCTGAAAGACTTAATGATAAAAAATGTATTATATACTTTTGGCTAATTATAGATAAATTCGGCTAAAAATATTTTAATTTGACTAATTTACTGGCTAGCATTTTGAAAATCTTAGCGCGGCCCCTGTAATATTAATACATAAAAACACAAAAAAAAAAATCTAAATTTATCCTGATAAAAATATCATTGGGAATCGAAAAATAAAATAATAAGCTTTAGAATGTTTTATTTACCTTTCTGAACATATAACTCATTCAAGATTTTCACATACTTTTCAACTTCAGCAAGCAGGTCATTATCTAATATTTCTGGAAAAGATAATAATTCCTAAAAGAAAGGAAGAGGAAGAACAGTTATTTTTTGTAGGAAAAAATGCAACAAATAAAGGATTTGAGCCAGAATTCTAAGTGAATTCAAATATTTGTGTTTACGAATGTGATATATTACTGATTTGTATGAATTGTCGTTATCTACTCATCAAATTATTTGTTCAGAGTTTTCAGTTTTTAATAATTAGCCAAGATATTAATTAAAAATAAAAAATTACATCAAAGGCTCCGGCATTAAAGGATAGAGTAAATCACACTTACGAAGCAGCGTAGCAAACGGAAGTCGATTTTACTTGCCCATTATGACATATTTTTAAATTTCATACTTTTACGTTTTAAACACTGCAATCCATTTGAAAATATACTGTTGTTGACATCTGAATTTTTTTTTTTTTTTTAAAAGGCTCATTTTTGAAATGGATTTTTTTCTCTCTTTCGCTGACAGTCCCCTAAGGCTTAATTTCAGAGGTACTGATTAACAAAAAATGCTTTTTTAAAGCTGAGACCTTCTTTTCTTTGATGGTGCAATCTGTTCTGAAAAATACAAATATTAACCCTTTCTAAAAAAATTCATGACTGCAATTCACTTTGTCCCTCCGCAGATGCTCTTTTTGCTACACTAAAACTAACTAAACGTCAGTATTTCAATACAATCTTTCTTCACCATCTCGGCCCATCCCATCACCTATAAAAATTTCCAAAACATGCAGAGGAGAAGTATACTTTTAAAAGTAGTCAATTGTGCTAACCGCAAAACTTTCTTCTACCTCATACATGTTAATACTTCAAAATTCACTATGACATCGCCAATAAAATCAGTATTTTTTGTCATTCTGTTGTACATCAGATGCTTGTGAATCATCGGGTTACCTGGATGCAAAACACCTTTCATTGCACAACTGGTGTATAACGTGACTATGAAAAGTCCTTTTGGTTTGTACCGGTGGGAAAAGATAACCTTCCTATTCCTTGGTTTTAAGATTTTAGCTAATTTTACTGGAAAACACTAAGCTAAAAATATATGGAACCCGATTACAGAAATTTCATTCCCAGTTCTCGTCAATATTAAATTTGAATCAGAATTTCACCAAATTAGTCAGCTATAGCCAAGTTGGCTTCATTTATGGCAACTTATTTTTGTTGCCAAATTTGGCAATATTTCACCTAGTGTCACCAAGCTTGGCGAGAATTTGATGTCTGTGATTATGAATATATAATGTTGAGAATAGGGGTGATTGTGATTCAAAGTGAAAAACCGTGAAAATTATTGACACAAAATGAAAAACCCTGAAAATTATCTATGAAAATACTGATATCAGTTTACATCACATCTGATAATGTAACTGCATGACAACCTAACAACATAAGAATAGCATAATTTGATAAACTTACATTAATTTTAATGAGAGCTGAATGGCTTTTTTCGAATAGAGAGTACAAATTCTATAACCAGTAAAGAAATTTATTCTAAATATTCATGAAACAAGCAAAAATTATGTACAAAAGGCTCTTACTAGATTTAATGCAATTTTGTGACAACTAGCGCTACTTGAAAACAGTCGGAAAAAAGTCAAAACCAATGTTACTTTTCAGTGGCTATATAATTATTAGGAGAAAAAAGATGATGCTAAATTTTAGATGCTAAACTTTGTTTTTTAGCTACAGAAGGTCAATTTCTTTCTTCTGCTTATCTTTCTGGGTATTCCACATTACAAATGTAATTAGCATCCATTTCTATATGCAATTCTGGACATTTTTTTACTGAGATGTATGACATATTACATAGAACCAACATTGTAAAGACTGTACCATGAACAAACTAAAACATTAGCATTATAGGGAGTCATACATTTTTTATATATTTTTTTTTTCAAACTATAGTTTGTAATAATTTTGTTATGCCTATAGAGCTAAAAATGCTTAAGAGATTGACTAATTTTGTGATTTTTTGCTGTGAGATAAGACAAAATTAACATTTTTTGCCATGAGATAGATGAAATTTGCATTTTTTGCTGCGACTGATTGGCAAAATTTACAATTTTTTTTCAATGACAGATTGACAAAATTCGTTGAAAAAAAATTGTAAATTTCGCCAACCGATCGTTGAAAAAAAAAAATCATGATCGACTACAGAAATTTGCAATGTTTTTTCAATGTTCAATTGACGGTTTCAGCGAACATGCTTTCTGACAAATTTTCTTTCATTGTTGTAACCATCATTCCTACTCTTATATGCCAGGGGTAATCATGTTCCTGGTGTACCCCAGGTTTTTCTATTGATACTTATGTGTTTTTGAGATTGTTATGTTTAATGGAAAAAGTGAACCAAAAACTTGAAAATCAAAACTGAAAATGTGATGTAAAAAAGAGCAAAAAATTCACCAAATATTAGAGATAAACATTTTACATATAGCAAGCCTTATGCAGAGACGATTGTAATAAAACTGTCAAATCCTATGCCGGACATCAATTGGAGATAGGATAGGTGTGTTTTCTATCCACAGAACAGAAATCTGTGTTTTGAAATGCACTATTTTTGATCCCGCATACTCTTTAAAAAGGAATTTTTTAAAAAAAACAGAATTTTAGAGCATTATTTTTTGGTCATTCAGACCCAAAAAATCTGAGGGAAAGGAGAAAAAAGACAAAATTTAACTATTTCGACATTATTTAGGATCCTATAGGCTCAAGGGAAAAAAAAAAACTGTTTGGTGTTTTTCGGATCCGCAGACTTTGAAAGAAAAAAAAAAGAAAAGGGCAAAAATTTTATAATTTTAGGTCACACAGATCAGAAAAATATGAGGGAAAGACAGAAAAGAAAAAAAAAAGCAATATTACTGTGGATTACGCAAACTCAGAAAAAAAAGTAAAATTTTATGATTTTGATATTATGCTTAGGTCTTTCAGACCCGGAAAATCCGAAGCTAAGGAAGAAAAAAGTCAAAATTTTACTACTTTGGAATTATTCTGAGTCCTAATCTCCTAATGGCTCAAAATAAAAAAATTTTTTACAATTTTGGCTTTATTGCAAATTGCACAGACCCAAAAAATGTGAGGGAAAAAAAGAAAGAAGAAAAAAATAGCAAACGCCTTCCCCACAAAATTTCGTATTCCACAAACTAGGGAAAAAAAAGGTGAAAATTATTCCGGAAATGTAGGTTAAAGTACAGTAATACACTAATAAACTTAAAATAAGCAAATTTGCACCTAAAGAAAAAAAAAAATTCCCTATCGCATTTTGATTTTAGTTTCTCTGTGATCCTTGAAGTTCCCAAGTTCACAATGTGATATTTTCGCGAGTATATATTTTTTTATTTTTCGCGGAATTTCTAAAAATCAGTATTTTTGAAACAATTAAAACATGTAAATTTTATCAATTGGTTGTAGATAAAATCAAAAATTTCGTAAATCAGGCATGTAAAAGAATCGTGATTTTCATCAATTGTATGCAGAAAAAAAATCACGAATGCCGTTAATCGATCATGGGGAAAAAAATTACGAAATTAGTCAATTTTAAAAAAATACAAATTTTGCCAGTCGGTCGCAAATAAAATCACGAATTTCGTAAGTCAGGCAAGAAAAATAATTGTGATTTTCATCAATCATACGCTGAAAATAAAAATCACAAATGTCTTCAATTGTTCACGGGGAAAATTCGCGAATTTTGCCAATGTGTTAAATAATGTGTTTGCCAATAGTGGAAAAAAAAAATCTTCACAAAAATTTTAAGAAGAACCTCACACACTGCAGGACTACGATCCTGATGTATTAGCTTTTCAGAGGTTTTACTATGTTTGAATATTATATATACAGAGTTTCCCCCAGGTTTAAAAAAGGGCAGGGTGCCGCTGGTGAGAAAAGGGCACTTTTTGGATTTTTGAGGGCACTTTTCAGATTCTTAAGGGCACTTTTTTAATTGTTAAAAGGTATTATTTTGGTTTTTAAAGCCACTTTTGATATTTCAAAGTCAAAACACTCTTTTTAAGACAACATTGAGTCAGTTTTTACAATGAAAGCAAATTTTTTTAATGTAGAAAGGATAAAGGGCACTTTTTTTACTGAGGGCAAGAAGGGTGCTAATTATTTTACTGGAGGGGGCAAGAAGGGTGCTAATTATTTTACTGGAGGGGGCAAGAAGGGTGCTAATTCTTTTTATGAGGGGCAAAAAGGGTGCTATTTTGTAAACCAAAGGGCAGGCAGGGTGCAGCACCCTTCTGAAACTCTCTGGGGGAAACTCTGTATATATATCCATTTTTCTATATAAGAGATAGATTGGATTGTGGGTTGACGTGAAATAGAATTTTTATGTTCGGGTCAAGTACAACCTGACCCATGCAGGACTCTAATGTAAACCTTCATTTATAATGCCTAATATGCTGTAGACTTATCATTTTCTCATTTGCAAAAAAAAATTAGTAATCATATTTAGAAATCATTTTATAAGAGACATTTTAAATTAACTGACATACTCTTCCAACCCCTTAAAAAATAAAGAAAGGAAATATAAGAGATAATTAAAATTAAATTTTTTTTAACTCACTTACCGTATCAAATCTCCCAAAGAATAAACTTTTCACAAATGGAGGTCTTTTCCATTTTGTTACAGAAGGTTGAGCAACTTGAATCTTTTCTTTAACAATTAACTCTTCTGCTTTGGGACTCTGCACAGAGTACTTTTGAGATAAATGAAGAGTGTAAGCTGCATTTTTTAAAACATTTAATTTATAACGATGGCTAATGCTTTTATGCATTAAATTCAACAAAATTCTTGAATTCATTTTAAAATCTGAAAAGAAAACATTAAAGAAAATGTAAATTTTTTGGTTATGGTGAAATGTTACATGTTATTTCTTTAAATTATAAAAATAGATTCATATTATTTTTCCTTTTCAGATAGAAAAAATATGAAAAAGGTGCATTTTAGTTATTAGGATGACATTTGTAATCTTGTACTAAAATATCATATACAATAGCAAACTGCTTACATAGAACTGATTATTATATGTTGTAGAGAGAATTTATTGTAATATTGAGTTGAACACACCCCCGTTAGAGTCCCCGTTAGTGTACACTATAGTCTCCAAAAGTTAAGATACTCAACTAGTATTTTGACACTTATCATTGATTAATATGAAAGTAAATAAAGATAACAAATCGCATTTATAAAGACATTATGGAACTGATGCTTTACACTCACGCAAACATAAGTTTGGTGACTTTTTGGTTGGCGTGATTTTTAAGACCGCGCCAAACGAATAACTTAATACAATGGCTAGGTTGCCATTAAAGGAAAAAATCCCCTAAATTTGGTGACTTTTTCCTTTTTTTTAACCGATTAATTTTTTTACTGCGTGAGTGTAAAGCATCTTAGCCGACATTATATAAAATTAATAAATAAAATAAAAAATTATACCCACAAGACCACGACTCTTTGATAAAATAAATAAGCACTTTTATACACACTAGAGAAAAATGAGAATATTTCACTTATTCATATCTAATTTGATGACTTTTTATCCTATTAAAATCTGTAAATGTGCAGATAAGGGGTCAATTTTACTTATTATTTGAAACTTTCAACCCACAGTTTCATCTCTTTAATATAAACATTATTAAGGGTGTTACAAAACATTTAACTCTTACAAATTGTAATGTGAAATATGATTACACACACAGATATTACAGGATATTTTATTTGGTGTAAAATCTTTTTTAATTAATAATTTTAAGGCTTTATGGGTGACTGTCCATTCTGAAAAGAATATATATATTAAAACTAATAATCAGTATTATAAACTAATTTAACAAATAAAGAAACACGGTACTAAATTAAAATGTTGGTAAGGATTTCATAATTTACAGAACAAATTTTTAATTAAATAGTAATAATATCAATAATAAAACACATCTTTAGGAAATTCAGTCTCCAGAAGCACTTTGATAACTCGGTTTGTTTCACAATCAAGAAAATTTCGAAGCTGTAAATAACATAAGAAATAAAAAGTTTGGCTAAGATGCTTTACACTCACGCAGAAAAAAAAAAGGGGGAAAAAAGTCGCCAAATTTAGGGGATTTTTTTCTTTAATGGCAACCTAGCCATTGTATTAAGTTATTCGTTTGGCGCAGTCTGGAAAATCGCGCCAACCAAGAAGTCGTCAAACTTTTGTTTACATGTTTGCGTGAGTGTAAAGCATCAGTTCCAAAAGTTTTAAGAAAAATCTCTTGAAAATATGCAGAAATCTTCTACATCGACAGTATGGAAGTCATGCAAATTTTAAGAAAATACACGAGCTTATAAAAAGGCAAATTAAAAAGATGAGAAGATTACTAAAATGATTTGCATTTTTTTTTTTAACTACTTACATTGGAAATTTTCCAATGCTTTGTTAAAATATAGTAGGATGTGAATTGTCTCGTTAAACAACGTGAAAAAATATCATGATAAGTAGTAGTTAATAAAGCATTTAAAATTTCAAGACAAACGGGACAAAAAATTAAGAAGAAAAGGTGAAATTACTTTAGCTGAATCAAATAGGCTCACAATTTTATAAAATGTAATATAACGTTGACAAATTCAGAGAACTAGTAGGATCCATACGAATAAGAAGAAAACCAAAACAAACATTAAACAATACGTTGGTTCGTTGGTTGGATGGTCAAAAGAAATTAACCATCGAGATGATCTTGATAACCTTGGTGAGACTGTCCAAACTAAAAACGAAATTTATCCAACCAACCAACTATTGGTGGACTCTAATAATATCACTTGTTATCAACCAGCCAACCGTCCTACTACTGAGGAAAAAATGTAAATAAATAAAAGTGAAAGTATGTAGGTGTTACAATTTTAATTTTAAATTTGGTACTCTCTTCCTTTTATCGCATCATTAAAACATTTAACTAAAAAATTATTTATAATGCATGCCTCTTGTTTATTTTATTTTTTTAGTACTAATATACATTTGAAGCGAAGCTTGAGATAAGCTATCTGACATTATGCTTATTAAAATAATAATCTCTAAATATTAATCGCCATCTTTTTTTTTTAGATGATTTCTTAAAAATATTTTAATTTAACCTATACAATTTAGCAATTGTCAAGTGATGAATGCTTAGCTTCTGTTAAATTTTTCCAAAGCACAGTATATTTCATATTGTGACATTTGTTCATAAAAGTAGATGATAAAATAATGTATAAAAAATAGTGTATTCATGATTTCAAAGCCCTGAAATTTCGCTGTGACCAAAGAACAAAGATATATACACCGAAACTTGATTCCAAGATTTCATCGCATTTCTTTAACTACTGTTCAATTTACCTATTTCTAGTGTACATCCATCATCCATTGATTTCTGTAAATTAATCTTAATCTTGAATTTTAATTGAGTTTGCATAGCACCACTGGCATGAAAAAAAAATTAGTAACAGGCATGTTTAGCAATGTTAAATGAAATCACCAACTTTACACCATCGGTGTAATGAAATATATTTATATTTATTGCTTATGAATTTCTTCTATATTTAGTCTTAGATAAAATAACTAGAACTATACATTAGTCCCTAGGGGAAGAGTTCCGTATCCTGTGCTGCTTGGCGAACTTGGCGAATTTTTTTTCGCCAAACTGCCGTTTTGGCGACAAGAAATTTTTTCCAAGACGGCAGAAAAACATCGTTTTTAAATATTTATGTTATTTATAAATCAATGATTTTGCACCATTTTTAAAAACAGAAAATGATGTAAAAACATGGATTTATAAATAACATAAAGGTTTAACGAAGTTTTTCCGCCATCTTGAAAAAATTTTTACGATGCAATTACACAAATTTTAGCAGCATACTAAATAAACTAACGAGTAAATAAAAGAAAACTGCCCAGTTAAACTGACGGCATTGAGCTCACAGGCTATTCACACTAACTGTAAATTATATTCTTATTTCAAAGAATTTGAAATAAGCCCTCGAAAAATGAAGAAATCGACAATATATTAAGAGGGGGGAACCATCCCCCGTTTCTCCTTCTTATAATTAACCAATGAACCCATAAAACTAATCAGAGAAGCGCCTTACCACAATGAACCTATATACAAAATTTGAAAAAATCGGATAATTCTGCATGAAAAATCCATTTATCTAAATTAAGGGGGGGGGGGTTAGCTCCCCGTCCCCCCTTTATACTTAACCAAAGAACCCCCAAAACTAATCAGAGAAGCGCATTATCACAATGAACATATATATAAAATTTGAAGAAAATCGGATAATTCTGTTTAAAAAACCCATTTATCTATATCAAGGGGGGTAGCCCCCGTTTCCCTCCTTTACACTTCACAAATGAACCCCCAAAACTAATCAGGGAAGCCCCTTACCACAATGAGCCCATATAGAAAGTTTGAAGAAAATCGGATAACTCTGTATGAAAAAAATCATTTATCTAAAATAAGGGGGGAGGATTAACCCCCCCCCGTTACCCCCTTTATACTTAACCTATGAACCCCCAAAACTAATCAGGAAAGAACCTTATCACAATGAACCTATATACAAAATTTGAAAAAAATTGGATAATTCTGCATGAAAAAACCATTTATCCAAATTAAGGGGGGTTAGCCCCCCCGTTCCCCCCCCCCCTTTATAGTTAACCAATCAATCCCCAAAACTAATCAGGGAAGCGCCTTATCACAAAGAACCTATAAACAAAAGTGGAAGAAAATCGGATAACTCTGCATGAAAAATTCATTTATCTAAATTAAGGGGGAGGATTCCCCCCCTCCCGTTAGCCCCTTTATACTTAACCTATGAACCCCCAAAACTAATCAGGAAATAACCTTATCATAATGAACCTATATACAAAATTTGAAGAAAATTGGACAGTTCTGCATGAAAAAACCATTTATCTTAATTAAGGGGGGTTAGCCCCCCCGTTCCCCCCCTTTATAGTTAAACAATCAATCCCCAAAACTAATCAGGGAAGCGCCTTATCACAAGGAACCTATAAACAAAATTGGAAGCAAAACGGTTATTTCTGTCAAGAGTTATCGCGTTACGTACGTACATACAGAACGGGCGGGCACATAAACTCTCAGGCTTTGATAGCCTGTGAGCTAAAAACTAAACAAATATGCTTTTTGAAATAAATATTTGTTATTGTCATGGGGGCTCTGCCCCCTGAACAAAAGCCCCCCGTTCCTAAATAATTTTAGACATTAAAAAAAATGAAAAAACTTAACAGAAACTTTTAATGCAGGTAAAATCTCGCTTACGACTTACAAAAAGAATGATTAAATATAAAGTAAAAGGATAAATATAAATAAATATAAATGAGACGGCGATTCAGAAAATAAAGGGAAGTTTCATTAAAAAAAATAAATATATGTAAAAAATTTTAATTATTTGCACAAAAAACTAACAATCAGTTAATATGAGGATTTTAATTTTTTCGGCAGCCGTTGTAAAATGATCTAGCCTTTACTGTGATTTTTAACTTCGTTGCCTGACTGAAGAATAATTTTGTAATGGTATTGTTTGCCGGAATCTGTATAGACAATGCGGCAAAACGTGCAACTTAAGGCCATTTTTTAAAAATATCTACCCTAAAAAACAACCCCTCCCAATAAAAGGTACATTTGAAACATCTAATCCTAAAAATCAGCAAAAATCCTAAGAAAAAACAAAGAGAAAAAGAAACAAGAACGAAAAATCATGCTTCAAGCATAGATTATGTAACACTTTCCAACGCTTCTAAAATACTTTTACAAATCATACCGTTTAATAAGCTAAAAGATAACATCTAAGTAATCCGAATACTTTTATTCAGCCCTGTATAGGATCTATAGATTTGTATATATACTACATAGGATAATAAATTTTAGTTCAGTTAGGAAATGCGTAGCACAGTTTAAAATTCTCTGTCTGGAGTTAAATAATACGGAAATGTGTTCGCGAACTTTTGTGCTTCCCTGTATAGGATCTACAGAATTTTTACACACCACTTAATAGACAAAAAGCGAGTTAAAATTAAAATCGCTTTCAGTAACTTAAAACGCACTTCGAGGAATTATTGTTAACAGACAGTAGAGAATTCTTTTGTGTGTCCCTGTAAATGAACGATAACTGCTATACACACGATATTCTGTAGTAAGCCTCTTGTAATGCACCTCATATAAATTTCAATGCGTTTTAAATAGGGAAACATTATTTAAATAAACTGCAGACGATTTTTCTCCATAGACGTAATGTAACGGAATTCTTTTGACTGTCCCTGTACAGTAAGTATAAGTGCTATGCACACCCTATTCCATGTTAAGCTTCTTCTAATGCACCTTAGTGATATATATAAATTTCAATGCGTTCAAAATAGTGAAACATTATTTAAATAATCCGCAAATGATTTTCCCCCATAGACCGCAATGTAATGGAATTCTTTTGAGTGCCCCTGTAAAAAAACTATAAGTGCTACACACTTCCGTTGAAATAGGGAACATGCTATAGATAACGACTATAACATATAAAAATTGCAGAGAAATCCTAGCATATTTACGGGAGTTAGGGCACGGACAGACGGCAGACGGCAGACGGCCAGACGGCCAGACGGCAGACGGCCAGACGGCCAGACAAACCGAAGTCATAAACACTTTTCAACTAGGTTGGAAAGTGTTAAAAAAAAGCCGAATCGGAATCTGTTTCTACAACATGCTTATCTGTAAGTACATAAGACCAAATATCACTTTTGATTTGCTATCTACCCAAATAATACCTTTAATAAAAGAAGCTAAATGGAAAAATCCTAATAAAATACAAAAAGAAATTTAAAAAAACAAAATAAGTAAATGGAAAAACAAGATGCTTACCCAATTACCTTACCTTAACAGCAGCACACACACTAATGCAATGTAACAGAATTTCAAAATTTAGCTGAGTAACTACTCACGTGGTACTAATTAACAAATAAGCTTCAAGACCTCCCTTATAACGCGATTTCCGAACTAAAGCAACCCCAGGGTGCGTTAAGCCGACGAAAGTCAAGGAAGAAACGTAAACAAGAACGAAACATCTATCGCCCAGCAAACCGCGCCAAATTTGGCGACCAAATTTCTAGCACAGGATATGGGACTCGTCCCGTCCCTAGGATTACCATTCCTATTTTCTACTAGTTATTATCTGTGTATATAATTTATTCATAATATTTGCAAATGGCAACTTTTTTAGATTTTGCACCAACATTTGCACTTGACATGAAGTGGTGTTCATTTAATGAAAAGTAGCAAAAAGTTAATTCTTAATTAGCAAAAAAAAATTCTTAATCTTAAAGAATCATGTCTGAAACTCAAACCAATTATACAGGGTTATTCTAAATGATGGATCCATTTTCAAAAAATTGTATTTATTAAAGCACAAATCCAAAATGAACAATCTTTATACCAATGAAAAGAGGAAGTTTCAAAGTTTTTTTTAAGACACTATAAATGTTTCATAAGACACTATAAATGTACACGAGAAAGCTTATCTGTTGTTACTGAGTGCATGGCTTTCAAAGCGGTGATGGTTCCAGAGGCGGCCGGTAGAGGTCGTGCGGCAATAGGACGTGTGTGGAACGAGTTTGGCTATCGCGTAGATATTTGCCGTGTAGCAAACGGTGGACACATTAAACATTTATAATATCTTAAAAAAACTTTGAAACTTCCTCTTTTCATTGGTATAAAGATTGTTCATTTTGGATTTGTACTTTAATAAATACAATTTTTTGAAAATGGGTCCATCATTTAGAATAACTCTGTATAATTGTCAAGTGGGATTTTCATGAACTTTAAAAGTATTCATATTATAAAAAATATGAACATTTATTTTTTTGCTAAAATGCTTTACACTCACGCAGAAAAAAAATAATAATAATCGGTTAAAAAAACGAAAAAAGTAGCCAAATTTAGGAAATTTTCTTCTTTAATGGCAACCTAGCCATTGTATTAAGTTATTCGTCTGGCGCGGTCTTGAAAATCGCGCCAACCAAAAAGTCGCCAAACTTATGTTTACATGTTTGCGTGAGTGTAAAGCATCTGTTCCATTTTTTTTTTATATTATTTATTTTTTAATTTTATAGATTTTTTCCTGGACTTTTCTTGAAACTGCTTGTAATTGTTTTAGCATAAAAGCCTGTACTAAATGATCAGTATTATATATTTTATGTGAGGGCACTCTTCATACATAATAAAGAAATATAAAAGTACAAATATTTTTTAAAAACCTTCTTATAAGCATTCAACATTTATCTTTAAAATAATGCCTAATTTCATGACAGCAATTCATGTTTTTAAGAAAAAAAATTCTGTGTTTTCATGTTAGCCGAGCGCATATGATAAACTGTCAAATTTTGATCCAACTGTCATCATTTGTATTGCATTCTTTTCATTTAAAATATAAACCTTTCACTCATTTAATTTCAAATACATGTATTACATGCATTTAAAATACATGCCTTCCATTCATTGTATAGTACAAAATAATTATAATAATACCAAAAACCAAAACATTTTATTAAAGTATCAAAACATTGTTTCTAATTTACACATGAAAAATAAAATCTGTTTTTGGTGGGAAAAACAGATGCTACTAGCGAGAAAAAAAATGCTGTGTGCAGCTAAAATAAATGTACCGAAATTTCCATTACAGTACTTTAATTTTTACCCTGATTATAGAAAATTCACCACTTTGATTTCTGCTTGGTAGAAACCACAAACTAGGGAATTTATTTAAAAAAAAATTAATTTTTCCTTTGTTTCTTTTTTAAGATATGGCAACAGGAAAGAAAATAAGGCATTGTTCAAATTATCTATTAAGGATATTTTTAGGGTTACTTCACAACCAGGAAATTTGGAAATTGGCCAAATAAGTCAAAGAATTCAATAAAATTCCATGGGGATCACCAAATAAGTTTAAGATTTATGCCATGATGGGTGAGAAAAATCTTCCAAGTTTTCATAGATTTTAGGGTTTGATGATATATATATCAGGATATATCCTATATTTATTTTCAGTATATCATGATGTTTGATATTTTCATGTATTTTATATTTATTTTCAGTCAAAACAATTCTAAGTGAATTTTTAAACTTTTATTGACTGTGTTGTTCTTTAAATAATTAACTTGCTTACAATTGTTTCAAAGTTGACTTCAATTTTGTTGTAAGCGAAAAAGAAATGAAAACACATTTAGGATATTGTTTTATTAAGTTTTCATGTCAAGTACAATATGTTTTAGGTTCTAATTTAAATTAAGTCTGAAAAAATATGTACTACTGAAAATACATTAACTATTTTGAAAATATCAGATTACAAAGGATACAATTTATTCCTTTACTTTTATTAAATACTACATACATTATAAGTGCTACTATTTCTATCTCACGTTAGATTCTGTGTATGCACTTTCTCTAATATTTGTGCTTGGCATCTTATTTAGCTCTTCGCCAACATCTGCCTTGATACAAAATGGTGCTCGGCAAATGGAGAAGTACGAAACAATTCCATGGTGATGGTGAAAAGGAGATTATTCATCTAAAAGAAAAAATTTACCCTCTAAGACAGAAACCTATCTATTTTTTTCCGTCTCTTGCAATTCCATTTTAGCAAGATTTCCAGTAGCAGAATTTTCTGTGTCAATCTGCAGCAAACCTAAATTTATCTCCGACCCAACAATGCTGGACCATTCCTACTATCATAACAAATATTAGTAACCCATAAAATAAAGCAAAAATTACAAAGAAAATATAATAGTAAAAAGATACAATAAATACAATCTAGAGACTTAAAATAAATTTTAGCAGTTTTTTAAACCCAGCCTTTTTTTTTTTTTTTTTTTGGTATTTTTCGGTTAGCCACATGCCAGTGATATATATATATATATCACTGGCACCCGGCTAACCGAAAAGTACCTTTTTTTTCCAATCTGTTAGATTAATCTGCGAGGTCTAGAATAATCTGCAGTGCCTGTTGCCATGCTGTGCTGTTTCTGCTACTGAGGCAAGATTTTACCGTATTTTACTTCGGATTAGCATGGGTCTTAAGAATAACAACCACCCTGCAATATGAATTCTTGCTTTTACAAAAGTGTTATTAAAAGTTGTAGTATAAGTTATGGATTTTTTGCTCCTATTATTTGAAATTAGAATGATTATTTTTATATCTATAACAAGCTGTGTAGTTAGTTCATTCTCTCATGTCTTATAAATTAAATTTCTTTCTTTTTAACTTAAACATTTTCTTCTGATTACAGAGCTGAAAAAATAATTAATATCAATATGGAAATAGATGACCCTCAAGCATTTTCATCAATCAATAATATTCATTCTATAGGTAACAAATAAAATTATATCTATAAACTAATTTTATATCTATCTAATAATTTATATAAATGTGTGCATATAATGTAATAAAATGATATGAAATAAAAAGCTTATTATTTAGTTCATATGTTAATGTCAGAGTTGGGCAGTATCGAAAATACATAGATTTGAAATACATTTTCAAAATACATTTGTATTTTGAATTTTGTATTTTAAACAGATAAAACTAAGGTATTTTGGTAATATATTTTGAAATGATTTTTCCATGTATTTTGTATTTTCAAAATACATTTCTCGACTTTTCAAACAGTTCATACAAGACTTGAAGCTAGTTTAAACTGCAAATTACTGATTCCCAACAGGAAAACACATGCTTGTGTGTTTTGTCTAGTCTTTGAATTCGTTTCTAGAAGTTATATAAACATTTTTTTTTTTAATCGTGTACGATAAGGATTTTTATCTTCGGCCGATACATTTTTGCTGAATGATTATAACAAATGCTTTCATAATTCTTAATGTTGCTATGTGAATTATAAAATTTTGTTGTGTGATACACAAGTATAGGATAGTCCAGAGTTTTCATGAGGATTGCATTTTTAAACTATGTTAGCAGTTTAATGCAGTTAGTTGTTGCATAGACGCGTGAAAAAATGGATAATGCATACTTGAGAACTCCTAATGAAAGGAAATTAATTATTTGTGATACATCGCGCTACGCAACAGATATAAGTATGTTCGAAATATTTCAAAATAATATTTTTTGATGATAATTGGTGCAAGACTAAAAAACTATTTTCAGATCAAAACCAACTGAGTCTGGTCATCACTCTTTTCTGACCAGATCGGGTTTGGGCATTACTTTTTCCTGCAGACTCGGTCCGGGCAGGGTCAGATTTATTTTTTTCTGGACCGAGCCGGAGCTGAACATTCTTATTAGAGATTAGGACGGGAAGAAATTTTTAGGTCCGATCTCGACCAGATCGAATAAAAATGATTGGTCCGGCCTGGCCCGTATAAAAAGCAGTAAAATTTGACCCGGTTTAACAATTTTTGCAAAAAATGCATACATTTTTAAATCGCCATTATTCTACAATTAAAAATTTAAATTTATACTTTTTGAAGAATACTACATACATTTCTAGGCAATAAAATTAAAGTACATAAAAACCTGTGAAAATAAACCTGTCTTTGATGGAATCCTGTCTAAAAAGGAAAAAAAAATGTGTTGATTCATGCAAAATGAATGTAATAATACGTGTGAAAATAATATAAAGCATTTACAGCAGGTGATGTACCAGCTAAGGTGTGAACTTGTCTATAACGAATTTTTTTCGCTCCTACACGATTCCATCCTAGCAGATTTTTCTGTATAGTATTTTTCAGATTTGTAAGTCTCTAAGTCATGGAAAATAGATTAATGATAACTCAAACATTTGCGTACAAATAGAAATTCATAAAAAAATAAACATAGTTCATATGGGCACAGACATAAATGAACTTAAGAAGGGCAGGCAGTATTTTTAGACAGGTATACCTCTACTTCGCAGCTCTGGGCGCTTTTTAAAAAAGCAAGAATATAAACATGACAAATAGTTAAAATATTTTTCTTTTTTTCAGAATGTACAAGAGAATTTTCAACTACATCTGCGTAAAAATTTATCCTTTGTAAGAATTCATTCGGACTAATTAAGTTGTACAAGCTCGGACCGAAATTTTAGTATTTAAATCGGGCAAATGAATTTTTTTGTACATGCCGGGCCAGACTCAGGCTAAACTTTTAGCTTCTATACCAGTCGGGCCAAAGAATTTTTTATACGAACACAGCCGGCTTTGGGCCAAACTTTTAACTTTTATACCTGGTCGGGCCCCAAAAGTTTTTCTATGGGTCGGGCTGGGCCCGGGTCTGTAAATTTCGGCACGTGCAGACCTCTTTTTAAGGTTACGGACATGTCCATACAATAGCTAAAAATTTATAACATGACATTGGAATTAAAACATTTGTGTGTAAGATAGTGCACAATAATTAAAATTAATGTATTTAGTATTTTGAAATTTTCAAAATTTAAGAATATTTTGCGTTTTGTATTTTAGGCTCTAAAACCAATGTATTTTGTATCAAAAATAGTTTTTCGATGTATTTTGCCCACCTCTGGTTAATGTACTATAAAATTAAGGTATTTTTTTGCTTGTTGATATGCAAATTGCCAATTGCAGTTTTGTTTTAAATACAGTAAATTGCCTATTGCCCATCAACATCTTTTTCTTTCCCTTGATGAATTTATGTTCAGTGTTTTCATTTATTTATATATCGTAATAGAATATTCCATTCCCTGTTTATTACCACATTTTATTTTATTTTTTTTTTTGCACTTCTGCTTGTTAGAAAATTTTTCAAAAAAGCAGAAAATTTTCATGTAAAAAAAATGTTTGATAAATTTAAACCAAAGTTTAAGTTGGATTATGCAAGTTGAAAGGAATAATTTACCAATTTTTATCCCCAGAGATTTTTTGGGAAGATAGCTTTTATTTTAATCAAGATATAGAAGACAATGGATACTATTGGAATGCAGAGCTAATGGGACAAATGAGTTTGTAGACAAGATAATTTGTTTTTGTGAAGAGCAAATAAAAATATATTATAGAATGTCAATCCTCAGCCATAGACAATATCTTTTATCGTACCAAGTGCACTGTTTACCAATCCTCTCTTTTTTTAAAATATTTTATTTACTATTTTTGCAGTAATTTGTCGCTGACATTTATGGAAAACATTTTGTACAAAAGAGCCAAATTACGATCACATGGTTTAAAGAATGGCACTTTCTTTTTCTTTCCTGAAGTAGTGTCAATGCTCACTACAAACTACAGATTTTTTGTATTGTGTTACTTGCTACAAACTACTGATTTTTATATTGTGCTACTCGCTACATTAAATTTTTTTTAATGTAGCACATTACACAACAATCTGCTGGAAAAAAATAGTAATTACTGTAATTTCGCTTCTTGTAGCATGCTACTTTTGACCACAGCTTAATACCAATATCTAGAATTTGAAGTAAAAGCATTTAGATATAGGACATTTTGATTTTTAAGAAGAATTATTGTTTCCAAGAAGATATTTCATTAACTGACCTCTTTCAAAGTCTGATTAATTTGTGATCTTGATTGGATCTTATTCTTAATCTGATTATTATTCTGGTTAATTATTTTGAAATCAGAAACAATACCACAGCTATATATATTCTACAAATCTGATCAAATAGTTGTTGCTTTGATGCCAACCACTTATACAGGCTATATCCAGTTTTGACTATTATGGATAAATAATTTGATACTGCGTTATCAAAATTAGATTCTAAAAAGTCAAAAAAGAAATTGGAAATCTGGTCTTTTTCTTTTCTTTTCTTTTTTTTAATAGTTTTCAGGTTATTGTAATAAATAGGTGCATATAATTCACATAGTTCATGGCAGATTTTTGTTAGATAGTAAAGTTCTTATTTCTCAGCTTTTAAAATAATTTCATGAGCTTAAATTCATTATAATATGTTATTTATGTATCTATATTTAAACATTTCTAGAAACTGCAGTTCAGTCAATGGAAATAAATAATGAAGTTGAAGTGTGTATTCCTAAAGGTACTATTTCTTTGAGTTTCACTCAAATGACTATTTATATATATATATATATATATATAATTTTATATGTATTTTAAAGCTTTATAAATGTTTCTCTGTTAAATTTATATAAAATTTCATTTATTTTTGAGTTAACAATATTTTTTTTCATTTTCTTTTCTTTAATTAACTATATAAATTTTGCAGCACTATTGCTAACAGATACAAGTGTAATCAACAGGCTCAAAAACACATGGGGCCCAAGGCATTTTCTTTCATTGAAACTCCTTCATATCTTCTACCCATGAAAAATAATTAAATAATATTTTAGGAAGGTGCCTCTAATTCAGAGTTGCCCATATTTTATATTTAAGGCTACTCATCAGTCAGTTCTGAAATCCTCCTGTCCAATATTAAACCTATGGAGTTGGAATGCATCCATGAATCCTCTCCAGGAAAGGAAAAAAAAAAACTTCTTTTTTCTGCATACTTTTCTTGAACAATAATTTTTTCTTTTTTCTTTTACAAAAAATTTCTATACTTAATTTTATATTTTAAGTGTTAAAATCCAAGTGAAGCTGATAAGTTGGAAATAAGAATTTAACACTTAAAATTAAACTATCTATCTATTTTATAAATACTTTGTCAAATAAAAAAGAAAGAAACATCCTTCAAGAAGAATATACCTATAGAAAAAAATAAGTTAAAAATTTAAATTTTCTGGTGAGGAATGGGAAAAATACAAATGCATTCCAACCCCATAGGTTTAACATTAGAGGGCTGCATTTGCACTCTGACTGATATCGAGCCTTAAGCCTAGAGTCAGTTTTGATAACCAAGAGTTTGAGATATCCAAGCTTGGATTTCAATGGAATTAAAAAGATAAGTGCCCAGTAAAACTAATGGCAACGAGCTCACAGGCTATTCCCACTAATTGTATGTTATACTCTTATTTCAAAGAATAATGCCCCTCAAACAATACAGAATTATGGGGGGGATAGCCTCCCATTCCCCTTTATACTTAACCAATGAACCCCCAAAACAAATCAGGGATTCGCCTTATCACAATGAGCCTATATACAAAATTTGATCCAAATCAGATAATTCTACATGAAAAACACATTATCTAAATTAAGGGGGATTAGTCCCCATTCCCCCCTTTATACCTAACCAATAAACCCACAAAACTAATCAGGGAAGTGCCTTATAAGAATGAACCTATAAACAAAATTTGAAACAAAACAGATATTTCTATCAAGAGTTATCCTGTTACATACATACAGAACTGGCGGGTTCCAAGCTTGATTCAATTGAAATAAAAAGATAAGTGCCCAGTAAAACTAATGGCATTGAGTTCACAAGCTATTCTTACTAATTGTATATTATACTCTTATTTCAAAGAATAATGCTCTTCAAAAAATACAGAATTAAGGGGGGTATTAGCCCCCCATTCCCCCTTTATACTTAACCAATGAACTGCCAAAACTAATCAGGGAAGCGCCTTATCACAATAAACCTATATATTTAATTTGAAGCAAATTGGATAATTCTGCATGAAAAATCCATTTACCTAAATTAAGGGCATATTAGCCTCCCGTTCCTCCCATTTATACTTAAACAATCAACCCCCAAAACTAATAAGGGAAGCGTTTTATCACAATGAACCTACGTACAAAATTTGAAGCAAATCGGATAATTCTACATGAAAAACCTATTTATCTAAATTAAGGGGGGGGGGGGAGATTAGCCACCGTTTCTCCTCTTTATACTTAACCAATAAACCGCCAAAACTGATCATGTAAACGCCTTATCACAATAAACCTATATACAAAATTTGAAGCAAATCAGTTTAATTCTGCATAAAAAACCATTTTTCTAAATTAAGGGGGAAAATTATCTCCCGTTTCCCCCCTTTATACTTAACCAATGAACCCCCAAAACTAATCAGGGAAGTGTGCTACCAGAATGAACCTATAAACAAAATTTGAAGCAAAACGGATATTTCTATCAAGAGTTATCGTGTTACGTATGTACAAATATACTTACATACATACGTACTTACAGATCTGGCAGACACATTTAGCTCTCAGGCTATGATAGCCTGTGAGCTAAAAAACTATTATTGAAAAATCCTATTCTATTATAATAATTATAACTATTTTTAATGTATGTTGAAAAAATAATCATTAAAACAATTTGAGATGTTTAGTTCAAAAGCATCCCCCTCTCTTCTTTTATGTAGTTCTAGCAATAACTCAAAATATATAAAATATTTTTATATTGCTCAAGGGCATAATTAAAATAAAGGAAAATTGTGAGCTTTTTAAAAATTTTATTTCATCAAATTCTTCAAATGTCTAATTAGGTATGATTATTATATAATTTTATATTTTGACTGTTATATTTTATAGTCAGCATTTCATTGCATGCTGGTATAAATTAGATTCACTTCAAATTAAGCGATGATAAATAAGTAAAATATTTTTTTTTTAATGAATACACAATAAATGATTTTTTTAATTTGTTTTTTAATGCATGTGCAGTGATAATCAAAATAAAATATTGTAGTCCAGCAGCCAGTGTAGGTCTAGTGACTAATTTAACTAAATTTTTGTATGATTTAAAGTTTTCAAAAATAGTTTGGTTACCCCAAATTTAAATTTTATGCTACAGCTGTAGATTTAAAATGGGATGTGAAAAAAATAAGACTATGTGAATTGTTTGACATGTTTAATACTATAATTCTTTGATTTTATAAAATTTATTACAAATCTTTGAAAATTTATCTTAAACCCTTCAGCACCAGACTATTGGCTCAATGTATAATTTAGGCATCGATTGACAAGTTCCCAAACCCTATCATGAATCACTTTAGAAATGGAAGTTATTTACTAACAAAATAAAACAACAACACACACTTCAATATTATGCATGGTGTACGGGTAATATGTCTGGTAGGGGTCTAGGATGAAATCGTGACATACGCAGTGTACATCTGGTGCTGAAAAGGTTAAATTTCACTTGATTTTTGTAAATACTTTATATTTATTGATGAATGTTAATTTTTTTTATTTGTTTTGTCATGTTTAAATAAATTGATAGTTGCATTCTGCTATTATTTTAATTTTTTTTTTTTTTCTTTTAGACAATTCTGAAAGTTTTCCAGTTAAAGAATTGAATGAAAGCGTGAGTGACTCAATATTTTATGTTATAGATCTCCAAAAATATAGTAATGTTTATATTGTGTTCAATTTTTTTTAATTTGTGATGCCTCTCATCTTTTTTATTGTTATTATTATTACAGTCGAATTTTCACGTAACAAACTTTCAGCCCCCTGTGAAAAAATTCTCTGTATAGAAATTTGTTAAATAGAATTCCTTATAAAATTTATTGCAAGGAAATATTTTCTAACATTTTGTTCAATGTAATTTTATTTCAGTTAAATTAGTAAAACTAATATTTCATAAGTGTAATATTAGATACAATCATTACAATACAATCACGATATTGACTAAGCTAATATTTCATAAGCACTAGTAACTAGTAATTCTGCAAATCAGGTGCCTCAATGTCAGCTCTACAAGTCATTGTTCATTAATCTCACTTTGCCATAAATATTTAATAGCCTAGAACCTGCAATTTAGTTTTTTAAGGTTCTATATATATTTATAAGCATATAAAGCTTCTCGAAGCTTCTGGAAATCTGAGAAGTGTTACATTAAACACGGTTTTACACAGTGATATTCTGATGAACTGCTTATTCTTGTCATTTTTTCAGAATGAAACGTACATGCCCCTCTGAAGATAAGATCTCAATATAAAAAATTTAGCATCCATAATTTAACGTTTAAATAAATTTAAATTAAATGTGATTTAAAATTAAAAATGTGGATTTTTTTTTTCAGTGAATAATTAAATTTTTAAATCGTCTGAATTTCCATAGAAAAGCAATATGACATGAAAATAAATGTCCTATATTTTTGAACGAATCAACCAAATTTAGCCAAACACTATACAACTAATTCCGGGTACCTCACCAACATACTTACTTAATTACAAGCTTATTGGGTGCTTTTTATGACAGTTATCCTGGAACAGACAGACCGACTAACAAACAAACAGAGAGTAAAAACTTTTTGGGTCTACACAGTAAGCCTCCACTGGCATTTCAGCAATTAGATTCGATCCCTTTGATTAAAAATTTTAGCAAAAAGTTACAGCAGTTCGAAACTTAAAAGCAATATCATTTTTCATGAAATGTTGGTAAACTTTTTTTAAGATTTCTAATGTCTGTTATACTGATAAACATATTCTTTTCATATTTTTGAATATAATCATAGATTTAATTTAAAAAAAAAAAAAAATGTTATTTTTCTCAATATTGGAATGCTATATTTTCTATTCTCAATAATTTCTGCAGCAAGGATTGCATGTATGTTCTGATAAGCACATGCACAGACAAAGAAAAGGAGGTCTCATTGTCTGTTAACAAATTTAAAAAAAAAAATGACATTTCTTGTCTTATCCGACTATAATGCAGATGCCGGATAGAAAAAGTTCACTAAATAATAAAAGGGTACCATTATTTAGAAAAATTTGCTGAATGAAAGTTTTTTAAAAAGAGAATTCATTGTATTTACTTGTCCTCCCAGACCCAAGGGGATTTACCCTGTCTCTAAATCGATATTAGTTACACATTTGGGAAGGTGTTCTTGATTGTTGACTTGAAATCTGTGCATGTTTATAGAACATAGTTGCAAAATTTCCAACAAATTGGAAATTTTGCAATAAATCAAAATAAATAAATCATTTATTCTAAAGGCATTCATATCTATAAGAGTTTATATTTTTCAACTAATTTTAGAATCTTGAGTAGTAATATTTGTGTATATGTTTGTAATTCATTTAAAATTATATTAACAATTGTATGATAAATTGAGCTATCTGCATATAGTAGCTTGAAAGTATATTATAAATAGTTGAAATATTATTGATAAATTTAATTTTAATTTATATAGGAGAAAGCAATACTTCAGTTTCAGAAAGAACGAGAAGATACAGCGTTTTCAAGAACTTGCCTATTTTGCAAACAACATTTTATTGGTAATAGGTTAGTATGTTTTTTCTGATCAAAATTTAAAATTAAAATGTGTGATAGTTAAATTATTTCAATAATTTGGTATTGTTCCTTTTTAACACTGTCCAATGTCGTTGAAAAGTGTTTATGATTTCATTTTGTCTGTCTGTCTTGCCATGCTATAACTTGCTTAAATATACTTAGATTACCATGATCTTGGTATATGTTATTGCGGTTTACCAAAAGACATTCCCTTTGAAAGTGGAGTTGTGTAGCATTTATAGTTTGTTTACAGGGACATACAAAAAATTCCATTACATTATGGTCTATGGGGGAAAATTGTTTACAGTGCATTTTAATAAAGTTACATTGTTTCAAACATAATGAAATGTATATGCATTATTGAGATACAATACAAGCTTCTTCCTGTGGAATATGGAGAACATAGCATTTATCATTCCTTTACAGAGACACACAAAATAATTACATTATGCCTTTGGAAAAAGTCATTTGCAGTATATTTTAAAGATGTTACACTTTTTCAAACATAATTAAATTGGCGTGTATTGCTGAGTAGGACTGGGCGATGTAGAGATTTCTTAAATCGATTTATCATCCATCTTAAATCGCGATTTAAGACCGATTTTACCTTTAAGATATGGAAGCCATTTTTTGACTTATAGTGACAAAATAAGGTCTTTATGTCTCCCCCCCCCCCCCCCCCCCACATACTTTTTCTGTATTATATAGTACACTTAGTTGTTATTTTGAAAAAAAATATTTACATCTAGACAAAAAAAAATTGGAACCCCTCCTTCCCATAGACACAAGTTCTTATATAGATATGTTTATGAACATTTTTCATAACAATGTCTTTATCAATAAATCAATTTTTTAAAGAATATATAATTTTAATTTTAAGTAAAAGAATTATTTCACCTCAAATGAAAAATTCATTGAAATAATCTTTGCATATTTATTTGTTGTACAATAAATACTATGTGTAAACATCATTAAAAAAAAAACCATCACAAAAAAACTATCATTCATTAGTGCATTTTTATTTATTTCAAAGTTTCAATTTTTAAATATTTTTTCTCCATTAGATAATATAAATGTAATATTGCTGATGGGAAAAAGGATTCATTATTAAATCATTAAATATTTAAGTGTAACACCTTATATAGAGTTTTTAATTTTTCAAATAACTTTGAAAATAGGTATATTTTTTATACATGGAAAAAAATTAGAAAACCCAAACCTTTGGATTTTTGAATTAAAAAAATTAGTGAACTATTTTAATAAATTTAATGAATTCATTCTTTAAGAAATAATACAAAAGAAAAGGAAACAAACCTTTTTTAACTGACACTGTATTAAAAATTTATTGAGGTAAAGCAAAACCAGATTCAATTAATTTAACGATGCATTTAACCATTCATTTAACATGATGAGAAAATAAGTTATTAAAAAAAAGAGAAATATATATTAGAAATATGCTGCAGTTTTAATTCTTTTAAAGTTTCCTATTATAATGAAATTTGTTTAACATAAATGCTGACATCTATATGGTGGATGGAGGAGGATTGAAAGTGTGTGAGCCTCGAAGCACCCAATTTCTGAAATTGCCGATTTTTTTTTGCTAAAGTTGGCAACCTATAAGATTAGTAATAAAATATATCTATTTGTAATGAGCAAAATCAGCAAACAACAAAAAAGCAGAAAATATCATAAATGACCTCCCATTCACACTTTCAATCTGCTGTAAAAATAGGGTTACCAGATTCAATACAATACTCTTTATTAAGGTATTTTTAATTAATTACAAGATAATAATTAATTAAAACTAAAATGTTCAAATAGTACCTAAACATATAAAAAATAATTTTTCATTTAAAAGAATGTATAAAAATATAAATTGAAATTCGATGAATTTGGATTTAAAATGTAAAATTTTATTTTTTTCAACCATAAGTACTAAAACAATTTCAGGAAAATATTCTTAATTGAGAAAAAAGATCAAAATCAAAATTGCGCTAAAAAAAATATAAAATCCATGTGGCCAGTGTTGAAATCAGATGCGCAACTCGATGCATGACTCTGCTTTAAAGTCTGTCTTAAATCGATTTAGTTAAATCAGATTTCCGATGTTAGCTTTAAATCGATTTAGTTAAATCGCGATTTAACTTAGTTAAATCGGATTTCCGATGTTAGCTTAAATTAATTTAAGCCAATAGATAAATTGGATTTCCTATGTTAGTTTTAAATAGATTTATGACTTAAATCAATTTAAGGCCCAGGCCTAGTAGATACATCAATGTAGATAAATCGTTTTTCCGATGTTAGCACTAAATCGGTATTTTGTTTTAAATCGATTTAAAGCCAATAGATAATACGATTCCCGATATAAGCTTTAAATCTATTTTTTTGTCTTAAATCGATTTAGTTAAATCGGATTGCTGAGGTTAGTTTTAAATTGATTTAGTTAAATCAGAATGCCGATGTTAGCTTTAAATCGATTTAGTTAAATCGCGATTTAGCTTAAATCGATTTAAGCCAATAGATAAATCGGATTTCCGATGTTAGTCTTAAATCGATTTAAGGCTTAAATCGATTTAAGGCCCAGGCCTATTGCTGAGTTGCACTACAAGATGCTTACTGTAGAATATGGAGTGCATAGCATGTATTTGTTCATTTACAACAGGTGTGTTAAAAATGTGGCTCATGGACCCCATTTGCCATAAACAATATCTGTGGCCCTCCAACCCTTTGGTATTTTGCCTGTTGTAACGTTGTTTCGGATTAGTGTAAAAACTAACGACTGAAAATATAATTTTGAAAAAGGGAGAAGCAAAATTAATGAAGTTAAAAGTTAAAGAAATGATTTAAAACCTGCCAATCCAAAACAACATCACGGCACACGATCGTACAGCGGTGATTAATCCAATAATCGACATGACTGTAAAATATATAGCAAAGAATTTGAGAACAAGGCCGGACAAACAATTAAATAAATTTTACTAAATAATTTGGAAAAGAAAATTAGATTTAAGATATCAATTATTAGATTAAAATGTGGAAGAACCAAAAGTAACACTCACCCATGTCTTGAAAGAAAACAAATAATTTGTAGACGAAACATTTATTAAAATATATTTTTCACACAAACTTATTTATGTGGTTGGCCAATCTAATCATTGGAACATTTCTCTTCATTCACTGGTTACACAATCTTGCAATATTGAACTGACAATGAATCTCATATTAAGTTAAAAAATTATATCTGTAACAGAGGAACATAAGGATAAGTATTAAACAAATTTATATTAGTATTATTTCTTATGATGATCTTAAAAGTCTATTGAGAATTATTATATTATTTCTGATTAAGTATCTGGAGAGAGTTTTAGATGGAAAAGTGCAAATATTATGAAAAGTTTAATATCTGATGCGGTATCAATTACAATTTCTAAGAATGAGTCTATGCAGAAATCTATAGGCCCAATTGATTGTTCTGTTAAATTATGTTAAGTTCATGAAGACGTTCAAGTCAGTGAAGGCGGCAATATCGATATAACACATTTCACTAAAGGCAAATATTTTTTTCTGTTGAAGGCGGCAGACATCATTACTTCGGCTTACTGCAGACTGTAGATATTTTTCTGTTGAAGACGGCAAACTTAATTACTTCTGCTTACTGCAGACTGTAGATGTTTTTCTGTTGAAGACGGCAAACTTAATTACTTCTGCTTACTGCAGACTGTAGATTTTATTCTGCTGAAGGCGGCAAACTTAATTACTTCAGCTTACTGCAGACTGTAGATATTATTCTGTTGAAGGCGGCAAACTTAATTATTTCGGCTTATTGCAGACTGTAGATAGCGTAAAGGAACTGTTTCTTTGGAAATTAAGGATTGTTTCTGGAGAGGATTGGCGATTGCTGATGAATCATCGTGAAAAGATAGCAGGCTAGCAGCAAACGAAAGCGTTGACTTTAAAACTTAAAATGGCAGAGATTCCATTTTGGAATAAAAGTATAACTGTAAAACTAAGACTGCAGCAATAAAGATTCAAGCGTGAAGGCAGCTGAAATGAACACCGCTGCAAACTTAATTACTTCGGCCTACTGCAGACTGGAACGAACACCGCGGGACACGAAGGTCCGCAGCTTATATACTACAACCGATCGCATTAATCCCTCGCTGACAAGTGATTGAAAACATCGTGCACAAAAGTCAGTTAGATTTTTGAAAGCAAACTTTCAGCCAATGAGCATCGAGCGCTCGCTACGCAACGCAGAGTTGAGATGTATAAAAGTCAAAGATACTCCTGAATGGCAACGACGTCGGAAAAATACCCGGATCGACGCGGAGTTGGGATAGCGTCCCCACCGGAGTGCAATGAACTGCAAACTATTTTTTCGGAGAAATCCAATCATGTGATCTCAAACAACAAGTATTTTGGAGAAGAAGCACATTCAAAATGTCTAGCTTTCAGCAAAACAAATCGCGCGAACTTTGAAAAGAGAATTGAATAAATACTTTCTCTTGCTATAATTTCCGAACTAAGTAACGTATTTAAAAACCGTAAACGGATTCTGAATGTAAAAATTTATATCTATCGATTGAATATGGTTTTAAGATAAAATAATTATGATTTAATAATTATGATTTTCGTTTTTGGACTTCGAATATCTCGTGATTGTTTGTTTTAACACGCGAAAAACGTATCTTTTACTGAGATTAATTTTACTAAATATTATATTAATGATTTTATTGATTAAAGCATTTGATTTATTGATTAATATTATTATTTAATAACAGAATAAAATTACTTTAACGGAATATTTGAGTTTAGAAAGAAAAGGGACTTTAAACAAAAATGATTATAAGAATAAGTTAAGTGGTTAATTAAAATAGATTAATGAATTAAATTAGCATAAATTAATACAGAAACAATGTACGGTGGCGTAACACCTGTGATAAATTCCGTTGTTAGAACATGCATGCAGAAAATACACTTTGCACCAACCATAGTCTTAGAGATTGCAAATATCAGAAAGTGTACGTATATAGAAGATCTAACTCAATTTCAATTTTCAGCTCCAATAAATTGTGGATGAAAAGATAACCAATCAGAATGTAACAAAGCACGAAGTTTTCAGTCTGAAAATTCCAAGACTTGTAAACATTTTCTAATATTTTTCTTACAAGTTTTCATATTTTATGTTGAAACTAATGCTTTATTTTATTACTCTCTTCGGTTTTACATTACATTACGAAAAAATATGCTGCATTTATTAAATTCCGAGAAATGTGCTGTAAAATTAATAAAATACTGTTCTAATTATGGACATTTAAATTTTTTTTTATTAAAAGTTAAAAAATAATGTCAAATAGCTTTCAACGGAACACAAGTTATTACTTTCATGAAAAAAAAAAAACCTGAATATTCACACAAGCTCTTCACCTGGACAGTATGTAGGGGAAGATAGGGTAGCCCCGGACACTTGGATAAATTGCAAATAAAAAACGAATGAAATTTCTGTCTTTATTTTATACTGAAAATAAAATTACGAACTTCTTTAATGATTTTAATTGAACATTGCTAATAATATAAAATTATTTAACGAAATATACTAAAAATAATTTGGCCTTATTTTTTTTGGCGTCACAAGAAATGACGGGTGGCCCCGGACATATTAATCAATGGTGTCCCAACCGTTTTTTGGCCTTACAAACATCACAATTGTAATAAAAATCTGATGCATCTATATAAACACAGTCTTAATGTCTAATAAAGATCATCTAAAATGAGATCTAATTAATCTAATTAATCTTTCTTAATAACCTGAAATAAAGTTTGACAAGAGCAATGAAAATTTATTGACGAAAATAAAACACTCACTCATGACTAACTTACTCGGCACCCATGTCGCAATTAAACTGTATTTGTTTCGACTCTAGAAGGCGCTCATTTACAATAACTCTTTATTTATGCAACACTTTGAATTTCTTAAAAATTGAAATGTCCGTGGCTACCCGACTTTCCCCTAATCGAATGCATGGATTTTGGATTTAAGCTCTTTAATTCATAACCTCTAAATGTGTCATTGTTGATTATGATCCCTTAGATCACACAAAGATTATGAACCCTTCATAATCTTTCTTCTCGTTATTTCATTTTTTACTGATATATTCGTAGTCACATACATCTTACGATTTATAAAAATTGTGTTAAAGCACTCAACTAGTATGAATAAATATGATAAACAGGAGATGAACATTGCAGATTTTTTTAATTGATTTATATTTATGGGGAAATTTAAATTTTACGTTTGATATGTAGAAACTCTGTTGGAGCTTGCAAAAACTAACATTGAAAGGCATTACAGCACAAAGTATAAAGAAAATTTACAAAAGTCTGGCCAAGCATCAGAAAGACAAAGTGTTTTCACTAAGAAGATAATACAGCTGCTTTAAAAAAAAATACTGTTTGTTTTATTACATTTAATTGCCCTCAATTTGAAATAATTAATTATCAAATAGAAGAAATGATGCCCAGAACAGTTAAAACAAAATTATAAACCCCTCCACCCTCTAAAGGTTAGAAAGATAGATGAGAATTTCAGGAAACAACAGAAATTTATAATTTCAATATTTGATGCCTTTTACTTGTAACTTATAAAAGTGTAGATACACAGAGTTCCACTCAATTGGTTGTTTTATTCAAAGGTATAATTTGAACTTAAAAATAAGTAAGGAGCTTCTGCAAATTATTCTCATGCTTGATACAACCATCATAGCTGATATTTTGGACTCACTCGTGAAAGTTTTGACTGGTGATTGCAACTTGTCATTTAAAAGGTAAGTTTACATTGCAAATGATAGTTTTTCTACCAAAACTTGTTTAAAAAAAAACAATTACAAAATGAAAAGGAAAATACAAAGATCGGTGTGGTATATTTTTGCATCAGTTTTATTGTGCTTTAATTTTTTTTTTAACAGCCGGATATGTGCATAAAAATGTATTTAAAATTATTAATTATATTCATATGCACAAACTTAATCATAGTCAATCTAGTAAATATCTTGGAGATATGGCTAGTGAAGATAAATGGATGTACATTCTTATACAGAAATTTCTTAGCTTTCCACTCATAAAGATTTAACTGTTACAACAGATTATTTTTTTTAATCAAAAAATTATAAATATGGATTATTAAGACTACTAATTATAGTGAGATTTAGGGATCGGAGAACTTATACCGGGAAAAATTAACGAAGTAATGATTCTCTCGAAAAAAATTCCGATTGAATCCAAACCTGAAAATTCAATTTAGAAAAGAGTACAAGTTAACTATCCCGAAATCTCTCTATATGGCGTAATCTCAAGTGGTAGTAACATTGCGTTGTAAAAATAAGTTAAATTTTAAAAAGTTAAAATTTTATGTTGGAATAGTAGAATTTAAATTAAAAGCTTAATTGTAAGATTTAGGAATTATAAACATTCTCTCAGAAGTTGATCCATCGTAATACTGTATCTGTTGAAATGTAAAAAGGAAAAATAAATAACTCACCAAATAGATGCCATACAGAAGTTTATTATGAATTCAAATAGTGCACTCTATGAACTTCAAACAAGAAAAATATACTAACTCATTTCACAAATTTCTTCCAAATCACAATATTTAAAGTATAAAATCAACTTAAAAATGGTGCATGTTCAGTCCATATAAAAAGTTCATTAATTTGAATCAGATTATAGATATTAAATCTAAATTTAGATAATACATTGTTAAAATGTTTATGTTGGTCGAAATTATCTTTAATAATATGGTAGAGTCTATTTCTAGGTGCTAAAAGAGTCTTTTCATGGTAACACAATTTTTCAGATTTGAAGTAAGTAGCTACTGTTGAAAGGTGGAACTTAATAAACGAAAAAGTTTGTTAACTGGACTGGAAAACTGATGAAATAACACATCTCCTCGAAGATGCTTGCTTCGGACTATTGAAAATTAATCACAGCTGGCGCTTGCGATAAGACATCGGATTGAATATCAGCGAACTTCGAAAATTGTAAGTAGAAGTTGTCAGATAAATAAAGGAAGTTACTTAGAAATGAAAGATCTCATCTCGGCTCCAGATGATAAAATATAAATCTAAGATGTTGAAAATTTGGTGAAACTACGGAGTTGCATCTAATACTTGAAAGTATAGTTATCTCTTGAAAGCCTGCATCTTGATGATCGCTGCTGTCAAACAAAATTTCTCCCTCTAACTGGAGAACTTCTTCAAGTGCTGGATAAAACTCAACTGCCACCAGGCCAGAGGCCCGACAGCTTAAAAAATCATTGTTCGTAAGTCAAGAGAGTCTGGCGAAGTCATGCTCCTTCAAATTCTCAAAGTACGATCTCTCTCTGAGATTTGAAATCTCCGCCAATCAGAAAACAGCATTTCCCAACGGTTCCAAATTTAACTGTCTCGCGCACAACACCACCTAACGGAATTTCTGTAAAAGCTCACCCACGCGGTCAAAGTTAAATATTAACTGTTGACGACACGTCATTGCAAATGTTCCATGAGCTTCCATCTGTCACCTTGAATCGGCCTGACAATGACATTGCCTATCATGAGTCACTGACCCAGATACAAATGCGCGGGAAATAGAAATAACGCCTGCTTGTTTACCCGAAGCATCTGAGAATTTATCAATGGCGTCTCATAGCGAATCTCGACGAACTTCAAAACAAAATAAACGAAAGTAATTAAAAATCGATAACTGCCAAACTTATGGATGAAAATAAATGAAATTTTAGCAATCGAATTAAATTAAAAAGTTCCTTTCACCAGATATGTTTTGAAAGTAAAAATATTTAATTTAAGAATTTTTGAAAAAGTAATTATTGTACTTAGAAATTTTGAAACGATATATGAAAGTTTCGCGAATCTGAACTTTCCGAAAGTAATAAAATTAGCTATTAACCATTTTTTAATAATTATTATTAAAAGGAAATACGCTGTATTTTGGAATAATTATTAATTTTATACTGTCTGTTATTTAAGAAAATTGGATATTATTTAAAAGTTAGAAAAAGTAAGTTAGAAATATTTTTATTTTAGATAATTTGAAATGAAGTTTAATTAATATTGCAAAGTGAATAAAATGTAAATTAAATTTGAAATGAATATCCTAAAACATATGTAATGGAAAGATTCTGAAATTAAATTATACTCTCACCAAAAGTAAACAATTTAAAAAGAATGTTTGATTTAAAATGCAAAAATGAAACTTAGCTTAATTAATTTAAATGAATTTAATGAGTATAATTAAATGGATGAATAAATTAAAGTTAAATATTAAAATACTGAACAAATTAAGAGTAAAATTTTAAATCATAACATTTTACCTCCAGATAATGGAAAAAAAAAAAGTTTAAAAAAATTTTAGCCAAAGGGATGAAAAAAAAAAAATGAACTGAACATCTTACCAACACAAAATCTGCATCACATTGATCCATCAGTAGAAATTGTAATAGCATCAATTGTAGATATATTTCTACATACATAATATAAAATACAGCAAAATGAAAGCATATGTGAAGCAAAAATCAAAACTTAAAACATGTATTTTACAAATACAATTTTAAACCATTCATCTCCCTGAGATTTGTTTGCCGAGTTGTTACAAATAGCATCAGCAGTATGATTATATTAAAAAAATAAGTAGATATATATATGAGAGATAAAAATTATATACACAATGCTAACAAATTCAAAATTCAAAAGTAAATGATTATATAAACACAGATTCAAATACATTAACAACATAAAACATAAGGATAAATAAGAATAACTATTTTATACATAGGAATATGAAATCTATTGCACAAAACATTTTAATTGTATTGCAGGTATTTCTATTGCAGTAATTATCCAAACATAATTAAGAAAACATTGAAAAAATTATCTGAGATATCCAATGTGCGAACCCAAAAAAAAATGTAATTTATATACAACATAACACTCCTCAAATGAAATAACCACTCAAAAGCAAGTAATATATATATTGCACAGACTTTAAAAATAAACAGTTTCAGAATAACAGGATGTAAAATTGCTGCTGGTATGTGATGCTGAGACAAATAACCATCATACTTGATACAATCATCATATTTGCAAAATCTACAAATTCTAAATTGAGAAAAGCGTGAGCACACCTCAACTGAAAAAGTAGTAGTGTCCAAAAGATTTTAATCTTAAAAGTTATTTGTTAGTAGAACTTCAAATAGAAGTCTAGGACACATAAAATTTACAAATAAAAATTTTCTTAAATTATGCAACAGCTGCACCTTGAAGGATTTGTCAGAAGGGCATATTTGTGATAATTTTAACCCCAAACTAGCTGAATTTCCCTTCCGTGTGTGCTCACTGTGAACTTTAGGAAAAAACACAAACAAGAAAAAACTTAGAGCAATTGCTCCATCGTATTCTTATAAAACAATCTCTCACTGAACCATGTAGGTATGCGCATTTAATAGAGATTTAAAAAAAAAAAAAAAATTATCATCTTTTTCATTTCTTTTAATTTATTTTGATATATTTCTTTTATATATCAATTTTCTTTCTATATACAAATTTGTCTCAAAATTTTCCTCATATTATTTTTTATTTCTTTCTTTCTACTTTCATGTTGTAATTTGTAGAATTAAAATAAATTTTCGGATCCATTAATAATACAAAAAAAAATATACATCACATCAATCAGCTAATTTCTGAAGCAAATATATAGAATTCAAACAAAAATAATTTCCCTATGAAGAATGGCAAGATAAAAATCAATATAAGAACTGTATGTGGTGACATTTTGTGATAATAAAATTTAAATATATAACAAACAATAGTAAATCTTTGATGTAGTTAGCCATATTTCTAAGTAAATATTAAATAAGTTGATGAATGTTCGTGAAGAATTAGAGTTCATAAAATGTAGGTTGTCAAATGAGATTGAACACACCTAACATAACCATTGGCCACTGGTGTATCAGGCGATCTGAACAAAATAAATGACAAAAAGTATATAAGTCACCACACTATTGCACCAGTAAAATTAAAATATATATATGAATAGCTGTAGATATAACATATTGCAAAAGAAAAATATATACAAATAAGTACCATTCTGAAGGAAATAAATCTATCCAAAAACTAACACATGTACTAATACCCTGCGTGAATGAGTTTTGTTACATTCACCTTAATTTCTTTGCCTGTCTGATCATTGATATGTTTTATCAAATAATTATCACCCCTGAATGCTCCAATGATTCTATATGGCCCAGAGTTTTTTGGTTTAAAAGTTGTAGAAGGTATTAAATTTTTAAGATATACAGTATCACCAATGGATAGTTTTGGAGGAGAGCGACCTTTCAGAAATTTTTCATTCAAGCTAAAATATTTTTGTTCATTTTGCTTGACAAAATTTCTAGTGGTCTTGATATGCTCTTGCAGTTGTTGAAAATATACAGGGGGATCCTGTACAGACTGTGGAGGTAAAAAACTATCCATAGGTAAATTAACATCTCTACCTAAAAATAATTGAGCTGGAGTGAAATTAGTTACTGCATGTTTACTGTTGTTATAATGAAGAACATAAAATTTTAGCCTGTCTGACCATTCTATGACATTATCTGAGAGTGAGGCAACCGACTCTTTAAGAGAGCGATGAATCCTCTCCAAAAGACCATTTGATCTCGGAAAATAAATTGAAGAGTTTCTTTGCTTAATATTAAGAGATTTTAGGAATTGATCAAACAAATCAGATTTGAAGTTTTTCGCATTATCTGATAAAATAAATTTAGGTATACCATATCTAGAAAAATAAGAATTTAGAGCTTTAATGATGGATGGAGAAGTTACATTGGTTAAAGGTACTGCTTCTAGAAAGCGTGAATAATGATCAACAATAGTAAGAATGAAAAATTTCCCATCATGAGATCTTGGAAGCTTTCCCACTATGTCAATCGCTATCATCTCACCAGGGGCTAAATCACTCTTAGGAATGAATGCGGGTTTGGTATTGGTTTGTTTACTTTTATGCAGTAAACATTTATCACAACTATTGACAAAATTCTGAACATCTTGCACCATCCCATTCCAAAAATAATTCTTCTGCACCATATCTATAGTCTTAGCAATTCCAAAATGTGCTTGATGAGCTAAAGCAATACAACTGTTGATTAAAGTTTTGGGAATAACTATTTCCTTACTTCTATTTACATTGCCTGGTTTTTCTTAGCAAACATTATTAAATCATTATCTGGATTAATAGAGTAGTTAGGTTTAGTTTTTTCCTTAGCAATTATTTTATCTCTAATGTCTTTAAGTTTAGTATCATTTAATTGTTCTTTAAGAATATTTTCAGTAGTTAAGGAATCATTAGTAGGAATGAAAATATTTAATGAATTTACATAAGCATTTGGATTATCAGAGCTATCAATGACACGTGAAAGAAAATCAGCTGGATTTTTGAAACCTGGAATATGCTCAACCCTGTAGTTGAAACTCTGTAGATACATACACCATTTCGTTATAATTTCAGTCTGTTTCTCTAGATTAAGATGATAAGTTAGAGCTTTTGCATCAGTTAAGATTTTAAATTGTCTACCATAGAGAAATTCATGAAAATGTTTAATTGAAGCATAAATGGCATAAAATTCACGTTTAATAGAAGGATATTTTGATTCTGCAGGATTTAGTTGTTTAGAAAAAAATTCAATAGGATAAAATTTATTGTCATGAACTTGCATAAGAATTCCACATATAGCTTGCATTGAGGCATCTGTCACTAAACAAACCTCCTTACTATCGTCGAAGTTCTTAACAGTAGGACTATTTAATAATATACTTTGAATTTTAAGAAAGGAATCATTACACTCTTTACTCCAATTAAATTTTATACTCTTTTTTGTGAGATTTACTATGGGATGAACAATTTCAGCAAAATCAAAAATGAGATGTCTAAAATAGTTAACCATACCTAGAAAACTTTGTACTTGCTTAACATTTGTAGGAACAGGATTTGTTGATTTTGTTAACATTATCAGTAGCTGGAGAGTGACCATTGGCATGTAATTTAAAACCAAGGTAAGTAATCTCTTCTTTGCAAATCTGAAGCTTGGCTGGGTCTAAAGTTAAATTAAATTCTCTCAACCTATCGAATACTTTCTGCAGCCAATCCAACATCTCCTCAAGAGTATCTGCAGCCACAATGATATCGTCCAAAAAATATTGAACATGTTGTCCTTTAAGAGGATGTAAACAGTTATTTATCACTGTGTGGAAATAGCTAGTCGAATTCACAAGTCCAAAAGGCATTCTGGTAGGGGCAAAATTTCCAAATTCAGTAGCAAATGCTGATTTAGACCTATCTTTCTTGTTTAAAAGAATTTGAAAAAATGCAGCTTTGAGATCAAGAACAGTATAGTATTTTTTGCCTGCAATGTTTTGCATAATATCATTGATTCTGGGTAAGCATATTTTATAAGGTTCAGTAATTGCATTTAAAAGTCTATAATCTATAACCATTCTGAATTTAAGTTTGGATGGATCATCAGTTGGAAGAGATTTCTTTTTCACAAAAATGACTGGAAAACAATAGCGGCCCGACAGCTTAAAAAATCATTGTCTGTAAGTCAAGAGAGTCTGGCGAAGTCATGCTCCCTCAAATTCTCAAAGTACGATCTCTCTCTGAGATTTGAAATCTCCGCCAATCAGAAAACAGCATTTCCCAACGGTTCCAAATTTAACTGTCTCGCACGCAACACCACCTAACGGAATTTCTGTAAAAGCTCACCCACGCGGTCGAAGTTAAATATTAACTGTTGACGACACGTCATTGCAAATGTTCCATGAGCTTCCATCTGTCACCTTGAATCGGCCTGACAATGACATTGCCTATCGTGAGTCACTGACCCAGATACAAATGCGCGGGAAATAGAAATAACGCCTGCTTGTTTACCTGAAGCATCTGAGAATTTATCAATGGCGTCTCATAGCGAATCTCGACGAACTTCAAAACAAAATAAACGAAAGTAATTAAAAATCGATAACTGCCAAACTTATGGATGAAAATAAATGAAATTTTAGCAATCGAATTAAATTAAAAAGTTCCTTCCACCAGATATGTTTTGAAAGTAAAAATATTTAATTTAAGAATTTTTGAAAAAGTAATTATTGTACTTAGAAATTTTGAAACGATATATGAAAGTTTCGCGATTCCGAAAGATTTTGCATTGATCAAAATTAGCGAATCTGAACTTTCCAAAAGTAATAAAATTAGCTATTAACCATTTTTTAATAATTATTATTAAAAGGAAATACGCTATATTTTGGAATAATTATTAATTTTATACTGTCTGTTATTTAAGAAAAATGTATATTATTTAAAAGTTAGTAAAAGTAAGTTAGAAATATTTTTATTTTAGATAATTTGAAATGAAGTTTAATTAATATTGCAAAGTGAATAAAATGTAAATTAAATTTGAAATGAATATCCTAAAACATATGTAATGGAAAGATTCTGAAATTAAATTATACTCTCACCAAAAGTAAACAATTTAAAAAGAATGTTTGATTTAAAATGCAAAAATGAAACTTAGCTTAATTAATTTAAATGAATTTAATGAGTATAATTAAATGGATGAATAAATTAAAGTTAAATATTAAAATACTGAACAAATTAAGAGTAAAATTTTAAATCATAACACTAATAGACAAAGTACTTTAAGTTTTCAGTTAATATTACAAATCAGCTTAGTAAACTTAAACTTCAAGACAAATTTCATAAAATTATCATGTTATTTAATAATATTAGTGTTTTCAAATCAAATGTATTACTTTGGCAAATATATATATATATATATATATATATTAATGTACTCAGGCTTTATCACATATCATTGTAGTTGAAATTTTATAATATGTTAATTCAGTTTTAAAAAATAATTATTTTTTATTTATTTAGAGTTTTAAAATTATTTTTTATTTTTAAATTTCAAGAAATGTGAAAATCAGTTTAATCTATTTATTTTAATCTAATGATTCATGTTGCAATTGTTGTTTAGTATTTATTAATGAAGATAATTGAAATTTACAAAGTAAAGTTGTAAGATTCCATATGGGAACAAAAATATATATGGATGTGGGGTTTCCAAATTCCTGTAATTGTTTATCAGTTGACCGATTTCCCAAAGTATAATGAAGAATTAATCATGTTTTAGCTATGTTTGGTAGTGCACTTTTATACACTTTGTATAGCTGCCAAACTTCCAGTTTTTTTTCAAGTCAGATAAACATAATTTGTATCAAAATATTTATTTAATAAATGAAATTAAATAAGTACTGGATAAAAACAAAAACAAAAATCTTGTTAAAAATGTTTTTCTTACCTTTTTTTTAATTGAAAAAAACCCGGAAAGATGACAGCTATGCCTTTACTATTTTCAACTTTGCAGAATAACACAAGTATGAAAAAATAAAGATTAACAGTCCAACATGTATAACCATTTTTTTAAATAAATGCAACTTAGAAAATTCAATCAAATTTTGTAAGCTTGGTTCATGAAATGTATTGTCAAGTACTTTTTCAAAAAATAAGGTAAAATAAACTAACTAATAATAACTTTGGAACTTTGCATGAATTTTTCTTTGACACAGTTTTATTTTGTATGCCCATTTTATTCTGTGTGATAGTGGTAATATAAATCTACCTTTGTTTTTTTTTAATGTGGTCCATGTCTTAGTATATAATGATTAATATGGCCCCTTGGCAGTAAATGAGTATGACATACTTGATTTACAGGGACACAAAAAATCTGTTATAGTACTGTCTATGAGCGACAATAGCTGACCGTGTACGTTAATGGGAGCTGGTGCACGTTAAATCTGTTTGTGGCTCTAATGTCCTCCAAGTTCTATATAAGCGTTACCTCTGGGGGTGCTATTCCAGATGCAGGTCTCACATCTGGAATTGGTTCAAAATTAGGAGACTAGTTTCACAGTTACATGGATCATGTCAGCTATATAGAAATAAAAAGCTGCAAAACTGGGCCCTTGGGCCAAACCAACAACAACAACCCATTGGGCCTATGGTTTAGTCAGTTAACGACAAAAGTACTTATTTTAAAATGCAAATTGTTAATTATTTAACAACCTTTCATGGGCCCAATGGATGGGTAGCCAAGTCAATTAGCACAATAAAAGTAAATTAATTTCAATAAGGTAGTTAAAGTATAATTCAGAATAAGTTCAGTTTAAAATGTTACTAACATTCTTCTCTTCCAGGTTCCCCTTGCAGTTCCTCATGCTGCCAGTTGGGATGGGCCAATGGCCAGTCCCAACTGGTAACACAAGGGGTTTTTTTAGCAGCAGGTTTTTTTTTTTTTTTCATTTTTTTTTTTGACTGTTTGCCTCTTTATTAGGTGCAAATGGACATTGTCCGCACAAGCTACCGCACCCGCTCCAATGGGACAGCCCACGGAGACAGTTTTTACCAGGTGGGGTACAGTAGAAAGGCGCAGTCCTGTCAGCCCCGCAGCGTTTTTGTCTGTCTTGCTATTCGGCCCTAAAATTTTCTATTGGCAAAAAAAAAAAAAAAAAATTATTATTTTTTAAAATTTCAGTGGTTTTAATTGTCTTTTCTCAAAATTCTCCCCCCTTTTTCAAGCTAAGATGAGTACCAAAGTTTCAGCACTAAATTGTCCAGCCCCATTCCAACTATCATGACGAGTATGTGGCGTGCGGCAACAGATCTCAGAATACTAAAACCTAGGAGTGATCAACCCAGTAAAATCCAGACTTTATTGGTCAGCCGTCGTGGGTACTTGTCATTGTGGATCGCCCCATGAGGCGATCAGGCAAATTTCGCCCCACTCTCCAGGCACTCAAACCCGTCAAACTGGGTCAAATCCCGGTAGGTAGGGGCCTGGTCAGCGGTCTCCAAGCGACAATAGCTGAAAGTGTGTTTCCAGATGCGACATACGTTTTTAAGTATCGTACTTAATGTAGGAGGATTTATGAAAATTAATTTTTAGTTTATAAACTTAAAAATGATTTTAAGTTTTATCAAACTGGATTAAGAAAAATAATGTGATTACTTATTGCTAATTCACTTATTTATTTTTCTAGATCCTTAATTCTAAATCACTTGGCAGACCAGCATCACCTGTTTTTGGGCCAGTCAGATAACTTGGGTGAGATAGTGTTATTAGTTTTATTTTGTAGAGGCAATTTTTCCTTTCATTTTGAGGAAAGTTGATCTGTGTGTGTTAACAATCTCAAACCAGTGGCAAAAATTGGGGCCGTTTTCAGGCTCCCTTCACAAAATTCCTCTTTTAAAAAAAGAGGCTTCTTCACACTCTTCATTAATTATTTTTATTATGTTAGGTATAAAATATGTAATTTACAATCAAAACAATTTCACCAAATAGGTAAAGTTTAGCAGGAGAACTTAAAAGGTTGTTACTAATAAATGCTTGGTTTAAATTTGAGTAACTGGATTTGATCTTTCATTAGAAATTTCATTTTTCAGAAAAATATAATAAATATCAGAGAAATAAATGTATATATATTTTTTTTTCCTTTTTAAATGAGGAGCTAGGAAAAAAAAAACCTGCATCGGCCTCTGCAAATTTTTTTAGTGTTTTAGCTTGGACAAAAGTTTTATTTTATTTTCCATTGAGGCGGAAAATCTATATGTACAATTGCTTTCTCAAGGAATAATGCAAAGCTATTTGAAATAACATCTGATAACCAAATTTGTGTATTTTTTAGAAATTTTCATTTAGTGTGGTTACATACCTTGAAAACCTAGAAAATGAAAATGTCTCGTAATTTTGTCAACCTGAAATTATCATGAAAATATTAGAGAAATTTGGGGAAAAAGTAATTTTGATTTGCATTATATCCCAATCACATTAATATGGGGGAAAAAAGCACAAGTATATCACCAAAAGTATTTCGATCTTTTTCTGTAGCTCATTGAATTCTCGGCACTTTTTCACAGTTGGAAGGTTGTCAATCCATGTAAAATTATTTTCTATCTTGAAAATAGCCTCTTGTTGGTTCTAATATTGAATTAACGAGGTAGCCCAGTAGACTAAAATACACCCCTCCCTTCAGATAATTTAGCATTTTCCAAAGCTATAGCCAAGGGAGGGCTTTAGGGATATTCCTTCCCTCTCACCAAAATAATTGTTTATCAAAAATTTTTACTTCATTTTTAAGAATTTTCACTATATTAAATACTATACTTATGATATTAAATACACTATATTAAAATTGAAAATTGAATTTATTGCATAATCTGGATCTGTCCCAATGTATAAAGCTTGAATCTCTCAATATAATGTACATTTATCTCTTTGTATATCTTAAAATTTTTATTTTCATTTTTTATATGTACCACATTTTGTGTAAAAAATAATAATAATGAAGAAAATTTTCAAGGTTTTTTTTAAAGATAAATTGCTTATTACCTTGTTTTTTGCAAAATTTTACATGTAAATTGCTATTTACAAGGTGAGTACACTTCTGGGAATTTCCAGGAAGTCTGCCACCAGTATTTAAGATAAGTAATTTTCCATTTAATATTTAAGCTTCAGAATTCGTAACCCCTTCATTTATTCGCAGAATTTGTAATATTTTATTTATTTATTTATTTTCTTTTAAATAAGGCAAACAATTCTGTTAAAAAATTAAGGCAAAATTATATGCAGCCTGTATTTATAAAAAATGCTTCTTGATAATATTATTTTATATCATTAGTAAATTTTTTATTAAACTTTTTATTTAATACAGCAGTGCACTATACAAAATAGCATGACTAATAATTCTGTAATATATATATATATATATTGGTTCTTCTGTCTTTTTACATATATATATAACAACTAGGGGGCTCAGCCCCCTACTCACTAACGCTCGCCAACCCCCCATGAATTGCAAAACAATTCACATTGAGACCGCTTCCCGGTCACAGCTCGCTTCGCTCGCTCGTCCCTTCTTATTTTTCTAGTAATTCTAGCCGGAATACGTACTACAATAAATCATTTGAACATATGAAATTGACAATTTTTTTAATGTAAAAAAGTAATTGAAAACTCCGTTGAAAACACAACTAAAAATGCATTTAGTTGATGCTACTAATGGGCATATAAATCATTTAAATACTATGAAAAAAGGATCTTGGAAACATAATTAGTTTAAAACTTACTAGATGGAACCCGTCAAAATTTGACGGCAAACAACTTGATAGTACCATAAAAATAAAATTTATAGTTGCTTTAACTTGACAAATTTCACAGTGGGGAGCATAATATGATTAAGCGGTCACTGACCTTTCCATTGATATATCACATGAGGGGTGTGTGCAAAGTTCAGAAAAGTACCCCCTTGGGGGGTCAAAGTGGGGGATTGACATGGGAGATGCATAATATGATTAAGTGGTCACAGACCTTTCCAATGATATATAACATGAGGGTTGTGTGCAAAATTTAGAAAGTACCCCTTGGGGGGGGGGGGGGCAAAGTGGGGAGATGGGCATCGGAGATGCATAATATGATATAAGTGGACACAGGCCTTTCCAATGATATATAACATGAGGGTTGTGTGCAAAATTTAGAAAGTACCCCTTGGGGAGGGGGGGGGGAGCAAAGTGGGGAGATGGACATCGGAGATGCATAATATGATTAAGCAGTCACAGACCTTTCCAACAATATATGACATGAGGGGTGTCAACAAAATTTAGAAAAGTATCCCTTGGGGGGGTGGGGGGGGGCAAAGTGGGGAGATGGACATTGGAGATGCATAATATGATTAAGTGATCACAGACCTTTCCAATGATATATAACATGAGGATTGTGTGCAAAATTTATAAAGTACCCATTGGGGGGGGGGAAAGTGGGGAGATGGACATCAGAGATGCATAATATGATTATGCAGTCACAGACCTTTCCAATGATATATAACATGAGGGTTGTGTGCAAAATTTATAAAGTACTCTTTGGGGGGGGAGGGGGCAAAGTGGGGAGATGGGCATCGGAGATGCATAATATGATTAAGCAGCCACAGACCTTTCCAACAATATATGACATGAGGGGTGTCAACAAAATTTAGAAAAGTATCCCTTGGGGGGGGGCAAAGTGGGGAGATGGACATTGGAGATGCATAATATGATTAAGTGGTCACAGACCTTTCCAATGATATATAACATGAGGGTTGTGTGCAAAATTTATAAAGTACCCTTTGGGGGGGGGGGGCAAAGTGAGGAGATGGACATCGGAGATGCATAATATGATTAAGCAGTCACAGACCTTTCCAACAATATATGACATGAGGGGTGGCAACAAAATTTATAAAAGTGCCTCCCTTAGGGGGGGGAGGGGAGGGGGTGGCGGGATGGACCCCGGAGATGCATAACATGAATAAGCGGTCAAAGACTTTTCCAGCGATATATCACAGGAGAGGTGTCTGCAAAATTTAGAAAAGTGTCCCACTTGGGGGGGGGGGTGGGGGGATAGACCCGAGATGCATAACATGAAAAAGAGGTCACAGGCGTTTCAACTTGCAACTTTTTTCTCGAAGGCATTTGATAATATTAAATTTTTTTTTACCCAAGACAATTTAACGATATTCTTAATTTTTTTGCATAATTCGTCAAATGGTCATGGAAAAAAATCATGAAATTCGCTAATCAATAGTTGATAAATTATAAAATTCAACAATCGATAGCAATAAAATTGGTCAATCGATAATGGAAAAATCACAAAATTCATCAAATGGTCTCCTGTAAAAAAATTGTCCTGCACACTGATGATATGATCAAAAGGATTTTGAAGTATAGGACAAAATTAACACTTGCCAAACAGCGAGTAATGCTGAAAATTTGGCAATGGACTTTATTGCCACCACTGGTCAAACATAATAGTCACACTCACCAATTGCGATGATTGAATGGAAAAAGATTTTTTTCTCTGCTGTCGCTCGACAAATTTCGAAACCATTTGGCGAATTTCACGATTTTTTCCCCGAAATTGATGGATTGTGATTTTTTTTCTCAAAGCCATTCGACGATATTCGAAAACTTTTCCCCCCGAAACCAGTTGATGAATTTTGCGATTTTTCCACTGTCGATTAATGAATTTTGTGATTTTTCCGCTATCAATTGACGAATTTCGCAATTTATCAACTATCGATTAATGAATTTCATGATTTTATCCATGAACGAACAAATTGCGCACTTTCTTTCCGCTAATGTTTGACACATTTCGCCCTTTACAATTCAGCCAATGAGTTGAACGTTGTTTCTTTCCAGAAATGTCAAGAATGAAACAATGATTCTTTAGGATGAATTTCCTTCGTTCGATGCCACATGGAAGAATGTGTGCAATGCAGCAACGGGCGTCACAGACTTTTTAGGGCATCTGCAGACTAAAAACATCTAACCAATCTTCGCAGGGGGGAAAAATCACAGATTTCGTCAAATGATTGAGGAAAAAACACTAAATTCATCAAAGGATCATGGGGAAACATGACTTTCGTTAAAAGACAACAGAAAAAACATTAATTATGCAAAAGGATCGTGAAAGATAAGCAAATTTTGTCAAAGAATCGCAAAAAAGGAAAGTTCACCAAAAGATCACGCTTTTTTACTAAATTTCGTCTAAAAATTGCGGAATAAAATGTATTTTATCAAAGAATCGCTGGAAAATGCGAATTTCATTAAGGATCAAGAGAAAAATGCGAAATTCTTCAAAGGATCGCTGAAAAAACACGAATTTCGTCAAAGAATTGCTGAAAAAACATGAATCTCGCCCAATAATAGAAAAATCATGGTTCATAATCATTATATCTAGTAGTATATGTAAATACAGTTTGTGATATTGACAAAATTAACACTCACCAATCGGCGAGTAATACTGAAAATTGGTAATTGATGTTATTGCCAGTACTGGCTAAACTTAATAGTCACACTCGCCAATTGCGATGATTGAATGTAAAATGAAATTTTTTTCCCGCTGTCAATCAAAGAATTTTGAAACCATTTGGTGAAGTTTTTCCCGAAACCATTTTGTGAATTTCCCGATTTTTTCTTCAAAATCATTTTTCAACAATATTCGACCCAATACGCATGCGTAAAAAAAATCACCAGCCAATGAGGTGAGGGACTATTACTGTCTCTACAAATGTGTTTGGGATCATCTCCTGTTTTTTTTTTTTTCTTGCACATTGCATTAAACCTAGGAAGGTATTTGTATAGAACTCACTGTGGAGTGTTTAGAAGGTATTTATTTTATTTATTATAATTTGTATGAATACTTAGGTGTCCATTTCGGATTTACTGTTTAAAAATGAATTTAGGCTCATTTAACATTCGCGAAATCAATCCGATGGAAATTGTGTTTTTAGATCTCTATCATTTTGTATATATAGTACAGAAAATAATTATTCAAACGTACGTAAAAATATCGTAGAACACGTAATACAAAATTGGACCACTTATAGTCCGTTTATTATCAGGGATGAATCTTATGGTGTTCCGATTGCTAATGAAAACGATTATGTAAATATATGGTTCTTCATAGAAGTATGTGCTTCTTCACACTTCAATAGAAGCATTGTTTAAATTAATATAATTCTACAAATATGATGCAGTTTTAAAATATTGAGTAATGATTAATACTGTCAAGGAATCTACTCATATACGTAATTAAGTTTTGGTACTTCTCTATTATCTCATCGACCACTTTTCATAACGAAAAACTGTCGCCAAACTGTAACGCCAAATAAACGGGAGAGCGTTGTCATTAATACGCGCAAATGTTGAATTAAAAACCACTTGACGACATAACAAACACGTATAATGCTTCCGACATCAAGTAAATTGGACTGCATTTTTGGCATTTAATCATACAGTTTGGCGATAGTATTTTGTTATGAAAAGTGGACGATGGGATAATAGAGAAATACCTAAGTTTTTTATACCAAGTTTGAAAATTTATCTTTTTTTGACATTTAAAAAAAATAACAGAAAAAACATTACAAATTTGCCCATTTGCTCAGCGGTCAAAGGATTAAGTAAATATTAATGATTAAGCGGAACTGGTTCTAGCTATGAAGTAATATTATTTTGCTCAAAAACCCCCAACAAAAAAAGAATTACAAAGAATAAGTAATCGTCTTTAAATATACAAAAAAACAATGTGATTAATGACCAGGATTTTTTTACATATAACATTTTTTATATACAAAATAAAATTCGAAATAACCTCATTCATTTCACCCGATGTCAAAAATAGTTTTTTTTTCCCACATTCCTGGGCAAAGCACTAAATCAATAAAATCACCAATTTGTGACAAATTATGAGTTTCATATGAATCGCCCATGAACGGACATGCAAACTGGTAAAAAATGAATGTAATAAATTAAAACATTCAAGATTTGTATACATACAAACAATACAATGTAAATATTAATATTGTTACATGATACATTGTTTGTATATATACTTCTTTGTATACATATATTGTTTGTATACATATAAACAAATATAATGTAAACATTATTCAAATATTAAGAGTTTGCAAATCAAAACATTCTAAAGATTTGTATAGGTACATACAAACAATATAATGCATACATACTCTTTACAAATAAAATAGCACACTTATGTAATGACAAAACTTTTAAATCGAATAGAGATAATATATTTCTGTTAAAAAATAATGCTAAAGTTCAGACTTATATATATTATACATTCACATAAAGCTAGTCACATTCCTGCATATTTATTAAATATTTAGTTGCTAAATACAGAAATAATATTTTATAATTTATATTCAGACGCTCAGATTCGCTTTTTTTGAACACATAATAATAAAAATATTACTACCGTGCGTACTGTCTTTTGACATTATATTTACATAATAGTTTTCATTAGCAGTCGGAACACCATAAGATTCATACCCGATCATAAACGGAATATAAGTGGTCCAATTTTGTATTACATGTTCTACTATATTTTTATTTACGATTGAATAATTATTTTCTGTACTATATAAACAAAATGATTTGATTTTGCGAACGTTAAATGAACCTAAATTCATGTTACACAGTAAATCCGAAATGGATACCTAAGTATTCATACAAATTACAATAAATACAACAATAAATAAAATAAATACCTTCTAAACACTCCACAGTTTTTTATATAAATATCTTCCTAGGTTTAACGCAACGTGGAAGAAGCCATAATAACAACAGGAGTTGATTTTGATTTGATCTTGATCCCAAATACGTTTGGAGACAGGAATAGACCCTCGCCTCATTGGCCGGTCCTTTTTTGACGCATGCGTACTCGGTCGAAATTCGATGGAAATTTGACAAAATTACCAAACTGCTTTAAATAGATGGATTGCACGTATAATATTGTACAGCACGGCTTAAATTCATTAAAAAAAAAAAAAAAAACTATGTGGTAGGAAGATAGTTTATCATCAATGATTGTTTAAATTTCGTTCGACATTTTACTATTCTAATTGATTATAGATTTCTGAAAAATAAATTTTTACTTCATTGAAATTGAAGAAAAATCATTTTTACTTCAATAAAACATCAACAGATGGCAGCAGGGGCATTCTAAAAAGTTTATATTTTATTATCTCCGATTTTTTGTGTGAGTGAAATTCGTAAATAAATTCTAAATAAGAGTTGAGAATTCAATATTACTCATAATTAAACGACAATATTACTCATATTTAAAATGAGGAATCATCTCAGACACTTTGGATTACGTTCATATTTTATTTTTAATAATTGCTAGCTTGAGTTTCACTGCTTTGACACTGGCCGCCATATTGGAGGCGGAGCTAACACAATCTTGTCTGTTCATTGGTCTGAGCTCTGGAAACTATGGTTGTTGCCAACAATAAGATAGAAATTCAGCCCTATTTTCGCACCACGTAAGACAAATATATATATAGATTCAATGTAATAATAGCTATTAAAAGTGTAAACTAATTGATTATTTATAGACCACTAGATCTTATACATTGGTCATGTTACATGACTATAATTTAATATGAAACACAATAAAAAGTATGATTTCTTAAATGATAAAGAGTGCTGTTATTTATTTTGATAAATAACTTCACAAATTCTTTTTATTCTCTTTGTTTTGACAAAATGAACCTAATGGCTTTATACCTAGAAAACTGAATGGTAGAATCTGAAAATGGTAGTGTGCTGCACTACATTAAATATACTTAATAATGACAGTACATAATTATGATGACAATTTTGTTAACAAAGTTAGACAATGACGGATCCAAGGGAGGGGCGATTGCTTCCCTAATGTGCTTAAGATAGATACATTGGTCTTTCTTATTTACCATTGCATAGCAATTCTAAAATATGAATATTACCAGAAAATTTGTATTAAAAAAAGAAAAGATGTACATAAAAAGTACCAGAAAAGTTGTATATAAATAATAAAAGAAAATCTAAAATTTTATAAAAGATATTGTTATACAACTTTTTCAGTTAACAATAATTTAAAACTAGCAACTGTGAATGAGTATGATGGCTAGAAATTAGCCCTTAAGAGCATAAGAATTCAACCAGCTATCCCTAGTTGTTACATAAATATTTCTTTAATAAATTTTAAAGTACTCTTTATCGAACTACTTTAGAAATATATAAATGATCCCTTTCATATGCATTAAACCTTTATCAAATACCTGTTGCAGTTATTCTGGACACAGGAAGTCTGTTGTTCTCAGAACAAGTATAGCCTACAATAATAAGTCTTTGCAATATTTTTCACCATGAATTGATAAAGAATTGCTAAGTTTAAGGAAATAGATTTTTGTTTTTGAAAGACTAAAACATCCTCAAGCTTAACACACAAACATTCTCAAATAACTATTGGTAGAAAAGCTGGAAAAACTTGTTGTATTGGAATATTTGGTCTAATTGGACATTCTATTGGATGTAAAAATAATGGTGCTTGAATGGTTACATATATCAGTTTTTTTCGATCGGTTGTTAGGATGAGAAAGTCACTATAATTGACAGCTGTTACATCAAGTGTTGACTGTTAAATGTACTGTAGAGTTATTTTTTGTTCATAGAAATTCTAAATTCCTCCTTACATCTAAATTCCAAGTTTGTAATATCACCCTCCCTTGAAGTTTCTCTGTATACGCCCTTGAAGCTAGATTATTTCATTTTAATACATTTAAATACCAGAAAGACACCAAGAATTTTTTCATTATGTATTATAGTGTGATATACTTTTTAAATGCCCATATTTACTAAATAATAACTGTTTTTATAAGAGTAGTGTTACAAGAGGAGTTACATTATTTTAATGCTGGCCTTGAAATATCAGAGAATTTCAACATAAGGTATTTGTGACCACCCTATTATTATTTATTTATTCAAATTTCTTTGAATTTATAAAGTGACAAAAGTGACTTGTTCTTATGAAATAAAGTAGATTAACATAAATAAAATGAAATATTGAGAAAAATCTAACACATGTATATGTACAGCAACATTTTTAATTGCTCTAAATCACATTTATTTTTGTGCCATCTTCTCATTTTAAACTTTATTAACATCATTAGCTATGCCCACTAGTATTGTATTGAAAACATATTAGTAAAATGTTTTCTTTCAGTTTTTGTAAATGAATTCCTGGACATCCTAGAAATTATGCTGAGCAAGTAAGTTTTATTGATCAGTTGTTTGTAGTTGAAACATGAGTTATTACTGAAAAATAAATGTTTTAATTGTGTAAATTCTACTAGACTAATTACTTCTAAAATGTCCATTTTTTATAATGTCATTGATGTGTTTTTGTTTGTTTTTTTTTCTATAAATCCAAGAATTTTGATTATAAAAAATATCTAACTTGATAAATTTGGAATTTTAAGTTTGTTTCGTATTTAACTTTTAAAGACATGTGCAGCATACTGAGTGCACCACTCACTCAGTGTAAAAACAGTTGTGAATTCTAAAATAATTATGTGACAAACATTTGCATTTCATTTACCCTCTTTCCAAAGTCTCTTTAATGTTCAACCAGTGTTTAAAGTTGAAGTTCACATTTTTTTCTTCTCTGTTTCATTATCTTTATTGGTAAGTCACCACTGGTATACAGAATAGAGTCTCCTGTGTATTTATGTAATATAATCTATTTTCTCTCTTAATTAAACTTTTTTTACATAAAGATGTATTACTTTTATATTATTACTAAACATTAGACACTATTCTTCTTTAGCATCAAAAGTTGATATTTAGGCTTTAAAAGTCATTGGTGCATGGAGTATGCCACCCATGTCTTTATATTACTACAAACCATCTATGTTATATTAATTCTAATTAAATTAGTTTTTATCGATAATTTGATGTTTATTACTTTTATACTATTACTAGACATTGCATTAACCCTCTGACTGTCCAGCAAAAGGGCAAAAATATTTATTTTCTCTGTATTTTATTTTAAATGCTAAAAAAAGGTTATTATTCCAAAATTACATAAAAAATTTACTTGTATATGGATGTAAACCTTGAGGTATCAATCATTACTCAATGTATTGAAAATGCATTATATTTGTAAAATTATATTAATTTGAAAAATGCTTGTATTGCAGTGAAACCTGGGGCTTAGTGAATGTATTAACGTGGGCTTGTCAGTGAAAGGGTTAAACAAGGATATCATTAAAAGTTTTTTTTTAGGCTTTAAAAACCAATGGTGCACAGAGTGTGCCACCCATGTCTTTATGTTACTACAAACCACCCGTGTCTTTAAAGGTTAAATGAATATTGTAAATTTTTATTTGCAAAACAATATAATGATGCAATATATATGTGTGTAATATAGAAAAGCAGCTGATACAATTAATCAGTTATTCATATTATATCACTGTATATATATTTTATTTCATTATATATTTTAGTTTAATAAGCAGTAGAATCTATAAAATATATTGTACTAAAAAATCTTTTTTAAATTAAAAAAAAAAAAAAAAAAATAGCTACAATTTATTTTACCCAGTTTCTTGTTGATGAAATGAATAGCATAATTATTACTTTCATCATTATGTAACTAGAATCGTATTCTATTGATTATATAAGCTACCTTAATTATTTTTAATTGATTTGAAACTTAAAATAAAATATGTAATGAAAAAATATTTTTGTTTTTTTTAAAAAGAATTTTTTCAGAGGTAAAGTGCATGTTAGAATGTACGTTATAATCAGAGTTGCCAGATTTTTATTTTAGCACATGAATTTTAAATAAAGAAAATTGATTTGAAAAAATAAAAATAAATAAATAAAAGAGATAGACAAATTTAAACAAACATTTAAATATTTCAAAATGCTTATTTCTATATGGTGTGAATTATTTGTAATAGTAAAACACAAGAATTAAATTCTTCATACAAAAGTTTTACTTTTTTGTGCTCTAAAGAAAACTATGTGCTGTGTGCTACAGGTCAGAACAATTTATATGAAAAATCATGAAATTAGCTGTTTCGCATAGAACATTTAAATTTAGTCCCAAAAAAAAAAAAAAAAAAAAAAAAAAAAAAGGATGTCTTGCTAAAGTTGGGACATCTGACAACCTTGGCTATAATATAATTTTATAATATGCTAGATTTTCATAAATTGCTATTTATAATTATTAATGTTCGAAAATTACGCCTCTCTGTCTGCCTATTGTTTCTGTTTGTACCTCTAAAAACTTTTCTAACAAACGGAGTAGAGAGACGCTAAAGGTATCAAAATACGCAGGAAAATTCAAGAATTCTGTTTTTCAGGTTTCGAAAATATCCCCCTGTAATTAGAAAAGATATTAATAAAAAACATTAAAAACTCATTAAAAATTGCGTGAAAAGAACAATTTTTATCCAACATGCGTTCGATAAAAATTATTTCCAAGCAAGAAAGAGACAAAGTGTCTGTCGATAAAAATACAGAAGTAGCGTTTTAAAATAATTAAAGGCTTGGGTTATAATATAATAATTATAGGTTAAGGCTTACAAATTATAAGATCTAATTTACTTACAGTTTTGAAAATAACACCGCAGGAATCATCTCTCTCTCCACATTAAAAGATTCTAAAAATTAAGGAAATCCATCCATTAGAACCAAAGATATTAATTATTATTTCATTAATTTGATTGCTTAAAAATTACTCCTTTTAATGTGCTGTTTCAGAGCCAGACATTGGGACGTCTAGATGTCTAGAAGGATGAAAGATATGAAACCAGTTTAAGTGGAGTTATTATAGGCTATATAAAATTACTAAAAATATTGAATTTAAGGATTTGAAAATTATGTATCCCTACGTAATATGGAATGCCGAGTCCAAAAAAGTAATTTTCGTAAAAATCGGATAATAATTCCTGAAGATATCAATTTAAAATCATTAATTTTCAAAAAGAAAATGAATTTTTCGGAAGTCAACACCACAGCTGTCTTTCACAGCACATGTTTTGATGATTTCAGTGGGAGAATAGTAGACATTGTGCCGCTTTCTGAAAAAAAAGAGATAAAATTGATAAAATGATGCATTTGAAAAAGATTACTGTTTTTATAGGTGATATAAAATTTTTAAAAATATCAGATTTAAGAATCTGAATTATATGCAATATGCATCCTTGATCAGAGTGGGCTGGTATGATTCAAAAAATTTTCGAATTCGGACCATAATTTTTTATTTTAGCAAAATCCCGATTTTTGTATAGGAAAAAAAAAAAAAAAGAAGCTAAGGAATTATCTATTTCTTTTCAAAACATCTCCTGTCGTATGGGTCCCATCGCGATGCAATTTGGCTCATTCGACTTGACATCGATAGAGCTTACCGATTTAAGTTCGCTTTTTCACCAACAGGGGCACGCTAAAAATTGTGCTAAAAAGGTGCTAAAAATTATAATAAAAAAATATTTATGATTTAATTACTCTTTCATTGGTTGATGTTATTTTTTTAATTTTACACAGTAACAATTATCAGTTGTTGTTTGAATTACCATTGATTAAAATTGAAAAGCTGAATAAAAGAGAGAAATTGTATGCATTTCAAAATAAATAAATAATTATTTCATTCATATGGAATCAAACTGAAAACTGTTTTAAAAGAACAAAAGCTGGAACTGAAATGAAATATTTTAACTGTACTACAATTATAACCAGATCAAAAATATTATGGTCCAATGTTCCATTATAAAAATGCATGTAAAACTTGCATGTTAGTGTATACAAATTAAGTAATTATGTTTTAATCATTCACTTTCAGCGACCTTTTTATTTATTTATTGATATCTTTTTTTTTCTTTTTTTTTTTTTTAATCTTTTGGTATATATTTGAAGGTTGCAGTGCATTTATTGTGAAAAGTTATTTAAAGACTGGCCAGCCCTGAAAGAACACATGAGGAAAAAAATGCACAAAAGGATAAATCCTTATAACAAAATGTTTGACAAATTTTACATGACCAATTATTTGGTAAGTCTTCTACATACTTGAATAGTGAATATTTCAATGAATCACCATGAAAATTACATGAGAATAATAAATAATGTTTCATTTTAAGAATTTGTTCGACAATGTGAATAGTACACCACAAGATACTGAGGAAGAAAGAGAAATGTAAGATTTAATTTTATATAATTTGAAATTCATTTTCTGTCTCTAAACTTTTTTCAGTCTTTTAATACATACAGATGTTAGTTGTCTAACTAAAAAAGCTACTGTGCTTTAAATGATCCATGTCATCAAATTTGTTTAATGGCAAAATTATGTGATCTTTTAGCAAAATGCCATTTTCAGAGTACTTTATCATTATCTCACAGCAATGTAGTGATTAAAAAATTATGGGAGAAATTCAAGTAGTTGTTTTCAAATAAATTTATCAATTAGGATTAACTATAATTAATAAAATATGTATGAGAATAATTAATCATTCAAACTAACATTTAATGCCATTATCATAAAATAAATGTTTTAACTGTTTTAGATAGAAGTTTTAAGTTACTGAAGTCTATAGATTTATGATCAGTGAGATAATGGTGGGATTCAGGAGACTAGAACCACCCTTATATAATAAAAGGAGTACTTGTGTATTATCTGTACCAGTAAAATACACCGCACCAACAATGGTGCCAATAATACTAATTACAGTTACCCTTTTTTTTCTACATTGTAACCACATAGTTAATATTATATAGTTGTCATATTAGAGGCAAATGCAGAAATATTTATATATAACAGTGTAATATAATATAATATAATATAGTATAGATATATTGTATTCATTCCTGTGGGACATAAAACTGCCATTGTAAATATATTTTATCACTAAAATCTGTCAACCAGAAGTTATGTATTTAATAAATGTAAACTATATTAGTGTTTTATATTACTTGCTTTTATATTATTTATCATTTCTAACGATGTTAGGTATATTAAATTACTATTTTTTACACAATTGGCAACAATAAACACAATTGACAATTGAGAACTATTTTTGGTGATTTATCTTCCTTTGCATGAATAATACATAAGTACCATAAGAAGGTTTTCACAAAAGAATATCATAGACAGTTCAGGAGTTTTAGTGCATGTAATCATACTTTTAATTACAGTTCGCAAAAGTTAAATTTCCTGAAATTACTTAGTAATACCAATATCAAAGAAATGAAACCATGGATTGAAATTTTCAAGCATTAAATGAAATTAACTCTAAATAAAAAGATGAATTATCAGACATTAGAGATAGATAATAATAGTCTTTTAGACAGTTATTGTGACTTTTAAAAATAATCTCTTCAATTGAATGGGGAGATCTTGAACCCATGAGCCCCTCCCTTCCTTACACTCTTGCTATCTCAAAATATCTGTTTGCAAAGGGATAAAATATTCTATAATCTGCCTACTCATTTTTATCTTAAATATGCATGTGTCTGGTGTAGCTTTATAACAAATGAATTAAAATGAAAATTTTATACTATATATTAATCATTTTTCAATTTCTGTTTTAGCAGATTTAATTCTTTATGTGTATATTTATATTTTAAAGTAAAGCATTCTTATTAAAAAAAAAAAAATAAGTACAGTGAAGCACCGTTTATACGTTTTTCAAGGGACCAAGAAAAAAAAACGTATAAACGAAATTCACAAAAGTACGAACAGTTCTGTAATTACGAACAATAAAAAAATCAGAGATAAAATGCATGAAATACAAGACATATATAATACTAAACTTCTTATTCTGGATATAATTTACAACTTACAACTATTCATATTCATTCACCATGTACAAAATATTTTGTTATTTTAAGTTGTACGGAATTTTTGGAATGCACAGAAAAAAGTTCATTGTTCTCAGTTAAAAGTGCCATCTTAATATTATCATTCAAATCACTGCTAATGAGGTATTCTTGCATGGTGTTAAAACCAGCCAAAGCTTGTTGAAAACTTGGCAGTGGCATTTCAGTGCAGTTATCCTCTTCTTCACTGCTAGTTTCCTCATTTGCGATCATTTCATCGATTGTTAGAAGAGAACATGTTGCAAGTTCCGAATCACACTGCACAAAATCTTCAAATGTAATAAGATCACTTAAATTTGACCAGTTTTATGGTGGAACAAAATGATCAGGATCGGCGTTTTCAATAGGATTGACATCCACTGTAGTTAAAAATCTGCCATGGGCGAAGCAGTTTTTTATCGTTTTAGGTAAAACATTTTGCCAAGCTATCATTATGAAATTCATAGCTTGTAAGATGTTAATGTTCACATGTTCGAAGTCACCGTGGTCTAAACTGGCGATAGCTGTTTTCACCAAAACTTTTCGATAATGTTGTTTTAGGGATTTTATGACCCTAAATCCAGTGGCTGCAATTTACTGGAACAATTTGCAGGGAAGAATTTGACAGTTATGTTTTTTAGAAAATCCGTATCAGGTGGATGAGCTGGACACTGATCAATGAATAAAATGATTCGCCGCTTCTGCTTTCGCATTTTATCCTCTAATTCATTTAACCAATCGGTAAAGAAACATTATCATCCATGAATTTTTATTGGCAAGGCACATTGTTGGTAATGTTTTCACATGTTTGAAGCAGCGGGGCTTTTTTGATTTCCCAATAATCAAAGGAAGCAATTTTTCTGATCCATCTGCATTGGCACACAACAACACTGTTAATCGCACTTTACTCTTTTTTCCACCATGACAGGTATCCGATTTGATTGCAAGAGTTTTAGATGGCAGAAGGTTATAAAACAAACCGGTTTCATTGGCATTGAAAATGTCTTTTTGTTCATATCCTTTTATCAGATCTGGCAATTGGTTTTGAATCCAATCATCCACTGTTTCGCAATCAACATCCCCAGACACTTACAGTTTTGCCTGCTATGCCATGTCTTAATTTAAATTTGTGAAGCCATCCTGAAGAAAATGATGCATCGCATTCCACATTCAGCTTCTTCGAAATTTCTCATGCTTTCTCCATAAGCAAAGGACCGCTTATGGGAATTTTTACACTACGACACTGATTAAACCACTATAAAAGCAATTTTTCAACATCAGCAAATTTTCCGGTTTGGACTCGAAGTTTTTTTGAAGCATTACATCCACTTTGATGATGGCTTTCCTCGATGATCTTACGCTTATAGATTAGCGTGTTTAATGTTGAAACTGGTAAACCTAATTCTTTGGCAAGATGCACTCTTTTTAAATGTTGGTTTTCATCCACTTTTTTTAAAATGCATATTTTTTTCTTCAACGACAGAGATTTTCTATTACGCGAAGTCATCGTGAACCGCTAGTGAACACGATACAAATCCAGATACTGAAGCTGAAAGGTAAAGAATTTGCCCTGCTGGGGCCTGGTGACAGCACAGCAACAAGCCTTATCTATAGAAAGTGGGATATTCACATTCATTAGGGGTACGGCTTTTGTTCAATTGGGCAGGTGTTGGTCAAGGTCACCTGCCTTTTGTAAGACTGGACAATCGGGAGTTAGGAATCTGAGGTTGAAATGCACATTTTGTCTCTTCTTGACTTGTTGAAAAAAACATATAAATGAAATTAGCGATTTAAGGAAAAACGTATGAATGAAATTATTTAACGTTAATATCCATTGGATTTTGCCGGGACCATTAAAAAACCGTATAAATGATAAAAACGTATAAGCGAGAAACGTATAAGCGGTGCTCCACTGTATTTATCTTTAAAAATGGCACTAGTGATTCTTAACAGTTTATTTGCAATATCAATTGCACAAGATTAATAAAACTTTTTTTTTTTTTTTTTTTTTTTGTAAGCTAATACAATTTGAGCCTCTAGCAAGAAATTAAATATAGAAAATGGCATAAAAAAATCAGAAAACAAATGTATAAAGATTTATAGCTAAGTTTGATTATTACCGTAAAATCCCGAAAGTAAGCCCCCCCTCGAATGTAAGCCCCCCTCCCACTTTTAAGCAATTTTGGTTTTCTTTTCCATTCCGGAATATAAGCCCCCCCCCCCCCTAAAAAATATATATATATTTGAAAGTAAGCCCCCCTCCCACTTTTAAGCAATTTTGATTTTCTTTTCCATTCCCAAATATAACCTCACTCCCCCCCCTCTCTCTCACATACAAAAAAAAATTTATGCACAAAAAAATTATTTTAAAAATCTAAGGGAGGCAATTTTCACTCTTTTGATATTTTTGACAGATTTCCACTTATGTTTTTATACGATGTTAATGAAATCCTTCCTCTCACATGAAATGTCTGTTTCATGTCTCTCTAACATAAAAAGTTTGAAAACTTGAGAATCTTAAATCCTTCTGTACTTCTTTCAGCTCACTAGTAATGTAACAATTAATAAAAAAATCGATTCTCTACACTACAATCTCCCTTTCCATCAAAAATTTATGCCTCTTCTCCCTCAGCATATAAAGTTTAAAATCTTTAAAACTCTTTATATAAAAAAAAATTATGCTCTATTTGTTGCTCTCTACTAACAATAAATAAATAAATAATCAGCCATTTAAATTTTCTCTCTACCACCAAGATGTCTGCTTCTGCTTTTTTGCCTCCCCCCGCAAATTTCTCACCCAGCAAATAGTTTAATCTAGGATCTTTAATATTATTATTTTTTTTTTTTTAAATGTCGATCTATTTCTTATTTTGTAGTAAGGTAACTCATCTCATTTACATCATCTCATATAAGTATCACTCATCTAAAATCATCATTCCGTTTGAAATTTTTTCTCTGTCCTGTTCTCCCAAAGAAGAGGAGTGGATTTCTAAATATGTGAGAGGAGAGCAAAAATGTTCATCTTTTTTGCAGTTTTACTGTTTTTCCCTGAATCACGTGTATGTTTTATGTTTTGAAATAAATATATTCTCTAAAATAAATTATCTCCCCATCAATTAACAAAATATCAGCTGTGAGAACAGCCAAACTACAAAAAGACTAAAATCTTCTCTTTGCCCTTCCCCCCCCCCCCCCCTCCATGTCTAGAAATTCATCCCTTTTTCTGGGGATGCAGAATGGAACTTTAAAGGGAGAGTTAGATGATCATTTATTTATTGTTGCTACAAAGTGATAATACCACATAAAATCTTTAAAATATAGTTTTAAAGATTTTTAAGTTTGTGTGTCGGGGTGAGAGGGAAGGGAGAAGCATAGGAAATAAAGAGGACTTTTTGGTAGGGAGGAGGGTATAATGTAAATCGTTATTTAAATATTGCTGGGAAAAAATCACAAATAGAGCATAAAAAATTAAGAAGAAAACTATGCATTTTTGGTACCAGAGGGGGGCAAAGGGCGGAAAAAGTAATTTTGAGAGTAGATTTAGATTATTGATTATTTATTGTTATACAATAAAATAAGAAATTAAAAAAAATTATTTAAAAAATGATTTTTGAAATTTTTTTTTTTTTTTTTTTTTGGGGGGGGGGGGGGGGGAAGGGGCAGGATTTTAGGGTTGGGAATTTATTTTTATTTATTTATTATTATTTTTTTTAATCTACCGAAATACAGAAAATTCTCGCCCCTTTTTTAAATTTTACAATTTTACAGATTTTAAATTTTACGAGATGCATTTGTAGGGGGAGGATCTTCATGAGATAAGGGTGGGGGCAGGGGGGGAAGAAGCAGGGATTTTAGGAGGATGGGTTAATTTAGTTGGTAAGTTGGAGTTATTTATTTTTAATATAGAGTATTTAATAAGTCTCAAAAGAAATTTAAAATTAAAATGTAATAAAGGTTAAACTATGCATTTTTGGTACCAGGGGGGGGGCAAAGGGGGTAACAGTAATTTTGAGAGCAGATTTATATGATTGATTATTTGTTGTTACAATAAAATAAGAAATAAAAAAATATTAAAAAAAATATTTTTAAAATTTTTTCTTTTTTCTGTGGGGGGGGGGGGAGGGCAAGATTTTAGGGTTGAATTTATTTTTATTTTATTTTATTTATTTATTTTTTAATCTACCGAAATACGGAAGACTCTCACTCTTTTTTTTTTAATTTTACAATTTCACAGATTTTACATTTCACGCGATGCATTTGGAGGGGAAGGATCTTCATGAGATAAGGTTGGGGGGAGGGGGGAGAGAAGCAGAGATTTTAGGAAGTGGGGTTAATTTAGGTGGTTGGGTTGGATTTATTTGTTTAATAAGTCTGAAAAGAAGTTTAAAATTAAAAAGTATAAAGGTTAAACTATGCATTTTTGGTACCAGAGGGGAGGGGGGGGACAGTAATTTTGAGAGCAGATTTAGATTGATTTTAGATAGATAGTATTTATTGTTACAATAAAATAAGAAAAAAAAAATTAAAAATGATTTTTATTTTTTTTTATTTTTTTTTTTTTTGGGGGGGGGGGCAGGATTTTAGGGTTGGGAATTTATTTTTATTTATTTATTTATTTTTTTTTTAATCTGTCGAAATACGGAAGATTCTCGCCCCTTTTTTACTTCTAAATTAATGATAAAAACAGGTTTTTAAACGATTTTTAGAAAAAATCCCGATAATAAGCCCCCTTTCCAAATTTAACCTTTTTTGATTTTGAAAAAGGGGGTCTTACAATCGGGATTTTACGGTATGTTAATGATGTAAGATGAGTTTGATTGTCCAATCCAGCAGACAAGAAGCAGCATCTGTGGTAAAAAAAGAACTGGTTCATGTAAATGACCAGCATAGTGACTTTCACCCTTTTTTTGTACATGAAGAAATTCTTGGATGGTTAGTATTTTAATGATGATGACAGAGTGAAGGATGCTGTAACAGTGCAAAACCTCACAAGCGGCCACCTTCTTTGGTGTTTGCAAACAAACAAGCAGTTGTATCTCATTACGATAAATGCCTTAATGTGTTGGGTGACTGTGTAGAAAAATAGTTTATAAATATGTATCTCTGCTCACACCCCATTCCTATTGTTTTAACACAATCGCAGGACTTACTTTCTGAATAATCCTTGTATTACTACAAGCATTGACATAATGATATTGTTGTAACTGAGTTTATCTAACTTATCTTTTACATTTATGTCAATGTGAAATAATATTAAGAATTTGGTAACTTATTTTTATAAATGTGTAACTTCCTTTTAGACTTGTAGGGCCAAAAGAAGATGCTGTTATTTGTCTATTCTGTGATAATGAATATGCTGATTTTGATGAAGTTACGAGTCATTTAGAGGTTTGTTTCTTATTCTTTCATTTCATTTCATTTCTCTTTTTTTTTTTACCACTTCAAAAATAGAATTCTTAGTTTTAAAACTTTCTTTTCATATTGATATACAAACTTTAAAAAAAATCTGTATAAAATCTGCCTGGCATAACTTTTTATTTATTATTGGTATCATCATTTAAAGGTATATTACTAAATCTATACTTTTTGTAATATCACTGTAAAATAAATATATACTGTTATTTTAAGTTGAATATATTGTGAAAAATAAAACTTTCTCAGAATTCTTGCAATTCTTCTATTCTGCTATATTTTCTTTAGATACTTGTAGTTTTATTTGCTCATTGATTGCCAGCTCCGAGTTTAGGTTGGGGTACAATCTAGGGGTGCATTTATATTACGAGTGCTTCACATAATCCTAATAAGGTATTCAGCTTTTTTCTATTATTTTTCATGAGTAAAGACTGTAAAGGGGGTGGCAATGATAAAAAAGTGCCTTAAGGTGTCCTATATCTTTGAGCTGATCCTTTACTTATTTGACCAGTAGGCACCATCTTCTTTTTAACACTTTCCAACATAGTTGTGTGTTTGACTTTGTTTTCGCTGTCTGCCCTTTGAATTTTGCATACTTAACTTATATAAATTGTTTTCAACTAAGTTTTCCCAGAAAATTTCTTAAATTTTCTTTGTAAAGCTTATTTATAGGGATTTATATGTAAAAATAAATTTAAAAAATATAATTAGACAAGTCTAGATATTAAACCACTTTGTAACAAGCATCGTGTATATGTGTCATATAGGTTGCATAAAATCCTTACTTTTATCTACCATTATTGTAATTTTTGCTTTATTTATGCACTGAATTTCTGCAATTAAGTAAAGCGAAGATAATTACTCTGAAATAGCAGTGCTCAAAAACTAAAAATTGTATGTGAGACACTAATAATAAAAAGGTTAAGGTAAAGGCAGAAAGAATAAATATTTTCAATTCCATGGTATTTAAGAATACATGTCTGGCATTTCCATTTTTAGAGATGATTGCATTATAACTGTTCACTATTTTTTTTTTCTAAAACTATAATTTTGAATTTTCTTTTATAAGTATCCTTATAAGATCCTTTTATAAGTACGGATTTTCCATGAACTTAAAATGAAATAAAGACTTTCTTTTATGCAAGTTTATTCAATTGTAGTGCCATGTTAACATTTTTTTTTTTTAATTGATATGAGTTAAGATTTTTTTTTTGTAAGAAATAGAGAAAGGAAAGATGGATTCTTCTATTTTCACTATTTATTTAGTAATGTTTCAAGCAATGCCAAATTAAGGATACATGAAGACTTAAGCTAAAGATAAAATTAAAAACCCATGTTGCGATAAATTTGAATCTAGACTTTAATTTTGCTAAGACATAAACTATAGTTCATCTAACTTATAGGTAAATTCAGTCTTGGTATGTATCCATATATGAGCTAAAATCCTTTCTGATACAGTAAGACCCGTATTTAACGAGGATCTCGGGACACAGAAAAATGCTCGTTAAATCTGGTCGCTCGCTAAATCCAAATCCTAGTTAATAACTAATAGTATATACATAAAAAACAACTTACGTGAATTACTGCTTGGTAATCTTTATTGAAAAATGGAAAAATATTCATCCAAAGTTGATTGTTTGAGTTTACAACATTTCGTTTCTTTCAATGTTCGTCTTAAAACACTTAATGCATTAAATGTTGCATCATCAGTATTTTTCATTGCTTCAAAAAACCGTTCTAGATTTTGCAATGACTCTTCAGCACAATCACGTGTCAGCGTTTTAAGTACAGTTTCTTCTGCCAAGTCACTATAACTTGCATCTTCCTGCTCCTGAGCTTTTACCACTTCCACGACGATATCCTCAGTAGAGAGTAAGCCCGACGTTAAGACACCGTCATCAACATTATTGTACTCATCGATATTTAAAATATCATTAAACTTCTCAATGTTATTTGGTTGCAACCAGACTGAGAGTGGCAAGTCATCTTCATCTTCGAAGTCACCTTCATTTCTGCCAATCCATACAGCTTTCCTGTAACAATTTTGGATACAGGATTGAGTCACACTTCCCCAAGCATCTGTCATCAGGTTTATAGCGTCAAGAACAAAAGTTTTAAGATCCTGATCTTTTTCATTTCTCTCTCACATCATGAGAATCAATTGCTTTTTATAATCGCATTTGAAGCTGCGAATAACACCTTGATCGAGAGGCCGTAACACTGAGGTTGAGTTAGGCGGTAAAAAAACAAGTTTTGTGTTTTTTAAATTACTGACTTGCGGGTGAGCAGAACAATTATCAATGATGAGTGCACTCTTTCTTTTCTGTTTTTGAAGCACCTTATCCCACTCGTGCAAATAAGATAAAAATAATTCAGAATTCATCCATGCCTTTTTGTTCGATTTGTAAGTCACTGGACACTTTTTACCCCTTTAAAGCATCTTGGATTTGCAGATTTACCGACGATAAAAAGTTTTTTCTTGTCTTTGCCTGACATGTTACAACACATTAACACAGTTAAGCGATTTTTCAGCAACTTACCCCCTACACATTTTTCCCCTTTAAACTTCATCGTTTGATAAGGAGTTAGATTGTAAAAGACGCCGGCCTCATCAGCATTGTAGATGTTATCATCAGCATAATTTTCACATACATCTTTCCATGTGCAATCTAACCAGTGTTTCACATCCTTGTTGTTCACAGTGGAAGCTTCACCGATGATTTTTCCTGCACAGATGTTATGACGTTGCTTCAAGCGATGTAGCCATCCATTAGAGCAAGAAAAATCTGTGTAATTAGCTGAGCTGCAAATTTTTTCGCTTGGATTTTAATGATGGGGCCCAGTTATCGACAAACAAGAATTCCGTTGCTGAACAAACCATTTTAACAGCGCTTCATCAGAGTCCTCTTCTACACATTTCTTCAACCGTTTGGAATAGGTCACATTCGCTTCATATGCTTTCATTAAGGACTCCTTGTTTTTTAAAAGATTTGACGCAGTTGAAGAAGAAAGTCCATACTGCTTACATATTGTAACATTTTTTTTAACCTTTATACAAGAGTTTTATAATTTCCACTTTTTCTCTTATGGATAAAACTTTTCTTTTCAACATTTTAAACAGCAGAATAAAAAACACGCTCTCTAGAAAAAGCACAAGCTGAAAATAATTTTTTCTTACACATAGTTCTGAAACCGGTAATTACACTTGATTTCGATTGGGTCAAGCCATTGTAAGGTGGAGTCGTCATGAACGACGTCACTTGACGCCGTCCCTGACCCCCCACCTCCCCTGCGTCCGCCATCTTTAACCGCTGCAAAGCACCAAGTGATTTGGAATTCCATTCTTTGTGAGTTAGGATTCTTTCATTCTCTCCCGTACCCTTCCTGGAAAAGGACAATAGGACTGACGTCCAGTTAACACCGCCTCCCTTCCAAGAAGCTATGCCTATCTCTGATGATTGCACCTGTTGTTGTATAACTTTAAAGAATGCTTATTTTTCCTTTACAGCAGGAGTGGGGAAATTCTAGGGAAACTGTGTGTTTTTCTTTTTTTAAATTATTATTTCTGTAATTATTTCATGTTTCCATAATTATTTACCTCGTTAAATCCGAGCAAAGTACAAAAATTTGCTCGCTAAAGAGTATATTTCAATACATTTATTAACATTATACCAAGCAAAAGACTCATTTTCCTCGCTAAATGCAGAATCTCGTTAAATGCGGGCTCGCTATAAACGTGCTTGACTGTATTATACTGTGTTCTAATTCTTTGTTTTATTTTAATTTTAGGTAGTTCATGAATTTGATTTCAAAAAAATTAGAAGTCTGTCATTTTACCAGCAAGTGAAACTGATCAATTATATTCGGCAAAAAGTAACTTTTTATTTATGCATTTTATATTCAAATAAATTTTCTCTTATTCATTACAATGTTTTTTATATATACAGATTGAAAAAATTATATTTTGTTTGTCATTTAAAAAAAAAGTGCTACAAGTCTGTGTATACATGTATCGGATGTTAGGATATTTAACTTTTCTTTTTCAATATTCAAGTTTTCAGCTTCCCCCCCCCCCCCCCCCCCCACTTCACTCTAGCTAAAATAATATGTACCAGGAAACATTCAAAAGCCGCATACACACACACACACACATACATCTCATAGTGATAGAAATGCATATGTAAAAATAAACTGCAGAGAATATATATAAATCATAGTAAATTTAGAATTACATTTCCATGAGAGAGGCTTTTCTAAAAAACTTTGTAGGGTAAAGAGTCAAAAAACTTGATGCTGCCTCTGCCTATATTTTTTTTAAAAAGCATGCAAACATTAATGATTTAAAATTGAAAAAGTTTTTAAGCATTTTTTTTAATTGATTTTATATTAAAAAACAAAAAAAAAAGTCAGAAACAGAAAACATTTAAAGGGGTACCATGAAATCCTTTAAAAGCTGCTAGGTTTGATTGGGCAGCCCTGCATTTAGTGCTTTGCATCAATTTTTAGAATATTTCACTATTTTGATTTATATACATAATTGTTCACACAAGTGAAAAAGGAATGGAAAATATTTAAATGCTGAATATCTATACAATATATGGCTAAAACATGTCCAGGAGTAATGCTAATAGAATCATAATCTATGTAGGACCCTGACTACAGAGAACTTAGTAAATTTAAAAGTAAAGAAAAGGGAGAGTAAAAAAAGTATACTTTTGAAATTTTAAATCTGTGAAAAAAAACTCTTTCTTAACATACGATTCTTTTATATATTATCATAATCATTCAAAAAATGTTTGAGCAACCTGTGGATTTGTATGGTTTTGATTGTTGTAAAGTAACATTTGCAGTGACCAATAAGCAAAACTAAAGGGAAAGTGGCAGCGTTTCTGCAATTTGCAGTTGACGAGGTGTTTGACGAGTTTTTTCATTTTTTCAATATTTGCATATTATCCATGCAGGAAGATAGATCGCCAAAAATGGTTGTCAATCACCAATCATGTTTACATGTCGGCTTCTGTTTCTGTTTTGAAATCACTTTAACACTGCTCAAGAATTATTAAGCCCATTAAAAGATGTAACTAAATTAATATGAAAGATTATTGCATTATATAAATCTTGACAAAAAAAAAAAAAAAAAACAGTGAACATTGTATTTTCTTATGTTAAATTTTAATGAGTATTTAAATTAATGTCTGCAGCTTCTTTATTAATCAAATTTTAAACAAGGAGGATTCTTAAATATAGTAAATCTAAAATGTGACTAAAGAAAAAACATCTGAACAACTTGTAATTATTGGTTTAATAAATTAGCTAAGATCTATGGCAAAGTACATGAAATTGCGACTTGCCACGGCTGCTATCTAGGACTTGTCATGGCAAAAATCAAAATTTCAAAATGTCTTGCAAGTCTTTCAGCAATGTATATAATGCAATGCTTCATGTCAGTTTTTCTACTACAGAAACTGTTTTTTCAGTAACATCCAATAGCTCACCGCTTGTTTGTTATGTGCTTTACTGTACTCTTTAAAACTTATTATAGGAAAAGAAAGTCCAAAAATAACAATGTTGTGCACGTTTTAAGATAAATTTTATAATGTCTAACTTAATTGCAGGAAACATAAAATCATGTATGCTACACAATATGAATACAGTACATACAGTTTTAAAATAAACAAAATCTTAACATAAAACATAATCCAAAAAAAAAAAAAAAAAAAAATCTTAAACTTATTTAACTGTTTATTGATAAATGATTACACAAATGTAAAAGTTAGGCCTAAGCTAAAAAGGTTAAACTTAGAGTTTTTAAGTTTGAAAAAGTCTTAGGTGGATGACTACTTCACCCGTTTAGCCCTTTTCATGATGGCATGTGGCATGTAAGAGGATCGTAGATCATATCAGATACCCACTAGAGATGAGTCCGGGTTCTTTTTTTGGAGCCTGAGCCCGATACTGAAAATATGCAATAGAAAAAAAAATTGCATAATACTTAAAAATTGTTTCAAAAGTAATATCTCATTTTTAAACATCTTCTTACATAGAAATAACTATTAAATGAACAATTAGCTTCAATCTAATCAAAAGAGAAGTTTGGTATCAAACTAAAATATACTTCATGCTTAAAAGGAGTCTCATTTTTTTTTCCTCCCTTAACAAGCAAATCTGATGGACACGTTCACGAAGTGCATTTAATGAGTAAATGCAGGAAACTTGCAGAAATTGCTATTTATATGCCGAAGAATTGAACAATGTTTTTCAGTTTCCTATTAAAGGTGTACATCTTTAACTATAATCAATTCCTTCCTCTTAACAATCTTTCATGGTTGTCATGACACTGATCAGCTTAAATTAAAAATTTGACACCGTTATCTGTAAAATCTGATGCTTTTACAGAAAAAGAGGAAACACTGCCTGATTACTTTCTGTCTTAACATGGTAATTATATCTATTTACGAATGAAAGTGACTTTGTAAATGTGCAGAGTACAGCCTCAGCATGAGCAGAGTTCATGATGAAAAATAGATATAAGAATCGCTAAATTTTCATATGAAGAGCCATTATGACTTGTACTCAATAGAAAACTGAAAAATTTGCAAACCTCAAACTAATTCTGGTTGACTAAAAACAGAAGAAAATAGTCTCTTTGTGTTAGATAACAAACTAAACAGTCTAATTAAAAAATTTTCTCTGTCGCAAACAAATATTGAACAAAAAACAAATTCATTGTGTGCACCTCTTTCGATTGATGTCATATCAAACAAATCATCTCTGGCAATGCCAAACGTAAAGTCAGAGTCCATGAGCTGTGTTTTTGGCACATGAAATAAGCCAAAACTCAATTTTGTTATACTGACTTAATTATTTCACTTTTTAATATTAGAATGTTTATCCTGTACGATTTCAATAATAGTTTTTGCATTTTGTTTGATTTATATCACTTACACAAGCTCAAAGTTCATATTATTCGTAGTTTTTGATGAAAAATACGCAATTTCTCCTTATTTTACCTCAATTATTTATATGAGCGTAATCTTGCAACACTTTCTTCTTTACATATATTATAAAATACATCAAAATGTACAATATATGTAAAAATAAAAGTGTTGCAAAGCTGCACTTATAGTAAAATATTAAAAAATATATTAAAAATTGAGGTAAAATTAGGCAAAATTTAATATTTTTCATCAAAAACTACGAATAATATGAACTTTGAGCTTGTGTAAGTTACATAAATCCAAACAAAATGCAAAAAATATTGTCGAAATCATACAGGATAAACCTTCTAATATTAAAAAGTGAAATAATTAGTATAACAAAATCTAATTTTAGTCTTATTTCATGGGCCAAAAACACGGCTTATGGATCCTGATCCTTTACAAATATCTCAAATTTTCTTTTAAAATAACATTCTAATACTAAAATAGCAAAACACAATTTCTGTTTCCCCTTCATTCTGATCAAAATAGCATTAAAATGACTTGAAAAGCTATAAGTAATTTTTAAAAAAATTAAAAGTTATTTTATATACATGAATAAATATTTTTTCAGTTTAAGGAAGAATATGCCTGGAGCCTGAGCCTGTCTCATCTCAAATACTCATGTCCAAAACTTTGGCAAAATAATTTCTAATTTTATTACAGAATTATTTTTTTTTTTAATTAGGCCAGATAGTCTGGGGTCTACTGTATTTATATTGATACTTTATAACTGATGTAAATTTAAGAATTGTCTTAAATAATGTATTTTATGCCTAGAAATCTAATTTTAATATGAATTGTTTATTTGGTTGTTGATAAAAAATACATGTAAAGACTTAATTCATAAACTGCCTTTTGATTTGCTTATTTTCACATATTTTAGACTTGATTTTTGATAAACTGTACAATGTAGAATGAATATTTGTTATCTTTATTTTGTTGTTAGCACAAATGTAAACATGATTTTTAAATACAAACATAAAAATTAATTATTTTTATCGAATTGTTTGTACTTAAGAGTGTGTTGTGCTTTTAGTGTTGATCTGTTAATATAATCATTTAGTTACCTTCTTTTATAATTTATATTAATTTAATTTGTTTTCTAACATTGAAAGATTTTTTGTTGTTGTTTGTTTGTTTGTTTCTGTAACAACTTAAATGATATTTAAATGTATGTTTCCTCACATCATAGGTTTTAGTTAAAGAATGTCCTGTTTGTGAAACAACTTTTAAGACTAAAGAATCTTTGGCTCATCATATGACATTTTCTCGTCACATTAGACTTATACCAAAGCGGGATAAATGGAATCGGGCAGAGTAATATTGATTTTTCATACATTAGTCTCAAATATTATTTTTATTAATTATTTTTCTTTTTTCGATTTCTGTTAATGTTATTTCATATTGATTGAATTATTGATGTGTGTATGGTAATTATATTTAAGTTAATTTTTATGATTTCATGTGTGCATAAATGTATTTTCTTACGTAACTTTCAAATATTTCAATTTTCATAATTCTCTTTTGGTTGGATGGGCTCATTTTCTTGGTGATTTTTCATAAGAGCTGTTACTACTACTACTCTTTTCCTATTTGTTTTCTTCCTTATGTTTATCCCATTTTATTTTGTTTGTCTCATCTTGTCTTCTGGCTGTTATAAAAATATTCTGATTTTTATGAAATTTATATTATATGTATACAGGATCTGTTTAGGAAAGAATTTTGGATCCTTCACAAATCTTTTAATCTTAAAACAGGACCCTTCAGAAAATTCTTTGTCTTAAAAATAGACATTTCACAAAACTTTTTCATCTCCAAACTTAATCTTATACAAATTTAATAATTTTTAAACAAAATCTGACCTGTCATAAAACAGCTGAAGTCACCGAACAATGTATTACCTACCTAATTTATTCATAAAGGTTCTTCTTAAAATAGATAAAAAGAACCTAAGTATAATAATAATTTCAAATTCACAAAATTATGACTAGATTTTTCACAAATGTAAAAAAAAAAGTTACAATTTCTGAAAAACAGGACCTTATGAGAAAAGTTTGGACAGACACATAAATATGTATACATATATATACAGGAACACCCATACAAGGAAAACAATCTGAATGCATTATCATCTGCAGTCTGTGAAAATACTCAAATCGCTGTGAAATTTTAATATGTTGAAGTAAACCTCAATGTATTTTCTTTTTTGCAATCATCATCCCAACACATGTATTTTTTATTTTATTTTTTTAAATAATGATAGTTTCTAATAGAGATGAGCAGTATTTAAAGTATTAAGATAAATAACAATGTTATTGTTGTACAGTTTGCTATTTGGTAACAGATTAATGGAAAGTCCTGTTAAATTTGGAATGTGTTATCTGCAAAGTATTTTTTTTTTTTTTTAAGTCCTATTTTAAACGCTTTATAGTTAAGAAATTGTCAAAGCAAAAAAAAAGCAAAACCTGATGAAATCGCAACCAACAAATGAAACTGCAGTACAAAATCTTTCCTTTCAAATCTTTAAGGAAAAGAAAAATCGCTATAGACCTTATCGGTTGAAGTACTTGTCTTACGAGCACCAATCAGAATCCGCTTCACTTTTTCATTCTTGTCATTCGTCAAAATGTAACCTACGCAGCTCTTAAGAGTTACAAGCAACCATAAATAACTCCACAGCTATTTTATTGCAAATAATCATTATTTTTTATTTTAATAATGTAACTGCTTCCATTCAGTATGGATACAAAATCATTTTACATGCTTATAGTGAAGTAACTTTAAAAAATTGTAAATTGTTGTGTTGATGCATATTTGTTTCATGAAATCATTTGTACCTGTAGGATTTTTTTGCAATGAAAAGTAAAAGATGTTCTTTAATAAGGATAGATTGGGAAGGTTTCAATTTCAATTTGGTTGCGTTTTGTTAGTATTAGAGAGTGACATCTTTGACTGGCGTTGCTGGATGAAGGTTTTTTCAAAATTTGAATGTTTATAAGGGATGTTGCTACATACTTACAGAGTATGAGGGCTTATTCTGATGATTTTTTTTAGAGGGGGGGGGGGGATTATGTGTTTCTACTTATTTTATTTTATTTTTTACTTTGTCATTTCATTACTGCATTTTTAGAAAATGAGAACTGGAAAAAAAAAATTCTGCAATTTTATTTTACTGAAAAAAAAAAATGAAAGAAAGAAAGAAAATAGAAATGTATAAATTGTGCGGTATGTGGCAAATTAACTTGATTTTAATACAATTGTAATTAATTTAAAAATCATATTAAAAATTTGTTAGAATGAATTGAATTTGATTATAAGTGTATAAATAATATTTGAGGGATGTGCTTTGGATATGCATTGACAAAATGACTGCAATGAATCGGGGGATCAAATTAAATTTTTTACAAATGAGGTTGTTAAAAATGTGTTTTTTCTTATACAGGGAATTACAGTACTCTTCTGATCATGTACCAATGGCTAATTTCTAAACTGTTAGTTTTAGAGGTACAGTTCCAATTGCAAAAATGTCTCAAACTTTCTTTTGCATCATATAAACATCAATTTACGTTAAAATGGTTACTTTTTAAATAGTTAAGAAATTTAAAAAAATTATACAATGCTTGGGTTCTATAAGTTTTATTTAGAAAAGTTTCTAAGTGTTCAAAAAAGTAAAACAATGCAAATTTATTCTTCAATGACCAAAACTTACCGAGTTATGATACTTAAAATTTTATGACTTTTCAACATTTGAGTTCATTAAAAATGGAAAAAGGTTTTTTAGTAGAAGAAAAGCTGAAAATGCATGAAATTCAAAGTATCATAACTAGGTAAGATTTTATCGGGCAAAAATAGAGTTAAACTGATTTTAATGGTTTGGATTCATCTCAACAGTAAACAGCGTCTATAGTTACTTTCAAAATTATTTCAAACATTCTGTTTAAATGTCTTTTAATTAAAACGTCCATTGGCAGCATACAAAGCGATTAGTATATTGAATTAGTATATGGAATTAGTATACATTATAAAAATAACAGGTTGTTGGAACCTGTTGCCTATCCAACTGTCGAACGATGCAACCTGTTAACCAAAAGTAACTATATTTCCCATCCCTAGTTTGTAATAAGACAAATTACTTTAGCACATTTCAACATTCATTTACACTCTGTTTCATCTCAAGTTGGCAGAAATGGGAAAGGTAGAAGCTGTAATATTCTGCCTAAGAAAATAGTTCTTGTTTATTTTTTAATCTTAAATGACTAAAATGTATAGAAATTTATAAAATAATCTTTATAAATTATAGAATTCATAATTTTGAAGCATATATTTAAGGTAATTCATATGTTAAAAGTATTTAATTAAAAAATATTTTGTATCTAAAGCGAATGTATAAAATAAAAATTTTGATGTAAAGAATTTTCCTTTGGTGAGGAACGGATCTTCAAGGCTAAAATATCTGCCGTGTTTTTTAAGCTTCTGTGCCAATTCCAGCACGTCGTCGCAGTTACTCTGCACATTCACTCTGTCATTGTTCTTATGAATAGTTATCACACTTACTTGTTTTGTTTTTACTTTACTTTTTAATGGGTTCATATTTTCTATCGTACTGTAAATTTGTTCTAATTATTGTAAAATAATTTTTATATAATTTAATATTTACGTGAATCGTGAAACTTATTTGGATTATAAAATTTCTGATAAAACATTATCTATGTTTTACACACTTTCAAGGCAGGAAAAGTTGATCAAAAATGGAGTTCGTAGAAATATATTAAATTCTTATTTAGAACTTCATTAAGAAAATCTCCAAAATTCAATAAATGAAATCGCAAAGGAAGTTTCCCAACTTACAGATGTTTCAGAAAGAACAGTTTTTTGTTTGAAAAAAGAACAAGTTGGAAATTGTATGTCAAATGTGACAAATGAGATGCATTCATACTATAACTAGTTTTATTAATATTCAGATCTTAATGTAATAGCTGTTGCACTCTTATACAAAAATGCATGAATAGAAAATTTATTTTATGTGCAGATTTTCATATTATAGATATTAATTTTATTTTATGAAATTAAGTTTCAATACACTTTTACAAACAATTAATTACAATTTTGTTACATTAAAATTATACTATGCACAAATATCCAATACAAGACAATGTAAAAAAAAGCATCGTTACTATTTCACTGAAAAAATTAATTATATCATCTGTTATTATGATATGATTAATTTCCGTAATAAAATAAGTACATTTTAAGTTGCCAACATTTTATCTTTTGTTGTCATTTACTGAAAATTTCAGAACTTGAAATCCATATTTTGACTCTTTTTCCCATTTAATATCTATTTATCTGGAAACATCTATCCAAACACTGTCAGTAGAAAATGTATGATTACTATAATTAAACAATTTTAGTATACAAATTCAGTTTTTAAATTCAGTAATACGGAAATAACATGACTCCATCTTAAATAAGACGTAATTACCATGACAACCTAGAATCATTACCTATCATGAGATATCACTGAATCAATTATGTATGATAGGATTTAATAGAATGAAGAAAACTTTTATTAATATCTTTTTAAGCTTTGATTCAACTATTATTTGTAACTTATTTTCATGAAAAATCTTCAATTCAAATTAGAATATCATATGCAAATTGTATGCATTAATTTTTTTCACTGCAATTTTTTATAGGTATTTCTTTCCTACACTTGAAACTGATTATTTATTATGTGGTCTTCCTGTTGATGAAGATAATATCGATGAGGATATTGATAATGATGATGCTACTGTAAATGTTATCTCTGAAGAAATAACATTGCCAAAATCGTCGGTTCTCATTGATGAAAATCTTAGAAAAGAGCTTTTGTAAATTTAAACACATTTATATTAATTTAAAATGAAAGTTTTTTAGCAGTTATTTCATATTTGTGTTTTGTAAAATGTACTATATTTACATTTTAATTTTTTTTTGTTATTACTCATGTTTTAGCACAATTTATAATAAAATTACTATTATATACCTTGGAATATTTTTTATTTTCCTTTTTGTAATGTTTTAAAGAGACTTTTTTTTCTATATTTCTATTGTTTAAATTAATAATAATAATAAATAGTTCCAAAATAAAATTTTATGTGCTAAATCTAAAGAGGCCTTCTGCCCCCCCCCCCCCCCCTCTTCCTTCCTGCACTGTGCAATATATTTATTTCAACAAAAAATGACTTTGCAAATAAATGAATTCAGCATAATTTGTGCTCGTTTGCATATTTGAGTATTTCAACTTACTGATCTTTATTTAAGGATAAAATTTTTTTTTTTTTTCATGTAGTGTGATTGTTTACGTGCTCAGTGAAACTGTGAACTTATTCACTTTAAAAGTGAGAATATATCAAGTTAATAACCTGCTACTGAATGTTAATACTTCTATTACTATAAATAATTACAATAATTTACATTTTAAAAAAGTTTTTTTTTTTTACTTTCCCGATATTAAAAACAAATTATTGTTTGTATATTATCATAACAAATAAAGAAAATGCTGTAACATAAATAAATGTTGATTGCTTTAAAGCAGTGTAAAATTTAATATGCATAGATAACTTCAAAAGATACTGAAGATATAAAATAATCTTAGTTTATTATATGTTTTTGCCTCTTTCTGTGTATGCTTATTTAGCTAATTCATTATTTTCAGAGTGAAAAGAAACAATCTTGAAAAAAAAATGTCTAGATATCATAACTTTTACTTAGTTGGGTGTTATACACATTAGAGCATCCAACCCGGGCTTCCCAAAATAAAGAATATTGGTGAAAACCTTTTTTTTTTTTTTTTTTGTTTGTTTATTGAAAACTCTAATAGACTTTTTACATTTAATAATTTTTTTACATTGCCTGCGAAAAACACCAAAGAGAATTTTTACATGAAATATGGCAATTATATATATATTCAAATAAAATTTAGAATTTTCTTAAAGGCGGTAATTTCGTATTGGCATCATGCTAGAAGTTAATAGCTGAAGAAATTGCTAAAAACATCGTTATATGCAGAAGTTTTTATTATTCTGATAATTTCAGCAGTCTTAAGCACTTATTTCGATTAGATGTCTGTTATATTTGTGTTTTATTTATACTATTTTATTTATTACTTAATGAAGTTTTAAATTCATTATGGAATATTAGCTGGAAACAAATCCTGAACTTTTTATATTGTTTAAAGTGCAAACAGATTAATATTTTGTAATCGTCTGCAAGCGATAGAGATTGATTTTTTTTTTAAATGTGTTGACATTTAATTTAAATGCTATAATAAATGAGTAAATTGTGATATAGTTTTCAAACAAATTGCATTTGAAAGTAGATTTTTTTTTTCCCTATATAACGGTGTAAAAATTAAAAATGTGTGATGTTTAGAAATTAAAAAAATTGCAGTAGTAAAAATCCCAAAACTGAAATTTCATCGTCAACTGTTACCATTCACAAAATGATGTCAGCGTTATATGCACGGACAAGTTTGGCCTTTATAATATAGATAGTAAAGCTTTAGAGTGCACAAAATATATAATATATTGTCTAATTCTGTGATAGAGTGTCATCATTTTGATCAAGTACTTTCATGTAAAATTCATATTTGATTCAAATCTTGAAAATAGTAAAAGGGTCATCCACAATTTTCATATGCAGTAAACTTCAGATTATCCGTCACTCATGAGACCGACGATGTGGCAGATAATCGAAACAGATGAATAATCAGAAGATAGTACGAGACTATTACTAAAATTACATTTCTATTTGTCAGTTTCTAAATAAGAATATTTAAATGCTTTTTCATCTGCTGTGTACTTTTGTTAATAAAAAGCTTAATTGATAATAATAAATCAATTTAAGAACCAAATTTAGAATTTCCAGAAGAAACACATATCGTAAACCAGGGCAACTTTACCACTTTTTGAAAAATATGTTTTTGGCGCTCTGAGAAGTTCCAGATCTAATTAAAATAGGCACTAGTGTTTTCATTTCACAAAGAAGACATTGTGTCCTGTGCATTTTCTGTCTTATTACTTGTTTTATGGCCGTTATCAATGAAATTATTTTGCAACTGGGAAACAGGCGATTTTAAACGTCTAAAAAAGTGTTTCGTTTCACCTTTTTAATCCAATCGTTTACACATACAGGACAAATACAAGAATAGAGAGCCAAAGAATATTAGGACCGGGATCAAAGAAGAGTCGCAGTGTTGCTAATTTAGTGAGGGTTTTTATTTAAATATCTACCACTATTTCTGATTAGTAATATTCACTTTAATTAATATGTCATTAAATAAGGCGAGTATTATTATTTGAAAATTGTGGTAGATATCTAAATAAAAAAATTCTACTAAATTGGCAACACTGAAGAAGAGAAAATAAATTTGCATATTGTTCTATTAATTCGCGTATTAAGCAAGATTATTTTTTGCCTCCAGGGGCCGAAACTTTATGGCTTATTAATAGGGATCGCGTAATAAACAGTCCCGTATTAAACATGATATTTTTGCATTAGTCTTATGGGGGGATATTCAAGGTCCGAAAAAAAATCTGCATATTAAGCAGGATCGTTTATTAACCGCGAGCATCTTAACTGGGTTAAACTGTATATATATTAAAAATAAAGTATTAAAATAGCTTTTGTGAAGCCTTGAATATTTAGGAAAAAGCATTTTGAGAATTACTTTCTTTCATTCACTGGAATGTTACGAGATAATGTCTTGGTAGACAGTAGGGCTGGGCGATATATCGATAAAATCGATAAAACCGATATAAAATGCATATTGTGATACCGATATCAAAAAATCCTACCCAACGGTATATCGCTAATATAATAAATTTGACGAAAACCATGAAAACCACGATATTAAAAGCTCTTCCTCATCTTCGAGTATTCATGAATACGAACGATGTGAGTTCTCCCAGCCTAAACCATGATAGACCGTATTCATGAATACTAATGGAGTGAATTCTCGCAGCTGAAAATGTTTTTGAAAAGAGGAAAGGTGATTTTCTCTGGATGAAATATCGTTTTTATGCTATTGACGGAGCGCATGCGTGGGATATCGCATATTCATTCATTTCATTATGATATTCAGTGGTACCGGTGTGGATGAATATTCGAAGTTGTTGAATGATGTGTGAATTAGGGAGATAAAGAAAGGAAGTATTTTATTTGCAACAGTTGATTTAATGAGACAAATGAGCAAAGAATAATTCAGACATGTTTTTATTTGTTTTTTATAATTATTGTTTTATGAAAAAAATATTAATTCCTTAGTAGTATTTATTAATGCATATTCTAGGGTAAAGAAGGATTTTTAAAAATGCAACTATTTTTACTTCTATACTGCGAGTTTTTTTCTCCCCAGAATTTATTTTAAAAATCACATTTGTGTGAGAGATATGAGTATTTGGTATTTGATTGCCTCTGTATATATGACCTCTGGTCACTGCCTAAAATCATTTGGTGGTAATTTTGCATTTAAAATTTTAAAACCATTAAGCATTATTATATTTTATTTGCAATGGTGGAAATGAATATCATGCAATTTTAATTTTAATAGAATAAAATATGTTGAAATGTTTCTTCCCTATTTTTATGCGATTTACACCCCCCCCCCCCCTTCTTCACAAATGAGATATTAAAAAACAGTTTAGGCGATGGCGCGGCAAACAAGAAAAAAATATTTATTTATTTCTTCGTAATTTTAGTTGTAAAATATTAATGTACTATCTGATAAAAAAATAATCGAACATGCAGATTATTCATTTTTTAATTATTTTTCATATTTCCATCCATTTTTTAAATTTTCTTCGTGCTTCTTAGGTGCGTTCGTAATTATATAAATACGTAGCACCTATTGTCGTCGTCTGGTCCGACCGTCTGTCTGTCCACATATAACAACGCAAAAATTATTCAAACGAATGGTTTGAAATTTGAAATTTAAGATATATTATCTTTGCAGAATTTTGTCGAGACATTTCAAATTTTATGAAAATCAAATCAAAACTTTAGCAGATATTAATAAAAATATTTATTAAGAAATTTTATTATTTTTTTAAATTGGTGCTTTCTTGTTATAGGATTTTTCGAAGTTTAATCGTCAAGCGATCGAGATACTTATTTTATTGCCAAAATTAATCTGCAGACGATATAATTAATTTCACAGAATTAAAAGTTATCACGATCGGAATATTTATATAACTAGCTATAGTACGAACGCACCTCATTTGTAACGTTTGACGTACAATTTCCAACTTGTTTCCATTATCATGAAAAAATGTGCTTGATGACCATTTAACCCTCTAACCAGTCTTGAATTCTGATATTTTTCTCTGGGAGGTATTTCGAAGGTTCGGGATGGCGGGTAGCTGTGTGTGTGTGGAGGGGGGGGGGGGATTATCATGGGTGCCTGCAAGGGAGGACAATTGCCCCTCTCTGAATTTTGAAAGTTAAATCTGTATTTTTTTATGTTGAAAAAAAATATATAATTCACTTATCCCCAAGTAGCATGATTAATTACTCACTGACAGAAGAAAGAACTATGAAATTTTGATCACTGGGATCTGCCTGCTAAAACTCTCATGGAACAAAGTTTTTATTATTTTTTTTAATTTTGTTTGAGTGTATGTGTTGAAAAATTATCTCATCTGACGAAAAAGAGATGTAAAAAAAAATTATATTTTTTATTTGTTAAATTTCTATAATTGCATGTTGAGGACTAGCAGCACAACTGTTTCAATATCTTACACCCCCCCTGTGTTTCGTCGGCGTCCATGGCATTATGGTATTCAGCGTGTGTGTGAGGGGGGAGGGGTGAGATTTGCACTTTCGGGACATTAATTAACCGAAAATGGGAAGACTAGGGACTCAGTGTCACCCCTGAATTTCTCACTGACTGTAATGTTAAAGTAAAACAATTTCTGTTGAAATATTTTACATGATAGATAATGTTTCTCTGAAGTGTTTATTTCAGTTATTTGGGATTTTGAATATATCAGTACAGGAAATTGCTGTTTGTTTTAATGTAATATATGCTGTTAAATGTATTATATTATAAAATGAGTGGAGGAGGGTGTGAAGTGAACCAATAATTACAACGAGCAAACCGAAATTTTTTGTTTGAATTGTTGTAATAATCAGTCTCATTACTTTGTTAGAGATTTCACAAGAAGCTAAAATTTCACAAAGCGCAAATTGGTGAATAATTTAGTAAAACTTATTTATATTATTTATAGATTTTTTTATGCAAGTAATGCTCTTTAAAAGATGTTATATATAGCAATTGTTTTAATAATGAAATATGGAAGTATTTAAAATTTCCATGTTTGGTGCCAGATGCGGTATTGTGGAAATACGAGTAAAAATTGATTTTTAAGTAGATTTCGTAAGAAATACTACCTATTACATTCTCCCCTAAGTTGGTGTTTTTGAAACATTTTTGCAAATCTACGCCGATGATGACTCCCAAAACTACCCCCAGTTCAAAACTTTATCTATCTATCTATATCACTTTTTTATGGACACGATAACTGCAATAATTCTGCACGAATCTTTTCCAAACTGATACATAAAATCTCGGTCAAGCTCGTTAATGGGCAAAATCGAACCAGGAAGTGGAACCCCATAACTTCTTAATTGTGATTCTTAATATTATCTAAAACTTTTATATTGACATGTTTTTTTATAAGACCAACCCTTATAACAAAAAAAAAAAAAAAAAAAATATCCCTGCCGGCTCCACCTGCAAACAAATTGGGAAACAAGTAAGATTGTGGGCGGTCTCAACTGCGGCATCATGGAAAAAAGGTAATTTCTTCTGCAATTCCTAACAAACAGGCGCCCCACGGTCTGCGTCTTTGAAATCTACCTGTGCCTGTAGGCCGAGCCGTCAGGGAATTTTTTCTTTCTTCTTCTTCTCAAAATAGTCTTTTATTTATTCTGTATATTTAGTTTTAATATCACGATATATCGTCATCGCGATATTTAGCTGACGATATACCACGATATTGAAATTGAGATATCGTCCAGCCCTAGTGGACAGGACATTTACGTTTCAAATATAAATTTATCTTGTATACCTTTTTTAATTAAATAATATAATTTTTATTATTTTGTTTTTTTAATTTATTAGAACGGTAATTATAAAAATGAAACAAGAGAAAAATGACTGAAATTTCTTTTCAATTTTTAAATAATTCAAGGCTTTTAAATAAGACTAGCGGAGCTTCACCTGCTGCGCTGGTCTGTTTATTTACAAAATTTCATTTAGAATCCTGCAGAAACTGCATCAACATATTTTTAAAAACTATGATTGTTGATTTAATTTTTCACTGGTGAAACTCATGAAGACAAATAATTATATAGTAAAACAGAGCACCATTCAAAAAACATTATTCAGATTTTTATGCCAAGGAATTTAAGAATAATTCATAGTATTCTATTAATGAACTTCACCTATGACTTTCTTCTACCTATAATACAAAAAAAGTATTGTTATCAAAAAAAAAAAATTTCAACGTATTCACACATTTTAGGGGTCAAAGATCCCGAAAATCATGATTTTACAAAATTTGTTTGTGTTCGTCCATCCATGTCCGTGATCTTTGTATCATCGAAAAGTTATTAAAGTTATGCATAGAATTGAACCAAATTTCACATGTATATGTTTTCGGCTATAGTCAGCCAGTCCCAGTTGAATTTGGGGATATTCTGTCGGAAAAGAGCACTGTGAAAGTGATTTTTGCACCATTTTCATTATAGTATCATCAGAAAGTGGATGGAGTTATGCATAGAATTGAATCTAACTTCATATATCCAATTGTATGCCCCCTTTTTTAAAAGCAAAAAGGATAAAATTTGAGAAGGGGGTTTATAATCAAGATTTAAAAAAAAAAATTAAACCAGTTTTCATCATTAATTTAGAAGTAAATAAAAAGAAAACTGCCCAGTTAAACTGAGGGCATTGAGCTCACAGGCTATTCACACTAATTGTATATTATACTCTTATTTCAAAGAATTTGAAATATGCCCCTCGAAAAATAAAGAAATCAACAATATATTAAGGGGGGAGTCATCCCCCCGTTACCCCGCTCATAGTTAACTAATGAACCCCTTAAACTAATCAGGAAAGTCTCTAATTACAATGAATATATATACAAAATTTGAAGAAAATCGGATAATTCTGCATGAAAAACCAATTTATCTAAATTAAGGGGGGATTATCCCCCCTTTCCCCCTTTATACTTAACCAATGAACCCCCAAAACTATTCAGAGAAGCGCATTATCACAATGAACCTATATACAAAATTTGAAGAAAATCGGATAATTCTGCATGAAAAACCCATTTATCTAAATTAGGGGGGTTATCCCCTCCTTTCCCCCTTTATACTTAACCAATGAACCCCCAAAACTATTGACAGAAGCGCATTATCAAAATGAACCTATATACAAAATTTGAAGAAAATGGGATAATTCTGCATGAAAAACCCATTTATCTAAATTATGGGGGGATTAGCCCCCCTTTCCCCCTTTACACTTAACCAATGAACCCCCAAAACTATTCACAGAAGCGCATTATCACAATGAACCTATATACAAAATTTGAAGAAAATCGGATAATTCTGCATGAAAAACTCATTTATCTAAATTAGGGGGGGTATCCCCCCTTTCCCCCTTTATACTTAACCAATGAACCCCCAAAACTATTGACAGAAGCGCATTATCAAAATGAACCTATATACTAAATTTGAAGAAAATCGGATAATTCTGCATGAAAAACTCATTTATCTAAATTAGGGGGGGTTATCCCCCCTTTCCCCCTTTATACTTAACCAATGAACCCCCAAAACCATTGACAGAAGCACATTATCAAAATGAACCTATATACAAAATTTGAAGAATATGGGATAATTCTGCATGAAAAACCCATTTATCTAAATTATGGGGTGTTAGCCCCCTGTTTCCCCCTTTATGCTTAACCAATGAACCTCCAAAACTAATCAGGGAAGCGCCTTATCACAAGGAACCTATAAACAAAATTTAAAGTAAAACGGTTAGTTTTATCAAGAGTTATCGCGTTACGTACATACATACATACGTACGTACATACAGAACCGGCAGGCACATAAGCTCTCAGGCTTTGATAGCCTGTGAGCTAAAAAGGGACAAGAATGTTCCGTATTTTGGCAGATTTTTACTTTAAAAAAAAAAAAAAAAAGAAAGAATCATCTAAATCCTTCCCCCCCCCCCCCTAAAATCCTGCCCCCTACATAAAATTTAAAATCTTTAAAAATCTTTTTTTTTCATATTTTTCTTTATTTGTTATTTTATTGTAACAATAAATAATCAATAATCTAATTTCTCCCTCAAAAGTACTACTTCCCCGTTCCCCCCCCACCCCTTTGTTACTAAAAATACATAGTTTAACCTTTATAACTTTAATTTTAAAATTCTTTTCCAACTTATTTAATTGCTTTATGTCTATACTTAACAATAAATAAACGTAATCCACCATCTAAATTATCTTCTCCTCCTAAAATCTCTGTTTGTGTCCTCCTGCCCCCCCCAACCTCATCTCAAGACGACCTTCCCCCTCCAATTGCATCTCCTAAAATTTAAAATCTTTAAAATTCTTAATTGTTTTCTGCTCTATTTGTAATTTTGTTGTAACAATATTTAAATAACCCACTAACTTATTCCCTTCCCCTTCCCAAAAAAGTCCTTTTTCTCCCTTTCCATTCCCCCCCCCTCCCCCCTCCCAGCACACAAACTTAGAAACTATTTTCTTTTAAAATTTTTAAACTGTATTGTTACTTTGTAGCAACAATAAATAAATAATCATCTAACTCTCCCCTTAAATTTCCAATCCCTATCCCCAGAAAATGGGTGAATTTCTAAACATGGATGGGAAGGGGGGAAGAGTTGTTTTAGTCTTTTTTTGTAGTTTGGCTGTTATCAGAGCTGATATTTTGTTAATAGAGAGGGGAAGTTATTTTAGAGAATATATTTATTTTAAAACATAAAATATACACATGATTCAGCGCTGAGAACAGCCAAACAAAAAATATACAAAATTTGCTTTCCTCTCACATATTTAGAAGTCCACCCTGCCCCTTCCCCCTCCCTTGGGAAGAAAAGATAGAGCAAAAATTTCAAAAGGGATGATAATTTTAGATGAGTGGTACTTATATGAGATGATGTAGATGAGATGAGATGAATTACCTGACTACAAAATAAGAAATAGGACAGCATTTAAAAAATAATAATATTAATGATTTAAAACTACATTAGATTCCTGTTACAACAAATTCTATTACAGCAAAAAATGCTGTTACTATGAAATTTGACAAGTCCCCTTTCAAATTGCATTAATCACAATGTATTAAAAATTCCTCTTTAACGAAGTACATTTTATTAGGAATTCCGTTACAACGAATAAACTTCACCAAAATTTTAGATTTGGATGAGTCCTCTGACTTAAACACAATGTGGATCGCTTTCAAAAAATTAACATCAGTCCCTGATCAGGTGGATTTGGAGGATTTCTTATCTGCAGATGTCAACATTCAAACATGCTCTGAAGTGACTCATGAAGATTTCATTTTGTACACTAAAAATACACTAATTTGAAAAATGGACGAAAGCAGTGATGATGATGTTGATGTTGCCGACCAATCCAAATTACCACTTCAGAAACCCTCCCATGCGATGATAGAATGCGTACTTTTGTTTGTCATCAAAAGAATGCTTCAAAAGAGGTATTTTCGCACATGCACTCATTACATACGTTTTTGTTATTGCCATCTACATATTCCCTTGTACAAGCAAAAATCAACGATTTTCTGCAATAACGTATGAATAAATAAAGGTTATTCCTTAATTTTGCATTTTTAATATTGAATTTTATTTCACTAACTTTTCCTCTGTTAATTTAAGTAATCTTCCATTAAAATCCTCCATAATGAGAGTTAAATCTATCTTACATATTAAATTTACATATATGTAATGCATTATATAAATTAGAAGTAATTCCATTACAACGAAAAAAATCGTTACAACGAAATATTTTAGCGGTCCTTTGGAGTTCGTTGTAACGGGAATCTACTGTATTATATTTGCTGGGTGGGGGGACAGAGGGTGAAGTAAAACTTTTAAGGAAAGGAGGTTAATTTAGATGACTGATTATTCATTTATTGTTACTAAATAGAACAAATACAGCAGATTTTTTTTTTAAATAGAGTTTGAGAGATTTTAAATTTCGTGTGTGGGGGGGGGAGGGGGGGGGTTAGACAGACATTTTTAGAGTAGAGAGAAAATTTTGGTGACAGATTATCTATTTATTTTAACTAGAGAGCAACAAATAGGACAGAAGACTTTCTCTAAATAAAAGTTTTACGAATTTTAAACTTTGTATTCTGGGAGGATGAGGAGAAATATAAATTTTGAAGGAATAGTTTTGTAATTTAGATGATTTGTTATTTATTTATTTGTTAATAGAGAGCAACAAATAGGGCAGTGGCAAAGAAAAGGAAGCAGACATTTTGGGTGTAGAGAAGTAATTGAAATGGTTGATAATTTATTTATTGTTAGCAGACAGCAATAATTAGAGCATATGTTTTTTAATAAAGAGTTTTAAAGATTGTAAACTTTGTATCCTGAGAGGAGAGGGAGGGAAGGAGAAGTGTAAGTTTCAGAGGGAGAGGGGGGGGGTAATTTAGATGATTAATTAATTATTGTTACTTGTGAGCAACAAATATGACAGAATTTTTTAAAATAGAGTTTTAAAGATTTTTTTGCTGGGATGCCAAAAGGTGGAAGCAGATCTCTTGGGGGTAAAGAGATAATTTAAATGGCTGATTATTTATTTATTACTAGAGAGCAACAAATAGAACAATTTTTTTTTATAAAGTAGTTTTAAAGAATTTAAACTTTCTATGCTGAGGGGGAAGTATAAATTTTGGATGGAGAATGTAGTTTAGTGGACTGATTTTTAGGGTTTTGTTCATCTCATGAAACCCTATTACTCCCATTTTGTTGTCTGTCCGTCACAGAGCCATTTCTCAGAAACTATGTAACTTACAGTCATGAACTTTTGTGTACTTATAGCTAAATACCTATTATGAAGCTCAAAATCATAAAATTTGAAAAAATTGTATTTTAATATATAAGAGATAAAAAACCAAAAATCTAACAGCCTTTTCCTATTAAATTTAAACATTTTTCATTATAGCAGTTGCCAACAATTAAAAATCCACAATAAAATTCTTTCTACAATAATTAACTTTCTATTGAAAGATTTCCACTTGAAAAATGAAAATGAAATAAAAAGTTTCACCAATTGAAAAAAAGATTAATATGGCGTCATATTGGTAATAAAACGGAAATTTTCAAACATTTTTCAATAATACAAGGAGTATGAGTATGTGTAAATACAGAAAGCAGCTTAATATGACGTCATTAGAGAATTAAAAATAAAATTAATCTGACGTCTGACATTTTGAAGGTCTCTGTACAACATGTTTAATTTTGAATTTTTTTTTTAACATCGCATTTAGTCCACATGACAGATATTATTATGATAGAGTATAATAGCGGGCTTCACCCGCTATCGTACCGGTTCAGATTTTCAAAAAAGTGAGAAAAATAGATTGGTAAATTTTTACTTTATAAAAAACATGACTTTTTTTTTTTTTTTTTTTTTGGAAAATGAAATTTATTTGGATTTATTAAAGGAAGGATAAAGCATTTTGAAAGGAATATTAAACGAAACCCTTTGTGCAATCTTTGATCACACTTACCCACTTGTTTACTTATTGTTATGTTACGAGAAGGACACAAGAATTTAAAATTCTCAAGATTTTAAACTTTTTTGTGTTTGGGAGGGCAGAGAAGGGAAGTGGACATTTCTTGTTGGGGGGGGGGGGGGATTTCATTAACATTATATAAAAACATAAGTGGAAATCTGTCAAAAAAGTCAAAAGATTTAAAATTCTCTCCCTTGGATTTTTAAAATCAATTTCAATTTTTGGTGTAAAAAAGTTTGTGTGTGTGTTTGGGGAAGGAGCTTATATTTGGGAATGGAAAAGAAAATCAAAATTGTTTAAAAGTGGGGAGGGGCTTACAATCGGGATTTTATGGTATATGTTTTTGACTATGGATGTCAAGTCCCAGTTGAAAATGGGGATAATGAGTTTAAAATAGCGATTTTTGTAAACTTATAAATATTTTTTGACAAAATTTTATATTCAGATGTAATGTACTAGGCCGAGGTTTATATACAATTTTGGAGAAAATTGGCCTGAAGATGGTGCTGTGATAGCAAGTTTTGCTCGACTTTTGAGACGGGCATGGTAGCTGTTGAAAACAAATTGTACTGAATCACTGAATTGTACTATCTAAGTTTATTTGTAATAAGCAACATATTTCACATTTTTTGATATATTACCTGTTGATTAAACATCATTACGAAATCCCTCCCCCCTTCTTCTTCTCAATCAAAAAAAGTATAGAACAAATTCTTTATAAACAAAGGTCTTTCCAGTTCAACTCAGAGTTTCGCCCGCTCACAAAGGAGTCTGCAAGTAGAGTCAGAAACCGCAACAACCATGTTCATTATGTTTTTAAATTAATATCTCGGCTAATTACCACATAAAGAATAAATCTGAGCCTCAAGTACATTCGGAGTTTCGTTCGTCTATCCTCATCTAGTTTTTCTTAGCCCTGGCTGTCAAACACACATGCGACAAACATATTTTTTTTATTAGTATAGATTTATTTACTAGCTGATCCGCCCGGCGTTGCCCGGACCCTTGATAATAACCTTAAATATACCTACCAATGTTGAATGATTTTATATATTTAAACGTAAGTCTTTCAAAAAAAATTAAAATCTATCCAAACAAGTTGGGGACCCCCACTGCCATTGGCAGAATACACCAGGGCCAGGCATGTTACGCACAGTCCAGTCTGTTTTTATTTCATATTTTTAAATGAAAAACCGGCATAGCCCTGGCTCGTGATACTAACCTTAAATGTACCTAAAATCAGTGTTGAATTATATATGTAAACGAAAATCTTTCCAAACGAACCTAAGGGTTTGTAGAAAATATTTTCTTCTCACATTTTTTTTTTTTTTTTTTTTTTTTTTTTTTTACATCAATCTTTCCAAACCAACCTAAGGGCTTGTAAGAAGTGTTTTCTTTTCACATTGTGTCATTTAATATTAAAAACAAAATAGTTCGTATCGTCCGAAATCTTTGAAAATTGTGAGTTATAAACATAATAAAATATAGGACAAACTAGTGTGATACAATAAACGCCAAAAAAAAAAAAAAGATTAAATAATAATAACATAGATGCAGATTTTTAAGAAAAACTTCTAATCGTCCGAGTGTTTCAAGATTTCTATACGTTATGTAAATCAAGTGTCCTAAGAACGATTGAAAAAAGATTGTGTTAAAATACCGACATTTAGTTATACTTTTAGCTTAGGAAAAAGTGTCGCTTCCAGTCCCGAACTTTTTTAAAAGATTTAATATTTGTATTTTTCGAAACGGATTGCATTGTCGTCGTAGAGAAATGGTATCCGCTTTAAGCGAATATTTTTCTTTTTTCCGTATCTTGAAAATTCCGGCAGATGTGGACTTCGAAAAAAGGGGAAGAAACGCAAAATCGAACTTTTTTGAAAGGTTAAAATTGTATTTTTTTTTAACAGATTGCGGCGTTTGAAAGTAAAAAGTACAAAATTTAAGAATATGTTTTCAGGTTGTCCGTATATTATACGGTTTCGCCGATGCACGCTTCGAAAAATGACCGAAAAAAAAGAGCCTTCGGTTCCTCTCTGTTTCAAAATGGGATTCTGGAACGTACCGTTGCGGCGCTTTTGTCGTTTTTTAATAATTGCAGCATTTGAAAGGAAACTTAACTTTGATATTGTCTGGTATTTAGTTTTTTCGTAATTTTGATCAGAAACCCGGATGTAGATTTTTAAAGATTGCAAAAATCGCGAAAAACATCGAAACGGCTCTCGGGAAACATTTTTTGTAAAAAGGGTAAACACTGATATTTTTTCGGACGGATTGCGGCGTTTTAAATCTAAAAGTACAAGTACAATCTTTAATTTAGTTTAATCCGTATCTTGAAAAGTTACGCCGATGCGGGCTTCGAAAAACGGGGGCTGGAGGTTTTAATTATTTTTTTGTAAGGGTTAACTTTCGTATTTTTAAAAACTGGTGGCTCCATTAGAAAGCTTAAAGAACGTAGATGCGGTTTGGTGTGTCTCGTTTTTCCGTATTTCGAACGGTTCGGCCGATGCGCGCTTCGAAAGACGGGGAGAAAAAACTCGCTTTCGAATGTTCTCTGTTTCCGCTTTTCGGAACAGGAGTTCGGCGTGTCTTTTCTCGGTTGACCTTTTTAATTTCGGGGTTTAATTAATATCTCGGCTAATTATAAAAAAAATAAGAAGTCTAAGCCTTGGGTGCATTAGGACTTGCCTTGGACTATCCTCATCCAAATTTTCAGATCTCTACGTGCGGTAGATTTCGCTAGCTATCGCAGACACGCATACTGCCAAACCTTTCTTTTACTAGTATACATTTATTTTAAGAGTCTTCAAAAAATTACTCATTTTAATTTAAGTGTTGATTAACTCTTAATATGTTGTTATAATTTCTAATTTAAAAATACTGTTTCTTACCCCATAAAGTTTAGGTTAATGTTTTTCAAACTTAATTGCTGCTATTTTTTGCTTTACTAGGGGGCTTTTTTGCTCCTTACGAACTACGCTTGTAAACCGTTCAGACCGCTCAGGCTCTAAAAACACGTGGTAATTTGCTCTGTTTGAAAAAAATTACCTGATTACGGAAGATTAAATGATATTATCACGACCAGTGACGATCTTCTGTAATCGGGTTGTCATTCATTTCCCTTTAACTAGGGATTTTTCGGTGCTTACGGCCGCATCCACCATTGTCGCGAAAGCTGGCGTAATTTTTGTAAGTTAGGTGTCACCAGTTACTTTCCCAAGATTAATTATTGTCTCTCTTAAAATAAAAACATAGTTTGCTAGCAAAACTGCTGTTTATCATTTTTATATTGGCGTAATGTCACTTCATTGCAAGTTTCCGATCTGTCGACACAATCTCCAATTTCAGGATCCATCATCTTTGTTTTTAGTAAGATCCACCCCTATTAATTACCCTTTTTTTAGGTGCGTTCGTAATTATATAAATACGTAGCACCTATAGTCGTCGCTTGGTCCGTCCGTCTGTCCGTCCGTCTGTCTGTCTGTCTGTCCGCATATAACAACGCAAAAACTACCCAACCAAATGGTTTGCAATTTAAAATATATTATCTTTGCAGAATTTTGTCGAGACATTTCAAATTTTATTAAAATCGAATCAAAACTTTAGGAGATATTAATAAAAATATTTATTAAGAAATTTGATTTTTTTTTTTTTAAATCGGTGCTTTTTTGTTATAGGAGCTTCCGATGGATGTTAAATCGTCAAGCGACCGAGATACTTATTTTATGACAGAAATTAATCTGCAGACGATATATAATTCATTTCACAGAATTAAAAATCATCAAGATCTGAATATTTATATAACTAGCTGATACATATATATCTGAATATTTATATAACTAGTTAAGATATTTGTATGAACAGTGTCATAAAATATATACTTAACTAGCTGTTTAACCCGTTCTACGCACGGGATATCATGAATTTAATTCTAAAACGTGCGTACGAACGTACCTCGTTTGTAACGTTTGACGTACAATTTCCAACTTGTTTAATTCTCCCGTCACTGCGTTTAAACAACAGCGAACAATGAATCTGAAAGTTATTGTGCCAAACAGGACCGTGCGAAGAGGAATCTGCACATGGAGCAAAATTCCAATTTGGCGCCCCGCCCCTCCCCCACTGCTTCTCTTTGTGACAGATGTCACAAAATTGATAAAGTGCAGAAACAGAAGATTTTATTTTAATTCAAAAATTCCAAACAACTAAATAACATGAGAAAATTATACATATTTCTTAGAGAAAGAGAGAAAAAGAAATTTCCCGAAAAATGATTGATGGCCAAAAAAAAAGTAAATAAAACCTTGGTTGGTAGTATAAATTTGGTGCCCCCTCAATTTCCGCGCCACTTCGCCTGGTCCCACAACTGAAACTTATGCGGTCACCATGTGCTTCTTTAGATTTAGTCAAGTGCATGGCCAGGTCAACTTTTATTTAAATGCGTTTTAACATATCTTGATTTCACAAGCTGAAAAGGGGGGGGGGGAATCCCGCACATTATTTCAAACCCTGTCACTGAAAGTAAACTTTTCTTCCCTCCACCCCTTAAAAAACCCTTGAAATCGCGCCCCTGCAACAAAACCTGCAAAGAAGGAGATAAAAGGGACTAGAAAAAAGTTCCAATATAGACAGGTCTCCGCCTTAGCAAGTGTAATTGTATGGTGTTTTTCTCGACGAAGCTTAATTTTAGGTAGATTTCGTAAGAAATACTACCTATTACATTCTCCCCTAAGTTGGAATTTTTAAAAATTTTTTGCAGATCTACGCCGATTATGACTCCCAGAACCCAAAAACACCCCCAGTTCAAAACCTTATCTTATCTAGTATGTCACTTTTTTATGGACACGATAACTGCAATAATTCTGCCCAAACTGATACATAAAATCAAGGGGCATAAAATCTCGGTCAAGTTCGTTAATGGGCAAAATCTGACCGGGGGGGGGGGGTCTTTTTGTGAAAACAGAAAAAAAAACCATACTTTCTTAATTATGATACGTATCGAATCCGTTTAAAGTTATTATTACTACTAGAAAAAGGGCCGAAAATTTATGTATGACAGATTTTGGATATCATTAAAAATGGCCCCAAGGGGGGGGGGAAGAGGGGTATTAGAAGAAAAAAATTCATAACTTCGTCAATTCAAAATATATTAAATCCGCTTAAATTTATTATAAATCCTCTTAATATTATCTAAAACTTTTATGTGGACAAGTTTTTTATAGGACCAACACTTATAGCAAAAAAAAAAAATAAATAAAAACAAAAACAAATACCTGCGGGCTCCGCCTGCAAACAAGTTAGGTTTCGAAGTGGGCGGTTCCAACTACCGCGTCATGGCAAAAGGGTAATTTCTTCCGCAATTCCCAACAAACAAGCGCCCCACGGTCTGCGTCTTCGAAATCTACCTGTGCCTGTAGACCGAGCCGTCAGGGATTATTTAGAATTCTGTTATAGACAGGTTTCGTTTTCACAAGTTTTACTGAAATGCTCTTCAAAGATGCTGTAGAGTGGATGTTTTAACAGTCTTTAGAGGATACCTGGAAAAAGGAACGTGTCTATAATGGTGTCCTGTATTAAACGAAAATTTTCATAATCACTATCTTAAAACTATACCTGTTAAAACGGAAACCTGGCTAAAACGAAATTTTTAATAGAATCTTTGCGTTTCCTTTGCGGATACCTGTCAAAACGGAACCTGCCTATAACGGAGTCCTGTATTAAACGAAAAGTTCCATAGTCACTGTCATGCAACCAACATCCTTCCAACCCCTTTTTTTAAAAAAGTAAACAGAAGTGAAGAGAAGACAGAAGGAGTGGTGGTTTTGTTCGGAGGAGTAGGATGTGGAATGCATCCGAGTATATTTTGGTTGTTTTAAGAAGTGATGTGGTTTGGTGGAATTATTATGAATATTAGTAAAAATGTATATAGTGTAAATATTATTGTAAATACCAGCTGTCATATTTAATAAACTGTGTATTTAAATTTTAAAAAGAAGAATCGGTGCGTCATTCGGCTGTCATGATATTACAGTCACTATCTCAAAACTATACCCGTTAAGACGGAAACCTGACTAAAACGGAATTTTTCATACGATCGTTGCGTTTTTCATATTCGAAGTTTTTACTGTTTTTGTATCCATGATTCAGTTAACGTTTCTCGTTTTTTGGGGGGATAGCCCCCAAACACCACCTTGACTATGCCGCTGTCCTTGAAGGAAACTTTTGCCCCCCCCCCCACCCCATTCCAAGAAAGTTCTGAAATGGCGCCCCTGATTATAATTAGAATTCACTTATTCAGAAATCTAGCGATTGTGCTAGAGCCGCAGAACGCGTGAGTAAGGAGACAAATTCTGAAATTCAAACCTGTTTTTTCTTCGTTAACCCTTAGTTGCTGTTAGCGGTCTCACGGACCACTTCTTTTTGCAATTTACACAGTTTAACTTGTAACTTTCAGTTTAATTATATAGAGGAGATTAGGGAGGGATGGGACAATTTTAACAAAAATATTTTTTACAAATTATGTTTTGCTAGTACAAATTAGAAATTTTCAGAATAACAACTTGAAGCATTTTAATATATTTCAAAAATATAAATTTGATGATAATAATTAAACTTTTAGGTTAATAAACTAATTAAATTAACAAGAAAATTGTCCCATCCCTCCCTCCTGTGATGGAGGGATGGGACATGTTTTTAAAATGAAAATTCATATTTATTTTTTTAAAATGGGGTGAAAAAATGACAAAGAGAGTGTGACATTTACATTCCTAAGGTTTACTGTAAATCATATCATTTATTTTATCTTATATTATACTTTGTAAAAACAAAATCAAATGAAAAAAAATCCCTGACGGCTCGGCCTACAGGCACAGGTAGATTTCGAAGACGCAGACCGTGCGCGCCAGTTTGTTGGGAATTGCGGAAGAAATGACCTTTTTGCCATGATGCGGTAGTTGGAACCGCTCACTTCGAAACCTAACTTGTTTACAGGCGGAGCCGGCAGGGATTTTTTTGTTATAAGGGTTGGTCCTATAAAAAACTTGTCAATATAAAAGTTTTAGATAATATTAAGAGGATTTATAATAAATTTAAGCGGATTTGATATCTTGTGAATTGACGAAGTTATGCATTTTTTCTTCTACCCCCCCCCCCCCCTTGGGGCAATTTCTAATGATATCAAAAATCTTTCATACATAAATTTTTGGCCCTTTTCCTAGAAGTAATAATAACTTTAAACGGATTCGATACGTATCATAATTAAGAAATTAAGGGTTTTTTCTGTTTTCACAAAAGCCCCCCATTTCTCCCCCTCCCCCCTGGGTCGATTTTGCCCATTAACGAACTTGACCGAGATTTTATGCCCCTTGATTTTATGTATCGGTTTTGAAGAGATCTGTGCAGAATTATTTCAGTTATCGTGTCCATAAAAAAGTGACATAGATAGATAGATAGATAAAGTTTTGAACTGGGGGTGGTTTCGGGTTCTAGGAGTCATAATCGGCGTAGATCTGCAAAATTTTTTCAAAAATTCCAACTTAGGGGAGAATGTAATAGGTAGTATTTCTTACGAAATCTACCTAATATGCTTGTGCCCGACTAGTACCGCCAATTAATTTTGGTGGATGTAGTTTTGCAATTATGTCTTGTTCATCAAGGATGGAACAGTAATTTTCTTGCTGGAAGATATAGTTGTGTGTCCCATCCCTCCCTTAGAGCAACATTAAAAAAAGAAAAAAAAAAGAAAAAGGGTTTTACAACAAGCATGTGGCTTTTAGACTTAACTGTTCATTCATAAAATATATATATTGTTAAGTTTACAAAACACTAAAAACAATTTAACTGGTGGAAGAGTCATAAATTAAAAATAAAGCTTATTTTAAGCATTACTGCAGATGTCCCATCCCTCCCTAATCTCCCCTAGATACTAGTGAAATTTTGTTTCGTTTGGAGCTCGTGGGATACCTTTTTTCCACACGCACACAGCTATATCTAGGCGCTACAGCTATAAGGAAAGGGCATGTTTACAAACAAACAGTTCCATCAACCAATCTACCACTGCATTTTTGTAGCAGCTATCATCATGGCGACGTAGGCCAATCATAGCACAGAGCAGTTTAACGTAGACCAATCAAATCGCTCCATCTCATGTGTACGGTAGGAGTCGTAAAGAACGAACAGGTTTTTCTCCCAAACCAACAGTAATTTAACCAACAGTGACGTCAGTTGCCCTTTCCTTATATCTAGGCGCTTCACTTTAGGTACAACGCCTAGAATACATAGTGTGGAAATCGGCTATCCCAGTAATGCTTTAAAAAACGCTAAAAAGTTGTAGCCTATAAATGTGCAACGGTGCTCCTACTGTTCTTGTATCGAGTATTGCAACCAGAGACAAAACAATGCGTATCGCGTTTTTTAGCCAGGCTTTCATAATTTTAAAAAAGCTTCTAAAAATCACAATAAGTCAGAGGAGAAAAGGATATAATTTAAGTATTTAAAATACTTATCACCAGCCGAAACACTCTAATACAATATTTACGTTGAGAAGAGCTAGCAGATGGCGCTGCGATCGCATCGTTATCTTTTGAGCAACGTTGTACATTTATTGGATTCAATTTTTTAGTACTATTCTGTAGCAGATTTCCACCAATCAGAGCTGCCTATTTGTAGTGTGTGACCTCCAACCTGACGTCAATTGCAACTGCCCCGAGGCTAACGAAAAAGACAGGCTACCGCGGTGCATTCCACTTATCTTTTTTTACAGACCGCTAGAGGGACGTGTGCTCTTCTCGTACACCTGCATTGGTGCATTCGAGCATCACGTGACTCCGGCGGTCTGTAAAAAAAGATACGCGTAAAGCACCGCGGTAGCCTTTCTTTTTCGTTAGCCTCGCAACTGCTCCGATGCTAACGAAAAAGAAAGGCTACCTCGGTGCTTTACGCGTATCTTTTTTTACAGACCACGGGAGTCACGTGATGCTCGAATGCACCAATGCAGGTGTACGAAAAGAGCATCACGTAACTCTAGCGGTCTGTAAAAAAAGATAAGTGGAATGCACCGCGTTAGCCTCAAAACTGCCCTATTCTAGGCGCTGTACTTTAGGGTTGCATTTTCAACGTCACGCCAACCGTAAACGTTTCATCTCTATTTTTCTCCTTACTCTGTGAAACCAGGGCCACACTAGATACCGGGCTTGCTCATTCATTATCATGACGTCACAAAAGGTGGCTGCGAGGCTAACGAAAAAGAAAGGCTACCGCGGTGCTTTACGCGTATCTTTTTTTACAGACCGCCAGAGTCACGTGATGTTCGAATGCACCAATGCAGGTGTACGAGAAGAGAACACGTCACTCTAGCGGTCTTTAAAAAAAGATAACTGGAATGTACCGCGGTAGGCATATAAGCAAAACATACATTGATTCATGTACAGAGAAAAATAGACCAATCACCTGGCGCTCTGGCGTTTCAAAACTCCGCCCCTTGCTTCGCTGGCGTGTGGCGTGGCATGGAACGTTGGTTACAGGTGCACTTCATTTTGCTTGCACTTCATTTGTTTTCTTTGCCAAAAATTTTGTGAGATAAGATGCAAAGCTGTAATTAGTTACAAATATTTTCAGTCTCAATAAAATCTGGTAGCTGCAGAAACCATTAGGGCAATTAAGTTTTGCCCAAATTCTTAAACAAGTTGTTCAGCATCGATAATCAATCTGCATTAGTGTTGAATGTTTATGAAATATTAGAATAACATTATTTCAATATAATACATTTCGAATGTAGAAGTATTAATTAAAAACATTTTCTTAGAAATAACAGTATGTAATCAAATTATAAGGTCGGTATATGTTTAACTCATGAATTCACAAACGATGTCTTTAATCAAAACAACTCAATCTTAAATTTAGTCTTTAAATTATGTTATTTTAAAATTTTATCTATGCTGTTTCTCCTACTGTGATTAATTAGAGTGATTGCTTTTATTATTCACTTACAGTTTATTAAATAATAACTTTTGTTTATTCAGATCCCTAATACTTTTTCACCATTTATTGTGCTGTCCTCTTAAAAAAACCCACAGTGAAATGTTTCCTAAAAAAAAAAAAACTCTCTAGTACTACATCAAATATTTCACTAAAGTCTTTTTTTTTTATGCTCAAATTAGAATAATAAAAATATCTAAAGAGTGCTTATTTAATTTTAAAATAATGTAAACTAACAATTGCAGAAATCTGGGAAACACAAGCTTCATTTTTACAGATTTTCTTCTTATAATAGAAATTAAGAATGATCTATATAATTTTTTTTAATGTTAAACCATTAATATGCAATAAAATACTTCATTTTTAGCTGATTATGTCATGTGTGGGTGTTTTTCAGGTAACATAGGTTATTTTTTGAAAAAGTGTTTTTTTTTTTCCTTATTTAATTGGCTGCCATTTTGTAATAAAGTGATAAAATAAAAAATGCTCAACATTAAAATCTTGGTCAGAACAGCTGTGAAAATTTAGCCATGCTTAATTTTTTTTTAATTTATTAAACTTTATGTAGAGAAAATTTCAAAAAATGGGTTTTTTTAGAGGACAGCACAATATGTGTTTGTCTTCTGATTTCTACTCTTTATGCACCTGTCAAACAACTCGATTTGCACGTTTAAGTTTTTTTTTTTTTTTATTGTAAATTAATTTATTATATTCTTAATTATTATTATATTTTAATTTAAACTGAACTTTATAACTTAAACTGAAGACCTAATTGGAACAAAATATTTTTTTTTCTACATTCTTATTAATACCGAATTCAGAATACAATGATATTCAAAAAGTATAGTATAAGATTATAAATTATGGATTCTTATCAAATTAAAGTAAATCTTGAGGGGATCGTATCTGATGGCCCGGTGAACTCTTGTGGTGTCTTAGAGCCTTCATATTTGATAGCATTAGCATTACGGGCAGTTCACCAGGACAATGTAAGCAGCGTGAAAATGGAACCTGTTTATAATGGAATGTTACCTGCTTAAAGTAGAGAATTTCATGGCCGAGTGAAAGGAAGAAATGCTGATGTGGAAGCCTGCCTAAAATAGAACTTTTCTTCTGATCCCACTCAGGAAATTCTGTAATTTGGCAATTATCTATAATTTATAAACTTATAGTACTGTGTTTTTGAAGTTTCATATATTTTGAATTTACAAAATGGAAATAATAAACATATTTAAAATTTTAGACATGAAAAAAAAAAATGTTAATTTTTTAAAAATAAATGTTATTAATTGCAGAAATTTAAAATAGGTGCAAATTGGAATTTTTTTTATTCTTTACAGCTTCATTTCCTTGACTATTTATAATTGGCTAGAATTCACACTTTATTTTGTCTTGAGTTTTATCAAGGTTGCTATATAAATTAAATATTATAAAATTTTACTTCTCAAAAGTAAAAATTAATGCAGTATTAATTTCCGTAAAGGATGTTTGGTTTCTGCATAAAAAAAAATCTTTTCTGAATGAAATCAGAACTAGTATATATGTTTGGGTACTTTTTATGTTAACCAGGTGCAATCTCATCGATAGCAGCTTTACCTTTCCACGTGTCTAAATTAGAAACGGTGCTTTGATGTTAATATAAAACTAGGTGGAACCCGTCAAAATTTGACGGAAAAAAATTACAATAACAATATTAGTAAAATAAGCTTCTTTATTACATAAGAAGAAATGCTTATGAAACAGTCTTTCAAATATTTTATTTTAAAAGTTTTTTCCCCCAGTGAAGTACAGTACTATTTCTGATGCAAACTCCAAACAAACGATCCGTAAACAAAATGCAAATCAGTTTGACATTACTGCCATAATCCCCACGGCAAGATAGATAATTTCCTGGACCCAGACTTGCCAAGTCTCCGGCTTTTTGCACACCAGTATTATCTTAGAGAAAATGTTGTTCTTTTAAATCTCGGAATGTTCCGGTTACATAAAACAACATTTTCTGTACTAAAATACTGATGTCCAAAAAGCTGGAGACTTGGCACCTCTGCTGGACCTATGAAGTATCATAGATATAGTATATCTCTACGTTCATCTCATATTCAGTCAATAAAAGAACATAGTACATAAAGCACACATCTCCCTCTGTGATAATGCAACCGAATGAGCTCCTACGCGCATGTGCATTGCATCCCCCCAAACGCACTGTCGAAATTCGACATTTAAAAAAAAATGTTTTAAAAGGTTTTGATCAAAATTTTTAAAATGTCATTTTAAACATTGTTCGTTTCAAATCCATATCTTCTGAAACGCATCCATTGTTTTAAGCTAATCAATTTTTATGTAAAGATTTTTTTACAATAATAAATCAAACTGCAGATAAGGGAGATTTTTAATGTTTTCGAGTGTAATTTATTTGTATGGTTTCTTCAGTTCCTTTACATAATCAGGATGATTATTCCTTTTCCATAATTAAGAGAAATAATGTAAATAAATAAATATCCAAGATTATTTTTGATTCTGTTTTCATAATTATATATTGTAAATTTCATTGTTTAAAGTTACTGATAAATGATACTTTAGTATATGGGGCTTTTCCTAAGTATTTTTTTATTATTATTTTTTATTTTTGAGATTTAATGGCAACATTCTTCCATTTGTTTATTGAGCGCTACAGTTTGGCGAATTATTTGGGGTACTTTTTGGTTAGCCGGGGGCCAGTGAAGTATATATATGTATATATATATATATATATATATATATATATATATATATATATATACATATATATATATATATATACATACATATATACACATATATATATATATATACATACATATATACACATATAATATATATATATATATATAATATTTATAAATTTTACTGCTGCCGGCTAACCGAAAAGTACCTAATTTGGATATAGTTTTTTTTTCCTTAATGGGACGACGGGATAATGAATATTTTTGATGGTACCAGAAAATTTTCTGCATTTTATAGTTATATTAAGAAATACACACTTTTAAAGTTTGCTGAATCACTTAGTTTACTTTTTCATGCGTTATATTATTGAAGATTGTTAGATCTCTCATTCTTTTAACTATACCCTACTTATATAAAAATAGCATGTGTTCTCTGTGGTGTTTCGCATAAACGTTGTAAAATTCAGGTTATTAGATTTTATCCAACTTTGCTGTCCTAATTGCTGATGAAGCAGTCATTTTTGGCGATTTTATTGTTAACTGTAAAATGTTTGTATTTGATATAGCCCGAACTAAGAAAAGTTTGGGTACTTTTCCATTATACGGACACCATTGCCTCCAAGCATACATTTACATGTATGGCATGGTATCGGTAACGGAAAACTACCAAAATTTGCGATCGATCAAATAATTGAATTTCGTTAAGCATTACATTTTCTGATTACTTCTCTATTATCCGGTCGATGACTTTTCATAACAAAAAACTATCGCCAAACTGTAAAATTAAACGCCAAAAATGCAGTCCGATTTACTTTATGTCAGAAGCATTATACGTGTTTGTTACGTCATCAAGTGGTTTTTAACTCTACATTTCCGTGTATTTTTCATTATGTTTTACTGATTTATTAGTTATTTCATTCATTAAAATAACAATTGTGTCCTTAAATTCTTATATTTTATTTATTTATTTATTTTGATATTCCAATGGCAACGTTTTCCCGTTCATTTGGCGATAGTTTTTTGTTATGAAAAGTGGTCGACGGGATAATAGAGAAGTACCATTTTTTTTTATCAATATGTAATATTTCTTAGATGCAGGTTTAAACTTCTAAAGAAAAAGTGAGGATAAAAATATCTGCAAACAACATTTAGTTTTTAGTCAAGCCAGAATATCATCTAATTTATTCCATCAATGTTATAGTAAAAACTGATCCAAGATTGCAAAATACACATGCGAGGAAAAAAAAAATTACAATCGTATTTTAACTACATTAGAGGATGACGTCATCCGCTTCAGGAAAAACATGGGACATAGAAATATAAATTAAACATTTCAATTTCGCTTTTTAATCATAAATATAAAATAAACCCGTGCAATGTTTTTTATAATTGCTGAGCATCATATAATGTGGTATTATTTTTTGTGGCAACAATAATTTGGGGAAAACCTTTCATTTCTTTCATGAAAACAATGCCGATTTAATTTTTAATTTTCAGCAAATTTTAATCAAAAACATGTTTTAACGAAATGCTATGTCAGAAGGCTGTGCAAAATCCTTTCATATGGCATCTCATTCGTCGTTCTGCATTTCGTATTTTCTGAGAAAAAGGGATGGAGAAATAATACATATGATACTAGTTGCATAGACAATCATTTATACTCGCTCATATTTGACACCAGCATTGGTCGCCAAAGCCGATTACAGAAAATTAGCCTGAAGTTGAAGGTGTTACATGGTTTCAAACAGAATGAAATTTTTATATGCTTTTCCGAAAATGTTGGTAAGGCAGATCTTTTAGTTTATCTGTCCGTCTTTCTATCTTTTACTTTCTTAAAATAAATTTTATTATAAATGTTGGTATTCTAATCACAATATCGCTCCAGTCAGTGTGGCAAAACTTTGGTTGTTATTTCTTTAAGTGCATTTTAATGATGTTAATAAACTTTATATATATATGTACACACATGAGATTTTATTTGAAATATATGTATATGTTACGGTCAATATGATTAATCAGTCATTATTAATAATAACCGGTTATTATTAATAATGACCGTATTAATCATAATGACTGTAACATATATATATATTATATATACATGCATCACACATACAATACATATTCATCATTATGATGTCAACATAAACAGGGTATGTTTATAGCCAAATTTGGCACTATTTCATTAAGTGTCGCCAAGCTTGGTGAGCATTTGATGCTAGAGGCTATATTCCATTGAGAATTTTTGGGTGAGTAACCCTCCTCTTTAATAAAAAGCTACGTGTTGCTGATGACTGGTTTTTTGCTAATCGTTGCCACAAATTAATCTTGGAAAATGAAAGATTTGAAGTTACTGAAAAAATGAATAGCTCGAAAAGTATTTGTTAGAAAATTGTTAGACAAAACTGCATTAGAAAGGAAAAAAAATTGTTTTTTCTTGATATAAATTTCGAATCTAATATTATGCCTTTTTCAAATATTGAATTTAAAAAATTACCAAATTTCACAATAGAGTACCATAGCGAAACCTTCGCGCATAAAAAGATAATGATAACGGCAATGTAACCTGACAAGTATACTGGCTGATGTCATGAGTACATGATTTTTATTTAATTCTCGACAAATACTAGATGCACCATTTCTTTTTAGTTGTGAATAATAATATAGGTTAATTCCTGTTATTAAAAAATGTAGCTATAAAACATGTAAATAAACGGAAAATGTTAAGCATGGGTGCAAGTCTTCAGTCTCAGGACTGATTTCAGTCCTGGAGAGATTTTTGATTAATAGTAAATTCTACTTTTATATAACTAATAATAGCTATTTTACTATCAAGAACTTTTTAATCACTATCTTTTACTGCAAGATATCAATTTTTAGCCGTAATGAAAGACATAGAAATCTTCTAGTTCATTTCCATTTGGTTATTCCCAATTCTCAGAAAAGTTTTCAGTCTTGGCTTGGTTGGACTTCTTGCACCCATGTAATAAGTGGTAAACCACATTAAAAAAGCATAAAACAGTGAAATAAGTAATTTTTTCTGTCAAGTGTTGATGGGTTCCATCTAGTCCATTAAGTGGTTAATTAAATGGCAAAACACACGATTGTTAATAAAGTTTCAATCTTTCGTCACTGCACAAGACTCTTGCTATTATATATTACTGTATTGTTAGTCTTTAGTCTGTTAAAAGTTTATTATAGAAAGAGAATTTTCAGAATTAAAGCATCGAAACTGCCAGTTCTCCTCATGATTATTATAATTTTATAACAAATATCCAGTTTAGCGATATGTATGTTATAGAATAAATCTTTTATATTGGAGTTCTTCGCATTTCAGCTTCAGGTTTTTGCATAAAATTAGCTAAAATCTTAAAACCAAGTCACATTGACATATTATCTAAGACGATTAGATGAAAATAATGATAGATTTTCTAATGGAAAAATGGCCGCGCGTCTGTAGATTTTGTAATCTTACTTAATCATGCCAATGTTAGAATGAAAGGAAAAAAAATTATTAGCATCAATATGGTTTATTTTAAATCTGGATAGCTTTAAAAACGTTTAAAAAGAACCACTTCTCTTGCACTAAATCGTGTTTGCTAAAATATGTCATTTGGCAGTTGCAATTACAGAAGATTACTTAATAGGATTAAAAATCTCCTCATTAGAGAACATAACAATGCAAACAAGCATGAAGCATAAATGCCTAAGTAAATTAAGCGATAATTGTCAATAAAGATGAAATGCATACTAACACAAAATATAAGATATGCAGCCATGATCGCAAAGAGTTGATTCTTGATTTATCTAACAGAAACTTCCGATTTGGCGAAGGGTTGAGCAAATAAATTATGACAAAAAAGCAATATGATAATGTGCTTAGCATACATTTTAGGAAGACTAAACTAGTGGCTAGTATTTTGATGTAAACAAGAAATAAAATATAGATTTGTAAAACATAATAAAATAATTTTATATTTATATCCATCCTTTAGAAAAATACATTTGAAAAAACCTACAAATCCCATCAAAAAAATTTCTATTAAAAAAAAAGTGCCAAGTTCCTCTTAATGTTTCAGCCGCAGAAAGTACCTGATGCTTGCCTAAGTTAAAAGTCAAACATCTGAAATCTTTCATTGAAAATGGCTTCCTGTAACTTGGCCGTTAATGCATTATTAGAGGGTTTTTCATATTCTAAATAATGTATCTACATGTCTACTACATTTTTTTTAAACATTTAATGCATTTTATTGCACAAAATACTGAAATATAATACACATTTTAAAAAGCATAATTTCGAAATCACAGCTGTCGAGGATGGTCCACTCTGGTCCTCAACGTCTCATATAGTGTAACAAAATGTGAAATTTGATGAAAAAATTATTCATTGGAATTCGTGTTAATGACAATAGACCGTACAAAATAGCAATTAAACCATGGTAAAACTAAATGATGGTTAATCAAAAATAATGTTTGTTGAAATTCAATGGTAATTTATCTCATAGCTTTTAGTTTCAATGTCTTCATACGAATTTGCTTATTTGCATTCTGATATTACTGTTAATATTCAAATAATTTATAAATGCATCATTTCTAATCATTTATTTTGAAAAGATTTATCGACGTAATTGTTTATTTCAAATGAAAGTTATATGTTTAACATCAATCAGGGTGTATTATATATTCTAATTTATTTTTCTCAGTATTAAATTCTTCTAATGTTCTTTGGAATTTATTGAAATTTGTATAAAAATGCCAGATAAATGAAAAAAAAAAAAAAAAAAAAAAAAAAAAAACCTAGATTGCATTAACGGCCAAGTCGCAGGAAGCCATTTTCAATGAAAGATTTCAGATGTTTGACTTCTAACTTGGGCGAGCATCAGATATCAGTACTTTTTGTGGCTGAAACATTAAGAGGAACTTGACACTTTTTTTTTTAATAGAAATTTTTTTATGGGATTTTATACTTTTCACTGGAATAATGATAAATGTGAAAAAAAAAAGTTTCATTTGTTGAAGCAATACAGTAAAAGAATTCTGAGATGATAAATCACAGAATGTGAAGAAAATGTACTGATCGTCTTTCCGAATATTTTAAAGTAAATGTTATGTAAATGTTAAGAGTATCATATTTTGTATAGAATTCAATAATTAACTCCACATGTTTCATTTGACCTTATTACAATTTATTGACAATACATCCAAAATCAATTCATTATGCAAAGTACTTTCTTTCTATATTTATACAAATAATTACTATATTAAAGGCAGAGTATATTGACACTTTCAAATTTAGAAGATAAAAATTTTTTTGAAAGCAAACAGCAAAATATATTTTTTAAATGGATTACGTACTGATCATGTAAAAAAAAAAAAAAAAATTCATAAACTAGCACAAACAAGGGGAGGGGGAAGATAGGATCTATATATTAATTTCCATTTATGTAAAAAAAATATAATTTCCAGTTGAATGATAATAGTCACATATTTACATGGATAGTTTACATACACATATAACAAATAATTAAACATTAAAATTAAATAAGATTAAATATTTTTTATTATCTAATATAATAAAATGTATCAAATATCATTATCAAAAAAAAAAAAAAAAAATAATAATAATAAAAGCATATTGAATATGTATGGTGAAACGCTGAAAAATATACACACATATATATATATAGTATATATATATATATATGTGGGAAAATTATGGAAATTAAACCTATTAATTAGTTTTTTTTTTTTAATGAATCGCCCCTTACTTTGGATACAGGCCCGATGACACATAATCACGAGTTTAGCAGGGTAGCCAATTTAATCAGTTTATCGGCTTAACCCTCTAAGCGGTTTGAACGTAATATTCCGTTCACTAAGCTCCAGGTTTCACTGCAATATATGCAATGTTTAAGATAATATAATTCTATAGATTTAATGAATTTTTAAAACATTGAAGAATGATTAATACTCTCAAGGGTTACATTCATATTTGTAATTAAGTTTTATTTATAATGCTGGAAGAATCATATTTTTTTAGCATTTAAAACATAATGCAGAGAAAACAACATTACAATTTTACCCTTTTTCAAAACGCTCAGAGGGTTAATTAATAAAACCACATGGCCTTTTGAACTGATAACTCTTCGGAGATGAGGAATTTCTAATATACTTCTACCCCACTGGCTGTGTGAAAACCATCATATATGCAACCATGAAATTCTACTGCTGTAGCAGGCTTTCCTTTAATAAAGGATGTTATATTTAAATCACCCGAATGCTGTCATTTTCTGAAAAATGTGACATATATATATATATATATTATATGTACTATATTGTTATAATTATATCATAATATCCTACGTAGCATTTAATTAATGGATTACCAAAATTAATGAAAAAGGCAATAATATAAATTTATTGACTAATTAATTACAGTAAAAGAATAGTAATTTTACGATAAAAAAATTAATTCCAAGTATAGCACTTCAACATGGACTTTGTGGCATATTTTAAAAATTATTATCCTTACATTCTTTTATGTTGAATTTATTTTTATCTAAAAGTGGGGGTATGTAATTTGCATCCTTTAGTTTCAAGCTCTTTTCGCACAATAAATCCCATATCTGCCAACAATGAATCTCCTTTTTCGAATGATTCTAAAAGATTTGATTTCAAGAGATTATCTCTGTCTGAAACAGTCCCTCCCAATGCATCCAACATGAATGATATTGCACCAGAAGATACAATACCTATGAGACATTTGTTTCTATTTTTACAGCAGCTCAAAGTGACTCCTAGGGCCAAAGGGATTTTGAATTCAGTGGTATCTACAATTAGGGCACTTATTCTTAAACAGATGGGTATATAATTTTGAATTTGTTGTTTACTGGACCAAATAATATTTACTATTTTGTTGTAAATTAAGTCTGTCATCATAAAAATGATACGGGAAATTGTACTTTGGCAGCCTCAAAATATTAGTGCCAACATTTCTTTTATCAGAACGGTTTTTAATCTCACCAAAAAACATGAAATATTTATTTTATAGACAGCGTTTTATCATCATCATCACCAGAAAAATTTGAAAATGAAAACATATTTTCAAATGGTATTTTATTAAATCCTATTATAAGAATTTTTAATTCCCTATTTGTAACATATTCACCTGTAAAAAAATAAAATTGAAACCTTTCTTTAAGATATGTATTTTTTTCCCTCAGTTGCTGATTTTCTTATAAAAAAGGACAATATAATGCCTTCAGTTTGACATTCTTTATCTTCCGGTGCAGATGACACAGGAAATATGGGGAGAGGATGTTCTGAAATGAAAAAAAATGTGTCATAAATTATAAAAATTATCAATTTAACATTCGATTAAAAAAAGGATGGCTATGATGTGTTACACTCAAGCACAGATTTTTTTTTTTTTATCAGTTATAAAAAGTAAAAAAGTTGCGAAATTTTGGGGATTTTTCCCTTTAATGGTAACCTGGCTATTGTATTCAGTTATCGGTTTGATGCAGTCTTGAAAATTGTGCCAATCAAAAAGTCACCAAACATCGGTGCGTGAGTGTAACACATCTGTTCCAAAAGGGTTTTTCCCTCTGTTCTCAAATCCAAACTGGCTACTTTATGACATATTTTTTAATTCATTTTTGTTCTGAAAGGCATGAAATTGGCAGGTGTTTTTATTCAGAAACTTTGTAATCAAGACACGTTTTCTATTTTTGGTAAAGGCAGAAGATCTTTCAAAAATATTATCAAAGTCGGCATTTTGAAACGAATTCTGATTTTGCAGTACAAGAAAGAAGAAAAATGGGTCGTCACATGACCAGAATCATTTATAACTCGATAAGTAATCTATTTATCAAAATATGGAAAACTCATTTAGATTCCAAATCACTCCAAAAGTCAAGTTTGCCAATTTCATGCCTTTGCATTAAAAAATGCATCAGAAATTGTCTCAGAAAGTTTCGCGTTGTTGAGCAAGTCATTTGAAAACCACCTTTTACATTTTGACAAAATATCGAAACTTCAAATTTTCATAATTCCTCCAATGAATTTACATTAAAACATTTTAATTTCATTTTTTAACTATTTTGCTGTTTATTAAATTCTTTTTATTGTGAAGTGAACACAAAGAATATTTTCTTGGAAGTAGTTTTAAATTTTATACCTTTTAAATTAAAAAAGTTTTGAAAAAAAATATTTAAAAAGTGATTATTTAATAATATAGTTCCCATTTCCTGCATATTTTACAATTTCTGATTCTACAGTCTTTTGTGTGTATGTTTGTTTTGGGATTAATTTAAATATTTTAATAAATAAACATGATTAAATTTTGTAAATAAGGACTACTCGCTGATAAAAGGAGCCCTCATTCACCCGAGTCTCTAACAACCCTCATCCACCAACTGTGAACATGATAAAAGTAATAAAATGAATGTAATTAGAGGATTGACAAATTTGTTGCACAGGTAGACATCCATTTTACCTACAGTGCTGGGTTTTTTTAATCAAATAAAACTGTATTTCATTCAAGTACTTTTGGAAAATAAAATTTCAAAAGTGAAACATTTGTTTATATACAAACATAGGTACGTACTTTTATGTTAGCTGGGCACAGGTCATAAATTATCAAATATTGCTCCCATCACCATCATTTGTATTGCATCCATTTATTTTAAAATATAAACCTTTCACTAATTTCATTTAGGATACATAACTTTCATTTAAAATACATATATTATATAAATTAGATTTAAAATACATGCATTTCACTTTTTTTAAAATACCCCTCCCCATGAAAAATAATAATAATAATAATAATACCATAAACCAAACATTTTATATCAAAATCAAAGCACTGTTTCTAATTTAGACACGTGAAAAGGTAAAGCTGGAATCGATGAGATTGTGCCTGGTTGTTAACCACTCTAAAGTATCCAAACATATACTGGTTCTGATTTCATTCAGAAAAGATTTATTTTGGATGCAGACACCAAACATCCTTTATGAAAATTAATACTGCATTAATTTACTTTTGAGAAGTAAAATTTGATATTTAATTTATATAGCAACTTTGATAAAACTCAAACAAAATAAAGTGTGAATTCTAGCCAAATATTATAAATAGTCAAGGAAATTAAACTGTAAAGAATGAAAAAATTTCCAATTTGCACCTACTTTAAATTTCTGCAATTAATAAAATTTATTTTTCAAACATTAACATTTTTTTTTTCATGTCGTCTAAAATTTTAAATGTTTACTATTTCCAATTTGTAAATTCAAAATACATCAAACTTCAAAAACATAGTACTATAAGTTTATAAATTATAGATAATTGCCAAATTACAGAATTTCCTGAGTGGGACCAGAAGAAAAGTTCTATTTTAGGCAGGCTTCCACATCAGCATTTCTTCCTTTCACTCGGCCATGAAATTCTCTACTTTAAGCAGGTAACATTCCATTATAAACAGGTTCCATTTTCACGCTGCTTACATTGTCCTGGTGAACTGCCCGTAATGCTAAGGCTATCAAATATGAAGGCTCTAAGACACCACAAGAGTTCACCGGGCCATCAGATACGATCCCCTCAAGATTTACTTTAATTTGATAAGAATCCATAATTTATAATCTTATACTATACTTTTTGAATATCATTGTATTTTGAATTCAGGTTTCCTGAGGTGGTCATCGCTGTATTTTGAATTCAGTAAAAAATGTATAAAAATATATATTTTGTTGTAATTACTTCTTTTCAGTTTAAGTTAAAATATAATAATAATTAAGAATATAATAAATTAATTCAGAAAATAAAAAAACTTTAAAGTGCAAATTTTGTCCTTTAACAGGTGCATAAAGAGTAGAAATCAGAAAACAAACACATAAATGGGGAAAAGGTACAAGGGTTCTGAATAAGCAAAAGTTATTATTTAATAAACTGTAAGTGAATAATAAAAGCAATCACTGTAATTAATCACAGTAGGAGAAGCAACATAGATAAAATTTTAAAATAACATAATTTAAAGACTAAATTTAAGATTGAGTTGTTTTGATTAAAGACATCGTTTGTGAATTCATGAGTTAAACATATACTGACCTTATAATTTGATTACATACTGTTATTTCCAAGAAAATATGTTTTAAATTAATACTTTACATTCGAAATGTATTAATATTGAAATAATCTTATTCTAATATTTCATAAACAAACTAATATAATACAGATTGATTATCGATGCTGTATTGTAAACAACTTGTTTAAGAATTTGGGCAAAATTTAACTGTCCTAATGTTATTCAGGTTTCGCAGTTACCAGATTTTATTGAGACTGAAAAACAGCAAAAGCTAATATTTGTTTTAAACCATGTGTTGGTGCAAGAGAGCATTTTTATTTAAAATAATATTACTTACATCTAATGAACAGAAAAACCCTAATTAGACTACATTATAAACATGTTATATTACCAGCAAACATTTTACTTCAATTTGGTTGAGATATTCTCACATTCAAACTAGTATTAGTTTTCATTCTTATTATAGATGAGTCATCATTAATCTTGATAATTTCATTCTTAAAAGAATGGGGTAAATCATTAATAGTAAATATCAATCGATCCTTGAAAAGATAATTAATTTGTCAACAAAAATAAAAATTTCCTTCTTAGGCTAACCAAATATCAACTTTCCGTTCCGTTCCACGCCACGCCACGCGCCATGGAAGCAAGGGGCGGAGTTTTGAAACGCCAGAGCGCCAGGTGATTGGTCTATTTTTCTCTGTACATGAATCAATGTATGGTTTGCTAATATGCAGCCCGGTATCTAGTGTAGCCCTGGTGAAACCCATGATAGCGAGAAGGTCCTTTGTGAGTGGGAGACCCGATCACCCTTCGTGAACACAGCCTTAGTCACAGCAAAAATATTTCCAGTTGCAGCCAACCAATTAACCAGCCAATTAATTGTAATTAGTTGTTGATAGTTGGCAATAACTGTAAAGGACGGCGCGGTGAGACCTTTAACATGGATTTGTGTAGAAAGCTTTGTAATCAAAAACTTCATCATGTTGTCAACAGATTTATTCTTCCTCGCGTGAGTAAAATAACATTTATAGAGCTAGATTACTAATATTAATAATAATGTGTTTTGTTTATATGATTTCAAAGTAAACTCCTAAATAAATGCCTTATCTTGACTGTGTTGTAGATTTATTTTTAAATTAAAGATATATATTATTTTTCTTTCACAAATCAGCTATTTCCGTCAACCATGACCAGAGTTCGGTTTATATGCACTAAAAAAAGTCCAACATATGCATTCAAATATGCACTAAATCCTTTTAAAATATGCACTGATAAATTTTTACTTACCTCTAATTTTCACAGAAAGCCCAGTATTTTCACTGTAAATAAATGCACGAAAAAGGAGCAACAATAATTAATATTGAATGGAAATATTTTTCTTTCTCGGGAATAATATTTGTTGCAATATATAATCATATATTTTCCGAAATTACACAAAATCAATTCTTGTCTTCCATCATCAATGATGTTTTTTAGAAAGGAAAATGTTCTTTCAACATCCACTGAAACTTTGCCGAATTGTCCACTTAGCAAGAAATTCATCTTGTTATTGGTGCAAAATTTAGCTATATTTCCCTAGGAGATTAAGGAGGAGGAGATTAAGGATCCCTAGGAGCCAGTGATATATGTACATGTATATATACACATATATATATATATATATATACACATGTATCTACACATATATATATGTATATATACATTTATATGTATGAATATATATATACACATGTATCTACACATATATATATGTATATATACATTTATATGTATGAATATATATATATATGTATATACATATATATTTATATATGTGCATATATCACTGGCGCCCGGCTAACCGAAAAGTACCAAACTAAATTATTGCCAAGATTGGCAATAATTTAGCAAGTGTGTGTTTATAAGTGGTAGTTGTATTTTAACTTTTATGGAGAGAGTGCATGTCAGCAAGAATGTAGTAGAGGGCATACGTCATATACCGTCAGGATTTTTTTAAAAATAACCTCCATATACCTCCAGTTTTTCACATAAAGCTATAGCTTATATATACCCTGTACTTATAGCATATACCCTCTTGTTCTACTGTACTGCATGCCAATGATAAATTGAGAAGGTGACGAAGGAAGAAAATGTACTACCCACCCAGAAGATTTAGAATATTTTATTATACTAATCATCCAAAAAAAAAGAAAACTTCTCAGTGCCAGAAAATTACTACGCTTTCTGCAACAAACTTCATCAACACACAAATCTTTCTGAAGGAATAGTTCTCAAAGTCAAGAATGAGAACATACCTCAATATAGGGCAATTCCATGTGTGACGGAATGACATTTAGAGTTGTAGAATTTAACTTAAAGCAATTACCCTGAAGCTATTTTCAAATAAAAATTGACTTTTCAGTTTGCATACGACTGTTATCTATTAAAAACAATTTTTTTTAACTATTTTAGTCTTTTATTGTTGAGCAATTTCTTATTGTGTGACGGAATGACATTTTTGCTACCATCACTCTAATCTGGTATTTAAAACTGAAAACTTTTGTGAATTAAGAAGCCATTCAGTTTTTAAACTAATATATATCTTAAATATGATGTATAAGCAATATAAAATTATAATTTAGAGCAATCTACCTCTCATAGGGTTGTAGTTATTAACTGTCATTTGACATGATGGAATGATTGAAAGTTTCTTAAAAGAAAATAGACTAAACTAATTTCATAATTTTTTTTATTGTCCAGAATTATAATAAAAAATTACATTATATAACTATTCACATGTGACAGCTTTTTCAAAAACATATCGAGCACGATTACCTAGTTTATTTTGCGTGCATTATTATCAAACATGAAGCTTTAAGACCATTAAGTATTTTACTACATGCATTCATTTATTAAGAAAATACAAAATGAACAATTACATTCTTTTTCAGTTTTTTTCAAGAATACTATTTGTACTAAACTGCAAATATTTTACTTTTCAGCTATAACCTAAATGTTTTGAATCTAAAACATTAATTTGAAAACTTGGAATGTATTTCAATATATTTTTTAACTTAATTCATAAAAAAAAAAAAAAAAAAAAAGTGATCAAAGGTGACACTTTTATGGAATTTCTTCATGACTCCAAACAAATTTCTGATGACTTGCTCGATATGTTTTTCTTCATTTGCCACAATGCAAAAATGAAGTAAAATGTTTGCTTGGCCTCGTCCCTCCCCTCTATATTTACGAATCTCGTTTTCTTTTTATAGGAGGGAATCCAGCAAAACAGAAATAACTCTTGCCTCTTACCAATACTTTCTGCAGAATTGAAATATCTGCAGAAGATCTTGTGCCGTTGCATGGATTTTCTGCCCCCTCATATAAATATATTTTTTCCCTAAACGAAAATTTTTTCGTAATTGCTTCTAAAATAAAACTGCAAATTTCTTCAATCAGTTGGGAAAAAAAATATGGAAATTTCATCAATAGATCGCAGAAAAAAATTGTGAATTTCATAAACTGGTTATGAAAAAAAAAAAAAATCAAGAATTTCGTCAATCTGTTCTTGAAAAAAAATCCTGAATTTTGTCAGTTGATCACAGAAAAAAAAAGAGTGAATTTCATCAGTAAGCCACTGAAAAGAAAATTGTGAATTTCATGAATTGGTTGCAGAAAAAAAAAAATCTGTAATTTCGTCAAACAATCGTAAAATAAAAATACAAATTTCGGCAAACGATCACAAAATAAAACTGTGAATTTTGTAAATCGCTCGTGGAATAAAATCGCAAATCTCATAAATTTTTTGGATAACGGAAAAGTACAATTTTTTGTGAAAAAAACGTAAATTTCATCAAGTGATTGCAGAAAAAGTTTTGAATTTCATCAAAGAGTTGCAGAAAAAAATCTCGAATTTTGTCAATGAGTCACGGACAAAAAAATAAAGAATTTCATCAAGGAGTCTCAGAAAAAAAAAAATCAGCAATCAGTCACGAAATTTGCAATTTATTTTCTCCATAGGGATTTTAAAAAAAAATCCTTAATGATTTAATGCATGATCTTTCTCCATCCACAATATGAATGTCAAAAATTATTAAATTTATTTTATTAAACTCTAAAACCTAAAAGAAAATAAAACTTCTCCATATTTCTTGGATATATTTTATTTTTATTTTCAAAGATATCTTTTTTGTCGTGTTAATAAATAGTAAAATTAATCACTGAGTTCATTGAATCTGTTGCTGGGTTACACTCAATTGACATAAAATACTGTGAACTAAAGAAAATTATATTTATTTACTAAGTAGTGCAAGTTTTCATGCATGATACATTAAAAGACCAGAGAGTAAAAAGTTTGAGTAAAAGTGTGTAAGGTTTACAAAAAAAAAAATTAAACTAGTTAAAAATTAATTTTAGTTAGTCATTTTATAGTTTATAATTTATTTAGTTAATTATAAGCAATATAGTTTACAAAATTCATATAAAAATGTTATGAAAAAAATCATAAATTTTACTTCACACGTAATTTCCTCTTTTCCGTTATTGTCAGAGTGACATCTCTGATTTTAACAATAATGGTTTTTCATGGGTTTTTTTTTTGTGACAACCCTTTACTGTTAGCCACTACATTCAATTTAAACATTTAAAGCATATTCGTGCCAGCGTTGTTCTTGTTTGAATTTCAGTAGGCAATTCTACGTTAATTTTTTATGTATCCCTGTAAAAAAAAATTATAGGTACATGATGCAAAGACTCACTATTTTTAAAACATACAGTAGTAATGTGTACTTTAACAACATACAGGGGTGAATATGGAAATTATGAATCCCTCATTACATTTATTTGCCTTCTACATGCCCAATATGAAACCACTCTTCAGTCTTCACCTTCCCTGGTCTTAGCGCCCAGAGCAACTGTCCTCCTTGTGCCCTCTTCAGACGGTGCAGCCAGACAAATATGAGATGAATAAAAATGTTGAACAGCTAATTGGGGTTAATATGAAATAAATCACTTATCACATGCATAAATCTAAGTAAAGTGTCTTGCCTTATTGTTATTATTACATATTGAATTGAGTATTGACCTCCCTATGAAGTTGGTTAATAAATTTAACCATTTGTATTTGTATCCGATTTGACTCTGATAAACTCCGATTTGAAAAATATTTACTCAGATGTTGTAATACATCAGTTCAAGCATGTAAAAAAATAACGTTAAAATTTATTGACAAAAAGATGCTTGTTTCATACCTATACCTACTACAAGAAGAAAAGGTAATGGGTTTCATGGAAGGGGGAGGGGGTAATTTATCTGGCAGACGACTGTCTGCCGACATAATTCTGTTATAATAAATGAATCTCGGTAAACTGAGTGGCTAGTGATTTTTTTATTATTCTGATTTCCTTTTATTTCATTGGTGCTTTCATAAACACTATTATGCCTGATTTAAAAAAAAATTATTATTGTTAAACTAACTTCACTGTCAAGGATCGTAATCTGAGACTGATTAGATTGCAAAGTTAAAGTGATATTTATTAAACATGGCCAGTGTGGCTAAAAAACAGAAAGTGCAAGACAGTAGAGAATTTCAAACATGGTGGACTGAGAAATACGGGATGATTAATAAAGATGATAAAGCTCTTTGCGTTTTATGTTCTGGGACAGTAGTCTGCAGAACGTCATCTGTAAAACGGCATTATGAAACAAATTACAAATTTCTTTCCCAAAAAAGTTATGCAGAACAAAAAGAATTCATTGCCAATGCAATTAAAGAGAAAAATAAACTGTCGACATCTATGATTAAATATATCAGCAAGGATTCTCAAACAAGTGTCGCAAGTTTCTCGGCTGCGAATGTCATTGCCCGAAATGGAAAACTTTTCTGCGATGGAGAGTTTTTGAAGGAAGCCTGGTTATCATGCGCTCAATCCCTTTTTGACGATTTTGAAAATAAAGATAAAATAATTCAACGAATTAAAGATATTCCTTTATCAAGAAATACAGTGAAAGATAGAATTCTAAAAATGGCAGAAAATGTAAGAGAGCAGCAAAAATCTGATATCAAGTCTTCTCCTTTCATATCATTATGTCTTGACGAAAGTACAGATGCAACTAAATCTGCTCGTTTAGCTGTTTTTGTACGATATTTGGTTGAAAATGAGATTAAAGAGGAATTATTCTCGTTATTATCTTTACCAACTACAACTAAAGGTGCAGATATTTGTACAGCAGTAATAAATTCACTTACTGAAAGTGAAATAAATTTGTCTAAAATAGTTTCTGTTACAACGGACGGAGCCCCTAGTATGGTGGGTAAAATAATTGGTTTTTTCAATTTATTTCAAACTCACATTGGACACATTCTTGGATTTCACTGCATCATCAGGGATCTGTTTAGGAAAAAATTGGGTCCTTTAAAGGATTCTTCACAAAATTTTTCATTTCAAAAAAGGACCCTTCACAAAATTATTTTCCCTAAAACAGGACCCTTCACAAAATTATTTTCCCTAAAACAAGACTCTTCACAAAATTCTTTATCTTAAAAATAGGTTTTTCACAAACTTTTTCCATCTTTAGACCAAACATTTCACAAATTAATCATTTAAAAGTAAAATTTGACCTGTCACTTTTACATATATAAAGAAAATATATGTATTTCATATCCATATATCTTCTTAAAAATGCATAAAAAAGAACCTGAATATAACGACCATTTCAAATTCACAAAATTATGATTAGATTTTTCACAAATATAAAAAGCTGTTCACAATTTCACAAAAACAGGACCCTGTGAAAAAAGTTTGGACAGACCCCTGATCATACATCAGCAAGTTCTGTGCGCAAAGTCTGGATTCGAATCTCTTGGTGATATTATGGCCGTAGTCACAAAAATAGTTAACCTCATATCGTCACAGGCTTTAAATAAACAAAAATTTGACGCTTTGTTAGATGAAGTCAACTCTGTGTACAGCAGATTACTGATGTATAACAATGTTCGCTGGTTAAGTCGTGGCAAAGTGCTACAAAGATTCGTTGATTGTTTGGAAGAAATTCGGCTTTTCTTATATGAAGAAAGTAAAATTGAAAAATATACGCAATTGACGGATTTGAAATGGCTTGCAAAATTAATGTACTTTACCGATTTGTGCCAGCATTTGAATGACTTAAATTTAAAGCTTCAAGGAAAAAATAAGACTGTTATTATCATGATAGATATGATTCGAGCTTTTGAAGCGAAACTGCAAATATTTAGGAAAGATATTGTTTCCAAAAACTATAAGTATTTCCCAAGCTTAAAGAAAATAGCTAATGATTTTAATTTACATGAAAAAATTGACAAAGCAAGTCTCGCTGAAGAGATTACTTTAGTAACAAATGCATTAATCGAAGAGTTCTCGTCAAGATTTTGTGAATTCAAAAACCTTTCAGAAACATTTAAATTTATTATCTATCCAGATGTAACTCCAATTGATAAACTGAACTTGATTGTATTCGATTGGTTGGAAATTTCAGAAATTGGAATGACTTCCAATCCAGGTCAATATGGACTCAGAAATTTGTAAAATTGAGAGGATTTGGAGACGATCGAAAAAGAAAGACTGTCAGGTATCACAAACATAAATGCTGATAATAAAATTATGTCCACTTGGAATTCAATTCCAGACACTTACAGTTGTTTGAAGAAGTTAGCATTTGCAATGTTGACAATCTTTCCCTCTACTTATGCTTGCGAATCATTATTTTCAGAGATGAACAATATAAAAAATTCCAATCTAATCAACTTGTCAGATGACTCCAGTTCATCATGCATTTTATTAAAAGTAACCAGTTATGAGCCGGATATCAATAATTTGGCATCCAAGATGCAATATCAGAAATCACATTAATTTTTATATATTTTTTCTTTTTCTTCTTTTAATTACTTTAAAATATAACTACAGTAAAACATGGTTAAAGCGTCACTCAGCATATTACACCAGTTTATTAAAGTCCCAATCAAAAAGAGATAAGAAAATAGCAGTAAAAAGACGTAATAAATCTGGACTCGAAAAATATCAGATCTGTTAAACCATCACTTTTGGCTCACAGTTTACTTTTTTTGTACAGACAAAAGCTGCAAATGGATAGAAGAAACAAAAATTTGTGAAAATGAGTTAAATAAGAGTGATAATAAACTCAGTGAAGAAAAACTAACACCCGAATTCCAAGATACTGTGGCTATATTACGTACCTTACAAAGTTTTTAATTTTCTTCTAAAAAAAAAAAAGATTTTGCATTGTTTATGAAATTAGAAAATAAAAATGAATCAACGAAAACCAAAGAGAAAACAGATTTCTTTGACAGACTTTTTAGGTAATGTTTTTTTATATTTTCTAATTTCTTCTTATGCATAGTAATATATTTGAAAAATGATAATTTTTTATTTAATAACAGGTGTCAAACAAATATTTTTTGCAGGTATGATTTGCAAATGATTTTTTTAAAATACTTCTTTTTTCATTGTCTGTTTTAAAACAAAATTACATTTATTATAAAACTACCACCCTGCTTAAAATGTCAAAATCAACAGATCCCAAGGGGCAACACCATGTATTACCACAATTATTACAGTTATTTGGCAAGTTTTTTCGATTTGAACTTTTAATATATATATATTACGATTACTATAATTATTTCTTATATATTATGTTTTTTATAAAATTATTACTATAATTAATATTTTCATGTGACAAGTTGTTTTAGTTTGGGTTTTCAATATTATACATTATTTAATTTAATGTGGATTTTGTTATTATCCGCAGGTATGTTATCTATATTTATCTTAATCTAATAATAATAAACTAAAATAAATAATTTTTATTGATTATTATAATTTATTTATTTATTTTATTTTATTTATTTATTATTTTATTTATTTATTTATTTATTTTTTTTTTTTTTGGGGGGGGGGGCTTTGTTGGCACGCCATGGTCACTTGAAAAAAATTGGCACGCAGAAGTGAAAAGGTTCGCCGACCCTGGCTTATAGCATTATTTATTTGAAGTAGATTAGTAAAAATTAGTATAAGGCTTTAATGGATTACACCTGTATAAATACTATTTTTTTAAATCCCATTATATATATATATATATATATACTAGCGGCCCTCCCTCGCTTTGCTTCGGGTTAACCTTGAAAACCTTCATCTCTTTGTGTTTTCTGTAGACCTTTTTAATGTGTACAATAATTAGTACATTATTTTGATAAATCTTGTAGGGTTCAGCCTGCGTTTGCAATGTATAAGCGGAAAAAATGAAATTATTTACGACATCACATTAAAAACCTCAAAAATAACAGTATTTCTCCACTATTTAATGGATGTTATTATACATATAAACCTTCCTCTTGAATCACTCTATCTATTAAAAAAAAACGCATCAAAATCCGTTGCGTAGTTTTAAAGATTTAAGCGTACATAGGGATATAGGGACAGAAAAAGCGACTTAAACCTAAAAAATAACAGTATTTCTCCACTATTTAATGGATGTTATTATCAGTGGTGTAGTCCTGGGGAAAAAAGTGGGGGGACGCTCATAGTCTCGATCATTAGGGTCTGTATCTGTATCACCCATAGGGCAAACTTGATTATGAATCTTGCTTTTCATTTTGAATTGCAGAGAAAAGTAATTGAAAAATTAAATTTTAAATTTTAAATTAAAATTTATTTAAATTAAATTAAAGTTTTCTATCTGTTGGCCGTTCATAGCTTCCCATAAATTAAAATATTGTTAACCTTATTTCATGTGTGAAAATACGTATTTGAAATAGAATTCGTAATTTAATAACACTAATCCACGCAACGAGACTTTTGTTAGACATTGTTTATTTTTGAGATAGTCATAGAATAACTATTGTATACTAAGAGCATTGAAAATTATTGCATTTTTACATTACGGACACTTATAATGTAAGGAAAGTATTGTAATCATGACAAGAAAAAATACATTGAAATTTATATCTTTACTTTTATAGGTTCCCTGAGTCCGCTTTTCCTATTTCTGTAACAATTCTCTATGTATGTGCGTATGCATGTGTGCGAGTTGGTATTTTCTTTAAGATTCCCAAAGTCTGTGTTTGGTGATTTTGCAATGAGTCAATATGTGTATATGTGTCTGAGCAGGGTAGCATTTAAACGGTGTTTTCGGCTGAGATTAAATTTCGCAGGTATGTTGGTACATGATGAAAAAATAGTTTAACATTCTGGATTATATATGCCACTGCCCAAACTCTATACAAAATTTTGAACAACGTGTAAAAATATTGGGTTGTTCGGAAAGTTTCTTCCGTTTGGGAAAACCAATTCGTACCGGAAAATTCTATCATTTAATTATTAGACATTAATTTCAATACCTAATGTCAATTGACGGGCAGAATTTTCCGGTACGAATTAGTTTTCCCAAATGAAAGGAACTTTCCGAACATCCCAATACGAATTTGAAAGGGGTGAAATAGACCAGTATCCTTATAAAAAAAAAAATTCTGAAAATCGCGTTTCATCAAGATTTTTGTAAAATTAGTAACTCTTTAAATCAGTTACTAGGTTACTTCTAATCTGTAAGTATTGAATTTTTACGGGATGAAATGGAGAAAGACGTTCAAAAATATTGGTTTCAGCATGATTTGTGTGCAAATATTCGAGCAAGAGTAACTGACTTAAAACTTGGCACACATATACTTTCAGGACTTACATGCTCGTAAAATCTTATTTATTATTATTTTTTAATTTACATTTTAAAAGGATGAATTGTCCAGGGCTCTCAAATGGTTCACAAACTGAATACCAATATTTTTTAACAGAAAATTTCTTAGTAGGTTTCTAAAACTTTTCTGCAAAAATTTGCTTCCGAAGGTTGTTTCTGCAAAATTTACAAGAAAAATCTAAAAATAAAATTTTTCTAAGAAAATATTGGTATTCAAAAAGCGGACCATTTGGGAGTCCCGATTGTTAAGTAAATCTTCTAAACTCGTTTCATCACGATTTATCTGGTAGCTATTAACATGCAGATGTTCACGAAGCTTTTAAAATATTCGAAATTTTAAGTGCTGAAATAAGCCGAAAACTTTTTAAAGTTGTTATTCTTCTGAAACTATCAGTACTAGAAACTTCAAATTTGACATAGAAGTTATTTAACTCGTAAATATTCTTTACGATGAATTGAAATTTTAATGTGGGAATCGTCTCAGTGAATGTTACCGCACTATTAATAGCGATATAAAAGTCTACTCTAGTTATAAATTGATTCGAATCCATGCCATTCTATAAGTGTTTAAAGAATTGAGCGGAAATTTTTTAAAGATATAATTTTGAAGTAGAGTTTCTATGGCAAATAATACTTATGCTTGTGCCAGATGACTTATTTAAGAAACACTTTCCTAATAAAATTACTTTTAACGTTAATAAAAATAAATTAAATATAGAAAAAAAAAACATACTTTCATTAAAATTCACAAAAAGTCAACTTATATTATAAAGCACAAATGTGTGCGTCGCTCAATGATGTCATACTGATGCGGGCAGCAATGTGGTGAAAATGGATGAATTTTGAAACAATGGAGCTATTAGGTAGCTTTCAATGCAAAAAAGTATAAAGCTACCTATTGCAGCCGTTCGGAGGAAAGCAGTTCCGGAAAATTTCGATATATTTTCACCGATCATGACCCCCAGACCCCAAAACCACCCTGCGTTCAAATGTTGATTTATATGTATAGATATATCCATATATATATATATATATATATAAATATATATATATATATATATATATATATCTGACCTATGTCATACGATAACGCCCGTATTTATAAATCGATTTTGATGAAACTAATTGTGTGTATTAAGGTCACTAATGTCTCGACCAAGTTCGTTGGCCAGCTTGGTCCGCCATTTTGTTTCAAGATGGCGGCCATTTAAAAATTTGAAACTAAAATAAATATACAAAAAAGTTAAAAATTCAAATTTATTTTTTAATTAAATGTTAGGCCTTGATACGAGGATTCCAGAGCATTTTTTGGTTTACCTCTATCTTAAAAAATGGCTGAGATAGAGCAGTTTGAAATTCTAGGGTGGCTGACATTTTGAAACAAGACAGCACATTACAAAAATTTTCATTGTTGTAATAATTTTCCCAATCATACGCATAAAACTATATATTCATATCCGTTAGCGCCAAATTCTCGCCAAACTTGGCGACATTTGGCGAAATATTGCCAAATTTGGTGACCAAAATAAGTCTTCATAAATGAAGCCAATTTGGCTATTGCTCAATAATTTGGCGAATTTCTTATTCAGATTCAGTATTAACGAATCCTTTGTAAACGTTTTCTTTGCATTTTAACTTGCTGTTTTCGTGTAACATTAGCTAAAATTTTAAAACGAAGATGTAGGAAAGCTACCTTTTCCTCCCGGTACAGGCCGGAAGGACTTTTTTTTTCAATTAAACAATCGTAATGTTATTTCTATGGGGGTAAATGCCATTTTTGTGCCGACGTCGACTGACCCCCCCCCCCCCCCCCCCCCCCCCCCCCCTTACTGATCTAATTTTTAAAAAAAATAATGTCCAATTCATGTATTTTCCTCAGGTATACATATATATATATTCCAAATTTCAAAGCTCTACGTCAACAGGAAGTGGGTGAAAAATGAATCACAAGATTTGAATGTCACATAGATACAGAAATGTAAAAAACTACTGACTTTGAACCACGTTGCTATCAAAGTATTGCATTTTTTTGACAAAGTCTTCAAGTTTGAGCTAAGGTCGACTTTTACAGGGCGTCCGAAAAAATTTAAACTTGAAGATAAGTAGTCAATGTAAGATGCAAAAAAGTTTAAAATAAGGTAGGAAATATGCAGAGGAAAGAAGGGGACAATGACTATATATCAAATTAGAAAAGCTATGAGGTATTACAAGAAGGTAACAGTAACAGGGATGATAATAAACATGTGCGGTTGACCCCCTGTTATGTATTGCAGCTGACGGAAAATACATAGAGCATGCTTAGCCAATTCTTCTTATTATTTTTTTATTATTTGTAAGTTTTAAAACTACACTGTCTTTTTACATGATTTCTGCCCGTGCAGCTTTTTATGTAGATATACTTGCGATGCATTTTTTTTTCTTTTTCTTTAATATTTAATTTTGTTCTAAAAATGCTATCGCCAATATGTGCACAGGACCAGTTTCACTGATAAAATAATATTTAAATGGTTCGAAAAGGTTTTATAAGTCAGCTTTCTTCCTTCATTTTTTAAATTTAATTTTAAATATATGCAAATTTTTAATGATTGTATTGCAGCAAAAAGGAAAATTTTTCTGACTGACAAATTTTGAATAGAAGAGCCGCATAAAGAGTTATTGTATAAATGTTTGAAAATTAACAAGATAATTATTTCATTGACAATATTACTTCAATATTATTTTTTGTTTACTTTATTTTAAACTTTTTTTATAATTTACGTTATCTACTTATCTCCAGCAGGTAACAAATTAAAGTGCGTGTCAACTTTTATAATACACAGACACACTGTATACCGGCCAATATATATTATATTCATTACACACAAATGTTTGTAAAATTAATTTGGTGCAACAATGTGTGAAGGAAAAGCATGTCTAGCGTTTTTTTTTCATCGAAAATATAATTTCGTTCAGTTTAAACACATACCAAGCAATAATTATCTATAAATGGTAACGTATTCATTCGAATTATTTTGAGTGGTCATGTATAGAAATTAATGATCATATGCTCATCACATAACACACTAAAATTTAAACCAGCTGCAAAACGCATTTCAAGAAATATCCGGCCATGACGGTAGTGTATTTGGATTATTTTTGTGTGGCCCTGTATACGAATATCATTTACGTATCACTTAGCAAATAAATATTTTCTTCCGCTGAAAAATACAAAATATAATCGAAAACGCGTTTCAAGCAACTGAACCCACGTCTGACAATGTGTCCGGATTCTTTGGCCTTGTAAAATAACTATAAATGTTTCGTGCACCGTTTTCCATGCATTGCAAACAATTACTGTTAATAGCTCATGGTGTTTCGAAATACTCTTTAACGTCCCTGTAAACGAACGATAAATGCTATTTTTGATAGGGAATATGTTGTAACGAATTTCAATACCATATGGCATTACTTCATTTATGTGTATTTCAAACAATCTCCGCCCAGTGAACAGTAATATGAAAGAACTCTTTTTTGATCACTCGTAAACGAAATACTGATGCTATACACATAATTCACAATAGTGATAAGGCTACATTGAAAAAATATACATAAAATTTTGTCGAAATTCAAGCAAACTTTTGGAAGTTACAAGTAGAATGCGAACAGATGGAGACAGACAAGCGATCTGACACCGTAAACAATTTCAGGGTTCGCATTCCCCCTAAAATTCCTAAAATTCCTAAATATTATTTTCCCCCCTAAAATTCCTAATATTCTCCTAAAATTTCGTTCTTGTTCCTAAAAAAATGCATCGTTCGCGAGCTAACTCCGTAAATAACAAAGTATTTCGAGACCGTCAAAGCACACGACTTTTCTTCGCCTTATTTGGTTGAAAATAACTGCCACTTCCGACGTCAGTACTTTTCTTCCAATCACAGTCGAGCTTAATGTAGCTCCTCCTACCGCTTGTTTCCTAGTTCACCGAGAACGTCCGAAAGAGAAAAAGTTAATAAGAAGAGCAATCGTTCCGGTTTAACTGACTGAATCAAGCGGGATTCGTGCTTATTTTTATTGCTCACGTGCATGCTGCATCTGTGTTCGCTAGTAACGTTGGTTGTTTTAGAATTTTTGATGGTTTTTTTTATTCATGTGCATTTTTCGCTAATTTGGAGTCATGCCTAAAGGATTAACAAAATACCAGGATTCCTGGTTGCAAAAAGAACTGGATGGTGTTTTGATAGGAAAATGGTTAGAAGCCGTATCTGGCGATGTATATTCCGCGAAGTGTATGTTATGTGCTGAAGATTTTGAAATATCCGGAAGTGGAATTTGCCAAGTACGTTCTCATCATAAAGGCAAAAAACATCGCCTGAAATTTAATGCGAGATTTAAAAACAAGTCCATTTTTAAAACGGTAGAAGAACAAACAGCTGCTACATCTGGTGATTTAAGTCAAGAAAATCAGGTTTTAAAATCTGAAACTCTTTGGGCCTTGCATGTAGCAAATGAAAACTTTTCTTTTAAATCGTGTACTGACACACTTGACTTACTCAAAGAAATGTTTCCAGATTCTGCCATTGCTTCATCAATGATGCTTAAAGAGAAAAAAGTTGCGTATGTGTTAAAACACGGGATTTCAAAATATTTTGAAAAATGCTTGATAAAGGATATCGCGGACAGCTCACCTGGAATAACATTAGCATTCGACGAAAGTACCAATATTCAGACCAAACGGCAGCTGGATATATATGCAAGATATTGGTCGAAAGAATTTAATTTAGTGACTTGCAGGTACTTAAAGAGTGTGTTTCTTGGCCATGCTACAGCCGATATAATTTTGAAAAAACTTTTAGATGCTGTGTCTGAATTTGACATTCCTTTAAGTAAAATTATATGTTTGTCAATGGACAATCCTAATGTGAACAAGAGTGTTCTGAAAAAATTTTCTGAGGAAATTGGCAGCAATACATTACTACCCATAGGTGCATGCAATTTGCATGTAGCAAATAATGCATTTAAAACTCTTTTGAATGCATTGACCATTAATTTTGACGAATTTGCCAATGATGTTTATTTCTTCTTAAAAAATAGTGCTGTACGCAGGGAAGATTTCAAATGCATGGAAGAGATAACCCAAGAGACTGCACATTTTCTTCTGAAACATGTCAGTAGTAGATGGCTGTCAGCAGGTCCAGTTGCTCAGAGGCTAGTTGATCAGTGGGCTAATATCTTGGAATATTTTTTAAATTTTTTGCCTAAACAAAAGCTACTGGAAAAACAGCTAACTGCTTCAAGCAGATATCAACGTATTTGTAAAAGTTTGAAAGATCCATCAACACAGTGCTCTTTGGCTTTTATTGCTTATACTCATAAACATTTTGAAAGCTTTTCATTGTGTTTTCAAAGTAAAGATCCAAAAATACACCTGTTATACAACGAAATGAATAAGCTAATAAGGCATACTATGATGCAGTTCTTGAAAGATGAAATCATCTCTGCAAAAGAAGGTAGCGAGTTGAGGGATATTGATGTTGAGAATGGTAGCAACTGGAAAAAGTTGATTTCTGTAGAAATTGGAATGTCAGCTAAAGGTCTTATATCGGAATTAAATCAGAATGATAAGAAAAATTTTTTGCTAAATGTTCGTTCTGCTCTTATTAAAACTGTAAATTATTTAAGATCAAATTTGCCTTTTTCAGATCAATTTTTCAAGGACTTGGAAATTTTTCACCCTGTGTTGCCTGATAACTCCAAAAGCAGTAGTATACATGCAATTACAAGAATTGCTCGCTATTTGAATTTTTCCGACAATATTATTGACAGTATTAGAGAAGAGTGGAAGCTTTTCACTTTTGATATTGCTGCTCATGAAAAACTGTCAGAATTATCTGAATCTATGCGTATTGATGGGTATTGGAGAGAGCTTTTTCTTCTAAAAGATAATTGTAGTCACCTGAAGTATGCAAATTTAGCTAATTTAATAAAAACTGTATTAATATTACCACATGGCAATTCTGACCCTGAAAGAGGTTTTTCCATAAATAGAGCTATGGTGAATATAAATCATAATGAGGAAACTATAGTATCATTAAGATTAATTAAAGATATGATTCAAAATTATGGAGGGGTACTAAATGTACCTATTACTTCATCACTCTTAAAATCAGTGAAGGATTCCCATAAATCTTACTTGGAATGTACCAGAAAATTAAAAGAAGAAGCAGAGAAGCTTGAAAAAGAAAAAAAACAAATGAAAAAGGAAGAACTTGAAAAGGAAGAAACGAAAAAAAGAAAAAATGATCTTGAGTTGCAGATTAATGAAAATAACCAAATGATCGGCAAGTTAAAAAAAAATAAGGAAGTTGCACTGGGATTAATTAAAGAGGGAACGGAAAGATTAACAAAAGCTGCAGTAACCCAGAACAAAGTAGAAATGACTGTGGCACAAAATCTGATATCTGAAGGAACTGAGCAATTGCAGAAATTGGAAAAAGAATTGTCTGTTTTTGAAGCAGAAAAAGAAAAAAATTTAAAAAAACGACTCAAAATTAATTGATTTTTTTTTTTTTTTTTTTTTTTTTTTTTGTAATCATTTATATTTTGCAATGTATTAGTAGAACAGCATCAGTGTATATATATATATATATTTATTTATTTTTATTATTATTTTCCCCCCTGGGACATAAGTGGATATTTCAACATAATGCAACATTCAACATGTTTTAATAGCAGATAAATTTTTGTTGTAATAATACAGAAAATAAAAGTTTCCATGTCATTTAAATACAAGAGTAATTATTTTTTATTGTTTTTCTGTATATAGAATTACAACTTAATATATTTAAAATGAGAAAATCTTATTATTTAAGCAAGTATCTAAAATATGGTGAAATTAAGTTATAATTAAATCTAAAGTTTTGACGGAATGTTTATTATGCATCAATTAGAATGTTTTCAAGAAACTTAATATAGTTATCACTATAAATACTTATTAGAATGTTCAGTTTTAACATATAGGATCAAGTTACAGTCACTTTTCTATTTTTTATAAAGGTATGTATACAATTTTTTATGTTTAACATTTTGTAATGAAATATTGTATTATGTTATTCAAATTCGAACCAAGCATTTATTAATAACTTTTTTAATTCCTGCTAAAGTTTTTTGTTTTTGTGGATTTGTTTTGTTTGCAAATTATACATTTTAAAACCTAACGAGAAAAATTAATGAAGAGTTTGATTTTATGAAAAGGAATTTTGTGAAGGGACCTGTTTCATTAAGTGCAATTTTATGAAAGGGATCTATTATTTATTATATATTTTATTAAATGGATTTTTCTGAAGAGGTGCTAAATAGGCCTCATATTTTCCTTGGATCAACTCCTGGATGTTATTCTAGTGCAAATATAAACAATAACTTTTTTTTTTCCTTGCACTCTTTTATTTACTATGCATCTAAATTAGAAACAATACTATCACTGAATTGAAATAATATCCTGGTCTATAACATTATTTATTTCTCATTTTCGTGAAAAGTGTATTTTAAATTTATTTTAAATAAAATGTAATGAATTCAGTTGAAAATTATAGGAATATTATTTGGCAGTGTACGACCTGTGTCTGACTAGCATAAAAATGCCTGTATTACACACTTATAATGTTAAAAATATCTCCGATTGCCCCTAAAATTTTCCTAAAATTTTGGAAAAAATTCCTAAAATTCCTCCCTAAAATTTTGAAAAATCCTAGTGCTAGCCCTGCAATTTCCATGTTGTTGAAAAGTATTAAAAATCAATGCCTTATTTCTTAAAATTGTTGATTTATTGGTGTGCTCATAATTAAAAAAAAAATTAGTAAGTCTGAAAAGATGGCGTCCTCTCGCGTCTCTAGCGTCCCCCTTGAGAATAAAAAGTAAGGGGACGCTCGACATAAAATAAAAAAGTGAGGGGACGCCGTCCCCCCGCGTCCCCCCTCGACTACACCACTGGTTATTATACATATAAACCTTCCTCTTGAATCACTCTATCTATTAAAAAAACCCGCATCAAAATCCGTTGCGTAGTTTTAAAGATTTAAGCGTACATAGGGATATAGGGACACAAAAAGCGACTTTGTTTTATACTATGTTAAGATATATATATATATTACATAATATTAAACTTTTATTATAAAAAGACAGCGTAGCATAAATAAGAAACAAATAAACTTACATGTACAAAAGTTTTTATATAATATTTTTTGTAATGTTTATTCTTTATGTTTAAAAATTATTTAAAAACTTATAGCGTTTTTTTAGTTAATTTCTTTTAGACAGAATTTTTTGAAAATGTACAGTATTGACGCTTATATTTACTTAATAAGAGCTTATATATATATTTTTTAATGCTTTTATACTATCTTAAACTGTAAAAAAGGGTTTTTCTAACGATAGTAATTAAATTTTCTAGAGCAATGTGGGGAATTTTCATATTCTTTTGGATTTAAAAAAAAAAAAAGCAAAATTTCATTTTCAATTTCCATTTTCTGAAAATGTACTTGTCATATCATTTTAAAATATTTATGCAGCTTAAAATCTCAACCGTTTCACTCTTGTTCTATCTTATTTTCAATGGGTTTATTTAAATGAATGCTGGAGATAACACTTGCTTCAAAATTACCATCTTATTTTTTCCTCATCGTTCTTCTAATCATAGAAATGGACAAACGAGTTGGCGACGTTTTTCCTACCGCCAAGGGATTACTCTCTAAAAAGGACAGATCTAAATGACCAATGAGGTGGCTGGATTTGCCAATAATGCTAAAACGTGACTATCTTTTAGAATTTCGCTCCCCTAACACATGTCTACAACAAAGAGATTATGTAAACTACAATTTAAAATCATATTTTTGAACTTAAAAACTTTCTTTGTTTCTTTTGAATTTATTAGAATTAAATGCCAAATTTTAAATATTACAGCAACAGGGGTCAGTGTATGGATCAAAGCATTGTTTCTAATTTATGCACCCAAAAAATAAAAACTACTATTGGCAAGAAAAAAAAATGCTGCTGGCGAGATTTGCACCTGGCTAACATAAATGTAACAAATGGACATTTAAATCTCACTTAAAATCAACAAATAAACTCTATCATTTAAACTAATTGCAGCTTTTGAAGCATTCAATTATATATTTGTGTATTTGATTTTTTTTTTGTTATTTTATCATAATTAAAGATTTCTTTTTCTTCCAGGTGTGTTCAGCTATGTCATTCTCAACAAGTAATAAATTTCAGGCCCAGGTAATAACATTTCAGTGTTTTAGCAAGATTCTTTTTTCATATTCTTCCCGCTTTAGCTCTTTATAAAAATATAAATAATTTTTATTATTGTTGTTTTCCTATGGTAGTATGTAAACTTTATTAGTAACAGTTTATAAACTCTAAAGATATTGTATAGGTTTTATTAAATATTTGTCAAAAAAGCCTTTATTTTTTTTCTCTCTAAATGATAAGATTTTTAAAATTTTAATTTAGAAGAGTTGCTTAGTCTGCTAATTTCCGTTCTTTACTGAAACACTGAATTTTTAATTAGTGCTATAAAATTTAAGATTACAAACTTTTCTTAAATTGTCTTTTAAGTTATGATAGTTATTTAAAAGAAGTTTTAAGTAAACATACTAATTTCTGATAAATAATCTATACTATTAAATGTTGTGAAATATATGTATGCATATTAAACATATATGTACCTATATCTTTATCTATGTCTGTCAAGGACAAAGTTCAGCAATCTGCAAAACAATCTAAAGCAGCGCTTCCCAACCTTTTTTCTTTCACGTACCCCTTGCTTAGGCTTTTAATTTCGGAGTACCTCCTATTTATCATTAACACCCACCACCCCCATCTTCCCCCACATATTATTGGAATCTTCATCTCCTGTGAATGAAAATCCATTTCACAAATTATGCATTGTTATATTTCCTATTCATTAAGGGAGCACTGTTGTTTTCAGTTTTATTTAAAGAATTAGATTTGTTAGTTATCGGAACAGGCCTTTTATAACAGCTACGCCCAGGTTCTCTTGCATTTTTAAATAATCAGATTGTTTCGAATAACTTTTATTTCCCATAATCATCAGGTTGAATTTCAATCACAGTTGCAGAACTCTTAAGAATTCTGGATTTCGATGAGTTATCCATTTTAAACAGAAAACCAAATCATTCAAATAATAAGTAAACATTTCAAGTTAAATTCTCATTAAAGGGAAGGAATCTTTCCAATTAATATCGTTAAGGCTCCTCTTCAGTAAACTTCCCGATTCCCCTCGCTAATGTTATTCCTATGGGCGTAGGATGCATTCGTATTTTTAAAATATCTCCTCGGAAAATTAATATTTTTAACTTCTGTTTTCTTTGTATTGTTCTTAAAGAATGTCTCTTTTTTTCTTAGTTATCAAAATATTTCTAAATTATGTGTTTAATTTACATTTTTTTGTTTTAAAATCTTAATAAAATTTTAACGTTTATTATAAAATTAAGTATATATTTTAGAAAAAAATTGACAACTAAGAAAAAAAGAGACATTCTTTAAGAATAGTACAAAGAAAACAGAAGTTAAAAATATTAATTTTCCGAGGAGATATTTTAAAAATACGAATGCATCCTACGCCCATAGGAATAACATTAGCGAGGGGAATCGGGAAGTTTACTGAAGAGGAGCCTATGATATAACTCCGCCTATTCGAAAACGAAAATAAGGGCCTGATTTTCAACACTTTTAAAATTAAAAATTAAAACCAACAGCTCTGGCGTAATTTAGGCATTTTGCAATTATTATTAAAAATGAAACAATAAGAAAAAAGAGGTGGGAAAGGAACATTGCATAATGATCAATGGAAGTTTTCGCGAAGATTGGGGGAAATATATAAGTACTCATGCAATATGATTAGCAGTGGGCGAAGCTAATGACGTTGAATTATCAATGAATTATTAGCATTTTGAGTGTAACATAGTTACACATGAGGCTAAACTTTGTAATCCAAAACTATCAACTTTCTTTATGTGTTTTCAGTTAAACCATTTTTGTGATTACCGCCATTACCGTTTATATTTTTACGTACCCCCTGCAGGCCCGCCACGTATCCCAGGTTGGGAACTGCTGATTTAAAGATTCAAGCAATTTAAATGCAACACATCAGGTTGCAATACAGCTAGTTGAAGTAAATATGAAAATTTCACTTGAGAGAGTTCAATTTATTTACTTGAGCTACTAGCTAACTTCTTTTAAAAATTCTTCTTGGATGATTACACAGCCTTGAATATTAGACCTGTTTTGGGGTATATATATTACTTGCAGAATATAAAAATCGCTCCAGTTTTTTCCTATCAGCTGCAGTTTTTGTGATATAGATCATAAGCCATATACCATGTTTTCCAATTTTTGCCCATTGAAAATCAGAGTAGTTTAATGTAATGTTTAAATGAATATATATCTTGTATGCATGAAATATTAAAAGAAAAGTGTGACATGAAACATTAAATAATAGATGAAAATATACTTATTTCAAATAATCAAAAACATGGATTTTTGATACAAATTTTCCAGTTGACACACTTTTGCAAGACTTTCGAAAATGGCCTCTCTCAGGACAATCCCATATTAGATTCCAACAATACTGCCATCAATGTGTTCATTCCATCTTCCTTCACATCTGGTTTCCATTGTTTTTGTCTTGGTGAAATCTTTCACCTTACTCTTCACTTAAGTCACCAATGTTCTCTGGGAAGCAATCTAATTGACTGTGCAGATAATGCACGTATTTTAACACTCATATTACAGCCAAGTTTGTTGAAATTAAATAGCAGATCCTCTACTAATTATCTGCCTTTTTGTTGCCAAGAAAGTTTTTTACAACAAGAACAAATGAAGTCCAGTCCCATGAACACATGTTTCTATTTCATTCATTGATGGTATGAAATGTGGGTCATTTATAAGTTGTCTGATCTGGGGACCATCAAAAATTTCTGCTTTAAGCTTTTCCATGCTAAGTCCAGATAACTTATGTACTATGCACTCAAAGCATGAACAGTCTTTATTCAAAGTTTTAAAAAATTATTTCATCCGGCCTAGTTTTATATGCAGTGGTGGAGGTATGATTCTATCTTGTGCTACTAAAGGTTCATTGATCACATTTTGTACTCCAACCACTATATGTTCTCTCGGAGGCCAATCTTTCTTTGCCCAATGTTCTTTTTTGGCTTTATAAATTTAACCATATCTAAAAAACTAGAGCTGATACGGTAAATCCAATGCTGTTTTCTGGATCAGCGCAGCATCCCGAATAACACCTAAAAAAGCCCTAAAAACCAAGGCACCAAAGGAATGTTTTTTTTTTTTTGTTTTTTGTTGACCAGTGTTATACAGTCGACTCTGTGAAATCCGCCGATGCATAATTCGCCATCCATTTTCAAATGTAAACAATGGAAATCATACTTTCATAGTTAAGCTCATTAAAGAAATTACATATAGTTGTTTTTATGAATTATCAATTTTTAAATGCTTTAAATTGTGATTTAACAAGTTTTATGTGATTTGCATGATGTATATTAAAATAATAACTTTAGGTAAGCAAAAGGAACATCTAAATGCTAATATCAGTGGTGTAATTTACATTTTAAAACTAATACATTCATGTAACAGCTGACTAAAGAAATATCTGCAGAAATCAGTAACTGATTTGGTCTTATTTGAAAGGCACTTTTGCTAAATATCCCTTTAAACAACTTGGATATAAATATATATATATATATATATATTCAGATTTAAGCCAAAATTTAAATTCCCATTGAGTAAATGTTCAAAAAATTAAATAACAGCTAATGAAATTTAAATTTTATAATAATTCCAACATACTTAGAATTAAGAGCTAAAAGATCTTCTTAAGAAGATTGTTTAGCTCTTATTGTTTCACACCAGTTTCAACTTATTCTCTATACTTAGAATTATTAAATTACTTTTGAGTTATAGTGTTCCTTTTTATATTGTTATTTTTAGATCAGTTTAAAAAGAAAACAAAGGAATGATCTGTAATCTGCAAAACTCTTGGTCCCAAACTGTGCAGATTTAACAGAGTTGACTGTATTTAAAAAATGAACAATATAAATAAAATTTGCCTTGTATAATTAATTTTTCTTTAAATTAACTTAGTTATTAAATAATTTAAACCAGTTATGCATTATATTTTCCTTTTCTATTGTAATTTATGTTTAAATATTTCTAATTACTAGTCCGACTAAAAAAAAATAAAATGTAAACAAAGAAATGATCTATAATCCGCCAAACCCTTGGTCCCTAAGTTTGCGGATTTCACAGAGTTGACTGTATTTATTAATTGAGCCTTCAGGCTGTTAGTTAGTCATCAGAACTTCTGAATTCCTCTCACTAAGTTAAATCTATGGACATAGAATGCATTTGTATGTTTAAAATATATATGCAGGAAATTCATATTTTGGACTTCTTTTTTCTGTGTACTCTTCTTAAAGGATGTCTTCTTTTTTTCCTTAGTTCTCAAAATATTTCAAAAATATATACTAAATTTTATGTGAAGTGGTAAAATCTTACAGTTCGTCAGCTTTTCACACATAAAATATTAAATTAAGCATAGATTTTAGAAATATTGTGAGAACTAAGAAAAAATGAAATATCCTTTATGAAGACGAAGAGTACACAGAAAAAATAAGTTACAAATATTAATTTCCTGAGAAGACTTTCTGAAGCCCAAATTGCACCAATCTTTTTTAAAAAATGCTAAGGTCCCTATACTGAAAAAGTACCGGTATTTTATAGGTAAGTTTTTGTAATTTCAATAAGGACTCGCAGATGGCACATTAAAATCTGCAGAAGAAACAGAGAAGTGAAAACTAACACATGATCAAGATCCAGAAAAAAAAGGTTTTTTAAAATAGTAAATAATATATTTTTAAACAAAATACACCATTAGAACTCGAAAGGTACAATGAAAAATTTCAGGATTTTTTTCTTTTTGTAACTTTACAGGTGACCCAGCATTTGCAATTTCAAAATGCAAAAAAAAAAAAAAAAAAAACCTGAAGTTTTTTTTTTTTTTGTCTGCTTGACAAACCGGGGAAAGCCTGAAGAGGAGCAGACACACACAATCGACAACATGGTGAAAGTTCACCATTTTGTGATGTTCATTAGTTTTTTATTAATATCTGGCCTAATTTTTAAAAAATTGCAAAACTGACTTTGAAGCACATAACTTCAGATATACAGGTACCTTCTTGCCAAATCTTTTTACTCTGCATGCAGCAGTCTCTTCAGAACACCATACATACACACAGAGTGAACTCCTGTCTGACTGACTGATCAATGCAGAGCTGAAATGAATAAAGTCAGGATCAAGAAATTTGAACAGTAGATTGCTGTTATGACCTAGGCAAGCAATAAGAAAGAACTTTTGAAAATTCACCCCCCTAAGTTGTGTACTTAAACTTCTGTTTTTATTATTATAGATTCCAACTTGAAATTCTTGTTATAGGTGATGGTGAGAGATGCTTTAAATGCTGCTATGGATGAAGAAATGGAACGAGATGAAAGGGTCTTCCTGTTAGGGGAGGAAGTAGCCATGTATGATGGAGCTTATAAAGTAAGTAATTTTAGTATTTCCATCATGGGTATGAAACGTTTTGTTTGTAAATTTATTTGTGTAATAATAGAACAAACATTTTGCCTATCTGTGTACAATCTTATGTTTTCACTGAAAGGCTCACTGTTACAAAATTTGGCATAAAAATACTTCAAGCACCTAAAAGAACGTCAAAAAGTTTTTGTCAAAAATCATTTTATATATTTTTACTTTCTTCTATCTTTACAAGAAAAAAAGTATTGGATTCATGGAAATTTTCGAGTTCCGGTTTTCAACGGATTTATACGTTTTAGAAGGTCCTGAACACAATTTGACTGTTTTTAGAAAATGCCTGTCTGTATGTCTGTCTGTATGTGACAAAAATTTTGTGGGTGCTCTATCTCAAGAACTAATGCACGAAATTTAATAAAACTTTATATTCAGTTAGTCCCTGATATAAATTGGTGCTGATTAGTTTTTGATGAAAATCGCCCAACAGGTGACGCTGCCATGCGGCATTTTTTTCGATTTCCACAATAGCTCTATCTCAAGAACTAATATACTCATTTTCATCAAACTTCAGATTCAGTTAGACCTTGACACAAATAGACGTTGATTACGTTTTGGTGTAGATATCAAAACATGTGGTGCTGCTATACTACTTTTTTTATGATTTTTACGATAGCTATATCTCAAGAACAAATGCACAAAATTTCATAAAACTTCATATTCTGTTAAACCTTGACATAAATAGATGCTGCTTACGTTTTGGTGTAAATAGCCCAACAGGTGGCACTGCTATGCTACTTTTTTCATTATTATCACAATAACTTTATTTCAAGAACTACTGCACAGATATTCATCAAACTTCAGATTCAGTTAGACGTTGACATAAGTTGTTGTTGATTAGGTTTTGGTCTAAATTTCCTAACAGGCGGCGCTGCTATGCCGCATTTTGCAGGATTTACACAATTTTAGCAATAGTCCTATCTCAAGAACTAATGCACGGAATTTAATAAAAATTTATAGATTCAGTTAGACCGTGATATAAATTGGTGCTGATTATTTGTAGTGTCTGCGAAACCTGTGTGTGATAGAAGAAAGTTTTGGGATTGACACATCCGACTAGTTTAAATTGCTGACAGAATAACCAATAATTATTGGGGGGTTTCACATTTTTCTTTGCCACTTTCCATAATATTGCTTCTGTGTAAAGTTATGGAAAACCTTCCCACTGTCCTACTTACAGTGGTGTCATAATTATTCTAATAAAGTTGTCATGTGAAAAGATATCATAACAGCAAGTATGTTGTCTTTGATAAATAAAGTTATGTGATAATATTTTGTCACATGATTTTACAACTTGAATATGTGATATTATTGAAAACCTACAAAACAAAATCAATGTTTTGTTATTTATCTACTTATAGAGGAAGGTCATAAGTTCCTGGTTTTAATAAATTTATTAACATATCAACAAAACTCATATTAACAATTAATTACAATATTTTGTTGGAGGCACAAAATATCAAAAGTAATTTATTTTATTGAACTTGTTAAAGCAAAAAGACAAAGCCGGCACTAGACATGTTACTGCCTGAGGCGAGCATTATTTTGCTGCCCCTACGCCATGTCGTAATTGCTTTTTCGCTATTACTCAAACTTTTTTTTAAGAATGTAAATCAATATGGTAACTATAATTTATTCAAAAGCAAACAAATATAGTATATCAAATTAATTTACATTTAAGAAAATTTAAAATAATCAAATTACTTAAGAAGTTTTGCATCTTTTAAAAAATTACAGCTAACTTGAAATTAAATGACTAAAAATATTGTCATGTTCTAGTAATATTTACAAGAAAGCATCATATCTATTCTAATATAATAAAGTGAGAACTCCTGACTGACTGACTGACTCATCAATGCAGAGCTGAAATGAATAAAGTCAGGATCAATAAATTTGAACAGTAGATTGCTATTATGACCTAGGCAAGCAATAAGAAAGAACTTTTGAAAATTTACCCCCTAAGTTGGTTACATGGACAGGAAGTTGAAAGATTTAGGCCATTTCGCCATATCTCAGCAGCAGTTTTAGGTAAAAGAGTAAAATTCAACATAACAAATCTACTAAAAAAATAGTTAACAGTCTATTTCAGTGATTTTAGAAATTTAACCACTAAGGGGAAATAGGCGGTCGAAAGTTTAAAGTCATTTCGTCATATCTCAGCTGCAGTTTTATGTAGGTGCATAAAATACAGGTGAACTTAATCTGCTAAAAAAATAGTTAGACAGGTATTTCAGTGATTTTAGAGCTATTTTAGCCAATTTCACCACCAACATCGGCAATGAACCCGATTATGGAAGATGAGACGAATAAGACAACTATTGCTGATTTTTGATTAGATATTTTGCGTAAGCATTTTTCCAGGAAAAGTTTTTTACAATATGTATAGACGCCATACAAAATAGTTTCGCTGCATGCTATGTCATTTGGTTGATTTTTTTTCGTATTGTCAGAAAAATTGTATATTTTTCTGTTACATGCACCAAAGAAAATGCACATTCTCATTTATAAAGCCGAGGTTTCTATCTATGATTGTGTCAAAATAACTTTTATTCAACTTTTTATTTTTTTTCCGGATTGTCTTATAATGATTTATGTGTGGAAATATACTGAGTTCCATTATTGTGATCGCCATATTATTGCATTTTTATATATTTTATCTTTAAGGTCCTCATGGTTAACATGATCAAAGCTAGGTGGTTCTGCTAGTCAAGAATAAAACTGACACTTCAAAATCTCATTCACCTTGCTTTTCCTTTGGAAAACACATTTATTGTATGGATGTTATAAATATTTTTAAAAAAGTCACAGTTACATCAGGTGAAGTTAAGTTTAAAATAAACATTATTGAGCCAAAATATGTTAAACATTTGAAAACAATTAAATTATGTATACAATTTTAATAGAACTTGGAATAGCAAAATAATGATATCAATAACATGTTATATATCTTTTTGAAAAAATATACAGAAAAATGAAATCCCATATTAGTAGTATTTAAAAGAAAATAATTATTAAAAATAAACAACTTCAAGATCAAATTTGCCTTGATTTTTCTTTGGTGAAGTCCTTTATTATGATATGAAAATCAATATTATAAAGCAATCATATTATCAAACCAAACTTAGATAAACCTACTAAACCAAACTACGCATATTCTTGAAATTAAATAGAAAAATTATGAATAAAAAATTACATGAACATTTGAAATTGTATACATGAAGATTTGATTTTACATTTAGTAACATTTACTATCACAACTATCAGTAGTGAGATAAATAATTTAATACTAATTTGCCTTGAATTTTCTATTTCAAAATCTTTTATATCAACTTAATATTAAAAAATAAATGTATTTCCATTTACTAGAATACTTTAAACTAGCTGACTCAACCGGCGTTGCCCAGGGCCCGTTAAAAATAACACGAAACATGAAAAAAGTAAAAATCCAATATAAAATCATGAAATATTTAAAAGTTGCTCCACGAATTTCGAATAATCATTATTGAAAAGAAAAAAAATAATATATTCGGCTAGAAGATTGAAACCGGATTCCTTTTACTAATGGAGAAAAATCGTGAATCGTAAAAAAAACGCTAAAAGCATACAAAAATCGCTAAAATTTCAAAAATTGCAGAGGACAAAATTTACTATATTGGGCTAAGAGATTAAAACAGAATTGTTTTTACAAATGTCAAAAATTGACGCAAAACGGGAAAAAACCCAACAAAAAAACCCCCCTAAAATTTGCATAAAATATTCTTGAAAAATTCAAAAATCGCTAAACGATTTCTGAATAAACTTTATTGAAAAGAGGACAAAATTTACTATATTGGGCTAAAAGGTTAAAACCAGATTACTTTTACTAATATGGAAAAATCGGCACAAAACGCAAAAACAAAACCGAATTTATAAATTCAAAAATAACAGAGGACAAAATTTACTATTGTCAGCTAAAATATTTTAACAGGAATTCTTTCCCAAAGGTAAAAAAAATCGACACGAAAAAAGGCTAAATAACCGTTTTGAAAATCGCAGAAGACAAAATGTTATTGGGCTAAATGTTTGAAACCGAATTCCTGTTATGAATGTCAAAAAATTGCTGAGGAATGCAACAAAATGCTAAAAATTGCATTGAAAATCGAAAAATTTTCAGAAATTGTGGAAGACAAAATTTATTATGTTAGGCTAAAAGTTTTAAACTGAATTTTGTTTATGAATGTGAACAAATCCCCGCAAAATGCAAAAACCCCCCTAAGAATTAATTGCATTAAAAATCGCAGAGAACAAAATTTACAATATAAGGTTAAAAGTTTGAAACCAAATTCTGTTTACGATTGTCAAAAAAATCACTGTCTAATGTGATAAAATGCTAAATGTAGCTAAATATTCAAAAATCACAACAAACAAAATTTATTAACTAGGCTAGAAGTTTGAAACAGAATTCATTTGACAAATGTAAAAAACTCGCCACGGAACACAAAAAAAAAAAAGTTCAAATCGCATATTCGAAAACTGGAAGACAAAATTTACTGTATTACATTAAAAGTTTGAAACCGAATTCCTCTTACGAATGTTAAAAAATCGCAGCAGAGCACAGAAATTGTTAAAAATAAAAAAATTGAGGGGGATTAAATTTACTATATTAGTCTCTTTGAAACCGAATTCTTTTTAACAATGTCAAAAAATAGCTGTGAAAAAGGGAAAAAAACTCAAAAAATTGCATAATGAAATTCCAAAGTCGCTGTATGAATTACAGATAAATGTTGCTGAAAACAAAACAAAATTTACTATATTGGGCTAAAATTTTACAACTGGATTCCTTTTACTAATGTAGAAAAAATCATCACAAAACGAGGGAAAAAAAAAAAAGCTAGAAAATTGCTTAAAAGTTCAAAAATCAGAGACCAAATTTACACTACAGTAGGTTAAAACATTCTAAAAAGAATTCTTTCCCGAATGTAAAAAAATCGGCACGAGAAAAGCTAAAAATCACATTGAGAATTGCAGAAAACAAAATCTATACTAATAAAATAAAGTTTCGCTCTGTGTGTCTGTTGGCGATGGCTAGGAAAATTTAGCGCACCTAGAAGTCTATAAATTTAGATTTAGGTAGTCCAAACCCTGTCTTAGTGCACCTGACCCTCAGAATTTTAATATTTTGATAATTAGCCTAGATATTAATTAGATTCTCATTAGCCATCGCTTCTAAAATGACATCTTTTAAATCAAAATGGCGAAAGAAACTAACCAGTGCATTGGATTTGGAAGCGGAAATGAACGAATTCAAAATTATTTTACTAATTAGCGAATTTTAAGAAAACTAATTGAGATATCAATTTGAAAATTTCTGAGCATATGTAAAAAAATATTCTGTATCAGACTATGTGATTTTTGAAGAATTCGGTTTGTAATTTTTTTTTTTAATTTATGCAAAAAACTGCCAAAAATCTGCCGGCACCAAGTGAAAACGATCCGAGAAAGTTTCAGACAGGGATCTGCTTTCATTAAAAACTGAACTACAAAGAGATCTGTTTCTCGGGCCGATCCCTCCATTTAGTTTACGAAAATGAAAGGAAATAATTGCCAATTTTTACTAACGAACAAAAATGTAGGTAAGTCATTAAGATATAGATTTGAAATTGAGGTTGGGAAGGGGTGTCATCTGCCGGCTATTTTAGCGTAGCGTCTTCGTTATGTTCTAATTATCAGAAAAATGTAATTCTTTTTTTTAATGATCGCGTTAATGTAGGTGACGGTTGTTCTCTTGAACAAATTATTTAAATTTGCGGGTATCGGGAAGGAGGGGGTTAACGCCTTTCTCTGAGATTGTAATTATCTCGGACAACGCCGGGCTGGTTAGCTAGTGTAATATAAATGTTTGAAATGTCGGCTAAATGTTTGAAACCAAATTTGTTTAAGAATGTCAAAATCTCACTGCAAAATGCAACAAAATGCTAAAAATTTCATTAAAAATCGTAAAAACTTCAAAAATCTCGAAGGATAAAATTTACTAAATAAGGCTAAAAGTTTGAAACTGATTTTTTTTTGCGAATGTTAAAAAATCACAACAAAACGCTAAGATTCGCATTAAATATAGCAAAAAATTCCAAAATCGCAGAGGACAAAATTTAATATATTAGGTAAAAGTTTGAAACCGAATGTCAAAAAATCACCATGGAACGTAAGAAAATGCTAAATATCAAATAAAAAATCCTTTAATTCAAAAATCGCTGAGAACAAAGTTTACTATAGTGGACTAAAATATTGTAACCGGAATTATTTAACTAAAATTATATGCGACTTCTTTGACTGTTATTATATGTAATGTACTGCATATTTTTATTCTAAAATAAGAAAAAATGAAATTTCTCTCTCTCTCTCTTTTCTCTTAAGTTTCTAGACACATATAATAGATTATATGTTCAATATATGTGAGCCAAATACCACCCTTGTAGGGCTGCGCCATGAGGCGACTGCCTCACGTCTGGCGCCGGCCCTGCAAAAAGAAATGTAAAATCTTTTAAAGTTGATACTGAAAATTATGAGATTTTGAGTTAGGAGCATTTCTTTATTAACCGCTTCAATGGCAGTTCCAAGATAAGTCGGAGATAATAACTCTGTTTCTCTATCTCTGGCTGTTGAAGTGGTTAAAAGAACAATATATTTCAGAAACTTGCAACACTAGTCTTTCAGCAAAATTAGTTGAAAATTTTGAAATCAGGCAAAAAATATACAAATGTATTTGATAATATTTATGTATCCCATTCATTCTTTATTTATAAGTCTAAACACAGTGTCATTAAATTTCTGTTGTAAAAATAAAATAACTTTTAGATACATAATTATGTAGTCTTTAGTAGCAGTTACTTTGTTTTTTGGTTTTTATGAAGTTAATTTTGACTAAAATAACTCATTTCTAGATTGTTTAATATTCTGTAATTTTTGTTCTAAATTCTGTATCTTGACAGATGAATAAATCTTCATTTGTTTCACCTGCAGTTAATTAAAATTTTTATGATTAAAGGTCAGTAGAGGATTATGGAAAAAATATGGAGATAAAAGAGTTATTGATACACCTATTACAGAAGTAAGTTTTCATACACTTAATTTATGAAGAAGTCTGAAACAAGTATAAATTATGTACTCTACAAAACTTTAATTATTTTTTTTCTATAGATAGGTTTTGCTGGAATAGCAGTTGGAGCTGCTTTGGTAAGATTTTCTTTTTTCCCCTCTTTAAATACATGTATTGTATTTTTATGTGTATTTTAGTTTGTTTAAGATTCTAACCATTTTTTTATTTAAGGCTAAATAATTATTTTTTTATAACGTTAAACACATAAATAATTTTTCTTTAAAATTGTTAAAATGAATAATAACTTCCAGTTGTCCGACATAACAAAATTGATGCTTTTAAAATAATATAAAGATATTGATTTTAAGATAGTTTTCAGATGTGTTCTAAAGTATAGTAGGAATAAAAAAAATTGGCAATTATATAAATGCACATAACTTTGTTAGGGAAACATTGTAACAAAGCTTATATTATTTTGTTCACGAAACTCTAATTTACAAAATGTATAAACTTTTATTTTTTAATATTTTCACAATTTCGGGAAATATACTCTTGCACTCTCAAATAAATAATAAAAAAATACTCTAAAAGATAATGGGACACATTATTCCATAAATCCACAATAAATTTCCTTTCATAATGCTAGTTGAATCCTCTTTAGGAAGAGACTTTTTTACTGAAAACTGCTTAAATTTTTATAAAAGTGGAGTCTGGGAAGTTTAGAGGCCATTTAAAAGTTTAATTCCATGATCTCCAAGAAATTTTACTACTTGGGGATCAGTTTAAAATAACCGTCATCTTTCAAAATTCTGCTGAGAGTTCATCGAAAGGCTAAAGCATTATGCTTGTATTTGCAACCTTTACAATAATTTTCAGGCTTTATTTTGAATGAAAAGTTGCAAATTGCACCAGATGACTTCTTTCATCGTGATTCATTTCATCGTCTTCAATTCTCTTTCATCATGATCTAACCTTTGACTAAATGCCTTCATCTTATTCAAAACTTTTCATCACTTGATTACTAAATCTCTATAATAAAACCGTAAGTCATGTGACTGTCATCAACAGTTCCGGTATGCCCGTATCGCTTTTTCATATGCCATGCGGCCATTTTTATTCAAAATTATTTTTCTAATAAAACTGCATAAAAGTTACATTTTTAGAAAGATCGTTCAAAATAAATTAATATTTGAGAGGTGACTTACGTTCAATTAGGTATATATTCTGCAATAACTTCAGTTGAAATTAGCTTCGCAATTCAAATTCTCTATCCATGAAAGTAAACAAAAAAAAAAATAATAAGATTCATTCGTCGTGAAGGTTTAAAATATTAAACCATTAAACCACGGATATAATCGTTCGTAAAGTAAGTTTTCCGTGAATGATTTTTTGGAGCGCTGCCTGGTGTCAAAAAAGTAATTCGCACCAGGACCTGTAAGACCATCAAAGTTTACCATAATTCTGCTTGATGAAGTGCTTTACAACTCAACTTCCTAAAGAATCTTTTCTTGACGAAGTTGAATGTAAACAAATACAAGTCATGTAATAATATTTAATGAATCAAATTTCGAAACGAATTGTCAGTTAATTTGATTTTTATGTATTATACGTGGCAGGAAGAGAGATCACCTAAAATGATTGTTAATTGCCAATCATATTTACCATTGTTAATGACCAATCGCGTTCCAAATAGTAATTTAATATACATTTATAAAATACATAACATCATTAAGTACTTTTATGTTATTTGGGTGCAAATCTCGCCAATAGCATTTTTAAAATCGCCAATACCAGTTTTTATTCTTCACATGTTCAAATTAGAAATGATACTTTGATTCTGAAATCAAATATGTTTTGATTTATGATACTATTTTTTGGTACTTTTCCGTTATACGGACACCATTGTCGCCAAGCATACATTTGCATACATTTAATACATACATTTACATGCATTTACATACATTTACATACATACATTTACATACATTATGCATTAGCATACATTTTGGCATGGTGTCCGTATAACGGAAAAGTACCTATTTTTTATTTTTCTATTTTCTATTTTAAATGAAAAGTGTGAACGGCATGCATTTTAAATTGGAAAAGCTGTCGCAAACGCTCCGGGGTTGGCGCGGTTTTTGTTTTGCACCATCTTGACGAGAAAATCCCATTTTCACTGTTAGAGATTGCTAAAACAGCATGTTACTTTTATTTTATTATGAAATAATTCATTTTATATTTAAAAAAACACACAATTTTATTAAAAAACACACACATGCATTAATTTGTTATAAAACACACAATATTTAATTTATTATAAAACATGCGGAATCTGCTCTACCAGGTTGCCATACGAAGCAAAATCTAACCAAAAACGCCGGGTTGGCCAGACATAAAATAGCCATTTTGGCGCCAAAATGATACCCCGGTGCGTCTGCGACAACTGTACCCAAAAGGACCCATCATTAAAAATGGTAAATAATATAGGATTAAAGTAAAATAATACAGAAAATTCTTTTTGTATACACTTACTAAACACAAAATCATATTGACGGTTTTTAGATTAGATATTTACGATGCAAGTTTTATTTGGGGTATGTTATATCCACTGGAATGAATATGATATATATTCTAATCACATATTATATACCCATGAATATATTATACATATCTATATCAACTATATCAATAGAACCATTTTCAATAGTCTTTTATATTTCTACTACGTAATATTAACTATAGAGTTACAATATAGAGAGAAAAAATGGGTTGCTGTAATTAAAATTGTAGGTGCCAATGTTGGCGCGGTTTATTTTACCTGTTACGAATCTTAATAGTCAGTAGATATTAAGCAGACATGCCGAAATAAGAGAATTACGCTATTATAAAAACTCCTGAATTATATCAAGAAAGGGGAGCGAAGAAAAACAAAGTCGTACAAGGCATCTAGAAGGAAGTTATTTTAATCAGATTGTACGTCACGGGTCAAAAGTCCTGACAGAAAATATGGTTTAAAGGGAATGCGACTATCAAAACTGGCCTTCAAAAGTTCAATTTTCCACCAAACCATACTCGAAAATTACGTGTAATAATATGTAGCCCGATTATGGCCCATTATTCAAGACGTTTTAGATGAGAATAATGATATATTTTATAATCTTTCGTAATCGAGTCTACAGCCCAAGTTAACGAAAAACAAAAACAAATATTAGCAACAGTATAGTTCAGTGTAAATGTGGATATCATTAAAGACTTTCACAAAATACACTTCATTGCATCAAATCGTATTAACTAAAATACGCCAATTGGCAATGGACCCAATTACGGAAAATTACTTAATATGTTTGAGAATCTCCGCATTAGCGAACATATTGCAACTGATAAGCAAACGGACATGAAGGACAAATGCTTAAGTGGGTTAAGCGGTTTTTATCAAGGAAGATGAAATACATAACAACAAAAAATATGCAAAATGCTACCATGTTCAAAAAGTCCTTGATTTGTCTATTAGAATCTTCCGGTTTGGCAAAGGATTAGGAAAAAAAATTAAATTATGAATAAAAGTAACGTGTTACAATGCTTAACATACATTTAAGGGAGACCAAACTGGTCGCCAGTGGCGGCTAGTATATATATACTTAGTATTCGTTATAAGAGGGGCATCCCTGTTCCTAGACTTATTTCCAGCTCTCAGACCAGCCTAATACTGCATTTGCTTAAAAACTGTCTGTCTGAGATTTTCATTGTATTAATAACTTTTTGAGTGTGACTATATCTTTATAACAAAAATCCTATATTTACGTAAATAAAATTATGGCACACTGTCATTAAGTTCGCTTATGCAACACATTTCAATGTAAAAAGCAAAGTAGTAACTGCAATAGTTATTTTAAAATTTTGATTTTTGTCTGAAAGAAATTTTGCCCCCCATTTTTTTTTATCTCTGTACTATAGGTGTCACTGTCAGCATAAACAGAGGGGCAGCAAATGGACAATAAACTTGACTAAAACTTAACAGTTTTTTCGAAAGCAGTCATTTGTAGGAGTGTTGAAAAGAAACAAAAACACCATGTCAGAATATTAATGATTGCTAAGACCTTCTGTGCATTTGTTTACAATTAGAAATAGACTTTTTATGGGTCTCGTGATTTTTCTCCTTTTTGTAATCATGAAATAGGTATTGAAATTTTTCTTAGTAGTTTATTCCCTTAATTTGACCTTTAATATTTTACAGAAATATTATCTGATAATATTTACATAAAAATATTAGCATTATAGCAAATAATATAAATTATTAGTGTACATTTTTTTATGTGCTAATTTCTTTGATTTTATATGCAAGTTGGGAGGCTTATGCTTGTTTAATTAAATCAGTCTTGAGTCTATGTCAGACTGAAAATTGTTTATCTATATATGAAAGAAATATTAAGACAGCTAGATATTTAATGCATTTTAACACTTTACATAATGATCTGTGATTGAATTTAGATAGGAATTGTATGATTTTCCTTAAAACATCTTTCTAAGTGGGTGTCTATAATCTTCATAACAGATTGCTGTTAATATTTATTTAGTGTATTTAAAATAAAAATCTGTAGTTAACATCAAAATATTGTTCAAATTATCAATAAAATTTAATTTGCTCTTGATTTTATGCATAAAGATATACATATTAAATATATATATATATTAATAAATTATATGAAATAAAGAAAGCTCTCTCATTTTATGGACTTTATATGTTTTTATTTTATTATGCTTAATTAGCACTTTTCTTTTGCAGGCTGGATTGAAGCCTATATGTGAATTTATGACATTTAATTTTAGTATGCAAGCAATAGATCATGTGATAAATTCTGCAGCTAAGACATTTTACATGTCAGCTGGAATGGTAAGTTTACTTTTATTTATTCAATTGTCTACTTATGAGAAAAGGAATGGCTACTAAACTGGGCTACTGGCTATAAATTTCAATTTTTAGGTCTATTCTAGACACAATACATCTCAATTTTAGATAGATTTCGTAAGAAATACTACCTATTACATTCTCCCCTAAGTTGGAATTTTTGAAAAATTTTTGCAGATCTATGCCGATCATGACTCTCAGAACCCAAAACCACCCCAGTTCAAAACTTTATCTATCTATCTATCTATGTCACTTTTTTATGAACATGATAACTGCAATAATTCTGCACAAATCTCTTCCAAACTGATACATAAACTCAAGGGGCATAAAAGTTCGTTAATGGGCAAAATCGAACCAAGGGGGAGGGGGGGGGATGGGGGGCTTTTTGTGAAAACAGAAAAAAACCCCATAATTTCTTAATTATGATACGTATTGAATCCTTTTAAAGTTATTATAATTATTACTTCTAGGAAAAGGGCCGAAAATTTATGTATGACAGGTTTTTGATATCATTAAAAATGGGCCCAAAGGGAGAAAAAAAGGGGGGGATTTAGAAGAAAAAAATTCATAACTTCGTCAATTCACAAGGTATTAAATCCACTTAAATTTATTATAAATCCTCTTAATATTATTTAAAACTTTTATATTGACAAGTTTTTGATAGGACCAACCCTTATAGCAAGAAAAAAAAAAAAAAAACCCCTGCTGGCTCCACCTCCAAACAAGTTAGGTTTCGAAGTGAGCGGTTCCAACTACTGCATCATGGCAAAAAGGTCATTTCTTCCGCAATTCCCAACAAACAGATGCCCCACGGTCTGCGTCTTCGAAATCTACCTGTGCCTGTAGGCCGAGCCGTCAGGGATTTTTTTAAAAATTTGATTTTTCTTGCAGTTAAAAAAAAAGCATGATTACAAATTTGAGAATGTAGCATAGGCATAGTCAGGAATCTGTTTAGGAAGATCACAAAATTTTTTGTCTTAAAAGTAGGCCTTTCACAAAACTTTTCTCTCTCCAAACTGAACCTTTTCACAAATTTAATCATTTAAAAGTAAAATCTGACTCACTTTTATACAGATAAAGAAAATATGTGTATTTTAAAATCATATATATATCTTTTTAAAAATGTATAAACAAGAACCTGAATATCTCAATCATTTCAAATTCACAAAATTATGACTAAATTTTTCACAAATGTAAAAAGCTGTTCACAATTTCACAAAAACAGGACAATGAGGAAAAAGTCTGGATCTGCCCAGATAGTGTTGAGGGGTACTTACCACCCGCTTCCCCCTCCAACATTCTGGATACAGACAATTAAAAACTGTCTTTTGTTGACCAAAAATCTCAAATGACAATTAACTAGTTTTATTTTCATTTAATTTTTTTTTTTTTTTTTGAGAGCCCACTGAGTATGTGTGTAGTATGTGTGAAGGTCGCCTGTACTCCATGGTGCAAGAACTTTTTAGAAACTGCCGAATGGCAATGGCCTGCGAGGAGAGAGACTCGAGGAGTGTGTTCAAAAGCGTGCTGTGACGTGCAGTGGAAGATTCCATAAGAAATATGTAGTCGCGAATCGTGTTAACTATTATTCTATGTGTTGTGTATTGTCTTCAATGTGTTCGTCATATAGATATTAAACATGTTTAAATGTACTAGTGAGTCACTTATGTTATTTCCTGATCAAAAGATTGGATCTACATTAAGCATGATAGTATGCTCATTTTCTACAAAATAATCAGTTTTGTGCTAATGTTTGTTATTTCAAATTTGCTTATTAGTAACCAAATTGTGTAAAGTTTTCTGGATTTATCTTTGTGTTAATAAAAAATTCATGCTACTATTCCTTAGGAATTTTTCTCTGCATACATTTCATCTTTGGTAGTACAGTCAAAATATGTTCTTTGTATAATAAAATATGTTCTCCCATATTTTTCAAAGTATAACAAACAATTCATGTTCTATTATCCCTTTGCAATTTTGGAAAAAAAAAAAATCCAGATGTGATCCTCCTTGAATTAGATGCTTTAATGTCAATATATATATATATATATTTAATAAACATCTGTGTTCCCCTCCTTCAAATTTTTTGGTCATGTTATGTTATCAAATATGTACATTTTTTAAAGCATAAATTTTCTTTTCTTCCTTTTATTAAAATTTTGGCTAATATTTATGGAATCATTTTCAATTATCATCTACTATATATATAAAACACAAACAGAAATTTTGTTCCGTTCCTTTATAACTCGAGTTCTGCTGAATGGAATTTGATGGAACTTGCACTGTTGGATAGATAATTTTTCAGGGAAGGTTTTAGTGTACAACACATAGTTCTACGTATATTAGTTATAGAATTATGATGGAAAGTTCTGTCATTTTGGACGATAATGTTACCATAGGTCCTTTTTTTGGCGACCATTATCGTTGGCGAAAGAATTGAAACGGCTATATCAGAAAATAATGCAAACACATAGAAAAATGAAATAAAAATTCTGTTATAAATTTTATTTAAAATCCCCCCCCTCCCCGCAAAAAGAAAAAGAAAGAAAAAAAACTGTTTTAATGAGGCATAATATTTTAATTTAAACCCCAAATGAATGTTTGTGATGCTTAAAAATATTTGCAATGCATGAGATTGCAATTCAGATTAAGTCAATATTTGGCGATTTATCATGTGCGTCAGGTTAACAAAGATGCATCTGATAATTTGATTTAATATAATATGAGTATTTTTTTTTTCCTTTTTTCCTTTCTGTTAATTTTTTTTTATATAACTCCCCTATCATGTGTCTTACAGGAGGAACTAGAAGATGTAATTGTAAAAATGACTGCATTTATGAGTTACATGTTATTTGTTTACTTACGGCTTTGATTTTACTTTTGTTGCCAAGCAATGCGATTTTAAGCCAAAAATGCATAAGCGTAACATTAGCTTGAACGATATTAGCAATAATAGTGTTTTTCCATGTTCAAGATCCTTTTTGGAGTAAATTTTTATATTCAAATGCAAATTATATAAATAGCAGTTATTGTTATGAATATGGGATCAAATATTTAAATTTTAGTGAATATCAGCCACTCAAACACATATTGTAAAATAATTAAATTTTAGACATTTAAAAATTTACTACGGAAACATGGCGGTTTGTTTTCACCAAACATGTTATTTTTATAGCCTCGAACTCAGATCAACGAATATTGTCTATTCTTTTATTTTTATTTTATTATTTTTTTAATATATCGCCAATTTCACTTATAGAAATATTCACTGCGTCAAAAGTTAGGAACTATAGAATATTCTTAAGGAGATGTGTGCAATTATGCGTTATTACTATCACAAAATGCTACGCTACATTTTGTAATAAAAATTGTTTGCTGAAATAAATTTTCGATGCTCTTTTTGACTCGTCATTTCTTTTTAGTTTTTTCTGCATATCTTCCCTGCTTTCAGGAAGGTTTTTAAAAGACATTGGACTATTTATCCGTATTCCGGTCACCTGCCAGTTGGCATTTTTACTATATTGTTGGATGTTTCATTTATGTTTGAAGGTTATTCTGGACGACGATTCAGATTACAGAAGATTAAACTACTTTTGAAATTACCGATTGCTAAATTTATGGGTTTCTTTTCATTATGAAGCAAAGTTTTACCAAAAAAGCAATGCTTCCAATGTACGGTTAGTTGATTTTATGACGGCCGATTATCTACATTAGGGATATAGACCTTGGGGGGAGTGCCCTCCGTGGGGTCTTTCTAAGGGATCCTAACCCGTAGTTACGGCAAGGTTTGAAGAAAACCACGGAAAACTCTGAACGGTTAAGTCAACGAGCGCAACAGGTGTTTGAACCCAGCACTTCCCATATGCCAGCTTTGAGAGCAGAACATCTCAGCCACTGTTTTGGCGCTTTCAATGCACGGAAAAGCTTTGTAATGTCAATGGTGGCAAATGGAATAAATAGTATTTGTCGATTTATCATTTCAGGCTGGATAAGAAAAAACGAGTACCTGAAATTCTGATTAGATAATTTTTCGATCATTATAAAGCCTTTTCGACCTACACACAGCCCTAGCAGCTAAACAGTGAGAAATGAATTTATTTCTGCGTGTTATTATGCTCTTTAGAGAAATGCAAAAAAAAATGTTCGGTTTAAGTATTCACCAAAAATAATATTACTAAACATTTTGCCTAACTAACTTTATCATTGTCAGTTTTATTTAAGGTATGGAATTTTGTTAATGAAAGATCTATAATTGAATTAACAGTAATTTGACATTATTTAATGGAACATAGCTTGGCGTGTAAATAACTTTGTAACTAAGTCTGGTACATTAGTAATCATATCGTTTCAAGCACTTCTAATGTTTGACGTAAACTTGGATATCGGCAAGATTATGGAAGATTAGGAAGATTTTATTGGATACAAACTAGAGGTTTATTCTTCTACCAGAATTAATCATTGGGGTTTTTTCAGATTAACGGTTACATGAATGCAACTGGTCTAAAAAATGGAAAGACAGTGAAAATGGCGTCACTTTAATTTTATTCATATTCAGCTTTAAAAGTGCACTTTTTTATGTTTCACCATTTTTTTAAATATGAAAGTTAAACACTGTTCTTTATGTGCAAACAATTTATTACAATTTTCACTGTATTTACTCTGCTGGAATTGAAAGATGAAAAACCGTAGTAGACTTGCCAGAAGAGGACGTATATTGCAAAATATAATGTAACATAGAGTGAGATTGTATTTATGTTACCAGAATCTCACATGGAGACAAGAAAGAGGGAAGAACTTACAGACGAAAATGAATAACCCGAACATTATTTAAGTTCAATGGTCAATCTATGCAATCATTGTAATACTTTCTCTTAAAGTAGTATGTTGACTAGAGAACATTTTAGTTCCTGTTGTCATAATCTCATAATGGCCTCATTTCCTTACCAAACTCTACTATGAATGATCAACTAAATGAGTTGCTTCTTTTAGCCCAAATTTTGTCCAATGTATGATATAAAATAACACAATGTTGTTCAATTCGTTTACAGCAATATTGAAGGAAAATCCAGGTGAACGTCCCTATTGCTTTAAAATACTTGCTCAAATCCATTGATATAATTCGTTTGATTCAAGGTTCGTTTGAAAATATTTACTAAGGTAGCATCTGTAGATGAAGATCCACATTCCTTTAAAATACAAAGCCATTTCGTTTGATTTAAGGTACATTTAGAAAAATGGCCCAGCGCAGCGGGCGTAGCATGCTAGTTAATAATAAAATAATATTTTTCTTCTTTTTAGGTAAATGTGCCAATTGTATTTCGAGGTCCTAATGGTGCTGCTTCTGGTGTAGCTGCACAGCATTCTCAGTGTTTTGCTGCATGGTACTCTAACTGTCCTGGTCTCAAAGTCATATCACCCTATTCTTCAGAAGATTGTAAGGGATTGTTAAAAAGTGCAATAAGAGATCCTGATCCAGGTATTATGAAAGTTTTCTGAAAAGTATACCTATTTTAACTCTTCTCAACTCTAACAGGGTTTTTGCTTGGTAAATATATTTTATAACGGAGTAAAAATGTCAATGTATACAAACATTCCTATTTCAACAATCAATTAGTACAATCAACAATTGCAGTTTGATTTTTAATTATGCCGGGAAAAAAAAAGTTACAAAAATAACCATAAAGAAAAAAATTGGCTTTGATTAAAAAAAATAATAATTTTCCTTTGCACAGTAAAAAGGATTAACTGTTAAAGATGATGGCTATGTATTACATTTTATAGAATCCTAAAGCATTTCAACAAACTTTTTTAAAATGTTTAGAAATCTGAAAATATTTTTAGGTACATTAATAAAATGTTCATATAAATGAGTGATTTGTTTATTATCTGTTTAATTTTTATCTATTAAGTTTTCCATAGCAATAAGTAACATTGTTCAATTAAAATATGTGAACCTGTACTCACAAATTTTGTGGTTTTTTATTTGTTTTCTATTATATTAGTTTTTACAATTCAATATATTAAAAGTTTTATAAAATTATAGAAAATGGGGAAAAAAAAATTATGAAATCAAAAAATCATATTATAAGAACTGTAAACATGCACATTGATAGCACAATAAACTTTTGACATTAAGTAAACACATTTTTTCATGGACTGTAGTTTCACACTTTATTAACACAGATACATACTCGCAAAAAAAAAGAAAAAAAAAACCCTCAATCTTGTTCACAGATATACTCATTTCTAATTCGTTAGAGTTAATAGAGACCATGGAGTTACATTTTTCTGTCCATGGAAATTAGAAAAGGAATAGATGACTCAAACATACATTCTTGTTTGAGTCATCTATGAAATATTTTATGTATACATATTTTTTGTTTTTGCTCATCACTTGATAGCATCAATCCTTGCTGGTTTATTAAAAAAAAATTATAAAATCTGAAAGTTTTCTTTAAGTAAAATAATGATATATCAGTACATCTTTAACAGATTTGAATATCTTCCCTTTTTCTACAGTTTCATAAAATAAATAAAATAATGATGACATAATAAATAAATGAACACCTGTTTTTAATGATAAATAATATTTTGTATTTATTAAATTCATTTAAAATTAAAAAGGAAAAAAATCCTAAATAAATCTAGCTTAATATATGTACAGTAAAGCACCTTATTCACATTGCTGAAGGGAATGATTGAAAAAGATGTAGAAAAGAAATAATCAAAATTACATTGAGTGATTGTAGTTGACAATGCATTTTATATGATGTCTAAATGTAGGGAAGGTTCTTGGCAGATTTCTCGCTCACATTTTAATATATTTAAATGATGTTTTTTGCATAGGATAGCTGAGGTCGATCTCTAACGTTGTTAGTTTTTACTTTTTCGATTTTGGTTCCAGTTTCTTTTATATAAGGGTACTTTCACTTTCAGAACCGGTTCCAAAATTGAAAATGTCTGCTTATAAAAAACTGTAACCAAAAATCAAAAAATTAAAAACTAACAACGGGTAATTTTCTTGCTCGTATTTTAATATTTTTAAGTGATTTTTTTGCATAGGAAAGCTGAGGTTGATCTCTAACATTGTTAGTTTTTACTTTTTTGATTTTGGTTACAGTTTTTTATAAGCAGACATTTTCAATTTTGGAACCGGTTCTGAAAGTGAAAGTACCTTTATATAAAAAAACTGGAACCAAAATCAAAAAAGTAAAAACTAACAATGTTAGAGATCGACCTCAGCTATCCTATTTAAAAAACATCATTTAAAAATATTAAAATGTGAGCGAGAAATCTTCCAAGAACCTTCCCATAGACTTAACATTAGCTTGCGTGCTTTTTCACATGACTGATGTAGGCTCTTTAAGCAATTTTTCTTGTTTTATCTGTTTGTAGAAATGGTCTGTTTATTTTTTAAGTCAGAGATCATTTTTATATTTTCGTCCACTGTGCATCCTGATTTTCTAAGTTATTTCGTATGCACTAAGTTTCTTATTTGACCTGCATTATCTTCAGAAATATACGTTAAAGCTTGTTGAATCTTCGGGATTGCATCTTTCAGGTTTATCTTTATATCAGGTACATATTTTGGCCCCAGTTTTAAACTAGAATTTAAAAAAAAAATGTTAGTTAGTTTAATTTATTGAATATTTATAATCCTTAAATTAGGTTAGTTACAGAGCAAATACATTACTTATAAAGTAAAAGTTTTTCATAGTAAAATATGTTAAAGCATTCTGTATTTAACTGTGACTGATGTGATAAAGAATTTCACCCTGATTGGACAAAATGGATGGAACCTGATGCTAAAAATGTGTGTATGCAAAATGTTTATCATGTAAAAGAACATTATCATTAAGAAATGTAGGGGCGTCAAGCAATCATTAACCATGAAATATCCTGGTGTTCAACAATTTGTAAGTGTTGCAAAAAACTTTTTTTAAAAATCAGTAGTTTACGCATCAGAATTAGTTGTAAAAGTTCCCCTCTCAAATTCACAACTTTTAAGATTTTTTGTATGTAAAGTCACAAAGTCTTGATACCTGGAATTTTTTTTTTATTGGTATGGAAAACTGGGAAATGTCAAGGAAATTTGTACCTGAGCTGGACTAGACATCTGTCTACATCAAAATTCATGTATTCTTTGCTTCTAAAATTACAACAAATTGTCACATATGATATACCAGTAATACCAAAGATGTCCAATTCTGTCTGAGCTGTAGAATTATTTAGGGATAAAAGGCCAGCTTTGCTAAAACTGTACCATGCTGTTTAAAGTCAATCATCATATTAATTGGTAAAGATATCACACAAATTGATCTTTTCCCATCTGAGTGAAAAAGTATCCAGGCTGAGAGTCAAACCCAGAACTCCTGGCTTAAATTGCCAATGCTCTGCCTATTTAGCTACCTGGACCGGCAACTGACTGACACAATTCACTCGGACAGCCTTTTGGCAATAACATCTTAGACCAATAACCCATAGCCCCCAGACCTACATTATAGTATCAAACCTAAGAATTTTTCTATGGATGTACACTATAGTAGTTAAGAACGTATGGGTATTAGCTGATTTGAATCAGAGGCCGCTTGGCAGGTAAAAGGTACTAAAGGTACCTAAAAATGGTGCTAACCGAAGTCCTAGTATCAAGGCTGAATTTTACATGTTATTGGGTCGATTGTTTTATGATATTTTCTAAGCAGCCAGACCAATCCGATAGGAATAACGTCCCGACGGACACTGTAAAAGGTCCGCTGTATATGCGAGCGTGAGACTGAGACGATTAGCTGTGCATGTGAAAGCATTACTGCTGAGCTTTACTAAGACTGGTGACGTGATAACAAAGACCCTCTTATCATATATTAGACCTCACAATCGCTAAGTGTCCTTTGACTGCTGTATACGTGGTTAAAAACCACATGGTTGTCCGCTACTAGCGCCATCTAACGTGAGTAATAAGACCATTTTTAAATTTGTTTGTTTTGAAATTGGATTTGGAAGAGACAAAAAAAAATCACAAACTAAGAAAATTTAAAGATAGCAACTCTGAATCATTTAACAGGCAGTGGATGAGTAAAATGCCTTTTCGCATATTTTTAATTATCGGAATGTAATTTCTTTCAAACAAGATCCTTCCAGAAAATTTTTTGTTGAATCAAGAATTAAAACATTTCTTCCCTTCACATTATTTATTTTTCTATTTAAGACCATTTAAAATTGTTTGATAATGCATTTTATAAATTAAAAAAATACATGTTTTAAACAAGACTCCCTTATCATATATCAGACTTCCCAATCCAGAGAAAGTCTATTGGTGAAAATGTCCGCGGTAATTGCCAACTTATTGACTTTCTCTGGAAATTATCTCCGCCTGGTGCCTACTACCGTTACTACTTTGTAAACAGTTGCGTAAGTAAACAATGTAGCTATGAAAAACAGGGGTGCCATTTCGGGGGGGCTGGGGGGGCAACCGCCCCCCCCCCCAAGTAATTTCAAATTTCAGAAAATTTATCAGTTATCACATGTTAGACAAAAAAAATTCTAAATATGATCAAAATCTAAAATAACATCAGATTTTACAGATTTGATTACAATAAAAAAAACTATTCTGATATGACAGTCCTAAAACTTTCTTCTATCTCATACAGGTTTCACATACACGAAAAACAAATCAGCACCAATTTATATTAATGTCTAACTGAATCTAAAGTTTTATAAAATTACGTACATTAGTTCTGGAGACATAGCTATCGTGAAAATCGTGCAAAATAAAGCATAGGAGCGCCACCTGTTGAGATTTTTATACCAAAATTTAATTAATGTCTATTTTTGTCAAGGTCTAATGGAATCTGAAGTTTGGTGAAATTCTGTGCATTAGTTCTTGAGATATAGCTGTCGTAAAAATCATTAAAAAATGTAGCATAGCAGCGTCACCTGTTCGGCGATTTACACCAAAAATTAATCACCACCCATTTATATTAAGTTCTAACTGAATCTAAAGTTTAATTAAATTATGTGCATTAGTTCTTGAGATACAGCAGCCACAAAATTTTTGTCACATACAGACACAGAGACACACAGATTCACAGGCAGACATTTTATAAAAACAGTCCAATTGTATTCAGGACCTTCTAAAACGTATAAATCCGTCGAAAACAGGAAGTGGAAAATTCTCATGAATCCAATACTTTCTTCTTGTAAAGATAGAAGAAAGTAATAAACACTTTAAACATTGAAACTAAAAATGTTTTCTAAAGCCTTGCTATTGCAACATTCTATAAATGAGACATTGCAGGAGCAAGGGACCTGAGACCAACGGTTTTGCAGATTTCTGAATTGTATGGAATTTCGATCATAGTGTGAAGAAAAAGGCAGAAAATGATTCTAGAAAATTTTTACTGACAGAAAATCATTAATGAAAATTTTCTTATACCTATGGATCACAACATTTGCAAATTTCGTAACTTCTTGATGGTGTTCGTGTGCTTATTACCTCGTGACTGATTGAATTTCCTGACTTTTTCCGTGATTCGTTCATATACTATATATATTTTTTTTGTGATCATTTTCCAAAATTGGCTATTTTTCTGTGAATATGTGACGGAATTGATTTTTTTAACTATTTGTCTAAATTCACGACATCTTTTTTTTTTTTTTTTTTTTTTCAACCGATCGATGAAATTTGCTATTTGTTATTGATCATTTGTTGAAAAAATTTGGGAGTCTTTTTCCGTAACAGACTGCCAAAAATTGCTGTTTTTTTGCGCAATCTTTGACGAAATTCCATTCGTAGCAGAATTTTTTTCGACCATTTGTCGAAATTCACGACTTCTTTTTGGCAACTGATCAACGAAGTTCGCTATTTGTTTTTGCGATCTTTTGATACAATTCGTGACTCATTTCTACGATCGTTTGTTGAAATTCGGGAGACTTTTTGTGCAACCAACTGACAAAAATTGATGTTTTTTTTGTGCGATCTTTGACGAAATTCCCCCTTTTTAGCGCGATTGTTTGACTAAATTCGTGATTTTTTTTTTTTTTTTTTTTGCTCAATTTTTTGTCGAATTTTGCGATATTTTTCCACAATATTTATACTAAATTCGCGATTTTTTTTCCGCAACCGATTGACGAAAATCGTTATTTGTTTCAGTGATCTTTGGCGACATTCGCAATATTTTTCCACGGTCGTTTGAAAAAATTAATGATTTTTTTCCGCGGCCAGTTTGCCAAATTAACTATTTTTTCTACGAAAAAGCAAAAAAACAATCGCGAACAATCACTAAAATAAAATAAAAAAATCGCTGAAGAATCGCATGTTTGTGAAAGAAGTTAAGATAAGAAGGTAAAATCTTCACTGCATTTTTATTATTGTGGGTGCCTATTTCTATTTTGTGCATGATTTGGGCAATCCTGCACGCTATTTCAACCCCTGTCCCTAAAAAGAAAAAAAAAACTTTGCTCCCCTCCCCAAGAAACTCTTGAAATGGCGCCCTTGCAGTAAAGCCTGCAAAGAAGGAGTTGGAAAAAAGCTCCATTTTAGACAGGTCACCATCTTAGTAAGTATAATTGTATGGCGTTTTTTTCGTCAAAGTTTGATTTTTTTTTCCCGTTTGAGAAACAAATATGTTATAGACAGGGCTCGCTTAGACACGTGTTTCACTGTAATACACCTATGCTCTTCAGCAGTGCTTTATAGAAAGGATGTTTTAACAGTCTTAAAGAATACCTGAAAAATAAAACTGTACCTGTCTATAACTGAAAACTTTCTTAATATTTTAAAATTCTACTTGCTAAGACGAAAACCTGTCTAAAACGGAATTTTTCAGAGGTACCTTGAGATTTGTGTTAAAAGTATTACTGTCTTTGTATCTATGATTCAGTAAACGTTTCTTGTTCAGAGAGGTTACGGGGGAGGGGGGGGTACAACACTACGAACTCCACCCTTGGCTATGCCACTAGCTTAAAAAAAACTTTGCCCCCCCCCCTCCCCCAAAGAAAGTTCTGAAATGGCGCCCCTGATGAAAAAACATTTTGTTAATGACAATTTAAAAACGCATTTTTTTAATTCCACTGAAAACAAAAACATAAACATTATTTCACAAAATTTCTAGCCTTCAAAAACATTGAAGAAATTGAAGATTTACATATAAAATTAATTATTATATAATGTAGTATTTTAACTCTTCTGAATGCAGGTCCACAGCCAAGGTTAGGGGCTAAATATGTACGATGCTGGAACAATGTGATTCCAAGTATACGTTAGTTACAACTCTGGTTAAAAAATTAAATTTGCGCCAAACTACACTTACAATAACAAGCCAATTGGCCCTTACATAAACATTAATAATATTTAGAATTGATACACATTAAATGAAACTATATTTATTATATAGGTTCGTTTTTGGTACTGTTTATAACATATGGCTCAAATACCCGTCTTAAGTCCGAATTGTGCCAAAATCTCTATAAATAGGAAAAAAAAAAAAAAAAAAAAAAAAAATTGTCACTTTAAATTACTCAAATAATAAGTTTAAATTAGGCTTGCATTCCCTAATTCAGCTTGACATTTTCAGAATTTCTAGATTTATAAAATCTTCAGCACCAGCAGAACGAAAGGCAATATTTTATTTTTAGAAAATTTGTGATAAAGCTGATATTTTATAATAAATGAAAACAAGGATAATCTTCTGCCAAATTCACAGCCAATGTCGCCATCTAACAGGAGCGATGTTGACAATAATGCATTTTGGAATGTATGCGAGTTGCAACAAGGAAATTTATTGTGTGCCAAAACATGCTCACCCAGATATTAGCTAACTGGCTATGGTCCCGATTATGGAATGTTTCATGGATTAATACATACATTCTATCAAAAAATAGTGAAGCTTGCGTCTAAGGTATTTTAAACTGAAATGTTCTCCCATCACTTCAAAAATAAATAAAATGATAGACCACTAAATAAATAAAATTATTAAACTGCGTATTTAAAAAATTGAAGGAACGATATTAAATTAATACTGTAGCATGAAATTCTATCTATGAGAAATATTAAAACGCCAGTAATAAAGTAATACATGAAAACATAAAAGAGAAAATATATTAAAATATTTAATTTTTCGAGCCCTAGAACTAGATGTTATCCATTTACTTCAAAGGCAAATATTACAAAGGAATTCATGTAAAAAAATATTTCCTGATTATTATTATTTTCTTCTTTGTTGATTTACATAACGGAATACAGCTATAAACCATTTTGGTTTGACAGTAAAATAAGTTCCTGTTACAAAAAAAAAAAAAAAAAGTCTTGAACATATGAAAATTTTAAAACAAACAAATTTAAAAATGGTCTTCTTACTGACGTTAGTTGGCGCTAGTAACAGGACAACCATGTGGTTTTTAACCACGTATACAGCAGTCAAAGGAAACTTAGTGATTGTGAGGTCTAACATATGATAAGAGGGTCTTGGTTATTGTTGGTTTAAGGTTTATTAAATGCATTTATAAGTTATGTTAAATTAAAGTAAAATAAAGTTATAAAATGTTTCAATAGTTTTCCCAGTGTCTCTGCTCAACCATTAACACTAAGTATCATAATAGCAAGTATAGTTAACTTGTTTATATTTTACTAAGTGTTTAAATTGTTATGGGTATTTAAATAGTTAATGTATATGTTTAAAAATATAAATTACTTACTTAATATGCAACAAAGAAATTTAATTTTATAAAGTACACTGAGTTTGTACTTGCATTAACAACTTGCCACCTCACATATGACTTTGTTTACATTGTGAAAGTGGTTGGTTGGTTCTCATGGTTGGATTGACATGTTGCAGGAAAAATCATTTCATGCCAGTCATTTTTACAGTTAATTGTTTTCACTGCCTTACAGTATTAAATATTTGCATAATTATTTTTAACTGCATATTTGACCTTACTTTCAGCAGTATTTAAGCTCTTGTGTCTTTGACTTCTCACACAGTTGGCAGGTGCATAGTAATGTGAGCACAGGTAATCTCAAGTTAAAAAGTGTTGTGCAATATTATGAGCCTGGCTGGTCCAGCTCTTGATGGCATCTAGTATATTGAATTTGAATCTGTGTAATACTCCAGTTGATATGAAACCAGCCATCCACTTAAGTATTTTTCTTCATGTTCTGCAGAAGCTATGTTGAGTGAGTTTGCAACCTGTGATAGTAATATGACCTATATTGTTTTACTAACTTTTGATCAAGAAGTCTCTACTAACTTATGTTTTTTTTAATAAACTGTTGTTGAACTACTTGGCATCTTTTAATGAAACTTCCACCCATTTTCAGCAACTAGTATAAATTTTTAACAAGTATTCTAACCACGGCCCCAACAACTGGTAGCAGAGCGTGGTTGGATGAGCTCTGCTTTATAAGATAAAAATGGCTGCCACTGGTGAAATAAGTTATTCCTCATTCTCGTTTCCTAAGCTAAATAGAGAGAATTTCAAGTCATGGAAATTCAATGTGAATTTGTTTTTGATAAGTCAGAACTTAAGTGATTTTACTTCTGACAAAGTGACGAATGAAGCTCTCAAGGCGGATGTTGTAGTGGATAAGGTAAAGGAAAGCAAAGCCTTGGCCATTTTGTGTTTAAGTATCAAGGAAAACTTGAAAAATATTATATATGATGCCAAAACACCATCAGAAGTCTGAGTGTTACTAAAGAACACTTTTGAACCTTGTAGTCGTGCTAGAATTGCAGCATTAAGAAGAAAATTTATGAATATTAAATATAATGAAATGGATTCCATGGCAACCTACATTAACCGAGTATTGGAGAGTTCAAAGGACTTAGTCAGACGGTAAAGAAATCCCACCTGATGAAGTTGCCTACCAAATCCTGGAGCATCTGCCTGAAAGCTATGAAAGTTTGGTAATACAATTATATCGACTGCCAGATGCCGATTTTACAATGAACGAGGTCCGAAAGCAACTACTTGCTGAATATGATCTCCAAAGGTCAAAATCTACTGAGATTCCAAGAAATCAAGCTCTTTTATCCATACATAAAGAAAAACAGAAACGATTGTGTTATTTTTGTGGAAAGCCTGGACATCTGAAAAAGTTCTGTAGATTGAATTCCAGATCCCAAAGTGGCTCATGGAACAAACAGAAAAGCAGCCGTAACTTCAGTCAAGCCCATTTTGCCGCTGCAATGATGAGCGAGAATTTAAACCTGGAGTTTGTCATCGACTCAGCAGCAACAGACCATTTTTGTAAAGAAAAAGCTGTGTTTAAGGACTTTCGTGAATTCAAAAGCCAGGCAATTACTGCTAAGGGTAACACGAGGATTTCTGGCATTGGTAACGTAAATTTGATTATTAATTCAGGTTACTGTTCCTTTTAATCTTCTATTGAAAAATGTGTATTATGCTCCAGAAATGTGTCGTAATTTAATTTCAGTGAGATGTCTATGTATTGAAGGTTTAAATGTAAATTTTACTGGTGATGAAGCAAAAATATCTGATACTAATGGGGAGATGTTAAGAGTTCCACTCAAAAATAAATTTTATTCAATAAATGCAAAGTGTGGAAAAGGTGAAGTTTTGGGGGCACATATTGCTAAAAATAATGTAACAAATTGGCATTTACGTTTTGGGCACTTAAACTGTAAATCTTTACTAGAATTTGCCAGGTCAGGAAATGCTTATGGTATAGAAAAAGTCTCTGGTAAAATGAATGAATGTGAAACTTGTAATTTTTCAAAAAGTAAGCGAGTAAGTTTTCAAGAAAGAGATATAAATACTTCAAACATACTTGAACTCTGTCATATGGACATTTGGGGCCCTGCTCCGGTTAATTCTCTAGGTGGTGCTAGGTACTTTATGACAATCATAGATGATTCTTTTGTATATTTTCTAAGTCATAAAAGCCAAGCATTTAGAAATTTCAGAAATTTTAAAGTTTTTGTGGAAAGACAAATGGGTAAAAAGATTAAGAGAATCAAGACTGACAGAGGGGGAGAATTTCTTTCAAATGAATTTGAAAATTACTTGAGAGGGGAAGGTATAAAGCGTGAAATGACGAATGCATATTCGCCGCAAATGAATGGGGTGGCTGAACGCTACAATAGAACTCTTTTGGAAGGCGTAAGATCCTTAATAGAGCAAGGAAATTTACCGCAGGAATTATGGGCAGAATTGGTCAGTACCCAGAATTATTTGAAAAATAGATTCCCTCATAGTAAGTTGAAAGGAAAAGCCCCACTCAATGTTTGGAGAGGTAAACCTTTTTCAGTGAGACATCTTAAAGTTATTGGAAGCACAGCATTCATTAACATTCCTAGTAGATATAGAAATAAGTTAGAGAAAAGAGCCAAAAAGGGGGTTATGGTAGGATACGCCTCAGCTACTCTGGGCTATAGAATTTGGTACCCTGGAACTACTATAGTTGATGAAACCAAACATGTCAGAATTAATGAGGAAAACCCTTATTTTAAGTCGTATAACAAAGAAAGTAAAAATTTGGTAAATGTAAAAATTCTTGAAAATTTTCATGAGGACATTTCAGAATCTAAGGATATACCTCCCACATCATCTGTTACAAATTGGGAAAGAGTAGAGGTAGAGAGAAAGAAAGGGAAAAGTGCTGGTAGAATAGATGTGTATTATTACCCCAAAAAGGGAGGAGTCAAATTGAGAAGTAAAAATGAGGTTGAAAAATATTGCAAAGAAAATCGGTTAACTTATAATCCAAATGAATTTAATTTCAAATCTGAAGGTAAGAATAAAGAATTAACTCAAAGTGCAGACGAAAGTGAGGGGGAGGATTCAGAATTAGAGGCATGTTGTGTAGAAATAAAAACCCCATCTTCCTATAAAGAGTCCCAAAAATTGCCTGAAAAAGATAATTGGTTAGAAGCCATGAAAAAAGAATTAGGTACCCTTCAAGAAAGAGAAGTATATGACTTAGTACCCAGGCCTGAAAAAGTAAAAGTATTGGGTAGTAGATGGGTTTATGCCATTAAAAAAGATGAAAATGAGAAAATAAAAAGTTTTAAAGCTAGATTTGTGGCAAAGGGGTTCAGGCAGGTTGAAGGTGTGGATTACTTTGAAACTTTCTCTCCAGTTATATCTTTTTCATTGGTCAGATTTTTCTTTGTCATGTTGGTTATGATAAAAGGTTGGGAACATCAACACTTGGATATTAAATGTGCTTATTTATATGCTAAACTGAAAGAGGAAATCTACATAGACCAACCTGAGGGTTTTATTGAAAAAGGAAAGGAAAGTTATGTAATGAAGTTAAAGAGAGCTTTATATGGCTTACATCAAGCCGGGCGTGAGTGGTATGTTGAACTAGATGATACATTTGTTAAATTAGGGTTTGATAAAATTGATTGTAACTGCATCTATACTTATAAGTCTGAAATTATAATATTGGTATATGTTGATGATTTGGCCATATTTGCCAAAAATAAAAATAGATTAAAAGAAGTAATTGATTTGATTAAAACAAAGTTTGAAATTAAAGTGTTGGGAAAAATTAAAAACTTCTTAGGAGTGGAATTTGAAGAAATTAACAATGAAGTTCATATGCATCAAAAGAGGTACATTAAAAAGTTAAGTGAAACATTCAGAGAAATTCCCAGAATAAAGTGTAAATTGCCACTTACACCAGGTGTTGTCCTAAACAAGACCATTGAAGGTGAAGAAGCCAAGAATATTCCATATAGGGAATTGGTAGGAAGCCTTTTATTTCTTGCATCTAGAACCAGACCTGACATTCTGTTTTCAGTAATAGCTCTTTCTCAATTTTCAAGTAATCCTTCATGGTCCCATTGGAAAAATTTAAGTCAGGTTTTACAATATGTTTTTTATACAAGTGACTTTGCAATAAATCTTTCTAGAAGCTCTGACAGCAATTTAACTGTGTATACCGATGCTAGTTGGGCGTCAGATATAATAGATAGAAAGTCTATTAGTGGTCATGTCATTTTCATAGATCAAGTACCAATAATATGGAGTTCAGGTAAACAGAAATGCATTGCATTGTCGAGTATGGAAGCTGAATATGTTGCATTGTCGGGTTCCATTAAAGAACTTAACTGGATTTTGAGAATTAGAAATTGCCTGTCATTTCTCGATTTAAACTTTAGTAAACCTGATGTATATTGTGACAATCAGAGTACAATATGTTTTTCTAAAAACTGTGTAGAAAATAATAGAACTAAGTACATAGATACAAGATTTTATTTTGTCAGAGAAAATTTAGATAAGTTTAGGCTTAAATTTGTTTCAGGTAAAGCAAATGTAGCTGATATGTTTACAAAGGCTTTGCCAAGTGAAAGGTTTTACTTTTATTGCAAATGGTTATTTGGCTGAGCTAGAGACTCTGGGAAATGGAGGCATTTGTTGGTTTAAGGTTTATTAAATGCATTTATAAGTTATGTTAAATTAAAGTAAAATAAAGTTATAAAATGTTTCAATAGTTTTCCCATTTAGTTTTCCCAGTGTCTCTGCTCAACCATTAACACTAAGTATCATAATAGCAAGTATAGTTAACTTGTTTATATTTTTCTAAGTGTTTAAATTGTTATGGGTATTTAAATAGTTAATGTATATGTTTAAAAATATAAATTACTTACTTAATATGCAACAAGGAAATTTAATTTTATAAAGTACACTGAGTTTGTACTTGCATTAACAACTTGCCACCTCACATATGACTTTGTTTACATTGTGAAAGTGGTTGGTTGGTTCTCATGGTTGGATTGACATGTTACAGGAAAAATCATTTCATGTCAGTCATTTTTACAGTTAATTGTTTTCACTGCCTTACAGTATTAAATATTTGCATAATTATTTTTAACTGCATATTTGACCTTACTTTCAGCAGTATTTAAGCTCTTGTGTCTTTGACTCCTCACACAGTTGGCAGGTGCATAGTAATGTGAGCACAGGTAATCTCAAGTTAAAAAGTGTTGTGCAATATTATGAGCCTGGCTGGTCCAGCTCTTGATGGCATCTAGTATATTGAATTTGAATCTGTGTAATACTCCAGTTGATATGAAACCAGCCATCCACTTAAGTATTTTTCTTCATGTTCTGCAGAAGCTATGTTGAGTGAGTTTTCAACCTGTGATAGTAATATGACCTATATTGTTTTACTAACTTTTGATCAAGAAGTCTTTACTAACTTATGTTTTTTTTAATAAACTGTTGTTGAACTACTTGGCATCTTTTAATGAAACTTCCACACATTTTCAGCAACTAGTATAAATTTTTAACAATTATTCTAACCACGGTCCCAACAGTTATCACGTGACCATTCTTTAAAGTTAAGCTAGCTCAGCAGTAATGCTTTCACATGCACAGCTAATGGTCCCAGTCTCACGCTCACACATACAGTGGGCCTTTTACAGTGTCCGGCGGGACGTTATTCCCATCGGATCGGTCTGGCTGCTTAGAAAATATCATAAAACAATCGAAGCAATAACATATATAAAATTCAGCCTTGATACTATGACGTAGGTTAGCACCATTTTTAGTTACTTTTAGTACCTTTTACCTGCCAAACGGTCCCTGATTCAAATTAGCTAATACCCATACGTTCTTAACTACTATAGCGTACATCCATAGAAAAATTCTTAGGTTTGATACTATAACGTAGGTCTGGTGGCTCTGGGATCTTGGTCTATCTAGTCTGTTATCTGAAACAACTGAACAGAATAAATTGCAGATAAAGGAATTCCTTTAAACAATGAATGCATAGGTACACTTTATTATTTTAATTCAGTCATACTCATTTGTAAAGATATCATATGAGTTGGTATTTTCCAATCTGAATGAAAAAGCATCCAAGCCAGGAATCGAATCGAGAATTTCTGGTTTAAATTGCCAATATTCTGCCTATTGAACTACCTGGACCAACAACTAGCCAACAATTTAAACCAGATGTTTATAACCATGTGGACATAGGTCTAAGACTTTCTTTAGATATTCTTAATGATAATCTAAATTGTGATAAGAATATTTGTATGGTCTGTAAAAATTTAAAAAAAGAAAAAATAAAAGTTATTTTGTGCTTAAATTTTGCTTTTCAATATAATTGACTTTTTTTTCTAATATTATAGATAAAATCAAAAAGAAAGAAAATACATTTTAAAAATTGCTACTAAAATTTATAACAAACTCTTAAAAACTTTGAAAGGAAATGAAATTACTCTCAGAAACAATTTTTTTGACTGATGTTACGATCATTCTGTTGTAATTATAATTGAGAAAATGTATACTGGTCACATAAAAGTCGAAAATTTTGTTGATTGTGAATTTCAGCAGCGAATCATGAAATTTTCACTGCTAACAGGGCTGCCATTTGCAACTAAAATGCTACTAAAAGCGACTATTTTCAGCATCAGGCAACTATGGCTACTATTTTAGCCCAAAAACCTTCAAAAGCGACTATTTTAGAAGAAAACCAGAAAAAAGGAGACTATTTTCCAGTCCCAGCTACTATTTTTGTAAAAAAAAAAAAAAAAAAAAAAAACTCAGCACTGCAAATTTTTTAACCCAATACCCCAATCTAATATTTCCGTATAAATTTTTTAAGTTTTTTATGCAATTTTTAAAATATGTAAAAACTTCCATTTGAAAAAAAAAAAAATACTCTTTCAATATAAATGTAGTGCAAAGATACCAACATCCAAATTTCAGTGGAAAACTAATTATTGATTTTTGGTTTGGCTACCACCCATAACCCTTATGCTTTACAGTATATTTGTCCAATTTTTGATTGTTTTTAAAGGCATTTAACCCTTTAACTGTCGTATGAACCACAAACGATTAACTGTAGATTTGTTCACTATGCTGCGTGAATTGTATTTGTTTCTAACCTCGTATAAATGCTTCATTCCAAAAATTTAAATTAATAAACGAGCTGAAATAAATGCTACTTAGAAATAAGAAAATCTTGTTTTTTATCGCTGTTTTTCAATTTAATAACAGATTTAAAATGTTGAGAAAAACATTTAGAATATTGCCTTTTTTACTTATTTAGATAGCTTTATTTGGCCCATTGGTGTCTATAAATCATACTTTATTTTTTTCGGACGGTTTTGCTATTTTATTTTACAAAAATTTCTTCTAAAGAATAGGTTAGTATGTACATGTATTTTCTTTATCAAATGCATCCTTTTTTGATAAAACCACTTTCAATTGGTTCAGTTAATTTTTGTTTACAAAATGGAATTAAAATTGCAGCTAATAACATGCAATAAAAATTGTATTGTTTTTAGTTGCCTCACAGTAATGCTCAAGCACAAGATAAGAATATATTCAATTTAGTTTGGAAAAACCAAACTGCATTCTGATCGTATATCTCAGATTATAATTTAAAAAATTTCTTCTTTCTTTCTTTCCGTTTGTATGTGTGATTTTATAATTAAAATACAAAAAGTAGAAAATTTGGATGGTAGTACAGTAGGGAAAATGTGATTTTCATGATGTTATTTTTATGGGAAATAAGGATTCTTACCCCTCTTTTCTTAAGTAAGCATGCAACTATTTTGGCTACTATTTTTGTGCAAATGCTACTATTTTGGCTACTATTTTTGTCATTGTAGGCTACTAAAGCAACTATTTTGTATGCCATTTGGCAGTGGCAGCCCTGTGCTAAGGACAAAAAAATCATCAGTAGCGATCTGCCATTAAACATCGCATCAAAGTTTAAGTTGGCAGTGGTTCAATCCTCTTCATTCACAATATAAATGTTAGCATTTATACTACTCTTTTTACTAAAAGGAAATAAAACCGCACCATATTCCTTGCATATCTATTTTATTTTTATATTTTATCATCATGTTATATGATTGGTAAAACACATTACTGAACTTACTAATTATTATTTTTTTGCATCAATAAATGTAAAATACTGTATCACTAAAGGAGAATCATTTGTACACTCTAACTAGCTTGAGTTTCCATGCATGGTACATGGCAGTATTAAAGGTATAGAGAATGACAGTTTTGGGATTTTTAATTTTGTAATATTGTGTTTTTTTTTTTTTTTTTTTTACATTTTCTAAGCTTGCTAAAAAGTGTTAAAAAAAAGACCTAAAAAGTGCAGAGATTTTCATGTAATTTAAAAGTACATGAGGTGGATTACTCTTTAATAATGATTAATGTAATTGCAAATGTATTTTTAAATCACAGTGAAAACTGGTTAAATTATTTTTCTGGACCTGTCATATTATTTTTTTTCTGATACAGTTTGCAATGAAGAGCAGAAAACTACCCTTTAAAGTTTTTATTTTGTAGCTGCAAATTTTCCATTTTATACCGTGAATTGTGCCATACAAAAAACTCCTTAATTTTCATTCTGTAGGGTTGGCAGCAATATTCTCCTCCTTCACTACTCAGGCAAACATTTTTCCTTCTTCTTACCTGTATGTTTATCAAGTATTCAATATCAAAATAAAGTCTCAGTAGTATTGATGTCTAAATCAATAAAATGCATTACATAACTTATTTAAATTGAGGTATATACACAAATGTTGAATATTTGCTATTCAGACACGTTCGTTCCATTGTTCATATTTCATTAAAATTAATGTTCTATTTTTGCTTAATATGTCCTTGTGATAATTATTCTCTCCTTCTCCCTTTCTGAAATACTACTTACATATTTGAAATAATTTAAGTACATTATATTTTTTTAAATACTTTCACTTCATTTCATAATAATTTGTTATTTTAATTTTAGTTGTTTTCATGGAAAATGAATTATTATATGGAGTTGCTTTTGAAATGTCTGCCGAAGCTATGTCAAAAGATTTTCTCATTCCTATTGGTAAAGCTAAAGTTGAAAAGACAGGTATTTTTTTTCTTTGTGCCTCTTAACTATTGTTTTAAGATTTGTTTGAGCTTATAAAAGCTAACTATTGATTATTAAGTATTTTATAATAAGAAATAATTAAATTTTAATTATTTCAATGCATGCAAAATATGTTTTGTATTCTTTGTACATATCACTGAAAAAAATTTACTTAATTGTAAATCTTATCTTATGATTTTACAGTTATTTCTAAAACTGCTGATGTATTTTTGAAAAATTATGTTTCAAATAAATTATGTATATCACAATGATTTAATTAAAAAATAAGCTTATAAAACTACAAAGTTTTTAATCCTCTTGCTAATGAATTTTTTTTTCACATTGTCTTTTGAATTAACATAATTAAAATGCTATTAAAGATAGATGGTGTAAAAATATTGATTTATGCCACATATAAGGCCTAGATGTTTTAATATAACACTCAACATGAAATTTAATTGAAAACTGATTTTAAAACATTAATTTTTATCCTGTAAGTTAAAGCGTCAGGTGAGCGAGAGGATGACCAGTGGCAGGATTCATCTGGTTCACGCAGGTTTGGCAAAACCTATACCTATTGTTTTGATCAGTTTGGTAAATCAGCTGTTAAAATGACACTCATATAGCGATAATCACAAATTTACATTCCTTACTTTCTCTAAGTGTTCATCTGTGCATGAACATTTTAATGAATAACATCTTGACATATCCTTATTTGTTTAGTGTTGTGTTATGTCCAAAATAAGTGCTAGATACATGTAGTACTGTTCTTATACACAAATTTGTTTGAAATATTGCAGAAGATAATACAAAAATCAGAATAAGAATTATCATCATTGTTATTAGAAAGGGCCAAGCACATCATCAAAAACAGATCATAGGTTGTAGCACTGAAATGAACAAAAAAGAAAAAGATTCATATTATTACATTTTTAAATGCATTGCAACTTCCATATCTTCTGTATCCTGTAAACTTCTAAAAATTAAAATTTTAAACCACAAGAAGATTTACTCTGAATAATTAAGGACCGAAGCACATCCTTGAACGAATTATCATGCAAACAAGCAGATAGCCGGTGCCACCTCTCAATCAGAGCACACTGAAAGCAAAAATTAATGAATTTTTGAAATGCACAAAGCATATTCAAAATCTCTGTAATCATATTCAAAGTCTCTGTCAACAACATACTAAATTTAAAATGTTCTAAACTGTGCTATTTTTTGTCTAGACTCCTATCACCTGCTCCCCTTTACACTTTGAAGAAGATACTGTGAATGGTATTCGTATAATTATTCTTCAACAATACAACAATCAATAATATTAGAAAGAAGTGTGAAAAAGAAGCCATTGACATTCTATCCAGGAAAAGATACCTACAGAAGAATGGACGGCAATAAAATGGTGTATATTGTTATGTAATTCAGGTTTATGTAGATAATAGGAAAAACATTACTTTAGGATGACACACTTATTTATTTTAGGGATATTCCAAGAGAATCAGGAAATGAAGATTAGCAAAAGTCTCAAATATACATATACACACTCACAAACACGTGAAAATGAGCTGGTTTAAAACTACTCAATGCAATAGAAATTTCTAGTAATATGCATCTGGAACAGCACATCTCGAACTCCTACAGAAGAGCGAAATCCATCATCAGCTAGTTAGCATTCCTCCCATATGTTTGAGAAAAAAAAAACTGAAAAATCTGTAATGAAATTTTTAATGAAAGACAAGTATTGCAAATTAGATAAAAAGATGGCAAAATTATTATATAAAAAAAATAAAACTATTAAATAATACCCTGTTCACATCGGGCATTTAAGATATCTTAGACCGCCATTTTTGAGGTGGTACCTCCCCGGAATTGAATACCTGTCCACACCGCCAAACGCATTTAAGATAACTCACTCAACATCACCGTGTCCAGTGCGCATGCGCATATGTTAAAAGCAAACTCAACAGCCAATCGGCCTCCAGAGCCAATCAGAGTGAGCGGTACTGACTGTATCTAGCAATGGAAAGTTCGAACTCACTAAGTGAGTTTCTGGAACTCACTCAGTGAGTTCAGCGGTCTAAGATATCTTAACTATCCAATCTGAACGTAGTATAAGGGTACAGAATTTGGGTAACTTGAAATCAAGCTTCCTACCTATGCCTCCAAAGCCAATAGAATTTCTGTAATAATAAAGCTTTAGGCAGCATTTTGATTTTATTAACATCAGAGCTTTTACTTCTGCTTCCCCTTCATAGGAATTTTCACAATTTTTCACTTTTGATGTAGGATATGGTCTGTAATCAACTAAATTTGTTTGCCTTCTCTGTTTTGAACCATTACACGGCAAGTAATTTTGTCGCTGTAATCTTGAAGACCCATTATAATTTATGAACAGTTGCATTCAAATATAAATGAATCCAATTTTTTAAATGTCAATTATAAAAGAAAAATTTTATTAAATTCTGGTGCATATTTTAATTAAATTTAAGTGGCTTAAATAATAATAATTTTCCTTTCAAAAGGTTAAATAAGTTCAATTACATATGATGCTGTAATTAGATAATTTGTAAACATCTTTTAGTAACATTCATCATTATTATCCCACCATTCACGATATTAGTAGCATTCGTTTTTCAGGTAATAATTAATATATATTGGGCATATGCATTTATAAAATTTTACTTTTTTTAAAGTCACTGACATTAATTAAAGAATTTAGAAAAAGTATTTTGCAAAGGAGTTCAGAGATTCTGTTTGTTGTCATTATTATTGTTACTTTCTAAAAAGTATTCACATACCTTACAGGCACAAAGAAAGTGTTTTGTGGTGCCATATGTAATAGTTGACCTTTCTCATGATCATCAGATATTCGCTAAATAAACTGAATATGTTCAGTGCAAAACATGTTCAGAGACTTTTTTTTTTTTAATGCACCAAAAGTCTAAAATTTTGTAACAATGTTCTTATAATGTTAGAAAATGTTTCATAATCTATGTGTGACATCAATTTCCTTTCTTGTTTATACTCGACAGAGTTGCGGAGAACTGGTTGTTAAATTGTTTAAATTCTACCACCGGTTAAAACTACCATCAAAGCACAGAAAAACAACTTTTAGACTAATTTTCTTTTTCTTCAGATGAAATTCATGGGTTTGTTTTTATATGATCTGAGTGGCTTGATTGTGAAAGGATTTTAGGATGTACCTTGCACAAAAATGAGAATTCTAGGCAGTTGCCTTTCAAAAATCCTGACAGTAACCTTCTGCTGGTAATATAAACCAAATTTGACTGAAACCTTAAAACAATTTTTTGTTGTCTTTAATCTCATGCTCATGGAATCGTTACAAGAGCAGAAGCAATACATTGTACATTTATTAATTGTTCATATAAAGATTAAGATGAACTTTTCAATATAGTTTTTTTTCTCCTCCTTTAATCATCTAACATAAAATATGCTTTTAGATTTGAATTTGGTATATTGAATTAAATTTATTTTGAGTAACATTTCATTGTTGTATGGTATTATTCACAATCTTTTAAAGTGACTGACTTGGATACTTTTGACAAAAATGAAAAAAGTTTGATTCTTTTAGTTTGTTACTTTCATTTTATTATTTATATTAAAGAAATTTTTTGATTTTTAATTATAAAACAATTGCTGATGTATTTATTATCTTTCCTACTTTTGTAATAAAGGAGAAAAAAAAATTATTTTCAAAATGTACTTTTTATTTAGTTCTGAGAATAAATATGCTGTTAGTTTTTTATAATTATTGTACGAGTATGCTTTAAAATAAATAAGAAAGCCTTCTCCTGAATAGTATAAAAGCATCATGTAACAATACAAAAAATAACTGTATAAACTGATTTAACTATATTTTTCATCAGGTCAACACATAACTTTAGTAGCACATTCCAAAGCTGTAGGAACTTGTCTTGATGCAGCTAAAGAATTGGCTTCAAGTGGTATTGACTGTGAAGTAAGACACTCTGCATTTTGAATTGTGTGCTATTTATTTGTTTATTGAGCTTGTTTTAAAATAAATAAGAAAGCTTTCTTCTGAATAGTATAAAAGCATCGTGTAACAATACAAGAAATAACAGTATAAACTGATTACTTCCATAATGTCTATCCATTAGTCTATATGCAATACATATCATATAGAGTTTATTATCTTCGTTATGGATGTTGAAGCACACCTTTTATTTAAAGCTTATATTTTTTAAATTATATTTTGAGGTTATTTTTAGATTTTTGAAAGAGAAGCGATAGTGAATTAAATTTTTAAAGAAATTTAACAATAAGTGCACAAATATCACAAAACTGAATGATGTAATCTTCCATAATGTAAGCAAAAAATGTGATGTTTCTGTCATGAGATTAATTATCTTAGCCCAATTTCACTCTCATTCTACTCCAACTGTACACAAAAATTTAAATACCAAGAAAGATCAATGGAGCCATAGCATTTACTTCACTTGCAATCCATCTAACATTATGAAGATATTGAAATTTCAAAAATTTCAGACTCATAAAGCTTTGGCAATTTCTTGAGTTGTTTTAATATTTTAGATGAATTATAATAAAATTTATGTGTTGCTTTAGTATGCTGTCAATTTTTGAAAGGCATATTGTACTTTTAAATGAGCTGAATACAGCCACTAGTCTATAATAGCCCTGAGATGGAATTACATGTTCCATACCTGTTATAGAACCTAAATATTTTACCAAGCCATTTCTTCTCCCTACCATTGTTACTACAATGTAATAACAATTGTTTCTTTAAAAAGGTGAAGATTAATTTTAATTTAGCAGAAAAACAATGGTCTGAAATTTTAGTTGTCAAAGTTGGATTTTTATTAATCATGGCGACCAAGAATTTTCAAACTCATCTAATCTAAATAATTTGTAATATTTGTAATGCGTAGATAAATTATTCTAAAATTATTAATTGTAATATGTGAACCGTTTTATAAATTTTTAACTAAGTATAGTGTGACTAACTTTTTTAGCCAGATGTGGTGCAACAGTATGGTGTACAATAGTGTGGTGCGAAATTTGTGTGTATACATATGAAGTAGCTAAATCTTGAGAAACTAGTCAATTTATTGTACTTTAATCTTTATATTCTACTCTTTAAGTCTGATGTAAAATATTTTTCTAGAATCCAAGGTATAGATTTTAGCTGTCTTATCGACAGAGTTGTATAATATAGACGCGCGTCGTGTGCAGAAAATTTTCTGCAAAATTCGAAACTTTGCAGAAAAATTTTTTAGAAGAATTTTTTTTTTTTTTAAATACCAAAAAATAAAAAATATTCCCCAATTTTATGTATGATTTATTTACTGTTTGCGCACAATTCAAAATTTAAAGATGCAAAACATTTTTGTGGCATTATATTATATTTATTTATTATATTTGTGACAAATATTAAGGATTGGGTTGCTTCTAAATGCATTGACAAAATAATTGATAAGAATTCAGCTCTTCCTATCATGGATTTTTAGCTTTATTATTATTTTTAACCAAAATAATTATTTTTTAATATTAATTAATTTTAAATGGTAATTATTTTAAACTACAGTTTTTAATTTATTTATCGTCAAATGAATATAACACGTAATTTTATTAAACATTAAATTAATTTGCAGAAAGTTTTTGACTCAATATTTATGTGTGCAGAAAGTTTTTTTGGTTTTATACAAGTCTGCTTATCGGTTTTTATGATTTCCAGGACAGCATTATGTAAGCTGTTTTAAAGTAACTGTAAGCTGTTTATGATATTTTATGAGAATTGCTTTTGTTTTTACATGCACCACTGACAAAATTGCATATTCTTTCTTTTTTTTTTTTAAAGAAAATTTTCTAATTAGTTTAATATATAAACATATTCACTAGTAAAATATGCAATATTGTTTTATTGCACAGTTCCCTTAGGCGTGTTTGTGGCCACACTCTACATCAAGAGGGGGGAAAAAAAGTGGTTTGGAAACAAATATTTTTTTTAGTATTTTAACTCCTATCAATAGAATTATGCTGAAAAATACTTTTATGCTTAGGTCTCCTCCACTCTCTCACTCCAAACTCTTTGGAGAAGATTGAAATCTGAGACCAACATTTACTATGAATAAAGGTTATAAGAAATAGAAACGGTGCATTTTTTCAGTTAGTGTATCATATTAGAGAAATATGCTAAAATTTTATTATAATGCATATGCAATACTTCATTTGTGGGCAAAATTTTTGTAGATATAAAATCATATATCTGACAGGATAACTTTTCACTTTGGATAAAGTTCATAGATGTGATGTTTCTGAAAATATTTGTATAGGAATAAATTAGTATGTTAAAAAAAAATCAAAACATACTATTAATAGTTAAGTAGATAAGTTAAATCATATAAATCATTGTCTTTTATTATCATATTCAGTAAGAGGTAATATTGACAATTTGTGATACTACAATAATAGGTAAAAACGCAACGGTAAAAACAAAATTTCGTAAGCATTCAGGTATGCTTTAAAGCAACAACTAGTTTTAAAGGCAGTAATTTAAAAACTCCTTTCATCAGCGAAAGAGTTCAGGCAATTAAAAAATAATAAAAAGTAGAATCTGGATCTGCAAAACTGTGTTCTACCTTTAAACTAGTCGGATGTGCCAATCCCAAAACTTTCTTCTATCTCAGTCATGTTAATACTTCAAAATTCGCTATCACATCGCCAATAAAATCAATATTTTTCATCATTCTGTTGTACGTCAGCTGCGTGCGAATGGTCGGGTTACAAGGATGCGAACAACCGATGTATACTAAACTACGAAAAGTCCTTCTGGCCTGAACCCACAGGAACAGATAGCCTCCCTATTCCTTGGTTTTATGATTTTAGCTAATTTTACTGGAAAACACGAAGCTAAAATGCGTGGAACCTAAATAAAGAAGATTCAATCCCAGTTCTCGTCAACATTGAATTTGAATGAGAATATCTCCAAATCAGTCCTCTACAGCCAAGTTGGCTTCATTTATGGCAACTTATTTTGGTCACCAAATTTGACGATATTCCACCAACTGTCACCAAGTTTGGCGAGAATTTGACGTTGGCGAATATAAATATATAGTGATAAGCATATAATAGGAACAATGGTTACAACAATGAAAGAAAATTTGCCGAAACCATGTTAACTAAAACTCATAAATTAAACCCGTTTATGGATGAATTCTGCTGTCTTGTTTGAAAATGTCAGCCACCCTAAAATTTCAAACCACTATATCTCAGCCATTTTTTAAGATAGAGGCAAAACAAAAATTGTTCCGGATTCTCCGGATCAAGGCAGAACATTTAACGAAGAAAAGTTTTAGGATTTCTAATTTTTTTGAATTTGCACATCTTTTTGAATTTGAAATCTTTAAATAGCTATCGCAGTGCCCCCTTTCGTCGAAATATCCCCAAATTCTAATAGAACCTGCTTGTCATAGCCAAAAACATAGAAAAAAAATGTGGTTCAATTTGAAGCATAACTTCATACATTTTTCGATGATACAATGAAGACACACAGACAGACATTTTGTAAAAACATGTTTTTCGGAATCTCTGACCCCTAAAACGTGTAAATCTGTCGAAAACCAGAATTCGAAAAAAATTTCGATTACAATACTTTCTTCTATTATAGATAGAAGAAAGTAAAAATTATACGGATGTTTCACTTAATGAAAAGAACTATTGAATTATTTTCAAAACTAATCGTCTTTTGAAAGCATACTTAGGTTTTAAGAAACTTTGTTTTTGCTATTAACAATTTTCTGAAATAACAGTTTGTCTTGTAGTTTTTGTTATCTTAACCCCTTAAGCACCACTGCGTACGTCATGAACTCTTCATTTGCAGTATCAGGATGTATGTGCGTACGACCTCATTTTAAGTACAGATTGCAACGTTCTAACCAATTCGCACTGGAAAATTCTATCATTCAGTTATTAGACATTAATTCCGAAATCTAATGTATAATAATTGACGGGCAGAATTTTCCAGTATGAATTGGTTTTCCCAAACGGAAGGAACTTTCCAAACAACCCAGTATCTGGTATTCAGCATACTATCACTAAATTGAATATGGTGCTTAAGGGGTTAATTGATGTATGTGACATGGAAATACAGCATCAGAATATAGTGTTTTTAAATCTTACAATTTACCCACTTTCAGGTTATAAACTTAAGAACAATCAGGCCACTTGATGAACAAACTATCTTAGAGTCAGTCATGAAAACACATAATCTAGTTACTGTAGAACAAGGATGGCCCCAGAGTGGTATTGGGTCTGAAATATGTGCACGAGTCATTGAAAGTAGGTGCATATTTTATTATTTAATTTCTATCAATATTATAGAATATCTTATCATTGTGTTTTTTTGTTTTCTTTTATTAATTATCTTAGTGTCCTCAAGACAATAGTAGTTTAACAACGTAAATAAAACATGCAATGATTTTAAACTGCCCATTCATCCAATTTCCAAAGGAGAATATTTTAATTGATAAATTATTACTTTTAAACTATAAAAAGCTCAAAAATATTTTATTATTGAAAGCAAATTTTTAATAAATTATATTTTTACATTATCAGAGTTTAAATATTTAGTATCTATGATCACTTGTGATAATATGGTGGAAACAGAGATTAAACCCAAATTGCATCAGGAAATAGATGTTATTTTTCTCTTCAAAATATTTTGAAATTATCTTTAATTTGCTTAGCAGTTAAATTTAAAAACAGTTATAAAACTTATTTACCTGGACCACAACAAAAAAAGATGAAAAAAGTTACTCATTGCTTGGAAATGGAAGATCTTAAGACAATTTTTCAGACCAGTTAAGAAGGGCAATGCATGGTGAATCAGATTTAATATGCAAATTGAACACCTATATAATGAAAAGGAAATTATAAATACCCTTAAAACAAGAAGAATGCAGTGGCTAGGCCACTTAATTAGAATGAATGATGACAGACGTACAAAGAAGATGTACAATGGAAAGTTTATGGAAAAATGAAGTGTTGGAAGACCCAGAAAGAGATGGTTGGAAGAGGTAGGGAAAGATCTTGCACAAAATAAAATTACAAATTTTAAAGGCCAGGGATCGAAGGTCTGGCGAGGTATATTAAGGGAGGCCAAAATTCTTCACTGATTGTCAAGCCATTGTGTATGTATGTATATATTCCATACATGTATGTATACATTCCATAATGTTATTAAAAACGTTCTGTTTTCAAATTATTAGAATAATCAGATCCAATCAAGATCAATGATTAATTAGAGTTTGAAAGAGGGCAGTTAATGGAATCCCTTGGAAAAAATAATTATACATAGAAATTAAAATGCCCCATGTTTAAAAGTTTAAAATCCTAGATATTGACATTAAGTTATGTAATGCATTGGTAATGTATCTAGCAATACGTGTGTCAAACTGACGATGTATGGTATATTTTCTAGAAAGATTCTAAAGTCAGTCAATTGGAAATCTGATTCTGGATAATTGGCTTCCGGATATATGGTTTCATACTATATATATCAAAACAACTCATTAATGTTAACATTTTAAATTAACAAATGTGAAGTTTGTGCATAAAATTATCATTATATTATATTTTAATTAAATACTATGTGTTGTATGTAATTTTAATAGTGGTAGACACGTCTTAAAATCTGAAAATTATTTATAATATTTATGTTTAGTTTCTTTTCTTAAAAATTTATAACAGATTGATCAATAACATTTTATCGAAAAACTTTTGTAAATTTGAACAAGCATATGTTGAAACTACTGGGTTGCCACGGACAACTAAAAAGCGAATGTTTGCAACTGTTTTTAGCCCAAGACAATTTTTGTGACTTTTGTAACATTTAGATGCCCAAAATAAAATTATTTTCAGGCACAGCCAACTTTTTGGACAACTATTTTGTACTTTTTGAAAATTTCTCTAAAAAAATATTCTGAAATATCCTTCCAAAAGTGAGATAGTTTTTGCTAATGTTTTTCAGTGTCATTTTTAAACAAATTCCCATAATTATAATTGTTTATGAGTTACAAAAACAATGGAGTTAAAACCACTCTCTCCAAAATATGCCAACGGGCTGTAAAACTGTAACAAGAAATATTTTAAACACTAAAAAATAGAAAATATAAATAATAAAAAAAAATAAAGAGTGTAATATATTAAAAAAATAAATAAAACTTAATTTCCTCTATCAATAATTGGTAATTTTTCTTTTTTATCAGTAAATATTATTTTACTAATTTTTAAAATAATTCTTTAAATAGGTTTTCTTAAGTTTATTCATATTTCCAAAAGGACCTACCTTCTTTTGTTTGAGCATGAGGTGGGGATAATTTCTCCACATGGTTCATTCCTTGCATTTCAATGGCAGTTTTATTACTCGGAATGTTTAACCGTTTTTTTTTTTTTTTTTAACTATTTATACCAAGGAATTGTAGAATCTTTTTTACTTTTGCTGGGTAATTGAAAGGGTAAAAGCAACACTTGGCTAATTGCCCCTCGGAATTACACTTGTGCTATAAACAAAAAATTAGCTTCGAAAGTGAATATTTTCCTGCACTTGATAAAATTAACCAGCCACTAACTATTAGTCAGCCACTACTATGCTGAAACTATTGCGGTGGTTTTAGTAATTTTCTAGAGAGCAAGGACCTCTTCTATATTTTTCATTTCTAATGTATTTATTATTTATAGAAAGTGCTTTTTTATTTTTAAGTTTTGCATGTGATATTTGAGAGCATGCACTTTTTTTTTTCAGGTGCTGCATTTGACTACTTAGATGCTCCAGTTGTAAGAGTCACAGGAGCTGATGTTCCTATGCCATATACTAAAAGTTTGGAACCCTTGACAATACCACAACCAAGTGACGTAGTCTTAGCTGTTAAAAAAGTTCTTCATGTACAATAGTGTTCAATATCATATAAAATATTGTAGGCTATTTTCAAATTTTACCCCTGTTATAATTTTTGTTATGTCTTTGAATTTAGCTCATCATTAAAATGAAAAAAATTAAAACTATGATAGTGTTTTGCTAAGCTTTTAAGGAATGTACATTTTTGATGTGGCAGATGTGACAACCTTTATCTAAAAGCATGATTCAATTGTTATTTAAAATCATTTTGTACATATGAATTTTGAGATCATTTGTAAATTTTTCCAATAGTTTTATACTTAACTGCACGTTTACAGTTTGAATAATATTGTTTTATCATTAAAGATTTATCTGTTATCAGCTTTGTTTATTATCAATCATATTTTAACATGTACTTACATAACATTCTTATAAATATCTTTTTTTCTTGACTAATTGAAGATAAGTTTGTTATATTTCTCCCCCTCTGTTAAGCAATTAAAAAGATTCTTAGGTATACTTTTCCATTTACTATATGTGTAAGGCATGAAATTTCCCTTCTTAAAAGTAAAAAATAAATGTTTGAAGCAATTGAAAAATGTTTAAATTCTGCTTACTCCCCCACCTCCTCCAATCCTCAAGCACTAGCATTATTTTTACCAGACAGCCAATAGTTTGATACACTTAAAAACAACCTTTAAAATTCATTATATACATCTGTTTACAGGTAAGATAAGAAAAAATTAATTGCCAAAATTGTTGTATTATAAAACTGTGGAAACTTGACATAGATACAGAGTAATTCATAAGGCTAAAAAAGTAAAATAATTAAATATTGATGTAAAGTATTTTGTAAGCTATAGAAAATAAGTAATAAAAGTTCATTAAATTTGTCTTAAATTCACCACCTTATATTATCATATAGTGCAGACATAGGCATATCAAACATGAGACCCACCAAACATTTGACATTTTATCTATGTTTGATTCAGTTTTTCAATCATGCATGTAACAACACGCACAAAATACACTTTGCAGGAACATGTAAACACTAACCGTGGTCTCAGAGATGTGAAACTCCAGTAAGAGTATAATATTTATATGCAGACAGGTCTAGCTCAATCTTAAATTTCAGCTCCAAAAATTGTGGATGCAGATCAGAATGCAACAAAGCCCGGAATCTTGAAATGAAAAGATTTGTAAGATTTATATAGTATTTCTCCTATAAATTGTGCTTTATGTTGAAACTAATATTTTAATTTATAACTTTCTGTGATTTTACAACTCACTAAACAGTAATATGCAATGATTAACCTGCATTAAGTGGAACTTGATGTAGTAAAACCTGTGTAAACAGAACCTGTCTATAATAGAAAATTTTTATGGTCCTGCCAAAAGAAATATAGTACAAGTCTACATGCTGAGTCTGAAACCTGCCAAAAAACAAAATATTTTCCCGGCCCCCACTGATTCTGTTTTTACTCATTTTAATGTACATGGTTCTGTAAAACCTAAAATAACAGTAGCTGTTTATAATGGAATCCTGTTTTAAAAGGGGGGGGGGTCAAAAAGGAAGAGGAGGTGAAATTTTGAGAGATGGGGAATTGAGATATATTTTTTAAAACTTCAGAAATTCATTTGAACACAAGAGTTTCAGCCCTAATTAAGAAATAATAGGAGAAAAAAAATTAAGGACTTTTTGTAGATTTTACATAAAGACTTTCTAGGACCAAAAATTACTTTTGAAAAATTTAATGTTTTTAAAGGACTGTATGAACCCTGCAGGCAAGGTATTATTACAAAAATCATTACAGTTGAAATTTTTAGGATATATTAAGTGCCAATAATTACTTTACAAAATAAATTCAAAAGAAGAATTTTGAATTTCAAGAAATTTGAAAAGCAATTTTATCTATTGACATCAGAATTGTTGATTGGGATCTATTATTGCAGTTAATCAAAATTAATTGCAATTCGATATTGGAACAAAAACATATAGATATGGAGTTTCCAAATTTCTGTAATTATTTATCAGTCAACCAATTTCCCAATGTGTCATGTGCAGTTAGTTGTGTTTTAGCTATGTTCGGTGGTGCAATTCTGTAAAACACCTTAGTTATTTTCAACTTCACAAAATAATAAAAGTGTGGAAAGATCACGATTACAGATCAGCATGTTTGAATTTTACATGAATAATTCTGGAACATGGTGGTATTTTTAGGACTACAACTGATAACTATTTATTTTATTATTTTGCCTACCACTAACTATTTAAGAAAACAAAAATCTGTCTTGCAGAATTGTAAAAATTTACCAGAAAGATTTTTCTTTTGAAACAGCGGTATACAAAATAATAAAATAGTTGTCAGTGGCAGTCCTATGTTTTGTATGCACATTTTTTTCCTCTGCTATGGTAATATAAGTCTGCCCTCTCCCTCACTCTGTTTATTTATATAATGTGGCCCACAGCCTTATTATACAATGTTTAATTTGACCTTTGGTGGTAAACAAGTATGACATGTTTAATATAAATAGAGGAAGGGGTAGTAATATGGACCAGTCTTTTTTTTCAACCAGTGACATCTGAAATTATATTTCAGGGTGTCTAGCCTCCTGGAAAAGTCAAGGAAATTTATATGGATTGGAAAAGCCAGAAAAATTTATCATTTCTAAGGAAAATTTGAAAATTCTTAGAAAAAGAAAATTTTGAACTTTCAAGAAAAAAATAGGAAAATGTTTCTTTATAAAACTAAGGATTTGAAATTGCAGTGCCATTAAAATCAAACTTTGCTCTTCATAAGTACTGTAAAGAGTATTTCAACCTCTTGTGCAAATCATTTTGTCTACCCCCTTTCAGTCCTTCTTTGTAACTCTGATCGTTTCAGTTCTAGCTTCACTGAAACTTTCTACTAAATGTTGCAGGATTGATTAGGTGTTGATTAATTAGGTTAAGTGATTAGTTTGTTTGGGAACCGAACATTTGTTAGCTTAATTTATTAAATATTTATTATTTGTATTAAAATATGTCAAAGCAATCTGTATTTAAATGTGACTGATGGTATAAAGAATTTCATCAAACCTGATGCTAAAAGTGTGTATCTGCAAAATGTTTAGCATGTAAAATGTTCAATTTGTAAATTTTTCAAAAAATTATGTAATGAATATGAGTAATTTGTGCCTCAGAATCAGTTGTAAAAGTTCCACTCTCAAATTCGCAACTTTTAAGAATTTTTGTATGTAACATCACAAAATCTTGATACCTGGAATTTTTTTTAAAAATTTATTTATTAGTATGGAAAGTTGGGGAAATTCATTGCTGATCTGCAATAGACAGCCTAACATTTTTTCCTCATCCATTCTGGGTATGGATGTATTCAGTAGCATGTCTCATAAAATTATCTGAAATAATTGTTAAGCATATAATGAAATTTCGAGATGATATTGAATATATTAAAATTTTAAATAAAGGATGAATCACCAGTGACCTGCACCAGAGTGATTCTGAAAACCTAAAATAATTTTGAAAACAAATATATCCAAAACATCGCAAAATCGCATCATAAAGCCAGATCGTAAAAGTAGCCAGCACACTGCATCATAGTTAAATAAAAGTTAACTGAAAATATTCTATCTGTTGTTTTAAACATGAAATATTTTAATTTACTGAATCCGAATTAAATGCTTCAAGAAGTTGAGAAAAATAAAATTAATTAATGACTCACCAAATAAGACATGAGTAAGGTAAGTAGAAGACTAAGATCTTTTATTATATATAACACACATGAAAAATGCTCGGAGCTCCGTCTGTATAAACAATATAATAGAAAACAGCATGTAATGATGAAGTATTAATTAAACTCTTCTGTGTTTGTAATTACATATTATAAATATATCTAAATTTTATTTTTAAAAAATATGCTGATTAATGTATGTCCAGTTCAGAAGTATTATAAAGTTTATGTCCATTATTTTGCCAGTTACTGTCTATAAGTAGAGAAAGTTTTAAATATAAAAAAATGTATATTACAATTGAAGATTTCCACAGACGAGGATAATTTTTCAAATCGAAAATTGGCTAACACAACGATTGATAAGCTTTTCACCATCTTCTAAGATCGCTTCTAGCTAAAACTTCAACCATCTTTCTCAGAGACCTCAATTGTGCTTTTAATCAAATTAAAATCAGATGTCGTTCTCCATTTTTCCAGTGAGGACCTTCAGGATCATTTGGATGATAGCAACCTCTCTATATGCTGCCAAGATCAAGTTCTGATAAGATCTTTATAACGCCAAACCATTCAACCTTAAAATCTCCTCTCAAGTGCGCTCCAAAAATATATCTTACAAGGGGACCGCCAAACATGATGCGCTCAGATTTTGATGATTTTAAGGTATGTTGTAGAGGTCATACCCCTAACTATTCAGGTCAGAGGTTTCCTTCAAATGGCCCTTATTTTTTAAGAAATTCGGGTTTAAAGTTCAGCATACGTTTGAAATACCCATTAGATTGTAACATTGAACGAGGTCTTCGTGGTGCTGTACTAACGTTCGAGATTCCTGTACGGAATGCAAGGGTTCTGTTCCATCCTATGCCTTTTTTTTTATTATTTTTAAAATAATTTTATATTTTTGGCGCGCTGTACGTTTTAAGCAGAAGTGTGAATTCTGCATCTTTGAGGTTTTTTATATTTTCCTAATAAATTATATTTATATTTTCGAATTTTTCATAATAATTTATAACTTTTCTGCAATTATTAAACTAATATTTATGTTTACGAAACTCTAAGCTAATTTATGTATAGATTTATTTATTTATTATTTACTTGTTTATGTTTTAAGCACAGTTCTGAAATACTTTTTTTTTTTTAACTTTATACATTTTTAAATGAAAAATTACCATTTCTTTTGTATAACTTATACAAAAAATAAAATAGATTTCACTTGAATCTCCAAAACGTATGTTAGATTAGATATTTTCAAAGAAATAATAAAATTTTAAAGCAGTAACACTTATATTTAAGTTTTTACCAGTTATATAAATATTTAGTGCACTCTAAATACATTTATCTGTAAAGTTCAAACTCAACCTCATTTTTCATTTGTACAAAAAAATGACAGATTACATTTTAGATTTGTTTTCATTCTAACAAGTAAACCATTGCCAATATCACACATAAAAATTCAACTGGAAATGCAAAAATCGTCTGTAAATGAGAGATAAAATTTACAATACATACAAAAAAAAAAATATTTTTTTTTTTAAATCGTTGCTGCGACTTTCATGGTAATATCAGAATGAAATTGTTTTCCTTGATATAAGCTCTTTTTGCAGCCAGTTGCAACGCTTGGAGTAATGCTGTATATAGGAAAATTATCTATATGAAAGTTGACAACAACAGGCTACAGATTGTAATATAATTGAAGGAACAAGCACTGATATGGACAATTCTGGTTTGGAAGAAAAACTAAAAGAGGAAGTAAGGAATGCTCTAAAATATTGCAAGACATTGTTAGAAAATGATAATCTCTTTAAAAATTCGCCATCTTATAATATTTCTAGTTAATATTTCTTAATTTATGCATTCTTCCAACATTGTTAAAAAAAATCATGTTAAGAAATTCTTTTTATGGTGATTTTTAATGCCATTTTATGTTTTGAATATTTTTGCGATATGCATCATCACCCAATTAATTCTATATTTATATAATTAAAAATGTCAATGACGGTAATGATAAACATTTTTATATTTCATCAGTTAAGATGCTGCAAGATATTTAGAAGTAATCAAATATTAAAAGGATATATTATTTTGTAAATGTTTTCTTAATCAATTACTTTTTTTTAAAATAGAAAATCCAAGTAAAAAAAAAAAGTATGCATTATTTTATATAAATAAATAAATAAACATAAATGCAAACAATAATAGTAAGTTTTAAACAAAAACGGGACTTCTAGACATAAATTATCTTGGATTTTCGTCGAGAGAAATATTAGTTTAATAATTGCAGAAAAGCTATAAGTTTATGAAAAATTCGAAAATGTAAATATAATTTATTAGAAAAATATAAAAAAGTTCAAAGATGCAGAATTCACACTTCTGCTTAAAATGTACAACGTGCCAAAATTATAAAAAAAAAAAAAAAAAAAAAAAAAAAAAAGAGGGCATAGAATGGGACAGAACCCTTGCATTCTGTACTGGAATCGGGAATGCTAGTTCATCGCCACGGCGGACACATTCATAATGGCAATCTAATGGGTATTTCAAACGTATGCTGAACTTTAACCCCGAATTTCTCAAAAACTAAGGGCCATTTGAAGGAAACATTTGACCTGAATAGTTAGGGGTATGACCCCTACAACATACCTTAAAATCATCAAAATCTGTGCGCATCATGTTTGGAGGTCTCCTTGTTAGACGAACAGCCGAAACTATCACACAGCATTAACACAAGTATTATCGACGAACCGCCTACATCATCACGGCAGCTTTAAACACATTTAAAATTGTACATTATTGAAACAGAGTATTGAAACTGAAATTGAGTAGGTATAATAACTATTGAAAAACGGAACTCCATCGAATTAGTAAATAAAACTGAGTAATCAGATTTAAACTGCCATGTGCCACAGTTCAGTGACACCACACGCAATCTTTTACCCAACGGCCGCCGCAAGTTTAAAAGGACTCGGGAGCACCTCTTTTTAACGTCTTAACTGCACAGCAATTCGAAAAGTTCTCCCTCTCAAATTCAAAAACAGCACGCTCAAAAACTAATTCGAGCACTCTCTCAACGTCCAATCAGTGAACATCTAACGAGTCGTTACATCATAAAACATCGCAGAGTAAAGCCAAAAAAGAAGTCAATCTCCAAACAGTTGTTGGCAAAAACCTTGCTCGCGGTTAAAGTTAGATTTTAACGGACTTACAGACCAACGCTACGTTACTGTAATTGCTTTTCGAATATTCTAAAGAAACCTTGAAGTCGCAAATTCGACCTGTTAATGCCACGAGTCAATTACCTAAGCACAAACATCCTAATAAGTTGTCGTTTTGGGTGTAAGCAAAAGGCAAAAATACGTAAAAAAGTAATGATTTCTCCAGAAAAACAGTGTTAACTTCTAAACAAAACATTAAAAAAGGAATAAAATTCCATAACTCCTAAAGTTATGAACAGAATAAGATGAAATTTATAGCTATGGATATAAAATAAATATTTCTTTCCATTAAACATGGTTTTAAAATGAAAATATTTAATTTAAAAATTACGATAAAAAGTATTTTTTTAAACTTAGAAATATTCTCAGAACATCATGATTATGAAATAAACTATTGAACACTGCAAAGGATAGAAATACTTATGTTCCGATATGGATTGAAAAGCGATTAACCACTTTTAAATTTAATATTTAAAGAGGAAATACGCTGTATTTTTTAAATGGATCATTTTTAGAAAGCAGTTATTAAAAGAAAGTAAGTGAAAATAGATTTATTTTAGATATTTTTGAAGTTGCATTTTAGTTATTTTTGAAGTAATGTTAACTGAAAGAAAATAAATTTTGTAATATTTATTTTAAAATAATTTGGAAATATGTGAAATGGAAAGAAATTGATCTTAAATTTATTTAGCGCTAAAAGTTATTATTTTAAGATAAATGTTTGATTTAAAAGAATTAATTAAGCTTTATTTAATTAAATCAAATCTATGAATTAATTTAAATAGATGATTAAATTAAGTTTAAATATTTAAAAGAGTGAATAAATTATGGGTGAATATTTTAAGTCATAACAAAGCACAAGGAAATGTTTTAAATGAATAGTAAAAAAATCCTTTGATGGAAACTTTCTGTTAAAATGGACTGATTCAGTGGTTCCATTGAAAATAATATCACTCAACTATTGAAGAAAGGTATACTGCAATTATGGAATTTTATAGCTTGCTATGTCAGACATCTAGTTGGAGATTCCAAAATAAAAAATGTGGTCCAACAACAAGGATCTGAAAAACAAAACAAAAAATCATTTATCTTACAGAACTTTTCAAGACTATGAAAACATAAATACCTGACTTTGCACTATCTACTTCAGTATCCAGCATAACTGTCTGTCTGGCTTCACTTGTTTGGTGGTTCTTTAGATTTAGCTCTAGTCAGCTGATAGAGTATACCTCTTCACTATTAACTACTGGGATTCATATTACCATCCTTTCCTCTATATTATTAGCTTAATATAACTAACAAACCAACAATCAGGGATGAATTCAGGCATTTCTGTGGGCCTGAGAAAGGGGGTGATGGTGGTAGCATGAATTACTTCTAAGTGCTGTTTAATTTAATTAATTATGGAACAATAAATATTAAATTTAAATAGAATGGATCGTATAGCTTAATTACTATTGCAGTTGTGAAGTAATAACAATAATGCATTCACAATTTGTGCATTATGTTCTGTGGGTCAAAACTTCTTAGAAGAGAAAGTATAAATTAAAATGAATCAAAATTTCATATTTTAGTGAAGGATACACTGATTTTTGAAGTAGAAATGAAGAAGCCATTTATACAGAAATCCATCTTTATTATTTCTTTTTAATCAGAAGAGGAAGGCATTAAGACTTGAGAATAGTAGACACTACACAGCATTTTTTTTAAAAGGCTTTTACACATGATATAATTTTTGATTTGAAGATTATTCACATTCCCTCTGGCCGATTTTCTTGAAAATATTTGAATACTTAAGAAACGTTACATTATTTTGATAAACTTTTAAAATATCAAATTTAAATTATGTGCAACAGCATCTCAGACTTTTTAGAACATTAAAAATTATGAGTAGCGGCCAACACAATCCCAGAGAATCACGACCAACGGCCAGATCTCTGATCGGAACACACTTTTTTAATAATCTTTACAGCATTGTTTTAGAAGTAGAAAATGGACTTGTCTTACACAATGAATAATACTGCTTGTATAATAATCCTAAGTATGTATGGCATGAAAGAGATTAACCTTTAAAGAAAGTAAAATAAAATGTTTTCTCCTGTTAACAAAAGTAAAGTTCAAATGATTATTGCTTTTTGAGAGGGAGTGAAGTTAAGTTGCTGTATTTTACATGATGAGTATTTGAGATTTTACTGGCCTCTGTATATATGACCCTTGGTTACCGCATAAAATAGCTGGCTGGCAATTTTGTATTCAAATTTATGAAATCTTTAAGCAATTTATTGTGAACACTTCAATTTTAGCACTAACTACAGTAGACTCCCTCAAATCTGAACAGCTTGAGACCAGAGGTGCAGATTTTAGAATTTTGCAGATTTTTAGTCACTGTTTTGTTTACATTTTTAAACAGTAATTTGAATGTAATAATTTACTGGAAATTAAACTGAATGTTTCTATAGTAAAATAATAAACAAAAATAAAAAATTTTAATATTAAAAGTAAAGGTCAAGTAAACAATTAATAATGCTTATTTATTACCATCCATTAAATATGCATAATAATGATGGGACAAATTTTTCTTGAACTATTCATTGAAATTCACCTCATAAAGGTACACTAATTCTAATACACTATTCTGGTACACTAATAGTTTTATTTCATGTTTAGCCAGATTTAATAACCAAAAAAGCTTGATTAATTAAAAAATGTATTTGGTAAAAAGATAGTCTAGATCAGCCATACTCAACCTGCGGGCCGCATGTGGCCCGGCGACCTTTTATGTGCGGCCCGAGAGACATAATCATTAATCCATGTATAAAATGAATTGAGATGTGCATAAAATGTATTTAAGACTTGTTTTACATATTTTCACGGGAAGACAAAATCTGTCCTGTTATTTATAGTTAATTTAGAATCATGTTAAAACATCTTAAATGCACGTTTCTTAGTCAAAATTTCTTTTTACATGTAGTCTTATTTGTGCTATAGTGTTGTATACATTTCTAAATCTACAACACTAATCAAACATTATTCCAAATTAATTAGATTTGCTATTATATTTATATATTTCTACAATTAAAAGAAAATAAAATTTTTGAATTGAGCAAAATATTGGTTTATTAAAAAAATCTCATGATTTTTATTTTAGAACTTAACAATTTTGCATTGTTATATTGTAATGTTTTATACTTATTATACAGCTATTACTGTGTTTTAGTATTGAACGTTTATCTCATAAAAAATTGGTACCAAACATTTTTTACACTATTATTTCCAAACAACGAATTTTGCGACCTATTTCTATAAAATTTATAATAGAAATCTACCACGAAGTTTATTGTTTGTAAATGGTGCTGTTAAAATTTTTTGGTAACATTTGTTCTGCAACATACTTTTAACCCTGTTGATGTAATATTGCTTTGTTATACTACTTTCGTTAGATATTATTTTAATTACCCCTATTTTACCCTTTGTTAAGAGTGTTGTGGCCCACAAGAAAAAAAAGGTTGTGTATGGCTGGTCTAGATCATCTATCTAGGTTAGCACCATCTTGAATTTTTTCGGAAATAAATTTATGCTTTCTAAACTATCATATGTAAAGGAGAACCTCTTATAAAAGAAACTATCAAATGATCATGCACTGTACTTTTGAGAATATTTAATATATCTGATAGCTTCTGAACTGTGTAACATGGATTTTCAACCATAGCTTCTTTTACAGATGATGGTCGTCCGAGTCTGAAATGTAAGTGCTTAAACTTCCAAAACCACATTCAAACTGTATCATCTGAAATAGCACAAATTTTGCGAGCAGTCTGACTAGCATTTTTACTTTTCTTGAAATAAAAGAGCATAATATGACGAAAATGAACTTTTTGTCCTCCATTCTTAGCACTGCACTCAAACAAAAATTATGCCACAACACAAGTGAGAATTATGCAGTACAAGCAGAAAAGACTGAATGTACACATCTGGGTCATTCAAGATCACTCCTTATCAGCAGTAGCAAAATAACTAGATAAAATTGCACTTCGCTTTGAAAAACTGCAGATCTTTTCAGCTGACCCAATAAAAGCAAAATTTTATGCCAAAATTCTGTTGTTATTTTAGCATTTGGGGATTGAAATTAAGTGGTATATATAATATCCCACTGCCTTTCAAGTTTATCAATTGAAAGATGAAGCAATATAAAGATAAAAAGAAATAAAATATAAAGATTTCTGTTTTCTAATAAAATATACATTGTTGCCTTTGAAATTGTGATATAACTAGTGGCATCTTTCCTAAATTTATGGCTGCTTTTGGACACTTGCTTAATATATTAATTAAGAGATGAAACCAACCAATCCCATATAATCCAATTGGATTTCTCCCCCTGAATTTGTCAATTAGCTCACTGTATTGCTCGTATCTCTGAGTTTTCACGATATTTGACTGGTCTTTTTATGAGTTACTCTATGGAATTGACTACCAAATTCATGAAAAATCTTTGGTATAGTTTGCGCATGCACAGTTATAAATTATTTCATACAAATGCTCATAACTCCTCAAATATTCAATATATTAATTTTTTAATTGCAGTATACTATTTCTACTGTTCTTGAAGTCAAACATGTGCTTTGCATATTCAAATTTCAAGAACAATGTGTCAAGAATTTCAGTAGACATTCAACAAACTGTGTAAAAAGCGAAAACGTCCAGTCACTACTCCTTAATTTTTGGACACCAGTGTATATCTTTACTGGTGTTATTTTATCATTAGAATTAAAAATATCTTTTTTAAAAATTTGAATACAAAACGATGTCACATTTATATAAAAAAAAAAATTTCACTCATAAAGCTGTTACATTTCAATATTTTTTCATTCCACTGATGCTGAATTTGAGACGCTAATCTCAGAGGAAGTCGTCGTTGAAATATGCCAAGTGGTATTTGTGTCTATTTACATTAGAGGAAATTATACTATTACAGATGATTTAAATATTACTAATTAAGTCAAATTTTGAGGAAACCCCATTCTTGTACTGCATCAGGTAAACATGAGACGTCAATGAGAAAATCTTCATTCTAATGCATCCTTTTTACAATATAACTTGAAACACTAACCCGCATCTTAGAAATTATTGCTATGCTAAATTTAAAGTTTCTAGGCTAACAGTTTCAGAGAAATCATAGTGAAAATAAAACTGCAGAATGTTTCCACCCATTCCACCAACTGGAAATTTTTTAAAAACTTTTCTTTCGGGAGTCACAACCTAATAGGAACTTACATGTCTAATTGAAAATTTCTAGCTCAGATAATTTCCGAATAATCATGATAATAGAATGATTTCAAATCATTTCATCCTTTTAAATCTTGAATATTTTAACAAACGTACTTACCGAGCACTTATGTCTCGGTAGTAAATGCTATATCAAATTTCATATTTTTAGAATCAACAAAATGAAAGAAATCTGAATTTTAGAACATTTTCACTTTTGCATCCCCCTTGAGGATAGTTTACAAAGAGATAAAATATAGCCTATTTTTAAGCAGAGACTGTCATTATTATCCTGAGAGAAGATTGGAAATTATTCAGTAGTTCAAAGTAATTGTTATTTTAGAATGTTTTCTGCTCATTTAATATCCTCCTAAACTTCAAAATTTTAGAAACTGTTTTGAGAGAGTATGTATATCTGAAAAGTAACTACCATGCCGATTTTCATGTTTCTGATCTTAAAGTTCCAAAAAATCAAAATTTAGATTGTTTTAAGAACACTTCCAATTCATTTTGCACTTTTATATTTCAATGGTTATAAAACAGCTCATAGCAAGGAAATACATCTTAAAGGTAACCATCATGTCAAATTTCATGTTTCTAGTCTCAATATATCCAAAGACATCGTAATTTTAGAACATTTGTAGCTCTTGCAAACCTTTTAGGGCAATTGCACAGAGGTAAAAGTAGCCCAGTTTTAAGCAGAGACTGTCACCAATATTATCCTGAAAGAATTTTTGAAATTGGCTTAGTAGTTCCAAAGTAATTGTTATTTTAGTAGGTTTTTTGCTCATTTTATCCTTTTAAATTTCAAAATTTTAGAAACTGTTTTGTGTGAGAATTTCCATCTTAAAAGTAATAGCCATGTCAAATTTCTAGCCTCAAAACAATTCCAAAAAATTCTAATTTAGAATGTTTTTCTCTCATTTCACCTTTTTAAATTTTGATTTTTTTTTTTTAATAAAACATTCTTAGCGAGCATTTATATCTTAAAAGTACCACCACACCAAATTTAAAGTTTCTAGTTCCAACAGTATCGTAGGAATCCCAATTTTACAGCATTTTTGGCCCTTCCATGCAAAATGAGCAAAAATTAAAAAGTCGTGGCCACATAGTAACCGATTTTAATAAAATTTGGTACACAGATTAAATTCATATATAAATAGAGCTATTCAAAATATCTTGACAAAAAATAAAATATTTTGGAAATTCTGGACATTTAAAAAACTTGTGACATAGAATGGCTTGTATGGAATCGTTCAAAGTTGCAAGTTTAAAGTTCCATATCTTGAAAACTATTTAACATAAATAATTTTTTTTCATAATATTGTAACCCGTGGACAGTTTATATCTTATTTATTTAGTAATAATAATTTCGTAACACCATGGTTGTAAAAATTGAAAATTTTGAGAAAATTAAAAGCGTTATAAAAATCAAAGGAATTTAAAAACATGTGAAATTGATGTATGACATAATGTTACATATGAAAACCAAGTTTCTCAAATTTGGAAGTTGCCATTTATTTTCTTCATCCTCAAAATAGCTTAGAAACTTAAAAAAAAATTACAAAATCACAATTTTTCCTCTTATGTATACTTAAAAAAATCAAATGAAGGAAAAACCTGACATTAACAATATTGCAGAAGCTTAAAGTTCAAAAAGCCCATGATATACTGAAAAAAATTCAAGATTGCCTTTTGATTCCTAACATAACAGAAATGAATTCAAAAAGTTAATATTTGTTACGTTCTATGGGCTATTTCACTTCAAATTTGAGCGCCTTCTCTGGCATCTTGCAAAAAAATAAATAAATTTAGTGCTGCCATCTATATGGAGCTTTGATTACTATATAATTGTTTGTTAAACCACTGCCAAAATAAATAATTTATTAAACTCTAAATTAAAAAATTTTTGAGGAAAAATAAACTGAAGGCAAGAATGAAGTTTCTATATTTAAAATATACACTTTTATCTATAACGTCAAATAATTTAAAATTTTTAAGGTGTTTCTTCATGTTTAAACAAGTAATAGAAATATTGCATTTTTCCCTCAAAATTTTTAATTATTTATTTTTTTCTTATTCAGGAATAAAAAGGTAAGAATGAAAGTTTCTATATTAAATATATACTTTTATCTATAATGTCAAACAATTTAAAATCTTAAGACCTTTCCTTAATGTTCAAACAAGTAATAGAAATGTTGCATTTTCCTCTCAAAATTTTTCATTATTTATTTTATTTTCTCATTATGGAATTAACGGACAGTTACTAAATCACTCCAATCTGTTACTTATTATTCATTCTTAATTATAAATGATTTTTGATAAAGTCTTTCCACTTCTACGACTAATAATGAAAATTGAAATTTCAAGCATGTAGACAAAACCTCGATCGTATATCAACTTTTAATGTAAGTTTTAATACTTAAATAAACAATCCTGAAATCTATTATTTTATTTTTACTCATAAATAAATATGATCTACTTATATGCTGATTTTCATTAAAATCTATGACATGTCAGCCACAGCTGATTTGCTCATTTAGCATGGAATGACCAGTCTTTTAAATTTCAATTATTTAAAAAGCTGTTCAATGTTAGTACTCATGTTATAAAAGCAACAGTGGCATCAAATTCCCAGTTTCTATCCCTAACAATTCCAAATAAATCATTATTTAGAATGATTTTAGAACAATTTCTGCTCATTTCATCGTTTATAATTTCGAATATTTTAGAAACCTCTCTCACTGGCCATTTACATCTTAAAAGTAGCCATCCTGCCAAATTTCAAGTTTCTAGCCCCAGCGGTATCACAGAAATTGCAATGTTAGATTTTTTTTTTTTTTAACTCCTGCACTATTTTAAATTTAAATGGGTGCAGGAGTCTAATATTGACAAGGCTGACTATTTTAAGACTCTGCCTTACAAGCTTCATTAGGGTGTAATTCGACTCACTGTTGTGACAGGTCTCTAGTTGTATATGAAACTCAGTGCCTCCTTGGTAATAGTGCCCCCGACATAAAATATAACCTATGTTGGAGTCGAGACTATCACCATCATTTTGAAATCTGTTCAATAATTCCTGAGATTACCCTTAGAAACAAACGTTTCTTTTTTATAACATTAGTATGATCAAAGTAATTTTTGATTGGCTGATTTGACATGTGCTATCAGATTTAAAGGCTTGATAGTGTTAGTGTATTCATTGTCAGCTGATGTTTCTAGAAATACCTTTAAGGTGTTTGCAATATTCTTTGAAGCACTTATAGTTACTTTACAGGGACAGTCAAAAGAATTCCGTTACATTACGTCTATCGAGAAAAATCGTTTGCGGTTTAATTAAATGATGTTTCACTATTTTAAACGCATTGAAATTTATATATATCACTAAGGTGCATTACAAGAGGCTTACTACAGAATATTGTGTGTATAGCAGTCATCGTTCATTTACAGGGACACACAAAAGAATTCTCTACTATCTGTTAACAATAATTCTTGGAAGTGCGTTTTAAGTTGCTGAATGCGATTTTAAATTTAACTCACTTTTTGTCTATTACTTGGTGTGTATAAATTCTGTAGATCATATACAGGACAGCACAAAAGTTCGTGAACACATTTCCGTTTATTGACAGAAACTCCAGAAGGAGAATTTTAAACTGTGCTACGCATTTCTTAACTGAACTAAAATTTAGCATCCTATGTAGCATCCTATATATACAAATCTATAGATCATATACAGGGCTGAATAAAAGTATTCGGATATTTTTCCGAATATTGTATATGTTGGAAATTCCTGAAATTACGTTTCCAAATTGTTTACTTATATGTTATCTTTCAGCTTATTAAACGGTAATGATTTGTAAAATTATTTTGGAAGCGAAGGAAAGTGTTACATAATCTATGCTTGACGCATGATTTTTCGTTCTTTTTTTTTTTTAAACTCAAGTTATTGAAATATTGATTTGACTTTTTTTTCTTAAGTAAACTATGTTAGTTACATCTCACCATCACATCAGTCTACTCTGGGAAATTAAAATTTAATTTAGTATGTTACATGGTTGGGTAAAACTGCCCAACAAACATGTAATGGACAGTGTTATTCACTACTGGCTACAGTGATATGTTGGGATACAAGTAGTGAACACCCTTAAAAAATGTATCTGGTTTGTACAAAATTAAAAAATAAACACAATAAATTTATTCTGCATACTAATTTTAATCAAATGACAGGAAAAAAAAAAGCTTAAACCTAGACATAAAGAAATTATTATTATTTTAAAATTTAAAAAGGCAAGAAATAGCGATAAGATAACCACCATATGGTCCTACTGTTTGAGTTGAACTTGAAGTTTCTGTAGTCCAAGGCCTTAACAAAATAGGGTTCTAGCAGGTAACTTGCATATGGTGTGAATATGTCGACTTTCAAAGTTAAAGAGTCCACCACCAGTGCAGTTAGTTACCTTATTTTTGGAAAATGTAAGAATGGATTATAAAGTAATATCAAACGAATAAAGTTTAGCTGATATAATTTTTATTTAAAATCTAGGTACAGTTAGTTACAAATTTTGAATACATACAGTTGATTAAAATGACATTTACATGATATGAAAAATGTTTCCGACTCAGATGTAAGTGAAAAAAACGAAACAGGATGTACAAACAAAAATCAACTTAGTTGATTGTACTATCTTGTCTAGATGAACTAACAGTTTTTGTTTTCTGCGCTGGTTACAGCATCTCTGAATTGCAATCTCCAATCTTCAGGTGATGTGTCATCCATAATCTGTAAAAAGTTGATTTTTTTTAATTATTATTTATTTAAATTAAGCATCTAAAAACAAAAAAATTTAGTATGGAAAATAATTTAATATTTGATATAAATTATTGTATTATATGTATATATTATACATATATGTATTAAATAGGCCTTTGAATCAGAATAACTTAATATGCAGAATGAAAATCCAAGATTTAAGATGTAGTGCCGTAGTTTAGTATGCTTAAAAGCTGTACTGTAAATGTATTAGTATGTTTATCATTTTAAATACCACTTTTTACAGATTTTCAAATAAAAAAAACGACCAATGGATTAAATTGAAACAAATATGTTTATTTTTATGAAAGTGATATTACAAAACAATTAAATCATTTTCATTTATTGTTTCAAATATTTTAAACTTAAAAAAATGTGTGTGTACACACTCACACACATAAGTTTATTTAATAAATATATGCCTATATGTTGGTACATATACAGAAGGAATGAAAATTCAGGAAAAATCACATGTTACAGATTCCCTTTTGTAAATGAAAGGTGAAATATGCGGTTTTTCGTGAACCTTTGACAAAATTTGCCATTTTTTGCGCGATCCTTTGACGAAATTTGACGGTTTTTCGCGATCCTTTGACGAAATATGCAGTTTTTTCGCGATCCTTTGACGAAATTGGCGATTTCTCTTTGAACGATTGACGAAATTAATTTTTTTCGATGACCATTTGTCGAAGAATGTGATATATTTTATGTCTGAATTTTCGGATTTATGACCGATTTTTTTTTTTAAATTTTCGGAAATAATTGCCTTAATTTTTCGGAACAGAATCACTCTTGCGGCCAGGTTTGAATTGACCCAATAAAAAAAAAAAAAAAAAATTTATATTTGAATATTAATATGTATATATACATGTATGTTCACTTTTAATCAAAAAAGACAAAATTGATATTAACCCCTTAAGCACCACGACGTACCTGTGTACATCATGAAAACCTCTATATGTAATACCAGGACATATGTGCGTACGTCCAGGTTGCCAGTTCGGCCATTTTTTAAATTCCAAATTTTTAATTCATACCAGAAATTTATAGTAGTAATTTGTATTTTACATAATAACAGACTTTTCATGACTGCATAAATAAAAATTATTCTTTTAGAATTTCCAGTACAGATTTTGTATTTTTGAATTTTTTTGGTATTTTTGACGAAATTTAACATAGCTGGTATTCAGCCTACTATCACTAAATTGAATATGGTGCTAATGGGGTTAAAGATACAATTGTAGACTTATCTTTTCATATTTGTACTAAAATATGGATTGATTTTCTTTCACTTCAGGTTCAGGTTGACTGTAACCAGAATTTTAGGGTTCAGGTCGGTGTCCAACCAACGTTCCTCCTTCGTAAACTTTATTTCATTTAATAATTCATCGATTCGTTCATATTCTAAATTTGAAAATGAGTTAATTAACTCGGCCGTGAATATAGTATACCCAGATGTCAAGTGGTTGGAACCTTTGTTAGATGTAAGAGTAGGTATCATATTACTCAAATTAAGGAGTTAAAATTAATACATTTATTTAAATAACACAATACCAGCTAATGTTTACATAATTAATATTATAAAATACTCAAGTATAAATCATTATTCATATTAATGATTTTGATAAACATTACAATTCTAATTTACTTATCAACTTTCAGTTAGATCAAATATATTTCTAACACATTAATATTAACAATGATAGTAATAGAAATCGTTCAAAGATTTACTAAGGAATGCCATATTTTGAAGAAGTTTCACTAATTATACAACAAATAAGATATATTGTTCAGATATTAAGTATAGTAAGTACAGCGGTCATAGCAAGAGGAGAAAAAATATAGGAATTTAAAAGAAAAAATATAGGAGTTTTAAAGAAAAAAATATAGGAATTAAGAAGAAACTATAAAACGACACGACGTAAATTCATTGAAAGGAAAAAAAGTATGTTTTGACTCATTAAAAATAAGTTAAAGGTAGCAGTAAAATCATCAATACTTAATAAGTGCAGAACAATTTATAAACAGAAGTTTGATAATGTACTACATGTTTGCTGAATGGACATATGCCAACATTACAAATGTAAAAACCCTATCTTTTAACTTTTTTCATTAACATATTAAGTTGCAGTTCAACTTTATCGATATCCTCTTTCTTAATTACAGCAGGCATCTGTCCAGCAACTTTTGTCAAATATCGTAATGAACGTTGTTCATGCTTGACATATGGATGTAAAAAGTGAATATTTTTCAGCAAGACATTCTTTAAAGAAAGGTGTTTGAATAAATAATCAATAACAGCAATAATAAAATTTTTTGCTTCCAAATAAAAATATTCCCTATCTGTTTCTTTAAGCTTCTGAGCTTCTTTATTGGCAAGAAAACCAACAGAAATCTTTTCTCCTTGTAGTATATTATCAGAATTTTTCAGGTCAAGAGAAAGCAGTCTGGATATAGATTTCTCTTGCATTTTCTCAGGTTTTACAATCCTTGTTAAAAGACTTTTTATTAATTTGCAAAGTTCATCATAAAGAATATGAATCAATGGTTCTTCTACTTGCATAATTTTCAAAAAACTTTCGAAGCTTTCACCTACTGATTTTAGAAAATGTAAACGAGTCAAAGTAGAAGAATCAGTAAGAACAGATCTCAAGAACCGATATGAGTGGGATTGCAACTGGCTCTTGATTCTAGTTTCTGGTATGAATTTTAAGAAATATTCTTTTAATGCTTCCCACTGGTTGATAATCCTAGTGATGACTGGTATCAGTGTCAGCCACCTATTACTCACAAACCTCATTATCATTTCTTCCTTAGTTCCAACTTCAATTTGGACGCCTCGGAAATCTTCTTTGCGAGCTGCATATTTATGTAGAAATTTAAATACAGTATCCAAAAAATCTTCAATGTTCCAGTGGTTTGCTGCATGAGTCATTGCATACTTAAAAGAATTGTGCACAATATGCAAGTTACAAGAACCTACTCTGATAAGAGGCAGACATTCTCTATCATTAAGTTCTTTGTCAATTTCTTCAAGGCATTTTTGGTTAACAGGTGGTCCATCAGAGCTTAGGGCTAACAATTTGTTAACTGGTAACTTATCAAGTGCAAGTGTCAAAAATATTTTGTCTTTCAAAATATATGCTGTAGCGTGGCCCAGTTCAAAAGCACGCAGGAAATGACAGACAATTTGGTTACGGTCTTCATTCCAAAATCTTATGTGTATATCTAGTTGCTTTTTTCCGTTATCAGTTGTTGCTTCATCGAAAGACAGAGAAAAGAAGTTATCACTTCTAATTACAGAAGAAATTAGTTCATCATGGAAGTATGGTCCAAGACCGTGACTTATTTCATACCCAACTTTTGTGGGACTCATTGAAAAAGATTGGACAATTTTACTGTCACTGAAGGCAAGTTTGAAAATATCACTGATATCGTCACAGGAATTAAAACTGTACCCAGATTTGATAACTTTAAGGGTCCATAATATCATACTATATGTCACTTTATCCTCTTCATTCATGCTCCACTTTTTCGAGCCAGTAGCAGAAATCATAGTTGCTGATTTTTCCCCATCAGCAGAAACAGAAATATTAAACTTCAACTGTTTTTTTTATAATGCTAGAGTAGCTTTATTTTTGTGTTTTTTCGTGTTTGAATGTTGGTGAATTTGCTTTATTCCGACATTCTTTATATCAAATGTTTTAACACAAATAAAACAATGAGCTTTGTAGCTATCATTTTCCACCATGGAACACCACTGGCTAATTAAAGGTCCATTTCCATCAGTTTCAGATAGCCAAGTGTTATTGAATTTAGTAAGGTGATCAGGCATTTTAGATGAGTCACATGAAAATTTTTATCTCAGATGATATGAAAATATCTTGTTTCATTATCCTAAAAAAAAGGGAAAAAATTTATAATATACTACAGGAAAAATAGATATTACATTTACAGATTAACAGTCATTTAATCGTGGCTCTTTTACTTCTAAATTAAGAGATCGAAACTATAAGATAAAAAATTATGTGGAGACATACTCTTCCATTAGAATTTCTTATCTTTAATTTCTATGGATTAATTCGAAATTATGCAATTAAATGTGGAGGATAAAATTTCCAGCTTTCAAAAATTCTTACACAAAATAGCTTAACTACACCACTCAGTTGGGACAGGATGTACATGCTTTTCCTTATTATTATTATTAAGTTAAAAGGTACTAAAAATTACATAAAATAAAAATAGAAAAAAAAAAAAGTTTTTCAAAAATCACTTTGTAAAAAGTGACACAAGGATCTCCAATCTCTTGTATTCAAGTTTAAATTCATATTTTTATATTAAAAAGAAAAAAAAAGAACAATTTACTAGAATACAGTAATTCCCGATAACATGAAATATTTTTATTTAGTACCCTATTCACAAAATTTATGAATTTATCGGACACAATATCTAAATAAAACTATTAATAATAAAAAAAAAAATGATGGATAACAGCTTTTAGTAAAGTTTTTGAAAAGAAAAAGGATTTAAATATGTCATTAAAAATCAACTTTTAACCATCATTTACAATGAAAAATGTATTAGTATTACTTGTTCTTAATTTACACATGCTTGATTTAACTAAAAAATATTATTTCAGGAGGGAAAAAAATAATACTGAATATAAATTTCAATAGCTAGCATTACAGTTACATTTGATTAAACATCAAAGAAATAGAAAAATGGATTCACCAGTAACAGCTTTTAGTAAAGTTTTTGGAAAGAAAAGGTTGAACTTATTAGTCTAACTTTTTTTTAAAAATAATAATAGAAATTAAAAAAAAATAGTAAGGATTTAAATAAGTCATTAAAAATCAACCTTTAATCATCATTTACAATGAAAAATGTATTAGTATTATTTGTTCTCAATTTACACATGCTTGAACTAAACAACTAAAAAATATTTCAGAAGGGAAAAAATTATTACTGAATTTAAATCTTAATAGCATTACAGTTATATTTGATTAAACAGCAAAGAAATAGAAAAACTGTCTCACCTTGGTATCACAATTTGCTTGCAGCATGGAGGCTTAACCAAGAACTAGCATAAAACCTGCAGTTGAATAATAAAGGAGAAGGAGAGAAAAAAAATGGCTCAACGCTCACAGCATTAAAACATATGCATCAGTGCAGCCATCTAGTGAGTTAAATCAGAATAAATCTTCAGAGACTGTTTTGTGGAGGTATAAATTTTTTCATTTTTGGATCTCATCTGACAAATGTAAAAAAAATATAGGAAATATAGGAGTTTGTGTGAAAATATAGGAGAATATCTGACAAATTGAGAAAATATAGGAAATATAGGAGGACTATGAGACCTGTAAGTAATTACCCCAGAACTGCTTGGCTGAAGTCATCTCGAAAAATATCCTCAGGCTAAATACTGAAAGTCTGTATCACTTCACACACTAAAAATTCACTAAACTTTTACTTTTCAAACATTACTTTAACTCTCTAAAACTTTCACTATCCTTTTCACTTTCTAAATATTTTCTTAACTCTATCTACACCATTCGAGTTTTTCCTTTTTGATCCAGAGTTCCCCTTTTCCCCTGAATGCAAGCCCCCTTCAATTTTCCAATCGCCCCTTTTTTCTGTGATCATTGGGTACCAACTTATAATCAAAATTATGTTCCCGTATTCATATTTGAATAATATATTTTCTGAAAATCTCACTGGTTACCCTCTCGCAAGTCCAACACCCTATTGGTTGCCCTTTTTTCCCCTTTCATTCCGACGCTTACCGCTTCCTATTTATTTATATTTTTTTAATTTCTGTTTTCTTGGAACCCAACATAGCCTTGACAAATTCCCATATGTCCCCTTTTGCCAGTGACCGAAATTATTCCGATAACATAAAATACTTACACAACTGCTATTATTACGCGCTTTCCTTTAAGCGTCGTTTCTCGTAAAATATCTGAGGGTGAATAATGAATGTTCTTTTATTCGTGACACTTATCGCACATGGGACCTTTCCAATCTTCTGACATCCCTTGAGGCTTTCTTGCCTTGTGCTATGCAATAATTGTTACGTCTTTACCGCGCATTATTTAGCCGTCTATGTATCTAAAATATATATCCCACGGCATTCCGTTCTGTCATCTGACCAATTCCCCCGAATGGTCAAACGACCACACATCGTCCCTTTATACAACCGAAATGCATTGTAGAACAAATTCTCTGTATTAAGGTGTGAATTCTTTGTAGCCTGCTGTCAGTCCAGGTGCTTGCTACATTTGGTAACTTCACATGCAGTAAAATATCAAATGCTTTGTAATATAAATGCCTCTCCCAAATGCGTGAATTTACACATATCGTATGGCCAGCTAAGTGATGTTTAGGGAACATTCTATCTCTTTGGTCTTTTGTTACAGTCCCTTGCATTGAATTCGGGTCTAAATCCTCAGCTGCTATTTCGCCTCCCCTCTACCTCAAAATTCTAGAATAATTCTTATTTTGTTCCCTCTCTTTTTTAGGTAGATTTCGTAAGAAATACTACCTATTACATTCTCACTTAAGTTGGAAATTTTGAAAATTTTTTGCAGATCTACGCCGATTATGACTCCCAGAACCCAAAACCACCCCCAGTTCAAAACTTTATCTATCTATCTATCTATCTATCTATGTCACTTTTTTCTGACCACGATAACTGGAAAAATTCTGCATAAATCTCTTCCAAACTGATACATAAAATCAAGGGTCATAAAATCTCGGTCAAGTTCGTTAATGGGCAAAATCAAACCAGGGCCAAAAACTTATGTATAACAGATTTTTGATATAATTAAAAATTGCCTTAAAGGGGGTTTTAGAAGAAAAAAAATTCATAACTTCGTCAATTCCCAAGATTTCAAATCCGCTTAAATTTATTATAAATCCTCTTAATATTATCTAAAACTTTTATATTGACAAGTTTTTTATAGGACCAACCATTATAGCAAAAAAAAAAATTAATAACAAAAAAAATCCTTGCCGGCTCCGCCTGCAAAAAAGTTATTTTTTGAAGTAGGCGGTTCCAACTCCCGCATCTTTTCGAAACTGATACATAAAATCAAGGGGCATAAAATCTTGGTCAAGTTCGTTAATGGGCAAAATCGAACCAAGGGGTTGGGTTGTGAAAACAGAAAAAAAAACCCATAATTTCTTAATTATGATACGTATCAAATCCGTTTAAAGTTATTATTACTTCTAGGAACAGGGCCAAAAACTTATGTATAACAAATTTTTGATATAATTAAAAATTGCCTTAAGGGGTGTTTTAGAAGAAAAAAATTCATAACTTCGTCAATTCCCAAGATTTCAAATCCGCTTAAATTTATTATAAATCCTCTTAATATTATCTAAAACTTTTATATTGACAAGTTTTTTATAGAACCAACCGTTATAGCAAAAAAAAAATTAAAAACAAAAAAAATCCCTGCCGGCTCCGCCTGCAAACAAATTATTTTTCGAAGTAGACGGTGCCAACTCCTGCATCTTTTCGAAACTGATACATAAAATCAAGGGGCATAAAATCTCGGTCAAGTTCGTTAATGAGCAAAATCGAACCAGGGGGGACTTTTTGTGAAAACAGAAAAAACCCCATAATTTCTTAATTATGATGCGTATCGAATCCGTTTGAAGTTATTACTACTTTTCGAAGTAGGCGGTTCCAACTGCAGCATCATCGCAAAAAGGTCATTTCTTCCGCAATTCCCGACAAACAGGCACCCCACGGTCTGCGTCTTCGAAATCTACCTGTGCCTGTAGGCCGAGCCGTCAGGGATTTTTTTTTCTTTTTTTCCCCCTTTTCTTTTCTCTTAATTAAAGGTCGCTGTTGCTCAGCACCGGGTACCTCACCTATATTACAACTACTAGCTTAAAATCTTTGGCCAAAACATGGTCAGGGTAACTGAATAAACCCTAAATATTGATAAATATAAATAAAATCCCTCAATAACTTTTATGATAAATAAAACAAATGAGAAGATAAGAATTCAATCAATGTGCATACTCATAATATGATACGATACACGTGCTTGAGCACATAGTATCATGTATAACAAGCAGATCATATCAGAACAGGCACTTTCATTTTACTGTATGAATGTCGAATGCTTTTCTTCTTACCTCAGTGCTAAGAGCTTTGCTAAACTAGTTTGGATGCACAGAAGAGAACCACCACTCTATGCAGGCTGAGTGCAACTTTGCAAAAAAAAAAAAAAAAAGGTATATCTACTTTGTAGATACGGCCACCAGAGACGGATCTAGACAAAATTTTAGCCGGGGCTAGCTTGTAAATTTGCACCCCCCCCCCCTTGCTCCCAAGAATATCAGAATAAAATCTGCATAAACAATTGCTTAAGGAAATAATATTAATACTCAATACTCAAAATCTGTATTCTTACTATGCATTTTTTCCATATAAAAAGTACAATATTACATAATACAAAATTTACAGAAAATATACTTGTTTTAACATTTAAATTTTTAAATGTATTGCTATGTTAACCTACGCCGTTTAAATTTAATTAATTGTTTGTATTTGTTTGCTTCGAAATTGGTACAAGTGGCGTGACTGTGAAGCACAACTTAAGTTAACATATTTTATTAGATGAACATTTCTAATGAAAGATTTAATTAATTTTTAAAAAGTATAGGTGCGATATTTTGGAAATCAAAATTTAAACGGCTTATTAACAACTGATATCTATATATTTAAAACGCTAAACGTTTTGTTTCGACAATCCGTGAGAACAAACTACTACATCAAATTACGTCATTCTTTTTTTTAAATGAAAGATATTTGGTCACAGATTTGTTATCGTACATTCGTTTGTTCGAAAATTTAATTAATTAGCCATAATCTTAAATTAAAATTTTACTTCTGCTTATGATGTCATAAAGTCGGCAATCGGATTAACGCCCACTGTTGCGACGTACAGAGTTTATTTTCTGAACTCAACGATTGCGAGCATAAAAAAATAAATATTAAATATTAAAAGCACGTGACTTTTAGGCCGAATTTTTTAATTTGTAAATTAAAATATAGTTAAAATGTTTAAGTATTTCGGTAAAAATATTTATCCGTGTGTTTTATAAGCAAATAAAAATTCATATTTACTGTGACGTCACGGAAATATTGTCCATTGGGTTCATTTTATCATTAAGCATTATAATTTTGTTGATGCCATTTTTTTCATTACAATTAAATGCAAAATATATTTTTTTGTATGCATGGTGCTTAAGCATAAATGTACGTGTGAAAAGTTTGTACCGGTGAAAATGACGTTATGCTTAGCTTGAAATGCATTTTAACATTGATAAAACTAAAAAGAAAAATTTATATGATTGTGTCAACATGGCATAATATTAACTGATATTTCAATTTTTAATTTTAAAGATTAGAACTGGAGCCTTTATTGGTTGCTTCATCTTGATTGCATATCTTGATTACATGTTACCAATTACTTTTTTTTAAATTATAGGATTAAGTTATAGGAATTATAGGATTTAAAATATTAAAATTTCCTTTTTTAATAAAAAAAATTCACAAAAGTATAGAATTTCAGGAAAAAAAAAAAACTTGAAATAATGATTGTATTTTTAACTAGAATAAACAATGTAAGGCTAATATTTTATAGGAATTATTTTGGTAGGTTTGTTATAAGTTCATTTAACAGTTACTTATTAGCGGCAAAGTCTTATTTCTTTCACTGTGAATTTTTCTTTCGATGTCAAAAAATGGTAGTCTACTTTTGGACGCCAACCAAAACACAGTGGCAATATTTAGAAATGTATAACGGTTGTGACAACAAACGGCACTATCGCTTTAGCTTTCATCGCGCTTACATCACTTCTAAATACTAAAAAATTAATTTTTTTACTACATTTTACAATTTCAATTCTTACATCCTGAATTAGAAAAACAAAATTAGCTTTCGATTGAAATTTATTTGAAATCTGCCGTTAATTTAACGACTTAAATAATTTTCAAGCATGAAATATTTTTCAATTCTATTTCAACAATGACCATCCGTTTGTTTTAATAATGTAAAATAGCCCTTTGGAAAGTTGCACAATTGAAAATAGGTATCCCTAACCTTCATGAAAAGTGTAAAAAAAAATAATAATAATAAAAACTGATAAATCATAAGATCAGATTATCCATAAGATAGAGTATTTTGGCGCTAATATAAAATCTGTCAAAAGAAAAAAAAAAAAACTATTTTTAGTTTATGATTAACATAAAATTGATATGTTGAATTCGTTGATGTATATGTTGAATCAGAATATGCTAGGAACTGTTATCCATCTATTTAAAGCTAAACTGGTATTTCGTATTCCATGAAAATATGACCTTTATACGCGTGCGCGAGCATTCCGCCAATCAGCTAGAGGCTTTTACTCTCTACAGACAGATTTGTTTCAGCCAATGAGGTGAGGGCATTTCCTGTCTCTAGAGATCTTTAGTCGGGAGTCGGCGTAAGCAACATATTTCAAAGTTTGGATTACTATAAATATTAGGTATTTTTTTCATTTTATCTTTATTTATTTTGTTATATTGAGCTCATGAACATAGAAACACATATGTATTTCTGTGTTCATGATTGAATTCTTTGGATATGTCGTATGTATATTTTGCTACTTTAAATTTCTTAAACCAAAAAGTAATGGTCGAGTTTATATTAGGATTTATAAAGCTGAAATTTACTTTTTTGAATATAATACTACAGATGTTTTAATAGTTGCATTCGGCTGTAAAAATTGATTAAAAATTTGACCAGCAGTTGCATGAAAAAAAAAAAAAAAAAGTTTCACTAACATGGACAAATCCAGAAACTTGCTGAGTCGGCAATTGTGTTTATATGTAAAAAAATAACAAAATTCATAGTTTAATCACAATAAAACATCGTGAAATTTATTTATTGGTCGCGGGAAAAAGATCACAAAATTCAACAATCATTCGGGAAAATGTAACAAAATTCTACTAACAACAGGAGCTTCTAAACAGCTTTACTACCTGTGCATTTTGTTATGATAGTGTGTATAGATGTGTTTTGCATGGAATTTTTTGGTTTGTTGACAATTTTTTTAAAGGTTTTGGAACTTTAGTATGACAATTTATTGGTATTATGTCGGGTAATAGAAAAGCGTTCTAAAGATTGAAATACGATCAAATCTTAACAAAACTTTCAATGATTCAAGTGGATTTAGATAGATAATTTTAGTATATGTGTATATATATGCAGTAGACTCCTTAAAATCCACTCATGTAAACAATGAAACTTACAATTAAGATGTGAGTGTAAAATTTCAGTTTTTAAAATGTTTTATATCATTTAGTACACATTTTAATATGTAAATGGACAGATGGTACAGCATCTAATGTATATGAATGCATATTTTGAACTGGTTTGTTTAGAGGCTCCTGTTGTTAGTAGAATTTTGTTACATTTTCTTGAATGATTGTTGAATTTCACAATACTTTCCCGCAACCAATCACCAATAAAACATCATGAAATTTATTGATTGGTTGCGGGAAAAAAGATGACAAAATTCAACAATCATTTCGAAAAATGTAACAAATTTCAACTAATAAAATACACCAGAATGTATATAAAGCATGCTTTACAATTACATTATGTGCACTAAATAATTTTGCTAACAATATACGAAGAATCAAAACATATCTAAAGAACTCAATCATGAACACAGAAATAGATATCTGTTTTACCTTCAATGATTCAATAAAATAAAATAAAGATAAAATGAAAAACTACCTAATAATATAATAATCTAAACTTGAAACTTAAAAACTCCATCAAACGCGATAAATTGTACACAATTGTCATTATACAAGGTGACAGTCAATGCAGAATTCATTTATATACATTACACACTTTTTCCTTTTCCATCCATTGATACGATAACCATTTTGTCAGGATAAAATTAGCACTTGCCTATCAGCGAGCAATACTGAAAATTGGCGATTGACTTTATTGCCACCTAAAGGTGAAAATAAGCACTCGGCGATAAAACTTGGAAAACTGGTGATTAAAAATATGGAAAAAAACTGGCCAAATACAGGATTTTCTGATTTTCTTTTTTCCTTTTGTGTTTTTTCTGCATCTGTTTGACAAAATTCAGGATTTTTCCTCACCCGATCGATGAAATTAATGATTTTTCTGCATCTGAGGGACAAAATTTACGATTTTTATGCACTCGATTGAAGAAATTCGTGATTTTTATGTGCCCACTTGACTAATTCGTGATTTCACTCACCCACTTGATGAATTTGTGATTTTTACGTGCCCGTCCTACAAAATTCATGATTTTTATGCACCCGATTTAAGAATTTCATGATTTTTACATGCCTGATAAATGAAACTCATGATTTTTACACACTCGATTGACGATTTTTTTTTTTCTGAACTCGACCGACGAAATTAAGTATTTTTATGCACCCGATTGCCAAATTCATGATTTTTATATGCTGATAGAGGAAATTAATAATTTTTACGTGCCCGATCAACTAATTTCTTGCTTTTTATGCGCCTGTTTGAAGAATTTTGTGAATTTTATGTGACCGATAAATGAAACTCATGATTTTTACACGCCCGATTGATGAAAAAAAAAATTTCTGCACCCATTAGACAAAATTCATGATATTTATGTGCCGATGGATGAAATTAATGATTTTTTCAGCAATCCTACGACGTAATTTGTGTTTTTTCAGCAATCATTTGATGAAATTCGCGTTTTTTCTGCTATCTTTTGACGAAATTTGTGTTTTTCTGTGGTCCTTTGATGAAATTTGCTTTTTTCGTGATCCTTTGACGATCTTCGCACTTTCCCTGCTGCCTATTGACGAGATTCATGTTTTTTCAGCAATCCTTTGACAAAATTTGTGTTTTTTCAGCGATCCTTTGAAGAAATTCGTGTTTTTTCAGTGATCCTTTGAAGAAATTCGCATTTTTCTCATGATCGTTTATGAAATTCGCGTTTCCCAGTGATTCTTTTATAAAATACATTTTATTCTGCAATTTTTAGACGAAATTTGGTAAAAGATTATGAAATTAAGTATTTTTATGCACCCGATAGACAAAATTCATGATTTTTATGTGCCGATAGAGGAAATTAATGATTTGTACGTGCATGATCAACTGATTTCTTGATTCTTATGTGCCCGTATGAAGAATTTTGTGTATTTTAGGTGACCGATAAATGAAACTCATGATTTTTACACGCCCGATTGATAAAAAAAAAAAAATTCTCTACCCGACCGACGAAAATAAGGATTTTTATGCCCCCCGATAGACGAAATTCATGATATTTATGTGCCGATGGATGAAATTAATGATTTTTTCAGCGATCCTATGATGTAATTTGTGTTTTTTCAGCAATCATTTGACGAAATTCATGTTTTAACTGCAATCCTTTGACGAAATACACGTTTTTTCCGCTATCCTTTGACGAAATTTGCGTTTTTCTGTGATCCCTTGACGATATTCGCACTTTCTCTGCTTCCTTTTGAGGAGATTCATGTTTTTTCAGCAATCCTTTGAAGAAATTCAGATTTTTCTCACGATCGATTATGAAATTCGCGTTTCCCAGCGATTCTTTTATAAAATACATTTTATTCCGCAATTTTTAGATGAAATTTAGTAAAAAAGAGTGATTTTTTGGTGAAATTTCCTTTTTTGATAATGTATGATATAATGATTATGAACCATGATTTTTCTGTTATTGGGCGAGATTCATGTTTTTTCAGAAATTCTTTGACGAAATTCATGTTTTTTCAGCGATCCTTTGAAGAATTTCGCATTTTTCTCGCGATCCTTAACGAAATTCGCATTTTCCAGCGATTCTTTGATAAAATACATTTTATTCTGCAATTTTTAGACGAAATTTAGTAAAAAAGTGTGATTTTTTGGTGAAATTTCCTTTTTTGTGATTCTTTGAACAAATTTGCTTATCTTTCGCGATCCTTTTGCATAATTCACGTTTTTTCTGTGGTCTTTTAACGAGTCATGTTTTCCCATGATCCTTTGATGAATTTAGTGTTTTTTCCTCAATCATTTGACGAAATCTGTGATTTTTTCACCCACGAAGATTGGTTAGATGTTTTTAGTCTGCAGGTGCCCTAAAAAGTCTGTGACGTACTGCATCGCACACATGGAGCATCGAACGAAGGGAATTCATCCTAAAGAATAATTGTTTCATTCCTGACATTTCTGGAAAGAAACAACGTTCAACTCATTGGCTGAATTGTAAAGGGCGAAATGTGTCAAACATTAGCGGGAAGAAAGTGCGCAATTTGTTCGTTCATGGAAAAAATTGTGAAATTCGTTAATCGATAGTCGATAAATTGCTAAATTTGTCAATCGATAGCGGAAAAATTGCAAAATTCATTAATCGACAGTGGAAAAATCGCAAAATTCATCTACTGGTTTCGGGGGGAAAAGTTTTCGAATATCGTCGAATGGCTTCGAGAAAAAAAATCACAATCCGTCAATTTCGGGGAAAAAATCATGAAATTCGCCAAATGGTTTCGAAATTTGTTGAGCGACAGCAGAGAAAAAAAAATCTTTTTCCATTCAATCATCGTAATTGGTGAGTGTGACTATTATGTTTGACCAGTGGTGGCAATAAAGTCCATTGCCAAATTTTCAGTATTACTCGCTGTTTGGCAAAAGCTAATTTTGTCCTATACTTCAAAACTATTTTGATCATCACATCAGTGTGCAGACCATTTGATGAATTTCGTGATTTTTCCATTATCGATTGTTGAATTTTATAATTTATCAACTATTGATTAGCGAATTTCATGATTTTTTCCATGAACATTTGACGAATTGTGCAAAAATATTAAGAATATCGTTAAATTGTCTTAGGTAAAAAAAAATTTAATATTGTCAAATGCCTTCAAGAAAAAAGTTGCAAGTTGAAACACCTCTGACCTCTTTTTCATGTTATGCATCTTTGGGGTCCATCCCCCCACTCCCCCCCCCCCAAGTGGGACACTTTTCTAAATTTTGCACACACCCCTCATGTGATATATCGCTGGAAAAGTCTTTGACCACTTATTCATGTTATGTATCTCTGGGGTCCATCCCGCCACTACCCCCTCCCTAAATTTTGTTGACACCCCTCATGTCATATATTGTTGGAAAGGTCTGTGACTGCTTAATCATATGCATCTCAGATGTCCATCTCCCCACTTTGCCCCCCTCCTCCCCAAAGGGTACTTTCTAAATTTTGCACACAACCCTCATGTTATATATCATTGGAAAGGTCTGTGACCACTTAATCATATTATGCATCTCGATGTCCATCTCCCCACTTTGCCCCCCCCCCCAAGGGATACTTTCTAAATTTTGTTGACACCCCTCATGTCATATATTGTTGGAAAGGTCCGTGACTGCTTAATCATATTATGCATCTCTGATGTCCATCTCCCCACTTTGACCGCCCTCCCCCCCAAGGGGTACTTTTTAAATTTTGTACACAACCCTTATGTTATATATCATTGGAAAGGTCTGTGACCACTTAATCATATTATACATCTCCGGTGTCCATCTCCCCACTTTGCCCCCCCCCCAAGGGGTACTTTCTAAATTTTGTTGACACCCCTCATCTCATATATTGTTGGAAAGATCCGTGACTGCTTAATCATATTATGCATCTCCGATGTCCATCTCCCCACTTTGCCCCCCACCCTCCCTCCCCCCTTACTTTCTAAATTTTGCACACAACCCTCATGTTATATATCATTGGAAAGGTCTGTGACCACTTAATCATATTATACATCTCCGGTGTCCATCTCCCTACTTTGCCCTCCCCCCCTAAGGGGTACTTTCTAAATTTTGCACACACCCTTCATGTGATATATTGATGGAAAGGTCTGTGACCGCTTAATCATATTATGCTCTCTACTATGAAATTTGTCAAGTTAAAGCAACTATAAATTTTATTTTTATGGTAGTATCAAGTTGTTTGCCGTCAAATTTTGACGGGTTCCATCTAGTTTATTATATTTTTAAAGATCCATTGTATATTTAACTGTATAAGAGACCGACTGTGATGGAAAAGGAATAATCATCCTGATTATGTAAAGGGATAGAAGAAACCATACAAATAAATTACAATTGAAAACATTAAAATTCTCCCTCATCTGCATATTAATTTATTATTTTTAACAAAAATTCTTCATTTTTACATAAAAATTGATTAGCTTAAAATAATGGATGCGTTTTAGAAGATATGGATTTGAAACGAACAATGATTAAAGAGGACATTTTAAAACTTTTAATTTAAACATTTTAAAACTTTTTTTAACGTCTAATTTCAACGGTGCCTTTGGGCAGATGCAATACATATGCGCATAGGAGCTCATTCGATTGCATTATCACAGGGGGGGGGGGGGGGTGCTTATACTATGTTCTTTTATTTACTGAATATGAGATGAAAGTAGGAAATTTGTATGATACTTTATGATAGGACTATTTGTATGATACTTTATAGGTCCATGACCTTTTTTTTTTTTTGTGGGGGAATATGGTGGTAATGTCAAACTGATTTGCATTACACATTTGTTTACGGAGTGTTCATTTGGAGTTTGCATCGGAAATAGCATTTCACTGGGGGAGGGGGGGATTTTTTAAAATAAAATATTTGAAAGACTGTTTCATACGAAGCCCTACTTAAATAATAAAGAAGCTTATTTTACTGATATTGTTATAGTATTTTTTTCCGTCACGTTTTGACGGGTTCATCTAGTACATAAATAAAAACACAAAACGTATTCCCATGGATAGAAAACCTTTTTAACTACATAAATAAAATGGCTTTAAAGGGGCCAGAACACGTTGAATTCTCAACAGAGTATAAGTTTCATTTTCATTTTTTAGAAAAAATGTCTGCTAATTACAAGAATTTCTAAGTTTAGAAGAAATTGAAAATCGATTTATAATTCTTTTCTTACATATCAACTCAGTTATTGCATAGAAAAGAAGATTTTTAGAACAGAAATAATACATATAAATTTTTATATGGTGTAGCACGTATAAAAAAAACAAGTAACTTGGTTCTGACCTTCATGAAAATCGCTCGGCTTTAGCTATGAGGACATACTAGCTGTGAAGCCTCCTCTTCTCTTTTTTTAGCCTTCTCTTTGTAATAATCACCCGAATGCCTTTAGACATAACCAAAATAAAATACTCCACGCCCCCAAAGCAGAATATTTTGTAATGTTCTGCAACGAACTTTCAGCTGATCAAAAATGTTCTGCGGGAATAAAAAAGTAGAACACAGGGAGATTTTTCTGTATATGTAGGAGTGCAATTTCATCTTGTATAGAAATGCTAAAGACATTTCGTAAAACGCTAACACACACACAAACAAAAGAAATGATGAATTTCGCAATTTTACACCAATCTAATAACGAATTTTGCATTTTTTTTCTCGTAATCGATTGACGATTTTTGCAATATTTTTGAGATTTTTCTCTCGAGTAACTGGCGAAATCCAAGATTTTTTCTCGGAACCGATCATTGAACTCTGCAATTTTTTTCCACGACTGATTGAAGAATTTCGAGATATTTTCCAACACTTCACTGATTAATTTCGCTTTTTTTTTTTTACCCGTGACCGATTGGCGAATTTCAAATATTTTCGAAGTTTTCTTTTGACTGGCAAATTTTTCGGCTCTTTCTTAGGACCGATAGGCAAAAATCTTTTTTTTTTTTTTTTCAAACGATTGATTCCCAAATTTCTCGTTTTTTTTTTTTTTTTTTTTTTTTTTTTTTTTTTTTTACTCACAACCGATTGTTAAATTTTATGATATTTTCCTTATTGATCGATAAATGTTGCGGATTTTCTTGTGACAGATTGGAAAAAATTATAAGTTTTCCCGTGACTGATTGACGCATTTCGTGATTTTTTTTCTGACGATCCACTGATGAATTTAGCTTTTTAACCTGCGACAGATAGGCGAAGTTCTATTTATTTTCTTTCTACCAATTAGAAAATTTTGTCTATTTACCGTGCAACCGATTGACAAAAATCGAGAGATTTCCCACAACTGATCAACTAATATAGCGTTTTTTTTAGCCGCGACCGATAGCAAAGCAACACTAGATACCGGGCTTGTTCATTCATTCTCATGATGTCAAAAATAGTGGCTGGCCGTGACCAGCAATTGGTACAAAGCGATGCTCCCATTGTTTTGTGTCAATCACCGTATGTCTTTCGTTGCGGCTAAGGCTCCTATAAGGGGAGCTGACGCATATCCATTCTGTTGCCCAAAATAACCGCCATATTGTGACTTAGCTCAGCATTAGGAAACTGCCTGAGCAGGTGTTCGTCGTACTCGTTACTGTCACTCGCCGTCCACTAGTACGGTAAGCTAACCGGTTTTAGCTTGGTTTTTGGTCCGCTGGGTCATTAAATGGCAGTATGATTCAGCCTGTATTATAGGAGCTCTAGTTGCGGCGGCTAGCCATCATTTGTGACGTCATGATAATAAATGAGTACCTCTGCCGATAGCCAAATTTCGCGATATTTTCTTTCTGCCGATTGGCAAATTTTTCAATTTTTTCTTGTGACTGATTGAAGAAAATTGTGGGGGGGTGTTTCGCTACTGATCGACAAATTTCACATTTTTCTCGACGATCTACTGACAAATTTCATATTTTTTTAACCATAACCGATTGGTAAATTTTGCGATATTTCCCTTCTACAGACTGGCAAATTTTGCAGCATTTTCTTGCGGACGATTGGCGAAAATCATGGATTTTTTTTCCGCAACTGTTCTACATATTTTGTATGTTTTTAACCAGCTGAAGAATTTTGCGATTTCTCCCCATGATCGACTGACAAATTTTCCCGCGACTAATTGATGAATTTTGCAATCTTTTTCAATAAACGATTGAAGAAGATTTTTCGGTAATTAACAGACAAATTTAGCACTTTTTTCAAGGAATGAATGGTGAATTTTGTTGAAAATAAGAATTTGAAATGTTCTGCAGAGAAGTTAATTGTTCTGCGACGTACGTCGCACTTTTAAGCATATTCTGCTTTGGGGCTCCACGCTGTAAAACAACATAGAACGATATCGAAAAAGAGATAACACAAAAAATCTTTGAATTTTAATTGAATAAAAATTTCTTAAAAATACTGGTAGCAATGTGATATTTTATATGATGTAAATACAAATTAATTTATTTTTTATTTCTGATCCTCATACAACGAAAGTAAACCGCCGTTGAACAAAATAAAATTGAATATATTTTCATGTGAATTTTAAATTTTCCTTTATTCTTAATCTTTTATGATTCCTCATTTTTGCGCCCTTCCAAGTCTTGCACCCGGGGCAGCTGCCCCGGCTAACCCCCCCCCTTAGATCCGTCACTGACTTCCACCACATTATCGCTATGGCTCTTTGTTACGGCGGCAATTGCATGCTGCAGATTGGAAATGAAACTTGCATGTTGGTCACAAAATTTATAAAAGCCGGAGATTAAAATATAATAAAAAAAGCCAGAGACTTGGCAAGTCTGAGGGTGATAGCAAGACATTGAATAAAATATGATAATTATTTACATTTTAACAAAATAACTCAATGTATTTTGGAATTCTGAAAAGATATTGTGTTGCCCTATGAAGCTCCATATTTCATGAAATTTATGACTTACCGTACAAACAAACTGAAGTAAATCTCTCTTGTCAAATTCTTGTTTAGCTCTCAAACCCCAGGTAAATTCATACCTTGGTGGTTCTTTGGAGATGCATTCATAATTCAAATACATTTGCTTTACCAGCTCCGTAGTGATATACTTTTTGACATCACCAAACACAGGATGCAGTCTCTTAGATCTGTTCGAAAAAAAATGAACAATAAGCTTAACATTTGTTATCTAAAACATTAACCTTATTTTTAACAAAATGCAATTCAGAAATGCCGCATAATTAAAAAAAAAATTAACTGAAGTACAATAAAGAAAATTGCAAAATTTCTTTGACAAACAAGAAAAACAAGTGGGTAATTGTGATCGAAGATCACACAAAGGGTTTCGTTTAATATTCCTTTCAAAACACTTTATTCTTTCTTTAATAAATCCAAATAAATTTCATTTAGCAACAAAAAAAGGTCATGTTTTTTATAAAGTAAAAATTTACCGGTCTATTTTTTCATTTTTTCGAATACCTAATCCAGCCCGATGGCGGGCGAAGCCCGCTATTATACTCTGTCATAATAATATCTGTCATGTCGACTAAATGTGATATAAAAAAATAAATCAATTTTAAAATTAAACATATTGTATAGAGACCTTAAAAATGTTAAAATATGCTAATATTTCCATAATCGGGTTTTTATCATGATTCAATATGTTCCTCAAACTCATATATTTACTATTCTCTATTACTCCTATTGACACTCTCTTTGTATTATTCTCAAACATTTGAAAAATCCGTCAAACTTCCAATATGACGTAAGATTAATTTTTTTTTTTTTTTTTAGTTCTCTAATGACATCATATTAAGCTGCATTCTGTAATTACACATACTCATACTCCATGTATTATTGAGAAATGTCTGAAAATTTCCGTTTCATTACCAATATGACGTCATATTAATCTTTTTTTCAATTGGTGAAACTTTTTATTTCATTTTCATTTTTCAAGTATAAATCTTTCAATAGAAAATTAATTACTGTAGAAAGAATTTTATTGTAGATTTTTAATTGTTGAGCCACTGCTATAACAAAAAAGGCTTAAATTTAATAGGAGAAGGCTGTTAAATTTTTGTTTTTTAGCTCTATGTATTAAAATAATAGAATTTTTTCAAATTTTATGATTTTGAGCTTCATAGCAGATATTCACGCCATAAGTACACAAATTTTCATGCCTGGAAGTTCCATAGTTTCTGAGAACCGGCTCTGTGACAGACAGACAATGAAGTGGGAGTAATACGGTTTCGTGAGATGAACGAAACCCTAAAAAAAGATTTGCTCAGCTCACTTTGATGTGCTTTTGTACTCAGTATTCTCACTAGAGCCATTTAGTTGGACATCCAGTAATTTTAATCAGCTACCCAACAAGGATTTTATCATGTTTATGTTTAAAAAATTATATTTTTACAAACAGTGTCTCAAAAAAGTTTAAACATACTTTAATTGATTACCTGTTGTTGTAGATACGTAGACAATGTAAATTGCAAAACTGTTCAAAATAGGGTAGAAATTAAGATTATGTTTATGAAATAGTCTTGCCATTAATTTTCTCAAAGTTACTTTTAAAACTTTTATACAGTCCTTGGGTCCTATAAATTATATTATATTTAGAATTTTTTTTTCTTCACATCCTGACAAGCACAGCACTAAATATTCCATTCTTCTACGAGCAAAACTCACAGAGTTACGATATTTTGATATTTTAAAGTTTATGAAATTTTGAATCTTTCTAACACTGAACTAGTATGTTGTGGCCACCATAAAACTTTTTTATATATAATAAATCAAATCAATTAAATGATTTAAATAGTACACAAAATTACACTGATTTAACAAAAAGGCTTTTTACACAATGTATTCCCATATTCTGGATGCTAAGTGTGAAATTTTGTTGAATTATGTGTATTTTAAACTGGTGATAAAAGCATAACATAAATTGAACAAATCATTGATTTGCAGCACCTCCTCTTGGGAGATTTTGTCGAAAATCTAATCAGCACCGGTTTCCGTAAGGATAGAATTTCATATGAAATACCATCCTATTCCCCACAATAGTTTGTGGGAGAGCACCTACAAAATTTATGTTACACACAGATACACATTTTCTAAAAACAATCAAATTGTGTTCAGGATCTTCTAAAACATATAAATTCATCGAAAAACAGAAATAAAAAATGTTCACGAATCTAATACTTTCTTCTTGTATAGATAGAAGAAATTAAAAATGAGTCGTAGAAGAATGGAATTTTTACTGTTGTACTTGTCATAACATGGAGAAATTTTTTTTAAATATAATTTATAGGACCTAAGGACATTATATATATATATATATATATATATATATATATATATATATATATATATATATATATATAAAGTGTAAGTTTTTGAAAATTAATGGCAAAGGTATTCCATCAACATAATCTTAATTCCTACCTTATTTTGAACATTTTTGTAATTTACATTACCCACCATCTCAAACAGGTAAAAAATTAAAGTGTGCTTCAATTTTTGATTACCCACTGTGATGGGATCATGATCAGAGCTGTGATGAAAAAATAATAAACTAATAGAAACCCCTCCTGACAAAATATGCTGCAAAAATTAAACTTGAGCACAAGACTTGGTACTGTATTGATATACCGGGTGAATCAAAAGTTTGTTAAAACTTTAAAAATTCATAAAAAAGGAAGAAATTATGATAAAGAAGTGCGGTTTACAAGAAAGGGTTCACACGGTAGTCTGATTTTTTTTTTTTTTAGCAGCAAAAAAATGTTGTAGTTAAAAATGTCACTGGTAGAGGGCGCTGACAACCCAAAACACAATAAACAGGACAACAGCGGACAACAGTATGTTCCATCCATTTATTCTTACAATAACAATTGTTAAACATGACCTCCAGAACATTGGCCGAACTCAAAGATTCTATCTGTCGTGAGGTTTCTGCAGTTCATTCTGACATGTTGCATTCAGCTATAACGGGCGATATGAGTCGCCTTAGTTGTGTTGTACAATGTTCTGGAGGTCATGTTGAACAATTGTTATTGCAAGAATAAATGGATGGAGCATACCGTTGTCCTGTTCGTTGTGTTTCGCGTCCTCTATCAGTGACATTTTTAACTTTTTTTTTTTTTTTTTTTAACTTTTTTTTTTTTTTTTTTTTTTTTTTTTGCTGCTAAAAAAAATCAGACTACCTTGTGAGTCCTTTCTTGCAACCCGCACTTCTTTATCATAATTTCTTCCTTTTTTATGAATTTTTAAAGTTTTAACGAACTTTTGGTTCACCTGGTATATCTAATCTATTGTTCAAAATAAATGAACAGTTTTCCCTGATATGTTTACAGAGACAATAATCCCCTATCTGTGGAATGCAGTTTAGAAAACTGTATCAAAAATATTTTTTTTTTCCTTTTTTAAATTTTGTGCATTATAACAATAGATTATAAATGGCTTATTTTGTAAAAAAATAAAAACTACTATATTTAATATTTTCACATATGTGAAAAACTGTCATATTTTACTGAAAATTTTTAATTGTAGCAAAGTAAACCAATGACATAGTAATTTAGAAGCCATCTATTGAAAAACTAGTAAATTAAATTAAATTACACAATTTCAAAAGGAAAACAAACTCAGAGTATAGAATTACTGATTTTTCTCCTGCCTGAAGTCAGTTCGGGAATTTCTAATATGGCACGTTTGAGTTACCAGAACTGGATTCAGGCGACACAGGCAAGGGGTTAATTAATTTACAAACACTAGATAAAAATTGTCAAATAATGGTGAAATAATTTATAATTGTTTTTCTACATGTACTATTTTTAGCAGCCAGCAGATAACAGAAACTGATGGATAATAAAACTTTTACTTATTAATACTATGTGTATTAAAGTTGCCAAAAAGGTGCAAAATTTTTCTGGTCAGAATGCTGCCTACCCATAGGGTGTCCAACTGTGAGACTTTTGAACTAGCTATCTTATTTCAGAATGATTTGTCCTAGTCTGGTTCAAAATATCCAGTTAATCTAGACATTAAAAAACTTAGTACATTTTAACAAATTTCTTTCTGCACTCACTTTTGTGAGGAGTTTTGGAGGAATTTTGAGACTCCCTTAAAATAAGCAGTCAAAAATAAATAAATAAATATGTTAAATTTTTATATAATGCAATATTTTAAAATATGTTCTACAACATTATTTAAAATGAAGTAAACAAAGATTTAACATCTTAAAAACACCAAATAAAATAATTTAAGACAGACATGAGTACACTTAAAATAAAATTTATAAAAAAATATACTTAAAAACAGTTAAAAATACAAAATAGTAGACGTTTCGCCAAGCGACACGCAAGACATCATCAGTACAAAAACAATCTATTGCATAACAAACCACTGAACACATCAAGGAAAGTTAAAGTTATTTTAAAAACAGATAATATTCATTAGGGACAGAACGAGCTTCATTCAACGTCTGCGATCGCAATTGAGTGAACCAACCCTCAAGGAATAATCGACCATGTTACATTAATAACATTTTTAAATTGTTTCAAGATTAATTTTCTTATTTAAAAAATATCTTCTTACATAGAAATAAGTGTTAATAAGTTCCTTGAGGGTTGGTTCACTCAATTGCGATCGCAGACGTTGAATGAAGCTTGTTCTGTCCCTAATGAATATTATCTGTTTTTAAAATAACTTTAACTTTCCTTGATGTGTTCAGTGGTTTTTTATGCAATAGATTGTTTTTGTACTGATGATGTCTTGCGTGTCACTTGGCTAAACGCCTACTATTTTGTATTTTTAACTGTTTTTAAGTATATATTTTTTTTATAAATTTTATTTTAAGTGTACTCATGTCTGTCTTAAATTATTTTATTTGGTGTTTTTAATAGTTTTCACATTCAGACGTTAAAATGTATACATTTTGCAATTTAATATCTTTCTTTACATAAATGTTAGGGTTAGGATTGTGAGATAGCTGAAAATGTTACATATATTTTATTTTTTCTCATGATTATTTTTCAGGAGAATTACATTTTAATTATATTAACATTAGTGACATCATTTATGAAAAAAATATAAATGAAATGAATGAGTCAATAACTGCCTTTTCAAATTACAATGTGTATCAGATATGAGTTTGGGTATTTTTTTTAGAGCTCGAGCCAGACCATTTGAAATCTAAGTCCAAAAATTTTTGTGATATCAGAACTCGAGCCAAAACAAAGTACACAGTAGAAAAATATTAATAACATTTTAAAATTGTTTCAAGATTAATTTTCTTATTTAAAAAATATCTTCTTACATAAAAATAAGTGTTAATCCTAATAATTTATAATTGTTTTTCCTACATGTATTTACTATTTCTAGTGGCCGGCAGAAAAATATTAATAACATTTTAAAATTGTTTCAAGATTAATTTTCTTTCATATTTAACACTTGGAAATTTTTCCATAGAAAATTTCTTACGCCTTGCATTCATAATATTCAAATTTTAATTGCTTAATAGGCGTATAGCCAACATAGTGAAAAAGTACCCAAGCCGGGACTCGAACCTGGGTCATCAGTATAGCGCACAGATGTTCTACCAACTGAACCACTTGGGAACGATACTCAGCCTGGAACTTTCTCACTATAACATGTTGGCAAGGCTACAAATGCAGCACTAGATGGAATATTTTCCGTGAGCCACCAACCCTGGGGCAAACACGAAGTCAAAGAAAATCCAGCATTGATAACTGAAATAAATTCATGTTTAACACTTGGAAATTTTCCATAGAAAATTTCTCACGCCTTGCATTCATACTATTCATATTTTAATTGCTTAATAGGCGTATAGCCATTAATTTATTTCATTATATATGAATTTATTTCAATTATTGATGCTGGATTTTCTTTGACTTTGTGTTTGCCCCAGGGTTGGTGGCTCATGGAAAATATTCCATCTAGTGCTGCGTTTGTAGCCTTGCGAACATGTTATAGTGAGAAAGTTCCAGGCTGAGTATCGTTCCCAAATGGTTCAGTTGGTAGAACATCTGTGCGCTATACTGATGACCCAGGTTCGAATCCCGGCTTGGGTACTTTTTCACTATGTTGGCTATACGCCTATTAAGCAATTAAAATTTGAATATTATGAATGCAAGGTGTGAGAAATTTTCTATGGAAAAAAATTTCCAAGTGTTAAATATGAATTTATTTCAATTATCGATGCTGCATTTTCTTTGACTTTGTGTTTGCCCCAGGGTTGGTGACTCACGGAAAATATTCCATCTAGTGCTGCATTTGTAGCACTGCCAACATGTTATAGTGAGAAAGTTCCAGGCTGAGTATCGTTCCCAAGTGGTTCAGTTGGTAGAACATTTGTGCGCTATACTGATGACACGGGTTCGAGTCCCAGCTTGGGTACTTTTTCACTATGTTGGCTGTATGCCTATTAAGCAATTAAAATTTGAATATTATTAATTTTCTTATTTAAAAATATCTTCTTACATAGAAATAAATGTTAATCCTAATAATTTATAATTGTTTTTCCTACATGTATTTACTATTTCTAGTGGCCGGCAGAAAAATATTAAACATTTTAAAAATGTTTCAAGATTAATTTTCTTATTTAAAAACATCTTCTTACATAGAAATAAGTGTTAATCCTAATAATTTACAATTGTTTTTTCTACATGTATTTACTATTTCTAACTGATGCAGAACTGAAAATAAAACAGAAACTGGCAGAAACTGATGGATAATAGAACTTTTACTTATTAATACTCTGCACCCAAGTTGCCAAAAAGATGCAAACATTTTCTGGTCAGAATGCTGCCTATCCATAAGGTGTCGAACTGTGACGCTTTTGAACTAGCAATCTTATTTCAGAATGATTTGTCCTATTCGGTTCAAAATATCCAGTTAATCTGGACATTAAAAAACTTATTACATTTTAGCAAATTTCTTTCTGCACTCAGTTTTGTGAGGAGTTTTGAAGGAATTTTGAGACTCCCTTAATGGATAATAGAACAACATTTTGTGATTTTCATGTTCCCAAAATCTGTCTAAAATAGAAAATTTATTCTTTTACACCCATCCACTGCAAGAAATCTGAAAAAGTCATAATTCTTATTCCTTCAAAATATCATTGTACAACTATGGCAGAAAGACATTTATTTTCTAGTAATCCCGAAAAAGGATTTCAAACAGAAAGTGAGAATAGACAAGGGCATGGCCAAAACTAGCTTTTTTTTTTCACGTGGGCAAACATGGATTTTGGCACCCTCTACCTTGTTGCTCTTTCCTTTCAAAGAGTTTTTAATAGCTGACTTATTTTAAAAAGAAAAATATGTAATCAGAAAATATGTAATAGTGAACTATGTAAACAGCTTTGTCAAATACTTATTCAATAAAACCTGTGAAACCGAAATCACAATGAACAGGAAAAAAAATCTGCTTTCTACAGATTTTCATCTTAGCAAATAGAATTGCTGGTATTTTTTCTGTTGGGACCATATACTTTTTCATTTAAGACAGGATTCCATTTTCACAGATTTTACTGTAGTTGTAGTTTTACATTACAATCGAGCAGGCATTTAAAGTCATAGCGATATGAGTCACAATGTCTTAAGAACTGAAAAACCAGGATTTTCTATAGGTATAACAACGAATTACAGTACCGTAAAATATTTTTGTGTGCAATTTACAACCAGTTTCATGGAACTATCACTTATCGAAGAAGAATCAGTCTCTTCCTATTAATAGACTGATATGTCTGTATGCTTTCCTGAACCAAACGCTAATTTTCAAACTTATAAAAGAACCCAGGTTTTAAAAAAAAACAAAAAAAAAAAACAGCCCGGGCGGATACCCAGGCAGCTACCCACTACAACCCTGTCAAGAACCTACAAATTTAATTTTGAACCACCAAATATATTGTAGGAAAAATTAATATTTTAATACAATTTAGAGAATTTACTATGCTTAATCATGTCGGGGCATACAATTTATAGTAGAAGCTAAAGCACTACTTACACACTGTCATTCGGCCGGGACTGCCGGGTAAAATTCTGCAGTAACAAATAAAGCCAATTTTGCAACACCAAAAATTTAATTATAATGTTGAATTTTTTCAAAATGTAATTCATAGGTTTTTTAAGGAATTTAACTTTTTTCAATCTTTTATACTTATTAACTAATTTGTATTTCAAAGTAATTTAAAAAAACAACAACTTCTACATTAATAATCTGATAAGTGGTCTCAAAAATTGATCAAAAATTAATATGTACAAAGAAAAAAAAAATAAAAAAACTTACGTCAAATCAATTCCAAGTGGCTTTAAACATCTTGTTAACTCATCTAAATAAAATAAAAACAAATTTTATTCATTTTAAACTAAAACAGAAAGAAAAAAATTAACAAAACAGAAAGTTAAAAAAAGCATTTTTAAAAATCACTCTTTTATAAGCATTTAATGCTTATCTTAAAAATCACACAAAAAAATTTCATTACAATATGTTAATTCGGTGCATGTCCTGATTATGGAAAAGTTGCAGATTTGATTTATGCTCGGTAAAAAGCTCAAACTGGTGAACTAGTTAATATATAACTTTGCTCTGTTTCTATTTTAAGGTATGGCAACAGGATAAAAAAAGCATTATTTAAAACTATTCAAGATTTCTAAATTGTTTTTTCAATGTATAATCATAATTTGATTAACACTACATTATTAATTTATTTAAGAGTATTTTTTTTTATTATTACACTGTTTATTTTTTATTTATATTTTCTACTTTTTAGTGTTTAAATATTTTATTGTTGCAATTTCACAGCTAGTTGGTTTATTTATCAAGTGTGGCTTGGTGCATCATTGAATCCATTGTTTTTCTTTTTTTAACTTGCATGCAGTTGTAACCATAGAAAATATTTGCAGATTTATCACCTGTGGCTGGTTAACATAAAAATGTCTTAAAATTAATTTATAATTAAGTTCTAAAAATATTAAAATGAATTGTCATCGAAAACACACCTGTGTACATATTTTTTTATAATTCTAGCGTAAGAGGATGTGAATGAAAAATAGGTTACAAAAGTCAATCTTTACATACAAAAACCAAGCTAAGTTAAATAAAAGACTAAAAATAAAATTACATTTACCTTCTGTAATGACATTTTCATTCATGTAAATTACAGTTAACAAAAACGAAATCAAGCCATGTTGCTGCTGTTTCATTCTAGGTCTGTAATAATCAGACATAATTAATATCAATGTATACATAATGCATAAACACATACATAATAAACAAGAAAGAAAAATCATGCATAGCATCAAGCATATTTAGGAGACACTTTTTAACACTTCCAGAATACTTTACAAAACTACACTATTTAATATGGCAAAGAAAATACCTACAGTGTCTCACAAAAGTGATGGGACACTTGTGCTTTATAAAAAGAAACTGCAATAAAATAAATAAACAAACATGTGCAAAAATTTTTTGGGTGTGTTTCATATTTAAAGTATGCGGTAGTTGGAACCGCCCACTTCGAAACCTAACTTGTTTGCAGGCGGAGCCCGCAGGTATTTGTTTTTGGTTTTATTTATTTATTTTTTTTGCTATAAGTGTTGGTCCTATAAAAAACTTGTCCACATAAAAGTTTTAGATAATATTAAGAGGATTTATAATAAATTTAAGCGGATTTAATATCTTTTGAATTGACGAAGTTATGAATTTTTTTCTTCTAATACCCCTCTTCCCCCCCCCCCCCTTGGGGCCATTTTTAATGATATCCAAAATCTGTCATACATAAATTTTCGGCCCTTTTTCTAGTAGTAATAATAACTTTAAACGGATTCGATACGTATCATAATTAAGAAATTATGGTTTTTTTTTTCTGTTTTCACAAAAAGACCCCCCCCCCCGGTCAGATTTTGCCCATTAACGAACTTGACCGAGATTTTATGCCCCTTGATTTTATGTATCAGTTTGGGCAGAATTATTGCAGTTATCGTGTCCATAAAAAAGTGACATACTAGATAAGATAAAGTTTTGAACTGGGGGTGTTTTTGGGTTCTGGGAGTCATAATCGGCGTAGATCTGCAAAAAATTTTTAAAAATTCCAACTTAGGGGAGAATGTAATAGGTAGTATTTCTTACGAAATCTACCTAAAATTAAGCTTCGTCGAGAAAAACACCATACAATTACACTTGCTAAGGCGGAGACCTGTCTATATTGGAACTTTTTTCTAGTCCCTTTTATCTCCTTCTTTGCAGGTTTTGTTGCAGGGGCGCGACTTCAAGGGTTTTTTAAGGGGTGGAGGGAAGAAAAGTTTACTTTCAGTGACAGGGTTTGAAATAATGTGCGGGATTCCCCCCCCCCCCCTTTTCAGCTTGTGAAATCAAGATATGTTAAAACGCATTTAAATAAAAGTTGACCTGGCCATGCACTTGACTAAATCTAAAGAAGCACATGGTGACCGCATAAGTTTCAGTTGTGGGACCAGGCGAAGTGGCGCGGAAATTGAGGGGGCACCAAATTTATACTACCAACCAAGGTTTTATTTACTTTTTTTTTGGCCATCAATCATTTTTCGGGAAATTTCTTTTTCTCTCTTTCTCTAAGAAATATGTATAATTTTCTCATGTTATTTAGTTGTTTGGAATTTTTGAATTAAAATAAAATCTTCTGTTTCTGCACTTTATCAATTTTGTGACATCTGTCACAAAGAGAAGCAGTGGGGGAGGGGCGGGGCGCCAAATTGGAATTTTGCTCCATGTGCAGATTCCTCTTCGCACGGTCCTGTTTGGCACAATAACTTTCAGATTCATTGTTCGCTGTTGTTTAAACGCAGTGACGGGAGAATTAAACAAGTTGGAAATTGTACGTCAAACGTTACAAACGAGGTACGTTCGTACGCACGTTTTAGAATTAAATTCATGATATCCCGTGCGTAGAACGGGTTAAACAGCTAGTTAAGTATATATTTTATGACACTGTTCATACAAATATCTTAACTAGTTATATAAATATTCAGATATATATGTATCAGCTAGTTATATAAATATTCAGATCTTGATGATTTTTAATTCTGTGAAATGAATTACAGTGTCTCACAAAAGTGATGGGACACTTGTGCTTTATAAAAAGAAACTGCAATAAAATAAATAAACAAACATGTGCAAAAATTTTTTGGGTGTGTTTCATATTTAAAGTTAGTAACAATTATTACATAACATACATTTTGTCAAAATATTAAAATATTAATTTAGTAAAAATACAATTGTTCAGAACGGAGCAAAAAATGGCTCACATAAGTGATGGGACACTTACTTTTCCATCAAATATTTATCCAAAAATTTTACTTTTTAAAAGGTTTTAATATTTTGTTGGATTTCCTTTTACTTTTAAAACATGATTTAATCTTTTTGGGATGGATTCGACTAATTTTTTTGTGATTTCTGGAGTGATTCTACCCCATTCTTCTTGAAGCACCGATTTTAGTTGTTGTTTTGAAGAAATGGTGTGTTTGCGAATTCTTGATTCCAATTCTTGCCAAATATTCTCTATGGGATTTAAGTCTGGAGATTGTGGTGGTGTTTTTATTATTTCAGGACAGTTATATAGCAGCCAGAGTCTAACGTTCAGAGCAGTGTGCTTGGGGTCATTGTCCTTGTAGAATTTAAAATCGTTATGAAGGTTCAATTTTCGTGCTGAAGATTTCAAATTTTGCTTTAAAATATCAATATACTTGTACTGATCCATTATACTGTCAATAAAAACAAGATTACCAACTCCAGCGGACGACATACACCCCCATACCATAACTCCTCCTCCACCATGTTTTACTGTTGGTACCAAGTTCTGTTTGCGAAATTCTTCCCTGGGTTTTCTCCACACCAAGATTCTACCGTCAGAACCAAATATATTAAATTTACTCTCATCAGCAAATATAACTTTATTCCAGTAATCAGAATTCTTATTTATGTTGGATTTTACGAAAGCTAGTCTGAGTTTTCTATTCTTTTCACTTACGAAGAATTTTTTCCTGGCTACTCTACCGTGATATCCAGCAGATCGAATTACCCTTCTAATAGTCTCAGGATTAACAATTATTCCATATAATGCTTGTAAATCAGCAGCAACTTTTGAAGCACTAATTCTTGGATTTTTTTTAATATTTCGAACGATAATTCGCTTTATTCCATTGGATAGCTTTGATGGTCGGCCAGGTCTTATTTTATCCTGAATCATATGATTCTTTTTATATCGTTTAATGATATTGAAAACTGTTGAACGACTCAAGTTAACTGTTTCAGCAGTTTTTCTAATAGATTTTCCACGTTCAATATGCAAATTAATAACTAATTTTCGAATTTCAGGCGAAGTTTCTTTTCGTTTAGCATTCATGGCTACACAGAGCTAAAAAACACAAAAATTCCAAAACAAACTGGAGAGAAATACTGCAGACGATTTTATAAATTATTGCCAATTGCTTTTAAGTAAAAATAAAACCCCAAAAAATATTTTTATTGCTTATTTCAGACGATTTTTGTTGCATATATAATGGTGTCCCATCACTTATGTGAGCTATTTTTTGCTCCGTTCTAAACATTTGTATTTTTATTAAATTAATATTTTAATATTTTGACAAAATGTATGTTATGTAATAATCTTTACTAAATTTAAGTATGAAACACACCACAAAAAAATGTGTACATGTTTTTTTAATTTATTTTATTAGTTTCCTTTTGTAAAGCACAAGTGTCCCATCACTTATGTGAGACACTGTAAGTAAATAATTTAGAAAACACATAAAACATTTGAAAGCAAAATTTCAGCATCTACCATCCATAGTTGGAAAGGTACTCTAACTAATTTGTACAGCCCTGTATATGATGATATATTTAATATATTCTACATAGTATATTTAGTTAGTTCACATTTAGTTTAGTTAGAAAACACATAACCCAGTTGAGAATTCACTTACAACAATTTTTGCCAATAGACAGAAATGTACTCGTACAGTCCTGTATTTTATCTACAAATTTTCATACATGCCACATATTTAACTAAAATTTAATTCAGACAAAAAATGCTTAAAACTACTAATATCACACTTTCAGAAATTGCCATCTACAGATAGAAATTTATCTAGTTGTTTCCTTAGTCTTGTACATGAATTTATTTATATTCTACAAATATATTTAATATACTAACTATAAATAATTGTTTAAAAACAACACAAAATGTCACAGAAACATATATGCATCATTTATTAAAAACTTTTACTTTAGGTGTTTTAAAAATATACAAAACTGCATTTCACATTAAAAACCTAGCGCTTTCGAGCCGTCCTGGCTCATCATCAGGGTTAAAACATCACCATGCAGATACACACAAAAAACACACAACTAGTCTAGTTGTGTGTTTAAACGACTAGTTGTGTGTTTTTTGTGTGTATCTGCGTGGTGATGTTTTAACCCTGATGATGAGCCAGGACGGCTCGAAAGCGCTAGGTTTTTAATGTGAAATGCAGTTTTGTATATTTTTAAAACACCTAAAGTAAAAGTTTTTAATAAATGATGCATATATGTTTCTGTGACATTTTGTGTTATTTTTAAACAATTATTTATAGACAGAGGTGAATTTGATTCAATTGAGTGTTGTGTTTTTCATGACTCAAGTTTATTTTGATACTAACTATAGTTCAGCTTAAAAATGCATAACTTAATTGAAAACCACTTTTAAGCAATCCATGCCCATATTTAGTAATGCTTATGAAATCTTTTCTGTGACCCTATACATGATCTACAGAATTTAAACACGCCATGTAGCATGCAAAAATGTTGTTAAACTTAAAAACACATACTATAACTGAAAGCACACTTACAGCAATTACAGCTAATAGACAGCACTGTATCCGATATCTTTTGTGTCCCCATGTAAATTAATGATAAATGCTATGCACATCATATTTTACAACAAATACCTTGTAGTGAACCTCAGTAATCTATATCAACTTCATTATGTTTGAAATAGCGTAACATAATTAAAATATGCTGCAAACCGTTTTTCTTGTAGACCATTATGCAACCAAATTCTTTTGTGTGACTTTACACTCCATATTCCACAGAAAGCATGTTATAGTGAACCTTAGAAATTCATATAATTTTCATTATGTTTGTAACAGAATAACATCACTAAAATACACCACAAATGATTTTTTTTTATAGATCATAATGTAATGAAATTATTCTTTTGAGTGTCTCTGTAAATGAACTGTACATGCTACACCCTTCATACAGAAAGCATGCTATAGTGCACCTCAGAAATTCATATCACTTTCCTTATGTTTGAAATGGTGTAACATCATTAAAATACATCACAAACAATTTTTTCTCGTAGACTACAGTATAATGTAATTCTTTTGAGAGTCCCTATAAATGAACTTTAATTGCACACTTCATTTTCAATAGAGAACACCATAAACATATATCAATTACATGGCAATCCGATTATATTTACAAGAGTTAGAGTGCAGACAGACAGAAGGCAAACAGACAAACTGAAGCATGGGCGTACCCAAGGGGGGGGCTGATGGGGCTACAGCCCCCCCCCCCCCCCCACCCGAAATTTTCGAAAGTGATATGAAAAAAGCATTGATGTTTTTCTTTCTTTTTTGGAATTTTTTTTTCCTATCATACAGCGGACTAGCCATTCTTATTAGTCCCACATTAGTCTACATTGACACAAAAAAAGAGAAAGGGGGCTGATGGGGATACAGCCCCCACCTTCCAAAATAGTCTAAAATGAAATGAAAAAAGTATTTTTTTCCTTACTTTTTTAGACAAATCTGTATTTTTTTTCTTCTGTCATACAGCGAAATAGACATTCTCGTTAACCCCATATTAGTCCACATTGACATCACAGTATACCCAAAGATGGGGAGGGGGCTGATGGGGTTACAGTCCTCCCCCCCCCCCCTGAAATTTTCGAAAGTGATATGAAAAAAGTGCTAATGTTTTTCTTTCCTTTTTGGAAATTTTTTTTTTTTTTTCATACAACGGACTAGCCATTCTTATTAGTCCCACATTAGTCTGCATTGACACAAAAAAAAGAGAAAGGGGGCTGATGGGGTTAAAGCTCCCTCCTTCCGAAATAGTCGGAAATTAAATGAAAAAAGTGTTTTTTGCTTACTTTTTTAGACAAAGCTGTATTTTTTTTTCTTCTGTCATACAGCGAAATAGACATTCTCGTTAACCCCATATTTGTCCACATTGACATCACAGTATACCCAAAGATGGGGAGGGGGCTGATGGGGAGGGGGCTGATGGGATTACAGCCCTCCTCCCTCCACCTGAAATTTTCGAAAGTGATATGAAAAAACTGCTGATGTTTTTCTTTCTTTTTTGGAAAAAAATATTTTTTTTTCTGTCATACAGCGGACTAACCATTCTTATTAGTCCACACATTAATCCGCATTGACACAAAAAAAGAGAAACATTGTTGATGGGGTTACAGCTACAGCCCTCCTTCCAAAATAGTCGGAAATGAAATGAAAAAAGTGTTTTTTCCTTACTTTTTTAGACGAATCTGTAATTTTTTCTTCAGTCATACAGCGAAATAGACATTCTCGTTCACCCCATATTAGTCCACATTGACTAATGGGGTTACAGCCCCTTTCCAAAATAGTCGAAAATGAAATGAAAAAGATGCTGATTTTTTTCTTTATAGTATGTTTGAGATAAATTTGTAATTTTGTTTTCTGCAATTCTTACCTTTTTAGATAAATCTGTAGTTTTTTCTTCTGGCATACAGCAAAATAGCCATTATCGTTAGCCCCATGTTAGTCCACATTGACATCGCAGTGTATCAAAAGAAGGGGAGGGGGCTGATGGGATTACAGCCCGCTCCTCCTGAAATAATCGAAAATGAAATGAAAAAAGTGTTTTTTTTACTTTCTGTTTGAAATAAATTTGTATTTTTTCCCATATCATTCAACACACTAGCAGCTCTCTTCTCTTTAGTTCCATGTTAGTGCACAGTGATACCACATTATACCCAAAGAAGTGAAAGGGGAGGTTTAGGGTTACAACCCTCTTCCAAAATAGTCGAAAATTAAATGAAAAAAATGCTGATTTTTTTCTTTTTGTTTGAGATAAATTTGTAACTTTGTTTTCTGCAATACGGCGAACTACAAATGCTGTGTAGTCTCATATCAGTGCACAGTTACACTGCAGTATACCCAACGAGGGGAAGGGGCTGATGGGATTACAGCCCCCTTGCAAAATATTCAAAAATGAAATGAAAATGATGCTGATATTTTTTCTTTCTGTTTGAGATAAATTTGTAATTTAGTTTTCTGTTTTACCGCGGATTAGCCATTTTCGTTAGTCACATATTGCTCCACATAGATCACCTCATCATACCCACAGAAAGGGAAGGAGATTGATGGGGTTACATCCCTCCACTCCCTTCTGAAATAGTCGAAAATGACATGGAAAAAAAGCACTGATATTTTCCCCATTCTGTTTGAGAGAAATTTGTAATTTTTTTCTCCTATCATTCAATAGACTAGCCACGCTCTTCTCTTTAGTCCTATATCAGTGTACAGTTGCTGAAAGAGGTTGAAGGGGGCAATGGGGTTACAGATTTCCTCCCAAAATAGTCAAAAATGAAATGAGAAAGTGCTGATTTTTTTTTTTTAGATAAATTTGTAATTTAGTTTTCTGTTATACAGAGGATTAGCCATTCTCGTTACTCCCATATTAATCCACATTGGCATTACAGCATATAATACTCAAAGAAGGGGAAGGAGAATGATGGGGTTACAGCCTTCTCACTTCCAAAATATTCGAAAATGACACGGAAAAAAGTGCTGATTTGTTAACCTTTCTGTTTGAGAGAAATTTTTAATCCCCCCACCCTAAATTTGTAATTTAGTTTTCTGTTATACAGCGGATTAGCCCTTCTCGTTAGTCCGGAATTCGCGTTTTTTTCAATCTTTTGACGAAATCAACGTTTTACTTTGACCGTTTGACGGATAACGTTTATTTATTCGGGACACTTAGTCGAAATTTGCGTTTTTCCGAAGCTTTTTTACAAAATTCGCATTTTTTCTGAGATTTTTTGTAGAAATTTGCGTTTTTCAGCGTCTTTCTGACAAAATTCGCGGTTATTCTGCGACTCTTTGACGAAATTGACGTTTTTTTGCGATCCTTTGACGAAAGTCGTTTTTTCCTAGGCCCTTTGACGGAATTTGCATTTTTTCTGCAGCCCTTTGACGAAATTCACGTTTCTTCCTCAACCATTTGACGAAATTCACGTTGTCCCCGCGATCATTAGATGAAATTTGACCTTTTTTCGCGATCCTTTTTCCAAATTTGTGTTTTTTCCGTGTCTTTTTGATGAATTTTGCGTTTTTTCCACGGTCCTTTGTCGAAATTCAAGCTTTTCAGCGTTTTTGACGAAATTTGCGTTTTTTTGCGATCTTTTATGAAAGTCGCGTTTTTCCGCGTCCCTTTGATGAAATTCGCGTTTCCTCCGCGACCATTTGACGAAATTCGCGTTTTCTCCGCGATCATTAGATGAAATTTGACCTTCTTTTCGCGATCCTTTTTCCAAATTTGCGTTTTTTCCGCATCTTTTCGACGAATTTTGCGTTTTTTCAGGGTCTTTTGTCGAAATTAAGGCTTTTCAGCGTTTTTTGGACAAAATTCACATTTTTACCATAGCCCTTTGACGAAATTTGAGGTTTTCTATGGCTCTTTGATGAAATTTGTGTATTTTTTGATTTTTTGACGAAATTCGCGTTTTTTTTCACCATCCTTTGACGAAATAAGTGTTTTTTCTGCAGCCCTTCGATGAAATTAACGTTTTTTCAGCGGTCATTAGACGAAATTCGCGTTTTCTCCGCGATCACTTAACGAAATTCGGGTTTATTCCACAATTATTTGACGAAATTTGCCCTTTTTTTTTCGATCGTTTGATGAAATTTGACCTTTTCTCCGCGATCCTTTGATAAACTTCACGTTTTTTTGCGCCTTGTGACAAAATTTGAGTTTTATCCGTGGCTCTTTGACGAAATTTGCATTTTATCCGTGGCCCTTTGACAAAATTCGGATTTTTCCATGATCCTTTAACGAAATTGTAGATTTTTTTCTGCGAACGATTGACGAAATTGATTTTTTTTGGCGGCCATTTGTCAAAAATATCGATATATTTTTAAGTCCAAATTTTCGGAGTAATGACCAATTTTTTAAAATTTTTGGAACCTCATGTCTTAAATTTTCGGAAAATTTGGAACAGAATCACCCCCCCATACCTCTCCCCCCCTCTGGCTACGTCCTTACTGCCAAAAATGTTTGTTGTTTACAACACAATTCAACGTGTTTCGTAATATTCAGAACATTATGGAAATTTAAGTCAGCCCCCCCCCCCCCCGAAATAAAATCCTGAGTACGCCACTAAACTGAAGTCATAAACACTTTTCAACTATGTTGGAAAGTGTTTAAAAAGGAATACTAAAACATTATAATAAAGATATGTCGGATTCCCTCTAAGTCCACCCAACTTCGAAGAATAATCCGGTATTTTTTTATATGCTGCCACCACCGATATGGCTACGTGATATCGGTCACGTTATGAGAGGTATGTTGGGAATAAGACGAACTCTTTCAATTAAACTTAAACTAACACTTTATTTAACACTTAAAACTTGGATATAGCTTATCCGGTTCAACATTAAATAAAAATACAGAAAATACTTTCTGTGTACTGCTAGGCTACGTTAATTAACTCAGAACAGAGATTTCTATTAATCTCACACACTTTTTATTTCTTCCCTTCAAGAGATCTCGTTCCACACACATGCCCAGAGCTCCTCTCTGAACAACCAACATGTTTCACTCCCACGTTAAAACTAAACTCACTCTCTGGTCATTCCCTGAGCACCCTTTGTCAATGGGGCTGGCCCCGTGTTCCGCTTCCTTGACAGCACCTAATCCCCTCTGATGGATCTTTCATCTTAGATAATGGGTGAAAATCTGTCTTATCCATAGGCTTGCGATGACAATAGAAACATTTCTTCCACTACACTAAACACTCTTTCAACACAGATAATGTCACCAACCTACTCGGATTAGGATTTCAGTTATGAAAAACTTTACAGTACATAGCAGATACACACACACAATAAGATAATCCCATAACAATAGTTTTTAAGCCTGAAGCTGTCAGGGGAAACCTGACAAGATATAAGCTTCAGTTTCTTTTAGATCTCAAACCATTTAAAAGCTGTCATTTTTTAACCCACCTAGTTTTTATCAGTTCCTCAGCTTATACTGCAAAAACTATTCTATATAAAAACATGAAAACTTGGGAGTTTTATAGAGAAATGCTGTGATAAACATGCTGAAGCAAATGGTTTTTAAATCAAAGAACTATTTTAAGTGCATTTGATGTTGAAATTGACTAAGAGAGCTCAGTTACATAAGTTTTACAGGATCAAAACCTATACATAGCAATTTAACCATCTTTTGCAGGCACATAGTTGAATAGATTGTATAAGTATTGATTGATAAGTTGTGTAAGGATTGTGCAGTGTTCAGTTATTTTTTTAACTTTGACTATATATATATCAATACTATTAATGTTCGGAAATTTCGGTCTGTCTGCTGCCTGTGACTGCAAAAACTCTGCTCGCGAAGTGTAAAAAAATTCCGGCAATCTTGGTGTCAAAACATTTGTAAAAATTCCAGGATTGTTGATATTTAGTATCGAAGAAGTCGGCCCTAATTAAGAAAGTTATTAATTAAAAACCTCATCAAAATTAGCAAAACAAGAAACAGATTTATCGAAACCTGCAAAGAAAATTACCGTTTTGATAATCCCAGACGTGGAAATTGTTTGCATTTCACCAGACTTCGAGTAATCGTAATCGTGTAATCGTAGTCGATTATAATCGATTACAAAAACTGTGTAATCGCACCGTAATCGTAATCATAAATTTTTGTTTCGAAATAATCACAAAGTAATCATAATCAAAAGATTTCATTCAGATTACAATCATAATCTAATCATAATCGCTACATAATGTAATCGCAATGTAATCGTAATTTCGCACAAACACGCGATTACATCACGATTACACCCTTTTTTTTTCCTTTCGCTTTCCATCCAAAAAATACTCGGCTTTTCTAAAGGAAGAGATTTAGATATGTTCACGTTTTCAGCTCATTAAAATCAGTCTAAAGTGGTGCGCCTGGGGAGGTCAGAGATCACATGGGACAGTAGCAGTAGATTAGAACTATAGATAAGAGATTCTATAGTCCTGGCAGTAGATGACCTTTATAATGGGATAAGTAACAGGATGTATACTGTGACATAGAAGTAGTATGATTTGACTTGGTTAAAGATGTGAGAATTGGGATAGCATCCTGGCATGTGGTCACTCCAAGAGTCATGTGTCAAACTCCTTGAATGGCACTGAGTGATGAAGTATAAAAAATAAAAAAGGAGAGAAGAAAGCATATATTATGGCTATTTATTTCACTGTAACACACTATAACAGTTATAATAACACAAAACTCCGACTCCACCCTTAAATGTGGGAGTGTGGGAATCTTGGGTTTAGCAATAAAAAAAAAGGTTTTCAACGTCATACGAGATACGGGAATTTATGTAACAACTCATTTTCACTTTGCTCTTCTTAGAGATTGTTTATACTTTTAAATTTTCCGTATATTTCGTATATATTGCAGAAATGTCTAAAAAAAGTATAAAAAAAATTGAGGATTTTTTTTAATGAAACGGGTTCAGATTTAAATGACAAAGGCGTAATGTTTCTGAAATAAAAATGTAAACTGTGCTCGTCAGATGTCTGGGTCTCCATGAAGACAAAATCGAATCTGAACACCCACATGTAAGGTTTTTTTTTTATATTAGTATGAATTATTAATTTATTTTTAGAAATATTGTATATTTATAACCTGTTTTTTCTTTTCAAATGGCAGTGAAATATTTTTTATATTTAATTAAGTGACTTAATAATTAAATATTAAAAGAAACGGGAACTAAGATTTTGTTGTTGTTGTTGTTAGGGGGGGGGGAGCGGGGGGCTATGCAACTTCTCTCCAACTAAATTCTCTCTTCCCAAAAGACAACTTTTGATTCTTTTTTCATTTTAGAGTTCATGTGTCTTATGAAACCTATTTTAAAAAGGGGGGGGGGGGGGAGAGAGGATTCAAGAAGGCAGAGTCGTCCAGACGAAAGAAACTGAATGAACTGTTCCAATTCTCCAAGTTATAAAATTTTGGTAGAAACTTATTTTTGAATATTTAATATTTCTTAATTTTTTAATTTTTGTTTTGCTTTGTATGCCGAAATGTTTTGCAACGAGGATTCTGGGGAAAAAAATGATAACTCATGTCATATGTTTAACTCATTTGATGTTTATATTCTGCATTTTAGAAAAGGGCTGTGAAACAAGAGCACATATTTTTGTTTTAAGATTTAGAGGGGGGGGGGGGGGGTCTCCCCTGTGAACGCCAATGTCAGTGAATCTCAAATCAGAATTTTGCATCCTCAATTTGACTATTCTATCCGTACAAATGCTCTTAATTTCATAATGGCTTTGTACTAATGAAATCAATTCCAAAATATGCAGATCGGGGAATATATATATTTAAATAGGAAGAAACAGCCCTTTTAATTTAAATCATTTATTTAATGATACTTAAAAAAAGAAATAGCGACATACATTTTGTATTTTTTAACAACGTTTTTCTAGAATATAGTAAAACCTGTCAAAAGGGAACTTATGTATAACGGAGTCCTGTCTAAAACAGAATAATTCTATAGTATTAGAGTCTCGATGAAGACAATACAGTAGCAATACACAGTGCATTTGCTAATATGGAAAATTTCCCCAGGCCCTTGCTATTCCGTAATACTGGGTTTTAATGTATTTTAAAAATGTAATATATTTTAGAATATTGTTTAAAAATATTTTGATCAATTATGGAATAATGAAAAATTAATGCAACGAAATATGCTGATTCGGAATCGCTAAGTACCGGGGAAATTATCCATTATAGACAAATTTTCGTCGTAGAAGGTACATTGTCTATTATGATTGTATTGTATTCTATTCTTCATAATAATCCGAAAAATTTCCATTATAGACAGATTTTGTTTTGACAGTTTTTACTATATATATTATATATATATATCAGAGTTTCCCCCATGTTTTAAAAAGGGCAGGGTTCTGCTGGTGAGAAAAGGGTAAGTTTTTATTCTTAAGGGCACTTTTCAGATTATTAAGGGCACTTTTTTTAATTGTTATTGTTGTATTATTTTGGTTTTTAATGTCACTTTTGATATTTAAAAGTCAGAGCACTCTTTTCAAGACAATATTTAGTCAATTTTTACTAGCTATGAAAGCAAATTTTTTAATGCTAAAAGGAGAAAAAGAACTTTTTTTACTAAGGGGCAAGAAGGGTGCTAATTATTTTACTGGGGGGGAGGGGGCAAGAAGGGTGCTAATTCTTTTTATGAGGGTCAAGAAGGGTCTTTTTTGTAAACCAAAGGGAAGGCAGGGTGCAGCACCCTTCTGAAACTGTGATATATTATATATATATTGTATTCTCAAGGAGTATGAAATTTTCCGTTTCATCAGAATACTGTTATACACAGGCCACTTTTCACAAATTTTACAATATTAAATTAATATTTTAATAATTAATTAAAATACAAATCTGAATTATAACTTTTAAATGTATTGTGTATTAATAATTAACTACATTTTATTGAACAACTTTCAAACTGGATCTTTTCTTTTTTTTTTACCTAAATATTTAAATACAGTAAACGGTGTAAAAATGGAAATCTCTATCGCGAAATCTTCTCTAAAATGGAAAATTTTCATATTGCCGCCGAAAAGAATATAATACAATTATAATAGGCAGCGTACATTACAGATTACATGCCAACACAAGAACTTATCTTAAAACGAAAGAAATCCCCCATTCCTTGCGATTCCAGTTTAACATGTTTAACGGTATATCACAAAAAGTAAATTTTTTTTATACTTTTATTATTTATCATGCAATAACCTTTTTATCTGTGAAACTATATATCTTTTAATTATTACATCCAATTATATTATATTAATACATTTTTGATTGCTGTAAAATGATATATATAATGGGTAAAATAAGGTCTCCCAACACGATGCTGGACTCTATTTTGTAACATGCAGATTACGAAATCCGTGTAATCGAATTGTAATCGTAATCGACTAGTTCAGTAATCGTAATCGAAGGAAAAAATATTAATCGTAATCTAAACGTAATCGTAATCTAGAATTTAAAAAACAGATAATCACAAACGTAATCGTAATCCAACTTGAATAAATAGAGATATAATCGTAATCTGCTTTTAAAAATTGGAAGTAATCGTAATAGTAATCGATTACAGTCCTCTGTAATCGACTCGAAGTCTGCATTTCACGCATCATCAAATTTTTTAAAAACTACCAGAGGTATCGATCCAAAAATCGGTGTACACACGTAGTCAATTTTTGTGGTTCCAAAAATTAATTTTTTTTTTAAATTAACACCGTAACTTTTCTTTATTTCGGCCAAAAACTGACCAGACTTCCAATATTGACCCAGACAGAAACAAGGGTTGCCATAAACGTTGCAGGGTTGACACATATGAGGTCAAATCGCTCCACTCATTTTTTGAAACAAGTGGAAATAATTTCTCTAAGTCCACAAAAATTTGCAAACATGCGTAAAAAAAAAAGGAAAAAAAAAATTTAAAAAAAATTGCAAATTCAACAAATTTTTTTTTATAAAAATCGACCAGTAACTTTTAAAGATATCAATTAAAACTCATTAATGAAAATGGAAAATTAATTTATTTCTTACCGAAGAGGATAGCTCTACTGAGATTGGCAGGTGTTTTGATAATATCAGTGGACAAAAGATTCTCATTTTCAGAAAATAAAATGGCGTACTAGGAGCTTTCAGCCGTCTATAAAAATTTTTTAAATGTTACATTTGTCGATTCAAATATTATACATCTAAGCGTATCTTGCAATGACGATTCCAAATATGTAGATTTCATATCGCTGTGATTAATAGATACTGAGATATGATTTTTTTTAATAAATGGAATCACTTAAAAAAATTTTTTTGAATATGTCATTTCTCGGCCAGACGCGGCTAGACATTTAGGCGGAAAGAGATGAAATTGAGATAATGATACATTTTCAAAGGAGAGGAATTTTTATGGGCTATCATAATTTTTTTTTAAATATTGGATTTTTGGACATGAAAATGATGCATCCTTGCTTAAAGTGGGCTGGCAGTTCAGATATTTAAAAAAATTCCGAATTCGGCCCATAATCTTTTATTTTAGCAATATCCAGATTTTTGTATAGAAAAAAGAAATACAATGCTAGGGGTTTAGCTATTTCATTTCAAAGTATCAGCGATTGTTATTTAGATACGTAATTTAAAATGTATATAAGATACAGATTTCAAAATTGGAATACAGGCGCAATTTGATACATACATTGAGATTATTAAAAATCGAAAAATTAGGCCTACAAATTTTTATTTGATAAAACTCATGATTTTTATGATAAAGAAATAAAAACTACTTGACAAATAAATAAACACCTATTTGACAATGGTTTTAATAATTAAAGAAAAGTTTGTATTTTTTTTTCCCTTTGGGATGATTTTTTATTTTAACAAAATCTGATATTTGTACAGAAAAAAGCATAGGATTTCGCTATTTCATTTAAAATTATCTCCCGTCATATCGGTCCGATCGCGACGATGTTTCACTCATTCGACTAAACGTCGATAAAACTCACCAATTTTAGTTCTGAGTTTCACCACCAGGGGCACTTTTCTATCTCTGGTGCTATGGGCCCGATTACGGCGAGGTATGGCTCATTCAACTCGACATAGACAGCCTCAAAGATTTCAGTTAAGTTCGCATAGAACTTATTGCACCCCCTGGCAGTGAAAGGTGGAACTAAAGGATTTTGCAGCTAACTCATGTTTAGTGGGTCCCATCACAACGCAGTGTGATTCATTCGACTCAACATCGACAGGACTTATCGATTTTTGTTTCAAGTTTCACTACCAAGGGGTGCTTTTCTATATCAGGTTCTATGGGCTCGATTACGACGGGGTTTGGCTCATTCGACTGGATTTCGATAGCTTTACAGATTTCGGTTATGTTCATAAAAGAACAGATTGTGCCCCCTGGCGGTGGAAGTTGTAACTAAAGGATTTTGCAGCTAACTTGGGTTGTATGGGTCCCATCACGACATGGTTTGGCTCATTCGACTCGACATCGATAGAGCTTACCGATTTTAGTTCCAAGTTTCACCACCAATGAATGCTTTGCTATCTCTGTTTCTATGGGCTGGATCACGACGGAAGTATGGCTCTTTGAACTTGACGTCGATAGAGCTTACCGGTTGAATTTTTTATACAAAATTCTTTAATTTGAACAGAGTTAATTCACAGTTTTTCAAATAGCTGTTTTTTATTTACAGTTGCCAAAATTTAAAAAGCCTGAATAATAATATTTTCAAATCATGTACTTTTAATTATATACAGAAAAATTTGTTTAAAGCAAAACTGCAAGAGACCAAAATATTTTTCCGAACTGGATACATTTCTGTATTATACAAAAGGATATCTAGACACACGGCAGTGTGTCAGCCAAGTTTGTCTGATATACTAGGGTGTTATATTACACGAACCATTTCGAGCTGTTTTCGCCAAATTTTGACACTCTACTACTGAAAATCTATTTGACCTACGTACTTGTAATTTTAGATGTGTAGTAAGGCCCCCTTATCCAGAATCCCAAATTTTATAAATAACGCATAATTAGTTTATGAGATAATAATATTTTAAATTTCTGATAATCGATAATTTTTTCACTGACCCACTCACTCATCAAAAAGATCTCGTATATCTACTGCATCTACAGACTTCAAATTTGGTACAAAGTTTGTTTACACTATAAGAAATCAGAAAAAAAAAAAAAAAAAATAAAATAAATAAATAAAATCTGCAATCAATTAATTACCTACTTGGGGGTGTCCATTTTTATTTAATGAGGCAAAATTTTAATTTGCTAAAAAAAGCGCCAAATGTTGAATCCAGGCTGATCTTGCCACAAAATCACTAGTAATTAAATACAGATTTTTACCACAAATTGACAGCCAAATATTTTGTTGTTTTAAATTTACAGGGTGGTCACAAATATCTTATGTTAAAATTCCCTGATATTTCCAGGTTAGCGTTAAAATAATGAAATTTTCATAGACAATTTCTTTTACAACATTACTCTAATGCATACAGTCATTACTTAGTTAAAGTTTATACTTTAAAAAAAATCACACGGCAAGTTCTTGCATAGTTAATCAAAAATAGACATTACTGCTTGTTAGATCTTGTGGTACTGTACAAGGTAAGAATACTGTCTTATCAAAACAACATCTAGTGGTGAGCTAAATAAAAAATTACTGTGGATAACGGTAATGACAATAGAGATGAACTTCAAATACGGATAATTGTTACTTGTCTATTATCCCGTCGACCACTTTTCATAGAAAAAAAAATAGATATATTTGTTATGTCATCAAGAGATTTTTAATTCGATGTTTTCTCTGTATTTTTAATGATGTTTTACTAATTTTTTAGTTCTTTCGTTAATTAAAATAACAATTATGTCATTAAATGATGATGTCATGATAATAAAACAAACAAACACTGCAAAAATATTGCAATGCGTAGAATCTATCAATTTTAACTGATGTCACAAACATTTATCCACAAGCTGAAACGATAATTAAGAAAAATTAACTAAGAACTGTTGGATTTAACTCCAAAATAATGAAAGGATAAAATAATGTTTGATTTTAAATACAAAGCTAGCATATGATGTACATTTACCATTTTTATTTATTTTGAGCAAAAATCAGTTTAGTGTTTCTAATGAACAATATTAGTTAACGTCTATTTCCATGCTTTCTCTTGCATTTTGAGAAAAAATGATACAGATCTGTGATCAGCCATCTAAAGAAAATGGGGCAATAACCTATTTCCAAAAATTTGGAGTTCTGCCATGAAAAAAGTGTGTATTGATGGGCATGATAAAAGACTATCTACAAACTGATAAACAGTGACGGTCTAATGTGAAAAACTGTGATAAAAGAATATTCATTAAAAAAGAAGCTGGTTGGATGGCTCCAAATTAACATTTGTAACTGCATTAAGGTTCATTTATGCCAGGTCTGATGAATCAACATCAATAAAATGGAGTAAAAAAGAAACTGGATTTAAGTCATTGTATAGCTATTGATTGGAATAATTATCTCAGAGAATTTGTATATCTAACCTTCTAACAAGAAAATCTTGAAAAATTGGAGGGTTAAAAACAATTGTAGATATTGATAAAAGTTTCTTGTAAAAGCAAAAAAAAAAGTCAGTTGAATTTTTTCTTAGCAATAGTTGTTTGGAGGATTAGTCTGAAAAACTGATGAATGTTTTATAGTAAAAGTTCCCAACAGAACTGATGGGAGAAATAAAATATATAGAAGATGGCTCTATCATTTTTTCAGATTCATGGCAGGCTTATAAAACTGACTAAATTAAATGCTGCAGGATTCGCAAAATCATTATAATTTTATGGATCCAGATGCTGGTGCACATACACAAAACATCGAACGCCTTTGGGGCTCAGCTAAATGGTGAAATAAGAAACACCGCCGAACAGCATGTCAACACTTAGATTCATGCTTAACGGTGTTTATATGGCATCTAATGCATAGAAAGGATGATTATTTTGTCACTATTTTGAATGGCATTAGATATTTTTGGCCTTCGGAATAATTACTGCAAATTTTGACTTTTTTTCATTTTATAATTTCAAGGTTTAATGTAATGTTTATGAAACGATCATTAACATTTTTTTTATACAAATGAAATGTGCATTAAAAGATAGTTTCTTAGTGCTTATATTAAATTTTTTATATGTATCATTAAATATGCAAAATAAAATATTTAGGTTTCATATTAGGTTAATATTTAGTTCCAGAAATTCCATAGAAATTGTAATTTAGAATGTTTTTAGAACGCTTTTCGCTCATTTCACCCTTTGAAATTTCAATTTTTTTTTAAATTTGTTCTTAGAGAGTATTTACATCTTATAAGTAGCTACAATGCCAAATTTAAAATTTCTAGCTTCTTCCGTACACAAAAAATTGCAATTTTAGAACGTTTTTCGCTCCTGCACCCCCCTAGGATTAGTGGCACCGACATAAAATATAGCGTATGTTGGAGCAGGGGTTGTTACAATCAATTTGCCACCATCACTTTTGAAATCTGTTCTATAGTTCCAGAGATTCCACAGAAATTATAATTTAGAATGCTTTTCGCTCATTTCACCCTTTTAAATTTCATTAAAAAAAAAAAAAAAAAACTTGTTCTTAAAGAGCATTTACATCTTATAAATAGCTACAATGCCAAATTTCAAATTTCTAGCTCCTTCTGTACACAAAAAATCGCAATTTTAGAACGTTTTTCGCTCCTGCATCGCCCTGGGGTTAAGGCTCTGCAACAGTAAGAATTGAAATTTCCCCCTGCTATGTTAAACCAATGGTCGCGGATTCCATTCGTATTTGTCGAAAATCTCATTAGGAAATTAATATTTTTGACTTATTTTTTTTAGTATTCTCTTCTTAAAGGAAGGTCTCTTATTTTCTGTGTTGTCAAAATATTTCTAAATTATATATATATATATATATATATATATAATTTAGTGCTAAAGTCTTAAGAAGTCAGCGAGATGTGAATAACACTAAATAACTCCAAAACTATTTGGAGTTTTAAAAACTGGAAAACACTGAAATAAAGTGCATGTTCTCATCTATTCATATAAATAAAAAAAAAATCGTTTAAGTTTATTTAAACTCTAGATTTTAGACAAATAAGCTGAAAATTTCGGAAAATTTCATCCCCCCACTAAGCAATAAATAAAGGCAGGAGGAGGACCACAGTTGACCTTTGACATCACACAGGTCGAAAGTCAATGTGGTCGGGAGAATGGTGCTATCTTGGAAACGCATGGGGATTCATTCATTCAGTATGCTTCTAATTTTTAATACAGAACAGAGTCTGATATAGTGAAGATTAAATTATTTTGACAAACTAAGAATATATATATATATATATATATATATATATATATATATACAAGTATGATTTTATATATATATAAATATAATATATATATTTTGCGAGGGCTTCATTTAAAACTGATTCATATATAAGTTTAATCTTTATTGTATAGATTCCCTTCTTTATTAAAAAGTATAAAAAATCTCAACTGAAAACTTTAAAGATCGGCAACATTTTAATTGACTTAATAAATTAAATATCTTTTTAAAATAAAGATAAAAAAACAGAAGGTATCTTGCATAGTAAAAATTATGTTTAAATAAAGAGTTTATCAGATTATAAATTATTTATAATTATAAATATTTTACAATAATTTAATACAAATTATAATTTATTATATTTATATGTTACTGTGTTTATATGTTATATTATAATTTCTACTTCGCAATTATGACATGATTATTATAATTCTCTGCCACATTGATGAAAAAATCTATGTTATGCTTATATATTCAGTGTCAATTTTCGTGGTATTCTGTCGCTTGATGCTGCAGCATAAATCTGAAATAGCATATTTAGTTATACACAAATAAAATACGAATAGGGTATCATTCGAAAGGTTTTTGAAGAGGTTTCTGTCATAGTACACTCTAATTTCGTTAAAAAATGTTTTTTTTTTTAAAAATTAAAAATGGCTGTAATTAAAAATTAAATCGCCGTTGTTTTTATAAATTAAATAAAAGGTTTTTCTCAAATTTGTGTTGCTACAAAAAGGAAATAACACATTATATGATGCTCAACATGATTATAAAAAAATAAACAGTACAAAAAAGATAATGTATGATTTCTCAGCACGGGTTTATTTCATATTTATGGATAAAAAAGCAAAAATGAAATGTTTAGAAGAAAAATATATCATCAATCGATAGAAGCAGTGGTATTTCACGCGTAGAATAAAAGGTATGCTTTGTTATTTTAGATTAAATTTTATTTTAAATGCATTCAATTTATTTTTCTTTGTATTAATATTCCTGAATAATAAAATAATGAAAATTTATAACAAATTAGCGTCAATTCGACCCGAACCACGGGTCGTAAAATCTGCGTACTCGACCCGATGCAGGACTCTGCTACGGGCTATTTAATAATTTATGACATGGTACTTTTGATACGGTGTTCTGAGATATATCAATCTGAAAATTGGATGAAATACTCAAATCAAGATATATAACCTAAAGTTTTTTCGCCAATGTTTTAGTAACATTTGAGATATTTTGAGTAACAATAGGGCATTAGTTTAATAATATTACTATTACGTTTTTTGCAAATTAAGCTACCTTCATTGGGGACATAAACATCTGGGGCAAAAACGAAACCTGTCATATAATCTGCCACCAAGTGACATTAGAAAAAATGATATGTTGGATATTATAATTTACATTATTAAGCAACAGATTACAGTGTTAGATTTGTTTCACCAAAAATGTGGCTTGACACTTTCTTGCCCCGACCCCCCTCATTTTCACTATAAAGAAATTTACACCCACCCTGTACTTTCAAAAACTTTTTTCTTAAACCAAATATTTTTAAAAAGCCAAAATCTTATTTAAAAATTTAATCGCCTACTGGCAGAGTTATAGCAAAAACCCGTTTTTTTTTTTCCCTGAAAAGTTAAAATAATAAGTTTTTTATTTGATTTGTTTGATAAGGTTTTTTTTTTGAAAAGTTAAAAAAATTAATATTTTAAAATTTTGTTTCTGTTTCTTTTAAAAAAACAGCAAAAAATAAATAATAAATAGTTAATTACATAGTTTTGCTTTATGAGATTTTTCTTATTCAATAGAATTTCATAAAATGTTTTACATTGTTATCCTACAACTAATTAGCAATATTTTGCTGTTAAATTATTAAGATAGTTTTTATTTGATTAGTTATATATGAATGTGTTAAGTAGTAGATTTGTTCATGTAAGCTAAAGTTTTCTTCATATTCATATTTACTTATATGTAGTTGCTATTTATAAATATTTTGTCCTTTTAAAAATCTATGCAATACAACAAAACTTTAAAATAATTAAATTATTACCTGCTAAAAGCATTAAATGGAGAAAATTACGTCATATTTTAAAAAGCCCAAATAATAATATTGCCAAACACTTTCAACTGAATAACATAAACGTGATGATACACGTGAATAATAAACGAGGAAAAAAAAAATTAAAATAAGTAAATTATTACAAGCGAAATGCATTAAATAAGAAAATTATCTCATATTTAAAATGATTTTCTTATAGCGTCTGAAAAGAAAACTTTTCTTCTAGACGTTATTATAAATGTACGGAGTCAGCGACATTTTTTACTTTCAATTTTGCTGATTTTTAAATGTGTGGTTAAATTAACATAATCAATCACGAAATAAGGCGTCAATATTGTCGTGACCGTAGTGAATGCCGTCTTGATAACCAAAAAATCTTCAGTTAAATGGAAATGAATGGCAACCCGATTACAGAAGATCTCTACTGGACATTCAATCTTACGAATTTTTAATTGAATTTTATAATAAACTGTGTGGTGCTGATTACCTTTCTCTATGCAAGTCCATATATCTGGAATGATAAAGTATGCAATAACTAATAATAAATTTACAGCAGTAAAATATATAATTATTTAAAATATTGGCATATCTTATTAATCAAATAAGTTTTTCTTTCAAATACAAGGTTTGACTAAAAAAAAAAAAACTAAATTTATAAAAGTAACTAGCAGAACCACGTGGCTTTGTCTATGTAAACCAATGAAGGCCTTACAGGTAAAATAAATAAAAATGAAATAATATGACGATCTCGAAAAAGGGAGTTCTGTACATACTTTCAATTATTCAATTATTCAATTATATTATACTATCAATTTCATACTTTAAATTAGTGCCCATAAATTTTTAAAAGACAATCAGGAAAAAATGAAGTTATTTTGTCAAATCTAGACAATCTTTGACAAACAGTTTTTTTTCCATTTTAATTTTGTTTTTAACACTTTCCAACCTAGTTGAAAAGTGTTTATGACTTCGGTTTGTCTGGCCGTCTGCCGTCTGTCTGTGCTCTAACTCCCGTAAATATGCTCGTATTGCCCTGCAATTTTTATATGTTATTGTCGTTATCTATAGCATGTTCCCTATTTCAACTGAAGTGTGTAGCACTTATAGTTTTTTTACAGGGACACTCAAAAGAATTCCGTTACATTACGGTCTATAGGGAAAAATCATTTGCGGTTTATTTTAATGATGTTATGCAATTTCAAACACATTGTAATTGATATATATCACTAAGATGCATTACAAGAAGCTTAATATGGAATATGGTGTGCATATCACTTATAGTTACTTTACAGGGACAGTCGAAAGAATTCCGTTACATTACGTCTATGGAGGAAAATCGTTTGCGGTTTAATTAAATAATGTTTCACTATTTTAAACGCATTGTAATTTATATATATCACTAAGGTGCATTACAAGAGGATTACTACAGAATAGTCTGTGTATAGCAGTCATCGTTCTTTTACAGGGACACGCAAAAGAATTCTCTGCTGTCTATTAACAATAATTCCTGGAAGTGCGTTTTAAGTTGCTGAAGGCGATTTTAAATTTAACTCACTTTTTGTCTATTACTTGGTGTGTATAAATTCTGTAGATCATATACAGGGCAGCACAAAAGTTCACGAACACATTTCCGTTTATTGACAGAAACTCCAGAAGGAGAATTTTAAACTGTGCTATGCGTTTTCTAACTAAACAAAAATTTAGCATCCTTATATACAAATCTATAGATCATATACAGGGCTGAATAAAAGTATTCGGTTATTTTTCCGAATATTGTATATGTTGGAAATTCCTGAAATTACGTGTTTAAATATGTTATGCGTTTTCGAAATTGTTTATTTAGATGTTATCTTTCAGCTTATTAAACGGTAATGATTTGTAAAATTTTTTTGGAAGCGTTGGAAAGTGTTACATAATCTATGCTTGACGCATGATTTTTCGTTCTTGTTTGACAGTTAAAACTGTTTTGGCCAATAATTGAAAAATATTCAGTAGCATTTGGGGGCCCCTCAAAATCGGGGGGCCCTGGTGTCGTGCCCCGAATGCCCTGGTAAATCAGGCTCTGCAATTATCTCGATCAGATAGTGCTGCTATTATTTTTCAAAAAGTTATTCAATTTTTTCAAATTTAAAATACCATAACTCGGTATATCGGTATATTTTGATCTTAGCAGAATGGAATTTTTACTGTTGTACTTGTAAGAGCATTATCCCCCTCTCCATTAAAATTACTTATAGGGTCTAAAGTCCGTATGAAAATTTAAAATGTTTAATGTTTTGAAAATTAATAGTAAGAGTTTATCATCAAAACAATCTTAATCCCTACCCTATTTTGAACAATTTGGCAATTTACATAGCCTGAAGATATGAAACTATGAAATGAAATTTTGGCTAGTAGCCACTGACCAGTACATAATATTTTTTAGTCGCCAGTTTCTGGCTAATAATCTATATATTTAAAACGAAAAGCACATTCTGTAAAGTTTCCACCACAAATATAGTCTTTTTGCGCATACGACAACGTTTTTTGAAGGAGTCTCCCCTCAGAAAAGGGAAACATGGTGGATTAGCTCTCACCTGTTTAGACTAGGGGGATTGAAAAGAGTCACCACTGCAGTGAAACCATTGACCTTCTAATATATTTTTGTTCTGAGATTGAAAGCTAAAGCTTTTTTTAAAGAACTGAAAACCAAACACTTTCAACTGAATAACATATTTACACGTGAATATTAAATGAGAAAAAACTTTAAAATATGTAAATTATTACATGCGAAATGCATTAAATGAGAAAAATTATGTCATATTTCATACTATTTTCTTATAGCGCCTGAAAAGAAAACTTTTCTTCTAGACGTTATAGTAAAAGTCCGGGAGGAAGCGAAATTTTTTACTTTCAGCTTCGCTGATTTTTTATAAATGTGTGATAGAACTTACTTAATCCCGAAACAAGGCGTCAGTTGTCGTGACCGTGGTGAATGCGGTCTTGGGAACCAAAAACTCCTCAGTTAAATGCAAGTGAATGGCAACCCGATTACAGAAGATCGCCACTGATCGTGATAATATCATTCAGTCTTACGTAATAGGGTAATATTTTAAAGACAAAGCTAATTAATGTGTCTTTAGAACCTGTGGGGTCTGGACGGGGATTTGTAGATTGTAAGGGGCTAAGCCCCCCGCCAAAAAAAATGTCGTTATGTCATTCAGAGTTTAAATGAAATTTTGTTTGCTTATTAAGAGTACTTTTTGAAATATTACTCACGTGTTTTAAATAGTTTAATCTTAGAATCCATTTGAACATGTCACTACACACTTTTAAAATTTATAACATTCTGAAGAATAAATTAGAAAAATTCATAATTAAACTGAATGGATGGGGATCCATTCAATATGATATTTAATTGCAACTAACATATCTTTAAAAAAAAGAAGAAAAAAAAAAGAAAAGAAAAAGAAAGTGGGGGAGAGACAGATTTGAGTTTAATAAGACCAGTTAAATCTGAACATTTTTGAGCTATAGCATATATATATATATATATATATATATAATAAATTATGAAACGGTATTTTTGGTATGGTGATACATTTTTTATGGAGATTTTGATGTAATGCATTTTTGATGCAAAATATTTATTTCGATCATCATGCGTAACGTGCCTTTATCTTTCTTGAGTTGTTTAAATTTTTTTTATATGGACTATTTTGACATTAGCCTTATACTGCATCTGCTCTTATGTAATAATAAATAAAGTCTATTTCATAATTTGACTATTTGTGCATCTTGTAAAATTTGGAAACAACATAGGTATAAGAACAAAATGAGACTAAGCAAATAAAAAATCAAAGAACAAATATAGTTCAAATGCCTTATAAAACAGTTCATAAACTTTGCTAAGAATTTATTCAGGAGAGAGTTTTTAAAATCTATCTTCATTATTCAAATTGTGCGTTCGCTCATGATTATCAAACAATGAGTTGCAATGAAGGAAAAAAAAAATTAAAAAATCAATTCAATTTTACGAATGCTGAAAGAAAAAGAAGAAATGATTAGCAACAAATGTTCAATAATTTTAAAGGAGGATATGCAAATATTTGAAATTATATATATATGTACATATATTAAAGTTATCCAAAGAGCTTGAGCATCAATGGAAATAACACTCTAAGTTGTGTACGACAAAGGCAAATTACTGTATATACTCGCGTATAAGTCAACCCCCTAACTTTTAAATGCAAACTCTGCAAAAAATAAAAAACCCGCGTATAAGTCGACCCCCTAAGTTTTTACTTTAATTTTGCATAAAATCAAGCCAAAGATTTCCCTTTCTTCAATTGGTAGGAGAGATTCGCCAATGCGAAAAAGTGGTAAGTAAATAGAAACAAATCAATGAAATATTTTTTAATGATAAATTATTATTATTTGTATATTTTAAATATTATTTTATTATTCTTACACATAAAAAGTCAGAATTTTGGCAGTATTTAAAGTTTTCTTTGTTGTTTTATTTGACTAGTGTATAAGTCGACCCCCCCCCCCCCCCCCGACCCCAATTTGCTTGCTGAAAATTGTCAGAAATTCCTCGACTTATACGCGAGTATATACGGTATTTAAATCTGACCACAATCCTCTTTGAGCTCTAGAAAAGAACTTCAATCCAAAATATGCAAAATACATATATCAATAAAAATATTAAACCTACTGCAAGATGGTAGAATTGGAAACGATCATAAGATTGATTTAATGGATTTTGAGAAATAAATATTTGTTTTAAACGATACTATTTAATTTATTGCGTCAATAAATATATTGCAGTTTTCAGTTGCTAATCACCTTTGTAATTTTCAATATAAAACAGAATCTGGTAGAGTAAAAATTAAATCATTTTGACAAACTAACAAAATATATAACTTTTTCTATTTTCGAAGACTTCATTTAAAACTGATAATCTTCTATGCGTTGAATCAAAAGAAAGCTTCTGTAAAACCAATTTTACTTCTTGTCTCCCAGTATACAAGAGGAGACTGACCACAAGCAATTTACACCCCCCTAGCCAGGTCCTGGATCCCTTGCTGGACCCCTCACTGCGTTGACAGCTTTATAAAGACATAGGCGTGTTTAAAAAGGGGGAGAAGAAACAGCAGACTGGAACAAAAATCCGGAAAAAAAAGTTACTGATATGGAGCCTTAATGGCACCGACATAAAATATAGCCTATGTTGGAGCACGGGTTGTCACCATCAATTTGCCACCATCACTTTTGAAATCGGTCGTGTAGTTCCAGAAATTCCATAGAAATTGTAATTTAGAATGTTTTTAGAACGCTTTTCGCTCATTTCACCCTTTGAAATTTCAATTTTTTTTAAAATTTGTTCTTAGAGAGTATTTACATCTTATAAGTAGCTACAATGCCAAATTTAAAATTTCTAGCTTCTTCCGTACACAAAAAATTGCAATTTTAGAACGTTTTTCGCTCCTGCAGCCCCCTGGTGTTAGTGGCACCGACATAAAATATAGGCTATGTTGGAGCAGGGATTGTCACCATCAATTTGCCACCATCACTTTTGAAATCGGTTCGGTAGTTCCAGAGATTACCCCCTATAAACAAACGAACAAACAAACAATCTTTACTCCTTTATAATATTAGTATAGATTATTACCAATTCAGTTTACTTTCAGTTTTAAAAGAATTGTTAAACACTGTAAGAAACTTGGGCCACATTCTTGTTTCTCAAATAATGAGAGTTTGTTTTCTTTTTTTCCATTTTTGCATAAATAAAATTTTTGCCATGAGGCTGAGCCCGAAGAATGGTATAAAAATAGAGTCCCAGCTGGTTTCAGGCACGGACTGAGCCCAAGAGCTGAGATTATTTTTTTCTTCCATATTACCACAATCGTAATGGAAATTAACATTTGTTTCAATGAATTTCCAGGTTTTGTTTGAATTTCCCTAATATTTCCAGGTTAACAAAATTCCCAGGTTAACAAAGTTTTCCAGGTCTGAGACCACCCTGAATTTAAATTAAATTGAATGTTGCCTGGAGAATAAAATAGTCATTTGTAAAAACATTAAAAATCATTAAGTAAAGTGTTTAAGTATATTGTAACTAGGGATGCACTGAATATTTGGTATCTATTCGGTATTCGGCCATATTATCGAATATTCGGTTAGGCCGAATATAAAACTATTCAGTCTGTGATCATCATCATCTATCATCATCATCATCATATTTTCTACAATCAAAATTAATACAATGCAAATATCGCTAAAATATCGCCACTGTTGTTAAAGTTTTAAACAAAAATTCAGTTTCAACTTGCAGTGACACACTCTGTATTTTTGATTGTATGTATTGTATTTTGGATGGAATAAGTGGATTGAGATGTTTCTTGCACAAAATTTTTTTGCCTTGACCACATTATTTACACAGAAAGTTTGTTCCAAGATGTTTCTTCTAATTCATTCAAAAAATTTCTTTGATTTTAAAGTATTTGTTATGGAATATAAGAACATTTTATAAATTTATTTGAATTCACAGAAGAAGCTACGAAGTTTAAAGCTTTATTAATTAAAAAAGTTTTAAGACTATCCTCTTTTTAAGTTATAGGGTCATTCCATGGTAATTTACGTTACATTTTGAATAATTTTCTTTAGTAATTTTCGTAATATAACACTAAAAAATATTCAAAATGTAATGTTGATATTATTTGTTATAAACCTACCGTAAAATCCCGTTAATCCGCCCTTCGCGATTAAGCGCCCCCCTCCCACTTTGTATACAAATTGGAAAATTTAAAAAATCCCGAGAAAGCGCCCTCCCCCAAAAGAAATTTCGCCATGCATGTCAAGATCAACAGCAAAAATTTTATCTCACGGGTTTTTTTTTTTTTTTTTTGACGATTCTTTGATGTATCGCAAACGTGTACAAACACAAAAGTAACACATACACAACCTCAACTATTGTCAATTTGAAAAAGCAATATAACCAAACATTAGTTTTGCTGTAAATTTATCTCCATGGCGATATGAAAGTAATAAAAATATCAATAGTGAAAGTTTCTCATGAAATAAGTTTAAAAATGTGTATTTGATGCTGTGTGTGTAATATTTTGATTAAAAAAGTATCTATTTATTTTATCAAAGAATTTATAGTCCTATTTAACGTTATTATGAAAACCAAACACAAAAAATTTATTGATTGACTGATCAGTAGATGGTGCCTCAGTCGAATTTGTAGCGTATTTTGTGCTATCTTTGTGGTAGCAATGTTTTTCGTTTTAAAAATTTGGCAACACTACCAATTCGTTCTTTATTTTCCCAATTTTTGTGATTTGTATTATTTATTTAGCATTTATAGATATGAAATCATGATTTAAAAAAAAAACTGGTTATTTAATCTCCCTAATTGACAACAGATGGCGACACCACATAAAATGTTAATAGTTCTAGAAAGTATTTCAGAACATTTTCAACTGCAATTTCTCAGTGTTTTTTAATTATTTTTAATTATTAAGTTCCTTTTATTTTTCTGTTACCGTATTAATGACAGATATTAGTGTTATTATTTATCTAAATGCATTCCAGTTTTAAAGCTTCTGAAATCTAGAATTTTTTATAATCTGAAATCGCCATTAATCGTGATTATACTGTTTTTCTATTTTGTATATCCTTTTTTTGTTCAAAATGTTTCTCTTTTGTCACTTTATTAAAATAATGCATACTTTGCGACGATTGGCCATTAGCATCTCCCCCTCCCACCACCACCCATAAATAGCATATAGTACAATTTTAATACCGTGTAAGTGCCCCACTGATTATTTTACGATTTTCCGTCGCATTTAGGGGGTGGATTAACGGGATTTTACGGTATACAAAGCAAAATTTGATGAAAATTACTTAAATTTAGTGCTATTTCTTGAACTCTGAAAATTATATTTACTATGGTAACTTATGTTACTGAAGAAGGAACGTAAGTTACCATAATAAATATAATTGCCAGTGTTCAAGAAATATCACTAAAGGTAGGTAATTTTTATCCAAATTTCACTTTGGATAGGTTTTATTAACCAATCATTTCAATATTACATTTTCAGTATTTTTTTGTGTTATATTACGAAAATTACTAAAGAAAATTATTCTAAATGTAACGTAAGTTACAATAGAATGACCCTATAACTCAAAGCACTATTTTTTTTTTTAATGTAATTTTTTCTTGTAAAAAGGTCTAGTTCATAAAATAGTAGTAGCTGTATTAAATATTATGTAAAATTCTTTTATAATTTAACTTTTAATACTTTTAAGTTCTGAAATATAAAAATATTCGGCCAGTCAAATATTCAGTATTCAGCCTCACTGTTACTATTCGGCTAGCCGAATATTCGGTATTCGGTTTACTTGTTTGCCAAAATCACTATCCGGTGCATCCCTAATTGTAACTGTACAAAAAGTAATGTTATCTAACAAAAACATAACTATGAAAAAAGGGAGCCAAGTTCTGTAAAGAAAAAAACAAACAAAAAAAAACAAAACAAGAAAAGAAGTGATATGTAAGTGGGTGCCAAAATCAAATAAAATTCACTCAAACTTACCTACTGAAGTATTATAGCATTGTTTAAATTGTTTAAAAATAAAAAATTATTGATAGCATATTAATAATAAATCTAGAACTTGGCAAGTTTTTGATAAATATTATGCCTATAATTTTCATGTCTTAATGAAATGATGATGATGATAATATTAACAGACCTGCCAACCTTTGAAAATGAGAAATAGTAGCACACCAAATTCAAATTTATCTGAAGGTTGGTTGGTTGGTGGCTGTTTTTTACGCTACAAATTTTAAGCAAGCAAATCAGGGGTGATTCTGAGTAAAAAAAAAATCTGAAATTCACAGCAAATTTTCTGAAAAGTTAAGCGAAATTTGCAGTTTTTTCGAGATCTGTTTATAAAATTTGCATTTTTTTTTTGCAATTTTTTTGACGAAACTTGCCATTTTAGGCAATTTGTTGACAAAATTTGCCGTTTTTTTCGCGATCTTTTGATGAAATTTGACATTTTTCGCAATGCTTTGGACGAAATTTGCTGTTTTTACGCGATTCTCTGACGAAAGTCACGTTTTTGCCGCGATCTGTCGACAAAATTTACCTTTTTTTGCAATCCTTTGACGAAATTCGCCATTTTTCGCAATATTTTTGAAGAAGCTTGTTGTTTTCTCGCGATCTTTTGATGAAATTTGCCGTTTTTCACAATGTTTTTGACGAAATTTGCTGTTTTTTCATGATTTTCTGACGAAAGACGTTTTTCCCGCGATCTGTTGACAAGATTTGTTGTTTTTTCGCGATCTTTTGACGAAATTTGCCGTTTTTCGCAATGCTTATGACGAAATTTGTCGTTTATTCGCGATCTGTATTAATAACACTGTCATTATAATAATTTTTAATATTATTATTATTATAAACAAATGATTCGTGTTAAAGATTTGATAAATAAGTAAACACACTGATACACTTCCGCTTGTCTTTGATTATCACTCTAGCGACCCCCACTCCCGGAAACCTCAATACAGACTAAGGCCTGACAAAGAAACAGATACACTTACGCTTGTCCTTGGTCATCACTTTAGAGACTCCACCCCTTTCAGGAGCCTCAATACACTCAAATTAAGGCCTCCAAACATGAAATAACAAGTTTTGATATAATAAAGTCATTAATAAAAATAAATGACTCTTAGGTAAAAACTTGAAAAGTTCTAGATTTATTATTAATATGCTATCAATAATTATTATTTTCAAACAATTAGACTGAAAAGCATAACTAAATATTAGACTAAAATGCAGACTAAAAAAATGCTAAAATTAGACTAAAATGCATTTCAATCAAAGCATAACGTCATTTTCACCAGCGCAAACTTTTCACACGTACTTTATCATAGAAACTCGACAGAGTTTCTCGCCAAGCATAAGAAACAGCAATGCATTACACAGTAAATGAAAGGAATTTCTGCCAATGGATGCCAAACGATTTTACAATTTTTTTTTAAAACTCTGTCTAGTTTATATTTTGCGGACGGGACAAAACGGGTTTTTGACACATCTATATCTCGCGTTCTATTTATGATAGAAACAAAATTCTTGATTCTATGGAATGGGGTGCGCCAAATGACTAAGAAATCAAAAGAAAAGCAAGATCTGTTGAATAGGTTTTCAGGAAATGCGATTTCAAAAGTGCTGTTTTTTGCCCTTTTTAAATCTTGTACAGACCAAAAACTGTTGACAGGGCTACAGCAATGCGTAATTATCGGATTTTTACGTGGTTTACGTCATTTGAATTATTTTTATGAGTAGTTCAAACCTTTGTAAGTTTCATGAAAAAATATTAATTAGTTTTTGAGTTATATCAGTTTAAAGTTATTGATTCCTATACTTAACATGTAGCAAAAAAGTGTTGACAGGGCTACAGCAATCTGTAATTATCGGATGTTTACGTGGTTTATGTCATTTGAATTGTTTTTATGAGTAGTTCAAACCTTTGTATGTTTCATGAAAAAATATCAATTAGTTTTTGAGTTATATCAGTTTAAAGTTATTGATTCCTATACTTAACATGTAGCAAAAAACCGTTGACAGGGCTACAGCAATGTGTAATTATCGGATTTTTACGTGGTTTACGTCATTTGAATTGTTTTTATGAGTAATTCAAACCTTTGTAAGCTTCATGAAAAAATATTAATTAGTTTTTGATTTATATCAGTTTAAATTTATTGATTCCTATACTTAACATAGAGCAGAAAAATAATTAATGACCCAACTCTTTTAGAAATGGTCGTATACACATAATATTAAGATATGTTATTACAGTCGACCCAAGCAAGCTCCCTATTATAAAAAAATAGTAACATTTAAGGTTCGTTTACAGGTTCTCACAAAAGATCATTTGATATAGGGCTAAAGAATTGTGTAATTATCCGATTTTTACGCGGTTTGCAACAATTGCATTGTTTTTATGAATAGTTCAAATGTTTAATATTTTGTGTAAAATATGAATTAGTTTTTTATATATATATATCACTTTAAAGTGATTTATTCCTATACTTAAGATGAAGCAAAGACACATTAAATGGTCTAACTCTTTTAAAAAAGAACGTATGCGCAGGATGTTAAAATATGTTACTACGAACAACCTAAGTTAGCTTCCTATTGTGAAACAGAACTGTAGAATTTAGTTTTTGTTTACAGGGTAACTCAAAAGATTTTTTAATAAGATTAATAATTGTGTAATTAGCGAATTTTTACGTTGAAGTACTTGATTCCAGGGCTAGCACTAGGATTTTTCAAAATTTTAGGGAGGAATTTTAGGAATTTTTTCCCAAATTTTAGGAAAATTTTAGGGGTATTTGCGATATTTTTAACATTACAAGTATGTAATAACAGTATTTTCGTGCTAGTCAGGCACATGTGGTACACTGCCAAAGAATATTCCCATCATTCCAATGAATTCAGCCCTTGTTCCATGTGCTTGTGTTGTTTGTTGCGAATGAGGGCATTTAAATTTGCACAATAACCGGCTTCATATTACAAACCATTTTGACAGCTTATGCTTACTGCAATTATATTAATTAGAATTTTGAATTCCTGGATCATTCAGCCCAACCAGAATGAATGCTCTCTTTCTCTCTATTTTGGATGTTCTCTGTGAACCTAGAGAACAAGAGGCAGAAAGCAGGGGTGATTATGAGAAAAAAATTCTGAAGCTAACAGAAAAACTTCTGAAAGGTTTTTTTCACACTTCTTTGTCGAAATTTGCATTTTTTCCATGTTTTTTTTGACGAAACATGCATTTTTTCGCGATTCTTTCATGAAATTTGCCTTATTTGCACGATGTATTGACAAAATGCAACGTTTTTTCGTGATCTTTTGACGGAATTCACGTTTTTTTTTCAATAACTTTTGTCGGAATTCGTGTTTCTTTCGCAACCTTTAGACGGAATTTGCTTTTTTTCGCGACCTTTTGATGGAATTTGTTTTTTTTTTTTTTTTTTTGTTTGCGACCTTTTGACAAAATTTGCGATTCTTAGATGAAATTCATGTTTTTCCCGCAATCTTTTGACGAAATTTGTACTTTAGTACGATCGTTTGACGAAATTCGCCTTATATGCACAATTGATTGACAAAATTTCGTGATCCTTCAACGAAATTGGCGTTTTTTTCCCACAATTTTTTTATGAAATTCACGTTTTTTCCGCGATTCTTAAACGAAATTATCTTTTTTTCCTTGATTTTTGGATGAAATTGGAGGGGTTTTTCACGATTTTTTTTTTTAAAATCGAAATTCACGTTTATTCCACGATCTTTTAAAGAAATTCTAGTTTTTTTCCCGAGATGTTTTTAAAAAATTTACGATCCTTTTAAGAAATTAGTGTTTGTCGCGATCCTTAGATGAACTTTGAGTTTTTTTTTCAGGATTGTTTGTCGAAATTAGCCTTTTTCCCCCTCATGATATCCTTGGATGAAATTTGTTTTTTTCTGCAATCTTTTGATGAAATTTGCGTTATCTTAGTGATCTTTTGATGAAATTTGTGTTATTTTAACGATCTTTTGACAAAATATGTGTCTTTTTCGGTGACCATTTGTCGAAATTCACAATATTTTTCGGTGAAATTTTGTCGATCTCGAATTTTTAGGAACAAGAAGAAAATTTTAGGAGAATTTTAGGGAATAAAATAATATTTAGGAAATTTAGGAATTTTAGGGGGAATGCTAGCCCTGTGATTCCTCAACACACAGGAAAAACAATAGTAAATAGCATAATATTTGTCAAAGTTGCTATATACACAAGATATTCAAATATGTTACTACATCCGATTCATTTAAACTGTCTATTGTTTGTATTGTTGAACCATATACGTTTCGTTTACAGAGTCTCTTAGAAGATCTTGATTACATTACAACCGATGTATATTTACTGAGTGAGATGTATTTTAATGATTTTATACTGTTTCAATCTCTGTAAGGTTTTATTATCTTGCTTTAAAATTTAATACGGGTTCATTTTGTCTGTCTGAAAGCTCGTCGATCTTAAGCTCTAAATCTATTAAAATATAGTATTTTCATCGATTAAAAAAAACTGTGTTTATTAATAAATGTATCAGGAATTGATTGAAAAAGCGATTAAAAAATTCCAACTTTACATTCATGCGCTGAGTAATAGAATGTAAAAATGTTGCTACCCCAAGATTAGAAGTTTTGCGTTTAAATATTTGCCGTTCATCGAATCTCCGGTTATGACGAACTTAAAATGCTCTAAAAACAGGCTTAAGAGCACAATGAAAAGGAAATAATTTCTTAAATTCCTCATAAAAATTAAAAATGCTATATTTCGTATACAATAGGTGATCGGTAACGAACTGTTCGGTTTACGAACAAATTGGTTAACGAACACTTTCGCGTGAGATTTTTATGTTCGGATAACGAACACATGTTCGGTTAACGAACACTTTCAAAATATTTTTATGTTTGGAGAACGAACACCTCACGAAACAAAGTCATGATGAAGCAATGCCGTGTTTCATATTTGACCAGCTATACTTATTGCTTCTATTGTCGACTTTGGGAACATTTTAACAGTTGCATTACATATGTCCTAATTAATTCATGGACTGCCGGGGATTGAGGACCTATATTTTAGGATCCCCAAATTGGAATGGACAGACTAGAAACATTAATTATATATTTTGTGTCTATGTATTTTGTGCATTTAGTAAATATAATCCTTTTTGGTTTAATCACGCTCCTTTTTAAAATCTAATTTAAAGCTTTATGATTTATCAGATCAAAAATTTTAATAAAATTTTACATTTTTTTAAACGGTTTATTATGTAAACGCATTAGTCTTTGTGGTATATTTACAAAATCACACAAAATTTTGGAATACATGTCATCCTACGAACATTTTCTATTTTGAAATCACTTTAATAGTTTTTATACTTTTGCAAACGCTGCGAATCTTATATTTTTCCGATTCTCGAAACGTTGAGTTAAAGACGTTGAGAAAAACTTTTAAGGTGCTCAGTAATTTTCAAGAATAATATTTAATAATTAGTATAAAAATCCCTATAAGTAACAATGGTTCGTAGAAAAACAAATTTGATTAGTCTCGGTAAAGTAAACTCATTGTTATAATTGACCAAAAAAAAAGGTACTTCTTATTTATCCACATTTTTCTGAAACTGTAGTATTTTAATTACTTTGTAAACTACTGTAAAATTTTCTATTTTTTTGTTTTTTGAATGTATATAAACGGAAGTGTGACATTAACAAAAGAAAAAGGAAAATAAACATGTCATAAATAATCTGATTAATACAATCTAAGGAAATGAATATAAAAGTTTCCCCTTTGCTATGGTAGAGACATGTACATTGGAATAAGTCACTCAATAAATTGTATAATTCTGATGTATAATTCTATTTATAGCATCACAATTATTTTTTTATTTTGCCCCTTTCATCTTTCTTTTATCTTTTTTTTTTTTTTTTCGGAATAAAAATGGAATCTGTGTAATTGAAATTAAATACCTTACAAAAAGAAGTGATATCTCATCAAAAACAACTCGTTGTAAATGATTCCGCCAAGCCACAAACCTAAAACGTCAGCCATAAAAAGAAGTGATATCACATAAAAAGAAGCGATATAGAAGTGCATACTCCGAGTCCGGTGTAAAAATCTATCACCACTCATAATGTTTCCAAAGGACTTTCTAAAGGACAAAATACTATTGTGTGTTCATTAAATATAATTACTGTCCAGCTAAATCCAAGGAGCTTAAATATGCCTCCTTGGTTGAAGCTGAAGCTGAAAAAACATACAATGTATTGATTTATAAATGTCAATATCTGACAGACGACTTTTGGTTATGTAAAATAAATTTAATCATGAAGTTTGAATATGCAAAAATGTTTTTATTTCTTGGAAAATTTACTTTAATATTAAGAAACCAGTGTAATCAATTTACCTTTGTAAAATTAGAAGCTAAACTATTTATTTTTATCTCTAAATACATTTAAATAAATGTACTATGTCATTTAAACACACTTGTAGTAATCTTTTTAATATGTGAAAAAATGACACATTCTCTGAATGACGTCAGTTTCGGATTTCAAATTATAGTGAGTGAATCTGGATTTTTATTGGTTTATAAAAATTCTGTCCCTACACAGTTTCTTTTAATGACAACAGGAAAGAAATTGCATTAGAAATTGAAAAGAAAAATAGATTTCTGTAATGATAAACTATAGGAAATGTTTGAAAAAAGTGGTAAAGAATTGTCTGAGAAATTTTTAAAGTTGACAGTAATTTTTCTCGTGTTCTAAAATGTATGTACATCAAATTTCGTTCAAATCGGACAAAAACTGTAGATTTTTATAAGGAACATACACACATACCAAGAACAGCTTTTATATATATAGATAACTTCTTCACATCTTACAACCTGTGGCAATTTCTTACAAAACAAAACAATACTATCAATGGAATGTGGTTGCATGTATCATATTATTGTCCAAATTGAATAAAAAAAGGGTGTAAGGTTTAAAAAATATAATTTATTTATGGTTATACATATATATGCTCATTTTTATATATTCATTGTATTATTTCTCAAATACATTAAGTTTTCCTACTGAAAGAAAAAAAAAAATCTCATATTTCTAAAAGTACTATTGTTCTAAAAGATTGTGAGAACATAGGCTCCTGCAGTTAATATTCAATGTTTGGGTCATATTGACTGGAACATTACTTGCACATACAGTGGTGGACAAAAAAACTGCATCACCTGCGAAAAAGTGGAAAACGCTGCAAATTATGTTTTTCAAGTACAGGTATTAAAGAAGGATGATATTTTTACGATAAAATACCGTTGTAGGATTAATCTAAATTAAATTTTATTGGGATTTATAAATTATTTACGCATAATTATTTGAAAAAATGGAAAAAAGTGACAAACACAATATTTAAAAAAACTTGGAACAAATTCTGTAGTTAATGTAAATTTTACATAATATATATGTCATATTATAGATACTTAGATGTATATACATGCATAAGGATCACTTCAGTATTTAGTAGATCCTCCAACAGCTGCGATGACAGCCTTGCAGTGGTCCGGCATAGAATATATCAAATTCTGAATGTAATCCTGGCCAATTTCATGCAACCAGACCCTAATAATGCTTTCCAGCAATTTTTTTTTTTTTTTTTTGTAGCAGGCTTCTGAGCAACAATTTTCGTACCCATTATATGCCAAAAATTTTCAATGGGATTCAGGTCAGGGCTATTCCTAGGCCATTCCAAAACTTTAATGCCAGATTTTTTCAGATAGGCCGTCACCTAAAGGGAGGAAACTGAGGGAAAATTACTTTTCCAATATCCTTAATGTTAATGGTGATTAAAACTTGTAATTTAGGCAACAAAATAATTCATGAATAAGTTAGATTGTATTTACCAATTTCGCTGTATGGCAGGGTGCAGAGTCCTGTTGAAAAACACAATTTCTAACACCTTTAAAATCATCCTTAATAACTTGTTTTAAACACTCCTCTAAAATCTCAGTATAAACGGGTGCATTCACAGTTCCAGTAATAAGTTTCAGACATCCAACACCTTTGTGGATATACATCCCCAGACCATTTTTCCTATTGGGAATTTTACAGTAGGCGATATGCAGTCTGGATGATAAGCTTCACTTTTACGTCTTCGAACATACCGCTTACCGTTTGATCTATGTAGGTTGAACTTAGATTCGTCCGAAAACATTACTGAAGCTCACTGAACCTTTGTCCATGAGACATGATCTTTTGCCCAAAAAAGTCGTTTCTGCATAATTTTTTTTTTTTTTTGTTGTTGTTTTTGTAAGTTCAGGCTTTTTCTTTGGGCGATACTCATGCAAACCGCATTCCACAAGTCGTCTTTGAATAGTTCTTGTGCTTAAATTAACACAACAGACTTTCTCAAAAAAGATTTTAAAGCCAGGAGCACTTGCATGACGATTACTCAGATACATCCATTTCAGATATCGATCATCAGAATTTAGGGTCACCCTCTTTCGGCCCGATCCAGCCTTTCTCTCAACATTACCAGTTTCACGTTCTAATTTAATCGTCCTGCAAACTGTCGACTGATTGCAACCAATTTTTTTAGCGATCACACGTGTCGAATATCCTTCTTTAAATAAAGCAAGTATCACACATTTTTTTTTCTTGCGTCAATTGAACATATGAAGCCATCATTTGACTACTTAAAAAACAAGACAAATGACTGTTTTTCCCTTTTGCCGCACTATTTTTAAAAATTTGATGACGCAATACTTCATAAGGGATATATTATTCATTAGAAATGTAGAATGATATCTTATCTTGCTTTGCAGCAACTAAAATTAATTTATTTGAACAAAATAACTCATTAGCATTACAAAATGTTAATTTTTCTAGGTGATGCAGTTTTTTTGTCTGCCACTGTAGTAAATGTAAAATACAGGGATGATAATTGAAATAAGGGAAAGGAAGAAGAAACTTACAAGTCAACAAATTCATGAATGCCCATTTCAGGTTTTAAAATATTTGTAAGTAAATAACTGTCTTTTTGCTTTTCTATCTCCAGTAATTCCATGCCATAAATCTGAAAAGGCAAAAATGTTAAAATTAAGCATCAGACTAAAGTCAAAATCACCATAAACATACATAAAATTTGATGATAACTACAAACATTTATTTGACTAAATTTAATTTATTAATAACAGATTCTAAAATTGAATACTTATATCAAAATATCTTAGGTACTATTTAAAAGACCATCCAAATATTATTATTATTCAATAAAGTAGGGTTGAACATTTATCACAGAAAAAATGGATCTAAATTTGCAGGAAATTCACTCAAATCTTTTTGTGAGAATTTCATGCCAAAAAAAAAAAAAAAAAAAAAAAAAAAAAAAAAGTACAGTTGAACCAGTTATCAGTTTACCAACTACATCATTCAGAAAGATCTGTGCAGGGGTCGCAGCATATAGGAAACATTTTATTGTTCATACCAGTATCCTTAATCAATAATCGTGAGGATGAATTTCTTTACCATATGCAATAGAAATATATCACGAACTTAATTTCTTCTAAAATAGTGGTAGAAACAATAAAATTTGTCCTACACGCTGCGAGGCCTGTCTGTGTCACTTTTTTAACAGCTGGGATGATGTGGAATGCTCATAGAACTCTAACGCCAAATGTTTAGTGTAACTTCTTTTTTTTTTTCGAAAATAAAATTTTTTTTATACTTACATCCTGGTTAGGAAGCATCCTTTCAAATTCACATCTATATTCAGCTTTCAAAGCTGTAAAAGTTTTATAACATTTACAGTGATACACATATGTTTCATTGTCATTATACAAAAATTCCAAATCACCATACTTAAAGACTCTAATTTTTCAAAAATTAAGTATGTTAATACACTTTTTAAACTTTTCATTAGAAAATGAGATGAATTTTTAATCTTTACTACAAAGAAAACACTTTTGCATTTTTATTCATTTGTTCGAAAAATATAGAACATTTTTTTTTTTACATCATAATACTTTTCTGTGAGAATTAAGACGATTTTCAAATTTTACCATTCGTTGAAAAGAAAATGACACATTTCAATAATTGATTTAAATGTTAAATTATGGATGCTAAAATTTTCCAATAGACATCTTAAATTACTTTGAAATATTGCCAATACATATGTCAGACATTCTAAATTATCTATATATTTTTTGATGGAATTTTGTGCATCTATTCAAAAAATATAAAGCATTTTAATTTTTCAATTTTATATTTTTGTTAATCAAAAGTAATTATTTTTTCTCTGTTACTTCACCAGTTGTGTAGCAACTCTACTTAGCATGACAGAAGAAGTACTCTACAAAGCATGACAGAAGAAGAAAATTTATTAAAATCCATCTTGTGCTATCCGGTCAATTATTGATGGTGATTTATAAAAGAATCTTTGAGATTAAGTACATTAGTCTGAATGTATATATAGAACCGAACCAAACGGAGACATGGAAACGCATTGTTGTTATGGCAATCAACACCTTTTTTGACTGTGAAAATGAAAGATTGTGTTAAGCGTTAAATTTCTACAAGCATTCCAAATCATCCCTGGTGTTCAGAAAGTGACGCAAAATTTTCCAAATGACGTAATTTTCTTCAATGAAATTCATTCAAAATGATATGAACGCAAACTTTATAAATTGTTCTGCCAAAGGTTGTTCATGTCTCAGTTGAATGTTGGCTGACCGTGATTTTCGATAAGACTATTTATAATATTGGTTATATGCTGAGTAGTAAGTGATAATTTAAATCCTTCGTTATATAAATAAGTAATCTCCAGCATAATTCCAGCACTGCTAGAAAATTTAACTAGCATATAAGACAATTTAAATCTATATATTTAAAACGCTAAGCGATTTCTTTTGACAATCCGTGAGAACAAACTACTGCATCAAATTACTTCATTCTTTTTTTTAATGAAAGCTATTTGGACACAAATTTGTTATCGTACATTCGTTTGTTCGAAAATTTAATTAATTAGCCATAATTTTCAATTAAACTTTTACTTCTGCTTATGACGTCATAAAGTAGGCAATTCGGATAACGCCCACTGTTGCGAAGCACACAGTTAATTCTCTAAGCTCTGTGGTCGTGTGGATAAAAGAGAAATAATAAATATTAAAAGCACGTGGCTTTTAGGCAGATTTTTTTAGTTTGCAAGTTAAATTTTGGTAAAAATATTTATCCGCATGTTTTATAAGCGAATAAAAATTGATATTTATTGTGACGTCACCGGAATATTGTCCATTGAGTTTATTTTTTCATTATGCATTGTAACTTTGCTGATGCCATTTTTTCATTACAATTAAATACAAAATATATTTTAATTTATTATGATTATTATTATAAATATTTTTATTTGTATACATAGTGTTTAAGCATTAAAGTACCGTATATAAAGTACGTGTGAAAAGTTTGCGCCGGTGAAAATGGCATTACACTTAGCTTAAAATGCATTTTAACATTGATAAAACTAAAGAGAAAAATGTATACGATTGTGTCAACATGGCGTAATTTTAACTGATTTTTCCATTTTTAATTATAAAAATTAGAATTGGAGCCGTCATTTATTGCTTCATCTTGATTGCATACCTTGATTACATGTTACTAATTACTTTTTTTTTTTAATTATAGGTTAGAATATTTCCTTTTTTAATAAAAAAACATCACAAAGGTAAAGGATTTCAGGAATTTTAAATTTATTAAAAATAGTGTTGTGGTAGAAAAAAACCCCTTGAAATAATGATTTTATTTTTAGCTAGAATAAACAATGTAAGACTAATATTTCATAGGAATTATTTTGGTAGGTTTATTATAAGTTCATTTAACAGTTCCTTATTAGCGCAAAGTCCTATTTCTTTCACTGTGAATTTCTCTTTCGATGTCAAAGATGTTTTTCTACTTTTTGACGCCAGCTAAAATACAGTGGCAATTTTTAGAAATGTAAAACGGTTGTGACAACAAACGGCACTATTGCTTTAGCTTTCATCGTGCTTATATCCCTTCTAAATACTACAAATTTCTATTTTTTACTACATTTTACTACATTTTACAATTTCAATTCTTACATCATCAATTAGAAAAAAAATTAGCTTTCGATTGAAATTTATTTGAAAACTGCCTCTTAATTTAACGACTTTTTAAATAATTTTCAAGCATCAACAGTTTTTTAATTCTATCTTATCAATGGCCACCAGTTTGCTTCAATAATGTAAAATAGCCCCTGCGAAAGTTGCCACAATTGAAAATAGATTTCCCTAACCATAAAAAAAAGTTAATACTAATAATAATAATAATATAAACAGTGAAAAATCATAACATCAGATTATCCATAAGATAGACAAAAATCTGTCTTAAAAAAAAAAAAAAAAAAAAAAAACTATTTTTAGTTTGTGAACATAAAATTGATATTTTGAATTCGTTGATGTATATGTTCCATCAGATATCAGCATATGCTAGGAATTGTACTTTTTTTTTTTTTAAAGATCCATTTGCCAACTGTATAAGAGGGAAAATATCCCCGTCTGTAATGGAAAAGGGTTAATCATCCTGATTATGTGAAGGAACCGCAGAATCCAAACAAATAAATTACACTTGAAAACATTAAAAATCTCCCTCATCTGCAGATTAATTTATTACTATAAAAAAATTCTTCATCTTTACATAAAAATTGATTAGCTTAAAACAATGGATGTGTTTTAGAAGACATGAATTTGAAACGAACAATGATTAAAGAGGACATTTTATAACTTTTAATTTAAACATTTTAAAACTTTTTTAACGTCAAATTTCGACGGTGCTTTTAGGCAGATGCAATGCACATGCGCACAGGAGTGCATTCAGTTGCATAATCACAGGGTGGGGGGGGAGATGTGTGCTTTATTTACTATGTTCTTTTATTTACTGAATATGAGATGAACGTAAGAATATACTATTTGTTACTTCATAGGTCCATGAAATTTTTTTCTTACCGAGGGGAATATGGCGGTAATGTCAAACTGATTTGTATTACACAGTTGTTTACGGATTGTTTGCTTGGAGTTTGCATCGGAAATAGTACTGTATTTCACTGGGGAAAAACTTTTAAAATAAAATATTTGAAAGACTGTTTCATACGCACCCCTTCTTAAATAATAAAGAAACTTATTTTACTGATATTGTGATAGTATTTTTTTCCGTCATGTTTTGACGGGTTCCATCTAGTTTAATTTTAAATACATAATATCCTTGTATTCAATAACATAGGTAAACCTTAAAATACTTCTGCCACGTGTTTGGTCCAGTTGCGACAAGGCAGACTAGCTATTATTAAAAGGAAGAATACCAATGTTATAAATTCACAAATAATAGACAAAAATGCAGCAAATAGCTTTTTTGTGTATTATTTGTGCATTTATAACGTTGGTATTCTTCCTTTTAATATTATTGCATAAAGGTTTTTTATTTGCTATTTTTAGCATATTATTATAATACAATATATAAGCCCCATCAAAAATGACAGATAGTTGATCTGCGCTGCATTGTCATAAGACTTCATACAAACAAACAGCATGAAGATTTTATTATTGAAGGTATGTACTGTAGAAAAGTACATTTTAAAAATGACAAATGATTTCCACAAATACAAATGATGCGGATTTTTTTTAATTAATTAATTTATATTTTACTCAATATTAATTTTTTTAAATAGTTCAATGATTGGACAAAACATTCAAATGTGCAAAAGTTTTCGTAAAAAAGTGTTATCAATGAGTTTCTAAAGAGCTTGACTCACCACATAACTCATTTTTTGATTATATAAGCAAAATTAAATGGAAATTACTCAGTACTATTTATTCCTTATATTTTAATTACGTTCTATAAGAAAAAATCATTTTATTTACGATGGAAACAAAATTTCAAAATTTGTTTGTATTATCTGCTGGTAGATGGCACTAAAATATTTTAAAAAGAAGCATAATATAATACTGGATCAATCACCGCAAAGCCTCCACTAAAATATTTTAAAAAGAAGCGTAATATAATACTGGATCAATCACCGCAAAGCCTCCCTTCGAAAGCTGCCACTGCTATTTCTGAAAAAAGTGTTTACAGAAAAAATGATTACAGAAATGTTGATATAGATGTTTTATATGAAAATATGCTGAACAGACATGATTTGAGGCAGAAGAAATTACTGTTTAGTTGTCATATGTTAGCATATGTTTTTCATTAAGTAAACAAGTAACATGGCGTTTCGCTACACTCGTGGTTTGCGATGGAAGTAGGATGACGTGGAAGTAGTTTGCATCTCCGACTCGGTTCGCTCTGGAATGATTACCTACAATATACTTTCCTACACTTGGATTTGTCGATAAATTACTGCTAAAATAGTTTTTGAAGGTTTTAAACAAAATTTAAATATTTAAAAGCTTTAATATGCTTTTACAAATATTTTAAGAGCAGAATCAGATATAAAGCTTTCAAAGAGTCGTTCATTTGTGATTCATTTGAATTTGTGATGCTGAATGGCAACAGTGTTCATTTGTTTATATCTGGGATTCCGATGTTTAATCTAAATTTTTAATTAAGAACTTAAAACATTATAATAGGATATGATATACATGTTTTTATAGGAAAATATGCTGAACAGACATGATTTCAAGTAGAAGATATTATCATTTAGCTGTCATATGTTAGTATAGGTTTTTCATAAAGACTAACATGGCATTTAACTATGGTCGATTCGCAGACCAGAGTGGTCGCATCTGGAATGGTTACCGACACTTTCTTGCCTTCGGATTTTATTATAAGTAGACTAGACGAAGGCAACATTTTCCATATTTATTTTGTTACTAGCTGTTACCTGTGAATTTGTTCACGCAACATTAAAAGAAGAATAAATACATAATTAAGAAAATATTTCACTCCCGATAATTAAAAACGTTAAAATTAACTAACTATTTATCACATTTCATAGGCGACAATACGGTATTTTTTTGTTATAGGGACCTTGACATAACTCAGTCTTTAAAAAGTGAAATTTTGTGCCAAATAATCGCGAAAATGAAATTGCAACCAATGCAAAAAGGAGTGCCAAATAAAATCGTGGAAATAGACGAATTTGGTAAAAACAAATGTCAATTTTACCTGATAAACAATTTTACTTTTAACGCCTTTGTGAAACGTTTTAACAGCCATCCTTCAAAAAAACATTAATTGGAAATATAGTACATGCTTTTTCTTTAAATTCAGTTCTGCCTCCTTGGTTTAATGTATAGCTGAAACAAATCTTATTTTCTAAATGACAGTATGTTGACAGGCAATTTTTGTTCTCCAGAATAAAGAAGTTTGAATATGTGAAAATATGTTTTTATTTTTCGGATAATTTACTGAAATCAAGATTTTGTTTTCACCAACTATTCAAAGTGAAAATCAATTCTGTTTTTCAGTTTTAATGAGAAAATGGTGTAAAAAATATACTGATCTATTTTATTTCTCCCTTTTTAATACACAAATATGGAGTAATTTACTTTCCGTTTTTAGAGAAACTTCGTTAAAATTAACAAAAAAGAAAAAACAAATCTTGGCATCTAATTTAATTTTTTAAATTCTGACAGTTTGTGTAACATCCTCGGATCAATAACAGGTATAAAGTAAATCACGTTGCGTTCGATATTCTGGCACTGTAAATGAAAATTGTAAATTCACTGGCATTCTCCGTGAATTGCTGCCGTAATTTTACGGGAAATGCCCCCTTTTCAAGGTAAACGGCTCATTTCAGTAAATTTCATGTTTTTACGGGCAAAAACCGTTTATCTAATAACAAAGCTTGTTTATCTAGTCATAAAAACGGTTTTCTTATGGACATTGCCTGGAATCTCTGCTACAGTAATTTTACTGCAGCAATTTTTTACAGTGAGGAGTAGTTGCGAAATACAAACATAGATTCGTGTTCATTTTCCTTTTCTTAAAATTATGATGCGATTTTTAGAAGAAAATTCTCATCTGTATATAACTGATATTCATGCTTAATAATCAGTATAGATAAAAAAACATTTAAATTTTTCGTTATAAATATGGCGTGAAACTCATCTACTTTCTATACTTACTGATCCTTGTATTATTAATGTAAGGAATTGATTCACACTCATTTTAAAACACATTGGAAAATTCCCGTTGTATTTCAAATATGGCACCTTTTTTTCCCGCAGAGAAATCCCTTTTTAATGACATAATTCTTGTTAATTTTCTTTTCCAGGCAATTAATTTCAGTGCTGGCATAGGGGAAATTATGTTGATTTAACGAAATAATATTAAATCTTTAGTTTTTATCAACAAAAATGGAACTATTAACATTCGTCATTTTTTTTTTTAGGTAATCGAGTTATTTCTTTTAGTTTTAAGAATGAAAATAAATATTTCTCGCTATCCATGACATCATTTTCGATATGGATAATTTTGCAGAGCATATTATTGACATTTGCTGACCATTTTCTTTTGAAACTTCTTTTTACTTTTTAAAAATTTAAATAAAAAATACGGTATAGTTATATTAGCCCTGCGCAGACGGTAAAACGCCAAGAATTATTACCATACAAAAGAAAAAAGCGAAGAAAAAAAAAACCAAGATCATTTTATTTCACCAATCAAAGATATCCGCTTTATTTTTGATGTATGGCGTCATATTCGCCTGTTTCCTATGGTTACTCATATTGAAACCTTGTATTATTATCAAAAACAAAAAAAAGTACGTTTTATTTCTAATAATATTATTTAATCTTCTTTTTAATTCTTTAACTTTTTTATTTCATTTTTATTTTTCACGTGAACATTTTTCAATTGAAACTAAATTGTTGACTAAAAATTATTATTCCGGAATTTGAATTAGTTTTGGCAACGGTAAAGTAAATTTAACCATGTTAAAATATTATACGAAAAAAATGTCCATTTAGTCTCTATGAAAAAACGAAATTTTGAATTATTAAGAAAAATATTTGAATAAAATAAACAAAAACCAGCCTATGTTCAAATGAGGGTTATAATCAATCTGTATGCAAAAATACAGGATCATTAAAAGGCTCCATTTTGATGCTGGCTTCAGCCTAACATTTGCGCACAATCAGATTTATAATATTATTAGGATAGGATTCTTGTATTACATGACTTAGGATAAGCCTCTAAAAATACACCAGAAGTAATTTTTGGCTTAAGAAACATTTCACTTTTGGCAAATCTGAATCATTAGATCCATTTATTTGTACTCTTACTTAAAATATATAATTTTTTCTTGTATCTGATAACATAGAGTCTAACAGGATCACCTCTTAGACTAATATATTTAAAGAGGGTACTTTTGAATGGGATACCCTGTATAACAGGCAACATAATTGTTAAAATATTGATATGAACATGATAAAAAAAAGTAACCTTTTTAAAAAACACATTGGCTTTATTTATCACAGCAGTATACAGCTTTGGAGTATAATCCTCTTTAAAAACATGAGCAACAATACCTGAAAGAAAAATAAACATTGAATCAACTTGTAACTGTAACATAAATTAATTAAGATTCTTCGCATATCCAACAAAAAAAATTTTTACCTTAAAAAAATACATAAATTCATTTAATTTATTTTAATAGATGTCCATAGTTTTATTTTCAAATGTTCTTTTAATGCAACTTCAGTTCTACTGCAACATTCTTCTGCAATACAACAGATAACTCCTGGAAAATTTTGAGCAATCTTTTAACTTAATGCTACAATCTGATAGCATTTCCTTCTGCAGTAGGGTGGTTCACAAACCTATGGAAAAAAATTAATTTTCCCATACAGACCAGGACACCTGCCCTCATTTTTTTTTTTTACATCTGTATATACTATTATTCTAGAAATGTTTCAATTTCTTACTCCAAATAAAAGACTGTGCTCAATGACCTTCTATTATTGTCTTGTGAAGATTTTTTGACATTTGTAGTTGAATTTTCTAAAAGTTGATGTGAAAACCAAATAGTTTAAATATACCCATCAAAAACATACATGTGAAAGAATGCCAAGTTCGTTAACGGTTTCGCTAATAAAAGAAGTGAGATCTAACAGGAAACCAAGTTCTTTCGAAGCTCCTTAAATCATAGCTCCTGTCATGCATAATGTTCTTCAATTGCTTAAAATGATTTGGTATGTTATTTGCTACTCAATAGAGCGACTTGGCAAGTTTTTACCAACTTTAATCTTTGAGTCTGAGTACAATTTAGTCTAGTGTGCCATTGGCAAAGATCTAGTCAATCAAATATTCGAATAAGTATGTCGAAGTTAAGGTATTGAAGGAAGTGATCAACTTTAAGTTCAGATCAATCAGGTAGAGAAATTTGAATAAGAGAAAACTTTAAGAGAAAACGAATTTTGTGTATTTCTAGGGGATCTAATATAACGCGGTTGCTGCATCCAGTTAAGTTTTATTTTCGGTTTCATGTTTGCGAAGTAATCATACATGCGGTACATTGATTGCTGCATTAAATAATTTCGTGTATTTCTTGAGATCCCAATACAACAAGGATGCTGCATCCAGTGATTTTTTTCAGTTTCATGTTCATGAAGCGATCATACATGCGGTACAGTGATCGCTGCATTACATAATTTCGCATATTTATCTTGGGATCCAAATATAACGAGGTTTCTGCATCCAGTGATTTTTTTTCGGTTTCATGTTCAGAAGTGATCATACATGCGGTACAGTGATCACTGCATTAACGAATTTCGTGGGGTTCTAATACAACGCGGTTGCTGCATCCAGTGATGTTTTATCTTCGGTTTCATGTTCGCGAAGCGATCATACATGCGGTACAGTGATCGCTGCATTAAATAATTTTGTGTATTTCTTGGGATCCCAATACAACGAGGATGCTGCATACAGTGATTTTTTTCGGTTACATGTTCACGAAGCGATCATACATGCGGTACAGGGATCGCTGCATTACATAATTTCGCGTATTTCTTGGGATCCAAACACAACGAGGTTGCTGCATCCAGTGATTTTTTTTTTAAGGTTTCATGTTCACGAAGCGATCATACATGTGGTACAGTGATCGCTGCATTAACGAATTTTGTGTATTTCTTGGGGTTCTAATACAACGCGGTTGCTGAGCCCCAGTGATGTTTTTTTTCAGTTTCATGTTCGCGAAGCGATTATACATGCGGTACAGTGATCGCTGCATTCAGGGCCGCCCCAAAGGGTGTGCGAAGTGTGCGACCACACAGGGCGCCAACCGGTAGAAGGGCAAAAAATATTCTACCCTTTTTTTTTAAAAGTTAGGTTGGAATTATCTGGTAAGTCTATGGATCTGTTAAGCAGGGGACCTTCTAAGGGCGGTAAATTTTCACACGTAATGGCGCCTGTATTTTTTATTTGAAGAGAATGCAAACAAAAAACTTATAATCAGAGTAACTTATCGGAGGATAAAATGTGTTCTTTGATAGAAATGCCTTCCTTGAAACTGGAAAAGGACCACCCCCTATATAACTCTGTCACAATGACCACTGATATTCCCTATAGGACTAACTAATTGCGTCGCTGCCAAGGGGCGCCAAATTATGAGATGCTAATCGAAATGTTGTGTGTGTGTGTGTGTGTGTGAACGATTTTTATTTAGACTGTAAAGAAAAAAGAATATAATGAATTTCGTTTAAGAGTACTTCCTTTAAAATGTCATTAGGGAGTTTAGGTGCTTCAAAGAGAACCGATAAGAAAAACTAATGGTACCTAATCTTTCTTCTCCTTCTTCCTGTCCGGAAAAAAAAAACATAAAAATGCCTAGAGGCACAAGGCAGATGTGGTTCAGTTCAAGTTTGCATTCAAATAAGAATACACATGATCTGAGGCGGGCAGAAAAGACAGGAAACAGTATAACATAAAGGCGGTAAGCTTACATTCAATCAACTATTTGTTAAAATTGTCAAGTACACCTATGACCAGAGGTATATTCAAACTAATCTTTGGATAGAGTCAGGGCCGGCGCCAGGTGTGAGGCAGATGAGGCAGCCGCCTCAGGGCGACATTTGACTCGCATATATTGAACATATGATCCATTATATATGTCGAAATTTAAAAAAACGAGAATGATTCATTTTTCTTATTTTAAAATAAAAATAAGGAGGACATTGCATATAATTACAGTAAAAAAAGTTGCATATAATTACAGTGAAAGAATTCCGGTTACAATGTTTTAGTCCATTTTAGTAAATTTTGTTCTCGACAATTTTTGAATTATTAGTGATTTTTGACGAGATTTTTAGTGTCTTCTTGCATTTCGCAGTAATTTTTTTTAAAGTCGTCAAAGGAATTAATTCTGTTTCAAACTTTTAGCCTAATATAGTAAATTTTGTTCTCCGCGATTTTGGAATTTTTAGCTGTATTTAATGCGATTCTTAGCGTTTTCTCGCGTTTTGCTGCGATTTTTTGACATTCGTAAAAAAATTTGGTTTAGTTCTAATTTAGTAAATTTTATTCTCTGCGATTTTTGAAGTTTTTGCGATTTTCAATACAATTTTTAGCATTTCCTTGCGCTCTTCGGCGATTTTTTCACATTCATAAAAGAAATCCAGTTTCAAATATTTAGCGTAATTTGAAGCCATTTTGCCTTACGTGATTTTCAATGCGATTTTTAGGCCTTTTCGTGCCAATTTTTTGACATTCGGAAAACAATTCCTTTTAAGATGTTTTACCAAGAAATCCGGTTGTAAAATTTTAGCCCCATATAGTAATTTTTTTTTAATAAAGTTTATTCGGAATTCGTACAACGATTTTTTTTTTTGGATTTTTCTATGCGATTTTCAGAGTTTTTTCCCGTTTCGCGGCGATTTTTTTAACGTTGTTAAAAGAAATTTCGCTTCAAACCTTTAGACTAATATAGTAAATTTTGTCCCCCTCTATTTTTTAATTTTAGCAATTTTTCGCTTTCCGCGGCGGTTTTTGACATTCGTTAAAGACATTTAACGAATGTGGCTTCAAACTGTTAGCTTAATACAGTAAATTTTGTCATCCACAATTTTTGAATTTTTAATGTGATTTTCAACTTGCTTTTTTTGCGTTGCGTGGCAATTTTTTGACATTCGTAAAAGGAATTCTGTTTTAAATTTTTAGCCTAATATAGTAAATTTTGACCGCTGCAATTTTTGAATTTTTGGCGTTGTTTAGTGTTTTTTTTTTTCGCGTTCTGCTTTAATTTTTTGACATTCGTGAAATAATTCCTGTTACAATGTTTTAGTCCACTATTAGTAAATTTTGACCTCTGCAATTTTTTTTATTTTTAGCGTTTTACGGCGATTTTTTGACATATGTAAAGGAATTCGGTTTCAAATTTTTAGCCTTATGTAGTAAATTTTGTTCTCTGCGATTTTTGAATTTTTGGTGATTTTTAATGTGAATCTTAGAGTTTTTTCGAGTTTTCGCGTTGAATTTTTTGACATTCGTGAAAAAAAAATTCAGTTTCAAACTTTTAGCCTATCATAGTAAATTTTGTACTCCGCGATTTCTGAAGTTTTTGTGATTTTTATTGCGATTTTCCCTCAAATTTTAGCATTTTTTGCGTTTTGCAGCGATTTTTTGATATTCATAAAAGGAATTATGTTTCAAACATTTAGCCCAATATATTACATATTATATTCAGCGATTTTTAGCGTTTTTTGCGCTGATTTTTGATTTTTGGAAAGGAGTTATGGGAATTTGAATTTTGGAAAGGACTGCTAGAATGTACTAGCATTCAGTAGTAAATTTTGCCCTATGCGATTTTTGAATTTTTAGAGAGCTTGATTTTGCATTTCACGGCGATTTTTCCACATTAGTAAAATAAATCAGGTTTTAATCTTTTAGCGAAATATAGTAAATTTTGTCTTGTTTCAATAAAGTTTATTCGGAATTAGGTTAGCGATTTCTATAATTTTTGAGAAATTTTTGTTCGATTTTTAGAGTTTTTTCGCGTTTTGCGGAGATTTTGCGACATTTTTTCCCTTGCAAAATGTTCTTTACAGTGAAAATTCATAAATGTCGTTAAACCGGTTAAATATATATGTATATATATATTAATCTCTTGGCCCAATATAGTAAATTTTGTACTCTGCGATTTTTGTATGCGTCTTTTAGCGTTTTTCCGCAATTCGTTGCAATTTTTCCACATCAGTAAAAGTAATCCGTCATCAATTTTCTAGCCCAATACAGTAAATTTTTTTCTCTTTTCAATAAAATTTATTCGGAATTCGTGGAGCTATTTTTATATTTTTCAGCGATTTTACATTACGATTTTTAGTGTTTTCGCGCTTCGTGCTATTTTTTTATGTGCCCGGGCAACGCCGCCGGCCGAGTCAGTTAGTTAAATTATTCTAGCTAATGAAAATACAACTATTTTTTTTAATATTAGGATGATATAATTAACGATTTTGAGTAACAAAATTCAAAACGAATTTGTATCGAATTATTTATTTCACTGTTGAAAGTTGTGTTTTTGCAAATATTACTGATGCAAAATTAAATCTTCATGTATACAATTTCAAATGATCACGCAATTTTCTATTACGATCATATTTTTTCTATTTAATTTCAATAATGTAATGCGTAGTTTGCATTAGTAACTAGTAAGTGTATCTATTTTTGGCTTGATAATGTGATTGCTTTATAATATTGATTTCCGTATTATAATAAATGACTTGACCAATGAAAATTCAAGGAAAATTAGATCTTAAAGTTTTGTTTTATTTTTAATAATTATTTTCTTTTAAATACCACTAATAAGCGATTTTATTTTTGTGCATATTATTTCAAAAATATATAAACATTGTTATTGATATCATTATTTTGATATTTGAAATTCTATACAAATTTTATACGTAATTGTTTTTAAATGTTTGACATATTTTGGCTTAATAATGTATATTTTTTACTTAGTTTCATATGATGTAACTTTTTTTTTCTAATATTCATAACGTCGATACAATAAATGCATTTTCCAAAGGAAAAGCAAGGCGAATAAGATTTTGAAGCGTCAGTTTAATTCTTGATATGATGCTTTCTTGCAAATATTACTAGAATATTTTAGTATTTTTATTAATTTAATTTCATGTTAAATGTGTCTATTTTTGCAAAATACATGCAAAATTTATTAAGTAATTTGATAATTTTAAATTTTTTAGATGTAAATTAATTTTATATATATTTGTTTTCTTTTAAATAAAATATAGTTAGCATATTAATTTACTTATTCTTAAAAAAGTTTGAGAAGTGGTGAAAAAACAATCACGGCATAGGGGCGGCAAAATACTTCTCGTCTCAGGCAGTAAAATGTCTAGCGCCGGCCCTGGATAGAGTAATATCTTATCTTTATCAGTCATGCTCGTGGCTTGTTTTTAATTGGGCAAATAGCTTATTTTACGGTAAGCTACTAAATGCACGTATTTGTGGTGAAATTTTTTTCAACAATCCGAATCAGGTACGTTTCTCTAATCAAAAATATGTATTCAAATCAATCCTTTTAAATGTCCACCGTGAAACACTAAATTTTAAGAATTGTTGGTTTAAGGTAAAAATAACGTGCCAAAAACGCAATTTGAATGTTCAATAATTGTTATATCTAATTAATGTAAATGAAGGCCTTTATATAAACCGAATCAAACCAAGTATTTTTCGTATTATTTGATTCATTTATTATTTATTTCTTTTAACTGCGTACGTAGCATGACATGCAAATGTGCAACATAGTAAAAAATATATTTCTTTCATAAAAAAAAGGGGAGCAAAATTAAAATTGCGTTAAAACGACGTAATTTTTAAATGTTTTATTCATTCATCATTAGGGATTTTTTTTTAAGTAAATTTTAGGCTTTGACACATTATTAAATAAGTATTTTGCATTACTTGATTGCAATAACTGAAAATTTAATCAAATATTATTAAAACCCATTCCGTGCAGGTGGTGCGATAACGCACCATTCTCTTAAGTATATATATTTTTTAATTCTTAGAAAATAAATGTTTGAATCAATAACAATATTTTACTTGAAAACTACAATGTTTGTTTTAACTAATTAAATTTTTTTGGTTGCCGGTCGCAATTTTTATATTAAAAATTTAAAAAAAATGAAATTATAAAATGTAATTCTTTACAAAGAATGAGAAGTGACTGTATATTGTAATTGTATTGCCCTTGCAATATAAATAGTAATTTTTTATTTCATGATTTTTCCCTATTTTACAAAAAATTCATGCAAATCATACTTTTGTTTCCTTATTATATCCAATTACATATATTTGTTATATATATATATATATACATATGTTAGCCGAAATTTCTCGTCCCAGTCCCTGTCCGAGCCATAGAAAAAAAATTGTTGGCCCCGTCAAGCTCGGTATAAAAGTTATAAGTTCGGCCCGAGCCCGTACAAAAAATTTAATGGTTTGACCTGTACAAAAATTTAATTGACCCTGCCCGACTGAATTTTTACAAAACATAAATTTTTACGCCGAAATGGTTAAAAATTGACTTGCACGAGGAATTCTGACAAAAAATATTTATTTTAGCCTTTTTTTTTTTCATGTTTATATTCTTAATTTTGTTTAAAGCAACCAGTGCTGCAAAGTTCAAGCGCATCTGTTCCAAAATGCTGCCCCTTCCTAGATTTATTTTTGTTTGAGTCCATGTAAACTATATATATTTATTTATTTAATGAATCTCTATTGGTATGTAAATGTCTGAGTTATCATTAATATCGTTAATCCATATTCCATGGCTTGGAGACTTAAAGATCTGAAAAATGCTATGCAATAAAATCTTCTGAGATGTAATCACATAGCAAAGAATAAAAATCCGTTATAGCCAGGTTCCCTCCTCAGCAAGTACATTGTCTGTTGTAAATATATTATGCTCTTTTCTTACGTATTATATCCATTTTGGATAGATCAACACATTTTTCTGTTTAAGACAGGATTCCGCTTTAGCCTTCACACAGGTTCTTTTCACAGGTTTTACTGTACTTTACTATTAAAAATGCCTAGAAATATATGTATTATTCTTTAAATAGAATAAATTTTAAATTTTAATTGTAGAATAATGCAGATTTAAAAATATATTCAATTTTTGCAAAAATTGTTGGCAATAAGTAAATGCGGCAGGTAATGAATGAGCTATTTAAATATAATTTTTTAAAAAATGTTCAAAAGTTAACTAAAATTAGACACACGCAAACTGTATGTGACAGTTTGAATCAAAAATTATCTGAGATGTTCGTATAACAATAATAAATGTTTTTTCTAATTTATCGAAAATTATTATAAGTGAGCTCTTTTCAAAATTCAACATTCAAGAGTAGTGATCACGATCAGTTTTAAACCATCAAAAAATCCATGTTTTTTTTAAATATAGATATATATTTGAAAAAATTTGTTTTGAATAAAACAAACTGCATGAAAATATTCAAATTAAAACTGTGTCATTTTGAAATTGATAATGTATACTTTAACACAGACTCAAATTTACTTTTCAATTTGCATGCGTTTTTCTCAAAATAGGGTTGCTACTGCTTGTGTACACTGTAAAAAAAAAAAAAAAAAAAAAAAAAAAAAAAATCTTTTGAAAGACAGATAAATTGTTTTGCATAGATATGCATAAAATGATTATAGTAAAATTTATATCTACTTTTTCAGCTGCTTAAACGACGTAAAATTTATTTGTTGCAATTAGAATGTGTTTTCTTTATGTGATATGTACCTTAAAAAGCACTTTCTAATAATAATAAAAAAAATTGCTTCGTTTGACACAAACGTAGTTAGAGAATGTCGATATAAGCATTTTATTCATAAGAAATTATCTATCTGCAAACGAAATGATTATTATTATTATTATTATTATTATTATTATTATTAAAGATTATTATTTACAATGCACACAAGTAACAAAACACATTTTTGTGGAAAGTGCATCCAAAGTTATCAATCGGAGTCTTTGTTAAAGTACACATTTTTAATTTCAAATTGATCCATTTGTAATTTGAATATTTTCATGTGGTTTGTTTTGTTTGATTTAAAATTAGTATAATTTTTCAAAATTCTGAAAAATAAAAAAAATTGATTTTTTTAAGATTTTAAAACTGATGACTCACCAAGTATAAAATTAATTGATAGTTTCTGTAAGCTAAATAACAAGACAAGATTACATTTTTCATCTTACATAGTTGCTATTTAGTACTACACCGTTAACTGTAGAAGTATTCCAAACAATAAGCATAACTTTCTAATACAGTTTCTTTTTTCAATAAATTAATTATTGTTATTTTTGTCCTATGTCATAATGGCTTGTGTTTCATTTTTTGATCATGATATTACATATTGAGATTGATATTTACTATAAAAGTCAGATATCCATTTTAAGACTTAAAAACCCCCTCAAAGATAGGATTGAATATGGGTTCTTTTATCCATTTTTATACCTCTTTAAATAATATCTTAAGTAATTAGGAATAGCACATATAAAAGTTTATATACGAATATATAAAAGATTACGAGAAAAAAAAGAATTTTTAACTTGGGGGGGGGGGGGGAGCCCAAGGGAAAGCTCGCACGGGCGCCAAAAAAGTCTTTGGCCGGCCCTGGCTGCATTAAATAATTTTGTGTATTTCTCGGGATCCCAATACAACGAGGTTGCTGCATCCAGTGATTTTTTTTCGGTTTCATGTTCACGAAGCGATCATACATGCAGTACAGTGATCGCTGCATTAAATAATTTCGTGTATTTCTTTGGATCCAAATACAATGAGGTTGCTGCATCCAGTGATGCTTTTTTTAAGGCTTCATGTTCACGAAACGATCATACATGCGGTACAGTGATCGCTGCATTAAAGAATTTCGTGTTTTTTTTTTTTTTTACTTTTCATTGATCGCTAACTTTTTACGTAATTTTGATGAAATGTGTATAAAACGTTGTTTCTTACTGCTCATATTATCTTTTTTATATCTATCTCATTAAAATTGTCAAATAAAATATTTATATTTTACTCATAAATGTAATATCTAACAAAAATCAACTGTATTTGTTAAACTTACTACTTATACAAATGACCCCTACTAAAAAAAAGTAGATTATTCCCAGGCACGCACAGTTGAAATCTCCAATTGTGTACCACTCTTTGAAAGAGTCGATAGTGTGTTAAATGCAGTTACCATGTAGCAAGAAAAAAAATATAAGGGTTACTATAATTAGTAATACTGGCTCCATGCATGGCGCAGTTGGCTTAAAACTGGCCCGGATAATACGTAAGTACAGTTTTATTTTATAATAAAATTGTATTATAATTTTACTTTAAAACACACTATGGTAAAGATACCATATATATCGTTTTCAAAAATTAAGAAATCTATGTTTTAAGTATTTTTATTAAATATATTTTCCCTTTTCTGCATTATCGTAATTTATATACATTCCCGGCTGTTAAAACACGCACCCTTTTGTCCTTTTCTTTCAACGATAACTTTTAGTCAAAATCATACATATTGTTTGTAAATTATCATTAACGTACTTTATTCGGTCTCCCACATATCAATGTAAATGAAATTATACAAGGCATAAAATGTTTCCTTTCTCATGGTATGTTTTGAATTCATAATGCATCCAGATGTTAATCCCGTCGTACTGACGCCTTATAACATATTTCTAAAATATCTTTCCTGCATTTTCTCAAAACAACTAACCGCCAAAATTCTATTTCACTCTCTTTTTAGCCAAAGTGCACTCTTTGCCAAAAAAGGTTTCCCCTACCACTGACGTCAGTTATGAAGTTGATATGATGTATATGTAACGGTTACAATTCCCACGCAAAAATACAATTCTCTTGGCTCTAAAAATGTAAATCACTTGGCGTGTTTGTCTAACGCATGTTTTTATATCTCGTCTCACACTTTTTCCTCTCTGACCGCAGCCGATGTAAGATCTCTAAAAATAATCTGGCTCCTTGGCCACCCTTATGGTACTCTCCCAAAACTCTTTCTCATTTTTCAAAATTCGGATATACAGCATAAATTCTCGATATTCTTACTTCGCTCCTCTGTCAAAAATTTGGATTGTCATCCCATGATACAAGATGTGATTCCTTACACCCGTGAATTATTAACTGTGGAATAACTACATGGATATGTCTTCTTTTCATCGTTTTAAAATAAAGAAAAGATGTTTGTCAAATTCTTCTTGATTCTTCCTCATCGAAACAAAACTTTTTCCAGTTCTCAGCAGGATGTCGTCAACTTGAGTTATTATGGAAACAACATATGAAATTCACTATACGTCACTTGGGACCTATGTGCTTATGTCCTATCGAAAACAATTTTCCGATATTTCAGATGCTACTACAATCCTCGACTATTCCCATACTCCGAACTATTTTTCTCAATTTTCTTTTCTATACACACACATTATGTTTATTACACATATTTTAATTTTATTTAATAATTATTTTTATGTTATTTTATTTTTAATTTATTTACATACACATTTCATTTTATTATAAAATACCAAGTTGCCATACAAAGCAAAAGTCACCAGGTTACCCCGACAAGCAAAAAATCGGCTTTTTGGCGCCAAAAAGAAATCCCGGTGCGTTTGCGACATCTGTACAAATGTAGTATACAGGTATTTTTATTCTTAAAGTTTCTTTAGAAGTTTAAATCTATATAAAAAAAAAAATACTACAATGCTAAAAAATTTGGATTGCAGTGTGAAATCCTCGCACGGGTCCTCTGGTTAGTACGATAAGTATCCAAGAAGTGACTATTTTATTCACCAGTCAATATTCAATTTAATTTAAATTTCCTACAACAAAATATTTGGCTGTCAATTTGAGGCAGAAATCTGCATTTTAATACTGCTGTATTTAATGTTTATTTTGATACTCAAAATTTTTATTATTTTTTGAAATAACAATAATCTTATTGACATATTTTTATGTTTTACCATTATAGACTCATTAACATATAAATCAACAGTCCGATTCATATTTACAAATAAAATGACGAAGCTACCCAAATATTATCAAACAAATAGTAGAGTACCTTTATCTGCAGCACTGATGTTGAGAGTCCGAGACAAGGTTGTCCACAGCTACACTGCCTAGACCCATGGTAGCCACACATCGATGATCAATATTTCAATATTTATTTGAATCATAGGAATGACTCTTTTTTGTTTACATTTTTAATTCTGGGATTAGAAGAATTTCAATTGTGGATATCTCGAAATACATGCGTATTTCGGTATATGTATTCTTTCAAGATGTTTTTGTTTTTTCACAATGTGTCTAAAAAAGTAAATTTTATGCACCATTACTCAAAAAATTAATTCTCTGAAATTAGCCAAAAATAGCTGATAATCAGGTGATCTGCTGCGAGGTCAGCCTGAATTCAACATTTGGCGCTTCTTTTGGCAAATTAAAATTTCGCCTAATAGATGTAACGTTAAAATAAAAATGGACACCCCCAATTGGGTAATTAATCGATTTTCAGAATTATTTTATTTTTTTTGTTCAATTTTTTATAGTGTAAACGAACTTCTTATGAAATTTGAAGTCTGTAGGTATAGTAGATATATGAACTATTTTGATGAGTGAGTGAGTAACTGATAAAATTATCGATTATCAGACATTTTCAAATATCATTATCTCGGAAACTAACTATGCGTTACTTATAAAATTTTGGATTCTGAATAATTAAGGCGGCTTTACTACACATCTAAAATTACAAGTACATAGGTCAAATAGATTTTCAGTAGTAGAGTGTCGAAATTTGGCTAAAACAACTCGAAATGATTCGTGTAAATATACCTACGGTCGGTGTGTCCCCTTTTTTGCTTTGTGAACTCGGCTGACACACTGCCGTGTGTCTAGATCTTTTATTTATATATTTACAATATTAGTAAACATTAGCAAAATACTTAACATAAATATTTTTATTTTTACTTTTTTGAAACAATATTAATATTCGACCACAAGAAGTTGGCGGGTATGACGTAGGAGTCACATGGTACCAGGGAGGTCTATTTGAGTGATCTAGCGAAAGAAGGAGGAATGAGAGAGGAAATTTCAGTACTAAATTATTTGATCTCAAATTACGATATCTGGCTAGTTAGCGCCTTTTGATGTAGAATGAAAATAAGATTACATGTATATGTGTTATACAAGAATTCAAATTCGCAATTATTTTTCATGTCAAGTCAACACGAGTGCTTAAGGAGTACATACAGTGGGTCGCAATCCCCTTTAAACCTCAATCGAAAATTAAAATAAAGATAACTTTAAAATTTAATAAACAACGCACAGTCCAAAAATATACAGAATTTGGAAACTGGTGGCACGCAAGGCTATTCCAATATTTTTCATCGTGATATGCCAAAAAGATTTTGGAAAATAGGAAGTAGTGAATTTTTATTAGGTGAATTCATTGTTGGAAATTTTTTTGTTAGGGTATTTTAGGTAAGGACATTTTTTTATAGATTGAGAGACGTGTGGATACAAATGAAACGCTTCCCGGTTGCAAAATAGGATAGATTTTATTTTTATAAAATTGTGATTTTTTTTTTTTATTAATAAAAGCAATTAGAAAGGAAAATGTTTTATATAAATATACATAAAATCATTTTAGAATTATAATGACTGTAGAAAGAAAAATATTTTAAAATGAAATAAAATAAGTTTTATAATGATTGTAAATAATCCATATATATTCTTGATATTTAAAAAAAATTAAATCTCATATTTATTTATAAATGTGAAAAAGCTTAATATCATATGTTAAAACAAATTAACGTATGTAACATATTTTTAGTAATTTTTAAGATGTCATTTATAAAAAATAACAATAAATTTAGTACAGATTTTTCAAATTTCATAGATATATTGAATCAAACTTTTAAAAATGTTTTCAATGATAAAATATGCATTGAAGATTTCATTTATCAAAAAATGAATAATTAAAATGCTATCATTACATTCTTGTTTAATGGCAAAAATAAGTTTTTACCTTTTTTTAAAAAAAGGGGAAATTGAAATAGCTTTCTATTCTTTTTGTTAGGGGGCTCTGTCCCCAGGAATCACTTTTTAAAAGTTCAGGGGCTTGTTGAAGGGGTTCAGGAAAGGCAAGACTCCCCTGATGAAAAATACTCAGTTCCATTTTTGTTAGTGTTTAATTATTTTAAACAATTTGAGAGTAATAAATTTTAAATTTTTTCTAAAATAATGCAAGAAAAAGAAAATTTAGTTAATTAAATTTTAAAATAAACAGAAGGACCCGTGCGAAGCTTTCGCACTGCAATCTTTAAGATTATTTCCTGGTGCGTTTTGGCATGAATTTTTAAATAACTATTTTTTTTTAAAATTCCAACAACGCATTTTAACGAAATGTGAGTGTACTATGTCAGAAGCCTGTTCAAAAATTTTACGAATGTTACCTCTTTCATCGTTGTATATTTTGTATGTGCATAGAAAAAGGGATGTTGACAACAGAACTAAGATATATGATCTGCATTGTTTTTTCTTAAATGAAATGAAAGCTTTTTTCAAATCAATGTTGCCACAAAAATAAAATACCGCATTATATGATGCTCAACAGTGATTATAAAAAATAATAAATAGTACAAAACAGGTAAAACGTGACTTTTCGCACGGGTTATTTTATATTTATGATTAAAAATCAAAATTAAAATTGAAACGTTTAGAAGAAATTAAATATTATTGATTGATTGATCGAAGCAGCGGTATCTTACGCGTGTAGCATAAAAGGTATGATTTGTTATATTAGATTGAATTGTAATTTAAGTATATTTCAATTTATTTTCTTTCGTCCCATATTTTTCCAGAAGAAGAGGCCGTCATCCTCTAATGCAATTAAAATGCAATTGTTAATTTATTTTTCCTCGCACATGCCTTTTTCTATCTTCGATGGGATTTTATTGTTAGGAATAAATGAGATGATATTCTCGCTTGACTAATGTTGTTTGAAGTTAATTTTTCTTTAGAAGTTTAAACCTGCATCTAAAAATTATTATATATTTCTAAAAATTATTAGACTGCAGTGCGAAATCCTTGGACAGGTCCACTGGTTAAATACATAACATTGTTAAAAATGGTAAATAATATAAAGTAAATAAATAAATAAAATATATTAAAGTATTGAACAAACCGGTGTGATATTATAAAAGCATAAAAAGCTATATATATATATATATATATATATATATATATATATATATATATATTTCATTGGCACCCGGCTAACCGAAAAGTACCATAAATAAAATACATACTTATCGAAAAATAAGGGTTACTATAATTAGTTAATTGGCGCAATTGTATTTGAGCTTCCCGTATAATACGTAAGTACCCATTTTTTTTATTATTATCATAACACACACTGAATGATTATTTTATCATAAAACACATGCAATGATCAATTTATTATAAAACATACAATATTTAATTTAATACAAAACACACGTAATCTTCTCTACCGGGTTGCCATATGAAGCAAAATCTCATCAAAATCGTCGTATTGCCTAGGCATAAAATCGTCCTTTTAGCGCCAAAAATATATCCTGGTGCGTCTTCGGCATCTGTACCAATATTATTTATATACAATTTACTTCTTCTTGTACATTTCAATAATGTACAGATGTCGCAGATGCACCGGAGTATGTTTTTGGCGCCAAAAGGGTGATTTTATGTCTAGGCAACCCGACGATTTTCGCGAGATTTTGCTTCGTATGGTAACCCGATAAAGCAAATTGAGTGTGTTTTATATTAAATTAAACATTGTATGTTTCATAATATACTGATCATTGTGTGTGTTTTATGATAAAATAATTTTTCTGAATAGGTTGCCAAATAATATGTTGGCAAATTTTCTTCTCTCACTAATGTCATTTTCATTACTTTGCCAAGATAATCGTTAAATAAGTTAATTTACTATTACTTTGTTACAGTACGTATATACACAAACATGATAAATATAACAATAGATGACGCATGTATAAAAATTACAAAAACCCGATTAAAGGCTCGATATTTTTTTTTAAAAAGCACACGCGAGAAAAAAATTAACAATTGTATTTTAACTGTATTAAAAGATGACGTCATTCGCTTATTCTTGAAAAACATGAAATAAATTGAATGCATTTCTAATATAATAATATAAATAAAGCATATCTTTTATTTTATTTTAATTTTGTTTTTTAACAATAAATATTTAAATTAACTTGTGCAGAGAAATCATACTTTATCTCTTTTCTACTGTTTATTTATTTTTATAATTACTGTTGAACATGATATAATGCGGTATTTTATATTTGTGGCAACACAAATTTCAGAAAAACCTTTCATTTCATATATGAAAGCAATGCCGAATTAATTTTTAATTAACAGCAATTTTTAATCAAAAACATGTTTTAACAAAATTTTAAGTGTGCTATGTCAGAAGCCTGTTCAAAATCCTTTCATATGGTATCTCTTTCGTCGTTCTGCGTTTCGTATTTTCTGAGAAAAAGGAATGTTGACAGGAGAAATAATATATATGATCTGAGGAGGGACAATTGCTTTCCTTCCTTATGGGCACCCATGATTTGAAATCATAATGAAATTATGTATAAAAGTAAATTCATATTAATGAGAAATATAAATGTATGATAGCGAGAAATATAATGTATAAATGGTGTCTCACTGTACTAGAATAAATAATATGACCTATGATTTTATTATAAATCTAGAATGAAAAAGTATTGAATTTCTAATTCAGTTTATATCTAAAATTCATACAAAATTTTCTTTAACTCAAAGATATTTATTCACTTTTATTTTTATAAAATACATACTTTTTCAATAATTAAATGTTTTAGGATGAAAAAAAGTCAATTTTTTTTAATCAAAAACAACCATTATGCACAAAGTTTGATCCAAGAAAAGGAAGATTAGGCTCCCCCCCCCCCCTTCTCCTTGTATCATTAAAAATAGCACAGAGCAGCATATTTTTTTGTATGCACCCAATCCCCCACCTCTAATTTTTTTTTTTTTTAATTATCATGATTTTTTAAAATAAAAATTCATTATTATGATGAACTTTAGCTTTGTTATTAATAAAATAGTAGAAATAATTTTGTTTTCAAGTATCCAAAGCAAATATATTTGGTGTTTTAATTACTTGCATCTTCGCTTTGTAGAATTCAATAGAACTTTATAACATCACTTTATTTAAACTTATCAGGGGTTAATGCAGGATTTTTTTCTTGAGGCCCATTTTGTGAAAAATAAGTTATTTTTGTGAAATTTATCATATTTTTTTGTGAAAAATAACAGTTTGTAACAAAAGACGAAATCCAGTTACTCAAATTTGAGGGAAAGGTATCGTAATCATCGCCAAAGACAGGAACGCTAAAAAAAAAAAATATGTTACAACTCTAAATTACTTGTCCTTTCCACTGTCCGAACCTATGAGTTAATGAACTCTTCCACAGTGCAAGGATCTGACCCGCCAACTCCTTGTGGTTGAATATTACCATGGTATGCTACTGCTTCTAAGAATACAAACATACATAATTTAGAACAAAAATATCAAGAATGACAATAGAAAAATTACCTTTCCGTCTGACTGCATATTTCTTTTGATCTTCTATAAGTAAAAAATACACAAGTTTTTGGGCCTAAAAATAAACAGCATTAAAAAAAATAAGCAAAGAGCATTGTTATACAAAATTTTAATTAAGAAAAACAAATCGATATATAAATATAACAACCTATATTCACAAAATTAAGAGTCAATATGTCTACATCTTTCATACCTGCATATTATATTTTCTTTATTCAAAATGAAATCATTAAAAATGTTTAAAATATTTATGTAAGGATTCTCACATTGTTTGTGTTTTTGCAGTTGGCATTTTAAATTTTCATTCAATGTCAGAGAGATCTGATATTTCTCCAGTGCCGGTTGTGTCATTGTTCCCATATGTTTTTCCCAATTGTGGCTGTGGCCGATCATGTCACAGATGATGCAAGGCATTTTTTGCTACACACTGACCATTACTTTTGTTTCCAGTATATGGTTTAAAACTTTTCCCGAATTTTCCTTGAGGCCCTGTTTTATAAAATTTCATTTGTGATCTTACAGTCAGAGACAGCGGAGTGTTCAATCACTGAGGTGATGCTGTCACTTAACTGAAGAAATTAAGAAATTTTTGACAAAAATGATTGCTAACGAAAATCTTATAAAAAAGCCCTACTCCGGGTTTAATAATTTTTTCTACAATATTTTAAAGGTCCAAAAGGTAGCACATTTACTACTTCATGCTGATAAAATATACATATATATAAAAAGGATACCTCAATTTACATTATTCCAAGTCATTGGTAAGAATAAAATTCAATACATATTTTCTGCTTCTGATCGGAAAGAATGCAAATTGAGATTATTGCAAAAATGGTAAAATATTCCCAATTGCTTACATTGCTGTAAGATCCCACTTCTAACATCAGAATTTACAATTAATTAAACATTTTATTACAGGTATTGTTCCTTTGGAACTCAATCTCAATATATATATATAAAATAGCAGATGTCTGTCTGCCTGCCCGCGGATATCACCATAATTATAACACCTAGGACTCTGAAATTTTTGTCATGTATAGATGCTGTCACCAGAAAGTGCATCTCGCAGCCGGATTTTTAAATTTTAATTTAGACGAAAAAAAAAATTAAAATGTGCATATGGAATTTTGGGTTTGAGGCTATTTTATGCTCTCCGCCAATGAAACAGCCAGCGAATGAGAGATCTAGCGAAGCGACGTCAAACGTGCATATGACATTCTGGTTTGAGGCTATTTACAACTCTCCACCAAAGAGAGCAGGCGAAAGAGCTGTCGATAGCGACAACATCCCCTGCTCCGAGCTTAGCTTTGCTAGCAAGAGCAAGCAATAGTTTTACATTTGAAACTTTTTTATATAGTGAAATGAAACTAAACTAACTAAAATTCCCATAAGGTAGTTTCTTTACTTTCTGTTCCTTTTTATATATTGTGAAATTTATTGTTTTTATTAATCTAAATTTCTGTAAGTTTATTTACTTTCTGTTCAGTATAAAACTAATATTGCTACTGTTGTAGTGCTAATTAATTATGACATCAGTATTTACGTGTTATATGGAACCCGTTGTTTATTTACTTTTTTGTAAATAACATTAAATACTCAAAATTTTCGCTTAATTGAAATAGGCCTAAACCCCTGTGACAGAACTATCTTCATGTGTCTGCAATGCTAATAACGTGTATCAATATTTATTTATATCAAACTATCATTTACTTATTTTTATTTCCTTTTTAAAAATAATAGAAGCTATTTCATTTGGTACGTTATTTTATTTTGATGAAAACATAAATCTTCCACAAAATTTTTGAGTATTTATTCATTGTTATTTACAATCTTTCTTCCTATTACTGTTTTTGACTGTATTTTTAGACAGTTAGTTTCATTTTTAGTCGCCCAAGAATCAAATGATTTTCTTGAAATTTACTTTCTATAAAAGGAAAACATTCAGTTAATAATTTGTGTGTGTGTGTGTGTGTGGGGGGGGGGGGGGGGGGGTGATTGTGAAATTTACCAAATGGCTTTGAAATTCATCAAACGATAGCAGAGGAAAAAACTGGCGAGTGTGACTATTAAGATTGCCAGTGGTGGATAAACAGTCAATCGACAAATTTTCAGTATTACACGCCGATTGGCGAGTGCTAATTTTGTCCTATATGTGAGTTTTATTAAAAAGTAAAACATTAAGTAAATATTGTTTCTATCTATGAAGTCATAAACATCCCTCAAAAACGCCCCAACAAAAAAATAATGAATATATAGTAACAGCTCAGCAAATCTGTTTCATTAAAAAATATTTTCAGTCGCCCAAGAATCGACTACTTTTCTTGAACTTTACTTTCTATAAAATGAAAACATTCAGTAAATAATTTCCATTCTCAGGTGATTAAGAGTCCATCCATGTGTGATTCTTATGAAACTCATGTCACAAAATGCACATCATAAATATTTCACGCACTTGGAATTTCCAATCAGTTCATCAAAACAATTTAATAATTATTTACTGAATGTTTTCATTTTATAGAAAGTAAAGTTCAATAAAAACATTAGATTCTTTGGTGACTAAAAAAGTTCTTAAATGAAACTTCTTAAATGGAGTTAAAAATGGTTCTTAAATGGAGTTCAATAACAAATCTTAATGAGAACATACATCTTGACAATTTATCGCATGTTATGAATTCACCATTCTCGAGAACTAAAAATGTAGTCCTAAATAATTACAGGAACAAAAATTGTAAACAATAAATACTCAAAAATTTAATGTAAGATGTATGTTTTCATCAAAACTATTTAATTTGTAAGTATGAGGTAAATAATAAATCACAATGGATTCCTAACCGCCCAAGAACTCAAATTATTTACTGAATGTTTTCATTTTATAGAAAGTAAAGTTCAAGAAAATCATTTGATTCTTGGGTGACTAAAAATGTTCAAAAATTAAACAAACTGACTAAAAATACAGTCAAAAACAGTAATAGGAAGAAAGATTGTAAATAACAATGAGTAAATACTCAAAAATTAAGTGGAAGATTTATGTTTTTATCAAAATAAAATAACGTACTAAATGAAATAGCTTCTATTATTTTCAAAAAGGAAATAAAAATAAGTAAATGATAGTTTGACATAAATAAATATTGATACACATTATTATTAGCATGACACATGAAGATAGTTCTGTCAGTGACAGAACTAACTAACGGGAACTTAATATGATATATATTGCATATTTCAAACTATTATTGAAATATTATTAGCGTTGCAGACACACGAAGATAGTTCTTTCACAGGGTTTAGGCCTATTTCATCTTAATATTCACTGAACAGAAAGTAACTAACGGAAACTTAAATTAATAAAAACAATAGATTTCACAAATATATAAAAAGGAACAGGAAGTAAAGAAACTAACTTACGGGAATTTTGGTTAGTTTAGTTTAATTTCACAATATAAAAAAGTTTCAAATGTAAAACTGTGTTTTGCTTTTGCTAGCCGAGCAGGGAATGTAGTCGCTATCGGCAGCACTTTCACCTGGCTCTCATTGGCAGAGAGTTGTAAATAGCCTCAAACCAGAATGTCATATGCACGTTTGCCGTCGCTTTGCTGGATCTCTCATTCGCTGGCTGTTTCATTGCCGGGGATTGGCGGAGAGCATAAAATAGCCTCAAACCCAAAATTCCATATGCATATTTTAATTTTTTTTTAAAAATCTAAATTAAAATTTAAAAATCCAGCCACGAGGTATACTTTCCAGTGACAGCATCTACACATGACAAAAATTTCAGAGTCCTAGGTGTTATAATTGCGGTGAAAACCGCGGGCAGGCAGACAGACACCTACTGTTTTATAGAGATAGAGATAAATGCAGGGTTGGCCTTAGAAGTGTGGGACTCAATTGGGAACAGTTTTGGTTAGCTCCATGTCCAGGTTATGCATAGAAGTGAAGTGCTTACTTTTTGGTACGATTATATTCTAATAGTTAATCTTTGTGTTATTTAATAGAGGTATTCTGTGAAGATTACTATTTGGAAATAGTGATACTCAGACATAAGCACCACTACATATTCTGAGATCCCCAGCCAACATACACCAAGGTCTGCGGAATCATAAAAATTAAAAATATGTGTACAAGTTAATAAACCAAACAGATGTAAGCTGCATCGTAATATAAAATAGCATACATGTAAGCCAAATAACGAACAAAAATTTTATATCACCTTTGGAAAATTACTTTGTTTCCATACCACTTGTCCCAGTGATTCTGTGAAATAATTTATCAAACATATTTTATTTTTGTTTAGGAAAAAATTTTAGAATTTAAGTTTCCTATTGGAAAAGATTATCTTATTTGGATGTCTAAAAATTACTTAGCATTCAAATTACTATTTAAAAAGAACTTAAAAAACAACAATGTTTTCAAAACGAAAGTCAATTTTATCAAGAAAATCGCGTAATGCAAAAGCAAAGGAGAAATAAAAAAATAATGAAACTTTTCTTCAGCCAAATTGTGTAAACTTGAACAAGCCGATTGTGCCAATTCCTAATATTATAAATGTGAAAGTGTGTTGTATATAGCAGAAAAAAATTCATATATAGGTAGAAAATGTCCAAGAATAGGAAGGTTAGGGTCCGTAATTGGGTCCAGAGCCAATTTGCCTTTTTTATCAAGCAAAATTTGGCGCAAAATTAAATACAATGTTATAACCAGATATGTTTTTTGTGTGGTAAACACTTAATGGCATTTTAGATGATCATTTCCTTGCTCACTTTTTGATGCCAACTATGACTGTAAAACATAGTAAAAAATACCAGCTGATAATTTTCTAATTTTCTTATTACTTCATGATATAAATAGATATCCTGGTTCATCCTTTAAACTTGAATCGGTCATACAATTGTCATCCAAATTTTATTCCTAATCCTAATTGTATCCTATTCTAATCCTAATAATCACTTTAAACAATATTCTTTGACATGAATATATAAATTAAATCAATATCCATAAATGGAATGAATGGAAAATAGAATAGATAGAAATGACAAAATAAAATAAGAAAGTTCATTTATTCCACACTTAACCCTAGAGAAAGCGTAAACAATTTCAAGTGCACAAAATAAATTTAAATACTCCTATATATGCTAACAAAAATATGTAAATTTAGATCATCAGATTGGTGTTGTCGGTATTTCTTTGCTTATAGTGTTCTTGAACCTTGACGCAATAGAGAAAATATCAATGATTTTATTTGATTACTAGCAAGCTACGCTGGTCAATTTCTTTTAATGAACCTTTAATCACACAAAATATTGACATTTGATAATTCACTTTTATATTTTAACAGAATAATAAAGCTACTATAATTTGTGACTCGTGCTATAGCCAATATACACGTCAGGACACGTCGCCCTTATCATTATCTTTTTATGCGTGAAGTTTTCGCTATGGTACGCCATTGGGAAGTTTGCTAATTTTTTAAATTCAATATTTAAAAAAACGGCATAATCATTAGATTTGAAATTTATATCAAGAAAAATACAACTTTTTACCTTTCAAACGCAGTTTGTCTAACAATTTTCTGACAAATACTTTTCGAGCTATTATCTTTTTCAGTAACTTCAAATGTTTCATTTTCCGAGATTAATCTGTGGCAACAATTAGCAAAAAACCCAGTCGTCAGCATAGCTTTTTATTAAAGAAGCTGTTGGAGCAGGGATTGTCACCACCAATTTGCCACCATCACTTTGAAATCGGCTCCGTAGTTCCAGAGATTCCATAGAAATTTTAATTTAGAATATTTTAGAACGCTTTTCACTCATATCACCCTTTTAAATTTCGTTTTTTTTTTTAAATTGTTCTTAGAGAGCATTTACATCTTATAAGTAAGTACAATACCAAATTTTAAATTTCTTGCTCCTTCAGTATAAAAAAAATTGCAATTTTAGAACGTTTTTCACTCCTGCACCCCCCTGGGATTATTGGCACTGACATAAAATATAGCATACGTTGGAGCAGGGATTGTCACCATCAATTTGCCTCCATCACTTTTGAAATCGGTTCTGTAGTTCCACAGATTCCATAGAAATTGTAATTTAGAATGTTTTTAGAACGCTTTTCGCTCATTTCACCCTTTGAAATTTCGATTTTTTTTAAATTTTGTTCTTAAATTGCATTTACATGTTATGAGTAACTACAATGCCAAATTTCAAATTTTTAGCTTCTTCAGTATAAAAAAGAATCGCAATTTTAGAACATTTTTCCATCCTGCACCCCCTTGGGGTTAGTGACACTGACATAAAATATAGCCTATGTTGAGGCAGGGATTGTCACCATCAATTTGCCTCCATCACATTTGATATCGGTTCGGTAATTCCAGAGATTCCATAGAAATTGTAATTTAGAATGTTTTTAAAACGCTTTTCGCTCTTTTCACCCTTTTAACTTTCGATTTTTTTTTTTTTTTTTTTGTTCTTAGAGAGCATTTACATGTTATGAGTAACTACAATGCCAAATTTCAAATTTTTAGCTCCTTCAGTAAAAAAGAATCACAATTTTAGAACGTTTTTCATTCCTGCACCCCCTGGGGTTAGTGGCACCGACATAAAATATAGCCTATGTTGGAGTAGGGGTTGTCACCATCAATTTGCCACCATCACTTTTGAAATCGGTTCGGTAGTTCCAGATTACCCCCTACAAACAAACAAACAATCTTTACTCCTTTATAATATTAGTATAGATATACCACCAGCTACATATCTAACATCGACATTTGCTTCTGAAATAACAGAGGAGATCAAGCAAGAATTACTGCAAAATACTTAGCAGCCTTGATTCACAAAATAACTTATTGTAAAACAGCTTAACCCATTATATCAATAGCTCAAATTCATTCATTTTAGATTATTTTTATTATTATTTTTTTTAAATAATGACTGTGTGTTTCTGTATTATGCAATTTTTGTAGATTATCTTATGTTAAGGAATCCAATATTTGTTGCAAATCAACAAAACCAAGAAAATTTCTATTAAACAATGTTCCTATGAGTTTCTATTAATTCTTATTAGCTTAAAAAACAATTTCCATTAGAAAATAACTTAAAAACTCATTGTTCCTTAAAATCATAAATTTATTAAATAACCTCTGTTGTTCTCTGTAAAACATGAAATGTGATGTCTATACTAATACAAGAAATATGTTTGTCTGTGTCTGTTAGCAATGATTAGGGAAATGTCTGAAAATTTAGATGAGGGTAGAAGAAGGCAGGTCTGAATAAATCTGAGGCTCAGATTTTTCATTTTTTGATAATTAGTTGAGATATTAATTAAAAACCACAATGAACATCACAAAATGGCTCGCTGTCACAGTTGACTGTGCCAAAAGAGAATTTCCAGCAGAGAAAAGCAAAATGCAGAAAAATTTTCTTTTTTTTATCGCATTTTGAAACTGCTGCATCCACTTTTCATATCGAAATACCAAAAACTAAGAAATACTCACTTTTTCATGGTACCTCTCCAATTCTAACAGTGTTATTTAATTTTTAAAATATTAATATTTACCATTTCAAAAAAGATATTTTCTGAATGGCAATTTCTTGTTTTAATTTTTTCAGCATTTTAACACTTTGAGGTCAAAGCTCGAGGTCACTCGGGTTGCCATTTTCTGTGAAGCGAACTAAGCCTGAGAGTCTCTCGTGGTCAACTTTTAACTCTCAGAGCTATAAAAGTACAGGTTGTATACATTCACAGTCTTTTCAGATATTATCTATGAAACTTTTGTTAAAAAAATATATAGATGGCAGCACTAAACAGAAGTATATGAAGTAAGTATGAAGTAAGTATGTGCAAATCTGTGCTTTGAAATGTACCACACAAAAACAAATTTTACTAAATAATGTTTATATACAAATAAAACTTATTTTCAGATATTTGTACAACATTTGGGTAAATTTTTATTCAAGTCTATGTAAAATTTTAAGTTAAAAAATGTTTTCTAATGTGGAACTTTAAAAAAATATATAAAACATGCTTTTTTTCAATAATTTCTCATTAAATATTAATTTTTAATACATTTAAATAGTTCCTCATTTATGAAAAAAAATTATTAAAATATATATCTTCCAACTATTTTTTAAAAAATCATGGAAAGGACCAAATACCCTCAGTCCAGAGGGAGATATGCGGTTGAAATAGCTCAGACCTGAAAGTGTTAAAGATCTGCACCTATTTTCCAGGTCGAAAAGGGAAAAACACCCACTTATTTGTGGTACATTTCTGGTTCTAAAGATGTCTTTTGTTTCAGAAAAAGTTAATATTTACTATTTAAAAAGTTTTTTTTTTCTGAATGCCGATTTCATGTTTTTCATTTTTTCTGCAGATTTAAAATTCCACATCTGCTTTTTATATCAAAAAACAGAAAGAGAAAAAAAAATTACCTCATTTATTTATAAAAAACCTTTCTGGTTCTAACGATGTCTTAGGTTTAAAAAATTATTAATATTAAATATTTCAAAAAAATTACTTTCTGAATGCCAATTTCATGTTTTTTGTTTTCATTGCAGATTTAAAATTCCACATCCGATTGAAAAATGGAAAAACTAAAAAACAAAAAATACCCACTTATTCTCAATACTTTTCCGGTTCTGATGATATGATTTGATTTGAAAAATAGGAAACAATGAAAACATTTACTATTTTTTAAAATGTAAATTTTTTTTTCTCTGTCTCAGTGCTTTTGAAAATATTGTTTCCCATTTTAATTGTGCTTTAGAACATTTTCAGAAGGGCTTTCATTTGTGTGCATGTGCTGCATTTTTATTGGTTTTTACGAGTTTTAAAAGTGGAGGGGGAGGGTAATATTATTTAGGTTTTCTCAGGAACTTACTTTTGGTCAGAATTGAAAGTTTAATATATCCCCTTAGTTTGTTTGGATAATTTTCATTAAAAAATATATAACCATACAAATCTGAGGATGTACAATGCCGAATGCAGTGCGGCCCCAACACTAGGTTCGTTTGGATAGATTTTCATTTTAAAATATAAAAGCATACAAATTCAAGGTTGTACACTGCCAAAGGGAGTGGGGTTTCCAGACATTACATTAATTTTGGAAAGATTATCATTTAAAAGCATAAAATCATTCAACACTGATTTTGGGTAGATTTAAGGTTATTATCACAGTTCAGCTACTTATACATAGGATATATTGATATATGCTGGTGTGTACTTAAGAGGCTACTTCACTCACGCAAAAACACCTGTTCATTAATGTTAATCCTATGGGAGAAATTTTTATAAATAACTCGTTTTGCATTTGAATATTTTTCAATGATTTTTTTTTTCCCCATTTGATAGTTGAGGTTGATCTCTACACAGGCAGTTTTTTACTTTTTCAATTTTGTTTACAGTATTTTTTTAAAATTAGGATACTTTTACTTTTGGAAGTACCCTAATTAAAAAAATCTGCAACCAAAATCAAAAAAGTAAAAAAACGGCCTACATAGAGATCGATCTCAGCTATCCAAAGTGAAAAAAAAATATATATCATTTAAAAATATTGAAATATAAACAAGATATTTTAAAAGATTTCTCACATAGAATTAACATTAGCAAGCGGGTCTTTTCCCGTGAGTGAAGTAGAAACTTAACAAATCAATTGCAGATTACACTCTAGTTTGGAACCCAATTGAAAGCAATGCATACAATCAGCTTAAGGCCAGTGCTGGATATAAGTTTCCAATTATATAAGGCATTCTAACAAAATCACTGTATTCAATATGCTTGATAGATACTTCAAAAAGAAAGGGAAAAAAAGATAATGCCGAGTTTGGTTTGTGCAACATGTGTTACAATTAATTTGAAAAGATTTGTTCTCAAAATTTCCTTTTCTCAGCTGTGGTTGACTGCAGCATATTTCTCTCTGAAGTACAAAGCAACAACATACAGTTGTAGAGACGATACGTGAGATGTCATTTTTCATTTTTTAATTAAGTTACTTACTCCTCTTACTCCTTTCAATTATATATATATATATATATATATATGAGAGGATAAAAAGTAAAACCCTTTTTAAAATGATAATTTAAAATTCAAAATTTAAAACCCCAAAACATTTTTTTCTAATTTCAAAAATCTAATTTGCCCCTGATATCTTCGTTTTCCTGCATCACAATTATTACTTTCAGGCATCATTTTTTATCTCTCCTTAAGTTTAAAAGTGCTGAGTATAACGCTTCTTGCAAGTTCTGTGGTTTTGGGCTTGGCAAAGGAACTGGCCTGGCTAAAAACCCGGGCATCATGCGAGAGCTGAATAACCAATACCAATTAGCAGCCTGTCACCTCCTACACCCTGGAGCGCTCTCTAGCAAAAAATATTGGAGTTAGGCTCTAACAAAAAGCAGGAACACGGATTTTTCGTGGCTTCTCGGCCGCTCCTGACTGCTATGAGAACCCACGCTCGGCCATTTCCTGAAATATCGTTCTCGGAGCCTGTTTAAATATAGAAGCCACATCAACCCCAGCCCGAAACTGCCATCTCTAATGCGGCTGTTAAGTAAATGATGTTCACGTAACTGTTGGCTCCACAACCCCCTGGGTCTGGCTTGGTACCAAAGAGACTGTATTTATAAAGAAATAAAAAAGTCAGACTCCAGGAATGAACTCTGGTAATTATTTCAACGACCACGACACGACGTCGCCTTGGTCCCGGAAATTACACACACGTAACGCCAATCTGCTCTCTCAATAATTCATACATTTTATTTAAAAGTCGGCATGACAGTTCCCTTGCTCTGGAAAATCCCAACCTGCATACTCACGACTACATCGGAAAAAATCCTTTTTTTTTTCTTGAGAAAAGATCGCTTATTCTGGATGCCTGGATATTTTCTCTGATCTGACAGAACTAAATCATGTGAACCAATCCCGTATTTCGTATGTGAACTTACTATGGAAAAGAAATCATACGCCGAATGACAGCTGATTATCATTACCGTATCCAAAGTAAGAAGAAAAGAAAAAGAATCTCTGGTCCAAAATCAACTTGTCTGCCCGTCAAAACCGCGAATCTGTTTGCTCTTAGCTGAAAAGTTAGTTTCCAGCAGTGAACTGATTTATTTGAAAAACTTCTATATTTCATCCTCAGCATAAGTAGGTCAGCAGACTTTATTTCTCCAGCAACAACCGCTGATAAATTAAAACTGAACAATAAGACTGCAAAATTTTAGGCTCAAAGATCGAACTAAAGTTTATTCCAATTCGAAAGGAAACAACGTTTGTCAGATGAACTTTCAACTCTAATAAGAAAGAATTCCAGTGATGTTCCATTGCAGAGGTCCAGAAATTTTCAGGGTCAACATTATTTACCCGAGACTTACAGTGATTGAAAGAGGACGTATTGAAAGAAACCTTTTTTTTTTTTTTTAGATCATCGAATAATATATATTTTTTTTCCATTTTCGCAGTGTCGCGTGTGTGTTATGTGAATTTTTATTTTTTCACTATTTACAAGTGGAGTATCTTCATTAAAAAAAAAAATTCAAAAGGATAAATGAGGTAAGAACTTTCAATTATATGGTTTTGTGAAAGCACTGTAGGAAAACTTTTTTTTTTCTTTTTTACAATTTTGATTTTTTTTTTAAAAGGACTGCCAAGGAATCTTTTTAAAGAAATATTGTTTTTTTTTTTGTTTTTTTTTTAATTTAAGTAGATTAGAAGGTAAAAACACTGATGCTCAAACTTTTTATTTAACTCATCATTTCTTTTTTTTTTATGCATGCCGAGAATAAATTAAAGATATTTTGTATCTAAAGAGGATTATTTTTATTATGCTATTATTTGTTTGAAAATTTTAATGATTTTTTAATTCAGCTAGTTAAGTTCAAATATATTATTTTTTTAATGTATTGTGTTTAACGTAAGTTTAAAGAGATGAAAGGGTAAAAATAGGGATTTTTATGAAAATTTTTTATTTGTGTTGAACTGATAACTACAATTTTAATGAAAACTAACGTTAAATCAATGTCGTATTAAACTCATTTTTCTAGACAGTTTGAAAATATTTTAGCAGAAGTGAATTTTATTATCATTATTATATTGTTATAATATTTTTATTATTCTTTGTTAAACTTTTAAAAGGTGATTTATATGCAAATTATTTTATGGTTACGATAGTTAGTGAGATTATTTAATTTTTTTTATTGAATTCAAGTTATCAAAAAAGAAAAAATGATTCCTAGTGAGGTAGAGAAATCCTCAATCCCTAATACAACTTTAGATGTGACCTCAGAGACAACGGGGGATAGTAGCGAAAAAAATAACAAGAAGTCTCCTAGTACAGAAAATAACGGAACTCCCCAAAAGGATAGCAGTCAGGAAGTTAACCAACAAAATAACATGCAGACCCCCACAAGTTTAACTAGTTATGCCACCAGTGCCGAAAATAAAACATCTAAAGAGCCGGAAATAATCTCTTTTTCGCCGTAAGCTAAAATGCTTTGGGCTCCTTGGCATAGTTATTTTGAAGCAGTTTGTGTGAATGAACACAAAGATAATGTCTGGAAAATTAGAAATATTCAAAAATATTTGAAAGATAGTGCCCTCACTTTATATATCAATAATTGTTTGAATGTATTACACTGGGCTGAATTTGTGGCCTTGTTTTCCGAAAATTTTTCCACCCCAGACACATTGTCGTTAAGTGATTTCTCCAATATTCGATACAAAACCGGAGAAGATCTTAATACATATTATCAAAACAAAACAAAAATGGGACGCACCTTAGGCCTTGACAATAGATTCATTCTAGAAGGATTAACCGAAGGTTTACCCTTAGATATGCAGAAACTTATTGTCACAAATGCCCCCAAAAGTGCCACCAAATGGAGGGAATTAGTTTTTAAGCTTAGCGAATTACAGGCCGCAGAAAAAAGTAATGAAAATAAATTTGTGAGCCCTCCACCAAACCAATTTAAACAATGGTGGCCATCCCAACCAAATGTTAATGACCAGAATTTCCAAATGAGACCATGGAATTATCGATATCCGTACCAAAACCCTCAGAATCGACAGGTTACGCCTAACCCACAAAGAAGTTTTCAAAGCAATTATAGGCCTTTCCAACCCTCTCCACAAAGACCAAACTTGCATTACCAAGCTACGTTGCCCCCAGCGTATAGGTGAAAACTAGGAAATTTAGTCAGTAGCCAGTGGCCGGTAGACTCAGTTTCATTAGTGGCCACTTTTTAAAGTTAGTGGCCACTATTATGTTTCAAACTTTCTTTACATCTAGATAAACTATAATCGTTGTGTATAAACATATTTTTCTATAAGAGTTTTATACCTAATTGTATGAGTATATTTCGCATGATTAAACAGTATCTCTTGAAGAAAAATAATCCAACTGGTGAGCATGTGGCAGGAGTCGAAATATTGAAGATACTGTGAAATGTCCTTAAAATCTGCTTGTATCCGGTGTGGAAAAAGGAATAAATTACTTGAAATGCATGTGGAATCATATATTTTGCAGAATAAAACTGTATTTTTTGAAAAAATAACCTAACTAAGAAAAAGCCGAAATATTGAAAATACAGCTAAGTCCTTGAAATCTGTTTGCATCTGGTAGTAAAAAGAATGAACCAGTTTTCTAATTAGATGTAATCAATGTAGAGATGCATATTTCCATGAAAAATGGTGTATTTCACTTGGCGATCGATAACAGATTTTTTAATCGCCATTTGGCGAGTGGCGACTAGGGTGGCGATCGATGGCTGATTTTTTAATCGCCACTTTTTAAACTTTAATCGCCACGTGGCGAGTGGCGACTGCTAATTTTCACCTATACCCCAGCGCTGTGCCGTGTCTGTCGTAACTTGGGCATTCCAAATGCTTATCACTGGGTAAGCGATTGCCCCTTCCGGAAACAAACTTTAAATGCCCCCGCCTTAACTGAAACCCCGTTAGTTCAAACCAATGTTCCAACCCGAAATCCTGTACAAACTCGTAGTGAGTTTTCTCCAAATACTGATGGTAACCACTGACAATTAATTATACCCGGGTACATTGAAAACAAAAGATAAAAAATGATGCCTGAAAGTAATAATTGTGATGCAGGAAAACGAAGATATCAGGGGCAAATTAGATTTATGAAATTAGAAAAAAATGTTTTGGGGTTTTAAATTTTGAATTTTAAATTATCATTTTAAAAAGGGTTTTACTTTTTATCCTTTCAATGCCATCACTTTTTAGCTCACTTTGTCTCCTTGGTCTACCGGGTGAGCCCCCCCAGCTTTGCAGGCAAATCTGGTGGATCTGATCTTGGAGGGGGGGATATTGAAAGGATAAAAAGTAAAACCCTTTTTAAAATGATAAGTTAAAATTCAAAATTTAAAACCCCAAAACATTTTTTTCTAATTTCATAAATCTAATTTGCCCCCGATATCTTCGTTTTCCTGCATCACAATTATTACTTTCAGGCATCATTTTTTATCTCTCCTTAAGTTTAAAAGTGCTGAGTATAACGCTTCTTGCAAGTTCTGTGGTTTTGGGCTTGGCAAAGGAACTGGCCTGGCCAAAAACCCGGACATCATGCGAGAGCTGAATAACCAATACCAATTAGCAGCCTGTCACCTCCTACACCCTGGAGCACTCTCTAGCAAAAAAATATTGGAGTTAGGCTCTAACAAAAAGCAGGAACACGGATTTTTCGTGGCTTCTCGGCCGCTCCTGACTGCTATGAGAACCCACGCTCGGCCATTTCCTGAAATATCGTTCTCGGAGCCTGTTTAAATGTAGAAGCCACATCAACTCCGGCCCGAAACTGCCATCTCTAATGCGGCTGGTAAGTCCATGATGTTCACGTAACTGTCGGCTCCACAACACCCTGGGTCTGGCTTGGTACCAAAGAGACTGTATTTATAAAGAAATAAAAAAGTCAGACTCCAGGAATGAACTCTGGTAATTATTTCAACGACCATGACACGACGTCGCCTCGGTCCCGGAAATTACGCACACGTAATGCCAATCTGCTCTCTCAATAATTTGTTACATATATATATATATATATATAAACAAACAATTGGTATTATGCAGGTATAAAGTGTTTCCTCAGTGTATTAAATTTATCGTTTTGGTTGGAACACCTATTTATTTTAAAAGAAAATTTAAAATCTTAAAAGTACTTACCAAACTTTCAACTAGTTTTGAATCGCTTGATGGATCATAAGACAGAGTCTGATTTAATTTGGAGCCCTGAAAATAGTTTCGAGCAAAAAACAAATATATATTACAAATCATATTTTCAATTAGTTAAAAACAAAAAATGGATATACATGCACTTTAATTTTAAACTTGCATTCATGAAAACAATACTAAATTACACTAAGCAAAATCACATGAAAGTTTTTTAGATAATATAGTATTCTAAAGCTCAAATGTTCTCTAAAAAACAGGGTTGTTACATTTAAAACAGCTGTTTAAAACATTACATTTAAAACAATGTTTAAAACATGTTTATTGTTTATAATGTCACAATGTGACAATTCACAAATTAAATTCACATGGAAATCTTTCAATATAAAATTAATTATTGTAGAAAGAATTTTATTGTGGATTTTTAAATTGTTGGCAACTGCTATAACGAAAAATGTTTAAATTTAATAGGGAAAGGCTGTTAGATTTTTAGTTTTATATTTCTCTATATTAAAATAATATGATTTTTTCAAAATGTTATGATTTTCAGCGTGACAGTAGATATTCAGCTGTAAGTACACAAAATTTCAAGTCTGTCAGTTATACAGTTTCTGAGAACCGGCTCTGTGACGGACAGACAGAGAAGTGGGACGAATAGGGTTTCATGAGATGAACGAAACCCTAAAAATGTTATGCTGTCAGTTACCAATCATAAATTCGCTACTCAAGAATCAAATAAAGTGGACAATTTTGTAGAAATAACACCTTTATCTTGGTGGATAAGCCTTGAAAAACACGTTGATAAAAATGTCATGCATATCATAAAACAATTACAAGCAGCTGTATGCTCTACTGCTGGTTTATAAAGAGTGTTTTCTACTTTTGGCTTTGTGCAGATCAAAACTAGAAACCGGTTAGGTGTTTGATAAGGCTGCCAAACTTGTTACTATTTTTAAAGAACTTAATATTTAAATGTTTTAGTTTAGAATAAAAAAATTGTTTGGTATTTATTATATAATTTTTTTCTTCCTTACTGTTTTTAAAAAATATTTTCATTCTTTATATTTAATTTATTAATTTTTGCTCACTTTAATCAAAATTGTGGTGTTGAATGAGAAAAAAATGTTTTAAACAAAAAAACACATTTTTTTTTTAAGAAAACATGTTTTTTTCCAACCCTGCTAAAAAATAATGTATCAGAGACTAGAAAAACCTCAGCATTTTACAATATTATAAATATAATTAATCTAAAAATTGTATTACTAATGCATGATTTTAATGTTTGTTTAATAAGGAACTTTGATTATTAGACCAACACAATAAAGTCTGGGGACCATTTTAATTGTATAGCCTGTGATTAACATCATAGAACATAAGAATCATAGGGGCAAAATATATCATTCTAATTTCCAGAAATTAGTTTACTTTTCTAAAATGTTTTATTACAATATGCAACCACTTAACCAAAAACCAAAAAACCAGAAAACCAGTTATTTAGAATCATATTTTTAATCGGGTGACTTCTGCATTACTCCAGAAAAGAAATACCATACAATGCCAGTTTGACATTTGCATTATTCAATACATTAACACATATGAGGCATAACTTGATGCCAACCTTTATATTTTTAGCAGAAAAAGTCAATGTGATATTATAGAATTCAAATTTTAAAAGAAAGATTGCTTTAATAAGAGTTATATGTAGAAGTTGTTTTAAAAAGTAAGTGTTACCAAAAATGATAATAGGATTTAGAAGACTGCAAAGGCCTGGCCTGATTTGTACAAACATTTTTTTTTTTTGGCTTGGCCTGATATAAAATTTTAGCTTGAGCCCGCCCCGGTATAAAAGCTAAAAGTCTGGCTTGAGACCAGCCGACCCAAAAAGCATTATTGACCCAGCACAATATAAAAGCTAAAAGTTTGGCCTGGCCAAATTTCTGCGAAACCTGCTGATATTTCTAAAGCAATATTATCCAACAGTTAAAATTATTCAAAAAGCAACTTATGCATAAATTTTAATTTCAGATTATGTTAAAAAATGCATGCATACAAAATATCAACAATATTAATAACCACTCACAAAATTTTGTACATAAACACAGATTACAAAATTGAATTAGACAATTACATTCAAATGAAGATTCTGTAAGAAAAATCAACGTAGTATAGAATGAAAGAAAAAGATGGTAAAAAAAAAATCATAATTTTAAAGCTCTACAAGGAAAATAGATAAATTAAAAAATACATACCTGTAATTTATTAAATCAAATTAAATTTCTAAAGATTTTGCTAAACAAATGTACAAAATAACTATAATTTTTACAAAAATTGTATATATTATTTCTCCTGTCAACATCCCTTTTTCTAAGAAAATACAAAATGCAGAACGACGAATGAGATACTATATGAAAGGATTTTGAACAGGCTTCTGACATAGTACACTTACATTTTCCTAAAACATGTTTTTTGATTAAAATTGGCTGATAATTAAAAATTAAATCGGCTATACTTTAATAAATGAAATGAAAGGTTTTCTGAAATCAGCGTTGTCACAAAAATAAAATACTGCATTATCGGATGACGTCATCCTCTAATGCAGTTAAAATACGATTGTTAATTTATTCTTGCACGTACTTTTTGAAAAAATATTGAGCTTTTAATCAGGTTTTTATTAATTTTTACGCGTGCGTCCCAGTCAAGAAAATACGAAATGCAGAACGACGAAGGAGATACCATATGAAAGGATTTTGAACAGGCTTCTGACATAGTACACTTACATTTTCCTAAAACATGTTTTTTGATTTAAATTTGCTGATAATTAAAAATTAAATTGGCATTGTTTTCATAAATGAAATTAAAGGTTTTCTGAAATCAGTGTTGCCACAAAAATAAAATACTGCATTATCGGATGACGTCATCCTCTAATGCAATTAAAATACGATTGTTAATTTATTTCTTGTGCGTACTTTTTGAAAAAATATCGAGCTTTTAATCGGGTTTTTATTAATTTTTACGTGTGCATCCCCTATTGCAGGGGTTCTCAAACTATGGTATGCGTACCAGTACTGGTACGTGAAGCTCTGGCTACTGGTGCGCAGAAGTCCAATACTGGTACGTGAAATAAAATACAAAATGCAGCATATTATTATGGAATCAAAAACGGCTTGTCTTTATTTACTTGGAAGTTTTCAAAAAAATTTCGAATGTGACTTAGGATCTGTAAACGCTTTTTCTATTTTTTTGTTACGAGAAATGTTTGGTATAGCAGACTTGCTGAAATTCGCACACACCGCTTATGATAGAATCAGTTTTTCAGAATTAAAAACACAATTATTAGATTTATATGCATAAAAAATGAATTTTTTAATAAAGACCTAATTTTAAAATTAACATATGAATGAAGTACTTTTAATTAGCGGAAGAACTGTTTTTAAACATGATTTATAAATTGAATTATCTGAAGGAAAAATCTGAATGCTTGGAAGTAGGAGGAGCTATTGTGAGTAGGAGCAGTTAAAACAAAATAACATTCCAAGTGTAACTTTTAACCCATTGTTCTCTTTGTACAAGAAGAGCTCCTAGGAGGTGTTGAAATGAAAGTCTTATTTCAAACATAATTCATAAATTAAGTCATTGTGTTGATTGAAATATTTTTCTTCTCTTGTACAAAAAGCGTTATAGTTCCCCCCCCCCCCTATTTCATGGAAATCAGATTTAAGAGAATAAGGTTATTTAAAATGATCAAGAGAGTAAGGTTATTTAAATCAAACAAAAACTGTGGTCATATGCAGTGCAGATTTGAGATAGAATCAACATATGTATTGAGCTGGTATATTCATAAATGTGTGAAGAAACTTGCAAGTGCTTGTCTACTGAGCGACATTATTGTCACATTTAAAGGTATCCAGATTATTAATACGGTTGTATTGAGCCTATGTTAAATGCGCTAACTAAACTTTGGATAAGAAATTTGTTTCTCATTTGAGACACCCTGCCACTGTATCTCACGAGAGAGGAAAGAAGTGAACTTATTCAGCTCTCCTCTCTTGTGATGGGTTATTGGAGTCCACATTCAAAAGAATGAATGTAACAGAATTTTCACTGATGAGAATATCAGAATACCGTCTAATATCGTCAAAATCTGTTTGTGTTTAGCACAACATACCTCTGTGAATTTACTTTCCCCCCCTGTGTTATATGAAAAACAAATACAGGAATAAACTAAACACCGAATCTGACCTATGACTAAAATTTCCTAATATTGAGCCAGACATGAGGAAGTTGTGCTTGATAAAACACGCCCACCCTTTTCATTAGCCTTCTATAACAGTATATGAATCAGTCTGCGCCAATATGTACTTAAGTATTTTACTATACCAAAATACTGTATTTTGTTAATTGTGCATTATTAAAAATTAAATAAATTTGATAAATGCATTATTAAAATTTAATGGTGATACTACTTTTTACTTGCATCTTATTATAAAGCAGTCAATTTAGTAATGTAATCATTTATTTTAAATACAGTAAAACCTACTATGACGGAAACACAAAAACCCGGAGAGATATTGCGTTTTAGACAGGTTTTTCTATATTAGCTTTACGTTTGTTACATGGTGGTACGCGGAAGTATGAACTTCGATTTTGCGGTACGTCGGTCTGAAAATTTGAGAACCCCTGCCCTATTATTTATTTGTTTAATCATGGCTGTGTATATGCGTACTGTATCGGAGCACTAGTAGATTACATAATTTAAGGATTATCTTCCCCAATTTGGTATACAGTTCATTAGGATTTACAAAAATTGTTAGTATTTATTTTTTAATATTTCATTAAGCTGTTTATACGCCAGCTAAGTCTGATGTCATTTAAATGGCTGTCGGACCACAAAGTTTGGACATCCCATGTTTTAAGTTCCCATAAGTTTGCAAAAAAGGGGTGTACCAAATATGGATTTATGTATTCAAGACATTTCTGGAACAGTTTTGCCAAATCTGAGATAATGCTTTCATATGCATTCTCTAAATGTCCGATTCAGTGTTTCTTTTTTTTTTTTAATAATTTGGGTTTTTTTTTTAGTAGAGGGGTCTTGGCAATTTAGAGAAATGACCTTGGCGAGAGAAGAAAATTTGGCAACAAATTTTCTTATACACAAGCAATCATCATACATATATGATGTCTGTTGTCAACATCCCTTTTTCTATGCACATACAAAACATGTAACGATGAATGAGATATCATTCGAAAAGTTTTTGAACAATTTTAACATAGTACACTCACATTTCGTTAAAACATGTTGTTTGATTAAATAAAATCAGTTAATTAAAAATTAGAGCTAAAACGTATCAGGAAATAATCTCAAAGATTGCAGTGTGAAAGCTTCGCACGGGTCCTTCTGGTAAATAAATAAAATACCAGCCCATGGGCTTGGTGGGAAGAATTTAGAAGTCTGCATGGCTCAAAACCCGATCCTGGACCAGATTTATTTCATTGGATCCGAGCCAGATCAGTCCTAGACTTCATTATTCCTAGGCCAGTCTAGGCCTTATTTTTTTCCTTGGGCCAGGCCTAAACTTCATTACTCCCAGGCCATGTAAAATATCAGTGAGAGGCTGTACCATAAAAATATAAGCTAAAAATTTGTGATATTCTATATTTCTTTAACAAAACTTTTGGATAACAGTACTCTGCTATCAAAAGATATATTCTGTATAATTGGTTTTTCTAGATAATTGCTTGGGTATTAAAATAATATCCATTTGATCAGATATGTAGAATATATGTGGTTAAGCTATTGTTTCTGAGATTTCAAATTTAACTAGGACTTCCCTCAAAGGGATTAGCCTGAGTGATATTGCTGAGAACAAAGAGTTAATAACTTTTGAGAAGTAATAAAAATGAGATGCTATCTTTAATTACTTACTGGTACAAATTCAAATAATGAAAATGAGCAAATTAAATGGTAGGATTACAAGATACCATATATAAATTCATATATACTGTTAAAGCAAATAGGGCAGCAAACAAACAACAAATAGAGAAAACCATGCAAGACAGCCATGCATAGGTATAAAATTGGAAGTAAACATACATTAAAGGTAATACATAAAATAAGACACTAAAACAACGTATATTGAAATTTTAACTCTTTGAAATGCTGTCAAGAACATGAAGAGATGCTCCGCACCAATTAGAGCACCTATCAATGTCAAAAAATTTGTTTTTTGACAAAGGAAAGTTGTATATGGTGTGCGGTCCTCTCGAACACTTAAGACTGTTGCGCATCTGTTTACCACGGTTGTGATGAAGTTGTTGATAGGAGTTTGGGTAATTCTGCTTCACTTTTCAAAAAGTGCTATCTCAAAGTCCTGAACAGTCAACTTCAGCAAGGGCATCACTCTCGCTGCAATGCATTGTTTGAGTGTAACGTTCTGATTTTACTGAGGAGACCTTACTGACCACTTCATAAGCTGTATTATTTCCTTTTTAAACATATTCTCCACAAGTCGAGCTGTTTTATTCATTAGCATGCATTAAAAGAAAGGAATATGCAATTGCTTCAGCGTCAGGTAAGACATGAGATCTGAATATCTCGTCTGTATACCTTGGTGCCACCCCAAGTTATTTACAAATATGTACATATTTTCTCAGCAAATCATGCTAGCAAAAATTCACCAATATGAAGCCTATTATGGAACTGAGTGTTAAGATTTTGACAAGATAAAAAGAGAGGCAACACTTTCAGAAGTACTTTCAAGCTATCTATTCACTGTTTCATACACAAAAGCAATTCCCCAATATTTACACAATTTATTTAATACTAGCTGCATAGCAGTCCATTCTCTTCCATTTTAAATTTCATGAGGCCTTTCTATTGTTTTTTTGGAAAAATGAAATTTGGTTTTATTAAACATTTTCAAGTTTCTAGCTGTAACATTTCCAAATAAATCGTAATTAAAAATGTTTTTACAACATTTTCCGATCACCTTTTCACCTTTTTTAAATTTCGATTTTTTAGAAACCATTCTTAGAGAGCATTTACCCCTAAAAATAACTTCATGCAAAATTTCAAGTTCTTAGCCCCAGCAGCATCACAAAAATGGCAAATTTTAGAAAGTTTTTTGCTCTTGTGCTCTTTTACATTCTGAATTTTTTAGAAAATGTTCTATTGAAAATAGAGTATTTACATCTTAAAATAAAAGTCATGTCAAGTTTATAGTCCTAACAGTTCCAAATAAATTGGGATTTAGAATATCTAGAATCGAAATTTTGAACGAGTATTTATATCTTAAAAGTGACTACTACACCAAACTTCAAATTTTTAGCCCCAGCAGTATCGAAGAAATCACAATTTCAGAACTTTTTTTGCTCCTGCACCCCCTTAGAGGTTGTTGTGCCAACATAAAATATAGTCATGTTGGAGCAGAGATGGTTATCATCATTTTGCCACCATTAATTTTTAAATCTGCTTGGTAGTTCCAGAATTTATCCCCCTCAAACACACAAACATTACTTCTTTATAATATTAGTATAGATACAGAAGCCGTTTATCTGCTATTATATACAAATAGAAATAACTTTTTATCTAACTAGGGGGCTCTGCTCCCTACAAACAACACTCGCTAACACCCGTTTTGACACAGCAAACATTAAAAACACTCTGATAAGATCAGTAGTGTGGAGCGCTCACCTATGGAATTTTTTTTTCTCTCCAAATCAAAATGGGTCGATGTGGTAAAGTTGCTCTATCATATCCTCATTCTGAATATAAAATATCTTTGAAAAATATTAATATTAAATACTGCCCCAAGGTAATTGAATATTGAGAAAAACGTAAAAGTTGTGCATTTTTCCATTGTTTCCCTCAAATATGCAAACTATTAATATTAATTTAATTTAAAAGGATTATCATCGAATTACTATTATTATTATATATTTATAGTAAAATTATGTAATATTTATATCAAATTCGCTTTTATTATACTAACTCAACAACTGTACTTTTTTTAAATATATGAAATTTGGATAATTGTAATTGTTTTATATTTTTTACTTAACCTATGAAAATATAATTTCAAATTATTCTTAAAGAACTATAGTAATAAGGTAAAAATAATTTACTATTACAACTTACAAGCAATGAAGTTACCATTTTATAGTAGTCCATACTGTTTTTTTGTTTCAAAAACTGGCATTTCTTTCCGAGACTCCAGACAAGTTTTAATGAACCCATCGTGTCTCAAAAGGACCACAAACAGCAGAAGAAGCCTCTGTAACAAGTTTCACACATCTTTCAATGGCTTGATTGTGACAAGGGAATAGTTTAATCTTAGGTAAGATGTCTTCATCTATTTCCTTTGGATTTAGGATACACTTTGTAAGAATGTTATGATCTAAGAAGTAATGGTGGTTCTGTCACGGTCACTTCAGCACAATTTATAAAATCGATATAGTCTTTGGCTTTAAAATTGATCTCAGGTAACTTGAACATACGTAAAGAATTTCTTGACTTTCGAGATTTTATTAGTGCCAACACTCTTACATAGTCCCTATCGTGAGCCAACATGGCAATCAAAATATTTCCCAGGTGACAAAAATAATCATTTCGTTGAATTACGGGATCTATTATTGTTTGTAATTCCTTTGGTAAATATTGTGATAACATAACTACTTGATGCAAATGCTTAGCTCCATAAGTGCATGAAGGCTTAGTTTTAATTTGAAACCATATAGTTGAATAAACTCTTAGTATAAAATTTGTCAGAATTAACAAATTTTCAGATGGTTCACTTGAAGAAACATATAGCCTAAGAATTCTATTTACCACTGTAAGCCACCTAGAATGCACAATTTTACCAGGATTTCTTTTATACAATTTTTCAGGACACAATCCCGAAGAAATTGCTTCACATATCTCAAGCAAATAGAGTTGATCCGTGCTTAAATCCTTTTTAATAGTAATTTCTGGCAAAGTACAGCTTATTCTCTTATAATGTACAAGAGGAAGAAGTTCACAATCTTTTAGAGATTTGCCAATAGATCCTGTAAAACTTTGAGGCCCATTTGTTGTACCCCCTGTGGCAGAATGTATGCGACGCCCGTCGCATACATTTTAGGTCACCTGCAGACAAAAAACATACAGCGATGTCGCAGACGTGCTATAGCGCGTAAATTACGCGAAAAAACGGCAAACTTCGTCGAAGAATCGCGGAAAAAACGCGAAATTCATTTAAAGTTCGCGAAAAATGGCTAATTTCGTTGACGTATCGCGAAAAAAAATTGCAAATTTAGTCAAAAGGCCATGAAAAAACGTGAATTTCGTCAAAAGGCCATAAAAAAAACATGAGTTTCTTTGAAGGATCGCGGAAAAATGCGAATTTTGCGGAAGGACTACGGAGAAAACGCCAACTTCGTCAAAAGATCGTAGAAAAAACTGTTAATTTCGTCGAAGAATCACATAAAAACGGTCAATTTTGTCAAAGAAACGGCAAATTTCATCGTCGAATCGTGAAATACCGGAGAATCCTGCCAACAGATCGCGAAAAAACGGCAAATTTCATCAGAGGATCGCCAAAAAACGGTAAATTTTGTTGAAGGTTCTTGAAAAAACGGAAAATTTCGTTGAAGGAACTCGAAAAAACGATAAATTTCGTCGAAGGATCTTGAAAAAACGGCAAATCTCATCGAAGGATCACGGAAAAACACGAATTTTGTCTAAAGGCCAAAGAAAAATCGTGAAATTCATCAAAGGATCTGGGAAAATGGCTAATTTTGTCGACAGATTGCGATAAAAATGCAAATCGTCAAAGGGCCGTGGAAAAACTTCATTTTCGTCAAAAAACTGTAAAAAAAAAAACATGAGTTTCGTTGAAGGATCGTGGAAAAATTGCGAATTTCATCAAAGAGCCACAAAAAAAACATAAATTTCGTCAAATGGCCGCAGAAAAAATGCTAATTTTGTCAAAGGATCATGGAAAAAGTGCGAATTTCGTCAAAGGGCCAAGAAAAAAAAAAAAAAAACTGTGAATTTCGCTAAAGGATCGCGGGGGGGGGAAAAAAACGCTAATTTCGTCAAAGGTTCACGAAAAAAACGTGAATTTTGTGAAATAGTTCCGGAAAAGATGCAGCATTTCTTCAGAAAACAGCAGACACACAAAGTTCTATGCTTATTAATATAGGCATAGTTTTTGATCTTAAACGATATACTGAACAAACTTCTGAAAAATCGGGTTAACCCGAACCTAATTTGCAAGAATCTACACTCAGCCTGAAATCGACTCGAATCAAAAGCAGAGTTAATCTGACCTGCAAAAAGAAAAATTATTACCGAGAGGGGATTTTCTACCCTCACCCCTCTGCTGTAACCTTTTAGAATATTTGCTGTGAATTTCAGAATTCTTTTTACTCAGAAAGGCAGATAAATGCTGATGCCTTGATTATTTATCACTACAACTACAACAGCAGCAAGAATAGCTTTATATGATATATTGCATATTGCAGACTATTTTCAAAAACATTATTAGCGTTGCAGACACTTGAAGATAGTTCTGCCACCGGGGTTATACCATCAAGATGCTCGAACAAATGGCACAAGATAAGCTCATTGGCATGTATTTGGAAAATAAGCCATTGAAGTGGCTTTCCTTCTTCTTCTTCTAGAAATCATATGACACTTCCTTTGTAACCCGTGTTAACTGTAGTTATGTCACAGCCAATTGTAACAAGCTTACTGGTATCAATATTTTTTGTAGTTAAAAATTTTGATTTCTTCACTTAAAATTAAAGCCTTTCCGGATTGTAACGAAAGGTACCCAAATACTCAGAACCTGGTTCCTTTATTAAACTTATGTGTTCCTCTAATACAACTTTTCGCTGTGTGTCTTCTATGATAAGAGTTTTGTCCTTACGGCCATCAAAATATAAACCAAACTGATGGGTTTCTAAATATACAGACATATTGATTAAAATGGATCTCTCTTTTTGCCGTGCTCGTCTAATTTTACTTCTGTCCACAACATTTGATAAGTTACTCTCGGATATGAAGTCAATGACTTGGAGAGTAGCAGAAACAATCACTGCTACAACAATCACTGTCGGAAATACCATATCTCATCAAAAACAACTCGTTGTAAATGATCCCACCAAGCCACAAACCTAAAACGTCAGTCACAAAAAGAAGTGATATCACATAAAAAGAAGCGATATAGAAGTGCATACTCCGAGTCCCGTGTAAAAATCTATCACCACTCATAATGTTTCCAAAGGACTCGGAGTGAGGTACAGTATGTGAAAACTGCTTGGCGACCTGCAGGCTTTTATAATATATGCAGTATATCAATTTTGAAAATCGAAAAAAATAAATTTTTTATTTTTGTTACATCATTTTTTAAATATTTTTGTATGCGAAAGAACTGACAGAACGGATTTTTCCCCAGATCTATGCGATTCCGCTTACGCTAGAATTACTGCAATATATCTCAATTTAGTTAACGTTTATTATAAGGTACAATGTTATTAGTATGCGTATGATCATCATATATATATATATATATATATATATATATATTACAAACTCAAAATCTTTACATGTTTTCTTAAAAAATCCTCTTCGTAAGAGTGGTGTTTCTAGTCTATATTATAAAGGACAAACGTGTCCGTGCGTAACGCTGACATCATTTTGCGAATGGCAACAGTTGACGATGAAATTTCGGTTTTGTGATTTTTGCTACTGCAATTTTTTTAATTTCTAAACATAGCACATTTTCAATTTTTACACCGTTATGTAGGAAAAAAAAATTACTTTCAAATGCAATTTGTTTGAAAACTATATCTTAATTGCCTGATATATTACGGCTTATAAAATAATTTTCAAGCATGAATTTTGAAACGCCCAATAAACAAATGGAAAAATGTTGTCATTATAAATTTTTAAATAGTTACAGGTAGTAAAATTAATGAATTTTGACATAAAAGCGTCACAAGAATAGGGTGCCTTTATATGAGAGTAGCGATATACCGGATACAAAATTTGATTAGTTCAGACGATTTTGGACAAAAGGAGGCTTTGTAATAATTTAAGAATTTAAAAGAAAAATTATTTATTAAAATCATAAACAAACATCGGGTCTTTTAACAGATAATATAAACAAAAGATATTGTTTTAGATATTGCATTTCTATGAATAAAATATAAAAATTTTATTTCACAAATTTAATAAAAATGTGTATAACAATGTTTCTATGAATAAAATATAAAAAATTTATTACACAAATTTAATAAAAATGTGTATAACAATGTTACTATGAGCAGAAAAAAAGAACGTTTTAATTCAAATTTCATCAGGATTACAAAATATGTTAACGATCATTGTGAAGTTGGAAAAAACGAATACACATGAAATTCGTTAATATCGCGATCACTATATCGCATGCATAAGATGACGAATAATAAATAAACAAAGAAGTATCACTGGATGCAGCGATCTCCCTGTATTGATAATACCAAAAAAAGAAAAAAAAAGTCTTGAAATTCGTTAATGTAGTGATCACTACATTGCATGTATGAACGCTTACAAGGAGACCGCCAAACATGATGCGCACAGATTTTGATGATTTTAAAGTATGTTGTAGGGATCAAACCCCTAACTATTCAGGTCAAAGGTTTCCTTCAAATGGGCTTTAGTTTTCGAGAAATTTCGTTTTAAAGTTAAGCATGCATTTCAAATGCCATTACTTCGCGATCCTGGACAAGGTCTCAGTGGTTCCGTGGTAGCGTTCGCGATTTGAGAGCTGCAGATGGGTGTTCTGTCCTCTCCTGTGACTTTTACCTTTTTTAACAAATTTTATATATTTGTCGCGTTATAAGTTGTATGCAGAATTATAAATTCTGCATCTTTGAACTTTTTGATATTTTCCTAATAAATTCCATTTACATTTTTGAATATTTCGTAAAAATTTACGTTTTTTTTTTTTTCCCCCTTGTGCAGTTTTGAAATTAATATTTCTATTGACGAAATTCCAAACTAACTAATTCCAAAAACATATATTGAAAGGAGTAATAAAATATTAAAGCAATAACGATCATATCCAAGTTTTAGTCAGTTATATATATATATACATTTTTTATGTTATTTAAATACATTTAACTGCAAAGTTCAAACTCACTGTCATTTTTGATTTGCACAAATAAAAAATAATGTATTACAATTAATTTTTTTTTCAGTCTAACAAGTTGATGCCATACAGAAAAATTCAACTAGAAATGAAAAATCGTTTATAAATTACAATACATATAAAAAATATCTGAAAAAAAATAATCTGCAACGACTTTTACGGTAATATCAGAATAAATAAAATTTTCTTTTTATCAATTTCGTTTAGCTTCCTTTGCAGACAAATACCACGTTTGAAATAATTTCTTTTTCAAATTCAATGCATTTTTAAATATATTTATCACAATTTAAGTATTTAAAGAATATATAATATGCTAATTTATACATTCTTCCAATATTGTTAAAACAATTATTTAAAGGCGATTTTTAATGCGAAATTTGTTTAGAATATTTTTGTGATAGGTATAACACAATTAGATCCATATTTAATAAACTAAAAATGTCGATGTCGGTGATGATAAATATTTTAATATTTCAGCAGTTAACATATTTCAATATATTTAGAACAAATCAAATATTAAAAGGATATATTATTTTGTTAATTTTTTCTTAATCATTTAAATTTTTTTTAAAATAGAAAATGTAAATTAAAAAATGTATTATTTTATAAATACAATAAATAAATAAGTAAATATACATAAATGTAAACAATCATTTTAAAAAGACGAGATATCAAGACATAAATTAGTTTGGATTTTCGTCAGCAGAAATATTCGAATAAAAATTGCGCAAAAACTAAATTTTCATGCAATATTCGAAAATGTAAATGGAATTTATTAGGAAAATATCAAAAAGTTCAAAGATGCAGAATTCATAATTCTGCATTAAACTTATAATGCGACAAATATATAAAATTTGTTAAAAAAAGGTAAAAGTCACAGGAGAGGACAGAACACCCATCTGCGGCTCTCAAATCGCAAACGCTACCACGGCACCACGGAGACCATGTCAAGAATCGCGAAGTAATGGTATTTGAAATGCATGCTGAACTTTAACCCGAAATTTCTCGAAAACTAAAGCCCATTTGAAGGAAACCTTTGACCTGAATAATTAGGGGTATGATCCCTACAACATACTTTAAAATCATCAAAATCTGTGCGCATCATGTTTGGCGGTCTCCTTGTTAGTACAAAAAAAATAACTGGATGGATAACTATACCGCATGTATGAGCGCTTCCCGCACAAGAAAAGCAAAGAAAAAAACAAAAAAAAAATCACTAAATGCAGCAAACTTGACAAAAATATGAAAAATCTATTAGATTTAAGAAAAAAAACGGTTTTCGCCTGTGTTCTGTAACCCGGGAAGCCCGGGTTTGATTCCCTAGTTTAAATAATGGTAAATAAAATCAAAAAATTGATTTTTCAAGCTCATAAATAAGAAAGGACATGCAAACACACAAGCTTCAACTTTTTACAATTTTATGGGAGCAAAATGAATAAATAAATTAAATTAAATTAAATTAAATTAAAATAATATAGTCATATGTAATTGCAGGAAACGCAAACATTATAAAAGCCTGCAGGTCGCCAAGCAGTTTTCACATACTGTACCTCACTCCAAGTCCTTTGGAAACATTATGAGTGGTGATAGATTTTTACACGGGACTCGGAGCAGGCCCGGACTGGCTCCTTTGGGGGCCCTCGGCTAGAGACTGAAAAGGGGCCCCTTACCGGGAAATTTAAGAGGACATAGAATATTAGAATATTTGCTTTTTGAAAATTAGGTTTACATGCCTAAAAACCACATTTAGCTACTTTGTCTCTTGGAAAATAGTTGGGTTAAAAAGTAAGCTTACTCTGATGTAGTTTGTTTACTTTCACAATAAATATTTATATTATTTTTATATACCGTACTTAAACTAGTTCCATGCTAGAAAAAAGTAAGTATACTAATTAATTACGAGTTGTTTATTACTTAAAAATGAGAGTGAGAAATTCTTTTAGTTTTAGGCAACCAAATAACAAAAGTTGAAGATCTAATAATCTAAATCCTTCTGTAATATCTAAGTAAATATTAAAAAGGGAAACAACGGTAATAAAAAAAACAAGCATATTAAAAAAAACCAATATCATCTTTAATTTTAATTTAATTGTTACAAATTGTAAAATAGGTTTTATAACAAAAATAAAAATGGCTCTACAATCCTTTCGTACAGATACAGCAAACTAAGAAAATTCATGTGACTGTGAACGGCTGTATACTAACCAAACGCCTTTTTGGCCAGTTCGTCTATAATAGCATCTTTATCCAAGTTATAAGAAAATCTTTCTACATTCATGAAAAGAAGATTAGAAATAAGGTATTGGCTTAAAGTAGATCTAAGTCAATTCTTAACTATTTTAAGTTTAGAAAACATCCTTTCACAGGTGTACAAACTTGTAAGCTACATACAGGTTGGTAAACATTCCAGATTCTAAGAGTTCAAAAATAACAGAAAAAGCGCATGATAAACACAGAAAACATTGTTTCTTGTCAGAGCAGTAACCATAACGATTTTTGTGTTTTTCAAATTCAGATTCTACATCGTCATACTCACAGATTTCTTCAGCTCCATTCAGACTGTCTTGTTTTCTTTTAATGATAGTTTTTTTTAGGCACTGTAAAGCTTTCAGACTGATCTGCAAACTCTTTCAGCTCTACCTATAACTGACTTCTTTCAACTTTACAAAGATTAGAAATGCTACAAAGGACTTCCGCATGAAAACTATCAAGCATTACGATTTTATTAAATTTCTTTGGGTCTAACCAGGACCAATCTACTGAAATTTCTATGTTTGGACTAAATCTTTTTTCGATACTTGCCCTGGCACAATTTAAAACACTGAAAAAGACAAATTTATAGTTTTGAGCAGTTGAGATTCCAGGAGCCTCGTCTATTGATTTTTCACCAGGCATTACTTTTTTCTTTGAAATTCTTTTTTCCTTGAAATCTAATTCTACTTCAGCATCAATACTGTTATCTTCTAAGTTGCTATTAACTATACTTATATAATATTGTGTTTCGGAATACAGAGCGTGAAAGTGTTTATCACTCCGTTTATCCGTTATTTGTTGAAGCAGCTTCTCTACCAAGTTCCAGACTGTAGAAAATAGTCAATGGTTTTACTTTGTAAATATTTTAAAATAGAAGATATAACAAGAAATAAATCTAACAAAACAATAGACATAAATAGGATTACAAATTTATTTTTACTACAAAGTTTCTAGTATGTTAAAATATACAATTTTATTTGCATTGATATAATTAATATATGTATCACGGCATTATATATTCCTTATATTCCAATTACGTTTTATAAGAAATATTCATTTTATTTGCAATGTCTTCAGAATTCATAATACGTATAACAAAGTATAATTTCAAAAGAAGATGTCTTTATTTATATTAATTACCGACAGATGGCGCAAAAATAATATTTAGAAACGAAGCGCAATTTGTGTATGGAATCTCAAAACTTCGTTCTCAGTCACGTGATTTGGACTTTTAGTATAATGATTTTAGGGGCAAAAACAAAACAAAGGACAAATTAAAGAAAGTTTTGGTGAAGTTTTGATATTTGGTACCTTTATGTTTTTTAGGTCGCTGAACACAAATAAGAAATTTTCCAAAAAAAAAAAAAAAATTCCGGGAAATACGTTATTTTTAGAAAAAGCGTTTAGAAACGGACTTGTCTCTGTTTCTTTTTTTTTTCTTTTTTTTTTTTTTTTTTTTTTTTTTTAGTAACTCCAAAAATGTGCATTTTACGTGAAAGACAAAAGTATATGAATTAAAGAGAATAAAAATTTCTACATTTTATGTATTAAAAGTTTTTTCCCTGATCAATAGTTTATCCGTGAAAGTGCCACAAAAATGGTGGTTAAAAGCAAATAAGTGTTTGTTAAAAGAAAATAAAAGAAAACTGCCCAGTTAAACTGACGGCATTGAGCTCACAGGCTATTCACACTAACTGTAAATTATATTCTTATTTCAAAGAATTTGAAATAAGCCCTCGAAAAATGAAGAAATCGACAATATATTAAGAGGGGGGAACCATACCCCGTTTCTCCTTCTTATAATTAACCAATGAACCCATAAAACTAATCAGAGAAGCGCCTTACCACAATGAACCTATATACAAAATTTGAAAAAATCGAATAATTCTGCATGAAAAATCCATTTATCTAAATTAAGGGGGGGTTATCCCACCGTCCCCCCTTTATACTTAACCAAAGAACCCCCAAAACTAATCAGAGAAGCGCCTTATCACAATGAACATACATATAAAATTTGAAGAAAATCGGATAATTCTGCTTAAAAAACCCATTTATCTATATCAAGGGGGGTTAGTCCCCCCCTTTCCCCCCTTTATACTTTACCAGTGAACCCCCAAAACTAATCAGGGAAGTGCCTTACCACAATGAGCCCATATAGAAAGTTTGAAGAAAATCGGATAACTCTGCATGAAAAAAATCATTTATCTAAAATAAGGGGGGAGGATTAACCCCCCCCCCGTTACCCCCTTTATACTTAACCTATGAACCCCCAAAACTAATCAGGAAAGAACCTTATCACAATGAACCTATATACAAAATTTGAAGAAAATCGGATAACTCTGCATGAAAAAAAATAATTTATCAAAAATAAGGGGGGAGGATTAACCCCCCGTTACCCCCTTTATACTTAACCTATGAACCGCTAAAACTAATCAGGAAAGAACCTTATCACAATGAACCTATATACAAAATTTGAAGAAAATTGGATAATTCTGCATGAAAAAACCTTTATCCAAATTAAGGGGGGTTAGCCCCCCGTTCCCCCCCCCCTTTATAGTTAACCAATCAATCTCCAAAACTAATCAGAGAAGCGCCTTATCAGAAGGTTCCTATAAACAAAATTGGAAGAAAATCGGATAACTCTGCATGAAAAATTCATTTATCTAAATTAAGGGGGAGGATTCCCCCCGTTAGCCCCTTTATACTTAACCTATGAACCCCCAAAACTAATCAGGAAAGAACCTTATCACAATGAACCTATATACAAAATTTGAAGAAAATTGGGCAATTCTGCATGAAAAAACCATTTATCTTAATTAAGGGGGGTTAGCCCCCCCGTTCCCCCCTTTACAGTTAAACAATCAATCCCCAAAACTAATCAGGGAAGCGCCTTATCACAAGGAACCTATAAACAAAATTGGAAGCAAAACGGTTATTTCTGTCAAGAGTTATCGCGTTACGTACGTACATACGTACATACATACATACATACATACATACATACATACATACATACATACATACATACATACATACATACATACATACATACATACATACATACATACAGAACGGGCGGGCACATAAGCTCTCAGGCTTTGATAGCCTGTGAGCTAAAAAACGAGAATTACGGCCTTGTATATCGAGGTAACATGAAAATTAACCATTTTACGCAAACGTTGACCATTAATGATACTAAGGACTATGTGATTGCCTACATTTTACAATGAAGTTGCCTGATAACAAATACGACGACTCATTATGAATCATTAATTAATTATAAATAATTATGTACATTAGTAAGTACATTTACATAAAATAAAAAAAGCAAAAATCTTATTTCCGCATTCTTTTATTTGACGATCCATGCTGTTCATCGACATCTACAGCATAAAAAATAGATGTATGGAATTAGTGGTTTTTTTTATTACTACCAATATTACAGAATAAATGTTTTCTTAATGGTAAATATTTCATACTTTGTGGCATGGCATGTTCCTCTTCCAATGGGTCCACGGATTCAGTGAGTGGGCAATGCAGCTACAGCTCGGTTTCAAGGTAAACTCGTCTTCCTCGTCTTCACGCACCACTGCGATGCTGTTGAAGTTACCCTCGCAGTTGAGGCACATGTTAGTACAACAAAGCCCTGCCTTCTTGCACCAAAAATTTCGGTTGCAGTTCTCTGTGCCCTTGCAGGATACAAGCATCAACAAAGCAAGGGGAGCAGGGGGTAGTACAGTAAATACAGGCTGAAGGCCAGCATTTGTTTTCTTCCGTCCCCACTCATCAGCCTTTTTTTTCAATCCCCAGTCATTGCTGGACTTGGGGATATACTCTTAAAGAGTGCTGTTGCGCTGCACCTGCAGATTGTGGTAAAACAGCAATATTAGAACTGTATCTAAAGGCTGACTTCTTGTACGAAATATACTTTAGGTAGTTCAGCGAAGGCACATTCGCCCCACTATAGCCGTACAGTGAGACAAGAAAATGTTCCACAGCAGCTGCAACCATCTGCTGAGTAGCGATCAGGTATTTGAACACTTTAACAACGTCTGCAACATATGGATTATTCCCAAGAATTTTGAGGAACTTCATTTTCCCTTGCATAAACGGTGCTGACTTTGTATCGCACCCGCTCATAGCATGTAGGAAGAGGATGTTTTCCGCAACCGTTGAACTCACAGCATTTGATGGAGAAAATGTCAATGGAGAAACGGTCCTTCCCAGGTTTTAAAAAGAAAGCGCTTTCAGTTCTGCAGAGACCTATCAAAATGACCAAGAGCTTTACAGCCTCCCCTACTATATTCACCATCTCATTTTATGTATAGCCAAGGACAAAGCAGTGTTTAAAATAAAGGTGTCTGCGTATTCTTTTGCTTGCTTGTGCATGTAATATCTGGTGATGAAAACCTATCAATTATCATAGATATTAACCGACCCTTGTTTTTTGGGTTAGCAAGAAACTTTTCTTCGGACGTGGTAGGTATCGTTGTGCCGTCAAACAATACGTCAGTCAAAGCATGCTTCCTTAACTCCTTAAGCACCATATTCAATTTAGTGAGAGTATGCTGAATACCAGCTATGTTAAATTTCGTCAAAAATACAAAAAACTTCAAAAATACAAAATTCATACCGGAAATTCTGAAAGAATAATTTTAATTTATGTAATCCGAAAAGTCTGTCATTATATAAAATACAAATTACTACTATAACTTTCTGGTGTGAATTCAAAATTTTGAATTTAAAAAAAGATGAAACTGGCAACCTGGACGTCCTGAAATTCCAGATAGAGGTTTTCATGACATACGCAGGTACGTCGTGGTGCTTAAGGGGTTAATCGTCTCATACGCCCATCAGTTTTTGTACGTCATCAGGGTAGCCATCAAAGACAACTACTGCCTGTGGTTGATATTTTGACTACTGTACGTACTCAACATATTCGTCGGATATTAAAGAAAAAGAAGGATTTTTAGATCAAACAGCCCTATGCAATTAAAAACAACCATCAATGACGAATTGAACCCTGCTTCAATTGAACCGCTTGGTTGTTAGGGGTTTGAATGCCTTGTAGAGAGTAGATTTGGTTCCTTTTCTTAAGTCATTGTCGAATAGGGACACGGAATAAGGTCCTGGATCGTACGTCAAAAACTCCTCAATATCTTCATCCGAGTGCTTTGTAACCGAAATTCGTTGGAACAAAGATGTGGGGTTAATAGAAACCAATCCGTCGTCTACTCGTATCACAGTATCACACTGTTCATTACAACAAGAGGTTTTACTCTGTCGCTCCGTTTAAATTTGACAGTTCCAAAGTCACCAACAACAACATTGTTCACGTCTTTAATGCCTGATTCCCTAGACTTATGGAAGTTGATTCGTTTAGGCAAAAAATAAAACTTTTAGGTCCGTGTCAGCTTTTATTAGCGAAAGTGTGTTTTAGTTATTTTATTTTTGTGTTATTTAAAAGGCAAATTAAAAAGTGCCATATTTTTGTAATAGCAAATGGAGATTTTGATCCGATACCAGGTGTGCTCATTTTTATTTATTTTTTAGTTTTGAAGAAAACAATGAACCTCATATGCATAAAATATAATCAATCATATAATTTTTAGTATCATTAATGGTCAACTTTTGCGTTATAACGCCCTTTCAAAGATAATCCGCGAAGTGATGACTTGGTAGCGAAAGGATTAAACTTCGAAAATATTTCTTACATCCGAAAAATCACTTTATTGAATAAACAAAGATTTTCTTGGTAGATGAAAAATAAGAATAAGATTAAAAATAAGAATACATTTTAAGAGTTCGTCGATATGACAATCTTTCGTTTTAAATTATCGTTCATTGGATTTCAGTGCCTGTTCAGTCCACTATAATTGACAGTTAGATTTGCTTTATATTAAGAGTTTTAGCACTCTTCTCGATTCGTGAAAAGTTCAGAATTCTCTCTCACTCTAGTAGGATTTTTATCCAGATCATGTGTTGCATCTCAAAAGGTTTCTCGTTCCCTGTCCGCACAAAGCTTGTTGCTGGCGGGCTTTCTAGCGTTCGCCCGGGTACTCGGCGTACCTTGTATTCTCGAACAGAGGTCTAGCACCTCTCCGCGTTCCTCTCGCAGTCACCCGGGTACTTGGCGTAACCTGTATTTTCGAACAGAGGCTTGTCACCTATCAGCGTTTATCTCAATCTGAACTCTTAATTAAAATTCTTTCACTCATGGTTTCCGCAATGAGAGTGGCGTTTGTCCAAGGAGGGGCTTATCAGCACCACTTGTACCATGGGACCATGACATCACCTGCAAACCAATGCTGGATTGGTTTCTTTCTAAAAGGGGAAAATAAGTAGTTGCACTTTGTGGTTTCTCACGGAGATCTTTTTCTCACCAAGACAGGCCACCAAGCAAAGTAAGTCCTGTCATCCTTGTTGGACAATGCTATCAATAAAAATTCTAAAGTTTTCCTCTGTTCACAAAAGAAGTTCAGGATTGCCACTATTTCAAAGAAACACCGATGTGAGAAAATATGCTGGAAATGTTCGTTAGGAAGTTTTCACACAAGAATTCTCAGCTGCCAAACACTGGTTCTCACGCAACGTCACGTAAAAGTAAAAATGGATTCTTTATAGCGTAAAATGGTTAGTTTCTAATGTTACATTGATGTACAGTGCCGTATTTCCCGTTGTTTCAGTTTTTTGCTTTTAACACCCATTTCTGTGGCATTCTCATGGCTAAACTATTGACCAGAGAAAAAAAATTCAATTGATAAAATGTATGAAATTTTATCCTCTTTCATTCATATACTGTCTTCTTTCACGTAAAATGCATAGTTTTAGAGTTATTTTGATAAACAGAGAAAAATCCATTTTTTTTTTTTATATTTTTGTAACAACAAAAAAAAAAGTATTTCCCGGAAAAAAGTTTGTTAGAAAACCTCAGATTCATGTTCAGCGACCCCAAAAAACACAAAAGTACCGAATATCAAAACTCCACCAAAACTTTCTTTTATTTTCTACCAAATGACTGGACTAATAATAGGCAAGAAACACAAACACGGAATTGGCGACTCAAAATACTGCGTATGTGGAAAGTATTTATGAGCTAATAAACTAATTCGATTTACCTTACCTGTATTTAATGTATCACTATTGTTCCTCAAAGGCTGACTTTGCGACTGAGAAGTGGCACTAGTTAACCAAGTATTTTAACTTTTCGAACTATTTTCAACGTCTAAAGATTTTCTCTTCTTTTTTTTTCCCTTTTCGTAGCGCCACTATGGTACACACATTTCATGTTGACATAACTGTGACACTGCTCTAACTGCAACCATATCATGGCCCGCTTAAGACTTAGAAGTAGGGGAAGCCCGACATCACACAGGGGGGGGGGGGGGTGCTTTTACTCTGCCAATTATGCTTCAACAATTTGAATTTTTATCATCAAAATTTCGAGTAAACAACACTTTTAATATTAAACTAAAACTAACTACCAATATACATATAAAAAATTTTTATTATATACATAAAAAATAAATTTTGTAAATGAATTTACAAACATGGAACAGGTGTGAATATTTGAACTTCAAAATATATTTTATGCTTTACAAATTGCAGGTTTTGCCAGTGCTAAGAACAGTGCAGGGACAACAAATATTTGACGTAAATTTATGCTTAGCTGCAACACAATTTTGCTTCTATTTTATAAACAGAAATTTGGTATCACCTGTATGCTAACTACTTTCCCCTTTATTTAAATAACCTATTCCCCATATTTTATATCATTTCTCCACTCATTATGAATATAAACAAAATGTAACTATACAGATTAAATTTTCTGTTATTTTTAGCACGTTTGAAATTAAAATGTAAAACATAAGAAAAATGAAAATAAGTTACATTTAATCACTGATTTTATACCATTTATTATATCAACAGAAAAAAATAGAGTATAAATGTGTCAGTAATAGTCTGGGGGAAAATGTAGTAGCTATAATTAAAGGAAAAAAATACATTTTTTACCCTGAATGAAATTCCCCCCCCCCTAAAAATTAGTTTTGAAAAGTAAATTTGGGGGCCCCTTTGTATTTCAGTGGGTAAGCTCGGGCTACACGTGCCTATTCGATAAACAGGCCCTGACAACCATACTACGAGACTGAACAAATGAGCATCGCAATACGCTTTGAATCGTAGCCTATGAGCACTACACAGAGCTCGATTAGTAGCCAGCAGTCGTCTTCCGCTGGCCAGCGACACGACACAGCGCCACTACGTAGGCTACTATAAACAAAAAACAACTAGGCGCTGCTTAAAATTGATTGAAAAAAAAATTAGTGGGGAAAAAAAGTGTGATGGTAAAATTTGTGGGAAATAGTGAAATTTGTCTAATGTAACTAATTATAAAGTTGTAGTCATATATCCATTTTTGGGGGCCCCCTTGGGCCGGGGGCCGTCGGCAATCGCCGACCAGCCGACCTGTCCAGTCCGGGCCTGACTCGGAGTATGCACTTCTATATCGCTTCTTTTTATGTGATATCACTTCTTTTTGTGACTGACGTTTTAGGTTTGTGGCTTGGTGGGATCATTTACAACGAGTTGTTTTTGATGAGATATCACTCCTTTTTGTAAGGTATTTAATTTCAATTATACGGATTCCATTTTTATTCAGAAAAGAAAAGATAAAAGGGGCAAAAAAAATAATAGTGATGCTATAAACAGAATTATACAATTTATTGAGTGACTTATTCCAATGTACATGTCGCTACCATAACAACGGGGAAACTTTTATATTAATTTCCTTACATTGTATTCATCAGATTATTTATGACATATTTATTTTCCTTTTTCTTTTGTTTATATCACTCTTCCGTTTATATACATTCAAAAACAAAAAATTACACAATTTTACAGTAGTTTACAAACTAATTAAAATACTACAGTTTCAGAAAAATGTGGAAAAATAAGAAGCACTTTTTTTCGGTCAACTACAACGATAAGTTTATGGAGCATACTTTACCGAGAATAATCAACATTTTTTTTTCCTACGAACCTATTTCTATTAGTATAAAAATTTACAGGGATTTTTATACTAACATATTAAATATATTATTTTTGAAAATTACTGAGAACCTTAGAAGTTTTTTATTTGTTTAAATTTTTTAACTCAACGTTTCGAGAATTTGAAAAATATAAAATTCGCAATGTTTGCAAAAGTATAAAAACTATTAAAGTAATTTCTGTTCAAAAAATCTGTTCATTCCAATTCGGTGATCCTAAAATATAGGTCCCCAATCTCCGGCAGTCCATGAATTAATTAGGACATATGTATGCAACTGTTAAAATGTTCTCAAAGTTGACAATAGAGGCAATAAGTGTAGCTTGGCAAATATGAAACACAGCATTGCTTCATCATGGCTTTGTTTTGAGAGGAGTTCGTTCTCCGAACATAAAAATCTCACGCGAAAGTGTTCGTTAACCGATTTGTTCATAAACCGAACAGTTCGTTACCGATCACCTATTGTATACGAAATTTAGCATTTTAAGTTCATCATAGCCGGAGATTCGATGAATGGCAAATATTTAAATGCAAAACTTGTAATCTTGGGGTATCAACATTTTTACATTCTATTACTCAGTGCATGAACGTAAAGTTGGAATTTTGTAATCGCTATTTCGATCAATTCCTAATACGCTAGAATTATATATTTATAAATAAACACAGTTTTTTAAATCAATGAAAATACTATATATTAATAGATTAAGAGCTTAACATCGACGAGATTTTAGACGGACAAAATGATCTTATATTAAATTTTAAAGCAAGATAATGAAACCTTACAGAGATTGAAACAGTGTAAAATCATTAAAATGCATCTCACTCAGTAAATATACATCGGTTGTAGTGTAATCAAGATCTTCTAAGAGACTCTGTAAATGAAACGTATATGCTTCAATGCCGCTTTACAATAGAGAGGATGTAGTAACATATTTGAATATCTTGTGTATATAGCGAATTTGACAAAAGTTATGCAATTTACTATTGTTTTTCTTCTGTGTTAAGTACAGGAATCATGTACTTCAACGTAAAAATTTGCTATTTACACAACTTTTTAGTCTTATTAAAAAATCTTTTGAGTTACCCTGTAAACGAACAGTAAATTCTACACTTCTGTTTTACAATAGGAAACTAACTTAGGTAGTTCATAGTAACATATTTTAATATCATGCGCATACGTTCTTTTTGAAAAGAGTTAGACCATTTAATATTTTGTTTGCTTCATCTTAAGTATAGGAATAAATCATTTTAAAGTGGTATACATAAAAAACTAATTAATATTTTTACACGAAATATTAAACATGTGAACTACTTATAGAAACAATTCAAATGCTGCAAACCGCGTAAAAATCGGATAATTACACAACTCTTTAGCCCTACATCAAAAGATCTTTTGTGAGACCCTGTAAACGAACCTTAAATGTTAAGATTTTTTATAATAGGAAGCTTACTTGGGTCGAGTGTAATAACATATCTTAATATCATGTGTATACGACCATTCCTAAAAGAGTTGGGTCATTTATTATTTTTTTGCTCTATGTTAAGTATAGGAATCAATAACTTTAAACTGATATAAATCAAAAACTAAATAATATTTTTACATGAAACTTAAAAAGGTCTGAACTACTCATAAAAACGATTCAAATAACGTAAACCGCATAAAAATCTGATAGTTACACATTGCTGTAACCCTGTCAACAGTTTTTTGCTCTATCTTAAGTATAGGAATCAACAACTTTAAACTGATATAAATCAAAAACTAATTAATATTTTTACATGAAACTTACAAAGGTCCGAACTACTCATAAAAACGATTCAAATAACGTAAACCGCGTAAAAATCCGATAATTACACATTGCTGTAGCCCTGTCAACAGTTTTTGGTCTGAACAAGATTTTAAAAATGCAAAAAACAGCACTTTTAAAATCGTATTTACTGAAAAACTATTCGTCGGATTTTGCTTTACTTTTGAATTCTTAGTCCCGTGGCACGCCCCATTCCATAGAATCAAGAATTTTGTTTCTATCATAAATAGAATGCGAGATATAGATGTGTCAAAAACCCATTTTCTCCCGTCCGCAAAATATAAACTAGACAGAGTTAAAAAAAAAAAATTGTAAAATCGTTTGGCATTTATTGACAGAAATTCCTTTCATTTACGTTTCAATGCATTGCTATTTCTTATGCTTGGCGAGAAACTCTGTCGAGTTTCTATGATCTGTCCAAAGTTTTTGTTGATAATACATTATGATAATAATCTCCGCAAATTGATTTTTATGACAGTTCACTTAAAAACTCATCAATATAAATAGTGTTTATCCAATTTCAAAGAGGAAATGAAATATGAAGAGGTTTTTACAGACTCGTGAACTGAACAAGGAAGTAAGAGACTACAATACGAATGAATGACGTACATTGACTTTACGTCATTTTCATCCAATGAAAGAACTGTAAAATGACATCACTTGATAAGGACTAAAGACTGATTTCATTCTGCTATATAGAACTTTAATAGAAGCTTTTTCTCTCGCGATGGAGATGGATCATGTATACTCCGATCTCCCTTAAACTTATCAAATTTAATTAATGTTTAAGATTAAAATTATGTAACTATTAAATATAAAATTGTAAATTAAATTCTTTAATCAGTATAATGAATGTTTCATTAATCAATAACTTATACACATTGCTTAGTCACATGGATATTCTTCAATCAAGGATTTACATATTGTGTGTGCAAAAAGTAATGGATACATCAATTTTCTTAATGGATTAACCAGTGATTCTGGCGGACCTACTACGCGGTATAATGAGGAGTGTGGATGATTGCTGAAAAATGGAGGTAAGCAATATCTTACCTATCTTTTGTTCCAAAAGTACAATTGTTTATTATATACCTTATTACTTTAGAACGCGCAAAATTACTGCCTACCGACAAAATTTTCCTAACAAAGATTATGAGACTGAAATATTCTAAAGTATATAAAGGATAAAAATAAAATAAATATAGTGTCCTTAAATCCTCAAATCCTCGAATACTTAAAAGAAATTAATTAATTTTAGATATATTCTAAAATAGAAAAATGGCAATCTTCAAAGAAGGTAGTATAATTGAAAAATTAAATTCCAGCAACTATGCAAACTGGAAATTTAAGGTGGAGATGCTCTTGATAAGAGAAGAGCTCTTTGAAGTTGTCACAGACGACCCACTTAATCCAATTACAACGGAATGGTCTAAGAAAGATAAAAAAGCAAGAGCGCTTATTAATTTAAGTATTGAGGATAATCAAATAATCCATATTAAGCATTTACAAAATGCACGGGACACATGGAACACGTTAAAAAACATCCATGAGAGATCAAATCTCTCCAGTAAACTATTTCTCCTTAGGAGACTTTATGGAACGAAATTATCTGAAGGAGGAAATATGATTACTCATATAACCAAAATATTAGAAATTATCGATAAGTTATCAGCCATAGGCGAAGAAATTAAAACAAATCATATTTCAGCATTACTGCTCTGCTCTTTACCTCCTTCATACGACACCCTCATAACCGCATTAGAAGCCAGGCAGGAAGACGAATTAACTCCAGAGTTTATAAAGAGTAAATTAACAGACGAATTTAAAAAAAGAAATGAGCATTCAAATACAAGTGATAATACCAACAAAGCCTTTAGAGCTGAAAGAAAATTTAAACCCACAGGTTTTAAAAAAGAAGAAAAATACTGCACGATTTGTCGATTGAAAAACCACAACACAGTTAATTGCTGGCATAACAAACATAAAACAAATAACTTTAAACAAAATGTAAGAAAGAACTTCTCTTCTTCAATAGTCTTTCAAAAAGAAGAGAACAGGTTAAAAAGCGCGGACTCAAATAAACCGAACAATAAAAGCACAGCTTATTTCGGAACCGAAAAGAAAAATTGCGCATTTATAGCGAACAAATCGCAAAATAAAGCATGGATCATAGATTCTGGCTCATCCTCCCATATATCAAATGATGAAAACTTATTTTTTGAATTAATAAATAAAGAACAATCTAACGTCATAATTGCCAACGGCAATAAACTAAAATCCTACGGGTCGGGTAATGTAAACATTACCACAATAACCTCCGACGGTAGAACACATGAAATAACATTAAAAGATGTTCTACTAGTACCCGAAATTGAAACTAATTTATTTTCGGTAGCTAAAGCTACGAAAAACGGATGTAAAATAATGTTCGAGAATAATAAATGTTTTCTAGAATATGAAGGCTTAATTCGCTTGGAAGGTACAAGAAAAAACAATTTATACGAAATTCAGCAAACTAACGAAATCACAGATGAAAATTTCGTAAATATGATAACAAATTGCAAAAATAAAAATTGCGTTGAACTGTGGCATAGAAGATTAGGACATAAAAACGTCGCGTCAATGAGGGAAATAATGACTAAGGAATTAGCATGCGGAATAAACATAAATAATTGTTCCCATAGTACCGAATGTGAGCCTTGCATCAAAGCAAAAATAACTGAAGCACCATACCCCAAAAAGACGGAATTTAGAGCAAATAAAATTTTGCAGTTGGTGCATTCAGACGTATGTGGTCCTATTCAAACTCCAACCATAGGTGGGAAAAATTATTTTTTAACTTTCATAGATGATTACTCTAGATTTACGATATTATATCTCCTACAAAATAAAAGTGAGGTATTTGAGAAATTAAAAGAATTTGTTGCCCTGGTCAACAATAAATTTGGCAAAAAGCCTACAGAACTCAGAACTGATAATGGGAAAGAATTTAAAAATTCTAATATAGATAATTTTCTAAAAGAAAATGGAATTAAGCGACAGCTAACAGTACCATATTCTCCCAGCCAGAATGGTGTTGCTGAACGAAAGAATAGATCATTAATTGAAATGACAAGAACATTGTTAAGTGACTCTAATTTACCATTACATTTCTGGGGAGAGGCGATCTGCACCGCAAATCACCTACAAAATCGACTGCCAACTAAAGCCAACGAAAAAACTCCATATGAGTTATGGTCAAACAGAAGACCAAATCTAAAATATTTAAGAGTCTTTGGCTGCAAAGCTTATGCATATATTAAAAAACCAAAAAGACAGAAATTAGATAATAAAGCAGTAGAAGGGATCTTTGTGGGATACGATAATTATTCCAAAGGATATCGTATATACACAAGCGGCAAAGATATAACTATAGCAAGAACTGTGAAGTTTTTGGAAAACTATCCGAAAAATTCAAATAAAGAAAAATTGCTAGAACTAAATTTAGATGAAAACACTAATGCCGAAAACAAAAAGTCGGAAAACCCAAATCTGATAAAAATCGAAATTTCAAATGAAAATGATAATCAGAATGAATCTGAACTAAATCAAACCGAACCGAGAAGATCAGATAGAGTAAATAAAGGGGTTCCCCTAGATAGACTAATTTATTTGGTTAAAAATGAAAATATAAACGAACCGAAAAATTGGCAGGAAATAATAAACATGGAAAACCCAGTAGAAAAAGAAAACTGGATCAAAGCGACACAGGAGGAGATAGAATCTCACAACCAAAATAAAACTTGGACATTAGTTGACCCCCCGCCAAATACAAAAATAATAGGTTCGAAATGGCTCTTCAAAACAAAATTAGATGATAAAGGAAAAATACAAAAATATAAAGCGCGTTTAGTGGCGAAAGGCTATTCTCAAAATTTTGGCATTGATTATTATGAAACTTTTGCTCCAGTGGTTTCACATACTACAATTAGAACATTTTTAGCAGCCGCCGCCTATCATAAACTAAACATAAACCACGTTGACATTAAAACAGCATTTTTGTATGGAAATTTAGATCAGGATATATACATCACTCAGTCGGAAGGCTATGTCAAACCTAATCATGAAAACAAAGTGTGCAAATTAAATAAGGCTATATACGGCTTAAAACAGGCAGCTAGAGCTTGGCACACAAAAATTTCAGAATCGTTAGAAAAGTTAAATTTCAAACAATCAATTTTAGACACGTGTTTATTCATACGTAATACTAAAAACAGTATAGCATATATTATCGTTTATGTTGATGACATTTTGATATCTGCAAAAGAAAGTGAAATTAAAGAAATTATACAGAAACTTAAGATTGAATACGAACTAAAAGATTTAGGTCAATTAAACTACTACCTAGGAATTAAAATTGAAAAAACAAACGAAGGATATAAACTAAATCAAAAAATTAAAATTGAAGAATTAGTTCGAAAATTTAAATTAGAAGAAGCAAAGCCTTACAAAACGCCAATGGAAACAGGGTATTTAAATTTTGATAACGAAGAAATACCATTGCCAAACAACATCAATTATAGAAAGGCAATTGGCACTCTTTTGTATATCTCAACTGTCACAAGACCAGATATTTCAGCTGCGATTAACATCCTAAGTAGAAAAAACGAAAACCCTTCACAGAAGGATTGGAAAGCAACTAAAAGAGTAATTTCCTATTTAAATCACACTAAAAACTTTAAATTAGAAATAAATACAACACACCAACCTATACTAGAAGTATATTGTGACTCAGACTGGGCTGGAGACATACAAACTAGAAAGTCCACCAGCGGAAACCTATTTTTATTAGGGAAAAACCCAATTTTGTGGATTAGCAAAAAGCAATCATGCATAGCCATGTCAAGAGCTGAAGCTGAGTATATTTCAGCAGCAAATGCGACACAAGAAATTTTATGGTTAATTAGACTCTTACAAGAATTTGACTTAGAACAGACATTACCTATAACTATGCATGAGGACAACCAGTCCTGCATAAAAATGATCGAATCAGGAAAATACACCCGTCGCACGAAACACATTGATATTAGGTATCATTCCATTAAACACTTAAAGGACAATGGTACAATCAATCTAAAGTATTGTGAATCTAAAAACATGGTAGCGGACATCCTAACGAAGCCCACTCCCAAGCCTATCTTCGAAGTTCACAGGAGAAATTTAAATTTAAAAATCAAATTCCAGAGATTAAGGAAGAGATTGTTGATAATACATTATAATAATCTCCGCAAATTGATTTTTATGACAGTTCACTTAAAAACTCATCAATATAAATAGTGTTTATCCAATTTCAAAGAGGAAATGAAATATGAAGAGGTTTTTACAGACTCGTGAACTGAACAAGGAAGTAAGAGACTAAAATACGAATGAATGACGTACATTGACTTTACGTCATTTCCATCCAATGAAAGAACTGTAAAATGACATCACTTGATAAGGACTAAAGACTGATTTCATTCTGCTATATAGAACTTTAATAGAAGCTTTTTCTCTCGCGATGGAGATGGATCATGTATACTCCGATCTCCCTTAAACTTATCAAATTTAATTAATGTTTAAGATTAAAATTATGTAACTATTAAATATAAAATTGTAAATTAAATTCTTTAATCAGTATAATGAATGTTTTATTAATCAATAACTTATACACATTGCTTAGTCACATGGATATTCTTCAATCAGGAATTTACATATTGTGTGTGCAAAAAGTAATGGATACATCAATTTTCTTAATGGATTAACCAGTGATTCTGGCGGACCTACTACGCGGTATAATGAGGTGTGGATGATTGCTGAAAAATGGAGGTAAGCAATATCTTACCTATCTTTTGTTCCAAAAGTACAATAGTTTATTATATACCTTATTACTTTAGAGCGCGCAAAATTACTGCCTACCGACAAAATTTTCCTAACAGTTTTAGCAACCACCAGAAATTCCTTATCCTGAACGTGAACAGTATCATTCTTTGACGATATACTAGTACATGGATAATTTTTTATGTATAGTTCAGATAGAGAGCATTTTTTAGTCATTTGGCTTTTACTGGTACTGGCTATGGCTAATGGAATAATTTCATCTTTTGTTTTAAATTCAAAAACTTTCCTTTTCCTCTTTCTTGTTATGACAGCAAGGTTTTGTTTGGTCATCTTCATATCGAAGCCACCAATAGCCATATTTCGGTTGGTACGTTCATCAAGCAAAAAATTCCTTTCTCTTGCTGGTATTTTTTTTTCATTTTCTCACAGTTACAAGACACAAAACATTTATACTTGCACGACGCAATATCAAAAAGGGACTTTGCTTCTTCTTGGAATATTTTAATTCTCTCACGATACTTGCAATCATCTTTTCTAGATGCATAAGGTTTTAATAAGTTTCAATACTTATCATGATATGATTTTACTTTTTGAAATACAGCACGATGGTCTATAATTGGAATCGAAGACAATTCCCACAGTTTCACGACTTTCTCAGCAACTTCCACGCACGTATCACTAACAAGATTTCTGTATAGTTTTTTATGTTTTCTGTCATGATACACCCATAAAAAACACAACATTACATCTTCATATGTCGACAAAACATTAGGCGGTAAATCACGTCCTAAACCGAATACTGGACACGTTATATCACTCCTTAACATTAACAATGACATCACTTAACTTTTAAGAATAAAATAATTTCAGCTATTATCAGTTAACAGCAACATACGTCTCTTCGAACTCATAGTTCTTATGCTAATAAAGTTATGCTGTGGATAGCGGATTGCAGACAACAGATTAGAAAAAAAGCACAAAAGCTTTACAGACATTGCGATGCTCCCAATGATAATAATCGCCACAGAAGGTGTTGATTTCTGTTTCATGGATGAAAATGAGGCAACCTTTCGGAATCCGGACGCCACAGAAATTGCATAGTAGTTGTAAGAGTTTCTTTCTTTTTTTTTCTTTTTTTTTTTAACAAAAAATATGTTTTTAAATAATTTTGCATATTGCATAATACTTTGTCAATAAATATAAAATAACGATAATTTAAAGATCATACCTTAGATTAAATTATTTTTATAATACAGTTTTTAAAAACAAAAAACAGTAGAGACCACTTTAAAAAAATTAGTAATTTTAATGCTTGTAAATTGTAATAAATTGTTTTTTCTTGTTACTCTTCATCTTCAAGTATAATTTAAAAAAATATATTCTTACAAAGTATAAAATATAACACAATTTTGTTGTTTTGATTGTGCTTTACAATTACCCAATTTTTATATATTTTTCAAAATTTTGAAGTCATTGGGGCAGTATAAAACACCTGGATATGATATAAATATTATATAGTTTTACTATAAGCGTATAATAATAATAATTTAAGAAGTATACTTTAAAATTAATTTAATATTAATAATATTTGTGCATTTTATATGTTTGACAAGAAAATGGGAAAATGCACAACTTTTACGTTTTTTCTCAATATTCAGTGACCTTGGGACAGTATTTAATATTAATATTTTTCAAAGATATTTTATATTCAGAATGAGGACATGATAGAGCAACTTTCCCACACCGCTCCAATTTGATTTGGAGAAGAAAAAAAATTCCATAGGCGAACGCTTTTACACTTATTCTCAATATTCAATGACCTTGGGGCAGTTCTTAATATTAATATTTTTCATTGATATTTTATATTCAGAATGAGGATATGATAGAGCAACTTTCCCACCCTGCCCAATTTTGATTTGAAGAAAAAAAAATTTTCACTGGTGCCCGGCTAACCAAAAAGTACCAATATCTATAAAAAATGCACAAAAAGTATATTTACATAATATTACATCTACAGAAAAATATCATTTGAAAAAAGCAACCCCAAAGGCTGAGGATTGTAACTACCACATCGAAACATTTATTGCCAAACAAAAACTCGCCAAATTTACCGGTACAGGATATAGAACTCTTCCTAATGGCATATTTCAGAAAGTGTGGTTTAATGTCAATTAATTAAAATGCTGCAACTGTTTTTGATACTTATATATTATCCAGTGCAGGAGATAGATCACCAAAAATGATTGCCAACTGCCAATCTTGTTTATCATTTCCAATCATGTTCAAAACAGTAATTTAACATTATTAAATAATTAACATTGTTAAAAATTTTAAATAATATAAAAGATAGTAAATAAATAACAAAAACTATAAACTGTAAAAAAATATAAACTATAAATTATTATAAATAAAATAATCTATAATAAATAAATAAACTACATAGTTGCCAGAAAATATGGGTTATTGAAATCAATATGCTTGGCGTATTAGTTTCTCTCGAAACAAATGTAAAATATTTCTTGTGATTATTTTCTAGGAGAAAATTTCGTAGACTTGCCTAAAACCAATTGGAGTATTTAATATTATTATCGTAACTCTCATACAGTTATGCATTGTTGTTGTTAACATTACTCTTGTTTCACGTCAACCTTGCCTGTGTATCTGAATGCATAATATTATCTATTTTTCTTGTAGGAAAAGTGATTATAGCATAAATAATTGTTCTATTTTGCATAACACATATCATTTGCAATATTGGTACTTTTATATTAGCAGGGCACATGTGATAAATTGCCAAATATTGTTCCCATACCATATTTATATTGCATTATTTGCATTTACAATATAAACCCTTCACTCATTTAATTTAAAATACACACATTTAAAATACATGACTGTCACTCATTTGATTTAAAATACACGCTTTTGACTGTTTCAATTTAAATTACTGAAAAGGAAAATATAAGAAAAAATAATGCCATAAATCAAAAGATTTTATTTAAACATCAAAGAATTGTTTCAAGTATAAATGTTGCTATAGGTGACTTTTTTAAATCCCGCAAATTTTGGCGAATAGTTCCATCAGCAAAATTTGCACCAAATCTGTACTAAGTTAATACGGGTTTTTTCTTTCAAATAGAAAAAAATCCAGATTTATTTTCCATTTTCATTAAATTGAAATATGTTTTATTGTACTGAATACTAGCAAGTGCATATATTTTTTTTTCCCTCCATGTGCTCTAATCCAGTTGTCTATGAAAATATCCCGCTTGTGAAAATGACATACACGATAAATTTTCATGACATATGTACTTTAATTGTGATTTTTTTTTAATATAATTTTCAAACAGTTTGAAATTTATTATTGGTAATTACATATGTGTTGTCAACTTTATAGGTACCTGCTGTGAAAATTGGAACGAAATCAGTTAAATATTTTTTAGTTATGCTTGCCAAAAGGTTTTAATAACTATTGTAGCTATATATGCGGCAAAGTAATATTGTACTGTGTATGAGTCTTCATTTTCACTCAGACAATTATTAGATTAATCAGATTAAGAATCAGACCCAATCAAGATCAAAGAGTAATCAGAGTTTGAAAGAGGGAAGCTTATGGCAATCCCTTGAAAACAACAATTCTACTTAAAAATCACAACACCCTATATCTAAATGCTTCCATTTCAAATCCTAGATGTTGGCAACAAGTAATGCCATGTATGTGATAGTGTATCAAGCAATGCACATCAAACTGGCAACTATTTAGCTCTCCCCTTTTTTTCTCTGGAAAAATTCTAAAATTAGTAGATTCAAAATATGATTCTGGAATATTGGTTTTCTGGTCAACTAATTTCTGATAAACGGTTCCATACTGCAATTGGTTTTGGAGTTAGACTAGCCTGTGTAAAATTGATTTTTTTATAGTAATTACTTTTGTAGGTTTATATATAAGTTTAACTAACAGTTCCTTATTAAAAAAAAATTATTTCATTGAATTTTGACAAGTTCTCCTTTTTATCATATTAAATACAATAACAATACATTTTTTTAAAGTTAAAAATTTTTCTTCATTAGCATTATATATTATGCAAAATTTCTCAAAAGTGAATGGTTCAAGTATAATCTTTCACAAAATAGTACAATATCTGTCAATTCTTTTATAAAGAAATATACTGATACATAAACCTCTTTTTTTTTTTTTTTTTTTTTTTTTGACTATCTACAGCTACATCATAATGATAAATATCTGAATGATTATTTGAAAATAATTATTCATACAAATGTTTAAAATCTTTCATGAAATTCATTCAATAAAAGAAATCTAACATTCACAGTACATCATAATGATAAATATCTGAGTGATTATTTGAAAATAATTATTCAAACAAATGTTTAAAATCTTCCATGAAATTCACTCAACAAAAGAAATCTAACATTCACAGAATGAGAAAAAAAGAAAAGAAATGTAGAATTTCAGAAATTAATGTTTCATCCACATCAATTTATTATTGATAAATTAGACATATACAATTCAATACAATAATCAATAGTTTAATTAATATAAGCAAACAACAAGCTTTTTCAAAAATTATTTCCTCTCCATTCGTCCTTCCATTAAAAAAAATAAATAATCCACAGAAAAAAAATATAAATAAATTAAAATGTTAAATTAAATACATAAATTAACATACTAAAATACAAAATTAAAAAAATAATAATAAAGAAAAAAAAATAATAATACGAAACGAATTACTTTTTTAAGTGATGCATTCATATTCAACTGAGAAGTATTTACAGGTGGTCTGTTTGAATTCTATTTACAAAACACAAAGAAAACACAAAACTAAAGCATAAATTAAATTATTTTAAAATATTATAATGATAACAAAAATTAAACAGAATAATCTTTACAAATCAAAATTAAAACAATTTGCTACAAGTAATAAAAATAAATAATTCACTGCAAAATAAATTTAAGCTTTCAATAATTCATTTAAATATAATTTGTTTGTATAACATATCAGTTCATATTGTAAAGAAATTTATCTATAACACAGATATCAAACATTTGTAACTATCATACATAAACAGATAATATCTTATTTTAAGGCTGTTAAGTCAGTAAACACCCCAATTCACCTTGCTAATATTAAACCTATGGGTATAGGATGTATTCGTATATTTAAAAATCTCCTCAGGAAAATTTAAAGGATGTCTCTTTTGTTTTCTTAATTTTCAAACTATATACATAATTTATAATTTTATTTGCTAAAATCTTCAAAAACACTTGACATAAAATTAAGTATGTATTTCAGAAATATTTTGACAACTAAGAAAAAAGAGACAGCCTTTAAGGCTGATTCAGCAAAACAAAGTTTAAAATATTAATTACTTGAGGAGATATTTTAAATATACAAATGCATTCTATGCCCATAAATTTACTGAAACTCTATGCTCAAATAGGGTAAAATCCATTATTAACATTTTAGTATGTTTCTTTAACCTTTTATATTAAAATCATTCTAGAGCTAGAATAGGCAGTCAGATAAATACATGCCAAAATTATATTAAATGCAGACTAACAAAATTATTCTTAGTGCAAATATTAAAGTTTGATGAATAGTTGAAACAATTAAATGAAAGTGATATTCTGCTAGCCCAAAAATTATATTAAAATATATTTATTGTTAATAATATTACATTTATTTAGAGAGAGAAAAAAAGTTAATCAATGATAATCTTTCTGACACATTCAAAAAGCCCTTTTTATATGTGCATGAAATTTGCAAATATTAATATCTAAGTGCTTTAGAATCTTGAATTGCAATCAATTGTTGCTCAATGAAAACTTTTACTTGATAGTTTTGTTTCTAAAATTGGCAGCAATTTCCACATAATTTTTAAAAATATCTTTAGGCAATGCCATATTTGGTTTCTTGGTACCCAAATAAGAATAGCTGTACATTTTGTGCATTTAATTTAAGAATAGCTTCATGACTGTGTCTGAAATTAGTCAATTCAGATTTGAGAAAAGCATTGCCAAAAAAAAAAAATAATAATAATAACCTGAATTTATTTGGTTAAATACCTAGCAAAATTCAGCCAATTAGTATTCAGTGTTCGGCCAACTGAATATTCAACAAAAAGTGCTGAATATTCTTTACATCCCTATTGTAAGCAATTACTTGGAAATTTTTTATCTTATTGTCATTAAAGAGATCTAGTCTTTGAGCAACGTTATACATTTGAATTATTAAAATTATTATAGTCACAGAATTAATATAATTTAACTAAGAAGTTAAAAGATATATAATTTAAGTGTAAAAAAATAACCTTGTGACATTTTAACAGTAGCTTAAACAAGTAATATAAAAAAAAATTATGTCAATTCCTACTTAGGTCAAAAAGAAATTTTTTTCCAGCGATCTACACGCTTTGCTACTAACAGTATTTATTCCTAAATTTATATCCGGCTAAATATCTTATATAAGAGAAATTTTTGAAATGTATTAAAAATCAAATAAAAAATAAATAGCTAAAATACCAAAAATTAATAGCTCGAAAAGTATTTCTCACAAAATTGTTAGACAAACTGCATTAGAAAGGTAAAAAATTGTATTTTTCTTGAAATAAATTTCAAATCTAATGATTATGCCGTTTTTCAAATATTGAATTTCAAAAATTACCAAACTTCACAATGAAGTACCATAGCGAAACCTTCATGCGTAAAAAGATAATGGGGTTGTTCACGGACGAAGATCAGGGGGCGCGCAGCCGAAGGAGACTATAAAAATGGAGTGAGTCTATACTTTTGAGCAGAAATGAAATATAAAACTAAAATTAATTAATTAAATTTAATTAATGAATTAATATTTGAAAAAACTGTATTAACATCAAGTATCATCCACTACAAGTTTAAAAAAATGTATTTGAACTTGAGTGGATGGATAAAAAGTATTTTGTTAACGATTGAAAATTTAAACAAGATATATAAATATATGGAAGATGTGAGCTAATAGTAGGAATTGAAAAAAGAAAGTCAAAATTAATAATGGAAAAAACAGTGGTTTTACTAACACTGCCGGCAAAGTTGCTGGGTTTGTTCTTGGCTGTTCTTTGTGGCAGCTTTTTTGCAGGTTTTTTCTTCTTAACAAGACTTCTTTCATTAAAAGGACCCTAAATGAAAATAAAATATAAGGTAAATTAGTCAAGTAAATTCAGAAACACATTTCAATTTTAGAAATCCAATTTAGTCAATTCTAATCAAAATTTAGGAAAATCATCTTTTTTTTTAAACATATTGCAGACAATTTAAACTTTATTTTTCATTTCAATTATGAAAAAAAAAAAATCGTGAAAGGGAAATTAATATTTCTAACAAAGAAGATATAAATATAATTCATGTCTATATCACAAATATAACTGAGCACCCCATACATTTCAATTGCCAAATTATCACAGAGAAAACCAAAAATTGTCATTAGACTAAGAATTTATGTTAACTTTAAATTTATGTTAACAAAATAAGCTTATTATCTAATTTTGACATCATAATACAAGTCTAAACCATAATTAGCCTAGATCAGTGATGGCAAACCTATAGCACATAGCAGAATATTTTCGGCATGAAATTGGTTGAGGTTAACAAATTATTTTAAATTAATCTTGCCTTCACATTTGTGTTCCCCAGTCACTGGTATAAATACCAATGACACCCATTTTTATAACAGAGTTTTAATTAAAACGATGCTGTAAGTATTTTTGGAACGCACACTCGATCCAAGCCTCTAAGGCTCACTATCCAGGAATTCGGCGGTATGCCAGTTCTTTTGGGAGATCAATTCGCGTTTCTGATTATTTTTAGATGTTCCTTGAAATGCTTTATGCTGTTGTAATTTTAAATTTAATATTTTAAAAGTTTTAATTAAGTAGTACTCAATAGATTCTTAAATTAATTTTAAATATATTCATGGATTCGGCCAGAAGAAAGTTTGAATAATCATCGTCGTTATTTTGCAATGTTCGAGCCAGATTTTTTTAAGGGTGATGTACAACCATCGTCACTCTCATCATTTCTTCATCTACTTCAAGAAGATAATTAAAAAACTGGTTCCAGTTTTAAAGGCAGCTTCTTTTTTAATTTGTCTATGTGTCCCTCTTTACACAATCAAGTAAGCTTATTTTATTCATTTATTTAGATTTATGTTTCTTTTCAAAGAATAATGACCAAAAGAACGAAATGCACGAATTGTGCAGGGTCTATTGCGATCCTAATTCCCAACTGCAATATTTAAATATATACTATACGATCTACTCTTCCTTCCATTCAATTAAAATAAAATAAAATAATAACAGCACTTCATTTTTCATGCCACACCATTTTAAGCAAGGATGTATAATTAACATATCCCAAAATGCACTATTTTTAAAAAATTTATATAGCCTATAAAAATTATCAATTCATCTCTTTCTGCAGAAAGCAATGGATGTCTCATCGAGAATTGAAACATTAAAAAAAATTCTTTTTAAGCGATCCGATTAATTTTTTTAAAAAATCATATCTCAGGATCTAATAATCTCAGCATTATGAAAATTAGATTTCTGGATTCGTCGTTGAAAAATACATTTAGATGTATAATAAAAATTTTTATAGACGGCTGAAAGCAACTAGTCTGCCATTTTATATTGTAAAAATGAGAACATTTTCTTCCACTGAAATTATCAAAACACATGCAAATCAAGTACAGGTGTCCTTTTCGAATAAAAATAAATTAGTTTCCCCATTTTCATTAATGTGTTTTTAATTGATATTTTAAAAAGTTACTGGTTGATTTTTATAGATTTTATTTCATTGAAATCGTGATTTTTTTAAAATGTATGTTTGCAAATTTCGTGGACGTAGAGTAATTATTTCAATGTATTTCAAAAAGCGAGCTAAGTGAGTTGACTTTGGATGTGGCATACCCATGTATTTACAGTAACCCTCTTTCCTGTCTAGGTCTGATTGGAAGTCTGGTCAGTTTTTGGCTGAAATAAAGAAAACTTAACATCCGAATTTTTTAAAAATTGAATTTTTGGAATGACAAAAATCGACTATGTGTGTACCGCGAGTTTCGAATTGATATCTCCAGTAGTTTTTTTAATATTCAAGGATAAGTAAGAATGAGAATATTTCGTTGTCTGGAATTATCAAAACAGTAATTTTTTTTGTGGTTACGATAAAAACAGCCATTTTCTAAATGCATTTTAAAATGATGCAATACTTAAAAGGGTTTTAATTAATATTTAGGTTAATTTTCAAAATATTAAAATTCAGAGGCTCAGGTGCATCAGGAGAGGCCTTGGACTACCCTCACCAAAATTGTCAGCTGTCTAGATGCACTAGATTTTCCTAGCCCAAACAGACACACAGAGCAAAACTTTCTTTTATTAGTATAGATCAGTGTCGGCAAACCTATGGCACGTGTGTCGTAGCTGACACGCGAGACGATATTTTTGGCACGCCGTTGATTTAAGTTCTAAATCAAAATTCAAACTTCATTGGCAGTGCAATTAAAGAGAAAACTAAACTGTCGACATCTATGATTAAATATGTTAGCAAGGATTCTCAAACTAATGTCGCAAGTTTCTCGTCTGCGAATGTCATTGCCCTGAATGGTAAACTTTTCTGCGATGGAGAGTTTTTGAAGGAAGCCTGGTTAACATGCGCTCCATCCCTTCTTGACAATTTTGAAAATAAAGATAAAATAATTCAACGAATTAAAGATATTTCTTTATCAAGGAATACAGTCAAAGACAGAATTCTAAAAATAACAGAAACTGTAACAGAGCAACAAAAATCTGATATCAACAGCAACAAAGGTCTGATATCAAGTCTTCTCCTTTCATCTCATTATGCCTTGACGAAAGTACAGATGTAACCACATCTGCTCGTTTAGTTGTGTTTATGGGATATTTTGTTGAAAATGACATAAAGGAGGAATCATTCTCGTTATTATTATTATCAACTACAACCTATGGGGCAGATATTTGTACAACAGTTATAAATTCACTTATTGAAAATGAAATATATTTGTCTAAAATAGTTTCTTTTTCAATTGACGGGAGCCTTAGTAAGGTGGATAAAAGTTTTTTTTTTTTTTTTTTTTTTTTCAGTTTATTTCAAACTTGCATTGGACATATTATCATTGGGTTTCGCTGGATCATACATCAACAAATCCTGTGTGCAAAGTCTGGTTTCGAATCCCTTGGTGATATTATGGTTGTAGTCACAAAACAGTTAATCTCATATCGTCACAGGCTTTAAATGAATGAAAGTTTGACGCTGCGTTAGATGAAGTCAACTCTGTGTACACTGAATTACTGATGTATAACAATGTTCGCTGGTTAAGTCGAGGCAAAGTGCTACAAAGACTCGTTGATTGTTTGGAAGAAATCCGGCTTATCTTACATGAAGAAAGCAAAACTGAGAAATATTCGCAATGGATGAATGTTAAAATGGCTTGCAAAATTAATGCAATTTACTGATTTGTACCAACATTTAAAAGACTTAAATTTAAAGCTCCAAGGAACAAATAACACTGTTAATTACCATGATAGATATGATTCGAGGTTCTGAAGCGAAACTGCAAATATTTAGAAAAGATATTGTGTCCAAAAACTGTAAGGATATCCCAAACTTAAAAAAATAGCTCACTGAAGATATTATTTCGGTAATAAATGCATTAATCGAAGAGTTTGCATCAAAATTTTGTGAACTCAAAAGTATTTTGGAAACATTTCAATTTATTATCTATCCAGATGTTAGTCCAATTGATAAACTGAACTTGATTGCATTCGATTGGTTGGAAATTTCAGAAATTGAAATGGAACTTATCGACTTCCAATCCAGCTCAATATGGGCTCAGAAATTTGTCAGATTGTGTGAGGATTTGGAGATGATCGAAAAAGAAAGATTATCAGGCATCATAAGCAAAAATGCTTAGGTATAATAAAATTATGTCCACTTGGAATTCAATTCCAGACACTTATAGTTGTTTGAAGTTAGTATTTGCCCATGTTGACAATCTTTCCCTCTATTCATGCTTGTGAATAATTATTTTCAGAGAAGAAAATATTAAAAATTGAAATCCAATCAACTTGTCAGATGAGTCCAGTTCATGACGCATTTTATTAAAAATAACCAATTATGATGCCAATATCAATCATTTGGCATTCAGGATGTCAAATCAGAAATAACATTAATTTTGTTCTGTACTTTACTTTCTTCTTTTTTTAATTACTTTAAAAATACAACTGCAGTAAGACATTGTTAAACAGTCAATCGCTTAAAGCATCACTCAGTATATTATGCCAGTTTCTTAAAGTACCAAGCAAAGAGATAAGGAAATAGCGGTAAAAAATCGTAATAAATAGTGACTCCAAAAATATGAGATATGTTAAATCGTCATTTTCGGCTTATGATTTACCTTTTTTTCTACAAATGATTGCTGCAAATTGATAGAAGAAAGAAACATTTTGTGACAATGAGTTAAATGAGAGTAATAACGAACTCAGTGAAGAGAAACTAACACCCAAATTCCAAAACGCTGTGGCTGCATTGCATACTTTACAAATTTTTTTATTTTCTTCTGAAAAAATAAAAAAAAATTAGAAAATATAATTGAATCAATGAAAACCAGAGAGAAAACAAATTTCTTTGCAGACATTTTAGGTAATGTTTTTCATATTTGCTAATTTCTTCTTATGCACTGTAATATATTTTTAAAATAATAATTTTCCATTTAATAGTAGGTGTAAAATAAATATTTTGTAGCTATAATTCGTAAATGACTTTACTTAAAGTTTCTTTTTTCATTGTCTATTTAAAAATAAAATTACCTCAATTATAAAACCACCACCCTGCTTAAAATATCAAAATCAACAGATCCCAATGGCAACACCATGTATTAGCTACAATTATTATAGTCATTTGGCCAGTTGTTTCAATTTGAGTTTTTAATATTTTTTTACGATTACTATAATTATTTCTTATATATTATCTTTTTTCTATAATTAATTAATCTTTTCATCTGAAAAGTTGTTTTGGTTTTAGTTTTCAATATTATACATTATTTAATTGAATGTGTATGTTGATATTCCTGCAGGTATGTTATCCATATTTATCTTAATCTAATAATAATAAAAGTAATTTCATTCTTTATGTTTATAGTTTTTTGGGGGGATAGTGGGGGTGGGGGTGGGGGGTTGCACACGGATGTGAAAAGGTTTGCCGACCCTGGTATAGATTATTAATTATTATTAATTTATTATTATTCACTCTTTATTATAAATCAGAAATATGTGCATCAATAACATTGATGTCATAACGATGTGGAAAACACTGAGGTTAAACTGCATAAGGTAAACAATAAAACAATGGAGCTAATGTTTTAATTAATAACAAAATGGCATGATTTTTTTTTTTTTATTTGCCTTTGTACTTTATTTTCTTTCCTTTTCAGAAAATAGCTATTTTTTTTTTTTTTTTTTTTTTTAATTAGAAAAAATACAGCCTGATTTTTACAAAAATTGCATTTTTGGATGCAGAAAATTTTTCTACATTGTCGTGTGGGCAGTTTTAAATCAATATCTCAAAGACTTTTCTTAATATTTGTAAATTAGTGAAAACAAACCACTCATGGCCATCAGCAAAGGAGAAATAATAACTTTTTTGTTGCTACGTACCTTAGAGTTTTATATATAAATATAGATGTTTGATGATGTGGGTTGCTCAATGTAGAACCATGATACTACTTGGTGGGAACTTCATTAAGGTAATTTTGCTAAAGAGTTCCACATATAGACTTTAAGGAAGCAATGGTTGGTTCTAAATTTTGAATAATATAACTTTCCCGAAAATATGTATAGAGAGTGGATGCAATGCAAGTGTTAGAAAATTTTGTGCTGATTTAGTAAATGCACTGCCTCCCATTCTCAAATATTAAGAATCAAACAATAATTTTAATGCTGATGAGAGGGCGAACATTTTTTAAATGTTTGCCTGACAAAACGACGACCTTTAGAGGCGAATCTTGTCACAGTGGTAAGAAAAGCAAAGAGTGGCTTACTTTGTGCAAATATGTATGCCTCAGATAAATTAGTCCTTGATCTTGATTATAGGAAAATTTGCAAAATTTGCGATATGAAATCTCACAATGTTTAAATCATGTTATATTTTTATTTCTTTCAGCCTTTCACGTCGATATTATTTGGATTCAATTCCGTATTTATTTTTACGCGAGCGTTTCTTATCAGGCATCGTTCGGCGGCCGTATTGCGCTCTTGCCGATGTGTTCGCTCTCTGCCTTCTCCTCGTATTGTGATGACGTCATCGAAGCGCCGTCTTTCCCCCTCTTGTGACGTACGCATCAGGTAGCTGTGAAAGGAGGCTCATTTTTCGAAGGCGTGGTTTATTTGACGATTGCTGGCACAAATTGAAATAAATGTTTTTAAATGAATTGTTCGGATTTGTTAATTAAGATATTAGCTATTTTTTAAAATTCTCTAATAGATTTAAGTCTTGTTGTCCGGATACTTATGGTGTCCCCGTTTCTTACTATAAATTAAAAATTTCGTTAATTTTAAATCAGAATCTGTTTTGTTGATGAACTGTCATGATGTAGTTTTCGTTTCAAAAAGATCGCGGGCCCTGCCTGCCTGCGGCCGACGATGCGTGGTCCGGCGAAATTCTACGACGATGTCTCCCTGTCTGAATTTATTGCTTGATGGCGCTTAAAAGTTTTAATTGAAATTCTCATCTTTAAAATCTGGATTAATGCTGCATTTTTATTTTTAAAGACATTTCTTCGAGTGGAAAAGATCATTTTTATCGGCCAACGTTTTTATTAAAATAAAAAGGTGACCAACGGATGAAGGCCTATTTCTTCTCTTAAAAAAAAAAGCGAATAAAGATATTTGATTATATCGTTAACAAGGCTCCTCTTCATTTGTTTTCAGCTGACACCATTCAAGTAAGAAGTTTCTTTTCCTTTTATTTTTAACCACTGCTTGACCAAAAAGAATGCTAAAGGGTCTAGCGAATACAACGCAATATTTTAAATAAAGAACTTTCATTACCATTTTAATATACAAAAATAATTTATTATTTATACCACAGCGAATCTTGTCACAGTGGTAAGAAAAGCAAAGAGTGGCTTACTTTGTGCAAATATGTATGCCTCAGATAAATTAGTCCTTGATCTTGATTATAGGAAAATTTGCAAAACCAAGATGCTTTTCTAGTGCACAATCCTATCCAGTGAGCCTAACGAATGAAAAATCATGGATGACCTCCACCATGTTTGTAGATTGACGTAAGAAAATAGACAAAAAAAAACCCAGTAAAATTGAACATTCTGCTTTTTATTGACAACTGCAAAGCTCACAAAACCATTTTAAAAATGAAATCTGTGAAAGTGGAGTTCTTAACCCCAAATACAATGTCAAAATTACAACACATGGACCAGGGTATCATACAAAGTTTTAAAAAGAAATATCGAAACCAGATTGTTAAAAAAGTCTTATCCAAAATTAATGAGAGAAAGAAATAAAATATTGATGCTATAAAAGCAATGAGAATGGCTGATAAAACATGCAAGAGCAATGTGACTCTTATAACGATTTTGAATTGTTTTAATAAGTGGAATTCATTAAAAAACTAGTCGTTGTGGGCCACCGTAATACTTATCCATCATGGATATGCATAATGTAAAATATTCAAATAAAAATGTGTAAACTACTTATAAAATGCATTGCAATTCAAATAAAATCGTGGCTTGATGACGTCATAAACTTTAAAGGCTCGATTACTGAATTGCTTGAAAGAGGTTTTTCCTTAGAACTCCAAAAATAACAATCCTATTAACTAGCGGTTTATTGCATCTGATTAAGCGTCAAATTTCCAATTAAAATATATCTTTGAAGTGAAATTTGGATGAAATACAGGGTCATGAAAAATCAAAGAGTGTGGAAAATAGGATTCCAAATATCTCGGCAACTCATTATCCGATCGACTTCATGCTTTATGCAAAATTTATGTTTTTTTATTGTCTTTTATATTCATTTCTTAAAATAAACAATTTCGAAAATTTTTATATACCTTTTATCAGAACAAATATTTCGAGAATCCGAAAAAAATAGTTCCGGTTAATCGAGGTTATTGAAATGAAATAGGCTTCTTCCCATTATTACATACTAAGTACATACCAAATTGCAAGTATCTATCTCAATTTTTTCGGGAGATAGAACGTTTACAGACACACAGACGGCAAAAATTTTTTTCTAAAAATATGTTTTTCGGAATCTCCAGTGTCTGAAACGTGTAACTCCGTCAAAAAAAAAATTTCGATTTTCAAAACGATTACAAGACTTACCCTATACTACGTATGATGGGTAAGTAAAATGGACTTGAACAGTCAAACAATAGTAGTGTAAATTCTGATCATGTATGTGAAAACATTTCATTTTCGTCGAATGAAAATTACAGAAAACTTATGAAATCGCTGAATCTAAATGAAACAAATATTTCAGGATTTTGTTGCTGTGAGCAATATGTGGTGATTGGGATGACAATGAAATCCTATCTGAATAGAAAGCTTTGGATATGTTAGAAGAAGAAGAATACAAGGATAGAATTGAAGAATTTCAGCCATAATTAAAAAATACAAATAAAGAAGCATGATCCACAATGGACAATGTATATAGATATAATGAATCTAGTGACAGCATAACATATGAAACATTTAAAGCTACGTCACATCTGAAAAATATAATTGAACTTGAAAAAGAGAAAAATATGCAACAAGTTGTATATTGAATCAAGCTGTATTTTGATGTATGTAAATAGATTAGATATTGCCACAATAAAAAACTAGATTATTACATTCTTCTGTTCTTGAGGTGAGGGCATGCTCTAAAATGCTCAATAATATTTTTTTAAATACCAACACAGTTAATACTATGAATAAAATGTTCAAAATATAAGGATATCTGATATCTTGAATTTTCAATATCTCAAAATTTTTCATGCTTGCTTCAAACTCGACTGTATATTTGAAATACTAATTCGTCTCAACTGTATATTCATTTTTAAAAAGTAGAATGAGAAAACAGGAAAACCACTACTAATTCCCTTGCCTACAGAAATTTTTTTTGCTTATTTTATACCATAGAATGAATAATTAAATTGATTATTCAAAGGAAGTTATGAAAACATATATAGTTAAACTATAGTAAACTACTTTACACATATTTAAAATAAAAAGCTTTTTTCTATTTATTAGCAATTTTAATAATTATAGAAGCATTACAGATTATGATAATCTTTACCTACTTAAACCAACATTCAAATTTTTATTTAACAGGAATTTTCAAAGTCTATATATATATATATATATATATATATATATATATATATATATATATATATATATATATATATATATATATATATATATATATATATATATATATATATATGGGAAAGCAATTAATGGACATGTTCAACATACCTAAATATATGTTAGTACCATATTTATTTTCTCGTTTGTAGTAAAAGTGATCTTATAAAAAAAGTAGGCCTAATATTATTTGAATATCTCAGGCCTACCTTCTTATTAAACAAAAAGGATTTTAGTAAAATTGTTTTTTCACAATAACCCTTTTGAATGACAGCCTGAAATATATAGATTCCTGCATATCTTGAATATGGCCAGAACACATTAATCTGTATAATTGGAGTTTCACTGTATATTAATCAATCAATTTTTTTTAAAAGCTGATTAAAATCTTTGATTTGAACAATTAAATAAAATTAATTGTCACAATCAATTTTAATTATCTGATTAAAATCTTTGACATCCTACTGATAATGCAAAATATTGTACTGAATATGCAGATTTTTAAAGGCTAAATTATTTATAACTACATGTTTCTTAATGAAAAATAAGGCATTACTCACAAAATCTGAATCTGCAGATTCAGAATCTGCTGAATCTGAGTCCCTTTCAGTTTCTTGTGCATTTTGACTAGTCCCATTCTGCAACTGCTGTGAGGTACTTGGCTGAGGAGATGCATCCTATAAAGTTATAATTATATAAAAATATTAATTTCATTTATATTAATGAAGTTTTAATAATTTCATTTATATTAAGGAAATTTTATTAATTTCATTCCTATGACTGATATAAGAATTAAACATCATTCATTACTGAGCATACCGATTAAACAAATTAAAAAATACTATCTTAATTTTAGCATAAAAAATTTAAATTATGAAAGTGTTTAATCATTTGAACTTTTCTTTAAATTTTAGATAAAACATATGATAATTTTGTGCAATTGCAATTCTTAAGCAGTAACTGCAAAAACCATTATGCTTAAATAATTGCTAATTATAGGAGGGTGAAACAAATATAAAGGAGACTTTTTTAATAGACTATTTTTTAAATATTATTTACCAAAATTGTACCAATGTCATTTTTCTATATACCTTAATCTATATACTATATACCTACATCTCCATATTTTTTTCAATATATTGGGAGCTTTTTTATTTTTGTATCATAAGAAGAATTAAGAAGTGTATGAAGCCAATTGCACAAAAATTCTTCGGCTTTTTCATCTGAGGTTAATCTTTCCCCTTCCCCAGAAGCAGAAAATTCTCCAAGTGTCTGCGACGGATATTTCAGCGGCAGAAAATAATTTGCAGGTAAACTTTGTTACAATTCAGGATTGGCAGGTCTTTGACATGTGTCCATTTCTGAGAGTTTAAACTGCTATGTCCAAAACCATCTTATGTCAAAAACCTCAAATACTACATTGATATGTAAAATTTTACATTAAATAGTACTTATATTATATGAAACAGTACAACATTATACATAATAAAGAAGTATTTACTGTATATCAATAATTAGTATCTTGTAAAGTATTACTGTTACATGCAATTTTTTAACTTGATTTCTCGATATTTACCAACCTATTGGTGAATTGAGCGGTTTTTTCCCCGCGACATATTGACGAATTTCACGTTTATTTTCTGTAACCAACCGACGAATTTCGCGATTGTTTTCCTGCGATCGGTTGAAGAAATTTGTGATATTTTCATGCTACCAATTGACAAATTTTGCTTTTTTTTTTTCGGCGACCGATAATCGAATTTCCGAATTTTTTTCCCACGTCTTACAGGTGAAACTCGCATGTTTCTTTTCTTTTTTTTTTTTTTTTTTTTTTTTTTTTAACATGTAATTGTGGACAAATTTTGCAATTGTTTTCATGACCGATCAGCGAATTTGGCTATTTACCTGCAATAGCTTGACAAAATTTACAATTTTTTCTCGCAACTGACTGACACATTTCTCAATATTTTCCCGCTATCTATAGATGAATTTTGCGATATTCTTCTGCAGCAAATGGCAGAATTTTGGGGTTTTTTTCTGCGACTGACTGAAGAGATTCATGATTTTTTTCTCATAACCGACAGATGAATTTCCAGATAGTTTTCCCACGATTGACTGACGAAATTCGTGATATTTTCCTGCATTTTGCTGGCAAAACTCGCGGGCTTTTTTTTCCACACGATCGTAGACGAATTTTGCTATTCCCCCCTGCGATAGACTGGTGAATTTCGCAATTTTTGCCACAACCGACTGACTTGCATTTTTTCTTCACACGATCAATTAACAAATTTCGCAATATTTTCACGTGACCGTTTAACGAACTTTGCGAAATTTTTCTGTGCCCGATTGACAAATTTTCAGTTTTACTCTGCGACCTATTGATGAAATTCGCAGGTTGAAATATGCAGACGGAAATTTTTTTTGCGAACCCAAAACGCCATGCCGCTATTAAAATAAAAACGAGCAGAGCACATTTACAGCTATAAAAGAAAAGACAAGGCCTGCTTTTCGCTGATTTCTTCAACCGCTTTTCACAGATTTTCTCCTTTGAACTTTCTGGCAAGATGCACGCACAGTATATGAGCAAACGCTGTTGGTCCATTGAGCAAGGATGTTGGAGAAAAAAAAAATTATATTTAACTTGCAAAGAATGAGAAGATGTGCAGAAGATCATAGCACTTCTCCAAATGCGAAGCGAAAGTGTGGCTGCAGCACCGCGCCTGCTGACGAAATAAAAAAAATCTGCAGAAGGAGGGAAAAAAATCTGTGAGCCAAAGAAAATTCCATGGAAAAAAATCTGCGACGTACGTCGCCCATCTCGAACTTTCTGCTGAGGATACCGCTGCTGAGCACCGGGTCCCCTTTCTAGCTTAAAAGGATCTGAACAAATCTGAAGGTGATAAGTTCAGACTGTAAGGAAGATGATCCAATGTTGCTCAGTGAAATTTTTGTTTTGATACACCTGCTGTGTGACATCTTGCATTGTCCTGGAGAATAAGACAAATAAATTGGAGAGTGGGGTTTTTGTAGGGTTGATGCGCTGCTTTAATCTTCCCAAAAAACTTGCAATGCTATACTGCATTATATGTAGATTGTTCATGAAGAAAATTGATGTATACAATATCTCATAAATCCCAAAATTATTTGCCAGTATTTGCTTCAGTGGAGCAGTTTCACTTTTTGTGTACTATTCCATACTGGATCATCTTGTTTCACCATCTTCATGGCCATTTTTAAACCGATTGAACAATTTGTATACTTGGGAACTCAATAGAATATTATTTCCAAATTGCACATTCAATCTGTACCAAATTTCAATAGGTCTGGCATTTTCATCGGATGAAAGTTTAATAATTATACATTGTGGGTACTTTATGTTTACTCATAATCCTAGAGACTAAATAAAAAAAGTGTGAAGAATAAGATAATATAATTTTTTAAAACTATAAACAACTTATCAGGTTGTCATGACAACAAGTATAAAAATTTCTATTGTAATTAAAAAGATCTCCTTTAAATTTGATTCACCCTTGTATTTACCAAAAAATATGACGTAACAAGCAAACCAAGTAGACAAAAATGCATGCCAATATTGATTATTTAAAAATTAAATCAAAAGTATATAAAATATGATTTTCTATTATTAAATTTTTTTAACAAGACATGCATAGCAGAATGCAGGGCATGTAATTTAAAAGTCTAAATGCAATGCAGTCAGTCGCCAGTCTAAAAATAGTAATCAGAACAGTTGAAAATCCTTTATTTACATGTCCTAATTATAGGACATTTTTTGTTCCTTTTGCAATTTATTAATTACAGTTTACTAATCAGTAACACTTATTCAGATCCACAAAGCAACCCCCCCCCACCACAAAAAAGAGTAGGGAAAATGAAAAAACAATAAAATAAGAATACCAATATTTGAATAGAATCACAAATATTAAAAGAAATCAAATTTGATGCCATTTGAAGTAGATTTGTCAAACATACAATTACTCTTAATTTACGTTTAAAAACATAATTTACTGGTTAATGAAAAACTGCATTCCTATGGGAAATGATCAAACAGTTTTCAGTAAAAGCAGGAATATTTGGAAACTGCTTTGTGACAAAAATCACTTCCAGGTTAAGTATTTTGCTTTAGATTTTCAGTACTGATTTTTTTGCAATTGTTGCTTACTTTAGAGTCTATTCTATAAATCTGTTACTTTAAAACTATTTTGTATATTTCTTAGTTTTGAATATAAGGTTTTAAACTAAATGCTGAACAACATTGACATTTCTGAATTATTCATTAAAGGATCTGCCAATAGAAGTGAGAATTTTAAAAGTCGGTCAACTTCACCAAGCATGAATATAATTTCTTTTGTTGTATTTTTATTCAATAAGAAAAGAACTTTTTGATATAAATTCCTATACGAGTATCTTAATTCACAGGATGTTCACTAAATTCATTTCTTTACATCCAATTCATCAATTTCTCTTATCATTAAATCTAGTTTCAGAAATTATTTTCAGCAGTATGGTAGCTTTCTATCAAAGCATAAAAGGCAGATACTAAATAAATATGAAGGGATGCAAGATCAAATGAAGGAAATACAATATTTCAGTAAGCTTTAAAAATTATTAGTATATTATTATTAGGATAAGTGAAGCGAATCCTCTACTAGACTACACAAATTACATTTTGTTGTACACTTTACAAAAAAATTATTCACTATTTTGACTTGAAAATAAACAAAAAAATAAATTATGATCTGTAGATTTGCACAATATTATTTTTTTTTACAGAATAACCTTAAAAAATTTATTATTTTAATTAATTTATTTTACATGTTTTCCATTATGGACGCATTTTTTCAAAAAAAAAAATAAATAAATAAACACATATATTTTCAGAAGAAAAAATAAATCATGGAGTTAGTAATTATAGATAGAATCATGATTGATTAAATAAATCCTTTAAAAATATCTCAAAAACTATTTTTTAAATTTAATTAAGGAAAGAAATATTTTTTTTGACTTGATAGAAATAAAATATGATCTATAGATTCTGACAATATTATTTTTTTATCAAATGATTAAAAAAAAAACATTTTTTATTATTTTGTTGAATATATTTTTCCATTATATGGATTCATTTTTGTAAACGATAATGAAACCTGCGTATTTCTTGCAGTAAATAAAAATCAATGAGTCAGTAAAAATGAATAAAGTCATGAATGATTAAGTACGTGAAGTATTACCGTTGCATCAAAATTATTTAAATAAGGAAAGGAACCTATATATCTGCATTTTGCGAAGACGAAATATTTTAAAAATTGAAAATAACTGCAGAATTTATACTTCAAACCGTAAAAGAACATTAAAAATGTATGTTATTTGAGAGGAAAATATACATTTAAATAGAATACATTATTAAGATTGGTTTCAAATGGCGCATATTTTGGTGCTCATTCCTTTTAATCATATAATAATTTCCCCGATTTCTTTTACAAAAATTTTAAAATACCTTTTTTTAAAGAATTAAAATTTGAGAAAATTCAGTTATTTACATTCAATTACAAAAGTATTTTTCAGTGCTAAGAATTCAAATACACAATTTATTCTTATTATGTGAAATCATTTACGCAGATGATACTTACGCATTTTAAAAGAATTATATTATGATTTTTTTTTTGTAAAGTGGCAACAAAAGAATTGTAAACAAATAAAATTAATGTTAAATTTGTTATATAAAGTGTTATTCGAATTTGAAGGTTGAAAATTGAACCAAATGTAACATATTTACTATTAAGAAGCAATTACTATTAGTATTATTTTTAATATGTTTGCATTTAAAAACAATTTATGGAATGTATTAGTTCTATTATAAAAAATGCCGAGAAAACGTACACTTACTGGTCGAAAAGTACGCGAACATGATTTAGCTTTAAGGCAAGAGGCTAGAAATCTGCATAAAAAACGTCGACATGAATGCGCCAAAACATAAAATAATGTTTTTGCTTAATAAAGATGCAAAAATAATATTAAAAAAAAATTATTATTTTCAAATATTTACCTTATGAAACAATGCTTCGCGAATCTAAACAAAGCATGGCTTTTGCTAGTATAGTAGCAACATGAAAAAAAAAAATAATAATAATTAAAACTAACCCTTGAAGTACCATTCTGTAACCTCTGTCTTTTGTTACTTGCTGGTGTTCTCCCAGGTCGTCTTTTGGGTCTGCTTGTAGAATCAGCCACCTATAAAATGAATCAAACCAGCAGTTTAACACATAAATTAACTAACTGCAAATTCTCGACAAGTATTAAAGGAACTAAAAAATAAGTGCAAAAAATTTTACTATATATTTACTATTTTACTATATTCCAAAATCAATATATTCAGAAATGCAAGATAATAAATAAAGTTCTAAAATAATTATCTATCTATATTATAAAGGACAAACATGTCTGTGCGTAACGCTGACATCATTTTGCGAATGGCAACACTTGATGAAATTTCGGTTTTGCGATTTTTGTTACTGCAATTTTTTTTTATTCTAAACATCGCACATGTTTAACTTTTACACCGTTATATAGGGGAAAAAATCTATTTTTAAATGCAATTTGTTTGAAAAGTGAATCTTAATTTACTGATTTATTATAGCATTTAAATTAAATTTCAAGCATGATTTTTTTCTTTTTTAATTGAATCGCTTGCAGACAATTACAAAATATAAATCCGTTTGCACTTTAAGCAATATATATATAAAATTCAGCATTTGTTTCCAGCTAATATTCCATAATGAAATTAAAACATTAAGCAATAAAGAAAATAGTATAAATAAAACACAAATTTAACAGACATGTAATTGAAATAAGCACTTAAAACTGCTGAAATTGTCAGAATAAAAAAAAAAAAACTGCTCTAGATAACGAAATTTTTAACAGGCTATAAACTTCTGGCAAGAGACCTATACGAAATTACCGCTTTTAATAAATTTAAAAATTTTATTTGAATATATAATTGACATATTTGTGGTGGTTGGACGATAGTTCCTTTTTTTTATACAGTGGAATCTTGTTAATATTCCAAATAATATATATATTTTGGCTTGTGATCAAAGGCATATAGTGAGTACAGTGTTGTTATGGCTGCAAAAGACCACTTCGACATGACATTAATTATTAAAACAAAGATTTGTTAAATAAATTATTCATGCAAATTTATAATCAAGAACAATGAAGATAAAAGTAAAAATTGTTACCTGTAGTCATCTGAAAGAAATAAGATAAAGAGCAAGTGAAAGAATTTGCACTGCAAATTTTCATCTTTGAATAAAATCTTTATTCATAAAGAGATTTTCTTCTAAAAAATATTACTAAATGGATGATCATTTTTATAGCTACATTTTTTTAGCACAAATAATCGATACTTTTTTTCTTAACCTTCCCTCAGGGAGTTCGGAGGCAACCATGTTAAAAAAATATATTTTCTACGACTTGTCATCAACCGAATACAGAACGTCACATTATTTGAAACAGAACAAAATTAATTATCCGCATACAGGACCAGTAGGATCACAAATAAGAACCACTCATCGCATCTCCATTGCGGAACTACAAAAACCTTTGCCGTACTTAGAAGATATTGTATAGGCCGTCAACTATCACATTCTAAAAAAAGAAATATTTTCTTCATATCGTACTTTAGATGTACGCATTTTGTACATTTTTCACAGCAGCAAGCCAAGCGATCACCTTACACTCTTATGGCAAACGTCTCAGAGACCGTGTGTGAGCGCGCAGCTTCAGCACTGACTGGGAACGGAGGGGAGGGGGTGCCAAAAAATTGAAAAACGCCAATCGGCAGAGATAAAAAAAATACGTATTAAAAACATTTGAATCTGATTGGCGAGGGGCGGAGCTTAGAACAGGAAGTGAGCACAGGCAAAGAATGATATCGAAGCTTCTAGTAAAAATCCAATACCGGAAGTACAGAGGTAACAATCACTATCATTTCTTTTAAAAAGTGAAATGTTATGCAAGAAAGAAAAGTTTACAGAGGAAGATTTAAAAAGGAAAGAATTAAAATAATTTTGAATGTGAATTTTAAAATTAAATGAATAAGGACTAATAAAATATTTCTTAAATTGAATTAAAATATGGCAGTGGTTGTAAGAACCACAACAATATTTCATATAAAAATGCTCTTTGGTGTTGTTAATGGGTAATCTAAAAAAAAATTAAATGTAAAAAATCTATTAGAGTTTTGAATATAAAAAATAAATGGTCTTTGCATATATTCTCTATCCCGGGAAGCCCAGATTGGATGCCATAGTTATAATAAAAGACTAACCGGTCAATACTCCACCAACCTTCAACTCCCTGTTTAACTCCCAGTTGAGTAACTCCAGGTTGGCAAATCTAACTGCTGGTTGATATTTCGAATTCTTTGTTAACTTCAGAGCCAGGGTGTTTCAACTCTGGATTAGTCAACAGAAGGTTGAAATGTGTATATCTGATTGGTCAAAGGGATCACATGACATAGCAATCGCGTGGATGAGTTCTGTCCTCACTAAAACGCGGCTTACAATAACGTGGAAAAAAAAAACAGTATTGAAAGTGCATACTTAGGGTGTTTGATTTTTAGATAAAAAACATCAAAAATTTCGAATTACTATATTGATTTTATGGTTTTGTTCGTTCACAAAATTAGGCCCAAAGATAAAAAAGAAAGTTACTTTAATAACGAAAAAAATACATATATATTGTTTTAGCTATAAGTTTAATAAACAATTTTATGATCAGGCTAACAGTAATAAGTAGAATAAAAGCAAATAACTAGTTAAGTTTGTTTACTTTGCAAAGAATATTATATAAAAAGACTTTTTCATATATTTATATCTAATGTATATTTCTTTCTTTAACTAAAGTAATTGATTACAGGTTCAATTAAATTATCATGGATAAAATTGTCTGCCTGGTAGCCTTTTTCACTTACAAGAGACATAAGAAGGTTTTTTGTTTTTAATTTCATGTGTAGATTATTATAATAGATTTTTTTTTTTTTTTAATTCCTTGTACAATAATATTAGAAGATGTTTGAAAATTTTCTAGTTAAGTGCGAAACTTTTCCAAGAAATTCTCTGAAAAATGTTTCTTTCAAAGAAAAATAATTATTTTAAACTAACAAGTATATATATTAGTTCAAATTATTTAGTATGGAATCAATCAACAGGCTATTATTTATACAAAGGAATGAATATACGCTATACTTTACAGAAAATTCCTCCTTTTTCTATTGTATGTTTGTTCTAAACAAATTTGAAGTGCAGAGGTAAAATTAAAAAATGTAAGAAAAACTGCTTTTCTTTTTAATTATTATTATAAGGAAAAAAATAAAAAAAAGAGTTTTGAATCATATACTCAAAATTTTTGGTGCAAGGAAAGAACATTTCATACATCCACGGAATAGTTGTAGCAATTCACAGAAGAAATAAAGGACACCATTAACCAGACAGTAAACATGGCATTGACTAGCTCAGAATGGGGAAATTCTCAATCAAATGAAACCAGATACTGCACAAAACTGAGTGTATCTTATAGTAGGGATCCATTTCAAACTGGTACATCTAAGCTGTTGCATTTTGACTCAAAATTAACTGCATTCTTGTAGCTAAGAATGAATTTTGTGATAGAAAACCATAAAAGTTTTTAAATCATCGAACACTGATTAAAACTAAAAAGCACAAATTATTGTATATTTCGGCATATAATGCATACTTCTAAAATAAAGAAATGTAACAAAATTTACAGGTACGCGTTATATACCAAGTATGAAAGTGAAAGACTAAAAATTAAGAAAAGATAATCAAAATTCAGATTTCAATATTAATGAGCAAAAAAAAAAAAAAAACTTGATTTGTGGAATGAACCAGAATACGATAAGATTGCAAACACTTTATCTGGATTCACATAGACTGATATTCTTGGTACTATCGTATATCTTAGCTTGACATTTATACATTTTTTCCTTTATGTTCATACATACTTATGTTTGTTTAATTTTCTTTATTGTATTTTCATGAAAGTTTTTTTTATAAAAGAAGAGTATGTGCGTAATGTAATATGGCAATTATGCTTAAAAACAGAAAATTATAGTTTCAAATCATATAAAATTTTTACATCTGTCAAATTTTTTTTTTTTTTTAATTCTTAAAATCTGGAAAAATTTTGATGAAATATTTCAGTATTACTAAATATGTAAGGCTCATTAAATTTTTGAATGCTCAGGACTTAATTTCTAAGGGAAAAGTACCAGAGCTCTAATATTAGGCAGTACCAACACGCGTAGCGTACCTCCACCCTCCACCGCTACTACAATCTGCATATATTTCATACATTATTTTCAAACTTTAAAGCATTGTTTTTTTAATTTAGCAAAATAAAAAATTTAAATTGATCTGCATATACTTAGCTATCAACTATTCCACTTTTTAGTTATTACTACTTCCAAAGAAAAACTTTTGCCAAATGTTAATTAATCACAGAATTCTGCGATTAAATAAACTCAGTATTATGATTCGGAAAGAATGTTAACACAAAAAATGAATAGTTCGCAGCTATGCAGAATAGAAAAAGATTATTTCTGTTTACTCTTTATTTTGAGCAAAATAGCATTAAAATTATTTGGAATGGAAATAAATAAAATTTTGAATTTAAGACAGATTGAGCTCGAGCTTGCCCAAACCCGAAGACTGATATAAAAATCAAGCCCGTTTCAACTCCATCTCTTACGTGAGCGACACCATTACATGAATTATAAGTGTTTTGATACAAAAGAAGGCAAAAGATTGGAGATGAGAGGGAGAGGAAAGGGTAATTTAGGATTCGTTTTTGGGAAGCGTTATTGCACTGGGCTACGGAGTACAATATTTATGAGCTCCGGTGAATTCTGGGAAATATTTAAATATTTACAAAATACTGAGAAGTACTGAAGCTGAGCACTGGTGGGCTCAAGTGCAAACTAAGCCCTGCGAATGCTATAACTATCTACTATGAAAATGGATTTCTTAATTGCAATGTTTATTTAATTATGATAATACTAACTGTACCTGGCCACGCGTTGTTGTGGCTCGGTCTGGTTAAATGGAAAAGAAAGGAAAGAAAAAGCACACATTTCAAATATGTTTAATTTCACAATGCTTGTGGTATACAATATTTTTTGTCGTTTCATTGCTTGTGCAGATAAAGAGATTGCATGGTTTGCCAATTCTAGAACACACAACATATAATTGTCTATGTTGAAGCAAACCATATTTAGATCTAAACCGCACAATTCTAAAGATTGGCCCCGAGCTTTGTTGATGGTGATTGCAAACACCAATCAAATTGGGTAGTGCAATCTCTTAAATTGAAATGGCATATCCATTGGCATCCACAGGAATGTCAGGAATGAGGACGTCTTTAACTTTGAATGGTCCTATCAAGATTGTTGCTTCTACAACGTTCTCATTAATTTTTTTACTGCAAGCCATATGCCGTTGCAAAGCTTTGACTGGTTGGTATTTCGCAACATGATAACTGACACGTCAATTTTCAATTGCATCCCTGGCAGATCGAGTGAAATAAAAAATTCTGTTGGATAATTAACTGCTTCATCTGCTTCCACAACAGTATCGACGAACTTGTATGTGACTGCCTCGCTTTGAATGTTAGACTGAATAATATTGTTAAGTTCGTAGACATCTATGTTCTTGGCTGCAAGAATAGCTTGTTCACTCAGCCAATTGTGATTCTTACAATTCGTTTAAATATTGGGAATTACTTTTTCAACCAATTCTTCTTTTGATGTCACTAAATTGCAGAAGTTATGAGGCATAGCATTCGTCTTGAGGTCAGATCAACTGGCACCTTTCCGTTCCCAATTTCCAGCACTTGATGTGAGAACATCTCAGCTGATCGATCGTTTTACAGCTGAAGATGCATATTTGTAGTTAATTTTAACACCTTTACATGTCGTCACAAAGTAGAATATTTCAGGCAAGCATTTATTTCGTCCGCTGGTGTCGATCGAGGAATTACAGGTAATGTTTCTCTGAAATCTCCTGCAAGCAATATTAATGCGCTCGAAAATGGTCTGATGTTTCCATGCAAATCTTGCAATGATTGATCAAGAGCCTCGAGCGATTTTTTGTGCACCATTGTGCATTCATTCCAAACAATAAGTTTGCATTTCTGCAATATTTTTCAAATATCAAATGCTCTGGAAATGTTGTATGTGGAAGTTTCAATGAATTGCATGTTCAATGGCAATTTCAAATCTGAATGAAGAGTTCTTTCACCTGGTAGCAATGTCGCAGGTGTTCTGAATGATGCAAGAGCTAAGGCTATGTCATTTTGGGATTGAATTGCTGCCAGAATCAATCTAATTAGGAACGTTTTATCAGTTCCTCCTAGCACATCTAAGAAGAAGATTTCTCCAACCTCGTTATTAACAGTTTGCATTATTTAATCGTAAATGTGTTTTTGCTCAAGCCATTAGCTTAGGAATATTTGATTGCACATACGACAAAAGATCACCCGTGTTGTAGTTTTGTTCATGATGCAATTATACATCGAACGAAGCAGCAGTAGATCAATTCTTTGATGACATTTCCAATTCATTGAAAACATTGTTCGCGATTTCTAAGCACAAATCTTCAATCATTATCAAAGATTCGTTGTAGATTTCTGCTGTGAAATACATGTTCGTATTTGAATTCTGATGGAAAATATCTTCAGCTATGTGTGATTTATCTTTTCCCATAACTTTGTTGGAGATGAAGGACAACAGGTGGTCAATTTGATTGCAAACAATGCACGAATTTGATTTGGATGTGACGTGTTGCACATATTATTAATGCATACATCCCAGTGCCAGTTGCTCTCCAATAAATTCAGAGCTTGACATGCACTGCAGAAAAAGTGGCATGTGTAATGCTGTTGACAATCTCAACTGCTGGAGAGACATTGGACCGGGCACATTTACCAACAGCATGCGAAGAAAGAAGCATTCATCTTGATTGAGATGCATGGTGTATATTCTCCTTAATTGTAGTTTTTTTTAATATTTTGCTGTACCAGTTGTCCGTTGACTCGCTCTCCTTGTTTGCGTCATTCAAATTATTTTCTTCTTGAATTCCATGCGTAATACATAGGCAATTCCGAATACGGCAGTGCTTTCGCATTGTCATTTTGACATAATGTGAAGAAAGCAGTTAATGTTGTAGCCGTTGGGATTCACGGCTATTTATTGCAGCTGTGAAATACCTTGTGCTGTCCATTTTCTAGATGCACTGCTAAGTGAACAACAGCTGGATTTCATTCATGTATGGGAAATGAAGAATTCATGATACAGCTTAATTGCTGTTTATGTATCTTCCAGCTTGATCGATATGTATGACCGCATTCCTATCACTTCTTTCTGTTTGCACGCGAAAAACTGCTATGTCGCTGCCTTTATTCACAAACTTTCAAATGTATTTCATCAATTTAACGGAGTTACAGTATTCCATGTTTATGTGCCCTTTGTATGTTTTTGATAGCAAAAGCAAATATAGAATAACCCACTGGTTATCTACTTCAATGTCAACGTTTTGCATTTGTATGGTTGTTAATTTATCGCCATTTTCTGCTGATCTTCTTCTGTATAAAGGCTATTCATTATTCCTGTAACTGTGTTGGATACTAATCTTGAGGATATAGCTTAAAGCATTTGCTGTCTATCATACATGGTGAATTTGGATTCCGTGTACTGCAATGTCCATGTATCATATTTTGTTACAACCTCATACAAATGCTTATCGACTCCGGCATTGGGTATTTCAGCACATATTACATTGTCGATTTTGTTTGAAGTGATTTTGTTATAGGCAGGGGTGCAAAAATCTAGGTGCCAATGGGCTGATTCCAACCAGTAAATTTTATTAGTATTCTTCGTCAAATTTTATTAGTATACTTCACCTAAATTTTATCAGTATTCTTATTAGGCAAAGAATACTAAAAATTTAGTGGTGGGAATCAGCCCATTGGCGCCTAGATTTTTGCACCCGTGGTTACAGGGCCAGATTAGTATTTGCACATGTGGCAATCCTCTCTTTTGCCATTCGACTGAGTACATCCAGCAGTGCACAGACCCAAATACTTCATGTTTTAGAATGAAATCCATCAGTGATTTTAACTTCTGTCTGAAAACACGTGTTGTGATGTCATACCTATCCACCTGTGATTGACCATGAAGTAAGAGTTGTTGTATATCGCTCCAAGCTGGACTACATATCAATGTGATGAACACTTGCAATTGCATCTTGAATGTACTCATGCATATGACCTGTATATGAAGATGAGATGACAATATCGGTACTCTTCCAACGTTAGTTGTAATACAGTCATTTACAACTGCATCTTGTAAATGAATATATTTCTTCAGAGCAAAAGTTGGTCTGATTCAAACAGATGAATATCAAACGTTCTGTTTTGATTTTTGCATACATATCTGCGATGTATTGGTAAAACAATTGACGGCATTCCAAAATGTGATGTCTTCAAGCTCTCGAATCATTAATCGGTATGAATAATAGATCACTTTCACTGCGCTGCATTTCTTATTTGTTTCTTCACCATTGACTGGATTTATCATCTTAACGTTGAAGTGACATCCATCAGCACCATCGCAAAAATTATTAGATATTGCAGGGCATCATAACATCGACGAGTTTCTGCAACTTTTGTCAATTGATTGTTTCTACGATAAAGAACAATATCTCTAGCGTTTACTGGAGTTCCATTACCTGCAACCTATTCTGTTGAGCTGATTAAAATATCAGACCAGATACTTTGATCAATAAGGTTAACTGGATGAATTATGCCCTCCAGATTCGACCGGGATAGCTCAGTTAGTAGAGCGTGGCGGCTTCAGCCAAGAGATCCCAGGTTCGAATCCTGGCCCGGACATTTTTCATCCAGTTGGAAAATTACAACTCGTATGATTTCTCTACCAATTTGAATAATTGTGTTGAAACTAATCTAGAATATCTCTAGGTTCGAATTGATCTTCAACTATAACAACTGCCACTTCATCTATAATTGGAGCATTGAATCTTCATGCATGTTCACCAGCAGGCATTTTGTCAGCATGAGTAACAATCTTGTGAGTATCAGATGGCATCATATCAATTGCTGCTTTGAACAAATGCACTAAATTGTTTTGTTTTGTGAAGAAGTTCTTGGAGTTGGGAAATGATGGACCTTTTTATGCCAGTAGAAATACTGCAGGGTGCATTTAATTCATCATTGCCATCACCGATGAAATATATTTGTAGGAATTTATGTTGGCCATTTGGGAACAGAAGCAGGGAGCCGGCTTTATTATAAATTTGTCCTTTCGCTTTGAAAGTAGGCATTAATTGAGCTTTTGTGATTTCTGCTTGTATTTTCTGATGTTAGATAGGAAATGCTTTGATTCAGCAATATATCCGGCAAGTAAAGATTTTAATGGCTCTTGCGGTTCTCCAAGTTGAGGCAGTTTAATTTAAATTTTACAGACTTGCAGTAATGACACACTTCAGTTATAGTGCCAATAAGAACATAACGGCTCAAACTATAATCATCAGCTGGGTTGTACTGGAATGCAAGGTGATTGTAATCGCATGATTGCTGAGCACAGTGTCATGTTTGATGCTGATCTGCTGACCAGGTGGAAAAGGGGGGGGGGGGGCATAATATGAAAGAATGGTCAAAGGGCTTTCTAATGTTATAATCAAACATTGCACAAAGGTTTTTGTTTAAATACAAAATCAAAACACTTTATCCTTTCTTTAATAAATCCAAATAAATTTCATTTAAAGAAAAATGAAAAAAAGTCATGTTTTGTCAAGTTGTGTCTATTTTTCTCGTTTTTTTTCGAATATCTTAACCGGCCAGATAGCAGGCGAAACCCCCTATTATACTCTGTCATAATAATATCTGTCATGTGGACTAAATGCGATATTAAAAAAAAATCAATTTCAAAATTAAACATATTGTATAGAGACCTTCAAAATGTTAAAATATGCCAATATTTCCATAATCGGGTTTTTATCATGATTCAATACGTTCCTCAAACTCATATGACGTTATAATCACTGGCTGATGTCATTATCTACTTGCTTTCTCTATTTACTCATATTGATACTCTCTTTGTATTGTTCTCAAACATTTGAAAAAGTCCATTAAACTTCCAATAGGACGTCGGATTAATTTTCTTTTTAATTCTCTAATGATATATTAAGCTGCTTTCTGTATTTCCACATACTCATACTCCTTGTATTATTGAGAAATGTTTGAAAATTTCTGTTTTATTACCAATATGACGTCATATTAATAATTTTTTTCAATTGGTGAAACTTTTTATTTCATTTTCATTTTTCATGTGGAAATCTTTCAATAGAAAATTATTGTAGAAAGAATTTTATTGTGGATTTTTAATTGTTGGCAACTGCTATATAACGAAAAATGTTTAAATTTAATAGGAAAAGGCTGTTAGATTTTTGTTTTTTTCTCTCTATATATTAAAATAATACGATTTTTTCAAATTTTATGATTTTGAGCTTCATAGTAGGTATTCAGCTATAAGTACATAAAATTTCCTGTCTATAAGTTATATAATATAGTTTCTGAGAGCCGGCTCTGTGACGGACAGACAATATAGTGGGACGAATAGGGTTTCGTGAGATGAACGAAACCCTAAAAAGTACCCCCCACAGGGCTAATTAGGGGGAGGGGGAAGTGAGGTTCAAAATATGAAAGAGTGGTCCAAGAACTTTCTAATGATGTATCACATGATAGGTGTCGGAAAAAGTTAAAAATGTCCTCCCCCCCACGAGGGAATTGGGGATATGGGGAATAGTAGGTATATAAAAGCACACACTTATTTTAATGGTTTAATATTGGGGGGGAGGGGGGGAATAGTAGGTATATAAAAACATATGCATATTTGAATGCAACGTTGTGTCAAACAGAGTGGTTCAAGGGCTTTCTAATGATATATCACATGATGGGTGTCAGAAAAAGTTAAAAAAGGGCTGCCCTTTGAGGGCAAATTGGGGGAGGGAGAACAGTAGGTACATAAAAACACACGCGTATTTGAATGCAACATTGTGTCAAAATTTCAAAGCAAATAGAGAAGAACTTTCAGAGATTTGCGATTTTGAACAAATGAGCATTTACATTTTTATTTATATAGATAAAGATACTTTACTCACATAATCTGAATCACCAGAATTTTCCTCATCTTCAGAAGATTGATTACCATTTTGTGGGGTATTTGGTTGAGTTGATGATACTCCCTAGAAATGATAAGAATAATTCATAATTTTTTCAACAAATACAGTTAAAATTAATTTTAATTGTAAATGTAATTTTAGTATTTGTAATTAATTTTAATATAAAATCCTATTTCCAATCATTTCACGAATCAGAGATATAGAAAACAGAATATAAACTAACATCATCAGAATCATCTTGCTGTTGCTGAGTATTATTCTTTGTAGTTCCAGGTGGTCTACCCCGCTTTCTAGCAGTAGCCTTCTTTTTAGTAACAGCAGAATTACTTCCAGAATTATCCTCATCTTCAGAAGATTGATTACCATTTTGTGGAGTATTTGGTCGACTTGATGATCCTCCCTATAATGATAAAAATAATTCATAATATCATAATATTTTCAACAAATACATGTGAAATAAGCAAAAAATTTCATTTTGATACAAATCCTATATTTAACCAATATATATAACCAATATATATAAATGGAAAACAGAAAATAAACTAACGTCATCAGAATCATCTTGTTGCTGCTGAGCTTTTTTCTTTGTAGTTCCAGGTGGTCTACCTCGTTTTCTAGCAGTAGCCTTCTTTTTAGTAGTAGGCCTAGAATTATTTGCTGTCTACAATAAAAATTATCATAATTAGCAAAAACATAAAATCATAACCAGAAATATTTTAATGTATCTACAGATGTATTTTACACATTAAAATAAAAAATAAGCCTTAAAAATTTAATTGTGCATATTTTCCCACTTTGTAAATTATTAAGAATAAAGTCAGTCTTCATAAAATAGTATAGTTTTTAATAATGGTTGAATTATAAGTAATAATGTTTGAATACGTTAAGAACATTTAAAATTATAATTGTTTCTGTTTCCCCCCCGCCTGCATACGTGTTAACTTCGGTATTTTTTTTTACAAAAGGTTGATTTTACTTTATGAAAACCATTTTCACAATTAATTTCTATGCATTATCTCTCCATCCATATTTCTTCTGACTTTTTTACTCTATTGGATACCCTTGACTCTTGGTAATAGCTCTGAATTGAAATTTCCATGTTAGTAAAAATTTGTTTGTAGTACAGTCATATTCATTTTCGCCCTTCACAAATCTTGAAAATTTTAGATAATTTTTTTCTTTTATGCATAAAAAATACATAAACCATGCGAAATGAGTCCCATCAATGAAAAAATTTACCTTCCAGATTACTTCTTTGCAACCAATCTTGGACTGATCACTTTTATGGCTGAATTTGTTTTTGTACTTTTTGTGACGCAAAATTCACTCCTCCAAAATAAGACAAGGAATCGGGAGCAGCAAGAGAGGCTAAGATTCCTTCGTAAATTACTTTAAAATGAACTAAAATATTTCTAATATAAATAAAATTTAAAATTATAATAAGGAAATATTCATTATTATATCACTTTAGAAAATTCTATCAAAAGCCCATCACAAATAGCAGAATCACATATATTTCTTTTAATGAAGGCTAGAAATGTGTTATCCATCATTATCAACCTTAAAAGTGAGCGGATAGGACGAGGAAGATGGAGGAGAGGAGGGAGAGAGGAGCGAATCACTATGTGTTAATCTGAAATGGGAGCTGTAAACTGCCTAGTTTCTGATAATAGAAGAAACAGCAGGAAATCACCCCACTGGCCTGACAGGTATGGTTGTTTTTTAAAAGCATCAGGGCTGGTCTTCATTTTAAAGAGGCTGAGTGAAATAAAAATTTCAATGCCCTAAATTACTTTTAAAGATAAAACAAAAAAAATCTTTTTGTTTAACTAGAGGCCCTTATAAGTATACAACTGGATGCAAAACCTTTTGGGATCATAACTTTTTATAGAAAGGGATAAAATATTTTTTGAAAGAGCTAATATTAATATTTTTTTTTAAACAAATAACACCGTTGGAATCAGGAAGTTACTCTGAATAAGTGGGTGTTTTAATTTTTTTGTATTTTGAACAGTAGAGCCGATGCAGACTTGTAAACATGCAGGAAAAATATTTTTTTAAAAAATGAATAACACCATTAGAACCGGAAAAGTACGATGATCAAGTGGATATTTTTTTGTTTTTTCGTATTTCATTTAGGAAAGTAGACACTGCAGTTTCAAAATGGTGTGAAAAAAAAAAACCTTTTCCTTGCTTCTTTCTTATCTATTTTAGAACATCGGAATGTTTTATAAACCCTGACGATCAGCGGTAGTGCACCATTTTGTGATGTTCATTATGATTTTTAATTAATATCTTGGCTAATTATCAAAAAATGAAAAATCGGGCCGGGCATTAGGACCTGTCTCAGACTATCCTCATCCAAATTTTCAGACTTCTACGTGTGGTAGATTTTCCTAAACATTGTGGACATACACAGAGACATACAGACAGATTGACAAACATTTTTCTTTTATTGATATAGATAAAATAAATGACTTTGCTTCATTTACATCATTATACAATCAATTTATACACATAAGGAAAATAATTTTTACTTTCTTCTATCTATAATAGAAGAAAGTATTGTAATCGAAATTTTTTTCGACTTCCGGTTTTCGACGGATTTACACGTTTTAGGGGTCAGAGATTCCGAAAAACACGTTTTTACAAAATGTCTGTCTGTCCGTCTGTGTGTCTTCATTGTATTATCGAAAAGTGTATGAAGTTATGCTTCAAATTGAACCTATTTTTTTTTTTCTATGTTTTTGGCTATGGCAAGCAGGTTCTATTAGAATTTGGGGATATTTCGACGAAAGGGGGTGCTGTGATCGATATTTTTGTTCCATTTTCACTATTGTACCATCTAAAAGTGTATGAAGTTATGCTTCAAATTGAACCAAATTTCTTTTCTATGTATTTGGCTATGGAAAGCAGATTCTATCAGAATTTGGGAATATTTCGACGAAAGGGGGCGCTGTGATCGATATTTTTGTTCCATTTTCACTATTGTACCATCGAAAAGTGTATGAAGTTATGCTTCAAATTTAACCTAATTTATTTTCTATGTTTTTGGCTATGGCAAGCAGATTCTATCAGAATTTGTGGTTATTTCGACGAAAGGGGGCGCTGTGATCGATATTTTTATCCCATTTTCACTATTGTATCATCGAAAAGTGTATGAAGTTATGCAGATAATTGAACCAATTTTTTCTCTATGTTTTTGACCATAGCCTCCAGGTCCATATTGAATTCGGGGATATTTCGACGAAAGGGGGCGCTGCCATCGCGATTTTTGTTCGATTTTCACTATTGTATCATCGAAAAGTGTATGATGTTATGCAGATAATTAAACCAAAATTTTTTAATATGTATTTGGCTGTAGCCAGCAGGTCCTACTAGAATGTGGGGATATTCCGCCGGAAGGGGGTGCTGTGATAGCCATTTAAAGATTTCAAATTCAAAAAGATGTATAAAAAAATTAGAAATCCTAAAAGTTTTTTCCGTTAAATGTTCGGCCTTGATCCGGAGCAGTTTTTGTTTTGTCTCTATATTAAAAAATGGCGGAGATATAGCGGTTTGAAATTTTAGGGTGGTTGACATTTCCAAACAAGACAGCAGAATTCATCCATAAACGGGTTTAATTTATGAGTTTTAGTTAACAGGGTTTCAGCAAATTTTCTTTCATTGTTGTAACCATTGTTCCTATTCTTAAATGTTTAATACTATATATTTATATTCGCCAACGTCAAATTCTCGCCAAGCTTGCCGACAATTGACGAAATGTCACCAAATTTGGCGACAAACATAGGTTACCGTTACCACAAATGAAGCCAACTTGGCTGTAGAAGACTTGGCAATATTCTCATTTAAATTCAATGTTGACGAGAACTGGCAATGAATCTTCTTTAATTGGGTTCCCCGCATTTTAGCTTCGTGTTTTCCAGTAAAATTAGCTAAAATCGTAAAACCAAGGAATAGGGAGGCTATCTGTTCCGGTCGGTACAGGCCAGAAGAACTTTTCGTAGTTTAGTATACATCAGTTGATTGCATCCCGGTAACCCGATGATTCGCAAGCAGCTGACGTACAACAGTATGACGAAAAATATTGATTTTATTGGCAATGTGAGGACGAAATTAGAAGTATTAACATGATTGAGATCGAAGAAAGTTTTGGGATTGGCACATCCGACTAGTTTAATTTCACCTTAATACAAAATTTTGGCCTACATACAAAAATGACGCCACTTTTTCTGACAAATTTCTAACCCTGTTTAAATTAGTTAAAAATTAAATACATACATCATCTGAATCAGCTGATTGAGATCCTGCATCAGAATCTTCATCAGAATCAAGCACATTCCTCTTTCTTCTCATTGTGAATCTGTATAAATGAAAACATTAAAATCTCTTAACAAGTTTTCTAAAATAATTTCTTGGTACTTTTATTTTAGCCAGGCACAAATCTCACCAAGAGAAATTTTTTTCCTTGCCAATAACAGCTTTTATTTTTCACATTTGTAAATTAGAAACAATGCTGTGATGTTGGTTTATGGCATTCTTTTTTTTTTTTTTTTTTTTAATGAAATGAGTGAAAGGTTTATATTTTAAATGAAATGAGTGCTGAGTGATTGATGGTGATGGAAACAATATTTGGTGATTAATCACCTGCGCCTAACATATAAAAGCACCAAGTTTTGTATTAAAGAATATAACAATGATTTTGGCAAGTATTTAGAAACTAAATATAACAGATTTTGAACTTTATATAAAAAAAAACTTTGAACTCCGGTGAAAAAAGTTAAATTTTTAAATTTTAATTTCTTCCTCTTATTTTAATTTCATTATGAATTAAATTTTACAGTAAGATTTCACTTTTCTTTTATAATTTTTGTCCTTTTAAACTCGTTGATATGAATAAACAAACTAACATACGTAATAATTAAATACATAAAAACATTTTACAAGTGACATTAAGCAAACTGTACTATTGTAATTTTTGCAGTTGTTTTTGAATGTTGAATGGGTTTCAAACATTTGACAAGTGGTCATTATTTGATCTGTCTACAGATGTTGCAAGTTGGCTCAAATAGCTAATCTTTTTACAGTTCTGCCAATGCTATCAAACAGTCTTTTTATGTAGGCAGAGTCCTTGAAAGGGCCAAGGTCCAAAAATGTTTTTAGTGCCCCACATTTATTTTTTTTTTAGCTATAAAAGGCTTAAATAAGTTTCACAGGGGGTCTACCAAAAGCCCGAGAGTCAGCTGCAGGCCCTTGGCAAATCAATCTGGCCCATCCCCCACCCCCCATTAGATTAAATAGAAATAGTCTTAGACACATTGAAGATTCTATAAATTAATACACCAAATATTGAATAGATATTTGGTATTTAACCATACTACCTAATATTCAGCTTGGCTGAATATCAAAATATTCGTTTTGACTTAACTTTAAATAATTCGGTCAAGCCGAATAAGGTTTGGCACAGTTTAAACCAGTTGTTTTTTTTTTCTAAAAATAAAACAACAACTCATTTTTTAGAACAAATTTAATTTAATGTTTTCTCTTTTTTGTGTAATTGAAGTGTTTCAAAGGTAGTATTTGCATATTATCCAGGCCAGGTCAGATACAACTGTGCCAATTATATTAATTACAGTAACCCCTATTTTTTTTTTCTACGCATATATATAAATGTTGACATAATAACTGCTGACTCACGAGGTATGGTTTAAATTATTTTCTTTTTATATTATTTCATATTATTTTTTATTGTCTTATGATTAGTGTTATTCACCATTTTTATCAATGCTATGTATTTAATAAACATATGTCAAATTACTGACTATTTTAGTCTTTAATTTTTGAGTAATTTCTTAGTGTGTGACAGAATGACATGCCATTCAGTTTTTTAACTAATACATATCTTAAATATGATGTATAAGCAGTATAAAATTTAGAGCAATCTACCTGTCCTAGGGTTGTAGTTATTAACTGTCATTTGACGTGATAGAATGACTGAAAGTTTCTTAAAAGAAAATCGACTAAACTAATAAATTTCATTTTTTTTTTTTTTTTTTTATTGTCCAGAATTATCATAAGAAACTGCATTACACAACTATTCACATGTGACAGCTTTTTCAAAAACATATCAAATACGATTACCTAATTTATTTTGCATGCATTATTATCAAACATGTAACTTTAAGACTATTGTAAACCATTAAGTATTTTAGTACATGCATTCATTTATTAAGAAAATACAAAATAAACAATTACATTCTTTTTCACAGTTTTTTTTTCAAGAATACTATTTGTACAAAACTGCAAATATTTTACTTTTCAGCTATAACCTAAACATTTTGAATCTAAAACATTAATTTGAAAACTTGGAATGTATTTCAATATATTTAACTTAATTTATAAAAAAATTTTTAATCAAAGCTGACACTAGGGATGTAACAAATATTCGGTATTCGGCATGGCCGAATATTGAACAGATATTCGGCCGAATAGTAGTATATTTGGCCGAATATTCTAAGATATTTGGTTAAATAAGTTCCTGTTCCTGAAAATCAAAACATGATTTTAAATATTTTCAACAAACAATATTCAAAAAATATATCTAAATACATTAATTATTATAAGAATAGAATGAACTGGTTTCACTGTTTCACACCAGACACCCATTTCAGCAGACTTGCCACTTGCTGACCAATAGGGGATCAGAAACCCCTCAATCTGTTAACCAAAGTTCACCTACCAAGAACTACCACAGATAAGAATAGTCTGTGAGAATAATATAAGAATAGTCTGTCTCTTGTCTGTGTGAACTACTTCAGGAGACATCTCGTTGTGAAATATGGGGTGTAGGAAGTATTATGAGGGGCTTGTTAATTTTGAGAGAAAGAAAAGAGAAAAGTATATCTTGGTAGCAGAAAAGAATAGTTATATTTTAATGGAATGAATAATTATATTTTAAGAAAATAACCTTTATCTTGACATACAGAATATAAATTTACTAAGTTTGAGTTGCATGAGAAAGGATATAAAAAGACAGAGGATACATGCAAGTTCTTACTTTTGGAGGGTGAAATGATTTTACTAAAATAAAAAAAGTTTCATTTTTTACAGAGGTAATGAGTTTCTATTTGAGATAAAATATATATAAAGTACTAGAAGCATCTATGGATTAAATAAAAAATTAGGAATTAAATTATTATTTACTTTTTTGAAAGTCATATGTTATCTTATTGGCATCAAAGTATTTAAAATATTACAAAAAATACATTCAGCTGTTATGATTTTTGAACACTCAAACAAAAAATTTATTTCAATTAGTCCTTAATTTAATTTTTGATTTTAAAATTGAAAAAAAAAATAAACAATTAATTTTTTTTAAGTCAGTATTCGGCCAAATCACTATTCGTTACATCCCCAGTTGACACTTTTAATGGAATTGCCCTTTAATCAAAGTCTAGAAGTGCACCTCTCCTTTTCGGAATTTTAGTCCCACCCCTAGAGCTGCAGAAATCCCTCTCAGAGAAAAATGTCTGAAACATCAGATGCAAGATTATTTCTTAAAGTAGGGGGGGGGGGGGGGGTAAAGAATCGTTTTTTATAATTAATACTAGCCGCTTCGCTTACGTCGAATGAAAGTTTTGCAATTCGGAATGCAAATTTTACATATAATTTACCCCTTTTTTTGTTTGCATAATTTATTTCACTTATAGTGCAATTTCCATCAAAATCTGTTTAGTACAGAAATTTTTAAATTGTATTCTCACATATTTCCAAAAATTTTATTTTATTTCTCCATATTTTGTCTATGGAAAATTAGAATGATGATGTTTATGGTTTCTTTTCTTTTCTTCCTTTTTTTTTTTTTTTGGGGGGGGGGGGGACGGGATGTGGGGGGGGGGGGGCAAGAGTATTAACAGCAATTTCTTAGTGTAACAATTAAAATTTATTCCTCAAGTGTACCTTCATTCCAAAAGATATTTTAATGATTTTTTTTTTAAGTGTACGTGGCATTTCTGATTGTTATTCACTTAATAAGTTAACAGTGTAATGAAAAATATTTTAATTAATTTCTGATGAAAAAGTATAATTGAACAAAAATACTATTAAAATAAAATTTCATTTTTTACTTTGTGATAAAGTTTTTTAAAACTTCTATTTAAAGTAATTAAAAAAGTTTTCCTGTATAGTAAGTTTTCATTCATTACTTTAATAATATGAGAACTGTTCTTTTCCCAGAGGAAAATGTAATGATCCTTCATAGTAATATTACTGTCTCAGGGCTTGAAATTCCATTTTTCCAAGGAGGGGAGTCTCCCTCCCAACATTTTTAAATGGAGGGGAGTTGTAATGTTTGGGAGGGAGAAAAAATATCTTTAAACCCCACTATTATTTTACGTGCTATTTAAAGAATTACATTAATGCCGACATGACAAAATACCATTGAAAAAAATTAAGTCAACTCAGAATGATTATGTAAACTGTTTATTTTTATTATAAAAAAAGGAAGAAAGTTAAATTTTATATATGCAGTGTATTTTTCAAGTTCTACCAAATGTTAGGGACCCTTAACAATTAGGTTGTTAAATGAATTTCTGAATTTAAATTTTATTTGATTTAGGATTAGGGTTGTAACGAATAGTGATTTGGCCGAATAGCCGAATACCGAATATTCGGCCAAATTTTAGGCCGAATACTGACTTTTAAAAAAAAATTTTAATTGTTTATTTATTTTTTCAGTTTTAAAATCCAAAATTAAATTAAGGACTAATTGAAATAATTTTTTTGTTTGAGTGTTCAAAAATCATAACAGCTGAATGTATTTTTTGTAATATTTGAAATACTTTGATGCCAATAAGATAACATTTAACTTTCAAAAATGTAAATACTAATTCTTTTTTTTTTTTAATCCATAGATAGTTCTAGTAATTTATATATTTTTTACCTAAAATAGAAACTCATTACCTCCGTAAAAATGAAACTTTTTAGGTGCGTTCGTAATTATATAAATACATAGCACCTATAGTCATCGTTTGGTCCGTCCGTCTGTCTGTCTGTCCGCATATAACAACGCAAAAACTACCCAACCAAATGGTTTGCAATTTAAAATATATTATCTTTGCAGAATTTTGTCAAGACATTTCAAATTTTATTAAAATCGAATCAAAACTTTAGGAGATATTAATAAAAATATTTATTAAGAAATTTGAATTTTTTTTTTTTAAATCGGTGCTTTCTTGTTATAGGAGCTTCCGAAGTTTAATCGTCAAGCGACCGAGATACTTATTTTATGACAGAAATGAATCTGCAGACGATATAATTCATTTCACAGAATTGAAAATCATCAAGATCTGAATATTTATATAACTAGCTGATACATATATATCTGAATATTTATATAACTAGTTAAGATATTTGTATGAAGAGTGTCATAAAATATATACTTAACTAGCTGTTTAACCCGTTCTACGCACGGGATATCATGAATTTAATTCTAAAATGTGTGTACGAACGCACCTCGTTTGTAACGTTTGACGTACAATTTCCAACTTGTTTTATTTTAGTAAAATCATTTAACCCCCAAAAATAAGAACTTGCATGTGTCCTCTGTCTTTTTATATCCTTTCTCATGCAACTCAAACTTAGTAAATTTACATTCTGTATGTCAAGAAAAGGGTTATTTTCTTAAAATATAATTTCATTTTCATTTTGGGATTGCTTTTCAGAAATAAAAAATAAGATGTCATCACTGCCAAATTTGTCAAATGAAGTTAATAATAATACAGCAGATAAATTAAGAGAGGTAGATTGCTATTTTGATAAACATTTAATAGCTACGACAGAGTGTCCATTTAACTGGTGGAAAACAAATGCGGACAACTTTCCAAGGCTTGCAAATTTAGCAAGAAATCATCTTTCAGCTCCTGCAAGCACAGTATATAGTCAACGTTTGTTTTTTGAAGCTGGTAATATATATGAAACAGTGGCGTAGCTAGATAGATACCCAGCATCCTGGAGCAATTAAAATTGGTGCACCCCTTTCAAACTCGAAAATGTTCAGCCAAATTTTTTTTTGACGTTTAAAAATCATATATTCTTATTTCGATTTAAAACCTTACTTTTATTTGAAAGTCAAAACATTTTAAGAAGATATTCAGTGTAATAAATACGAATAAAACAAACCATAATTTTTTAAGTGCGGATTGTGGAGTACCTACTAATATTTACAATGAATCGAGCGGGGTTTCCGTTTTAAATCTACCCCTTCAATATCTGTTGTTCTTTTCAAAGCTTTCGAAACATTATAAAATGCTAATAAAGCAATACACTATTGTCAAGAAATTTTCATTTTGAGTTGTCACATTTGGATGAAACATGTTTTTCCGTGTTTAGTCTCAGGAAACACTGAAATATTAAAAATATCATAGCTCGGTAAATTTTGTTCTTACAAAAAAAGGATTTTTATTGTTTTACCTATTTGAGTACGGAGAAAGTTTTTCTAAATATAAAACCCGGCGATCATATAAAAATTTAAATTTCGCAGCTTTTAAAAAATAACTATTTTGACGCAAATAGCATTTAAGAGGACAGGGAACAACTTTGAAACTTTATTGCTATTAGAACTATACTTCTAATGCCAACGGACAATGGAATATATTATATACCATTCACAATTACAGTTTTTTTTTTAATTCGGACGTTCATTGATTATTAATGTGCGATATTGGTTGGAGGAGATGGGGGAGGTGCAGAGCTTGATTACAACCTAGTCAAACTTCCACCACTTTTTTCGAAATGAATTCTAGCCTTATTTAATCCCAAACTTCTGCGATTAAATAAGGTAAAAAATACTTTCCGAAAAAATTTGTGCAGTTTACCTGAGCGGTAATCAAGTCTTGAATGGAGGGAGATCTGAAATTATGGAAAAAATAGTTTGAATACTTCACGTTCTGAAGAATGGCATCTATAACAAATTTTCTTTAACTTGTTAGCTCCTGACACATACTAGAAGATAACTAAGGAACCATGGTTTAGGTCCCGATAAAAAAGGGTCAAAATCTGCGATAGGTTCTAAACAATACCATGACATTTCATTGTGATGATAATTAATTTAATCAATCATTTCCAAGAACGCTGATTTGATACTTAACTTTTTCTCTCTCGTTGAAAAAAATGCTTATCAATTTTCTTTTTGAGATTTGTTATATTTACACAATCTCAAAAACAATATACATAACTCAACCTATCCGGCCCTGATTATGAATTTTGTAAAGTGTATTGACAAAATATATTCATGTTTAATTTCCACAAAGAAAAAAATACTTCAAAATTTCTTGCTTTTTTGTCTGCAAATGGTTAATATTTTTCTCAGTTTGTCAAACTAGTGTCTTTTCAATCGATAAAATAGCTGTTCAGGGTTAGAAATTAGCGGTCGTTAGTTGCCAAATGCAACTAAATTATTGCATTTGACAACCACAAAATTATACCTGGTCGTCAAATTTAACGCCTAGCTTCTTTTTTTTTTTCTTTTCGGAAAATCTTTTTTCAAATTTAAAAGTGTTTGACCCATGTTGCCTTTATGACTTGAAAGCAGACGATGAAAAGAAAACTAATAATAAGTTAACAAAACTTATAAATGTCTTCCACATTAATAAAGATTTATTAATAGAGGAATTTTGCAATTACAAATTGTGGATTAAAGATAAATTAAATATCCCATGCAAAGCTGCTTGGCAGCGATTAATCGCTGAATCAAAATCTAGTTCTAGTTTTTGCAATATCAGCAAAATTTTGGAATTTATCATGGTACTTCCTTTGAGCAAAGCAGAATGTGAAAGGGGTTTCAGCCAACTTAATCTTATTAAGACAAATATCAGAAATCGTTTAGCATTGGACTTGGTCAATGATATACTTATAATAAAATTATATGGACCCCAATTGAAAGATTTCAATGCTGAAAAGGCCATAAATTTATGGCACTCCAATGTAACACATGGTCAAGTTAGGAGACCTGATTTTAAAAACTAAATATCATGATTTTAATTTTCAAAGTAATTGTTGTAAGATTATCTAAAATAAATAATGGATGATAAAATTCTATTTTCGTGTTATTTAATATGATTTTTTTTTATTATTTAAAATTTTATTATTTGCTCCTAAAATAAGATATTGTAATAATGTTTTAAAATTTCAGAGTTTTCCCTCAAAAAAAGAAAAAAAAAAGTATTTATATAGAAATCAATATCTTTAAATGCCATACCAATATACATTAATTGGTATCTAAGAGTTCATTTATTTGTTTTGTTTTTTTTTTCTTTTTCTGATGTACTTTCAGGCATAAGATTTATTTTATTTATTTTTATTTTTTTAATTAAGCTTATACCAACCTGTTTGTATCTAACAGTTCAAATTTTCTTTCTATGGATATAATTGATTTATAATCTGTTTTGTATGCATGTTAGATTCATAAAAAGAATTATTTAAAATTTTTCTAGAATACAAATATTGTAGCTTAATGCTGTTTTAAAATTTTATAGAAAGCCAGTTTTTATTTTGTTTTAGTGATTAACACAGAGATGAAATGTTTAATATGTACAACCCCCTCGCACTGAACACATAAAGATAATTACAATATTATTGTTAACATGAGTTCGAAAAGAAATGAGAAAATAGGATATAACATAAAATTGCAACCATGAAATGCAGTTTGGCACCTAGGAAAATAATTGCAGGCATCATTTGACGCCTTACTTAGAATTTCCAATTTCTAACCCTGTAGCTGTTACATGTTGCTTCTAAAATACAGGTTTACCAGCAGTTAATTTTTTGGCTACCGCTGTTTGCGTACAGTAGTCATCATGATAAATTTCTACAACATTTGCAATAGAAATCCACTAAGAAGATTATTGTTTGGAAAAAGTGGTAGCCAACAAATTGACCGCTGAGAACCCCGTAAAGAAGTTTTCATTACTTTAAGATTTTAAAATCTTCAGCTGTCGTCAACGGCAAAGTTAAAGAAAAAATCAGGCATGCTGAAACAGTGTTGGATAAGTTAATTGAGGCTCCGGTATGGTATGAATTAAAATTATAACTTCGCGAATAGAAGTAATTTCTTTTAATTGTGTATAAAAACATGTTTTGGGTCAAAGTAATTGAGATTGAAAACAAAGTAAAATATAGGAATATGGTGATTGTAACAGTTCTGATCCATCCATAATATCTAATTAATAATGAAAAAATATGCAAATATTTTTACAAATCTTTATTTTGCCTTTTCTAATTTTGCGCCCTTAGGATTCGTGCGCCTGGAGCAGTTTGCTCCAACTGCTCCACGGTAGCTACGCCCCTGATATGAAACCAAACGAAACAGACTTCTTGAAAATGCTGAAAAGTTATTATTTTTGCATCACAATTTCAGGCTTTACAGTGATAAATTATTTTGTTACCCCTGTATGTTATTTTGAAGTAACTCATTAAATGCTTTTTCAATATAGATAGTTTTTTTCTTTTCAATGTATCAAACTCATTAGTTCATTTAATTTTAATCAACATCTAATGTTTAATTTTTAATTAGTAAATTAATTATATGGTCCTATATTTATTCAAATTTTTTTATTTAAAACTAAAACTGAAAACTAGAAAAATTATTTAATTTGTGAAAAATTAAACATTTTTACAAGACAGTAAAATATTTATTTTTAATATTTATGAATTTTATTGTTTAAGAAAATTATAAATCAGATTAAAAAAATAGATATAAAGTTAATATTTTTAAATTCACTGAAAAGATTTAAATTTTAAATGCAGTATATATTTTGCATTTTAATGTAAAAGAAATTAATGTTGCAATACTTACTTAAATTCACATGATGCCTAAATATGCAGCAAGAAAAATATTTTTATTTATGTAATATCATTATATAGTTATTTATAAGTTGTCACGAAGCTTTAAAATTGCATAAGTATTAGGATTTATTTTTCTTATAATAATTATTGTATTTAGATATAATTTTTTAATATTGTTTATTGAAAATATTTAAAATCACATTTTGTTTTGATTTTCTGGAACTTATTTAACCAAATATCTTAGACTATTTGGCCAAATATGCAACTATTTGACAAAATATCAAATTATATTCGGCTACAGGTATCCGGTTCAATATTCGGCCATGCCGAATAGGCCGAATACCGAATATTCGTTACATCCCTATTTAGGATGCTGAAGCTTCCTTCACAAGGATTAAAAAGGTTTACTCCTTTACCTCAAGGAGTAAAAGAAATAAGATTTTTGTAGCTCTTCTAATCCCATTTTTGTTTAGTGCTGACTCTAGGCCAATTTGACAGGGTGCAGCGACCGGTGGCTCTTACTGCCCTTTTTCCTCTTTTTGGTCGGAAAAAATATCTTTAAATACGTCTATTGGTCGTTGGAAAAAATTATGAATTTAGTCAATTGGTTGAGGGAACAAAATAATGAAATTCATCTTACGTATGAACAGAAATAGATAAGGACATCTAACGAAATAGTGTTAATATCGATTTGCGACTTTGGAGCTACATGGCAGCCAGTGTACAACTTTGCTAAGGTAACACCACCTACAAACAACAATACGGATAAATACCATAGAAATAAATTTATTATACCTATCAGACGATGGCTGTCAAGCAGACGATTTGAAGAAATGGGTGAGCTAATCATGGGTGCAAGAAGTCCATCCAAGCCAAGACTGAAAACTTTTCTGAGTATTGGGAATAACCAGTGCAAATGGGCTAGAAGATTCCTATGCCTTAAATTATGGCTAAAAATTGGTCTCTTGCAATAAAAGAAACTGATTAAGAGTTTTTGATAGTAAAATTACTATTATTTAAGTATATAAAGTAACATTTACTATCGGTCAAAAATCTCTCCCAGACTGAAATCAGTCCTCAGACTGAAGTCTTGCACCCATGGAGCTAATACAACTGTCCTACACAGACATTGTATTTGAAACATTTTTCGAGAAACGATTTTCTTCTTCGAAAGGCTATTTTATTAGAAGTCCTTATCTATGTCTATGTTCCTAGAAAAAAAAAATCGCTAAATTCGCCGATCAGGCAGGAAAAAACAGCAAAGTTAGCCCATCGGTCACAAGAAAATAACGCGAAATTCGTCAGTCAGTTGTGGAAAAATCTTGAAATTTTTAGGAGTGACTAGGCATAGCAATTCTTCCTTTAAACAGCGCATGCGTCCTAATTCTTGGGTTGCTTTCTGCTGTCGACTTGGCAATGAAATGCCAAGCGTTTTTGAGGAAGTGTTGTGTATAGCAAGCACGTTTTTTCCACAATGGATTGACGAAATTAGCGTAATTTCTCGTTTTTATCTTTCGAAAGATTGACGAAGTTCATAAATTTTTTTTCTGTTTCCGATTGACAAATTTAAATTTTTTCCCCCTGCGTTCGACTGATGAATTTTACGATTTTCCCCGCGACCAACTGATGAATTTCACAATATTTTCCTGCGACTGATTGATGAATTTTGCGATATTTTCTGGGAGTAATCACCGAACTTCGAGTTTTTTCCCTTGACCGACTGATGAACTTCGCGAATTTTTCCATAATTGATTGACGAATTATTCGGTTTCTTCTGGCGACAGATTGATGAAATTCACTATTTTGATTTTCTCGCACCTCACGGAAAAATTCCACGATTATTTCCGCAACTGACTGACAAATTTTGCATTATTTTCTTGCGACCGATCGGCAAACTTTGTCGCTTTTTTCCACGACTGATCGACAAATTTAGCGATTTTTTAATATGAACATAGACATAGATAAAAACTTCTAATAAAATAGTCTTTAGAAGAAAGAAATTGTTTCTCGGAAATTTTTCAAATACAATGTCTGTGTAGGACACAGGACAGTTGTATTAGTTCGCCTACTTCTTCAAATCACCGGCTTGACAGCCATCGTCTGGTAGGTATAATAGATTTATTCTATGGTAAAGGTGAAAATAAGGAATTTCGCTTAGTAGCCACAGGCCGGTAGGTTGATTTTTTTTAGTAGCCAGTTACTGGCTAATGGGAAAAATTTCTTTAATAGCCAGTAAGTACATTTATGTCACTGAATATTTTTAAAAAATACAATGACTTTACAGTAAAAAAATAATTTATGTACTAAATAAAAATATTAAAATTTATATTGTTTTGAATAAACTTGAGATGCTAATTTCCAATCTATTTTAAATTTTAAAATAAGTTAACAGCAAAGTTATACACAACATGCTTATGTAGCTAACTACATGTCACACTAAGCTTAGGTACTAGTGTAGCTAACTACATTTTAAAAAAAAATATTTGTCTAGAATTAAGGTCTTACCATAATAAAATAGGTATGTTTATGCACTAAATAATAACCCACAACATGATATGCATTACACATGCACAACCTGTGGCCAGCAGGCCAAAATCTCCACAAATTCAGGCATTGTGTGTATTTCGCCAATTAGTTTCAGAAGAAATTGCAAATTTCGTCATTCAAAAGTGTAAAAATCATGAATTTCGTCGATCGAGCACGTAAAAATCATGAATTTTGTCGATCGTATGTATACAAATAATGAATTTCGTCGATCGGGCACAAAAAATTACGAATTTCGTCGATTGGTTGCGGGAAAATCATGCATTTTGTCAATCAGGTGTGGAAAAATCATGAATTTTGTCGATCGGCTACATAAAAATCCAATTTCGTCACTCGGGAGTGCAAAAATCATGATTTTCGTCAACCAAACGCGTAAAAATCATGAATTTAGTCGATCGAACACATAAGAATTATGAATTTTGTCGGTCGGGCCGGAAAAATCAATTTTATCGATTGAGTGCATAAAAATCATGAATTTCGTCGACTAGTTGTGGAAAAATCGTGCATTTTGTCGATCGGGTGTGGAAAAATCATGAATCGGCTACATAAAAATCAAATTTCGTCACTCGGGAGTGTAAAAATCATGATTTTCGTCGACCAAGCGCGTAAAAATCATGAATTTCATCGGTCGGGCCGGAAAAATCATGAATTTTATCGATCGGTGCATAAAAATTACTAATTTTGTCAATTATGCACAAAAAATCATATTTTTTTTTCAAACGGATGTGTAAGCCATGAATTTCTTCGAACAGTTGCGTAAAAATTACGAATTTCGTCGAACGGACGCGGAAAAATAGCGAAATTTAGGGAAAAATGATAATTGGGAAATCCTGAATTTGGCCGGTTCTTTCCATATTTTTTATCGCCAGTTTTTAAAGTTTAATCGACGAGTGGCGGGTGCTTATTTTCACCTTTATTCTATGGTATGTATCCATATTGCTGTTTGTAGGTGGCGTTACCTTAGCACAATTGTACACTGGCTGCCAGGTAGTTCCAAAATCACAAATCGATATTAACACTATTTCATTAGAAATCCTTATCTATTTCAATGTTCATGTGTAAGATGAATTTCATTATTTTATTCCCTCAACTAATTGACTAAATTCACAATTTTTTCCTACGACCAATAGACGTATTTAAAGATTTTTTTCCTGTGATTGAAAAGGGGGAAAAGAACAAAAAGGGCAGTAGGAGCCACTGATCGTTGCACCCTGTTAAATTGGCCTAGAGACAGCACTAAACAAAAATGAGATTAGAAGAACTGCAAAGACCTTAATCACTTTTACTCCTTGAGGTAAAGGCGTAAACCTTTTTTATCCTTGTAAAGGAGTAAAAGTGTACCTTGTAAAAGAGGCTTCAGCATCCTAAATCAAATAAAATCTAAATTCATAAATTCATTTAACAACCTAACTGTTAAGGGCCCCTAATATTTGGTGGAAGTTGAAGAATACACTGTATATATATAAAATTTAACTTTCTTCCTTTTTTTTATAATAAAAATAAACGGTACTTTTCGGTTAGCCGGGCACCAGTGAAATGTATATATCTATATATACATATCTATGTATACATACACGCATATATGTATGTGTATATATATATGTATATATACATACACGCATATATAAATGTGTGTATGTATAGATATATGTATATATATGTATACATAGATATATAAATTTCACTGGTGCCCGGCTAACCGAAAAGTACCAAATAAACATTTTACATAATCATTCTGAGTTGATTTAATTTTTTCAATGGTATTTTGTCATGTCTGCATTAATGTAATTCTTTAAAAAGCACGTAAAATAATAGTATGGTTTAAAGATTTTTTTCTTCTCCCTCTCAAACATTACAACTCCCTTCCATTTAAAAATGTTGGGCGGGAGACTCCCCTCCTTGGAAAAATTTAATTTCAAGCCCTGTCTTTATTTAAATGGTAAGGACTGGAGCCCCATGAACCTCTATTTTCCGTATGCTCTTAAACATTATTCTCTGTTTCCTAATTGGTTTGATTGATTGCCAGATTTATGCAGGCCGAGTTATAAAAGCAATTAATTTTATCGCAATATTTAAAACTTTATTAATCACATGAAATTAATTTAAAGCAACTACTTATAAAAACGTTATTACATTCTGGTAAGTGCAATTTAAAATTTTAATTCGATTAAATAGCTTTTCAGTTAAATCAAAAGATATTATGCACTATGAACATTACTGATATTGCAATTTTAGTAATGCCCACATGGGATGTCCATTGCTGAAAATTGACCAATTAAGCATTCCACTAATGGACACTGGTCCTAAAACCTTAAAAATAAGTGAAATTTTGTATATGGCCATTACTATATAAAATTCAAAGTTTTTTTATTACCATCATAACAAAAACATTCAATATTTGCAAGAATAAAAAGAAATCATAAATTAAGTGAAACCAACAATTAGCATGTTCATTAATATTTTCACTGAAAAACGGTGGAACTGTAAAACATTATTTTTTGCTTCCTGATTGACTTGATCTTGATGAAGAGTGTCAATAATAACCCAGATAAAACATGCAAGGGGGAGTTGGTGAAAAATATAATAAAACTAATTTTTTATTGGTTATTTTTTTATAAATCAAAAACTTTGAAGGGTGTCCATTACTGGCACATCCACCCTTTACCCTATGTATATATATTGATCGATTAAAAGCAATAAAATAGAAACTAAATCTTGATCTGAATTATACTTCTTTGTTCCCCGAAGGCAGTAAAAGAAAACCACAATAATAATAAAATTTCTGCTTTGAAAATAAACAGGGTCCTGAATTTTGATGTAGAACATTTAATATAATAAAATTTACTATTAAATAGCACTAGTTAGTTAGAAATTCATCAGCATAAAAAAGAAATAACATGCGTACCAGAAAATGTATTACGGCCAAAATTCCAATGCACACAAGTAAAAAAAAAGAGATCAGCTGATTGAAGTCGATATTTATTATATAATATGAAAGGTGTAATGTATATACAACGAGAATATTTTTCTGTTATCCTTATTTTTATCAGTTCGAGTTTTGGCGCTAACTATAAAATAAAATTTTCTTCTATTTATTTGGGTTGGTTGGATGCAAGCACAGACCATTAAAAGCACATACACGTACCATAACGTGACCAGCGCCTCCTGTACTCATTGAGCTCACGACCGATACAAAGGAGATTGGACCAAATGGAGTGGCACAATTACAAATAAACTGTCATTTTCACTGTTAGGGTGGCAGAAATTTCGTTGTTCTTCATTTGATGTCATTTAAATCTATAGCAATCTTCTTGATATGTCTTTTTTATCCGACCACGATTGTTTTCAGCAAAATATAGCCTTATTCGATTTATGTTAAATGTTTATCTAACCTCTAACGCGTCCGTAACTCCTTTGTAAATAAAACAAAACCAGAGGGCCCGTGCGAGGATTTCGCACTGAAATCTAATATTTTTTAGGTACTTCTCTATTATGCTGTCGACCACTTTTCATAACAAAAAACTATCGCCAAATTGTAAGATTAAACGCCAAAAATGCAGTCCCATTTACTTGATGTCAGAAGCATTATACGTGTTTGTTAAATCATCAAGTGGTTTTTAATTCGACATTTGCGTGTATTTTTCATTATGTTTTACTGGTTTATTAGTTATTTCATTAATTAAAATAACAATTGTGTCCTTAAATTCTTATATTTTATTTATTTATTTTGATATTCCAATGGCAACGTTCTCCCACTTATTTGGCGATAGTTTTTTGTTATGAAAAGTGGTCGACGGGATAAAAGAGAAGTACCATTTTTTATCAATATGTAATAGTTATTAGATGCAGGTTTAAACTTCTAAAGAAAAAGCAAGGATAAAAATATCTGTAAACAACATTTAGTTGTTAGTCAATCCAGAATATCATCTAATTTATTCCATCAAAGTTAGAGTAAAAACTGATCCAAGATTGCTAAAGGCACGCGCGAGAAAAAAAAATTAACAATCGTATTTTAACTGCATTAGAGGATGACGTCATCCGCTTCGGGAAAGACATGGGACATAGAAATATAAATCTAAACATTTCAATTTAGATTTCGCTTTTTAATCATAAATATAAAATAAACCCGTGCGGTGTTTTCTATTATAATTGCTGAGCATCATATAATGTGGTATTTTATTTTTTTGGCAACAATGTTTTGAGGAAAACCTTTCATTTCATTTAGGAAAATAATGCCGATTTAATTTTTAATTATCAACAATTTTTAATCGAAAACATGTTTTAACGAAATGTTAAGTGTGCTATGTCAGAAGCGTTTTCAAAATCCTTTCATATGCTATCTCATTCGTCGTTCTGCGTTTCGTATTTTCAGAAAAAAAGGAATGTTGACAGGAGAAATAATATATATGATGATTTATAGGAATAATACAGCAAAAATGTATTGCTATATCCAGTTGAACACAAAGCTAAATTTAACCGAGCGTAGTTCGATCGTCCCTGCTGGTTTTAATATTAAAGAATGTACATGTGTTCATTTTTGTACATAAGAGATAAAATGATATTAGAGATATAACTGTAGGCTACTTTTCCGTAATTGTATTAAAATATAAATTAATTTTCTTTCACCTCTCTCGTGTTCGGGTCGGGTACAACCAGGGCCCGATTAGCCTCTGAGTTTAGGGGGAGCACAGTATAATTTTGGGGACCCCTTTCATTTGACAAACGTTTTCTTAATTCTTCATTCATGATAACTCAAATGTTACAAATATTATTCCTGGGAGTAGCTTAGCCGAGGTCACATACATTTCATTGAACAGCTTTTTATGTTCCCTGTATATACTTCAGATATATTTAGTACATATAGCTGTATGCTCAATTTCTAACAGGCACATCAGGATGCTATATGATTAATGAACATCCTATTGATGACATTGGTATTTCCCTGTTAAATAAGTTTCGTGAATTAGTACGTGGATTTCCTTTTGATTAAGCAATCCTCCTTTTAAAAAAATGAAAATGGGAATTAGAGGGGTCATTTCGGGGGCCCTTTTAAGTTTTAGAGGGAAAGCTTGTGCTTCACGTGCCTTTTGGATAATCAGGCCCTGGGAAACCCGATCCACGCAGGACTCTACTTGAAATAAAATTTTCGGTTTCAGGTCGGATATAAGCTGATCCCGTTAGGACTCTTGTCCCAGGCTGTGGAGATTTTTAAGCGTGTACTGTATATAATAATAAAGTTAAATAAAACAAATGATTTGATAGCATTGTAATGATTGCAGAAAATATAATGTGACTCTAATAAAAAAAAAAAAAAAATCAAATAATTAAAAAACAGCACCTTAAAAAAAGTCTTTTCGTCCCGTACCGGGAGGAAAAGGTAACTTCCCTATTTCTTGGTTTTAAGATTTTAGCTAATTTTACTCGAAAACACGAAGCTAAAATGCGAAGATCCCGATTAGAGATTCCCAGTTTTCTTCAATACTGATATTGAATTTGAATATTTGAATGAGAATTTCGCCAAATTAGTCAGCTATAGCCAAGTTGGCTTCATTTATAGTGATTTATTTTTGATCGCCAATTTTGCCAATATTTCGCCAAGCGTTGCCAATTTTGGAGCGAATTTGAAGTTAGTGGATATGAATATATAGTTTTATGTGTGTGATAGGAAAAACAGTTACAACAATGAACGATAATTTGCGAGAAACCCCGTTCAATAAAACTCATAAATTAATCCGTGATATTTTAAAAATCTGTTGTCTTGTTTCAAAATGTCAGTCACAATTTCAAACTACTATATCTTAGCCATTTTTAACACTTTCCAACCTAGTTGAAAAGTGTTAATGACTTCGGTTTGTCTGGCCGTCTGCCGTCTGTCCGTGCTCTAACTCCCGTAAATATGCTCGGATTGCTCTGCAATTTTTATATGTTATTGCCGTTATCTATAGTATGTTCCCTATTTTAACTGAAGTGTGTAGCACTTATAGTTTTTTTACAGGGATACTCAAAAGAGTTCCGTTACATTACGGTCTATGGGGAAAAACATTTGCGGTTTATTTTAATGATGTTACACAATTTCAAACACATTGTAATTGATATATATCACTAAGGTGCATTACAAAAAGCTTAATATGGAATAGGGTGTGCATAGCACTTATAGTTACTTTACAGGGACAGTCAAAAGAATTCCGTTACATTACGACTATAGAGAAAAATCGTTTGCGGTTTAATTAAAAAATGTTTCACTAAACGCATTGAAATTTATATATATCACTAAGGTGCATTACAAGAGGCTTACTACAGAATAGTGTGTGTATAGCAGTCATCGTTCATTTACAGGGACACACAAAAGAATTATCTACTGTTTGTTAATAATAATTCCTGGAAGTGCGTTTTAAGTTCCTGAACGCGATATTAAATTTAACTCACTTTTTGTCTATTACTTGGTGTGTATAAAGTCTGTAGATCATATACAGGGCAGCACAAAAGTTCGCGAACACATTTCCGTTTATTGACATAAACTCCAGAAGGAGAATTTTAAACTGTGCTACGCGTTTCCTAACTATACTAAAATTTAGCATCCTATGTAGTATATATACAAATCATATACAGGGCTGAATAAAAGTATTCGGATATTTTTCCGAATATTGTATATGTTGGAAATTCATGAAATTACGTTTTTAAATATGTTATGCGCTTTCGAAATTGTTTACTTCGATGTTATCTTTCAGCTTATTAAACGGACATAATTTTTAAAATTATTTTAGAAGCGTTGGAAAGTGTTACATAATCTATGCTTGACGCATGATTTTTCATTCTTGTTTAAGATATAAGCAAAACAAAATATGCTCGGGAATCATTGTATAAAGGTTTTTAAGCAAAAAGTAAATTTGGATTTCTAATTTTTTGTATATATATTTTTTAGTTTTAAAATTTTAAGTGGTTACCATTTTGAAACAAGTTGGTGGACCAAGCTGGCCAACAAACTAGATAGAAATCTTCGTAAATACACATGCTAAATCTAAATCGGTTTATAAACACGAGTGCTATCACCTAACAAAGATCATATCTCATCAAAAACGTCACCTGTAAAAAATGCAGCCAAGTCTCGTGACTCTTTTTCCGTAAAAAGTTCTGAGATCGTGTAAAGCCAAGTTTAGCTATCTTATAAACTCTGAAATTTTCATTCACAAATCACTCCTAGTCTCTACATCTTTAGTTAAATATTATTTTGTGGCTTGGCAATTACGCAGCACAGGGAAGTTATTACACCTTACTAGTTATGGGATGGGATGAGATAATATGATTAAGGCTAATTATATACGCACAGGGAAGTTATTACACCTTAATATGTTATGGGATGGCATGGTATTATTTGATTAAGACTAATTATATACATCACATTCTCGTGCTACGTAATTACCAAGTCACAAAATAATATTTAACTAAAGATATAGAGACTAGGAGTGATTTGTGAATGAAAATTTCAGAGTTAATAAGATAGCTAAACTTGGCTTTACACGATCTCAGAACTTTTTACGGAAAAAGAGTCACGAGACTTGGCTGCATTTTTTACAGGTGACGTTTTTGATGAGATTTCACTTCTTTTTGTAAGTAATCCTCTTTTTCTTTATTTTGGGTTATTTTTGGAGATCATCCACTGATTTTCGCTAAGCCCACACTCTGTCCCTATTATTTACAGGTATCAAAAATTTTAAGCTTTAGTTTCGTTTGCAAAGTACTGTAGATAAAAATAAATTTCAGGTTCCTAGGGAAGCACTAAATTATGGGAGGGGGAGTGTCAAAAGTACTCTCAATTGCTTCTAGGATAGGTGCTATCCATCTGAGATATTACTCGCAGCCCTAGATACTTGATATTTAGCATAAAAGAACTTTTATTATAAAAAGAAAGCCAAAATTAAAATTTCTGGAAATTTCCAATAAATCAAACTATATTCATTTTTTATATGTTTTTCTTTTCTTTTTTTTCTTTTTTTTTTTTTTTTTTTTTTTTTTTTTCATTTACAGATATTTTAATTTTTCCTTACTTTGTATACTAAAATCTACCTTTCTGCCAAATGTCAAGCTTCTAGGACTACAAAATCGAATTATTTTCAAATTTTTGTATTGTTATAAATTTATTGATTTTTCGATTTTAAGTCTAAGTTACCTGATTGTCATGCCAATATAGTAATTCTTTGATCCGTCTTCTTAGGATCATTTAGGTTCAATTTAGAGATAAATCAATTGAATCTTAGAGTCACCCTGATTTTATTTAGAAAGGACTATCAAGCCATAACCAGCCACTAATGTCGGGAGAAGAGGGGGAGCTGTGAAAATTTTTGTGGGGTTAACATCATTTAACAATCCATATTTTATATGCGAAGTAAATAGAGTATAACCTGTGAAAGAAAACAAACCTGTCTATAAAGAAATCGCCTATAACGTAGCCAGCCTATAGCAGAACTTTTCTGTAATGAAATTCGTAATCGAAAGAAAAGAAAACCATAATCCGGGGGAAATAACATAAAACAATTAGGGGCGTTGTACTAGCTAATAGGACAATTATCTTAAAACTAATGTTTCTAGCAGTACAAAATCAAATTGTTTTCAAATTTTCGAATTTTTAAAGATTTTTCGATTTTATTTTCGAATTTAACGAATTTTTTAATTGTTCCTTTTATTGAATAGTAAATACTACCTGTACACCAAGTTTTAAGTTTCTAAGACTACAAGATAAAATTATTTTCAATTTTTGATTTTTTCGAATTTTTTTTATAATTTTCTGGATTTTTTAATTTTTTTTAAATTTTGTATCCTTTATTACAAATTTCAAGTTTCTAGCGCTACAAAATCGAATTATTTTGAAATTTCTGATCTTTTTCGAGTTTTTTATTCTATTTTCGAATTTATTGTGTTTTAATTTTTCTTTTTTCTTTATTCTAAACAATAAGTTTACGCCGAATTTTAAGGTCTAAAGCTACAAAATCGATTTTTTTTTCAATTTTTCAAAATTTCGATTTTTTTTCGAATTTTACAGATTTTTTTTTTTTTTTTTTTTTTTTTTTGTATCCTAAATACTACTTTTATTCCAAATTTTAATTTTCTAGCTCTACAAAATCGAATTATTATCAAATTTTCGTTTTTTTCGATTTTTTGATTTTATTTTCAATTTTTGTTGTGTTTTTAATTTTTTCTTTTTCTGTATCCTAAACACTACCTTTACACCAAATTTTCAGTTTCTAAGACTACGAGATCATAATATTTTCAATTTCTCACTTTTTCTTTTTCTTTCTATCTTTTTTTTAAATTTAAATTTTTTTTTTTCGAATTATCCATATTTTTTAATGTTTTCTTATTTAGTATCTTAAATATTACCTTTATTCCAAATTTCAAGTTTCTAGCGCTATGAAATCGAATTATTTTCAAATTTCCTAATTTTCAGTTTTTCCGATTTTTTTTATTTTATTTTCGAATTTTATTGCGTTTTTATTTTAACTTATTCTGAATCCTAAACACTATCTTTACCGCAAATTTTAAGTTTCTAAGGCTAAAAGATCAAATTATCTTAATTTTTTCATTTTTTTTTTCGATTTTTTAAATTTTTTTTTCGAATTTTCCGGATTTTTAAATTTTTCCTTATTTTGCATTCTAAATACTACCTTTATTCCGAATTCCAAGTTTCTAGCGCAAAAAAATCGGATTATTTGAAAATTTTCGATTTTTTTCCATTTTTTCGATTTTTTGATTTTATTTTCGATTTTTTTGCTGTTTTCTTTTTCTGAATTCTAAACACTACCTTCACACCAAATTTTAAGTTTTTAAGACTACAAGATCGTGTTATTTTCAATTTTCAATTTTGTTCGAATTTGTTGAATTTTCGAATGTTTCTTTTTCGAATGCGCCGGATTTTATTTTTCCTTTCTTTGTATCCGAAACATTAGCTTTATTCCAAATTTTAAGTTTCTATGGCTGCGGGATCTACCCAATCTTTTTGATGACGCGAGAGTGAGTGAGTGTGTGGGTGACAAAAAATCGAAACTTTGAGTTCATATATCGTCTGCACTAATTCATGAGTATTTTTCGAACTATCCATATTTTTTAATTTTTCCTTATTTAGTATCTTAAATATTACCTTTATTCCAAATTTCAAGTTTCTAGCGCTATGAAATCGAATTATTTTCTAATTTTCCTTATTTTTCGATTTTTTGATTTTATTTTCGAATTTTATTGCGTTTTTTATTTTAACGTATTTTGAATCCTAAACACTATCTTTACCGCGAATTTTAAGTTTCTAAGGCTAAAAGATCAAATTATTTTAACTTTTTCAATTTTTTTCGAATTTTTGTTTTGAATTTTCCGGATTTTTTAATTTTTTCTTATTTTGCATCCTAAATACTACCTTTATTCCGAAAAATCGGATTATTTGAAATTTTTTCGATTTTTTCAATTTTGCTTTCGATTTTTTTGGTGTTTTTGATGTTTTCTTTTTCTGGATGCTAAACACTACCTTCACACCAAATCTTAAGTTTCTAAGACTACAACATCGTATTATTTTCAATTTTCAATTTTGATGGAATTTGTTGAATTTTCGAATGTTTTTTTTTTTTTCGAATTTTATAATTTTTCCTTTCTTTGTATCATAAACACTACCTTTTTTCCATATGTCAACTTTCTAGGGTTACGGGATCTACCTAATCTTTTTGATGACGCGTGAACGAGTGAGTGAGTGAGTGACAAAAAATCGCATGTTCGAGTTCATATATCGTCTGAACTAGAAAAGACAGAAAGTTGTAATTTAAAATTTTGGTCCTGTGTGCCAAATACTCTAGAAAAACGAAGTTTGAAAATTTTGGAATACTCCAGCGCGGAGATATGGGGGTGGGGGTCAAAAGTGCCCTGAGTTGCTTCCAGAAAAGTATGCTTACGGCCGTGCCTCCAGATATATATATGGCTATATAAATCAACATTTGGACGGAGGGTGGTTTTAAGGTCTAGGGGCCATGATTGGTAAAACTATATGGAAATTTTCCAGAATTGCTTTCCTCCGAAATGCTGCAATAGAGCGTCTTACTTTTTGCAATGAAAGCTACCCAAAAGAGAAAAAAATCCCCTCTAAGTTCTGAACTAAAGGGGGAAATTCACCCCTAATGTTCTAGCCCTGAGGAAAACGAATTATCAGTTTATTTTGTCTTTTTTTGGATATTTGGTTTGGATATTTTAAAGGCATTTTCCAACTAGTGCGCCACAGGTGATAAATCGCCAAATATTCTCTGTAACTCGTACATTTCGATGGGAGTTGAAACAACAATGTACTTAATTATGCGCCAATAAACGCTTGTCAAAATATGCCAAACCGACGTGAAACTGCAACAATGAAACATTTTAAAGATTAAAAAATATATGAAATATTTTAAAGACTAGCTGGCTAACGCCCGCTAGCGGGCCCGTAATTACATCGGGACCTCGAATTCCTGCGTACCTCGTAAAAACTGTCCTAATAAAAAACTCTCCCTTGTTCCGTCATTCCGCGCGATCGGGAAGAAGGAGTGACCGTTTGAAGTCTTGCACGGCACTCTTCCCTGCCGATTTCATTCGCAATTTTTTTTAGACCAAGCAACATCGTAAACGATTACCTCCATAGTTTAATATTTTAAACGTTCACGATGAATGATTGTTTTGTGTTTAAAAAATCTTCAGAACTGTTAACATTGTTTATAATGATGATGTAACAATATATGTATGTAAGGTGCAACAATACAAAATTAACAATCACAATGGACTCAACAATGGTACTGAAAAGTACAAACTCCTGGCATATGGAAAAGTGAAGCGGGCATCCCGGAATTGTTGATGACAGTCAAATGCTTAGCGCTTTTAATATAGAGATGTTTCTTTTATTTTATTTTTTGTTTTTGTTGAATTTCTGAAAAAGTACTGAACCAATTTTCATAAAATTTAAATGGGACCAATTCGAGGGAAAAAAAATCACATAAATTGGACGCGTAGTTCCGGAGTAATCGGTGAACATACAAAGAAAAAAAAAATACATACACGTCGATTTGATAACCTCCTCCTTTTTTGAGTCGGTTAAAAATAGTTTTTTTTAAAGTCTTTTATAAGCATTCAACGTTTATCTTGAAAATCACGTCTAATTTCATGACTGAAATTCAGGATTTTTCCAAAAAAAATTCTGCTATATGATGTTAATTTGGCGTGGGATCGATTATTCGCTTTGTCCTATAATACCAGACATACACACATGTACATACATACAGTGGTGGCCAAAAGTGTGGACATTTTTTGAAAGTTTCATGTTTTTCAACTTTGTGTTTCATAGTTCCGGAGTAATCGGTGAACATACATACGAAAAAAAAGTACATACACGTCGAATTGATAACCTCCTCCTTTTTTGAGTCGGTTAAAAATAGTTTTTTTTTTAAAGTCTTTTATAAGCATTCAACGTTTATCTTGAAAATCACGTCTAATTTCATGACTGAAATTCAGGATTTTTCCAAAAAAAATTCTGCTATATGATGTTAATTTGGCGTGGGTACGATTATGGAAAATCCACTGCTTTTTTACGTATGGTAGAATGCGCGATTTAGTGAATTTATTACAAAAAATATATAACTTTTGATCTGTTACTTTTTTCATATGGCAACAGGAAAGAAAAAAAAAAGCATTATTTAAATTATATTTTTAGGATTTTAAAATTGATTTCTTATCGTATAATCATAATTTAATTAATGCGAAATATTACTTGATTAAAGGGTATAAATGTACAGGGTGGCTATAATTAAAGTGCACGTGTTTGACAGAATCCACAAGATAAACTATTTTGAATATTTTAAAAAGCTTTGGTATTTATAATATTTATACTATGCGGAAACGAGTTATGGAATAAAAATGAATAGTTCGAAAATTTCCCGATAGATGGCGCTTAAATAGTAGAGATGTTATATTAGCAAATATTAACAAAAATAAATCATTTTAAACCAATATATTTTGAGAAGACGATATTATTTCATAGCAGCATTATAATTACTACCATTTTGATTAAACAAAAATATTAACAAAACGCGTTTTTTTTTTTTTTTTTTTTTTTTTTTTTTTTTTTTTTTTTTTGGCTAAAATTGTAAGTTTTATAATGCTCCTAATGGTCAAAACCTTAAGCTAGAAAATTGTGATAAAAAAGTTTTAAAATTTAGTTGGTAGAAAATGATCTCTTTTTGTTTTCTTTTTCTTTAGTTCTTTTAATGATATACAGCGCCATCTATCATACAATACAAAAAATTACATGCGAACGTTTCGGACTATGTCTTAGCCCTTCATCAGTGCAATTACATACGATGACCAGACAGTTTCACAACCATGTTTACAGTCAATAACTTTAACCAGTTAAAATCATGAATGAAGGTACATACCTACCCAAATATACACATATAGACTTATAATATCAGGCATATACACGTGTACATACATATACATGTAGCGTTTTGACGAAGATGAGACATTACGAAATGCAATACTCCACGAGAAAATGGCAGTCCGTCAAAGATATAGCAAGTTGCAGTCGATATTAACAATCACGGCGAAGAGGTGAGGCAATGAAAAAAGTCCAAAAGAGTTTCTCCAGTAAATACCAGCCAATTTGCAGACAAATCTTGTATTTAGAATAAGAGCGATGCCGTAACAATTCCCACGAGTATAAACTTATCGCCCTCAGGCTCCACGATGGATCCTACATTGTTTTAAAGATGTTAAATAGCTGATATGAAAATTCTACGGGACTAAAACACTAGATACATATTTGTTATTACTTCCAAACACGTCAAAAATCCCCCTCTCCGAAGGATGCGAGCCAGTTTTGTTCACTCAGCGGAGTGATCCAGAATACGACGTCACGAGCGCACAAACCAATGAGTGAGAGGCGACCTCCAGACCAGCGAATGAGGCGAGAGGGAGAAGCTAAAACAGGAAAGAGTTCCTTCCCGGGCCGCGTATCAATTTTGAAGTGAAAATTACCTAGCGCGCGAAAATCATGGAATAATAATAATAAAAGAAAATGGCTTTTTAAAAAACATTCGAAATGAGACAGCGTCTCGGAATTTTATAGATTGGGGAGCTGATAAAAGCTAAGAATGAACTTAAAATTTTAGATTAAGATTTGGAATAAGATAATTATTAATATACGAGTATTTACTTTTAAAAGGACATTACATAGGAATAAATATTATTAAGAATTAAGGAAATACTGACTATGACAGAAGTTAGATTAATTTAAAGACTAATGCGAAATAAATGTGAAGGATTTGCGAAGGAAATAAATTTTTATATAACATATATATATATAGAGAGATAAATAAAATCGATTTGCCTTATAATATCAGACATACATGTATATATAGAGAGAAATAAAGTCGCTTTGCCCTACAATATCAGACCTATGCACATACATATGTAATGTACACAGACCAATACATATGGACATATAGATATATATATACAAAATCGCTTTGCCCTTATAATATAAGACATATATGTACAATACATATACGTATAGAGATAATAAAAATCGCTTTGTCCTATAATACCAGACATACACACATGTACATACATACAGTGGTGGCCAAAAGTGTGGACATTTTTTGAAAGTTTCATGTTTTTCAACTTTGTGTGCTTGTAGAATATATTAATTTTCACGTAAATACAAACGTTTATATATAGACCGGGAGGCGGCTGCACAGACAATCACCTCATCGAGTTCACGGCTGAAATTCCAGAATTAGTTAAAACTCGATTCGCATATTAAAACGCAATCGGTCTGTCAAGTCATATCTTGGTGGAAAACACGTGAAAACCTGATTTTAGCGGTTGACTCGTAGGTTTACCATTGTGTTTTCCTGCACCCAGTTCTCTATGTTTTCATACTTTTGGGTGCAGGAAAACACAATGGTAATATCTATAACTTTTTCCAATTTCTTTCGAAGGGAACTATTTTGAACATAACACATATCGATTCTCATGCAGTATCTTTAGCCTCACTTGAAATAAAAAAAAGGGGGGGGGAGAGTAAATTAACCGATTTTTATGAAGGGTTCTGGTATTTATGCATAATTTGAATTCATTGGATTTTTGTGAAGGGGTTAATATCTATAACTTTTTCCAGTTTCTTTCGAAGATAAGATGTTCTAATTATTTTGAACATAACACATATCGATTCTCATGCTGTATCTTTAGCCTCACTTGAATTTAAAAAAAAAAATCCCTGACGGCTCGGCCTACAGGCACAGGTAGATTTCGAAGACGCAGACCGTGGGGCGCCTGTTTGTCGGGAATTGCGAAAGAAATGACCTTTTTGCGACAATGCTGCAGTTGGAACCGCCTACTTCGAAACCAAACTTGTTTGCAGGCGGAGCCAGCAAGGATTTTTTTTTCTATAAGAGTTGGCCCTATAAAAAACATGCCAGTATAAAAGTTTTAGATAATATTAAGAGGATTTATAATAAATTTAAGCGGATTTGAAATCTTGGGAATTGACGAAGTTATGAATTTTTTTCTTCAAAAACCTCCCTCCCCCCCCCCCCCCCTTAAGGCAATTTTTAATTATATCAAAAATCTGTCATACATAAATTTTTGGCCCTTCTCCTAGTAGTAATAATAACTTCAAACGGATTCGATACGTATCACAATTAAGAAATTATGGGGTTTTTTCTGTTTTCACAAAAAGTCCCCCCCATCCCCCCCCCCTTGGTGTGATATGAAATCTCACAATGTTTAAATCATGTTATATTTTTATTTCTTTCGGCCTTTCACGTCGATATTATTTGGATTCAATTCCGTATTTATTTTTACGCGAGCGTTTCTTATCAGGCATCGTTCGGCGGCCGTATTGCGCTCTTGCCGATGTGTTCGCTCTCTGCCTTCTCCTCGTATTGTGATGACGTCATCGAAGCGCCGTCTTTCCCCCTCTTGTGACGTACGCATCAGGTAGCTGTGAAAGGAGGCTCATTTTTCGAAGGCGTGGTTTATTTGACGATTGCTGGCGCAAATTAAAATAAATATTTTTAAATGAATTGTTCGGATTTGTTAATTAAGATATTGTCTAATTTTTAAAATTCTCTAATAGATTTAAGTCTTGTCGTCCGGATACTTATGGTGTCCCCGTTTCTTACTATAAATTAAAAATTTCGTTAATTTTAAATCAGAATCTGTTTAGTTGATGAACTGTCATGATGTAGTTTTCGTTTCAAAAAGATCGCGGGCCCTGCCTGCCTGCGGCCGACGATGCGTGGTCCGGCGAAATTCTACGACGATGTCTCCCTGTCTGAATTTATTGCCTGATGGCGCGTAAAAGTTTTAATTGAAATTCTCATCTTTAAAATCTGGATTAATGCTGCATTTTAATTTTTAAAGACGTTTCTTCGAGTGGAAAAGATCATTTTTATCGGCCAACGTTTTTATTAAAATAAAAAGGTGACCAACGGATGAAGGCCTCTTTCTTCTCTTAAAAAAAAAGCGAATAAAGATATTTGATTATATCGTTAACAAGGCTCCTCTTCATTTGTTTTCAGCTGACACCATTCAAGTAAGAAGTTTCTTTTCCTTTTATTTTTAACTACTGCTTGACCAAAAAGAATGCTAAAGGGTCTAGCGAATACAACGCAATATTTTAAATAAAGAACTTTATAACTATTTAATATATAACTCCACATCAACAAAGCAATAAAATTAATTTACACCACACTTGGTTCGATTTTGGCCATTAACGAACTTGACCGAGATTTTATGCCCCTTGATTTTATGTATCAGTTTCGAAAAGAAGCGGGAGTTGGAACCGCCTACTTCGAAAAATAACTTGTTTGCAGGCGGAGCCGGCAGGGATTTTTTTGTTTTTAATTTTTTTTGCTACAACGGTTGGTCCTATAAAAAAACTTGTCAATATAAAAGTTTTAGATAATATTAAGAGGATTTATAATAAATTTAAGCGGATTTGAAATCTTGGGAATTGACGAAGTTCTGATTTTTTTTCTTCTAAAACCCCCCTTCCCTCCCCCCCTTTAAGGCAATTTTTAATTATATCAAAAATCTGTCATACATAAGTTTTTGCCCCTGTTCCTAGAAGTAATAATAACTTTAAACGGATTCGATACGTATCATAATTAAGAAATTATGTTTTTTTTTTCTGTTTTCACAAAAAGCTCCCCCCCCCCCATCCCCCCCTTGGTTCGATTTTGCCCATTAACAAACTTGACCGAGATTTTATGCCCCTTGATTTTATGTATCAGTTTCGAAAAGATGCGGGAGTTGGAACCGCCTACTTCGAAAAATAACTTGTTTACAGGCGGAGCCAGCAGGGATTTTTTTGTTTTTAATTTTTTTTGCTATAACGGTTGGTTCTATAAAAAACTTGTCAATATAAAAGTTTTAGATAATACTAAGAGGATTAATAATAAATTTACGCGGATTTGATATCTTGTGAATTGACGAAGCTATGATTTTTTTTCTTCTAAAACCCCCCTTTTTTCACCCCCCTTGGGGCCATTTTTAATTATATCAAAAATCTGTCATACATAAATTTTCGGCCCTTTTCCTAGAAGTAATAATAACTTTAAACGGATTCGATACGTATAAAAATAAAGAAATTATGAGGGTTTTTCTGTTTTCACAAAAAGCCCCCCCATTTCCCCCCCCCCTTGGTTCGATTTTGCCCATTAACGAACTTGACCGAGATTTTATGACCCTTGATTTTATGTATCAGTTTGGAAGAGATTTATGCAGAATTTTTCCAGTTATCGTGGTCAGAAAAAAGTGACATAGATAGATAGATAGATAGATAGATAGATAGATAGATAAACTTTTGAACTGGGGGTGGTTTTGGGTTCTGGGAGTCATGATCGGCGTAGATCTGCAAAATTTTTTCAAAATTTCCAACTTAGGTGAGAATGTGATAGGTAGTATTTTTTACGAAATCTACCTAAAAGGGGGGAGGTGTAAATTAACCGATTTTTATGAAGGTTTTCTGGTATTTATGCATACTTTGAATTCATTGGATTTTTGTGAAGGGGCTTAATACCTATAACTTTTTTCCAATTTCTTTCGAAGAGTCCCTGTAACTTTTAACTGTTTAAATTTTTATTTTTGGCCGCTAAACTAAAAAAAATGGTATTCCTGTAAAACCTATTTTTATATTTCAATCCATTTGAGAGTCCTATATGTTTTGGCTATCAGTAGGGCAAAGCTTTTTCTTGAACTATTGGGGATTTTTGCCATTATCTATAACTTTTTCCAGTTTCTTTTGAAGACTTTTAACTATTTTTATTTTTGCACGCTGTACTAAAAAATGTATTCCTATAGAACCTATTTTTATATTTCTATCCATTTGAGAATTCTTTGTGAGCAAGGTCTTTTATTATTAGATATGTCTTTTTTTCATGGGCCTAATGCAAATTACTTCAAGATATGAATCACATGATTTAGAAAGAGAAGAACATCGCATGCAATTTCTTAAGTCCCCATTCTTATTTTTGTTTAAATTCTCATTTCCTTAATCCCTAGTCTAGCGCAGCCAAAAAATCATATCTCCTCCAAAAATACCTCTTATAATATCGCCGAAATCCGTACTCCAAAGTGGTAGTGAAATCAGAGATCGACCTTCCGTGAGTCATCACAATCCATCCTCCGCATCCACCATAATCCACCCTCCGAGATCCATCACAATTCACTCTCAAAAGTAGAGGAGGCGCACAAATCCACCCTTAAAAGGGGGCGAATATCCCTTATCGTACACTAAGACGACTCTTATCTTATCTACCACCGCAATTCACTCTAATCCATCCTCCGCAATCCACCCTAACCCACCGCCGCAATCCACCATCCACCCTCCACCCTCAGCCGCAGCCGTCGTGGCCCCATAATGACATTCTTTTCCTACTCGCGCACGAAAGGGTTACTAGAGGAACAGTTTCGTGCGGCGATTTTTGGAGTTTTTCGCGTTTCTTACAATTTTTTTGACGGGACCGGGCAACGCCAGGCAGATCAGCTTGTCTTAAATAATTAAAAACCTCATACTGCCATCTTTTTGTGCCATAATTGTGCAGTACTTCACTCAGATGATGAACTAAGACTGACTTTAATTTTTTTTAGCATGCTTTTACCTAAAATTGATATTATTGGAAGCTAAAAGTATCTTCATTCTAAAATTTCTAATTTAGTATATTTCTACCTTGAGTTTGATGTTTCATTTATTTTATTATTTTGCTTTAAATTAAAATACAAACACTTCATATTGTAGGGATTCTATTACTAAAATGTTCACGAGCATTAATGATTTTTTGTATATTTTGATTTTTTTTTCTGTTGCTACAATAATTAATGATTGATTCACAATTGGAAGCATGGCTGAAAAATTAGTTAAACCGTGTTGATAGAATAAGGTAACACAAATATTTTTGAAAAATCCTAATTAGAAATATTAATAAAGAAATGTCTTTAAGGAAAATTCCTTAAGGCTGTTCTCAAATCCAAAAGGAGCTACTTTCTGACACAAATTTGAATGGATTTTTGTTCAGAAACGGATGAAATTGGCAGGCGTTCTTAATCAGAAACTATGTCATCGAAATCAGTTTTCCATTTTTTGATAAAGGCAAAGGATCTTTCAGAAAATACTGTCAAAGTCGGCGTTTTGAACCGAATTCCCGAAGCAGAAGAGCGAGAAATGCGAAAATGTGTCGTCACGTCACACGATTCGCTTATAACTCGATAAAAAAATTATTTATCAAAAAATGGAAAACTCATTTCGAGTCCAAATCGCTTCAATTGTCAGGTCTGCCAATTTTATGCCTTTGCGTTTGAAAATGAGTCAGAAAATATGCCAAAAAGCTTCGCATTGTTGTGCAGATCATTTGAGAGCCATCTTAAAGAAGGCATTACTGGAACATTCTCTGTAGGGTGTGAAAAATGACGGTAGAGTGATGAAACCAAAGCACACTAGTGTCTATCAAAATCTTCCCTTTTTTTAAAATAGATAAATCTGGTAATCCTACTTGGAGGTTACAATGGGTGTTGGCGGGTTAACTATGCTTTTCTGATAATAATAATAATAATAATAATAATAATAATAGACGCTTTCAGTCGAAACGTCAGCCATGACAATTTAGTTAAAAAAGATAATGAACTGATTCTAAACAATTGGTTGCTATGTTTCATTTCTTACTTAATATAAATCGTAGACATTGTCACCACACTGGATATAATAACTATAATATTTAGCTGTAGTATACAAACGAAATAGTAAATAAAGCATAGCGACCATTGGTTTAGAGCCAGTTTGACGTCATACTGAAAACTATCTATAATAATAATAATAATAATAGATTTTTCAATAGTAAAATTCCTTTTAGCTTCCAATTATAATTCCTAATAATGAAAATTTCGGAAAATTCCGATTTTTTTCTTTTTAATTTTAGACTTCAATGCCCCCCCCCCCCCCCTCTCAACTAGGGATTTCTTGGTTCTTGCCATATGATCCACCCTGTAGTTTTGCCACTGTGTCAGTTCCAAAATTACAATATGTTTATCATGAGAAAATTTATAAAATATGCAAGGAGTAATTACATATCATCGAACAAACAAACAACAAATACATTTTTGTCATGAGAGGTGGGTGGTCCTTGCTGATAATGGCGGAAACGTCTTCCGGTCTGCAATTTCTTCCGTTAAACATTCGCAATTCCACTTCCCGATAAAACAGCATGTTCATAATTCTGATCCTTTTGACTCTTACATACAATGGTGAGTAATTATTTTTACACTCTTTTATTTAACTCAACTTGGTTTTTGTATGCAAAGATGGAATTTTGTAATCGATTTCTCACTTCCTGATAGGCTAGAATTATAAAAATTATGTACAAAGGTGTGTTTCCGATGACAATACAACATTTTAATATTTTTAGAGCTTAGTTATAAATTACTAACGTAATTTTAAGGAATTTTTCCACAGTTTATAAATCGCCAAATATTTTTGGTTAGAATTGTGTGCGAGTTACAACAGCGATGAATTTAATGATGCACCCAAAGAGGCCGCGAAGGAAAAAAAAAAAAAAACAACTGGCTATGAAGCTGCAACAACGAAATATTTTAAATTCTAAAAAGTAGAAAATATAAATAAAAAAATAAAATTGTAATTTATATTTTTTAAGCGCGCTTTAATCAATTAATAGTTTCATATTAATTAAATTATGATTATACGTTGAGAAATTAATTTCGAAATCGTAAAAATATAGTTTAAATTATGCTTTTTTTTTTTCGTTGCCATATCTTAAAAAAGGAACAGAGCAAAAATTATAATTTTTTAAAATAAATTCACTACCATTCGGAAAAAAAAATAAAGATGAATTTTTCCATTATCGGGTTTGGTGTCCATTCCAAATTAACGTATTGTAACGGAAATTTTTGGAAAAATCATGAATGATAAACATTGAATGCTTATAAAAGAGTGTATATATATTTTAAAATATATATTTTTACCTTTATACTTAATCCTCTTCTAGTGATAAATAAAAGTCCATACAAAAAAAAAATCTATTGAACATTTTTGGTGTGAATAAAATCAAGAATGAAAGTGTGAGAAGGTGTTACGTCAGATTTATCTCAAAAAATGTTTTATTTTATGGATAAAGATGTCATGAGTTAATCTATCATATGATAAAGCTAAGATTACTAAGATTCAAAAAGATTAAAGCTAAGATTCAATTTTCTCAAAGTTTAATATTTGTTATATAACATTTTCTTCCACTCAGATCTTCAAATTATTAATGTGAAGTTGAAAACTTTATGATTAGACCTTTAAAATTTACCGTAGAATCATCAATACATATTTTTCTGGTTTTATTACTTTAAGTGATATTAATAACATTTTAATCTATCGTATGATAAAGCTAAGACGTGATAAGTTCAAGACTAATTCTAAGATTCGAATTAGTCTTGATGATATATGAGACGTTATCTTAATATTAAAAATATTTTATTTATAAAACGTGATATTAATAATTTTTAAATGTCAATAAGTTTTTCTGAACGAGTACAAGTATCGTCTTTTACCATTTTAAACATATGTCATCAAGAAGAAAATAAATCAATGAAAATTATTACAAAAAATTTTCACTTTAATTTTCTCGAAATTAAATTTTTGTTACATAACATTTTCTTCCACTCAGATCTTCAAATTATTAATGTGAAGATGAAAACTTTATGATTATAGACCTTTAAACTTTGTTGTAGAATCATCATAACATATTTTTTGTGGTTTTAATAATTTAAGTAATATTAATAATTTTTAACATTTTTAACATTTAAAAATTTAATCTAAATACGTTTCTGATCGCGTTTATAATACGGATTGTTACCATTTTAAAATATGCTACGAGAAGAAAATCAATCGATAAAAATTCCAACAAAAAGCTTTCACTTCAATAGCCTCAAAATTTAAATTTTGTTACATAACATTTTCTTCCACTGAGGTCTTCAAATATTAATGTGAAGTTGAAAACTTTATGATTTTAGACCTTTAAACTTTGTTGTAGAATCATTAATACATGTTTTTCTGGATTTAATAATTTAAGTGATACTAATAATTTTTAACAATTAAAAATTAAATCTTAATAAGTTCTTCTGATAGAGTTTAGTACCACGTGTTACCATTTTAAACATATGCTACGAAGAAGGAAATAAATTGATAAAATTTACAACAAAAAGCTTTCGCTTCAATTTTCTCGAAATTTAATTTTTGTTATACATAATATTTCCTTTTACTCAGGTCTTCAAATATTAAAGTGAAATTGAAAACTTTATGATTTTAGACTCTGCTTTGACTAAACTTTGTTGTAGAATCATCATAACATATTTTCTGGTTTTAATAATTTAAGTGATATTAATCATTTTTAACATCTAAAAATTAAATGTTACTAGATTATTATAAAGTTTAGTACCGCGTGTTATCATTTTAAACATATGTTATTAAGAAGAAAATAAATCGATAAAATTTACAACAAAAATTTTTTACTTCGATTTTCTCGAAATTTAACTTTTGTTACATACTATTTCTTTTTATTCAGGTCTTCAAATATTAAAGTGAAATTGAAAACTTTATGTCTTTAGACTCGGCTCTGACTAAACTTTGCTGTAGAATCATCATAACATACTTTTCTGGTTTTAATAATTTAAGTAATATTAATAATTTTTAACATCTAAAAATTAAATGTTAATACATTATTCTGATAGAGACCGCGTGATAGTACCGCGCGTTATCATTTTAAACAAATTTTATTAAGAAGAAAAATCGATAAAATTTACAACAAAAATTTTTCACTTCAATTTTCTCGAAATTTAACTTTTGTTTACATAATATATTTCCTTTCATTCAGGTCTTCAAATATTAAAGTGAAATTGAAAGCTTTATGATTTTAGACTCTGCCCTAACTAAACTTTGCTGTAAGAATCATCATCATATTAACATATTTTTCTGGTTTTAATAATTTAAGTGATATTAATAATGTTTAACATCTAAAAATTCAATGTTAATACGTTTTTCTGATAGAGTTTAATACCACATGTTACCATTTTAAACATATGCTACCAAGAAGAAAATAAATCGATAAAATTTACAACAAAAAGCTTTCGCTTCAATTTTCTCGAAATTTAATTTTTGCTGCATAACATTTTCTTCTACTAAGGTCTTCAAATTATTAATGTGAAGTTGAAAACTTTGTGATTTTAGCCCTTTAAACTTAGTAGATTCATCAGTATATATATTTATGGTTTTACTAATCATTTTACAACTTTTATTTAAATTTTTGTCAAAAATTAAAGAAAAAAATTAATAAAGAAAGGAATTAATGGATTACTCGCCTCTAAACCATTTATTATTTTGAATAACTTTTCGATGTTTTTAAATAACTTTATTCAAATATTAACATGAATGAAAGTTGAGCAATTTTATATTCCCCAAAATATCCCCCCCCCCCCCAAAAAAAAAAAAAAAGAAAAAAATTCCACCCTCCTTCTATCTCACAATCTGGAAAACTGTAAAACACGTATCCGATCAATTTGAGAGGTGCTTTAAAAAAGTCGGGACAGAGGGCATAGGGTGCTGCCCAGAGCGGGGTTCCATTTTAAAATTTTCAATAACAACACCTAATTTTGACATCATGATTGGATTCTTCGGTAAATTTTACCTTAGGATACTAAACGAGAAGTCATTCGGGAAAATCTGAAGAAAAGATTTTTCAAAAGACGAGCTTTTTAACACTTTCCAACAAAACTGAAAAGTGTTTATGAATTCGGTTTGTCCGTCTGTCCACGCTCTAACTCGCGTAAATATATTCGGATTGTCATGCAATTTATATATGTTATTGAAGTTTACTATGGAATGTCCGGTATTGAAAATGAATTGTGTAGCACTTATAGTTTTTTTACAGGGACATTCAAAATAATTCCGTTACATTACGGGCTATGGGGAAAATCATTTGCGGTTTATTTTAATGATGTTACACAATTTCAAATATATTGAATTTGATATATATTACTCAGATGCACTACAAGATGCTTTCTATAGAATATGGTGTGCATAGCACTTTTAGTTCCATTACAACGACACTCAAAAGAATTCCGTTACATTACCGTCTATGGAGAAAAATCGTTTGTGGTTTATTTTAATAATGTTTCACTATTTCAAACATATTGAAATTGATATATATTACTTACTAGTAAGTTGCATTACGAGAGGCTTACTATAGAATATTGTATGTATAGCATTCATCTTTCATTTACAGGAACACACGAAATCGATACTAATCTGTTCAAAATAATTGCTAGAAATGCTTTTTTAGTTGCTGAACGCGTTTTTAAATTTAACTCATTTTTTGTATTTTACTCGGTGTTTATAAATTCTACAAATCATATACAGGGCAGCACAAAAGTTCTCGAGTACATTTCCGTTTACTGACGGAAATTCCAAAAGGGGAATTTTAAACTGTGCTACGCGTTTCCTAACGGAACTAAAATTTAGCATTGATAGTATATATACAAATGTATAGATCATGTACAAGTCTGCACAAAAGATTTGTTTCCGAATATTGTTGGTAATTCCTTAAATTGGATTTTTAAATATATTATGCGTTTTCCAAATTGTTTTAAATTAGATATCATTTTTCACCTTATTGTATGGTAAAGATTTGTAAAATTATTTCGGAAGTGTTGGGAAGTGTTACATAATCTATGCTTGACGCAGGATTTTTCGTTCTTGTTTAGTATGTACTGAAAATAATTTAGATAATGAACTAAATAATATTCGTATAATTGCTTTTAATAATGATTTTAATGTACATCATATTAATAAATTAATCCTGGATATTGTCAATAATAAGAAGTCTAAAAACAAATTTAATTTGTGGAAAAAAAAAGTTTATACTCTTTTTATTATTTTCCAAGCTTTTTTGGGAGAATTAAAACATAGTCTTAAACGCGTTTCGGTATCTGCTTAATAACAAATTTAATTCGAAAAAAAAAAGAAACCCACTTTATATTTTTTAATATTTTGCAAGCTTTTTTGGGAAAATTAAAATATAGCCTTAAACATATAGCCTTAAACGTTTCAATATCTGCTTAATAACCCCCCCCCCCTTCTCTCGAAGTTTTAAAAGATATTGAGGGGGTCGGGGCCAGAAAGTGCCAAACCACATTTTTGATGAAATAAATCTAACACTGTAATCGGTTGCTTAATATTGAAAATTATAATATCCTACATATAATTTGTTTCTAATGTCACTTGGCGGCAGTATATGTCCCATGTTTCGTTTTTGCCCCAGACGCTTATGCCCCCAATGACGATAGCTAATTTACAAAAAAACATAATAGTAATATCATTAAAGTATTGTTACTCAGAATATCTTAACTGTTACTAAGACATTGGTGAAAAAACTTTAGGTTATATATCTTGATTTGAGTATTGGATCAAATTTTCAAATTGAAGTATCTCAGAAGTTCAAAAATGTGGCTTAGCACTCTTTTGCCCCGACCCTTTCAATAAAATTGAACCAATACATTTTGAAAAATATTCAGGTGTGTATTTATTAGTGTCAGGAGCCATTTATTAAAACCAAATGATCAAAGAATTATTATATTAAACTAGCAGGAAATTTAGTTGCAGAGAAAAGGAACATATGGCTGATATAGAATATAATAGAAAAACCACAGCACTTGAAAAATTATATCAAAAAGAAGCCATCCAAATAAATTTTAATGAAAGCAAAATAATCTCTCCCTCCAATCTATACTATCCATACATTATAAGAGAAACCTTTGAAATTGTAACACGTGAAAATACAGTAGCATTTAACTTACCATAAAACTCAATCCATATGGAAATAAACATCAAAGTATAAATAACATAAAATAACGTGAGAGAATATGAAAAACGCGAATGATGGCGTTTTAAATCACTGTATTATAGATCATGCACCTGCAGAATATTCTCATTTGTGTTGAAAATGGCTTCGTTGAAACCGAAACATGTAGATACTTTATATCAGTCATACTCAACTTTTTTTTTTTTCATAGGCCGCAAGCAACGTCGCAAACATATGTTTGCGCAAACATATGTCGCAAACATATGTTTGCAACGTTGTGCGGAGCCGCAACACACTTTTATAATTTTGAAAAAAAAAAAAAAAAGGATTATTAAAACAGTAAGATAACAAAAGTAGTATAACAAAGTTAATATTAACAGAGTAGGGTTGAACGTTTGTCGCGGAAGAAATTCTACCAAAACTTTTAATACCACTATTTCAAAACCATATACTTCACGTTAGATTTATTTTTCAATTGTTGTAGAAATATGCAGCGAAGATTGCTGTTTGGAAGTAGTGGTGTAAAAGGTTTTTGGTGCCTTTTTTTTTCACGCAACAAACTTTCAACCCCAATAAACGGTATTTAGCTATATATTAAGCATAAGAGTTATTAATATAACACTACAGAATTTCCAAGTTCTAAAGAAAAATAAATCAAATTTCCTTTATTAAATCAGTCTTTTCTCAATTCAAAAACTTATTATTATTTTTTAATGCATAAATAGATATGTAGTGCAAATTTAATTAATTTGAAATAATATTTTATTGGTGTTGAAAATTAAAAAAATATTTTATTCCCCACTGTATCACAGATAGGACAACATGTAAAAATAACGTTTGATTAAGCAAACGGCATTTAAGATGTTTCAACATAATTATAAATTAATTATGAATCACAAGACAGATTTTGTCGCACCGTGGAAATAAAAAAACTAGTCGTTGGGGGCCACCGTAATACTTACCCATCATGGATATGCATAATGTAAAATATTAAAATAAAAAAATGTGTAAACTACTTATAAAATGCATTGCAATTCAAATAAAATCGAGGCTTGATGACGTCACAAACTTTAAAGGCTCGATTACTGAATTGCTTGATATAAACATCCTTATAACTCCAAAATTAATAATCCTATTAACTAGTGGTTTATTGCATCTGATTAAGCGTCAAATTTCCAATTAAAATATATCTTTGAAGTGAAATTTGGATGAAATACAGGGTCATGAAAAATCGAAGAGTGTGGAAAATAGGATTCCAAATATATCGGCAACTAATTATCCGATCGACTTCATGCTTTATGCAAAATTTATGTTTTTTTTATTGTCTTTTATATTCATTTCTTAAAATAACCAATTTCGAAAATTTTTATATACCTTTTATCAGAACGAATATTTCGAGAGTCCGAAAAAAATAGTTCCGGTTAATCGAGGTTATTGAAATGAAATAGGCTTCTCCCCATTATTACACACTAAGTACATACCAAATTGCAAGTCTCTATCTCAATTTTTTCGGGAGATAGAGCGTTTACAGACACACAGACACACAGACGGACGGCAAATTTTTTTTTCCCAAAAATTTTTTTTGACGGATTTACACGTTTCAGACACTGGAGATTCCGAAAAACATATTTTTAGGAAAAAAAATTTACTACGTATGATGGGTAAGTAAAAACAGTGAAGGTCTTAAATAACTTTTATGCAAATTTCAATGAATTTTTATGCATTAATGATTGTGTGTTTTGGGCTGCACATAAAAGGTCGCCGGGCCACATGCAGCCCGCGGGCCGCAGGTTGAGTATTCCTGGTTTATATATAAAACTTTTTTTACTGTTTTATTTAACACCTTTTAGCAATTAATGAAGTATAAATAAAATTGCTTAAACGGAAAAGTTTTGTCACTATATATACAATTATCTTAAACTAAATTTTTAAACCAAAAAAAAAAAAAAAAAAAAAAAAAAAAAAGATTGTAAATTATTATGTTAATTAAAATCATTTAATTTAAGAAAATCATAAGATTTTAATTTAAAAATTGTCTAAATGAAAAGTTTGTTTTATATTCATTTAAATTTTTAATTTAAATACATTTTTAATCGCAGATAAATTTTTCAATTAAATAAAATCATTCAATTGATTTTTTTAAAATTAAACTTCAATCCTTATATTAATTAACACTTTTTAAATATATATCTTTTTAATTTCAATTTTTAAGTTAAATACTTTTTTCTTTTAAATTTCATTCGAATTTTCAGCTAATATAAAATATTATATACATAAAAAAAATAAACCGTTACAAAAAAGTTTTTAAAAAATTACATTTTAATTTTAAATAAAATAATATCTTTCATTTTTAAACTTTTAACAGCATTTTAATTTTTAAACTAAATAAAATAGTTAGTTGACATTTAAAACAGTACATTTCTAATTAACTCAAGTAAAATTATTTTTATAAAACTTTTCCTTAATTACATTTCACCTTTTAAGCTACATATAGTTATTGTATTTCGAGCTTTATAATAATTAAATTTCATATTTCATATTAAATAAAAATCTTTCGGGTATAAGAGTATAGTTTTAATTGAATTTCAATTTTTTAGAGGTAACTACAAAGTGTTTTTATTACATTTAAATTTTTTAATTAAATGTTATATGTTTGCTACATTTCATCTTTTGAAATTAATAAAATGTAATTATTAATTATTTTATTTATTTACTTATTTATTATATCACTTGTTATTTGTAATTATTACTTTTAACATGATTATTAATCTTTTTAATTTTAAAATTATTTTAAAAAATATATAAATCACTTTTGTTAAAAAACATTTCACTTTTAAATTAAATGATATTACTTAACTAAAAAAGAATTATTTTTCATTCCATTTGACTTTTCTATTTGAACTAATGTGTAATTATAATTTAGTAATTTAGTTTTTTAATTAAATAAAATCCTTGAACTGAATTTGTTAATGTTATTATTAAATTTTAATTTTTGTGTATAGAAAAATCATTAATATAATTTTTTAATAGAATTTAATTTTTAAGTTTCATAGTTTTCTTTTTCATTATATTTCACTTTTCAACTTAAATAAAATATTTTGATAAAAGAGTTTTTTAAGTTACAATTTAATTTAATGTTAAATAAAATTCCGGAATTTAAAACTTTTAATTACTTTAAAATTTTTATTTTAAATAAAATAGTTTATTGGAATTTCTTTAAATTACGCTTGAATTTTAGTCAAGTAAAATCTGTTAACTACATTTTTTTATAATTACATTTCAATTTTTAAGCTGAATAAAGTAATTTAATTAGAAGTTTTTTAATCACATTTCTACTTTTAATGAAAAAAAATCGTCCAACTAATAAAACGTTTATGCTCATTTTAGTTTTAACTTTATAAGTTTAATTTAAAATATTTTTTTTATTACATTACAATTTATAATTAATTTTGTTTTTGGTACATTTTGGTTTTATTATTATTATTACTGCTAATTCGCACGGCGTTTCCCGGGTTATAACCTTACCTTACCTTATAACCGGGATGATAACCTTAAATGTAACTAAAATCAGTGTTGAGTTCAGACATTTGTCTCCGGGAGGGATTAAGTGTCGCGAGCCCCACTGACCTCGGCAGCGTACCTTCTCCATTTTGTGTGATTTTATATTTTAATCGAAAGTCTAACGAAACGCTGACTTCGGCAGTGTCCAATCGGGCTTGCTATGCCCCGGTCTGTTTTTGCTAACGAACCTCGAATTTGCATGATTTCATGATTTTAAACGAAAATCTTTTGAAATACCTCGTCCTCTTTTAAAACGCGAAATGATATCCTCGAGTACTCGAGAAAATATGTCTCAAGAAATAAATTCTAATCAATCAACACCCCCTATTCAACAATGAACCAAAAATTTTCAATTCTCTTAAAACGCATAATAATATTTTCGAAGGCACTGGGGGGGGGGGGGGAAATCAAGTTGGAAATTGTACGTTAAACGTGACAAATGAAGTGCGTTCGTACTATAACTAGTTTCAGTGAAATTAATTATATCGTCTGTTATTATGATATTATTAATTTCCGTAATAAAAGAAGTACATTTTAAGTTGGCAATATTTTATCTTTTGTTGACATTTACTGAAAATTCCAATGGAAAACTTAAGCCTAGCTTTGAAAATTTGAGAACTTGAAATCCATATTTGGACTCTTTTTAAATTCCTACTATTAGCTCACACTCTCTCTATATATATCTTGTTGGATTTTTCAATCGTTAATAAAATATTTTCTATTCATCCTATCAAGTTCAAATAAATTTTTTTAGACTTGTCCTGGATGACAATTGATGTTAATACAGTTTTTTAAAATATTAATTAATTCATTAAATTAAATTAATTAATTTTAATTTGTATATTTCATTTCTGTTCAAAAGTATTGACTCACTCCATATTTATAGTCTCACCTTCACACGTAAAAATATAATGGGGCTGGCTGTTCACGGACTAAGATCAAGCGGCTCGCGGGCGAAGGAGACTATAAATGTGGAGTGAGTCTATACTTTTGAACAGAAATGAAGTATGAAACTAAAATTAAATAATAAAATTTAATTAATGAATTAATATTTGAAAAAAAAAAAACTGTATTATCGTTAACTGTAACATCGCTATGGCACTTTATTGTGAAGTTTTGAAATTCAATATTTGAAAAACGGCATAATCATTAGATTTTAAATTTATATCAAGAAAAATACAATTTTTTAAACTTTCTAACGGAGTTTGTCTAACAACTTTGTGAGAAATACTTTTCGAGCTATTAATTTTTGGTATTTTAGCTATTTATTTTTTATGTAATTTTTAATACATTTTTCAAAAATTTCTCTTATGTAAGATATTTAGCAGGATATAAATTTAGGAATAAATACCGTCAGTGGCGAAGCGTGTAGATCGCTGGAAAAAAAATTCTATTTGACCTAAGTAGGAATTGACTTTAAAAAAAAGTTTTTATATTACTTGTTCCATTTAATATCCATTTCTCCGGAAACATCTATCCAAAAAACTGTCGGTAGATTATAGGATTGCAATAATTAAACAATTTTAGTATACAAATTCGGTTTTTAAATTCAGTAATGCGGAAATAACATGACTCCATCTTAAATAGGACGTAATCACCATGCCAATCTAGAATCGTTACCAATCATGGCATATCATTGAATTAATTACGTATGATAGGATTTAATAGAATGAAGAATGTGACTATAACTTGGTCATAGAGGTTATTAAGTCACATACGTCATATATGACTATAACGTCATACGTGTCAGATAACTTGGCGATACATCGTGGTCGCTTGACGATTAATCCTCGGAAGCTGCTATAACAAGGAAGTACCGATTAAAAAAAAAAAAATCAAATTACTTAATAAATATTTTTATTAATATTTTTGTTAGGTTTTGATTCGATTTTCATAAAATTTGAAATGACTCGACAAAATTCTGCAACGATTATATATATTAAATTTCAAACCATTCGGTTGGGTAGTTTTTACGCTGTTATATGCGGACAGACGGACGGACCAGACGACAACTGTAGGTGCTACGTATTTATATAATTACGAACGCACCTAAAAACGGCGATCGAGATAAATGATTTCTTGCAGAATATATATATACCTTTCATTTAATATATATATATATATATATATATATATATATATAACCATAAATGAAACATTATCATAAAACCAACTTAAACAATGAAATAATAATTAAGTATGAAATAATTAGTTGACAATGAAAGATTCCCCAACACACTTAATATGGAAACAAAAACATATTAAAAGAATAAGAAATTAAATAAAAATGGAATTAAATGAATGAAATGAAATGAAATTTGTGGAATTTAGACAGAATTATCAAGTCCCAAATGCCTAAATACCACAAATAAAATGAAATGAGATGTTTCATCATCATATTAGCCATACATTGCTAAAAAATATGATTTTGGGACTACATCTCATAAACATTGAAGCAAACCAGTGATAAAATGAAAAATAAAATACAATATTAAAAAGGAGAGAAGCCTTACATATAATTTACAAAGAAAACAATTTATAGAGTCAGTAAGTATAAAATCCATAAAGATTAAAAAAGATTAAAATAGATACCGTTCACCTCAAGAACCAGCGTGAAATTCAACCATGACTTGGGAATGAATTGCAAAAAAAAAAAAAAAAAAAAAAAAATCATTACATGTTGCCAATTTTAGAAATATAAATTTACACCCCAAAAATGAAACATTACCATAACACCAACTATGAAATAATGATTAAGTATGTAATAATTAGTTGTCAATGAAAGTATACCCCAACACACTGAATATGGATACCAAAAACTTATTTAAAAGAATAAGAAATTAAATTAAAAATTGAATAAATGAAATTGAATGAATGAAATGAAATTTGTGGAATTTAGACAGAATTTTCAAGTCTCAAATGCCTAAATACCACAAATAAAATGAATGGTTTCATCATCATATTAGCCCTAACATTGCTAAAGAATATATATATATATAATTATATATAATTAACTATGTGGTATTCTGTCTACACATTATTATTAATTATCTCTTTGGAGATTTAATTAGATTGTTACAAGAACTTGATATGTTTTTTGAAATTCAAAGATATTATAATTATATATATATATATATATATATATATATATATATATATATATATATATATATATATATATATATATACTAGCATATAACCCCCCGTCAAAAATGACGGAATGTTACGTTTCATTTTCATAAGACTTCATACAAACAAACAGCATTAAGATGTTATGAAATAATATTCAATCTTTTGATATAAACAACGCCATTGACGAAAGAAATAAACTGTTTTGATTGAACTTCAATAGTTTAAAGATTTCACTATAAAAAAATTCTGTAAAGATTAAGAACGATAAAATCTTCAAAACATTATTTAGATCAACAAAGTTGTTTAAACACCCATTGCTGGCAGGGACCGATTTACAAATTTGGGGGCCCTGAACACAGATGCCCCCCCTTGCATCGATGCTTACAGAGGCCTTGAATAAAAAATTATAAAATATCGAAAGCAGTACTTATTAAGTTAACCACTGTTGACTTTAATAATTTCTTTAAAATATCAATTAAAGAAATTAAATTTTGATAATCATTAATTTACTTTTAAATAATTATTTTATAATTATGAATTTTTAATTGAATTCTATAATAAACTGTGTGGTGCTGATTAGTCCATATATCTGGATTGATAAAGTATGCAACAACTAATAGTAAATTTATCGCAGTACCAAGCTATAATTATGTAAAATATTAGCATATCCTATTAATCAAATAACTTTTTCTTTCAAATACAAGCTCTTACTAAAAAAAATTAAATTTATACAAGTAACTAGCAGAACCACATGATTTTGTCTATGTTAACCAAGAGGGTCTTACAGGTAAAATAAATAAAAATGAAATAATATGGCGATCCCAAAAACGGAGTTCTGTACATTCCTGCACATAAATTGTTAAAAAACGATCAGGAAAATATGAAGTTACTTTGAAAAATCATAGACAATCTTTGACAAACAGATTTTTCCATTTTAATTTTGTTTTTTGACAGTTAAAACTGTTTTGGCCAATAATTGAAAAATCCTCAGTAGCATTTATGGGCCCCTGAAAATCGGGGGTCCTGGTTCCGTGCCCCAAATGCCCTGCCGTAAATCAGGCATTGATTGCTGGGTTAACACATCTCCGGGCCCGCTAGCTGCCTTCTAATTACATCGGGGCGGTGCCTTGCATACAAACCTCGTAAAAAGCTGCTCTAATACTTCACGAGGCAACGCTGCAAAGCATATTTTTAAGCGACATTAAAATTTTCGAGTCATTTCGGCAATCTGCGTCGTTTTGACCTTTTAAACTGTCCTGCTATATCAGAGTAAACATATCATTATTTAAATTCCGATTTCACAACTGTATACAACTGTAATAAATTTCGATGATTAAAATAATTTCTTTTATTTTATTTCTTGATTAAATCGCATCTATTAATTGCATTAATATGACTGATCTTTTTTTTTTTTTTTTTCACTACAAAGTTACTATGTTAAAATTCAAAATTTTATCTGCATTGATATAAGTAATACTTGTTGTACCACAGTATTACATTATATTCCTTATATTTTAATTATGTTTGATATAAAATATTCATTTTATTTACAATGCAAGCAAAATTGATTAAATACAGAACAAAGTGCAATTTCGACAGAAAGTTTATTTGCCAAAATAATAATTAAATAACTTAAATTTTAAAAAGTTTATCTCAAATTAAATTCTGATTTTTTATAAACATGCCTAAAGAAATACAGTGGAACTTCCATTTAACGAAGTCTCATCGTTACACTTAAAAACTTCGTTATGAAGAAAATTCGTTAAATAGAAATTAACTTAAATTCATGAAATTTTTTCTTGAGATATGACAAACAGGTATTGGATTCAGAAGCATTTGATTCAGTTTTAATTATGAAGCCGTCTTTTACAAAACAGTTGTGTACGGTCGATGAAATCACGTCACATTCCCAAGCTTTGGCCCAAGCTTTCATCGGCTCCTGATACACAGAATCTCAAACTAATGTTTTCACTACATCGGCTTTTTTCTGTCTTTTTCGATAATGTACTTCAAGATTTTTTATTATTCCTTAGACTAATGATTGAAGTTTAGCTGTATTGGCAGGAACAAAAATAACTTTGATGTTCTTCGATTTGTATTTTGAAGCACGTTCTTTTGGATGTACAAAGCAATTGTCTATCAGCAACGGAAGGTCAGAATAGTACCTGTTTGACTCTAATAGATATTTTTTGTTTCAATGCATCTGACGCCATTGCGACACCTCATCTTCTATATCATTGAAGGTAAAAAGGGGATTTTGACTTCCCCCAACTGTCAGTGCTGGAGTGTTTTTCTTGGTGTGAAAAAAATTTGTTTTATTTAGCACCAAGCAGAATGGAAATTATTTAAATGTGTTCATTTTCATACAATCGAATCCGCTGAAATAAATTTGCATATCCTCCGAACAGCAATCGCTTAATTTGAATTATGTACACGTACAAAAGTGGAATAAACTTCGTTATACAGAATATATTTTTCGTAATGTGGAGATTAATTTACATGTTAATGGTGTTCAAAGTCAAAGTTCTGCAGAAAATTTCGTTAAGTAGAAAACTTCGTTAAATAGGGACTTCGTTAAAGGGAAGTTTCACTGTATGTGATAAATTTTGATCATTAAAGATCATCATTTATTAAATAAGTATTTTTTTAATTCTCTTATTAAATTACAAATTTATTTTCACTACAAAGTTTCTACTATGCTAAAATACAAAATTTTATTTCATTGATATAATTAATATATACAGTACACGGTATTACAATTACATGTTCCTTATATTCTAATTACATTTGATAAGAAATACAGTGACCTCTCACTTATACACAATGTTCAGTAATTACTTTTTGTACCACTATTTTAAAACAGTAAAATTCGATTTATAAATTCTGCGATTAAATAAGGAGAAAATTACTATAAAAAGGAACTGGTGCTGAAAAATAATTACAGTGTATCGCGTATAAGTGAGAGGTCACTGTATTCAATTTAAAATTTTGTTTATATTAATCTCCGATAGATGGCGATAAAGGCTCACATCGAATGAACGAAGTAGTTTAGCGAGTATCACGGAGGAAAGTAACTTCCTCTGTTTGCGATCGCTTTCCGAACAGTTGCATTCATGGTTTAATATTTTAAACGTTCACGACGAATGAATCATTTGTTTGTTTACTTTCATGGAGCAATAAACCTAATTTCAACTGAAATTATCTCAGAATATAAACATAATTTAATGTAAGCCATCTCACAAACATTAATTTATTTTGAAAGACGTGATTTCAAGTAGGATAAATTATCGTTTAGTTGTTATATGTTAGAACAGAGTCTTCAGTAAGCCTAACATGGCGTTTAACTACGGTCAATTCGCAGATCAGAGTGGTCCAGCCCGGATTGGTTACAGACACTTTCTCGCCTTTGGATTTTATTATAAGTAAGATTTAATGAAAGGTTTTTAATTAATATCTCGGCTAATTATCAAAAATGAAAAATCTGAGCCTCAGGTGCATTTGGACATGTCTTCATCTATCCAAATTTACTGATCTCTACGTGAAATAAATTTCGCTAGCCATCTCCAACAAACAGACAGACACACATACAAACATTTTTCTTTTAATAATATACATTAAAATAAAAATAAAGTTTGACTAAAAGTGAAAAAGCTTTTTCATTGCATTCCAATTTATTTATTTATTTATTTATATTTTGTTTTTAAATTAAATTTCAAAATTTTAAATTAAATAATATGGTTTGACTAAAAACTTTTTCACTGCAATTCAATTTTTAATCTAAATACTGTTTTTTAATTGCAAATAAAAAATGATTGGAAAAACAAAATTCTCCTCATTGACCGTAGATACGTCTTAAGCGAAGATGCATTAACATTATATATAACATTACATATTAACATTACATATTACCTTCATTCCACTGTACATTTCTATTTATATAGTATATATAAACTCGGTTTATGGCGTCAAGTGAACACCTTTTTAAAAATTATATTACAAGTTTAATCTGAACAATATTATTTAATCTGGGAGCACGGCAGTGCGTCCGCCAAGTTCGCACAAGCCGTAAGCTACCTTTTCCCTGACCATTGGCCTACTTTTCACCCCCTCATAACTGCGTTTTGGTGAGAGCTAGAGAGTTTTCCTTTTTAACACACATTAATATAATGAAACTGAACTACGTTCCATGATTTCTTATTTCTGTATTTAATATTTTTCGAAATATGAGATTCCGAAAAAGGGCTTTTTTAGGGTTTCGTTCATCTCACGAAACCCTATTGCTCCCGCTCCGTTGTCTGTCTGCCACAGAGCCATTCTAGAAAACTATGTAACTTACAGAGTTGAAACTTTGTGTGTAAATCAGAATATCAGCTGCGAAGAGCTGAAAATATTAAAATTTGAAAAATTCGTATTATTTTAATAAATATAGATAAAAAACCTAAATTCTAACAGCCTTTTCTTATTAAATTTTAAAAATTTTCATTATAGCAGATGCCAAAAATTAAAAATCCACATGAAATTCTTTCTACAATAATTAATTTTCAATCAGACGATTTTCACGTGAAAAGTGAAAATGAAATAAAAAGTTTCACCAATTGAAAAAAAGATAAATATGAAATAAAATTGATTGACGTCATAGAATAAAGCGGAAAATTTCTAAGATTTATCAATAATACAAGGAGTATGAGTTATGTTTATGTACACAAAGCAGGTTGATATCACGTCATAGAGAATTAAAAAGAGAATCTGATGTCATATTGGAAGTTTAACGAATTTTTCAAATATTTGAGAATAATACAATGTGAGTATGAATATGAGTAATAAAGAATAGTAAATATATGAGTTTGAGAAACATATTGAATCGTGATAAAAATCCGATTATGGAAATATTCGCATATTTTAATATTTTGAAGGTGTACAACAGGTTTAATTTTGAAATTATTTTTTTAAATATCGCATTTAGTCCGCATGACAGATTATTAAGACAAAATATAACAGCGGGCATTTAGATATTAAAAAAAAAAAAAAAAAAAAAAAAAAAAAAAAACGAAAAAATAGACCGGTAAATTTTTACTTTATAAAAACATGACTTTTTTTTTTTTTGGTTGCTGAATGAAATTTATTTGGATTTATTAAAGAAAGGATAAAGTGTTTTGAAAAGAATATTAAACGAAACCCTTTGAGCGATAATCGATCACGCTTACCCACTTGTTGTAACTGACTCACAGGGGATCATCAAATAACTAAAAAGTTGGTGATCATCAAATAACTAAAAAGTTGGTGATCATCAAATAACTAAGGTACTTCTAACAGTCGTAGAATAATAAAATTTGACAAGTAAGTAGGTTTTGTCACACAATTAACCAGAAAAGTCTGAAAACATAGAATTTCTGCCTTTAAACCCTTCAAATAGGGGGTGCTGATTTGGCTATATACAGTTCGTAATACATTCAATTGGCAAATTAAATTAATTGCATTGTTGCAACCATTTGTGTTTTTTGTTGTACGATAAACATTTAAGTAATAATAGTTGCCTAGACAATCATTTCCTCGCTCATATTTGACGTCAGAGTTGGTCGCCAAAGCCTGATTACAGAAAATTAGCCTGAGTTTAAAGGTGTTACATGGTTTCAAGCAGAATGAATTTTTTATATGCTTTTCCGAAAATGTTGGGAAGGCAAATCTTTTAATTTATCTGTCCGTTTTTCTATTTTTTACTTCCTTAAAATAAATTTTATTATAAATGTCAATATTCTAATCGCAATAGCACTTAGTCAATCTGGCAAAATTCCAGTGGGTTGTTAGTTCTTAAATTGCATTTTAATGATGTTAATAAACTTTATATAGTGATATACATATATATATATATATATATATATATATATATATATATATATATATATATATGCATATGCATCACATATATAATACATGTGCATCATTATGACGTCCACATAAACAGGGTATTTTTGTCGCCAAATTTGGCGATTTTTCGTTAAGTGTCGCAAAGCTTGGAGAGAATTTGACGCTAGAGGCTATTTTTCATTGCGAATTTTTAGAGCGAGTAATCATCTATTAATATTATGCGGTTAATTAAATGGCATAACGCACGAATATTAATAAAGTTTCCATCTTTCGTCACTACACAAGACCTCTGCTCTTGCTATTATATTGTACTGTTATTATACTTACCCTTACTATATTGTTAGTCTTTACTCTCTTAAAAGTTTATTATAGAAAGAAAATTTTCAGAATTAAAGCATCGAAACTGCCAGTTCTAGATTATTATAATTTTATAACATATATCCAGTTTATCAATATGTACGTTAGAATGAATCTTCTATAATGGGGTTCCTCGCATTTTAGCTTCAGGTTTTCGAGTAAATTTAGCTAAAATCTTAAAACCAAGACATATTGACATATTATCTAAGACGATTAGATGAGAATAATGGTAGATTTTCTAATGGCAAGAACGGCAGTGCGTTCGTAGATTTTCTAATCTTCCTTAATCGTTCCAATGTTAGAATGAAAGGGAAAAAAATTAGCATCAATATGGTTTACTGTAAATATGGATAGCTTAACAGGCGTTTAACAAGAACCACTTCACTTCAGTGTAAATTACAGAAGATTACTTAAGAGGATTAAAAATCTCCGTAATAGAGAGTAGTGTAACGATGCAAACGGACATGAAGCGTAAATTCCTAAGTAAATTATGCGGTAATTGTCAATAAAGATGAAATGGATATCAACACAAAATATAAGATATGCTGCCAATGATCGCAAAGAGAATTTCTCTAACAGAAACATCCGATTTGGCGAAGGATTGAGCAAGTAAATCTAATACATGAAAATGAAAATCTGTTTGTCTGTCTGCACTTCTATACAAATCAACAGTTTGAAAGCCAGAATTGTGAAATGCTACGTGTAGGTGTATTAAAACACGGCCGAGGCAACTAAAGTAATCCGGAATCGAAATATAATGTAGAGTTAATTTTTAAATAATAAAAAACCAAAAATCTATCAGCTTTTCCGAGAAGAGTTCCATATCCTGTGCTGGTTCGCGCGATTGCAAAAAAATCCAAACTGCTGCCAAAAAGAGGTGTGATGTCACGTATATAAGGTCAATTCCAGTTGTTAAGTTAAAACTCCAAAGACTGAATATCACAACAACCAAATCAAACATTTATCGCCAAAAACAACTCGCCAAACCTACCAGCACAGGATATTGAACTCTTCCCGCCTTTTCCTATTAAATTTTAACATTTTTCGTTATAGCAGTTGCCAACAATTAAAAATCCACAATGAAATTCTTTCTACAATAATTAATTTTCTATTGAAAGATTTCCACGTGAAAAATGAAAATAAAAATAAAAAGTTTCAGCAATGGAAAAAAATATTAATATGACGTCATATTGGTAATATAACGGAAATTTTCAAACATTTCTCAATAATACAAGAAGTATGAGTATGTGTAAATACAGAAAGCAGGTTAATATGACGTCATTCGATAATTAAAGAAGAAAATTAATATAACGTCACATTGGGAGTTTAACGGACTTTTTCAAATGTTTGGGAATTATACAAAGAGAGTATCAATATGAGTAATAGTGAAGCAAGTAGGTAAGATGTCAGCAGGTGAGTACAACGTCATACGAGTTTGAGGAACGTATTGAATCATGATAAATACATGATTATAGAAATATTGGCATATTTTAACATTTTGAAGTTATCTATGCAACATGTTTAATTTTGAAATTGATTTTTCTAACACAAACAGTCTTAAAATCTCGAACAGCACCAAGTACTTCGGCTAGTTATGAATAAAAGTAATATGATGAAGTGCTTAGCATACATATTAGAAAGAATATATTGTTTGCCTGAGACGGCTAGTATTTTGATGTAAACTACAAATAAAAATATAGATTTGTAAAGCATAATAAAATAATTTTAAAATTCTTTGACATTTATACATTTATTATAAGGTAAAGCTAGGAGAGTCTGCGCACAATTCAAAAGAATAGCAACAAAAAATCTAAATATTAATTTTTTGCTAAACTATCCATGAATAATTTTTACTTCATTTGTTTTTTATGCATTTCCATTGCTATTTTGTTGTTATGTTGCAATTTAATAGAAGAGTTGTAATAAAACCAAGAAAGTTATTTTGCGCAATCTCTCCTTACAGGGTTGGTGTGATTGCGCACATGTGTAGGAGAGATTGTTACTAATAATAACTACAATTAAATTGTTAACAATAATAATTACACTTAAATGACATTGCTGTAAGGTTTTTGTGAACAAATTTTATTGTATTGGGAGTGAATATTTCAACCTATTGTTTAAAGAATCAGAAAAATAAAATAATTTTAAAAACGATTAAAAAATTTTAATTAAAGGAAAAAAAATTAAAGAATCAGAAAAAGCAAGTCCAGATATGATTACAAAATAAAATTGTGTAACTTAATAACACGTTTTACTTAAAATTAGTCCATTTTCATTTTTAATTTTTTTATGCAGATTTACCCATAAGCTGCGTAATCTCTCCTAGCATAGAAACTAATGGGAACAATGCGCCATCTCTCCTAAGTAACAGATGCGCAAACTCTCCAATTTCGGTAGGAGAGATTGCGCGGCCTTTTATATAAACATGACCGCTACTAAAATGAACCGTTGATGTTCACATTGTTAGTCTAGATTAGTAGCTTATGAGAAATCGTTTAAGTTAAAAATATTTTGTACTATTGACATTGTGTAGAAATTCTGATGAATAACTATGAAAATTCAAACACTTACTTTGGGAAAACAAAACAAAATATCAATACTTTATCTTAGACGCTCAAAGCAATCAACGTGCACTTTCAAGTAGACACTCCACTATTGTTGTTGTACAACTACCTGGAGTCGCCGCGCTCTCACTCTACTCCTTCCCCCCGAACCTCTATGTGCGCAATCTCTCCGACCGCGCCATCTCTCCTGGCTTTACCTTATTTATATCCTTTATACATTTGATAAAACCTACAAAAAGCAGTGATATCCCGTCAAAAAACTTTCTGTAAAAAAAAAAAAAAAAAGCGCCAAGTTCTCCTTAATGTTTCGGCCGTAAAAAGTACTGATATCTGATGTTCGCCCAAGTTAAAAGTCAAACATCCGAAATCTTTCATTCAAAACGGCTTCCTGCGACTTGGCCGTTAATGCATTTTAGAAGGTTTTTCAAATTCTAAAGAATGTATAATGATCTACATGTCTACTACATTTTTTTGAACATTTTACGCATTTTGTTGTACAAAGTACTAAAATATAATACACATTTTTAAAAACATAATTTTGAGATCACAGCTGTCGAGAATGGTCCACTCTGGTTCTCAACGTCTCATACAATGTGAAATTTGATGAAAAAAATATTCATTGGAATTCGTGTTAATGACAATAGACAGTACAATGGACATTAAACCATGGTAAAACTAAATGATGGTTAATCAAAACTAATGTTTCTTGAAACTCAATGGTATGTATCACAAAGCTTTTAATAACAATGTCATCATACGAATTTGCCTATTTGCATTCCGATATTACTTTTAAATGCATAATTTCCAATCATTAATTTTGAAATGATTTATCGACGTAATTATTTATTTCAAATGAAAGATATGGCATGTTTAACATCAATCAGGGTGTATTATGTATTCTAATTTATTTTTCTCAGTATTACATTCTTCTAATAGTTTTAACCTAGAATGCATTAACGGCCAAGTCGCAGGAAGCCATTTTGAATGAAAGATTTCGGATGTTTGACTTTTAACTTGGGCGAACATCAGGTATCAGTACTTTTTACGGCCGAAACATTAAGGAGAACTTGGCGCTTTTTTTTTTTTTTTTTTACAGAAAGTTTTTTGATGGGATTATAAGCTTTTCAATTACATTTATAATTACAAGTTTAATAAAATCGTTCAACTGAAGAATACTATTTTCTTTTGAATTTCAATTCTTTACCTAAACTAGTTGTTGGGGGCCACCGTAATACTTACCCATCATGGATATGCATAATGTAAAATATTAAAACAAAAATGTGTAAACTACTTATAAAATGCATTGCAATTCAAATAAAATCGTGGCTTGATGACGTCATAAACTTTAAAGGCTCGATTACTGAATTGCTTGAAAGAAACATCCTTATAACTCCAAAAATAATAATCCTATTAACTAGCGGTTTATTGCATCTGATTAAGCGTCTCATTTCCAATTAAAATATATCTTTGAAGTGAAATTTGGATGAAATACAGGGTCATGAAAAATCGAAGAGTGTGGAAAATAGGATTCCAAATATCTCGGCAACTCATTATCCGATCAACTTCATGCTTTATGCAAAATTTGTTTTTTTTTTATTGTCTTTTATATTCATTTCTTAAAAAAAACAATTTCGAAAATTTTTATATACCTTTTATCAGAACGAATATTTCGAGAGTCCGAAAAAAATAGTTCCGGTTAATCGAGGTTATTGAAATGAAATAGGCTTCTTCCCATTATTACATACTAAGTACATACCAAATTGCAAGTCTCTATCTCAATTTGTTCGAGAGATAGAGCGTTTACAGACACACAGACACACAGACGGACGGCAATTTTTTTTTTCTAAAAATATGTTTTTCGGAATCTCCAGTGTCTGAAACGTGTAAATCCGTCAAATTTTTTTTTTCGATTTTCAAAACGATTACAAGACTTACCCTATACTACGTATGATGGGTAAGTAAAAAGGCTTTTCATTACATTCAATTTTAGCTAAATAAAATCGTTCATCTAAGAAAAAAAAAAAAACTATGTCAATTGAATTTAAACTCGTTAAGCTTAACTAAAAAGATCTTTTTATTACGTTAAATTTTAGTTAAAATAAAAACATTCATTTAATAATGATTGTTTTTAATTTACTTTCAATTCTTCAAGTTTAATACTTTAAATTTGATTTTCCTATTAAATAAATGTTTTATTAGATATCAATCTTTAGGTGAAATAAAATCCTTTAATTAAAAAAAAAATTAATATTAAGCTAAATAAAATATTTTACGAATTTTTTAATTACATTTCCATTTAAGTCAAGGGGAATCTAACAACAACAACAACAAAAACCTTTATTAAAATAACTAAACTTAATTAAAAAACCTTTTCTTTACGTTCAATTTTAGTTAAATAAAAACATTCATTTAAAAAAGATTGTTTTTAATTTACTTGCAATTCTTTCAATTTTATACTTTAAATTTAATTTTCATATTAATTAAAATCATTTTCATTAAGTTAATCAGTTTCAGATTATATTTCAACTCACATAACATACATTTTAACAGAAAGTGTTTATGAATTCGGTTTATGTCTGTCTATGTGTCTGGCTGTCCATCTGTCTGTCTGGCCGCTTGTCCGTGCTTTAACTTAAATATACTCGGATTGCTTATGCAATTGATATATGTTATTGAGGTTTATTATGGCATGCTTGGTATTGAAAATGAAGTGTGCACTATTTAGGTTGGTTTACAAGGACACTCAAAAGTATCCACGTCGGTAAATGTGAAAAAATCGTTTTCTGTGCATTTTAAATGATGTTACACTATGTCAAACATAATGGAATTAATATGCATCCCCAAAGTGGATGACAACATGTGTTTTATAGAGTATAAAATAAGTAGCAATTATAGTTTATTTACAGAGACACTCAAAAGTATTCAACGGAGTAAAATAGTTTTCAGACCATTTTAATGATGTTACACTATTTCAATGCAATTAATATACATTACTGAGGTACATTACAGCATGTTTCTATAGATTATTGAGTACGTTGAATTTATAGTTATTTACAAAGACAGTCAAAAGAATTCTGTTACAAGACTGATCCTAACTGCTGGATTTGCGTGTTTAACTGTGATATGCATTTTAAAATTTAACTAATTTTTAGTGTATTACGAGGTGTATAGATCACATACAGAGCTGCACGAAAGAATTCGCACACATTATCATTATGGAATGGACTGCAATTGCTAAAAATGAACTTTTACTACATTGTGTATGTTTTTTTTTTTTTAAAGTGTTTATTTAAATATATCATTTTACTGTATGAACAAAAATGAAATTTCTTAACACCATTCCGATAATGTTGGAAAGTGTTTCATAATCTATGCTTGGCGTATGATTTTTCTTCCTTGTCTGTCAAAAAGGAAAGGTACCGAGTCCCCTTAATGCATCCTCATTTTGTTTATTTTCTTTTCAGCTTCTCTTTTGAAGTATTTAAAGTTTTAATAAATTATATGCATTCATATTTAAGAAATAGCATTGGAGTTTTTATTGTTGCTTGTTTGTAATATAAGATTTGCATTTATCTATTTATAGTTGCTGGAGATGAATGCGAACCTGGATTTGCAGACACTTGTTTCTCGGCAGTCCTCGAAGACCTTCAGTACATGATAAATCTCAAAAAGATGAAAGAAGTGAACGTTACCAGCTATGCGGTGTCAGAATTATGTTTGTATGTATATCAATAACCATTGCTCACTTAAAATCAAAATTAGTATACACACTTAAAAAAAAAAAGTGTGTTGCTTTAACAGTATAATACAGACACCCCAGCTGCTAGTATTATACCGTAAAATTAACAGTAATAAACAGTAAAATATTGGCAACTGGGATGCCAGTTCTATACTGTAAAATCAACACTTTTTTTTTTTTTTTTTTTTTTTTTGCAGTGCAGAGTTCTTTAATTTAACACAATTATTGTAATTGGTAAACAAATCATAAAGTTGTAATTTTACAACGGACAAGGGAACCACTTTTGGTGAAGCTTGCACCAAGCATTGAGACCTGGCGCATTTTATAGCCCTACTAGTATATAAGCCCTACTAGTATAGTAGTCAAAAATGACGTATTGTTGATCTGCGTTCCATTTTCACAAAACTTCATACAAACAAACATCCTGCAAATTTTATTACTGAAAGGTTTGTATTGTAGAAAAGTACATTTTAAAGCCGGTAGATGGCGCCAAAACAATATTGTTCGCAACAGTGTTCGTTTGTTTATATCTGGGATTCCGATGTTTAATCTGGATTTTTAATTAAGAACTTAAAACATTATTATAGGATATGATATACATGTTTTATAGGAGAAGTATGCTGAACAAACATGATTTCAAGTAGAAGATATTATCATTTAGCTGTCATATGTTAGCATAGGTTTTTCATTAAGCCTAACATGGCGTTTAACCCGATTCGCAGACCAGAGTGGTCTCACCCGGAATGGTTACAGACACTTTCTTGCCTTCGGATTTTATTATAAGTAGATAGGCCAAAGTTAGAGAACCGATAAAATTTGTCTGCAAAAATCGTATTTATTGATTGTACAGCAGCATAACTTTCTGAAAATGATATTTTTTTAATTACTTATCAGACTACTAACGTAGTAGTTATTATTATTTCTTTTTCTTAAGTTACTTTAAAATACACATTAGTTAATAATAAGAATAAAATTTTGAAAAGTATAGAATATTTTAAATAGCCTGCACTGCAATACTTACCTTATTATAATATTTCTATCAGAGCTGTGGACGATTCGCTGAACTGCACATCCGACATCATAGATACAGACTGTACGGAGCATGACGGTAGATACGTATTCGATTCCTGGCTGATGGCGTTTAGAAGTGCTTATCGCTATGTTTGTGATGGATCTGATCATAAAGGAATAACAGGTAAGTTACCGATCATTCTCCTAAAGAAAAATGATGTCACAGACTCTCTCTATTCTAAAAAAAAAAAAAATAACTATCGCTGCTGTGGTTGCCGTAATTGAATTTATTACACTCTAAAAAAAAATCCGTGAAAATACAAGAGATTTTCCGTAAAATTTTACAGAGAAGTTTCATTGTTCCAAAACAACAGTACAATTTCCGTAAATGACATTAGTTCCGTAAAGGAAATTTAAAATCCGTAGATATGCAGAAAGTTTTCCGTAAATTTGATGGATTTTTTTCAAAACAGTACAATGTCCGTATTTCCTCATTTCCGGAAATAACCTTCAGAGGTTTGTATACAGATATCGTCTTGTTTGAAATGCAAATTAAGATTGTTGTATTTATTAGGGTCCAGGGTCTTCTAGGATCCAGGCCTGGACCGGTCCTACCCGTGGGCCTATTTTCTGTCATTAGACTCGGGCCAATCCTGGAGCTCATTCTAACCGGGCCCGTGTCTGGACGGTAATTTTTTGTGAAAATAATAATGATATTTTTTATTTTTTAGTGAAATCTTTAGAAATTTACTTTATTTATATAAATTACAATTTTTTTTTGTTTTAAATCTACTTTTTTTTCTTTATAGTGCTTCAAATTATGAATTTTGTCACTGACATTTTAAAATCTATATATATATTTGTCTTACGTGGCGCGGAAATAGGGCTGAATTTCTACCTTATCGTTGGCAACAATCGTAGTTTCCAGAGCTCAGACCAATGAACAGACAAGATTGTGTTAGCCCCGCCTCCAATATGGCGGAAAGTGTCAGAGCAGTGAAACTGAAGCTAGCAATTATTAAAAATAAAATGATATGAACGTAATCCAAAGCGTCTGAGATGATTCCTCATTTTAATTATGAGAAATAGTGTTAATTTCAAATGAATTCATTATTTTTCAAATGAATACATTTAGAATTTATTTACGAATTTCACTCACACAAAAAATCGGAGATAATAAAATATAAACTTTCTAGAATGCCCTGCTGCCATCTGTTGCCGTTTTATTGAAGTAAAAATAATTTCTTTTGCAGAAATCTATGATAATCAATTAGAATAATAAAATGTTGAACGAAATTTAAACAATCATTGATGATAAACTATCTTCCTACCACGTAGTGTTTTTTTTTTTTTTTTTTTTTTTTTAAATGAATTTAAGCCGTGCTGTACAATATTATAGGTGCTAATTATGTTTCCAAGATCCTCTTTTCACAGTATTTAAATTATTTATATGTCCATTAGTAGCATCAACTAAATGCATTTTTAGTTGTGTTTCCAATGGAGTTTTCAATTACTTTTTTACATTAAAAAAATTGTCAATTTCATATGTTCAAATGATTTATTGTAGTACTTATTCCGGCTAGAATTACTAGAAAAATAAAATGAGGCGAGCGAGCAAAGCGAGCTGTGACCGCGTAGCGTTCTCAATGTGAATTGCCTTGCAATTCACCGGGGGTTGGCGAGCGTTAGCGAGTAGGGGGCTGAGCCCCCTAGTTTTATTTTAATTGTATTAACGTGAAGCAATATTAGGTTATTAAAGGTTTCGTAAAATAATATCTTTGCAAATTATTGGTACTGAACAAATCTTATAAATTTGTGAATTAACCTAAAATTTATTATTTTATAAATTGTAATTTTAGAAAATTTATATTTTTTTCTTTAAATTTATAAAAATAATTAATGATTTTTTCTTTACTTTTATAAAAATGAAGTTTATAATTTTATAAAATTTATAATATATTTAGTTAGTTTATAATTTTATAAATTAAACTAAACTAATAAATCCAAATTTAAACGTACTTATCCCAAGGTCATTAATTTCAAAATTTTCGCTAAAAATCCATTTTTTTTTTGTTTTAATATTTTTAAGATTTCATAAAATAATATTTTTGCAAATTATCGGTATGTAGGTGTTAAACTAAGCTGATTTGTCTTATAAATTTGTGAATTAAACTACAATTTATTATTTTATAAATTATAATTTTATGAAGTTCATATTTTTTTTCTTTAAATTATAAAAAATAATTAATAACTTTTTGTTTACTTTTATAAAAATGAAGTTTATAATTTTATTAATTTTACAATTTTATAAATTAAACTAAATTAATTTAAACTAAATTATCAAATCCAAATTTAAACTTACCTATCCTAAAGTCATTAATTTCAAAATTTTCTCTAAAAATCTATTTTTTTTGTTTTGATTTTTTTTAAATTATTCAGTTTAACAGAATCGTACACAAAAGCTCTCAGTAAATATTAAATATAATGATTTAATTTTTTATAAAATTGTTTATTCACATAAGTTTTAAAAATAAGAGATAAAAAAATTTACTTTAATACCATGTAATAAATACGTCTACTTAAGATAATTATTGTTTTTAGAATTGATAAATAGATCAACAGACAAATAATTTTAAAAAGTATATGTACTATTGCAAAAAGAAGCAATCATTAGTAATAATACAATGTTTTACGCATATAATACATAAAAAGTTAAAATTTATCTGTTATAAAGCATCAAATAATAAAGCAAGATATTAAAAATTATGAAAATAAAATATCTAAAAAATCCATCTAACTATAAAACCTTTAAGTTTTTGCATCATTAAAAGTATGTAAATAAATAACAACATTTGAGGGAACGAAGTGTCCGGTCTTAGCGTAATGGTACATCCCGCCAGTTTACTACACAGAAGTTTCCGCGTTCGAACCCCTTCGTGGCAAGTGTTGGTTATTTACTGAAAACTAGCACAGAAATAAAAGAAAAAAAATATAAAGTGTTATAAGATGTTCCTTGAGAAATATATATACATTTTTTGGTCCTATAAAATTTATTTTAATGCTATAAAAATATCTAAAAAATACGGAATATATCTGTTAAAAAACGGAAATTTAAAAAAGGATATTTCAGAAATCACTGAAAATTTCCTGAAATTTACGGATTTTTTTTCCCGTTAAAATACAGAAATAGTACTGGCGTCTCGATTGCCAGTGCAATTTCCGTTTTTTTTTTCAGGAAATTTTTTTTACAGTGTATGACCTTTTCACTTTCTCGGCTTATACTGCAAAAGTATTGCATATAAAATATGAAAACTGGTAATTTTATAGAGAAATGTAGGATAAACAAGTTGAAGCAGACAGTGTTTAAGTCGAAAAATTATTTTAAGCACTATTTAATGTTGAAATCGGTAAAGATAGTTCAGTTAAAAAAAGTTTTATAGGATCAGAAACCATACATAGCAATTTAACCATCTTTTGCAGACACCATACTTGACTAGATTGTGGTGTGCAGTGTCCAATCATTTTTATAAACTTGTCTAATTTTTCTTAAGTTTTTTTTCCCAATTTTGAGTTTAAATTTTCATTATCTGAATAGAGATTTAATTCATAGTTTGAAATAGCCGTTTTTTACCTATTGTTGCCAGATTTAAAAAAAAGACCAAATAATGATAGAACCACCTCTTAATGGAAAAATATATTTACACGTGAATATTAAAAAAGAAAGAAAACTTTAAAATAATAAAATTATTACGTGCGAAAAGCATTTAATGGTGAAAATTACGTCGTACTTAAAACGTTATATTTAAAACAATATTCTTATAGAGACGTGATAAAAAACTGGGAGGCAACAACATTTTTTACTTAACTATTTTATACAAGTTGGTTTTCAAATGTGTAATTGATTCTATTTAATCAATCCCGTAAACAGCCGTCAGCTGTCGCGACAGCAGTGGATGCGGCCTTGGAACAAAAAAAAAATCTCCCCAGTCAAAGGGAAATGAATGGCAACTCGATTGTAGAAGATCGCCCCTAATCGTGATAATATCATTAAATCTTCCGTCATAAGGTAATCTTTTTAAAACAGAGAAAATTAGTTAGTTTTTAGAGCCTGCGGGCTCTGGATGGGAAGTTGGCGAGCGTAACACGTAGAGAGCAGATTTTCCTAGTGTTTCTCAAAAATATAATTTGCAATTGAAAATATGTTATACTGGAAATGTCGTGCGGTATATCCGAACAATACACGTAAATAATTAAACAACACAAAATATTAATTTTTCATACAAATAATGTATTCACAGAACCTGACAAATCATGTCTGTGGTCTGTCAAAGCCTCAATTCGTACCAGTTATTGGATCTGTAAAGTTGATTAAAAACCTTTTTCATGATACATTATTTATTTTTAATTTAGTGCTTTGTAAAACTAATGTAAAGTTTAATTTCAAATGTTAATACTATTGTCCTATTTATGGATTTATTTGATAAATAACTACTGTTGCAAGAAATTCAGCCATGTCCACGCACAAAAAATTAATGACCTCTAAACAGCCTAGCAGTTAAAAACTTTTGTGCGAAAGAGAAGTTTGTTAATCCTTTTAAACGCAGCAAGACTTTTCAAGTGTTATTCGTGTAAAATATCTATTCATTATTTTTAATAACTGGGAAGAAAATTATGAATATAAAGAATAAAGATCACACCACCAGTTCCGTGGACAAGATAGAAACAGGAAAGGATTTTAAAATAGTAAAATTAAATAGAATAACATGTGGTATTAATAACACAAAACTTGATTCAGCAGCGTGACATGCACACACACACACAAGGAGTTATTTGTTTCCCACTTTTCTAACAACATGTTATATATTTCAGAATTTTTTTTTTATCATCTTAAGTATTCAGTTCAACACAACTTTCCTATTTTCATAACTATTACTATAATGAAATTTCGGGTTTGAAAAATAAATTATTAAAATTAAAAGATTTGAAAAAACTATTTTTGTACTTAGAAAATAATGGAACGTACATCGTGATTTTTAACAAAATTTTTGAGCAAGCTAAAAAAGGAAAAAACTCTTACATTCCGATCCCGATGTAATTAAAATAGCGATTAACCATTTTTAATTTAATAAATAGAAAGAAAATGCGCTTTATTATTCAGATATTAATTTAAATAACAGAAATTTAAGATTAAAGTTTTGGATTAAGTAAATTAAATTTTTTCTACAAGTAATGTTTACTAGAAAAAAAAAAAAAAAAAAAACTAAATTTGGAATATTAATTTAAAATGAAAATAATTTAATATTTTATTTATCTAGCAATAGCAGTTATAATTTTAAAAGTAAATGTATGATTTTAAAGTATTTATTGCCTATGCATTATTTATTTATGTTATTAATTTTAAGAACTGTTTTTAATAAATGAATAAATTAAAGTTAAATGTTTTAAAAGAGAAATAAATTGGTAAATATTTTAAATCCTAACAATTACTATCAAAATATGTAGTTATTTAATCTCGAAGTTTTACCTTTAAAAAGGTCAGCAATAGCAATAATAATAATGATTGTAAAAAATAAATAACACGTTACAATTTAACCACTAAAAGGTGGTTACTTGTTTAAGACCTTAACACTTCAATATAAAAAGAAAATCACAAATTTCAATTAAAACTAATATTCTTATTAACAACAACAGAAAAAAAAAAAAAACCACGCTCCTCTGTAATTATATCAATTACATCTACTCCCAACTCAAAATTAAACAAGAAAGAAAAATCATGCATCACGCATAGATACAAACTTGGAATATTGTTGTGAAATTTCATTTTTTTTATATGATGGAAGAAGCTAAGTAAAAATTTAGAAAACACATAAAAAAAGTTCAAAACCCATTTCAGCAATTACCACTCCTACATGATAATGTATTCCATAATTATTTTGTGTTGTCCTGTATATAATCTACAAAATTAAATTTTATACGTACCGTATAGAGTATACTAAAATTTAATTAAGCTGGCAAACGCATAGTACAATCGAAAATGTTTTTCTGGCAATTACTATCCACAGACGGCTATGCATTCATATCTTTTTGTGCAGCTTTGTAACAGTATAACTTGTTCAAATTGGAACGCGGATAAGGCGAAAACATGTTTAATTAGAAATAATTTAATGGTCGACGGGCTCAGACAGAGTCCGGGCACGAAACGAGCTTAGGATCGATTTATATACTAGTATTCGGACTCGGACTCAAAGGGAAAATTTTATTTATTCACAAATTGAAAAAAGGGGGGAAAATTGCTTTAGAACATAAGTCTAATTTTCTTAAAGTGTTTTACAATCCTTTAAAAATCAGCTTGAAAGAGAACTGAATCGTGGATTGATGGGATATAAGGAGAAATATTATATCTGATTCTGAAATCTTAGCACGATCAGTGTTAGTAACATAAAGAAGCTGTGGGATATCCCTTGTCTATCTTCGACCCTATTCCAAATATGCTGAAATCAGAACTCAGGTCTTTCTGTACAATGATATTTTAAAAGAAGAAAAAAAAAAACTGTGACTTTTATGAAAATCTCGAAACGTTGCCATGAGAAAGTATTTAGGATTAATACTTATTTCTATGTAAGAAGAGGTTTTTAAATGAGAAAATCAATCCTGAAATAATTTTAAAATATTATTAACAACGATTTTCTACTGCGTACTTTGGTATCGTGCTCGAGCTCCGGTGACACAAAATTTTTCAGCCTCGGGTTCCGAAATAAGAGCCCGAACTCATGTCTAGACCTGTCCGAGAAAATAGAAAATGTTTATTATTATTATTATTATTATTTGTATAAAACGGAATTTATCTAGCTTGGAAATGAAATTATTTGTATAAAACGCAATTTATCTAACTTGGAAATGAAAAGCAATAATTAGAGACTTTCGAGCTCCGGTGACACAAAATTTTTCAGCCTCGGGCTCCGAAATAAGAGCCCGAACTCATGTCTAGACCTGTCCGAGAAAATAGAAAATGTTTATTATTATTATTATTATTATTATTATTATTTGTATAAAACGGAATTTATCTAACTTGGAAATGAAAAGCAATAATTAGAGATTTAATCAAAAACCAGGTGCAAAATGCGGAATTGTAATAAAACCTATAATGTAGGAATAACAATTTCACTACCCAAATCGTCAATTTTCCAGTTTGCTATCTGAGTTACAAAAGAATGAAATCACGATCTATAAAAAAACAACAACAACAAATTCTAGTAGTCAGAAAAGAAATCCGGCTGCTAATTTTGAAGCAAGTGCGGCCATACAATCGGACACGAACGCATTTATTTTCCGCCCAACCTTGAAATGCGCCTCTCTTCTCTAAAACAACGGAAATTATAGCTGTTCCAGATTTTTTGCATTAAGTCCATTTTCAGCGGGTTTTTACGTTGTTTATAAGCGTCAGAAACCGCTAATGTGACCGTAACCTAAGTTTGAAGTCAGCTATGAATACGGACACATTAATGGCAATAATGAACTAGTCGTTGGGGGACACCGTAATACTTACCCACTATGGATATGCATAATATAAGATATGAAAATAAAACATGTATAAACTATTTATAAAATGCATCGCAATTCGAATAAAATCGTGGCTTGATGACGTCATAAACTTTAAATGTTCTATTACTGAATTGCGTAAAAGAAACATCCTTATAACTCCAAAAATGTTAATCATATTAACTAACGGTTTATTGCGTCGGATTAAGTGTCTCATTTAAAATTAAAATATATCTTTGAATTGAGATTTGGATGAAATACAGGGTCATGAAAAATCGAAGAATGTTGAAAATAAGATTACAAATATCTCGGCAACTCATTATCCGATTGACTTCATTCTTTATGCAAAATTTATGCTTTTTTATTGTCTTTTATATTCACTCCTTAAAATAAACAATTTCGAAATTTTTCATATACTTTTTATCAGAACGAATATTTCTAGAGTCCGAAAAAAATAGTTCCAGATAATCGAGATTACTGAAATTCAATAAGTTTCTTCCCATTATTACATACTAAGTATACACCAAATTTCAACTCTCTATCTCAATTTGTTCGGGAGATAGAGCGTTTACAGACACACACAGACAGACGGACGGCAACATTTTTTTTTTCTAAAAATATGTTTTTCGGAATCTAAAGTGTCTGAAACGTGTAAATCCGTCAACATTTTTATTTCGATTTTCAAAACGATTACAAAAGGCTTACCCTATACTACGTAAGATGGGTAAGTAACAATGAAGGATGATCAATCTATACTATCTAAACATACGTTTCGAGAATGGGCAATTTAAATATACACATTTATCGTTATCGCGTCAGTCTATCAGTTTGTTTATAAAACAAATGTGAGATTATTAGAGGCGAACTAGACCTTGTAAAATACTGCACCAGTTACTATAATCTTCCATGTTATGTTAAAAGAAAAAAAAACCTTTTATCAATTTTGTCCTTGATATCTGCAACACCTCCATTTTAGTTTTATCACTAAACGGGATGAATCGCTATATTATGCTTTTTGCGATGAACTTTATATCTGTGTCCCAGTTTTTACTGAGTAGATATGCACCAAATTTTATATTTGAAGTTATTAGTTAAAGCAGGGTGATTCACAACCGTTTGTCAAACTTTGAGGGATGGTACTGTCATTAAAACAAACATTTTTTGTATAAGAAAGCCGAGCTGCAATCCACTTATTCAATCATAAATACAGGCACTGCAAGTCGAACCCGAGTTTCCGTACATAGCTTTGCAATAATGAAAGCATTTTACGGATATTTTCAACATACACACTTTGTTTGAAATGTGACAATATCCCAAGAATTTCTGTAAATGGCTACTATCTGCGTCCAAACAACACTGACCTTAGACACTTCGTAATTACAAAAAATGCTTGTTTTAGTGAACTGTACCACCCCTCAAATTTGTACACGCGGTAATGAATCACCCAGTATATATGTTGGTCCAATATTGTATTGGAACAGATGGATGCTGTTGTGCTATGTTTTTTTTTTTTTTTTTTTTTTTTTTTTTAACCATAATGATAATTGTAACTCCATGTTGAATTCAATTCTTCCTATTCATAATTATTGGTGCATAACTGCACCATTTAAATTAATATATCAGAACACTATAAAATGAGCCCATAAGGCTAATACGCCTGTTTTTCACGATAATCATTTTAAAGCTAATTTACCATGCTTTCATTTTAGAATCATGTAATCAGTGTCAGTTGTAAATATAAAAATTATATAGCAAATTTTTACTTTTTTTTTTTTTTTTTTTTTTTTTTTTTTTTTATAAATTTAACTGTTTTAAATCCGAACAACTTCAAGGTTTCATGTGTTTTTGATACATTTTATGTGTAACTTAAAATTTTGAAACAAATCAAGGAGAGTTCATTTATGATTTTTATCCAAACCAACAGCCATCATAACAAATAAAGACATGAAACAATAGATAAAGAGACTTTATTTTCACTATGTAAAATGCGTACAATTGAATGTTAATGAAATTTAATCTAAATAGCTATTCTCTTCAAAAATTAATAAGCGGTCTTCTTTAACTTTTAAATGTATAATTTTATACGTTAGAATTTCAGATTATTTTTCTTCATTATCTGAAGAATAGTAATGTAATACTCGTTGGAGTTTAATTTAATGCTGAATATATTAAGTCAAATATAATTAATGTGCAACCCTTTTTCGTAACACAAATATTTTATCAATTATTATACAAGCAAAAGGGAGAATAAATAAACTTGTACATAAGCGACAGGCTTCGCTTTGTATAATCAAAAATCATGCTTTTGAACAAGTAAATTAATTTATAATCCAGTTGCAGATTACATCGTTTTGTTTATATAGACAAAACTAGACATTGGTTTTAAATAATGAAAGAAAATCATTCAGAAATCATTTTTAATGATACAATAAAACCTGTGCAAACGTTACCTATATATGTAACGGAATTCTGCCTTAAACGGGAAAAAAAAAAAAATCATGCTTTCGTCAAAAAGTTTAACGCAATTCTAAAGCCGATAATACCAACAGCTTCTAAGCCAGCCGTACTCAACCTTTTTTTCTCGCGGGCCGCAAATATATATTTGTGACGTTAGGCGGGCCGCAACACACTTGTATAATAATGTAAAAAAATATAGATTTCTACAGCAAATACCGCGAACATTGTTGTTTTGAAATAGTGGTATAAAACTTTTTGCTGCCAATTTTTTCTGCGATAAATATTTAAATTAAATTAATTTGGAATAATGTTTGTTTAGTGTTCAGGATTAAGATATGTATACACTACTGAAGCACAAGTAAAACTATATGTAAAAAGAACTTTGACTTGACTAAGGAAACAACATTTAAGATAATTTAACGTAATTTTAAAATAGTAATTATAAATAACAAGAAATTGTCTTCCCATGAAAATATATAAAAGAGCAGTGAAAATATTAAAAACTTTTTATACACATCTCAATTAATTTTATAAATAGTGATTAATGATTATGTGTCTCGGGCCGCATATAAAAGGTCGCCGGGCCACATGCGGCCCGTGGGCCGCAGGTTGAGTATGGCTGTTCTAAGCCGTTACAGATGCAAAGTCTGTTTCACAAGTACTTCTTCATTTACATCTACATCACAGTAACGGTGGCAACTGTTACACCGTCCACTTTTTCGAGTATGTTGAGAAAACTACGTTACTACTACAGAAAATAAAAGAAAGAAAAGTACAGAAAAGGAGAAAAAGAAAGGAAAAAAAAAAAACGATAAAACTGGCGATATTTAAAATTTCAAAAACGGTACAGCGAAATCAGCCGTAGCTGCTTCCGTTAGTCACATTTCTAGGCGCATTGCACTCGCCGCACCACATAAATTTAAAGTTGGCCTTCATGCTAAATTGAGAACGACGTCTGTATAACATGCCGCATCCCTTTCCGTTAAATTATACCAATATTGCATGCTAAAAAAAACTTTAAAAAATCAAGAAAAAATATATGACGATGCGTTAAAAAATTATAGAAATGTTTATAAACAGTATAGTAAAATGAGTACAACGACGCGAACAACACCACCGTAAATTTCAGCCACCAGTGAGGATCGAACTCACGACCCCTGGTTTACAAGACCAGTGCTCTATCCACTGAGCTATGGTGGCGATACTAAGCTAGTTTTACTTCATTTAATTTGTCAGATATCATCATCTCTGAAATGTTGAATTTCATCTCCATTGACTGTCAGAACAAATGAGGCAAATACAATCTTTTAGTTCATGGGGAACAAATTACTCTATTTTTCTCTGAAAATACTTGAAATAAAATTAAATAAATATGCACAGATCAGTGCTGAATTCAGAGAATGTCCCAGAGGTGACAATCGCCGCCCGCTGAAGCATCAAAAGAACGCCTTCTCCTCCCCCGGAAGTTTTCAGATTTTGTGCTTATAGAAGGTCCAGAAAGTCAATTTCCCCTTGAAACTCCATAATGTATCCCCCCCCCTCCACCACACACAGAACTGTTGCTGTAGAAATCGCCCTGGTGGTGGTGGGGGGGGGGGGGGGCTGAATTCAGCACTGCATATAATAGGCGTTAGTTACTCAATTCAAGTTTTTTTTTTTAAACATCCGACAGTTCTGTATTCTGTTTTAAAGATTTTCATTATATTTCTTAACTGCTGACCCACCCGGCGTTGTCCAGGCTCGTGGTAGTATCCTTAAATATGTGGCGACGCCATCTTGCACGGGCAATACGTATTTATATTTTTAAACGAAAATCTTTCCAAACTTACCTAAGATTGGGTTTCCACTGCCTTCGACAGCGTACACCCTCGAATTTGTATGATTTTATATTTTTAAATGACAATTTATCCAAACAAACCGCCTTCGGCAGCATACACCGGCCGTGCTAAAAACACTCCATTTTTTTTTTTTTTTTTTTTTTTTCAAACCAAACCTTAAGTTTGTATAATTTATATTTTAAAACTGATTTTGTATGAATTTATATTTTTAAATGAAAATCTTTCCTAACAAAGTAAAGGATTACAATACAGTGATTGCTGATTTAACTTCTGACAGTGACATTTAGATACATTAAACTTTCAATTCTGTTACTGAGGAAATCTAAATATACCCCTCCCCCCTTCCCATCTTTTAAGACATGAAATAATATATATCATTCCCTATCCGAAAATTTCCAAAACACAATTCTTTAAACCTGAAATGAAACCCAATCGAAAGTAAGTAGAAGAATTTGTTTCCGTTACAATGAATTCTGGAAAATCACTGAGAAAAAGGAATTTTTGGCAAATTCGAGAAAGGACTTCAGATTTTTTTTTCTTAATAGTATAATATTAATATATTAAAAAAACAAAACAAATATATTGTTAGAAAGGAAAAAAGTACCATATACATGTTACGGTCAATATGATAAATCCGGTCATTTTTATTAATAACCGGTTATTATTAATAACTAGATGGAACCCGTCAAAACTTGACGGAAAAAAAATTACTATAACAATATCAGTAAAATAAGCTTCTTTATTATTTAAGAGGTGGGGTGTATTTAAAAAATTTTATTTAAAAAGTTTTTCCTCCCAATGAAATGCAGTACTATTTTCGATGCAAACTCTAAAAAACAATCCGTAAACAACTGTGTAATGCAAATCAGATCGACATTACCGTCATATTTACCACTGCAAGAAAGAAAATTTGATGGACCTATGAAGTACCATACAAATAGTATATTCCTACGCCCATACCATATTCAGTAAATAAAAGAACATAGTAAATAAAGCACACATCTCTCCCCCTGTAACAATGCAACCGAGTATTATTTTTTTTCACTTTTTATGTGGGTTAGGGAAATTAATTTCCAATTTTGGCAACTTTCCCAGTAGCCCAGTCAAATAAGGTGAAAAAAGGGGTAAACCTCGGAATGAAAGATAACAAGCTGAAAATTTGCAAAAATCTTTGTTTTGACATTCTAAAAGTAAGCTAAAAAGTCTCATATAATCTCGTGTCCGCGTCTCGAGATATTCAAGGTCAAAGGTCAAGAAAATCGGTTTTTGCTTATATCTCAAAAACTGTGCATTTTATTAAAACAAATCCAATTACAAAATGAATGTAGACAAAATTTCCTATAAAATACATATATTATTTTTAATTTTCTGACAAAGGGTTTAGGCGCTAGAGCGCACTGAATAAAGACAACTTTTTGACCTTCAGACCAAAACGAGAGAAACTTCATCTTTCACCCTCGATTTCTCAAAAACTATGCATTTAATCGAGAAAACATCTGTTACAAAATTAAAGTAGGCAATATTTTCTATAAAATTCATAAATTAACTTTAATTTCTGACGGAATGTTAAGGCCCTAAATAGCGCTCGGAAAAAAAGCGACTTTTTGACCTTCGAGACCAATACAGGAACAACGGCCCTTTCCTACCTTCGATTACTCGAAAACTGTTCGTTTTATCAAAGAACATTAATTACAAAATTAAAGTCCACAACATTATCTAAATATTGCAAAAGTAACTTTAATTTTCTGACAAAGGGTTCAGGCGCTGAAAAAGGGCTAGGTTAAAGCCCTCTGCCAAAACAAGAGAAACATCCTTCAAGATGTTTCCTACGCTTCAAATGTTGTTTGAAATATAACAAAATTAAGAAATTTAAATTGTTTACTTATTTATAAATGACATTCATAAATAAGACATTCGTATGATAATATTTAATTGATATAAATAATAAGATATTGAATACGGATACGGAGATAATACGGATGTAAGTAAACTTGTTGAATGGTTCACTCTTCATATTCCTTTCCCAAATACGAAACAAGTAGTATCTATAGTTACTGGAATTGTGGGAAATGACCAAATAAACTGCCACAGAGCCCATGATATTGGTCTTGAATCAATGGTCAAAATAACTGGTTTGAAATTTAATGAAATAAAATTAAGGAAAGCAGACAAAGTTCTTCCAATTTCTGCAGTTAACAAACCCATCAAGGTAAATAACTGCAAAGTTGCTGTCGATCCATTGTTACTCTTCCAAAGAATAATAGTAAACAAAAAGTTTGAACATAATCTCAAAGAATACCTGCAGTATGAATTAAGTCCATACCCAACATCGCTTTTTGATAATGCCGGCATGCAAAAAACTAGAAAAGCAAAATTGTATAACAATATGGAACCTCTTAATATTGAGTTGGATGAAGATAATGTGACTTACATTATCGATGATGGATTTCTTCTGCATCGCGTCATATGGAGCAAAGACGATACTTTCTCAATTATTCGTCAGAAATACGTCAAATATTTGCAAATACAGTGATTCAAATATTGTTGTTGTATTCGACGGTTATTCAGATAACAGTAAAAACATAAAAGCAATGGAACTACTCAGAAGAACTGTTTCTGTTTCAACATCTTACGAAGTTCGTTTTGATGAGACAATGATTGTGCCAATCAGCCAGGAAAAGTTTTTATCGAACCGTTCAATTAAAAAAACTTTATTGAAATGCTTATTGAGCAGTTAAAAACTGTTAACATCATTACAAAACAAGGCAGAAATGATGCTGATACCCTCATCATCAAAACAGCCATTGAAGAATCGAAGCATCAAAACAGTGGCGTAGCTACATATTCAGCGCCCTGGAGCAAACAAAGTTGGTGCGCCCTCTTGTCACTCGAAAAAGTTCAGCACATTTTGTTTTGAAATTTTAAAATTATGTGTTCTCATTTTGATTTAAAACCATATCTTTATTTCAAAGTCAAAGTATTTTGAAAACCAAATATTTAACGCACTAAATAGAAATAATAACAAATAAATAATTTATATTAATAAAAGAAAAAATTTGTATGTCTGTCTGTGCGTTGGGGAGGGGGGGGATGACTACGAAAATCTATCGCGCGTAGAAGTCTTGAAAATTTGGATGAGGATAGTTCAAAGCAGGTCCTGAAGCTCAGATTTGTTATTTTTTTGCTAATTCTCCGATATATTATATGAAAACTCATCAAAAAGCATTTTGCAAACTGGCCTCCCGCTCTTGCTCAGTTCTGAGTTTTCCGAAGTTAGTAAGCAGACGATCGAAAAGTGCGATATCCACTTTTTTTCACACCTTTTCTAAACTCACGTTGGGCGAAACGTTGAAAATGCTGACAAACGGAAGACGTATGCTTAAATGTCGTACTTTTTTACGTTTAAAACGCCACAGTACGTTCGGAAACATATTAATATTAACCCTTTCAACGAAGTTCGATTTCGCCGTTTTCTTTTTCTAAAACCCCGTTTAAAGAGCTCAAAAGCAGAGAAGAACCAAAAGTACGAGAGTTGCTTTTCATTTCGGACTTTTTTCGAAGTTCGCATCGGCAAAACCGTTGGAAATATGGAAAAACGAAATACATATTCTTAAATTTCGTAGTTTCACGTTTAAAACGCCGCAATTCTTCCGAAAAACTTCGAAAAAGTTTTATCAATATGTTGTTTTTTCTCCCTTTTGTCGAACTTTGCATCGGGTCCAATTTCAGAGGTACGGTTTAACGAGAAATACCGAGGTTTAACGAGAAATAATACTTAAGGGGGGGGGGGTCTACTACTTTGGGTCAAAATTTTCGCTTTTTTTTTTTTTTTTTTTTTTTTTTGGCATTTCTTAAATGTGTAGATTGCTGTCCTAAAGCGATTTCGCAATATTCCAATTCCTTGCAATCTTTTTTTTGCTCGTTGAACTTAACGCTGTTTCATAAAACTTTAAACTTGTTTATCTTGACAACATGTTCTTCAGATTGTGTGCGACCATTTTTCTCGAGAAATATTCCTCAGATTTCATTCATTTTTTTATTATTTAAAAGAAAGCTAATCGTTTTTGCTGGAGCTTATACCACAGAAAATTATAATTTTCATTGATTAATTATTGTTTAGAACTCACAAAAGGTTTAAAAAAGGCGAAAAAAAAAATCAGCTTATTTGTTCAAATGACCGCCATTTTGCTAAAAATCAACTTTTTAAATTAAATGTTGGTATGAGCTCCAAAGAATGTAATGGCCTTTCATAATTTGGGGACTTAATTTGTTTCCTATACTTGTGATCGGCGGAAAATGGACGCCCGACGCGCACCTGCACCTCGTCCCAAAAATTTAAATATGTAAGTGGAATGTCAATAAATATAATGCAAAAAGTCCGAAGGTCATATCTCTTTTCTTTGTAACTGAAAAAAGAAACCGTAAACATCATGTGAATTTTAGGCCAAAGAAGTATAAACTTCCCTTAAAGCTAACACCTTCTCTACGACTGTGCAATATTCGTTTTCAAAATTACGAATGCCCTTTCTTAAAAATTTGCGATTGCAGGCCACTTTACTCTTCGCGGGGACAGTCTTTTTTCTACGCTAAAAGTAACTAAATGTCGATATTTTAACAAAATATTTTTACAAGTTCTTAGTGCACTGGAATTACATCACCTATAAAAATCTCGAAACATTCGAACGACAAGAAGTAATTAAAAATAAAAATAAAATCTGCAAAATTTTCGCTCAGAACGTGAACACGAAGGGCGCCTTCGGCTCATGTTTTTACGACAAATACATCCATCGAAGGGGCGTAAAAAACACCCCAAAAGGGCGCCGCCTTGAATAGCGCTGCTCTAACGTATATACAAAATTGGTTACCGGTGTTCTGATTATCTTTAAAAAAGTTTGATCCAGCCTTTTTTTTTTTTTTTCCGAAAATAAAATATTTTTTGTAAATATTTTTGTGCATCAGGCACAAAAATCTACATAATAAACATTTATATTGTGGAAATTGCCATCGCAACATTTGAATTTATGTATGAATACATGAGGCCCCTACACATTTCAGACAAACATTCGTAATAAATAATTATACAAAGAAAAGAAAACTAAATATATATATATATATATATATATATATATATATATATATATATATATATATATATATATATATATATATATATATATATATATATATATATATGTATGTATGTATGTATGTATGTATGTATGTATGTATTTTTTTAAACAGATGTGACGCTCTTAGGTGCCAGAGAGGCCGAAGACAGATAGAATATAGGTTTTAAAAGATTTGAATTTTCCTCTGAATCAAAAAGGCTTTCAAGGAAAAAAGTGCTTCTTTTGCTTGCAAAGAGGGAAAAAAATGCTTCATAGAGGAGAATTTTTTTTTTTATATTAAATAATTTAAGTGTTCAAATCTAATGCTTGCAGCAAATTTTGTAACTAGTATTAGTTTCACATGAGAGAGGACGCAGCTTTACTTGTTGACTTCGCACCAAGCCACAGGCCGGTTGCCGCCTGTGTAAATATGAATTAATATAGTGTAAAATTCTTTTTTTTTTCTTTTTTTTGTTAATTTATAGGCCTTATTTCAGCACGGGCAGATTGAAAATTTATTGAAAGTTATTATTAGAAAAATGTTTAAGATTTATGAAAGAGCACGTTTTCTTTAAAATATCTTTATTACCAACGGCAATATTTCGCCTTTGTAATTTTATTATCTAAATTTTTATTTATTGTTACATTACTATATATTTGAACGCATAGTATTTTGGAAAGTTGAGTGGAGTAATTTCAGATTATTATTATTTTTTAAATATTTTTCATTTTATAATCAGGTTTTAAGCAGGGGACACTGCTTTGATAATTAACTTTTTTTCACCTTTTGAAAAAAAAAAAAATGCTTAGAAATTCTGCATTTGAGATTTGTCATATTTTCAAATTCTAGAAATCAATGCGCACAAAATTTCATTTGTCGCTTTCCTCTCCCCCTCCCTTTAAATTTTATCGCCGTGGACTCATGCGGATGCGGAATATGCCTAGTTCCGGCTCTTATTATTATTATTTTTAATCCGCATTCATAAAGCATGTGCATGTTTAATTTCCACAAAAAAAAAAAAAAAAAAAAAAAAAAAACTTTTAATTTTTCATTTGTAAAATAGTCAATAATTTTCTTGAATTTGTCAAAATATTGTTTTTTTTTTTTTCAATCCTTAACATAGCTAAATATCTAAGGATCATAACTGTTACATCTTAAATATAGGTTTCTCAGTAGTTACTGTTTTGCCTATACCATTATTTCCGTACAGTCATCATCATGATAAATTTCTGTAACATTTTGAACAGAAATGCGCCAGGAATATTATTGATTGGAAATAGTAGTAGCGAATAAAGCGACCGCTGAGAACCCTGTAAATAAGTTTTGATTACTTTAAGATTTGAAAATCTTCACCTGTCATCCGGGGCAAAGTTAATGATAAAAAAAAATCAGGCATGCTGAAACGGTGTTGGAGAAGTTGCTTGAGGCTGCGGTACACTATGAATTAAAATTAAACTTCGCAAATAGAAGTAATTCTTTTTAGCTGAATATAAAACATGTTTTAAATCGAAATAGTTGAGGTTAAAAACAAGATAAAATATCATAAGAATATGCTGATTGTAACAGTTCTTATTCATCCATAATATCAAATTAATAATGAAAAAAAAATTGGAAATATTTTTACAAATTTTTATTTTGCTCTTTCAAATTTTGCGCCCTTGAGATTCGTGCGCCTGGAGCAGTTTGCTCCAACTGCTCCACGGTAGCTACGCCCCTGCATCAAAAGACCGCCGTCATAGTTGGAGAAGATGTTGATCTGTTAGTTATTTTAATAGGACGAACACAGTCACATCAGCGAGAAATCTTTTTTTTTAAAAATGGGTAAAGGCAATGTGGAGACACGAATGTATTCGTCTAAAAGCTTCGACAAATATCCTTGTTCTAAAGAACATATTTTATTTTTGCATGCTATCAGTGGATGTGAGACAACATCTGCGCTGTTTAAAAAAGGAAAACTGACAATTATAAAAATGTTCGAGAAACATTCCAATTTACACGAATCAGCTCAATTGTTTCAGGAAGACAACTGCCCTCTAAACACATTATTTGAAAATGGAATACGTGTTCTTTTAGCAATGTATAATGCTCCAAAATCAGAACATAGTATTGACAATTTTAGGTACACACAATTCATTAAATCAACAAGACTCAATAAACCGGTGCAATTATCATCTCTTCTACCAACAAGTGCAGCAGCTCGACAGCATATTTATCGTGTCTATTATCAGATCCAAACTTGGTTAGGGAAAGATTTAGAACCCAGAGAATGGGGGTGGGTAATACAAAACGAGATCCTGGAACCCACAACAACATTATTACCTTCAGCCCCAGAAGAACTACTCAGTACGATCTTCTGCAATTGCAAGAAAGACTGTGGCGCGAAATGTGGATGTAGAAAAGTAGGGTTGCAATGCTTCTCAGTTTGTGGCCAGTGTAACGGACAAGCATGTCTCAACGCTTCATCATATCCAAATGATCTTGATGAAGAAAGTGAATATGTACCTGAGATACTTGAGGTTTTAGAGCGAAGTATTACGGACAACGAGGATGATGATAACGGTCTGGACATTTTATATGGGCGACCAGAAGAAGGAGACGACGACGAACAAGAGGAAACGTAAGCTGTATGCCTGCTATTGATAATCAGAGGTAATAATCGCCTTATAATTTAACTTAAACAAAATATAATAGATTTGATAATCTTATGATAAATAAAAATGTAATTACAACACATAAAAACTCATTTCAATATGTTATTATTTATACATAATTTAACAAAATATTATCAAATTTATTTATAATTAATTCTTATTTATAATTAATATTTATTAATAAGTAAATAACGTAACTAATTAAGACTAAATTTGTAGATAATTTTATTCTCTACAAGTTTTGTAATAGCTTCAAATATCATTTGAAATATAATAAAAAAATCTTTAGTGGGTTTTTCTCCCTTTTAGGCCAGAGAACCAAAAACTAATTAAAGTTAATACAGGCATTTTGCAGAAAATGTTATCTACATTAATTTTGTAGCTAGTGTTATTCAATAAAATGCCTAGTTTTTGGGTAATTGAGGGTAGGAAAGGGGGTTTCTCTAGTTTTTTGGCTCAAAGGTAAAAAAGTCGCTTTTTTTCAGCGCTATTTAGCGCCTAAAAATTTCGCCAGAAAATTAAAGTTAATTTATGAATTTTGTAGAAAATATTGCTTACTTTAATTTTGTAATAGATGTTTTCTCGATTAAATGCATAGTTTTTGAGAAATCGAGGGTGAAAGATGAAGTTTCTCTCGTTTTGGTCTGAAGGTCAAAAAGTTGTCTTTCTTCAACGCGCTTTAGCGCCTAAACTCTTTGTCAGAAAATTAAAGATAATATATGTATTTTATAGGAAATTTTGTCTACTTTAATTTTGTAACTGGACTTTTTTTAATAAAATGCACAGTTTTTGAGATATAAGCAAAAAACCGATTTTCTTGACCTTTGACCTTGAATATCTCGAGACGCGGACACGAGATTATATGAGACTTTTTAGCTTACTTTTAGAATGTCAAAACAAAGATTTTTGCAAATTTTCAGCTTGTTATCTTTCATTCCGAGGTTGTATTCTTATTTGACTGGGCTACAGGGGCTATTTTACTTTACTGAAGCAAACTGATGGTCCTTGTTCAGGTAGATTTGAAAAATAATTCATGCTTGAAAATTATTTAAAAAGTCGTGAAATTATGCGGCAGTTTTCAAATAAATTTCATTCGAAAGTTAACATTTTTCTAATTGATGATGTAAGAATTGAAATTGTACTGTATTTAGAAATGATATAAGTGCGATAAAAACGAAAGCGAAAGCGCCGTTTGTTGCCACAATCGTTATACGTTTCTAATAATTGACACTGGGTTTTGTCTGGCGTCCAAAAGTAGACTACCACTTTTTGACGTCGACAGAGAAATCCACAGTGAAAGAAATAGGACTTTGCCGCTAATAAGGAACTGTTAAATGAACTTATAATAAACCTATAAAATATTAGCCTTACATTGTTTATTCTAACTCAAAAAACAATCATTATTTCAAGTCTTTTTTTTTTTTTTTTTTTTTTTTAAATACCGTAACACTATTTTTAATAATTTCAATTTTCCTGAAATCCTTTGCTTTTGTGATTTTTTCTATTAAAAAATGAATTCCTCTAACATATAATTAAAAAAAAGTAATTGGTTACATGTAATCAAGGTACGCAATGCAGATGAAGTAATCAATAAAGGTTCCAAGTCTAATCTTTATAAGAATTGAACAATCAGTTTAAATTACGGCATGTTGACACAATGATATGAATTTTTCTCTTTAGTTTTATCAGTCTCAAAATGCATTTCACGCTAAGCATAACGTCAGTTTCACCGGCGCAAACTTTTCACACGTACTTCATATACGCTACTTTTATGCGTAACCACCATGTATATGTATACAAATAGAAATATATTTTGTATTTAATTGTAATGAAAAAAATGGAATCGATAAATTTATAATGAATAAAGATAAAATAAACCCAATGGACAATATTCCCGTTACGTCACAATAAATATGGATTTTTATTCACTTATAAAAATAAAGAGATTCAGGATTCCATTCAGGATTCCATAAGTATTTTTATCGAAATATAAATTGCAAATTAAAAAATTCGGCCAAAAAGCCACGTGTCTGGATATTTTCATTATTTCTCTTTGCTCCTCGCAACAATGGAAGTAATCGGATTGCCACCATTTTGAAGAAATTAAAGAAAAAACATTTTAAATTAAAATTATGTTAATTAATAAAAGTATTGAAGAAACAAATGCACGATAACAAATCTGTGGCCAAATATCTTTCATTTAAAATAAGAATCATGTAATTTGATTAAGTAGTTTTTTCTGGCGAACTGTCGAAAGAAAACGCTTAGCGTTTTAAATATATAGATAGATGGCCGGTCCAGAAAATATTTTTTTACAAAGATTAATATTAATATATTTTTTTAACAAATAACACTTTTAGAATTGGAATGTTACCTCAAAATAAATAGGTATATTTTTTTCGCATTTCGTTCAGCAAAGCGGATGCGAAAAAAATATACGAATCGACGTTTGGATTTTTTTTTCTTTAAGGGTAAATGTTAATACTTCTTCAAACAGATAACATCGTTAGAACCAGAAAAGTACGATGGTTAATTGGGTATTATTTTTGCTTTTTCATATTTTGATTTTTTAAGCGAATGTGGACTTTTAAAAACGCGAAAAAAAAAATCTGAACCCCTTTCCCATTTCGTTTCTTCTTTGCTTGTGGAACACCGGAAAGTTTCGGAAATCGTCACGATCGGCCATCGGCGCGGGGCATTTTGTGATGTTCATTATGGTTTTTAATTAATATCCCAGCTAATTATCAAAAACGAATAATCTGAGCCTCAGGTGCATTCGGATCCAGGCATATCGATCTGTTAGAAGCTGGCGTTTGCTATTTTGACCTTTTTTACTCTACCTATAATTTCGAGTCATTATTTGCGGAAATGAATAATTTAAAAAACTCATGTAAAAATCTCTTGTCAGATGACTCCAGTTCTGAATGAAAATACAAGTTGCCCTAATTTTATCATCAGTTTTTGCTTATAATGCTTGATAATCTTCGTTTTTGATAGTTTATAACTTTTCCCATCTTATTCCATAACAATCAATCTACTATCCCACAAAATGCTCAAGTCCCTTCTTCTTACAAAGTTTCTGCATTTCGACATTTTATTAGGAGAGACTTCACAGTCCCTACTCCTGATAAATTAAACAGTGAACTAAATAAAATATATGATATTGCAAGAAATAACAAATATAAAGAAAGCACTATAAATAGATTAATTCTAAACATGAGTGAAATAAGAAGAGAAACTTCAATGAACAAAATTCGAAAATATCTACTTTGTAGGTTTTTTTGAAAGTTTGAAATATAAGCTTAACAAATTCAATATTTGTCTTATCGTAAACTCCCCCCCCCCCCCATAATAATAATAATAATAATAATAATAATAATAATAAACATATAGTTTGTACGAAAACAGATCCACTATCAAGTGTATGTGAAATCCCATTCACCAAAGCTGATATGGAACACTGAAATATTAAATAAGAATGAAGAATAAAAAGTTTAAAACGATGTTGAAAGACGAATGAACATACAACAGATATCAAATACAACAAGAAAACTACAGATTTAGCCAGGGACCGATTAACACCTGATCTAGGGGAAGCACGATATAATTTAGCCCTCATCTTTCATTTGACAAAAGTTTTCTTAATTCTTCATTCTTGAAACTTACCAATGATACTATTATTAATCTCGGGAGTAGCTTAGCCGAGGTCACATATATTTCATTAAATAGCTTTTTTATGTTCCCTGTATATACTTCAGATATATTTAGTACATATAGATGTATGTTCAATTTCCCAGGTGATTTCTAACAGGCACATCAGGATGCTATATGATTAATTAACATCCTTTTGTGAACATTCATATTTCCCTGTTAAATAAGTTTCGTAAAGTAGTTCGTGTAGTTCCTCTTGGATTAAGCAATCTTTCTTTTCCAAAAAAATATTAAAAATGCAATTTAAAAAAAATGAAAATGGGAATTAAAGAGTCCTTTTGGGGACTCTAAAATTTTAGCGGGGAAGCATGTGCTTCATGTGCCTTTTGGATAATCAGGCCCTGGCTTTAGCGAGACTACACAGCATAGAATCTTTGCAGATTAATTTTAAAAATAGTAAAATAATTTATCCATCAAGATTTTATTCCCCATCCATTATCCACAAGTCAATCGAAATCTATATGCGTAACGAAAGAATATGCAATGAATTTGCTTCTTTTGAATTACCAGGAATTTGGTGCGAGATGATACATGTTAGAAAAACCCCCATAAAATAAATCCCGTTTATGTAAAATGACTCTAGATGGCGCCATGCCATTTCGTGATATTTGTTTATCAAGTACATAGTTCAAATTTTATGCAAAATTAGATTATTTATCATTACAGATCTTGATAATGATAACCGTTTTAATAACCGTTATGAGTGTACGAGCTAGTCGGTTTGTTTATTAAAAAGTTTTTTAAGCTATTATATTTACTGCAATCACTTTAAGCATATATATATATATATATATGTATTTTGTTTTTAATAAAACTTCTGTCAATACATTTAGCACGTTCTCTGCAAACAAATCTGCAAAAAATACCACATTTATTTGAGTCAGTTAAGTGTTTTATTAGAAACAGAAATCCAAGCATTTTGACAATTATGATAGTGCTATGACTTTATTTTCACGAGATTCCGTAAACATTTTCTAAATGATCTTATAACAAAAATACAAGTTCTTTATTTTAAACGAAATATAGTTGTATTTAATGACAGCACTATATTATTTCGAAATGAAGTGAAATCAGTTTATGTTTGAAGCAGCTGAAATTAAAATTATTAGCGCATTTAAAATTTTCAGATTCACTTGCCTGGAATACATTATGTAAGAAAAATTTTAACAACTTTTTTTTTTTTTTCATTTCAATCAAAATATCGTGGTAAAAATTGATAACAATTCAAAAATTATTAATTAATATATTAATTCAAATATTAGACGACTTAATTTTTTTTTTTTTAACCTACTATCAAAGATAAAATGAAGATTGCTAAGAAATTTGTCACCGAACAGCCCCGGATCTGGCGATGGTGGAAAAGAAGAAAAAGCCCTGGTGATACAAAGAAATGGGACTCGTTAGAACATAATGGCCCATTGTTTACTCCGGATTATAAACCCCTTCCAAGGAGTGTTAAAATGTACTATGATGGCATCCCAATGTCTCTGAGTGAAAGATCGGAAGAAGTTGCTGGATTGTATGGAAAAATTCTTCATGACGAATACACAAAAAATAAAACATTCAACGAAAACTTTTTTCGAGACTGGTGAAAGGTAATGACAGCGAAAGAACGAGCCGTTATTGTCGATTTTAAAGAGTGCGACTTTCTAGATTTGTACAGATTTTACAAAGAAGAAGCAGATAAAGCCAGACAAGCTAACAACAAAGACAAAATAAAGAAAGAAAGAGAAGAGCTTGCCGCGAGATATGGATTCTGCTTAGTTGACGGAAAAATACAGAAAGTGGTAAATTTTCGGATGGAACCATCAGGCTTATTTAGAGGACGCGGAAACCATCCACAAATGGGCAAACTCAAGAAAAGGACATTACCGGAAGACGTCACCATCAACGTCGGCATAGATGCGTCCATTCCTAAACCACCCCCAGGTCACAAATGGAAGGAAGTCGTCCACAACAATACAGTTGAATGGCTAGCAAAATGGACGAACAATTTATCCAATTCTACCAAATATATGGCGCTCCACCCGAGCACGAAATTAAAAGGTCAGATGGAAATTCAAAAGTACGAGTCAGCCCGAAAACTTAAAAGTCATCTACGCGATATCAGAAAGAAGTATATGAAGGATTTAGAATCTCCGGACGAGTATGACAGACAAAAGGCTGTAACCATTTATTTCATAGACAGGTTGGCATTGAGAACGGGATACAAAAAAGAGTCTGACACAGCCAATACTGTTGGATGTTGCTCGTTGAGGGTCGAACACATCGCACTGAGCCCGAAGTTTCAAAGTCAGAGGTACGTCATCCATCTAGATTTCCCAGGGAAAGACAGCATTCGGTATCGTCGATCCATTCCAGTAGATCCAAAAGTCTATAAAAATTTACAAGAATTTTTGAAATACAAGAATTCTCGAAGTTTGATATTTGACACATTGGACGCCATCTCACTCAATGAGTATTTAAAGGAATTAATGGATAATTTAACAGCTAAAGTATTTCGAACGTGTCACGCATCAACTGAAATGGAAAACCAGCTCAAGAAGATGACAAAGAAAAATTTGTCTTTAGAGGAAAAATTGCAAGTTTATAATATGGCGAACCGATGTGCTGCCATTGTATGCAATCATCAACTGGCAGTACCCAAGACTTATGACAAAAGTATTAAAAATATTGAAAAGAAAATTAAAGCAAAAGTTAAAGAGATGAAGCAGATAGGAAAAGAAATTGATCGATACAAAAGAAAACCAAGTACAAAAAGAAATGAGGCAAAGAAATTAAGAAAAATAAATCTATTGCGTAAGCAGATTGAAAAGCTACTGCTGCAAGCAACTATCAAAGTGCAAAACAGAGGAATTGCTCTAAACCCCACTAAGATCAACTACCTAGATCCAAGAATAACTGTCGCATGGTGCAAGAAATGGGAAGTGCCAATTCATAAAATATACAACAAGACTCAGTCTGAAAGATTTATATGGGCAATAGAAACCACAGATGCCAATTTTAAATTTTAATTTAAAAAAATAAAGAAATATTCATTAAAAAAATTCTAAGAGTAAGATAAATTCTAAGAAAGAAAGAATTATTATCATGGGTACTTCTCTATTATCTTGTCGACTACTTTTTATAACAAAAAACTATCGCCAAACTGTAAGATTAAACGCCAAAAATGCAAACCCATTTACTTGATGTCAGAAGCATTATACGTGTTTGTTATGTCATCAAGTGGTTTTTAATTTGACATTTGCGTGTATTTTTCATTATGTTTTACTGATTTATTACTTATTTCATTAATTAAACTAACAATTGTGTCCTTAAATTCTTATATTTTATTTATTTATTTATTTTGATATCCCAATGGCAACGTTCTCCCGTTTATTTGGCGTTACAGTTTGGCGATAGTTTTTTGTTGTGAAAAGTGGTCGACGGGATAGTAGAGAAGTACCTTATCATGTCCCACCCTTGCTCTCCCCTCATTATTAAATTGTGCTAAGATTATTCCAACTTTTATTTAGGTACTTACGTATTATCCGGGTCAGGTCAGATACAACTGAGCGAAGCATGGCGCCACTTATACTAATTACAGTAACCATTATTTTTCGACAAGTATATAGTTTATTTATTAATTATAGTGTATAGTTTTTTAGTATAATTTATAGTTTATTTTTTTAATATAGTATACAGTTTTTTCGTTATTTATTTATTATTGTTTATTTATTTTATTTATTTATTTATTTTATCATTATTTTATTTCATTTATTTACCATTTTAAACAATTTTATGTATTTAACAATATTTAAGGTACTTTTCCGTTATACGGACACCGGGCCAAAATGTATGCTAATGCATAATGTATGTAAATGTATGTATGTATGTAAATGTATGTATGTAAATGTATGCTTGGCGACAATGGTGTCCGTATAACGAAAAAGTACCATATTAAATTACTGTTTTGCACATTATTGGCAACGGTAAACAAATGGGCAATTGACAACCATTTTTGGCGATCTATCTCCTGGCCCGGATAATACGTAAGTACCATTATTTATGAGGGGAAATCTTTACACATATCTTTTGTTTTACAGCAAACATGTTTATTTGCTTCATACAGTTTCTGGTTTTCAATTTTAAGCGACTAGAAAACCCAGCCTTTTGATAGATGTAAATGCACCAAATCACAGGAGTTTCACCATAATCTCTAATTAATGAGTAGCAGCTTCTGATTTGGAACCTGGTACAATACACTGATGTATGTATACATTATACTGATGTATTATATTTATATTATCAGCCCCGGCGAAAAGAATTACATACTATTATAAGGAACGGTGGCTAATATTTCATTATATATAGGATTCACAGTGAAGATTGGTGTAAAACCTGAGTGATAAAATGATCACGCAGGATATCATTAAATATTTAACATAAGTAAAACAAGAAAAAAAATCATGCGTCAAGCATAGATTATGTAACACTTTCCAACGCTTCCAAAATAATTTTACAAATCATTACCGTTTAATAAGCTGAAATATAACATCTAAGTAAACAATTTGGAAAACGCATAACATATTTAAAAACGTAATTTCAGGAATTTCCAACATATACAATATTCAGAAAAATATCCGAATATTTTTATTCAGCCCTGTATATGATCTATAGATTTGTATATATACTACATAGGATGCTAAATTTTAGTTTAGTTAGGAAACGCGTAGCACAGTTTAAAATTCTCCTTCTGGAGTTTCTTTCAATAAACGGAAATGTGTTCGCGAACTTTTGTGCTTCCCTGTATATGAAATACAGAATTTATACACACCAAGTAATAGACAAAAAGTGAGTTAAATTTAAAATCGCGTTCAGCAACTTAAAACGCACTTCCAAGAACTATTGTTAACATACAGTAGAGAATTCTTTTGTGTGTCCCTGTAAATGAACGATGAATGCTATACACACTATTCTGTAGTAAGCCTCTTGTAATGCACCTTAGTGATATATATAAATTTCAATGCGTTTAAAATAGTGAAACATTATTTAATTAAACCGCAAACGATTTTTCTCCATAGACATAATGTAACGGAATCCTTTTGACTGTCCCTGTAAAGTAACTAAAAGTGCTATGCACACCCTATTCTATATTAAGCTTTTTGTAATGCACCTTAATGATATATATCAATTACAATGTATTTGAAATTGTGTAACATCATTAAAATAAACCGCAAATGATTTTCCCCCATAGACCGTAATGTAACGGAATTCTTTTGAGTGTCCCTGTAAAAAAACTATAAGAGCTACACACTTCAGTTGAAATAGGGAACATGCTATAGATAACGACAATAACATATAAAAATTGCAGGCCAATCCGAGCATATTTACGAGAGTTAGAGCACGGGAAGACGGCCATACGGCAGACAAACCGAAGTCATAAACACTTTTCAACTAGGTTGGAAAGTGTTAATAAAAAAACAACTCTGGTTAGAACAATTAAATTAAATTTGCGCCAAAGTACGCTCACTGAAACATGCTAATTAGCTGCTGATTCGATTACAAAGCATTTTCCTGACGATTTATTTGCTAAGACCCAAACCTGTCTTCAACATTTTTTTTTTTTTAACCATTGGGAAAATGGTTGTTGTTTTCGGTCGAGAATGGACCTCTTGACGTCGTCATTTTATTAACGTCGTTACAGCGCCTAGAATTTTATTAGCGTCAGCGCAATTTTTTAGTACTATTTTGTAGCCGGTTTCCACACTATGTATTCTAGGCGCTGTAACGTCGTCACTTTATTGACGTCGTCACTTTATTTTTTTAAGCGTTTTTAACGAAATTCTGTAACTTTAGAAGAATTTTTCTTTGAATAGGCAATAGAAATGCATAAAATCGTTACAAAAATGTTAAAGTTACAAAAAGGGTAGATGCAAATTATCTGATATGAAAAAAAGCCGAATTCAAAAATTGACGTCGGATGAGAAATCGTCTTATAAAGCAAAAAACGTGGTCTTCAACTTTAATTGTTCCTGTTTTCATTAGTATGAGCAGGGAAGACCGAGCTATGCTCGGTCAAAATTAAATTTGAGTTCAAATATCATGCCCATGACCAAAATGACCTATTTTAAGATGAGCTATTTTAAGATAAAATAGCTTGACCCCTAATGACCCATGACAAAAATGACCCACTAATTGAATTTTCTCGAACATGTGACCTAGCCCAACAGTCTTCTTGTGCCCGAGAACCATAGGATGCAAAACTTAGTGTAAATAGTCTGAGCAGTTTTTAAGATAAAATAGCTTGACCCACAATGACCCATCGAACATGTGACCTAGCCCAGCAGTCTTCTCGTGCCCGAAAACCATAGGATGCAAAATTTAGTGTAAGTAGTCTGAGCCGCTTTTTAGATAAAATTGCTTGACCCATAATGACCCATGACCAAAATGACCCACTAATCGAATTTTCTCGGACATGTGACCTAGCCCAATGATTTTCTCGTACCCGAAACTCGTAGGATACAAAATTTAATCAAAATCGTTAGAGCCATTTTTTAGATAAAATTAATTTGACCCGCGTTGACCCAAAAATGACCCACTAATCGAAAGTTCTCGAACATATGACCCAGCCCAATAGTCTTCTCGTGCCCGAAAAGGGTCGGATACAAAATTTCGTCAAAATCGTTTGAACCGTTTTTTAGATACAATTAGCTTGACCATGACCCACAATGACCCACTAATCAAATTTTCTCGAACATGTGACCTAGCCCAATCGTTTTCTGGGGCCTCAAAACGGTAGGATGCAAAATTTCGTCAAAATCGTTAGAGCCGTTTTTATATAAAATTTGCATAACCACACACACACACACACAAGATTTGCTCGTATTAGAATATATGATATTACACATTTGGTACTTTCGTGTTATAGCGGCCTCCAAGGATGAATCGCCAAGCGACCAAGATTTTTCGCCAAATTATAAAGCATGGATGACATTATAACAATATATGATATATATATAACATTTCTTGACGTATGTGGCCAAGTTATAATCATATATGATGTATATATATGACATGTGTATATGATGTATATAAGACGTAAATAATATGTGTATAAATAATGACGTACATGGCATATGGCACACATAGCAGTGTTTGGAATATATATATGCGTATATAGGATGCATATATGAAAGCTTTGCGATGATCTTGGCGTAATCATAACTGTAACCTTGGTATAATCATAATTGTGGGGGCCGCTATAACACGAAAGTACGGTATTTTTTTTTTTTTTTTTTTTTTTTTTAAGTTTTTGGAACATTTTTCCAATGGTTATTGTAATTTGTTAAATTATATATATATATTTTTTATATCTTGTGTGATTCCGTCTTAGCTGGTTTTACTGTATTTTGAAGTTCTACGAAATTTCTGTGCCCCATACGTTAGTAGTGTAATATATACATATAGATCTTTGGGTACTTTTCCAGTATAGAGGTCTTGGCGTTTTCTTTTTAGAAGCTTGACGCAATTTAGGCTTCAGAAAGTGAAATTTGTTGTCAAATGATATAAACAGCTATATTGTAATACAGCTACAAACCTGATGAACTTTTAGACTTGTTTATATATGTATATAAACATTTTATTTATATGCATTATTACTATTTTCTTTATACAATTTAATTCGGTACTTTTTCGTTATACGGACACCATGCCAAAATGTATGCTAATGCATAATGTATGTAAATGTATGCAAATGTATGTATTAAATGTATGTAAATATACACTTGGCGACAATGGTGTCCGTATAACGGAAAAGTACCTTTAATTCTGTTTGTATATAAAAATAGATAAATGACTTGTTTATATTAAATAAATTGTATAAATATTGAAAACAAAAATCCTTGTGTATATGAAGCAGTGAAAAGATTGCCAGAAAAAAAGCATGAAAAAATAATTTTTCTCGTCAAGCTCATTTTCTCTATTTCGCCAAGGCCCCTATACTGGAAAAGTACCGATCTGTGCTTATGTTGTACCTTCAAATGCCATCAGTTCCATTGTTTTATTTCGCGGCCCATTTCGCATATTCTTTTATTAGGTAAATACGTCTAACATATTACTCACTTGCAGGTAAAAAGGAAAATTGTTTATATTTCATTAGGGGGTAAAAAAAGAGAAATACAGCGATAAATAGAGGAAATCAAAATAAACGAAATTTATGTATTCGTAATTTGATTATAAATGAATGTGCATTAGACGATTAGACACACGTTTAACCTTCCTGCCTGTTGAAATTTTACTCAACCTTGTTAAAAACATTTCACACCAGAATTTTTATTTCAAACTATTTAACACATTTGTTAGGGGAACCGTCGGTAGCATGATTAATTTTCTATCTTAATAAATTGTTATATCAGTCTTCATATTAGGTAGCTTTCAATACAAAAAAGTCCTTCCGGCCTGTACCGGGAGGAAAAGGTAGCTTTCCTATATCTTCGTTTTAAAATTTTAGCTAATGTTACACGAAAACAGCAACTTAAAATGCAAAGAAACGTTTATAAAAGATTCGTTAATACTGAATTTGAATAAGAATTCCGCCAAATTATTAAGCAATAGCCAAATTGGCTTCATTTATAAAGACTTATTTTGGTCTCGAAATTTGGCGATATTTCGCCAAATGTCACAAATTTTGCTAATTTTGTCGCCAATTTTGCCAATTTTGTCGCCAATGTCGCCAATTTTGGCGCTAACGTATATGAATATATAGTTTTATGCGTATGATTGGGAAAATTATTACAACAATGAAAGAAAATAATTTGCAAGTAATCGCGTTAATGTGCTGTTTTGTTTCAAAATGTCAGCCACCCTAGAATTTCAAACTACTCTATCTCAGCCATTTTTTAAGATAGAGGTAAACCAAAAAATGCTCTGGAATCCTTGTATCAAGGCCTAACACGTAATTAAAAAATAAAAATAAATTTTTAATTTTTTTGTATATTTATTTTAGTTTTAAATTTTTAAATGGCCGCCATCTTGAAACAAAATGGCGGACCAAGCTGGCCAACGAACTCGGTCGAGACATTGGTGACCTTAATACACACAATTAGTTTCATCAAAATCGATTTATAAATACGAGCGTTATCGTATGACATAGGTCAGATATATATATATATATATATATAGCCTCTGTTTGTTAACTAGGAGAAGACCCTTTAAATGCCTCAGAGGAGGACTTAAAGGAATCGACTGGGAGCAGGGACTTGATGTCCAATCCGCACCTTCCATCGGTGCAGCCTGTTAGTACCCTTGCCTAGTGCATGGGGAACGAACGCGGATGGGCTTCCTCCAACCCGCTTGGCCAGCGTGGAGGAATTTGGCCACCTCCCCCCTTATTTTACCATGAATTCACAAAACAAATCACGGCCCTCAATTCCCGGCAGTCTGCATGTTCCTGATTACGGCAGCGATCAGAAAGACATGAAGACAGAGGGTGCTAAGAATCACCGGGCTCGGTTTGGCTGCCATAAGTTGATGACCTTGGCAACGTATAATGGACGATCCTTATCTTCTGAAAGTCGTTTACAGGAACTTGAAGAAGAATTAGAAAGAATCAACTGGGACATCCTAGGATTATGCGAAATAAGAAGAAAAGGTGAAGAGAAGATTGATCTTGCCAGTGGACATGTATTGTACTACAGAGGTACAGAAGATGGAAAAACAAGTGGTGTAGGATTTCTGATTCATAAAAGGTGGAAGAATCACATCGTAGAATATGATAGTGCATCAGATAGAGTTGCAAGGTTAGTTATACAAGTGTCAAAAAGATACAAACTGCAAATTACCCAAGTTTATGCACCAACAATTAGCTATACTGATGAAGAAATTGAGGATTTCTATGAAGAAGTAGCTTCAATGCATCAAAAAGGAAAATGCTACATAAAATTAATAATGGGAGACTGGAATGCTAGAATTGGGGAAAAAAAGAAAGGTGAGTTCTCAGTAGGAATTCATGGATATGGGGTGCGTAATGAAAGAGGAAACAGATTGATTGAATTTGCAGAATGTGAACAGATGTATATCATGAATTCATTTTTCAAGAAAAAGCCACAAAGAAAATGGACATGGCGTAGTGCAAATGGCTCAACAAGTGAAATCGACTACATCTTGACAAACAAAAAGCATCTTATTCAGGATTGCAGCGTTCTCAATAACTTCAATACAGGAAGCGATCACAGGTTAGTTAGATGCAAACTGCTTTTAAATACTAAAGTGGAAAGAATGAAGCTTTTGCAATGCTCAAAGAAATCAGTCGATATTATAAATCTCCAGAAACATAAAGAAGAATTTAATTTAGAACTTAAAAATCGTTTTCAAGTACTTCAATCAATCTTAGAAGAAGAACAAGATGTTACAGTAGTGAACAAGAAAATAACAAATACTCTACAAGAAATTGCAAGGACGATAGCTGGTGAAGCACAAGTAAAGCAAACAAAGAAAATAACAGAAGAAACAAGAAGACTGATGAAGAAACGCAGAGAATTTAAAATGAAGAAAAACTATCCTAAATCAAGAGTTGAATATGCAGAATTATGTAAAACGGTAAGAAAATGTGTTACAGAAGATATCAGAAAATTTAACTGTGATCTTGTCAAAAAAGTTCTAGAAGATAACAAAAGTTTAAAATCAGCTAAGCGCAAACTGTGTGTTGGAAGAAAAGGTATTTTTGCACTGAAGACAGCAGATGGAACAATCACCAAAATCAATAATGAAATAGTACACATTGTCGAAAAATTCTATAACGATCTATATAAATGTGAAGATCAAAGGGAAATCAACCTACGTGATCCACTAGTAAACATAACAGAAACTGAAGAGATAATCCCAGTGATGACAGATGAAGTTGTACAAGCCATTAGAGGCATGAAAAAAGGTAAATGCCCTGGCGAAGATGGAATTACAATTGATCTTATCAAAGAAGCAGGAGAAGAATTTGCAAAAATGCTAGCCTTACTGTTTTCCAAATGTCTCGAGAAATCAGATGTACCAGAAGATTGGAATAATGCTGTGATGGTGTTACTTTATAAGAAAGGAGAAAAGGAAAACATTAAAAACTACCGTCCAATCAGCTTACTGTCAGTGATTTATAAAATTTTCACCAACGTTTTAACGACAAGACTTGAATCAGCTCTGGACTCAGCTCAACCTAGAGAACAAGCAGGATTTCGAAGTGGATTTAGCACAATGGATCATATTCAAACAGTAAGGGAAGTTATAGGAAAACATAAAGAATATAATTTACCTCTCTGTCTTGCCTTTATTGATTATGAAAAAGCATTTGATTCGGTCTACACATCTGCAGTAATTACTTCTCTGGAGAACATTGGTATAGACAAACCTTATATCAATATCATAAAGAAGATCTACAAGAAAGCAACAGCCACCATCCGTTTGGACAAAGGAAAAGCGAAGATCAAGCTTGAAAGAGGAGTAAGACAAGGAGACACCATTTCGCCTAAGCTTTTTACTGCTGTCTTAGAGAGTATTTTCAAGAAGCTGGATTGGGAAAACAAAGGGATTAGAATAAATGGGGAATATTTAAGCCATCTCCGGTTTGCTGATGACATTTTAATTTTCAGTAATAGCCCTGAAGAATTGCAAAATATGCTAAAAGATTTGGCAGAAGCTAGCATTAATGTGGGATTAAAAATAAATTTGGAAAAGACTAAGGTGATGTTCAATTCATTTGCATCAAAAAAGAAAATCGTCTACAACAACACTGATATTAAAGATGTTGAAAGTTATGTGTACCTTGGACAAGAAATATCTTCAGACAACAGTATCATGAATGAAATCAATAGAAGAATAAGAAATGGATGGAGTGCTTTTGGGAAGAACAATATTATTCTGAAAAGTAACATGCCTCTTTGTTTGAAAAGAAAGGTGTTTAACCAATGTGTTTTGCCTGCACTAACTTATGGAGCAGAAACTTGGACACTAACAAAACGGATGGTACAAAGATTACAAACAACACAGCGAAGTATGGAAAGATGTATGCTAGGCATAACCAGAAGAGACCGAAAGAGAATAACGTGGATAAGAAGTCAGACGAAAGTTTTTGACATTATCGAGAGAATTAAATGGCTAAAATGGAAATGGGCTGGGCACATTGCAAGAAGACAAGACAATAGATGGAGCACAAACACCCTACAGTGGTATCCCAGAGATGTAAAACGACCAAGAAGACGACCTCAAGTAAGATGGAGTGACGAAATCAGAAAAGTGGCCGGTGTTAATTGGATGACTAAAGCACTAGACAGGCAACAATGGAAAAATCTGGGGGAGACCTACATCCAGCAGTGGATTGAAAACGGTTGATGATGATGATGATGATGATATATATATATATATATATATATATATATATATATATGGATATATCTATATATATAAATCAACATTTGAACGGAGGGTGGTTTTGGGGTCTGGGGGTCATGATCGGTGAAAATATATCGAAATTTTTCGGAACTGCTTTCTTCCGAACGGCTGCAATAGATAGCTTTATACATTTTAGGTAGCTTTCAATACAAAAAAGTATAAAGCTACCTATTGCAGCCGTTCGGAGGAAAGCAATTCCGGAAAATTTTGATATATTTTCACCGATCATGACCCCCAGACCCCAAAACCACCCTCCTTTCAAATGTTGATTTATATATATATATATATATATATATATATATATCTCCATATATATATATATATATATATATCTGACCTATGTCATACGATAACGCCCGTATTTATAAATCGATTTTGATGAAACTAATTGTGTGTATTAAGGTCACTAATGTCTCGACCGAGTTCGTTGGCCAGCTTAGTCCGCCATTTTGTTTCAAGATGGCGGCCATTTAAAAATTTAAAACTAAAATAAATATACAAAAAAGTTAAAAATTCAAATTTATTTTTTAATTACGTGTTAGGCCTTGATACCAGGATTCCAGAGCATTTTTTGGTTTACTTCTATATTAAAAAATGGCTGAGATAGAGCAGTTTGAAATTCTAGGGTGGCTGTCATTTTGAAACAAAACAGCACATTAACGCGATTACTCGCAAATTATTTTCTTTCATTGTTGTAATAATTTTCGCAATCATACGCATAAAACTATATATTCATATCCGTTAGCGCCAAATTCTCGCCAAAATTGGCGACATTTGGCGAAATATCGCCAAATTTGGCGACCAAAATAAGTCTTCATAAATGAAGCCAATTTGGCTATTGCTCAATAATTTGGCGAATTTCTTTTTCAAATTCAGTATTAACGAATGTTTTGTAAACGTTTCTTTGCATTTTAACTTGCTGTTTTCGTGTAACATTAGCTAAAATTTTAAAACGAAGATATAGGAAAGCTACCTTTTCCTCCCGGTACAGGCCGGAAGGACTTTTTGTATTGAAAGCTACCTAAAAGTATAAAGCTACCTATTGCAGCCGTTCGGAGGAAAGCAGTTCCGGAAAATTTCGATATATTTTCACCGATCATGACCCCCAGACCCCAAAACCACCCTCCGTTGAAATGTTGATTTATATATATAGATATATCCATATATATATATATATATATATATATATATATATATATATATATCTGACCTATGTCATACGATAACGCTCGTATTTATAAATCGATTTTGATGAAACTAATTGTGTGTATTAAGCTCACCAATGTCTCGACCGAGTTCGTTGGCCAGCTTGGTCCGCCATCTTGATTCAAGATGGCGGCCATTTAAAAATTTAAAACTAAAATAAATATACAAAAAAATTAAAAATTAAAATTTATTTTTTAATTACGTGTTAGGCCTTGATACAAGGATTCCAGAGCATTTTTTGGTTTACCTCTATCTTAAAAAATGGCTGAGATAGAGCAGTTTGAAATTCTAGGGTGGCTGACATTTTGAAACAAAACGGCACATTAACGCGATTATTCGCATATTATTTTCTTTCATTGTTGTAATAATTTTCCCAATCATACGCATAAAACTATATATTCATATCCGTTAGCGCCAAAATTGGCGACATTTGGCGAAATATCGCCAAATTTGGCGACCAAAATAAGTCTTCATAAATGAAGCCAATTTGGCTATTGCTCAATAATTTGGCGAATTTCTTATTCAAATTCAGTATTAACGAATCTTTTGTAAACGTTTCTTTGCATTTTAACTTGCTGTTATCGTGTAACATTAGCTGAAATTTTAAAACGAAGATGTAGGAAAGCTACCTTTTCCTCCCGGTACAGGCCGGAAGGACTTTTTTAATATACATTTTCATCTTTCGATAATGGTAAAGAATATTGTTTCGGCTTACCTGAGATTTTCCTTTAGCACAGAGAATATCCACAGTGTATCCAAATATTTATCCCTTTGAATGATCGTCGTGTCACTGTATTTGAATAGTAAGAAACATTATTATTAGAAAATAACATTGTGTGAAATAAGAAGTAGATCCATTTTCCTTTGAATATAATATTATAATTCTTGGCTAGATATGTACATTTTTATCGCGTTTTGGAGACTGCATATAGGTGCTCCAATTTTACATTATATTTGAGATATATTTACATCATATATATACAAGAGCGTCTTAACTGCTCGGATACATTTTGGAAACTAAGGGAGAATTGTTATTAAGTTCAGTGCGCGCGCGCGGGATATCAGCTGTAGGTTGAAGTAGGGAGGTCTGCAGAATTTCACAGTTAATTGGTTTCGACAGTCTCTGGTTTTATTCACTATGTTTTGCATCTGCGGTTATCACTTAAAGTACTTATAGTTAATTGGGGTCTGGTTTTTAACATGTTCCTTCGATCGTTCACTGCACGTGGAGATTATTAACTGCATAAAAAAGGTTTCTCCGTCACTCCCCCGTAATCTCCTGTGTGGGGAATGGTTGAAGGTTCAGTTTCTTATGGTGTTTTTCGTACACATGTTTGAGAGTGGGTTTGGTGAGAGTATCGGCTGTCATTTATTCACTGGGGCAGTATTTTAAATCAATTTTTCCTTCTTCTTTCATCAGTTTGATGTTGTGGAAACGTATGTCGATGTGTTTGGATCGCTTAGTATCGTTATCATTTTCAGTCATTTTTATACAGGACATATTATCCTCAAATATCGTGATTGGTAGTTTTTGTGGAATGTTGAGATCGCTAAGCAAGTTTGTTATCCAACTTAGTTCTTGTGCTGCGTTGCTAGCTGAAACGTATTCAGCTTCGGCTGACGAAAGTGCAATACAATTTTGCCTTTTTGTGATCCAGTAAATCGGCGATTTTCCTAGCATGAATAGATTTCCTGACGTTGATTTACGTGTTTTCAAGTCACCAGCCCAGTCTGCATCGGCGTATGCTGTTAGGATGGGCTTGCTGTTTGCGCTAAGAGTTAAATTCAAATTTTCTGTAGTTTTAAGGTATGAAATGATTCTTTTCACTGCTGTTCAGTCCTTTTGGCGTGGTGTTTCGTTTCTACGACATAATATGTTGATTGCGGCAGATATGTCAGGACGCGTGATTGTTGATATGTAAAGTAATGTGCCTGTGGCTTGTCGATATTTCGTGTTATTAGGTAAAAGATTATCGTCGTCCTCAAGTCTGTTGAATCCAGCAATCATGGGTGTGTAATGAGGTTTCATGTCGTTTAAATTCAGTTTTTTCACTAATTCGTGTATTTTATTATTTTGATTTAGGTAATATGTATCGTTGATTTTATTAATGTTTATGCCTAGGTAATTATTCACTTCTCCTAATTTTTGCAGTTCATATTCTTTCTTAAGTTGGTTTATTGTTTCTTCGATGTCACTGTCCTTTCCTGCTATCAGGATATCGTCTACATAGATGATGATGTATATCGGATTTTCTTGATTTGATTTAAAGTACAGACATGGATCATTTTTGCTCTGTATGAAATTATTGTTTTTGAGTGTTTCCGATATTTTGGTGTACCAGGCCTTTGCGGCTTGCTTAAGACCGTATATAGCCTTTTGAAGTTTACAAACGTTTCTTTCATCGCCAGGTTTCATATACCCGTCTGGTTGACTCATATAAACAGTTTCAGTTAATTCACCATGCAAGAATGCTGTGGTGATGTCAACATGTTTCACGTTCAAATTTTTATGCAATGCGGAGATGAGAAATGCACGTTTTGTAGCGTGCGAAACTACAGGTGCGAAGGTTTGATCATAGTCAATCCCGAATCTTTGACTATATCCTTGTGCTACTAAACGCGCTTTATAGCTTTGAATATTTCTTAAATTGTCCTTTTTTAGTTTAAAAGTCCATTTTGAACCGATAATTTTTGTTCCGGGTGGTGGATCTGTTAAAGTCCAAGTGTTATTTTTTCTTAGGCATTGTATTTCATTTTGTGTTGCTTTTATCCAATTTTGTTTGTCATTAACATTTTCCATTTTTTCGATACCTTCCCAATTTTCGGGAATGTTTTTAGATGAACTATTTATGAGACAAACATATCTGTCAGGAGGAACGCCTCTATTTGTCCTATTAGACCTTCTTGGTTCAATTGGTTGCTGTTTGGGCACGGATGGTGTCTCCTCACTGTCAAGTTTTATTTCTAAGTGATTTTCATGTCTATCCGGTAATTGTGTATTATCATCGGATGTTTTTGTAGTGTTTTGTATCTCCTCAATGTTTTCTGAGTGTACATTTTCATTTTCAAGAAATTTCACCGTTCTCGCTATTATAATTTGTTTTCCTTGTGTGTGAATTCTATAACCAGTCGATCGTGTGTCATAGCCTACGAACGTTCCGGTTTGAGTCCTGTTATCAAGTTTTCCTCTATTTACTTTATCGACGTAAAATAGCGCTTTACAACCGAATGTTCTTAAGTGTTTTAAATTCGGTTTAACTCCTTTCCATAATTCGTAAGGTGTTCTGTTGTTATTTGCTTTGGTTGGGAGTCGGTTTTGTAAGTATGTTGCGGTGTTTATGGCTTCACCCCAAAAATGTTTGCTTAATTTTGCTTGTGATAGCATACTTCTAGTCATATCTAATAAACTTTTATTTTTTCTCTCCGCAACTCCATTCTGGCTCGGATTATGCGAGATAGTCAATTGGTGTAAAATTCCGTTCTGTTTTAAGTATTCATCTATCTCGTGATTTACATATTCACAACCGTTATCCGATCTAATTTCCTTAGGTTTTTTACCGAACTGGTTGTATATCATCGTTATATACTCTTTTATCTTTTCAGCAACTTCGCTCTTTTTAGATAATAAATATATCGTAGTATATCGGGAATAATCATCAATAAGAGTCATAAAATAAATTTTTCCGCCTAAAGTCGGTGTGTCTAAAAGGACCACATACGTCACTGTGAATCAAATCCACAATATTAGTAGCTCGGTTTGTTGCTGATTTAGGATACGGCATGTTAGTTAATTTAGTTTCGATACAAGTTACGCATGTTTTATTTTTATGTTTACAATTTCCTATATTTATTCCGTCCGCAAGTTGATTTGTTATTATAGATTTAATCGCGTCATAATCTCTGTGACCTAGTCTGCGATGCCAGAGATCTATGCATTGTTTGCTGTCACAGTTATACGTTATGTTTACATAATTTTGTGGTTCTTCCACATCGTCCATTTTCTCAATAATGTATAAATTTTTCTCATTTTTCGCCCTAATATATATTTCTTCATCAAAGATCAAATCACATTTATTATCGTCGAAGATTAGTTTACACCCGTTTTTAGCGGCTTTACTAACCGAAATTAGGTTCGACTCTAAGTCTGGGACATAAAGCACTTCGCGTAATTTCGTTAGTTTTTCTTTTCCTTCGGGGGTTAATGTTTTTATAAAAACTTCTCCTGAACCTAACGCTGCGCTGTCAGTTTATTACCATTCGCGATCGTTACTGAAGTTTTATTATAATCAATGAATTTATTAAATAGGCTTTTATCGTTACAAATGTGCGAGGTAGATCCTGAATCGAGAATCCAGTTATTTTTGCCTACTTCTTCGGTGATTAATGCTTTATCTTGCGTTTGATCATTTGCGTATTTTCTTTCGTTTGGAATTTTATTTTCTCTACGAGTTTCGGTCTTTTCATAACATAATGAAGATGAGAAATTCTTTTTATTTTTGTTTTGATTATTACAAGGATTTCCGGATTATACCGTGTTTCTGCTCTTGTAGTGCCAGCATTCGTAAGTGGAATGATTTTTCATTTTACAGTTATTGCAATATTTTTGTTCTCTTCTATTTTCAGTGTGTGTATATCTCCTATTTGTTTTAAATGCTCTCTCGTTGTTGTTATATCCGCTATGTGATTGTTCTGACATTTCATGTCTACGATTATATTCGCCCGTTAATTTGTTTTTGATAAAATCAGGGGTGAGCTCGTTTTCCGGTCTCGCCTCCAACGCAGTTATCAAAGTATTGTAGCTGGGGGGAAGAGAACACAGAAATAGCGCGGAAATATGTGAATCGCTAATATTTTCTCCAATGGCATTAAGTTTATCTATAATTTGCAAGATATTAGTGATATGCGTGATCATGTTTCCACCCTCCGCTAATTTAGTACTGTATAGTTTCCGTAATAGGTAAAGCTTACTAGATAAATTGCTTCTCTCATGCATATTTTTCAGAACTTCCCATGTTAATTTGGCGGTATCTAAGTTTTTTACATTTACGATTTGAGAATCATCGATGCTTAAGTTTATTAGAGCCCTAGTTTTTCGATCCTTTTTGTTCCATGCGGGGTCGGGTGGATCCGGTGGATCTTGTGCTATAATATCGTCGAGTTCCTCTTTAATCAGGAACATCTGCATCTTGAACTTCCATGTACTATAATTTGTAGAATTGAGTTTCTCAATAAATTGAGTATTTTCTTTTATCGCATTCATTATTTCTTTTTTAGTGATCTTTTATTTATTATTATATTTTTAGAAATTGTTATATTATCGTTTTTAATACTGGGATATTCTTTTTTCAGTCTTTCATAATCTTTGTTAGGGGAACCGTCGGCAGCATGATTAATTTTCTATCTTAATAAATTGTTATATCAGTCTTCATATTTTAATATACATTTTCATCTTTCGATAATGGTAAAGAATATTGTTTCGGCTTACCTGAGATTTTCCTTTAGCGCAGAGAATATCCACAGTGTATCCAAATATTTATCCCTTTGAATGATCGTCGTGTCACTGTATTTGAATAGTAAGAAACATTATTATTAGAAAATAACATTGTGTGAAATAAGAAGTAGATCCATTTTCCTTTGAATATAATATTATAATTCTTGGCTAGATATGTACATTTTTATCGCGTTTTGGAGACTGCATATAGGTGCTCCAATTTTACATTATATTTGAGATATATTTACATCATATATATACAAGAGCGTCTTAACTGCTCGGATACATTTTGGAAACTAAGGGAGAATTGTTATTAAGTTCAGTGCACGCGCGCGGGATATCAGCTGTAGGTTGAAGTAGGGAGGTCTGCAGAATTTCACAGTTAATTGGTTTCGACAGTCTCTGGTTTTATTCACTATGTTTTGCATCTGCGGTTATCACTTAAAATACTTATAGTTAATTGGGGTCTGGTTTTTAACATGTTCTTTCGATCGTTCACTGCACGTGGAGATTATTAACTGCATAAAAAAGGTTTCTCCGTCAACATTTATTTAACTTAGTTCTCTGTGGCTTTTATTTAACTTAGTTTAAGAAAAAAAATCTGGTTCGAATGAAATAATCGAATGAAATAAATTACAGAAATGGGTCGATTCGACCCATTCAGGGTAGGAAGGTTAAGCCAAGGGTAGTCAGCTGTTATGCTATGATATTTGATTTCATTTCCGTTGACATGCCGCAAATCTTGCCAATAAATAGATTTTTTTTTTCACTTTGATGAGGCCATCCTTGATGAAAGAATTGAAGTCTAGATAAATAAGGGAAAGTATTTATATATATTTAAAATACATATTTGTTTATATTTGTCATATTTGTTTTTGGTGCTTTCGTATTATCCGTTACCAGAGGATAGATCGCCAAAAATTCTTGCCATCGCCAGACGTGTTTATTTGGCACAGATGTCATATACGCACCACGTTGGCGCGATTGCAACAATATGGCAATTTTATGTTCTCACATGGTAACTCGGTTATTTTTTATCTTAATTCTATAAATTATTTTTATTAGGTATATCAATATTTATTTATATCAAACTATCATTTATTTATTTTTATTTCCTTTTTTAAAATAATAGAAGCTATTTTATTTTTATATGGAAATAAAAAATCACGTGCTATTATTGCATGCTATATGAAACTAATATTCAAAAACAAAGTTTTCGCCAAATTGGCGGGAGAAAAAAATCGCGCCAACGTCGTGCGACATCTGTGCCGTTTATTTTTGCTTATCGTCGACCATATTCAAAATTCAAAACAGTTAATTTAATATACATTTATTGAACACTTTAATAACTATATTTGGTACTTCTTTGTTATATAGTGGCCCCCTAGGATAAATCGCCAAGCGACCATGATGTATCGCCAAATTATAATACATATATGACATTATAATCCGTATATGACGTATATGACATTTCGTGTCGTATATGTGTAAGTTATAGTCATATATCACGCATATATAACGTATATATGCATGTGTATAAGACGTAAGTGACGTACTTATGACTTATGACACATAAGACGTAAATATTTTGCAGTGTATTGTGGTATATGGCTTATAGGTGAACGTTTTGAATATATATGCGTATATATGATGTATATGTAAGGCTGGCGATGACCTTAATGTAATCATAACTGCAACCTTGTCGTAATCTTAATTGTGGGGGCAGCTATAACAAAAAAAATACCATATATTTATTAAGCGGTATTTACGAATTATACGGTCCAGGTCAGATATAACTGCGCAAGCATAGCGCCAACTATACTAATTACCGTAACCCATTTTCTTTTTACAACTATAATACGTAGTTTGTTTATTTATTATTATAGTTTACAGTTTATGTCTTTTATTATAATGTGCAGTTTATTTCTTTATTATAGTTTAAAGTTTTTAGCTCACAGGCTATCAAAGCCTGAGAGCTAATGTGCCCGCCCGTTCTGTATGTACGTATGTACGTAACGCGATAACTCTTGATAGGAATATCCGTTTTGCTTCAAATTTTGTTTATAAGTTCATTGTGATAAGGGGCTTCCCTGATTAGATTTGGGGGTTTCTTGGTTAAGTATAAAGGGGGGGGGGACGGGGGGTGTTAATCCCCCTTAATTTAGATAAATAGGCTTTTCATATAGAATTATCCGATTTGCTTCAAATTTTGTTTATAGGTTCATTGTGATAAGGCGCTTCCCTGATTAGTTTTGGGAGTTCATTGATTAAGTATAAAGGCGGGGGGACTCCTACATTGGCATTTTACAATGTTGATAGGTAATGTATGTAGATTTTTGGCACAGCACGTGCAAAAGCTCGCCATCCCTGGTCTAAAATCGCACTTTTCTTCTAGTCTAAACATTATGAGTCTAAAGTCTAAACTAGTCTAAACTCCTGACAAGGTGTTCTTCGAATGGTGCTACATTTTTTTATTCACTGTATTCACTATAACTCACTGTATTCACTAATAATATTCACTATAACTCTGAGTTAAAGAAATACACTATACTTTGTACTGGTTCGTAACAGCTATATTTAAATTAATATATCTGATATTAATTTAAATATAGCTGTAATAATATATTTCTGTAACCCGAGCTAGCTTCAAGGGCTACAGAATATAGATGGAAACTCTTTTTTTTTTTTTTTTTTTTTTTTTTCTCTGTCTGATACGTTTTTTACACTTAATATTTTATTTATTTATTTATTTATTTTCATTTAGATTGACCACTAATAACATCAAAAAGTATTTTATATGAAAAACAAACAAACAACAAAAAAAAAAAACCAATTATACATTCAAAAACAGTATTTATTCTATTAGAAGCTATATTTTCGTACTAGCCGCATGCCAGGAGTTAATAGCCAACTAAATCGCCAAAGATTTTGCAACTTACAGCAGTCTTTTTAATTCTGGTAATTTCAGTAGTCTAAGTTGTTAAATTTGTGTTTCATTTATATTATTATTATTGTTGTTGTTGTTGTTGCTATTGGAGTTTTATTTTCGTCATGGAATATTAACCGTAAACGAATGCTGAACTGTTTATATTGTTTTAAGTGCAAACGGATTAATCTTCCGCAATCGGAAATCACGCCATAGAGATAGATTTAAAAAATAATAATAATCATGCTTGAAAATTATTTTTAAAACTTTAATAAAATTAGTAAATTGACATACAGTTTTCAAACAAATTTCATTTGAAAGAACATTTTCCCCCCTATTCAACCGGGGCCTCCGAGATGACGCTGTGTGTCCTGAACCGGGCCTGCTACAAGTGACGTCACAACATGCTGACGTCAAAACAGTGATCCATAATAACTTAAAATTTTTCATGCACTTTGTTCGTTTGTACGGATTGTTTACGATAGTATTTTGATTTTATTTATTGTTTTATATAGTAATTAATAATATTTTTCAGTGTATTTAGATTATAATGCTATCAATAATTATTGATTATAATTATTAAAGAAAGTGTAGATTATATCTATAAAATAATGAGAAGAAAATGTTGTGCTCCTAGTTTCTAATCTAAGTCTTCAAATTTGCTACTGATAATGAAAAGAAGAAATTTTAACTACGCGAAAATTACCTTGTGATAATTTTACTTGCGTTTCAACAGAAGTGGTCTGCATTAAATGTTTCGATATACGTTTCATAATTCGTGAAGCTAGAATTAATATGATGGTATTGAACTTGTGCAGAGAAAAAAAACCCTAACAACAAATGTCTAGCCTACTGTAATGGAAATATTCTGGCATATTTGAATGAATTTGTACTTCCAAATCGAAAAGAGTCAAATGATCTTTAGAAAAAAATAAATAAATAAAAGAAGCAGACGATAAACAGTTTAAAAAATGATTTTGAAAGAAATACTGTAATAAATTGAATGAAATCTGGATACATTTAGTTAGAAGTGAGTGTGCTTTGTTTATAAAATTAAAAGTAACTGATTTACACAACTTAGTAGTTCTACGTAGTTCCATTTAACATTTTAGCTAACTTAAGTGTACAAATATATTATGAAAATAAATCTTTTGATAAGTTAATTTGAGTGGTTATTAGGTCCTAGACCCAAGTACAATAAATAGACAATTTTTAAAATATTACAAATCAGTTACAAAGTTAAGATAGAAAATTGGGTACTTTTCGGTTAGCTGGGCGCCAGTGATATATATACACATATATCTACACACACATATATATACACATATATCTACACACACATATATATACACATATATATGTATGAATTAACATATATATATTTATATATGTACATGTATCACTGGCGCCCGGCTAACCGAAAAGGGCTTATGGCGAGAGAAGGAAAGTTGGCAACATATTTTCTGGCAACCTATTCGTAGTTTCATATAAATAAGTATTTTTTTTTCAATATTTATACAATTTATTTAATATAAAGAAGCCATTTATCTCTTTTTATATGCAGGTAGAACAGAATTGTATATATAATTTATATATATATAAATAAACATAAACGTTCATTAGGTTTGTTTTCATAATTCTGTATATAATTTTAAAACATATCTAACTTTCTGAAGCTCGGATTACGCCAAAGCGTTAAAAAAAAGTGCCAAGGTCTCTATAGTTAAAAAAGGTCGATTTCTCTATTTAAATTGACATCTATTGTGTTTTGGTGGTTAAATTATGGTATGTAGTTGTAAAAGGGAGGAATGGGATTGATTTTGTAAAGTTTTTGGTAGATTTATTATATTTTTTGTACGTATAATTATTGTAAAATAATGTGTTTAGGAAAAGGTAAGTCAATGGGTTCAATCTGATTTGTTAATCTTAGCATTTTTTTTATTTAAAACTTTTAATTTCCTTTAATAAAACAAGTGTATTAATTCCCTTTTATTTCACGATTATGAAATTTAATATTATTTATGTAATCACAAATTATAAGTGCGGAAATGCTCTTTTTATTACATCTTTCTGCTGCGATACATTAACCAAAGTGGATCACTATTGTGATGTCACTAATACTTGTAGCAGGCCCGGTTCAGGACACACAGCGTCATCTCGGAGGCCCCGATTCAACGGTGTAAAAATTAAAACTGTGCCTTGTTTAGAAGTTAAAATAATTGTAGTAAAATGAACATTTATTGGGTGAAATGTTGCCACCATCAATATGACGTCAACGTTACTCACGGATATGTTTTTCCTTTATAATATAAAATATTATAGAAGAAAGTTTTGTACCGGACACAGCATACTAGTTATTATTATTATTATTATATTGTTTTGTATATCTTAACCACTAGGACTTCCCTCAAAGGTATTAGTCTGAGTGATATCGCTGAGAACATGGGGTTAACAATTACGATATAAATAAGATACAATGTATGAAAAAAGAGCAAATTAAATGATAGAATTACAAAATATCATATATAAATTCATATATACTGTTATGTTTTCATATATATCTTTTTATAACATTTGGCAAAGCATCTCATTTTCTTAAGCGGGTATTTCTCAAAACTTAAAAAAGCCGGATCGAAACGCCAAGCTTTTTAAAGTTTCGTAATCGGATTTGCAGCAAAGAGTGTATTTTAGCAAGCGTAGTTTAACGCAAATTTAATTTCATTGATGCAACATTTCCTTTGTAGCAAATATTTACATTTGAATTAAAAAATATTCCTCCTTGTTTATTTGAATAACTATTTATAGAAACTCGTACACTTCAAACCACATTGATAACATGCTTTGCTACAAACCTGATTACCAAATTGTAGCCTAAATTTCTACTAAAATACATAAAAAATCTTTCGAAGACTTCTGTAAAGATAAATTTTACATTAAATCTCCATATCGGCAAAATTGAAAAAAAAATATTTCAAAGATAATACTTCTCGATTATTTTCTAGGAGGCTCTACCCCCTGCGCCTTTACTACTTCAAACCTCAGACTTTTCTTCCGCCTGCCTGTCTGTCTCTCTCTACAATCTGTTTGTTTCTCTATCCGTTCTTCTACCCATCTCTCTACATGTCTGTATATTTCTTTCTTTACTGGTCTCGCTACAAGCCTATCTGTTTCTCTAACCGTCTGTCTACCCGTCTAACTACCCGTATGTCTAGCCGTGTCTCTATACCGTGTCTCTCTCCGTACCCATCTGTCTACTGTCTCTCTACTCGTCTGTATACCCATCTCACTATCCGTCTGTCTTTCTACTCTACTCTTTAACCGTCTCGCTACCCATCTGTCTATCCGTCTCTCTAACTGTCTCGCTTCCCGTTTCACTACCCGTCTCTCGACACGTCTGTCTGTCTATATACCCCTTTCTCTATCCGTCTGTCAACTCGTATCTGTACTCATCTCTATACTCGTCTCTCTATCCACCACGCTACCCGTCTCGCAACCTTTCCCTCTACATCCTGTCTACCGGTCTCACTACTCGACTCGCTACACGTCTCCCTACCCATCTCACTACCCCCTACCCCTCTGTCAACCCTCTTTTTTACCTGTCTTGTTACCCGTCTGTCTATTCGTTTCGCTACCCGTTAGCTTATCTGTGTTGCTATCCGTCTCTCTACCCGTCTGTCTACCAGTTTGTTTACACCTCTCGCCACCTCTTCCCAATATTTAAAAAATTTAGTATACAGAAGCCGTTCATCTGTTATTAAATGCAAGCAGGAGTAATTTATCTAATAAGAGTAATCAGATGTAACTTTTTACATACATACATAAACCAGCATAATAATTCATCAGGTTTATTTTCATAGTAGTTTATGTCATTTGGCAGTAAATCTCAACTTCTTAAACTCGAACTGCGTCAAGCTTTTTAAAAAAAACCCAAGCTCCGTATAACTGGGAAGGGAAAGTACCCTCAGGGCTATTAGATACATGTTATTAAGTTAAGTGAAAGTTTCGTAATCGGGTTCGCAGCCAATTGCTTATGTCAGAAAGCGTGGCTTAACGCCTTTTTAAATTAATTTCTGTAACTTTTTTTTTTTTTTTTGGGGGGGGGGGGGGGTTTGGCGGGAGGTTCCAAATATTTACACTTAAATTCAAACTTTTGTCCCCATGTTAATATTTATGTTGTTTGTATTATTAATTAATACTTTGGTGACAGAGCTTCATTCGAAACAAATGTAAAAGACTTCTACTACAGTTTTTTTTTTCTAGGAGAAACATGCGTAATCGGGCCCAAAGCTAATCGAAGAATTTAATGTCATTATTGTTTGTAACTCTTATAGAGTTAAAACAATATTGTTGCTAGCATTACTCTTGTTTGAGACCAGCCTTGTCTGTGTATCTGAATGGGGAAAAGTTCCTTATCATGTGCTGGTTGGCGCCATTGGGGAAAAAATTAAAAATGGTGCTAATAGGCAGTATTAGCATCTTACCAATTTTTTTAGAGTGTGGAAAAACATGTTTTTCAAATATTTACAAATATACGTTTATTAAATCATGTTTTTGCGCCATCTTAAAAAATTAAGTACGATGCTAAAATAAAATTTTATTGCCATTTTTGATATTTTAACAAGTACTGAAAATACATAACAAACATATTTAACAAAACTAAGAGACATTTTTGTGATAAATAATTGTTATTGTCAGGGGGGCAAATTATAAACAATTAATAAGCGAACTAAAAAATTACCGAAAATAACTTGTGGGAATCTCAGGAAAGAAATATTTGATATAAATTGCCTTTAAAATCTTAAAATGGAGAAGTGGTCCATATAAAAATGCAAAACATTATACGCCTGATATAAGTATTTTTTTATTTTTTTATATTTCCGAAAGCACAGATAAAAGGGTAAAAATCCCGGCACAGATGTCATATACTCACCACGTTGGCGCGATTTTTTTCCTCGCCAATTTGGCCAGTACGGTTTTATTTTTTTTATTTTATTTTTTAATTCTATGATTATTTTTATATGTATATCAATATTTATTTATATCAAACTATTATTTATTTATTTCCTTTTTTAAAATAATAGAAGCTATTTCATTTATTACGTTATTTTATTTTTATATTGAAATAAAAATTCACGTACTATTATTGCACGCTTATTTGTAACTAATATTCAAAAATAAAGTTTTCGGCAAATTGACGGGCGAAAAATCGCACCAACGTGGTGTGTATAGGACATCTGTGCCTAGTTTTCATTTCACATATTTATTGGTACTTTCATGTTAACTTGGCGCAGTTGATAAATCGCCAAATATTGTTTTCATAACATCTTAATATTTCATTAATTTCATTTAACTATAAACCTTTCACTCATTTCACTTGAAATACATACATTAAAAATACATGTATTTTACTCATTTAATTTAAAATACATGCCTTTCACTAATTCCATTTAAAATACTAAAAAGGAAAAGAAAATAAGAAGAAATAATGCCACAAATCAAAACCTTTTATTTAAACGTCAAAGAAATGTTTCTGATTTACACACGCGAAATAAAAAAGCTAGGCTAATGGTGAGATTTACGCCAAATCTCTAATACTAAGTTATTGCGGGTTTTTTTTTTTTCTTTCAAACAGAAAAAAATCCAGATTAATTTTCCATTTTTATTAAATGGAAATATGCTTTATTGTACTGATTTGATCATTGTACTGATATTGTATTGCACTGTGCGTGCATATTTTTTTTTCGCCATGTTACTTCATGAACTTTTGAAATCTTATTATTTACGAAAATCTCCGCCGGTGAAAATGACGTATGCACTAAATTTTCGTGACGTATGTACTTTAATTGTGCTTTTTTTATTTATATTTTAATATAATTTCCAAACGGTTTGACATTTATTCTTGGTAATAAATAGGCGTCGTTATCACCTTTATAGGTACCTGCTGTAAAAATTTGAACGAAATCCGTTAAATATTTTTTGAGTTATGCTTGACGAAAGGTTTTAATATCCATCGTAGCTATATATGGGGCAAAGTAATACTGCGCTGTGTATGAGTCTTCGTGTTCACTCAGACAATAATATCCATCGTAGCTATATATGGGGCAAAGTAATACTGCGCTGTGTATGAGTCTTCGTGTTCACTCAGACAATTATTCAAGATTGAAAATAATGAAAAAAAAAATCATACATTCAAAAACAGTATTTATTGTATTAAAAGCTATATATTCGTATTAGCCGCATGTTAGGAGTTAAAATAGCCGATTAAATCACCAAAGATTTTTCTACTTACAGCAGTCTTTTTGATTCTGATAATTTCAGTGGTTTAAGCTGTTAAATTTGTGTTTTATTTATATTATTATTGTTGTTGTTTTGTTGTTATTGGAGTTTTATTTTCGTCATGGAATATTAACCGTAAACAAGTGCTGAACTGTTTAGATTGCTTTAATTGTAAGCGGAAGAATCGTCCGTAGTCGGGCTGCACGCGATAGAGATAGATTTAAATGACATTCAAGTGTGAAAATTATTTTAAAAACCATAAAAAAATTAGTAAATTGAGAAACAGTTTTCAAAGGAATTGCATTTTAAAGAACATTTTTTTTTCGGTGTAAAAATTAAAATTGTGGATTGTTAAGAAGTTGAAAAAAGATGCAGCAAAAGATACAAACATTGGCTCAGGTGTTGCTACCGTCGATATGACGTCAACGTTACTCATGGATATGTTTTTCCTTTATAATATAGATATATATAGAAGAAATTTTTTTTAATGGACACAGCATACTAGTTATTAATATTAATATTATTACTGTTATGTATATCTTAACCATTATCCATAGGATTAAAAAAGGCAGAGCCAATTGTTTGTTTCGCGCTAACATAGTATTAAAAATAAATCCCGCAAAGTCCATTTGAAATGCTGAAGGGGAAAGTTGTGTTATGCGCCAGCAACTAGCAGCCTATTGATGCCCGGTTAATGACTCCTACCGATTTCGTGCGGACAGCCTATCATTATTTTACCCCCTTCCTCCTCTCACCTCTTTTTTTCTTTCTTTAGTTCACCTGGCGAGAATAATTTCCTGGTATTCTTTGCTGTTATGCGACCCGTATAATATTTAAAATTGAAAATCAGAAATGGAGAGGATAGCAAAAGTGTTAATTTATTATGTATTAGTGGATAAACATGGTTATTGTGAAATAATAATATTTAAACTTAAATAATTTTTATTTATTGCTAATGTTCAAGTTTTTGTACACTTTTTAGGTGCTTTCGTAATTATATAAATACGTAGCACCTATTGTCGTCGTCTGGTCCGTCCGTCTGTCCGCATATAACAACGCAAAAACTATCCAACTGAATAATTTGAAATTTAAGATATATTATCTTTACAGAATTTTGTCGAGACATTTCAAATTTTATGAAAATCGAATCAAAACTTTAGAAGATATTAATAAAAATATTTATTAAGGAATTTGAATTAAAAAAAAAAAATCGATGCTTTCTTGTTATAGGAGCTTCCGAGGTTTAATCGTCAAGCGACCGAGATACTTATTTTATTACAGAAATTAAACTGCAGACGATATAATTCATTTCACAGAATTAAAAATCATCAAGATCTGAATATTTATATAACTAGCTATAGTACGAACGCACCTCATTTGTCACGTTTGACGTACAATTTCCAACTTTTTTATTTAGCTTTTTGTCGTCAAATCTTGCTATCGATTTTTGACCCACTTCCGCCAAACCGATTTTCCTCAAATTATGCACAAAGGTTCATTGTTGATGACAATGCAATGTTAATGTATTTTCTGGGGCGTACGACCTCATCAAGGGGTCCAGGCATCAGATACAGGGGCGAAATCCTTTTTTCTTTTACGTTTTTTGATTGGAATCTGATGAACAGATCTTGTTCAAATTTTTCATAACGAGTTCATTGTCGGTAACAATGAAGCTCTTTTTCGTTTTTGTTTGAAATCATTGTTGCATTCTGGGCTACAAACGTGTTACTTAAATTTTTTAAGTTATACTAGCTGCGTGGCGACCCGATGTGATGCTTTTGAATTGCACGAGATATTTCGATTCTTTTTTTGGGGAAAAAAAGAAATCTAATTTTACTGTACATTTAGAAAAGATTTATTATATTAATTTTATCAAATACCAAGTATCAAGTATGAAATCATAATTACAATAATGCAGGTTAAAATTTTTCTCAATAAAAGTGCACGTTTTCAATAACTTGATTTGTCAAAAAATTTCGTACTTTCAAGATTTTTGGTTATGGGCTTATAATTTTGGATTTGGTGTAATATAAATGAAGTCTTTTCAATGATCTTACTCAAAAATGACGCAATCTTGACTTGACGAACTTAGACAAAAATGTTTCAGATTCATGAACTAAAAAAAAAAAAGATTTAAAAATGTCGTTATTCTCGCATATAATCATTCCACTATTTGACAAATTTTAACTACCATCTTTAGGAAATAACTAGTTGAAAAGCTGTATTTCTTCTCAAGGAACTTAAATTTGTTTATGTTTAAATTTCTTGTTCAATATAAAACTGAAAAGTGTTAAGATGGATTGATTTTCTAGACGTCAATTGATCGACAAACGATTTTTGTTTTGTAGAAAAAACAACAACATTATTTAAAAATATTTTTCTTTCAAATAAAATGGCATCAACAAACATCTGATACTCCTCCCCCCCCCTTTTTTTTTCAAAATAACAAAATATTTCGAAAATTAAAAATGGCGCCGTTAGTACGAGATTATGCAAAAACATTTCAGATTTATGAATTAAAATAAATGCTAAAAAAAAACGTCATTTTTGGACCATTCTCCTTTTTTCTCCCTTGTGAAAAGTTTCAATATCTATCTTTATGAAATAATTAGGTGAAAATCTGTGTTTCTTCTTTAAATATACATTTCGCGTAAATAGGGTAGGTGTACCAGTAATGGACACCCTTCAATGTTTTTTGTTTATAAAAAAAATAACCAATAAAAATTTATCTTTTATTATTTTTTTCATAGCTCCCCCTTGCATGTTTTATAATCTGGGTTATTGTTGGCACTTTTAATCAAACCAATTAGGAAACAGAAAATAATGTTTCGAAATTCCAATGTTTTTCAGTGAAAATCTTAATGAACATGCTAAAAGCTGGCTTCATTTAATAAATTTATATATTCTTTATTTTCTTGCAAAATTTGAAGCTTTTTGTTTTGGTAGTAATAGAAAACTTTGAATTTTATGTACTAATAGCTATTTATAAGATTTCATTTATTTTTAAGGTATTAAGAGGGGTGTCCATTACTGGGATGCTTAATTAGTCATTTTCCAGTAATGGACACCCCACGTAGACATTGCTAAAAATGCAATTTCAGTAATGTTTATTGTTGATAAAATATTTTGACTTAACTGAAAACCTAAATAATCAAATTTAACTTTTAAATTACACTTACCAAAATGTAGTAACACCAAAACTTTTATAAATAGCTTCTTTTTATGTGGTTAATAAAATTTCATTTTTTTTTTTTTTACTGTATATAACTCTGCTTTGCATATTTTATAATCTGGCAATCAAACCAGTCAGGAAGCAGAAAATATTGTTTAAGGGCACAGTTGAAGAAGGGCTCATAGGGCTTAATCCCTCCCATTTAAATAAAAACAATTAAGTTACAGGAGTTGTTAAAAATCTATTTTCTGTCTTAAATGTTTGCTTATTCATCTCTTACAGAAAAAAAAATTGTAATATTAACGAAAGTTATAGTAATCATGAAACAAGTAAATCTGCAGATCAGTGGCCTAAAGAATCAGTTCTACAGTTTTATTTTGAAATAATTTTATTTAGTATTTAAAATATCCAACTCACAGTATCATTTTTTTAATATTTATTATTTCAAGTAATAATGAAGTAGTCTCTGGAAGTTTAATTGTTAAAAATAGTGAGACGAAACTATACACTAATACTCCAAAACTTTTTTTTTTCTAATTATTACCTTTTAAATCCCCCACTGTCTCAATAATTTGATAGCTGTAATTGTCTGATATTTAGTACTTTAAACTATCCATCTATAATAATTAAAATATCGATCGTCTGATAATTACAATAATTGATGCAAACAGTGAATGATTATCACAAATATTTTATTAATTACTGGTATCCAGAATTTTTAAATTTATTTGAAAATAACTATTTTGTTTCATTAGTATGCTTTCATTAAATTCTGGTTCTAAATAGAGTCATAAAAATAATTATATTTATTACTTTTTATGGGGTGTCCATTACTGGAACAGAGGATGTCCACTACTGGAACAAAAGGTGTCCATTATTGGCATTTTAGGTGTTTTGATATATTTCTGTTATTTACAATTAAATTTTGATTATATTGGGAAATGATACTATGAGAATGGTTAAATATTGTTGATGGATTAATATAATATTGAAAAAACTGGAATATAATAAATATAACTATTAATTAAAAAACAATTTTTAAAGAAATTCCTTAAGGGTGTCCATTACTGGCACATCTACCCTATGTGTCAATAACTCTGCAGTTTGAATACAAAGAGCTTAACTTTGTGTTTGTTTAACTTCCTTGATTGGATATAAAACTCAAAAAAGCTACCATGAAATGATTTCTGTTAATTTGTCGACAGACGATTTTTTGCTTTCTAATACAAACTGATTCCTGAAGCTTAAATATGTAAAAAATAAATTTTTATTTCTTCAAATATGTAATTTAATCACAATATTGTTTACGTCATCTGTTCAAATAAAAGATAATTTTCATTTTCCATTTCAATTTGGAAATGAGGTAAAAAAAAACTGTCCTGTCGTTTCCCCTTTTCTCACTTTAATCCACAAAACTGGAGTAATATAGTTGCCATTATTACAGAAACGTCATTAAAAAGTACAAAAAAATTAATATCTCAAAAAAGAATTCGAATTTTAAAATTCTAAGACCTTATATGACATCTTCGGATCCAGGCGGATAACTGATGATAATTTGATTACTCAACATTCCATATTGTCAGAGCCGTCCTTAGTGAAAGCGAAGCCGGGTACAAGATCTTTTACGAGGCCCTTCCCTTCCAAACTAGTTGATCTCATCTTATTCCCACCCTGTTGTCAATTTAGAGATTTTTTTTTTTTTTTATTTATCTATCAGAAATTTCAAATAATAATTTTTGCTTTATTTAATGGCATGTTTCGTGATTAAGTTAAGTGAAGGTAACTATTCGAAAATTCTGGTAGATATTTTGAATAAAAAAATTCGCTAAATTGGCAGCACTACTTGCCTCAATGCAATAACCTTTCGAAAAAGCTCACATGAGATACACAGTGGCACACCCAGGATCGCGTTTTTTCTTTGGGAAGGTTGGGGGGAGGCGTACGTTTTAGTAGAGCTTTATGCAGACTCGGACGAATTTCTTTTCATAACTCTAGGACTGGGCCCATGTTATTCTTTTTTCAGCATATTTGGGTCGAGCAGGGATTTCATTTTTACCTGTCATGTCGGAGCGGCATTTCTTTTGCTCTATATTTTTCCTTTGGTAAATTAGTGCTATTGCACAGTCGTCATAAAAAAAAAAAAAAAAAAAAAAAAAAAAAAAAAAAAATCCCGATATTTTTTTAATCGCTATAATTGCCTCAGAGAGATGCAAAAGGTACTGTTCGGTTGGGAATCGTGTCTCCTTTTCGAATTTGCGTACCAATTTGGATGTAGAAGTGATCTACATATTAAAAATTGTGTCGACATTGAATTTTCCAATGGTAACACTCACTTTTCACACAATTTTTTAGTTTCTTTGATCAACTTAGCCTGGAAAAAGCACTAATTGTATCCTTTCCTTAAATCTTTATATGTTACCTCTGGGGGTGCCAATCCAGATGCAGGTCTCTCATCTGGAATTGGTTCAAAATTAGGAGACCTGGGGGATAGTACAATAGACCTCTAGTCGCGGTGCTTTGGCTTTCGAGCCCCCCCCCCCCCCAGTAATAAATCTTTTTATAATATTAGGTGCGTTCAAAGTTCAAGGATGCTAATGATAATTCAAGTAACAAACTTTTATTTATTACCTTCCAAAAAATCCTGTCCTTGATTTTTTCCCCCTAAATTTATGGACAAACCCTTAACACATTTTATTTTATAACTCTATGACGATTTAAAAAAAAAGTATATAAATAATATTTTTTTCCGGGCTGCCTTGACTCAAATAGGGTGTTAAAAAGGGGGCGATACTACTTGAAAATTTAAAGTTGACACAATTTTTAATATGTGGACTACCTTCATTTCAAAATTTAAATTCATATTCGGAAAGTATAGAAAATTCTGTGTGAAAAGATATCTCTTGCATCTCTCCACAACAAATTGTCGATTAAAAAGTATGAGGTGTTTTCTCGCTCTTTTCTGTTTTGACGATCGTAAATTTGCTAAGAGAATTTTTAGAAATTTATTTTAGCTTAATAAATTAAAGAGAAATATTTTTAAAAATCTACATTTTTTTCTTTATAGAGTGTCAAAATATAACTTTCTTACTAATCATCATTTTCTTTTCTTCTAAACTATTTTATTTTAATGAGTCTTTATTTGAATATAATTGTCTTAAGTGATCATTAACATTGCAATTCCGTATACTATGGCTTGTGTACAAATAATCTGAAAAATGCTGTATTTGAAAATATTTGTTTAAATATGTATACAATATTATTTTAAAGAATTTTAACTGTAGGACAATACTGACTAACAAATATCGGAATTTGTTCTGGAAATAGTGTCAGGTTGCTCTTGATTTTATTGATTTTTGCTCGACTGAGGCTAGGACCAAGCTTTTAGCTTTTACACCCGGCCAGACTAGCTATATAGTGTAATAGTGTAATTTAGGTGACATTCATGGGCGTGCGATCAGTGATCAGCCGAAAGTCAATTAAAATTATGCAAAATCAAGCAATTTTTAAAACGTTTTTTTTTTTGAAAATCTGTTAATTCCTTCTGTGATCATTTAAAAAGAAGCATAAATGAAAAATAATGGTTAAAATATTTATGTATTTAATTACGGTGGCACAGATACGTCCCACGGGCCAATAGTAGGGCTATTGAATATTTTTATATTAGTTTTGTACTACTATTTACCAAAAATTTTCTATTTGATTTGAAATTGTCATAGAAGTGTAAGGGAAAGATTTTTTTTTTTTGCAAATGTTTTATGAATAGAATAAAAAAGTCACAGTTGCAGCAGTTTCTAATAAAAAATAAATTCGTACTCAAAGGGTAAACTATTAAACTTGTCGATCAGCTCAATTGTTATTATGGCAGTAATGAATGTGATAAAGATGAAATTTTTTATTTATAAACTCTATTCTTTCTTTAAATGTAACACGTTTAAAGTTTTTGATTTAATTAGCAAGTATTAAACATGTTTTAATTTAATAAGAAAATTTAAAAATAGGAAAAGAACTGAGTCAATATCGATATTTCCCAAATTTTGTTTACATAAGAACTTTTAAAAACTTTTAAATCTTTTATAATTTTTAGATTCTAGATCTTTAGTTTATTCTCAGGGTCTGAATGATATGGGTTTCTCCCTTGCGTCCCCGTCGTGTTTACGCGACAGGACATATGCATAGATATTCTTATAACAAAAATAAAAACTTTATTACAAAAGAAGGATTTTTTAAAATTATAAATAGTCATTAAAATAATAGCGAGCAGTTTGTCAGTATCATCATCAGCATCGACCTTTTAACATTCATGTGTCGTTTACCGTTCATACGTCTATCCAGAGTTGTTGTACGCCTGGTGCTGCTTTGGCTAGAGTATAATAATACCTATAGTTTGAATATAAGCTACAAATAATCTAATTTCTTCTCGAGCGTTCACAAGTTGCACCAAACATTTTATTGACAAAACATTTTACATTTTATAAATAAGTATGTTTACACACATAAATTTTATTATGAAATAAAAATCATAACAAAATGAATAATAATTATTTAGCTATTTTGCATTAAATATTTTCTTTTAATGCGAGGCCTTCCTAAGCGCGATGCCCGGTGCGGCCGCACCTGTCGCACACCCCTAAGGGCGGCTCTGCATATTGTAGCAAGAGTAGTTGTGAAATACAAACGGACAGACTGATTTTAATATAATAGATTCCTTGTTTTGTTATTATTTTTCATTTTTAATAGAAATTATCGCATATGCAGGATACAATGAATACAGTAACCCATGCATTATATTACCACCGTGTTTATAATAATAATAAAAAAGAAATATTTTTTTGTGTGTGTCTTTTGGAAGTTAACAAAAATAAGCCATACTTTTTATGTAACGTTATACAGTCTGAACATGCATTAGTTCGGCAAAAATAATTGGTTTATTATGTGTAGTTGTACGGCCAAACTTGTGGCCATGAGAGAGTACACAAAGTTATAAAATAATGAAACCCATAAAGTACACATTTTTCTTTCTTTTTTTGCAAATGATTTACGTAGTTGCCCTTAGTCTGCAAATATGTGCTGTCAGTATAGAAAAAAACCGATACACCTGCCTTTATTCGCCGGCCGTTTACGATAAAATCACACTAAAGGTGTCATTAGACTCGGAATATTGTGTTCTTTTAGAATATGAACGCAGTTTTGGAAATAGAGGTCGTCTACATAAGAAATTGTACGAACTTCGATTTTTCAAATGATAACACCCACTTTTGACACTTTATTTTAGTTCCTTGGATTAAACTAGTCTGAAAAAGTATATAGTTTGTGTAGAAATGTTAAATCTTCATGGAGTTCGAAAAGTTCAAAATTGGAGGATGCTAATGTAAAATTCACGTGATGAACCTTAATTTATATCTTCTAAAAAAAAATCATCCAATTTAAATTTTTTGTTTTTCAGTTATATACATTGATTGGATCCAAACATATTCTAGGCAAACATTTTTTTACTGAAAAGTATAATCTTAATTATGAAATTATTAATACATTCATATTAAAAAAAATATGATTTGTGACCTATATCATTTTTTACATGAACAGAATGGGTATCGTCAAAAACATGGGTGCGTAAGTTTACAGTTCATCCCAATCATTATTTTTCGAAATATAGTGAAACTTTACTTTCGAAGGTCTAAAAGGGACCATATTCTGCTACCTTGTAGCTACATATAGAAAACAGCAACCAGAAAATTTATGTGAAAAATTCCTTTAATAAATTTTGGAAATGAGTGTTTCTGTTTATTTCTTTTATACATCATCTGACCCCGCGCAGCGTTGCCCAGGACCTTGATAATAATATCAAATCCTCTTTAATAAAAAGCTATGCGTTGCTGACGACTGGGATTTTCGATAATCGTTGCCACTGATTAATCTCGGAAAATGAAACATTTGAAGTTACTGAAAAAATTAATAGCTCGAAAAGTATTTGTCACAAAATTGTTAGACAAACTTCGTTAGAAAGGTAAAAAATTGTATTTTTCTTGATATAAGTTTCAAATCTAATGATTATGCCGCTTTAAAAAAAAAAATGATAACGGCCATGTATCCTGACGTATACTGGCTATAGCACGAGTCACAAATTATAGTAGCCTTACTATTCTGTTAAAATATAAAAGTGAATTATGATGCCACGAGTGCATTATTTTTATTTAATTTTAATATAATCATGTTATAAACAATGTTTTGGAATTCTTTTTCGAATGGAACAATGCTGTATATTATTTTGAGTTTAAAAGAGGAAAGGTTGGGGAGCGCTTTAGGTTTCCTCAGGAACTTTTGGTCAGAATTGAACGTTTAATATATCAAACCGTCAGAAATTAAATCGAAATTAAATCGGCAATAACTATAATGACTGTCCTTCAGTTCGGTTGGATATATTTTCATTTAAAAATATAAAATCATTCAACATTGAATTTAGATATTTTTGAGGTTACTATCATGGGGCCGGGCATGTCAGCTATACTTATAATCAGTGTTGAATGATTTTGTATTACTTACCCATCATACGTAAGTATAGGGTAAGTCTTGTAATCGTTTTGAAAATCGAAAAAACTTTTTTGACGGATTTGCACGTTTCAGACACTGGAGATTCCGATTTTTTTTTTTTTTTGCCGTCTGTCTGTCTGTGTGTGTGTCTGTAAACGCTCTTTCTCCCGAACAAATTGAGATAGAGACTTGAAATTTGGTATGTACTTAGTATGTAATAATGGGAAGAATCTTATTGAATTTCAGTAACCTCGATTATCAGGAACTCTCGAACGGACTCTCGAAATATTCGTTCTGATAAAAGGTATATAAAAATTTTCGAAATTGTTTATTTTAAGGAGTGAATATGAAAGACAATAAAAAAGCATAAATTTTACATAAAGAATGAAGTCGATCGGATAATTAGTTGCCGGGATATTTGTAATTATATTTTCCACACTCTTCATTCAAATTTCAATTCAAAGATATGTTTTAATTGGAAATGAGACTCTTAATCCGACGCAGTAAACCGTTAGTTATCAATATATTATCAATTTTGGAGCTATAGAGCATTTAAAGTTTATGACGTCATCAAGCCACGATTTTATTCGAATTGCAATGCATTTTATAAATAGTTTACACATGTTTTATTTTCTTATTTTATATTATGCATATCCATGATGGGTAAGTATTACGGTGGCCCCCCAACGACTAGTTTTTAGACGAAAATCTTTCCAAACGAACCTAATGTTGGAGATTCCAATGCCTTCGGCAAAGTACACCATCAAATTTGTATGATTTTATATATTGTTAAACGAAAATCTAACCAAACGAACCTAGAGTTGGGAGCCCCCACTACAACACGGAATTTGTTCGCCGTTTGTATAGGTGCCCGCTACTTAGAGGCAAAAATTTACAAATATGTGGGATAAAAAAAGGGTCTGCTATTCGGGAATGTCCATTATATGCCAGGTTCTATACTATATATGCTTTCCATATTTCCGAAAGATTGTGTTTACCATTGTACGTATTTCCTAAAAATATTTATAATTTTGGAAATTGTTTACCGTAAAATCCCGAAAGTAAGCCCCCCCCCCCCCTCGAATGCAAGCTCCCCTTCCACTTTTAAGCAATTTTGATTTTCTTTTCCATTCCCAATTATAATCCCCCCCCCCCCCTCACAAAAAAAATTGATTGAAAAAAATTATGGAAGAGAATTTTCAATGTTATAAAAATTTTGGCATATTTCCACTTTTGCTTTTATATTTTGTTAATGAAATACCCTCTTACATGAAATGTCTGATTCCCTTCTCTGCCCTCCCCAACACAAAACTAGTCGTTGGGGGCCACCATAATACTTACCCATCATGTATATGTATAATGTAAAATATTAAAATAAAAATGTGTAAACTACTTATAAAATGCATTGCAATTCAAATAAAATCGTGGCTTGATGACGTCATAAAAAGGCTCGATTACTGAATTGCTTGAAAGAGGTTTTTCCTTATAACTCCAAAAATAATACTCCTATTAACTAGTGGTTTATTGCATCTGATAAGGCGTCAAATTTCCAATTAAAATATATCTTTGAAGTGAAATTTGGATGAAATACAGGGTCATGAAAAATCGAAGAGTGTGGAAAATAGGATTACAAATATCTCGGCAACTCATTATCCGATCGACTTCATGTTTTATGCAAAATTTATGTTTTTTTATTGTTTTTTATATTTACTACTTAAAAAAAACAATTTCGAAAATTTTTATATACCTTTCATCAGAACGAATATTTCGAGAGTCCGAAAAAAAATGTTCCGGTTAATCGAGGTTATTGAAATGAAATAGGCTTCTTCCCATTATTACATACTAAGTACATACCAAATTGCAAGTCTCTATCTCAATTTGTTCGGGAGATAGAGCGTTTACAGACACACAGACACACACACAGACACACAGACGGACGGCAAATTTTTTTTCTAAAAATATGTTTTTTGGAATCTCCAGTGTCTGAAACGTATAAATCCGTCAAAAAAAATTTTTCGATTTTCAAAACGATTACAAGACTTACCCTATACTACGTATGATGGGTAAGTAAAATTAAAAATCTTGAGAATCTTAAATTCTTCTGGCCTTCTTGCTGCTCGCTAGTAATATAACAATAAGTAAAAAATCAGTCTTCCAAACTACAATCTCCCCCTCCATCCAAAATTTATGTTTCCCCCTCTCCCCTCAGCATACGAAGTTTAAAATCTTTAAAACTTTTTATTAAAAAATAAATGTTCTATTTGTTGCTGTAACAAATAATACAAATAATAAATCAATATGATCACAATAAATAAATAATAAACTACTTCAATTATCTCTCTACCCCCAAAATTTCTGCTTCCCCTCTCTTTGCCAACCCCTATAATTTTTTTAATTATTTATAAAAAAAAAATCTTCTGTCCTATTTGTTGCTCTCTATTAACAATAAATTAATAACAAATCATCTAAATTACAAACCCTCTCCTTTTGAAATTCATATTTCCCTTTCATCCCCGAGAATACAAAGTTTAAAATTTGTAAAACTCTTATTTGAAGAAATCTTTTGTCTTAAATTTTGTTGTTCTCTAGTAAAAATAAATAGATAATTTGTTACCTAAGTTTTCTCTCTATTTCAGAAATGCCCCCCCCCCCCCCCTCCCACACACACATACAATCTTTAAACTCTTTAAAAAAAAATTTTTTTTTTAATCTGCTGCATTTGTTTATCTTTAGTAACAATTAATGAATAATCAATCATCTAAATTACACTCCTTTTTCCCAAAAGTTTCATTTCCCCCACTGTCCCCTCACCCAGCAAATTTTTAAAAATCTTTAATATATGTTTGTTTAAACGCTGTTTCGCTATTTTATTTCCTATTTTATAGTAAGGTAACTCATCTCATCTATTGTGCTATCCTCTAAAAAAAAAAAAAAAAAAAAACCCAGAGTGAAATGTTTCTTATAAAAACCACACCCTAGTATTCATCAAATATTTCACTGAAGTCAATTTTTTTTGTTTTGTTCTGTTTTTATGTGCCATTTAGAATAATAAAAATATTAAAAATACCCAAGGAGTGCTTATTTATTTTTAAGAGAATTTAAATTAACAATTGCAGAATTCTGGAAAAACATGAGCTTCACATGTACAGATTTTCTTCTTATAACAGAATTTTAGAATGATGTACATAATTTTTTTAATCTTCTTTATGATCATTTATTTATTGTTGCTACAAAGTAATAATACAGCATATAAAAAATTTAAAGATTTTACAGTTTGTGAGCTGGAGAGGGAAAGGGAGAAGCAGAATTTCTTTAGGAAGGAGCAAATTAGATAATTATTTAATTTTTGTTGAAAATTATTATTTAATTATAGTAGGAAAAAAAATTAAAGTATGTACTGGGGGGGGGGGGCAAGAAAATAAAGAGGACTTTTTGAAGGGGAGGAGGGGGAAATTTTAGATTGTTATTTAAATATTGTTACAAAAAAAAATCTCTAATAGAGCAGAACAAAATTAAGAATTTTAAAGATTTAAAATTTAATGAGATACATTTGCAGGGGGGTGGGGGGGGGGGTCTTCATGAGATGAGGCTTGGGGGGGGGGAAGAGGTAGAAAAGCAGAGATTTTAGGAGGATGGGTTGAATTAGATGGTAGATTAGGTTTATTTATTGTTAATATAGAGTATTAAATAAGTCTGAAAATAAATTTAAAATTAAAGATTTATAAAGGTTAAACTATGGGGTTTTGGTACTAGATGGGAGGGGCAAAGGGGGAAGCAGTAATTTTGAAGAGGATTTATTTTAGATGATTATTTATTGTTACATAAAAATAACAAATAAAGAAAATATTTAAAAAAAGATTTTTAAAGATTTTCTTTTTTTTTTTTTTTGGGGGGGGGGGGAGGGGGTTTGATTTTAAGAGGGAGAATTTATATTCTATATATTTATTTATTTTTGAATGAAAATCTGCCGAAATACAGAAGATTCTCGCCCCTTTTTACTTTTAAATTAGTGATACAAATGGGTTTTTAAATGATTTTTTTTAAATCTCGATTATAAGCCTCCCTCCCACATTTAACCCTTTTTGGTTTTGAAAAGGGGGATGGAGGCTTACAATCGAGATTTTGCGGTAATATATTTTTAAAGTTTTCTATTTAATAAAATACTAATCTATAGTGATTTTAAGTGGATTTTCTCTTTTTTCTAGATATATTACATGGAGTTTCCTGTTGGAGTATTGAAGATTTTGTTTTATGTGTGCAAGAAAAAGCCGCTCTTACAGATTTCAGACACATTCTTCACATGGACATGGATGATACCGAATGCAAGTATGTATTATTCTTTTTCTTTTTCTTCTTTTTAACACTGAAACGTGTTTATGGATTCGGTTTGTCTGTCCGTGATCTAAATCACGTAAATTTACCCAAATTGCCATGCAATTGATATATGTTATTGAGGTTTACTATGACTTGTTCGGTATTGAAAATGAAGTATGTATAGCATTTATAGTTCATTTACAGGGACACTCAAAATTACGTTACATTACGATATATGGGTATGGTGTTGCTCATATATTCTTAAGATTATTTTATTCAAAATTTAATTTTTCCCTTCTTAAACATTAAAATATCATGGGCTAAATTATTTTCTAAATTAATTCTTCGTATGCGCATTAAATACTTTATTCGAAAAGCTTTCCTTTCATCATAATGTTAATTTAATAACCGTTAAAGATATCTTACTCTATTATTCAATTTATATGCTTCCAATCTTCTCTTTGTGGTTTTTACATCTGGAAGCAAATACTTCAACTATCCTTTACCCTTTGTTCAGAATATAACGAATGCATATCTATCTAAATTTCCATCTGCTGTTTTCGGACTTAATAATAATTGTATATACAGTTCGTTCCTATCAAAACTGCATTTTCCCATGCATTTTTCAGATGGTCACTGCGTTGCCGTCCCATTTTACTTATTTTGACTAGCCTGCCAATTATGGATTCCCTTGGTATGTCTACTGTTCGAAATTAGCATTGCACTCTCCCAAACGGTCGTGAATAACTCCGCGCCATTGGCTTGATTCAGCATTTTTATGTTGGCATTGTAACTTAATGAAAAACTTCAGATCATCTCTGACTTCCAAGCTAGAAGCATCTAACCTTTAAGTTAAGCTACGGAGGCCACCCCTTGTTTTTCATCGTTATGTGTTTTGCAATAAAATAATTTCCATGGATACCGTTTACTTCCCTTCAATGCATTGTCTTTAACATCTACAGGATGAGAATGCTGTGTTCTTGCTTTAGCCACAACGCAACTTTTTGTACTTCCACCGTTTTCACCGCCCTTCATGTTTCTGTTTATCAGAAATCTAACAATTAATGGATTCCATGTTATTACAACTACTACAATACAAAAAACTACTCCATAATGGGGAAAAATCGTTTGCATTGTGCTTTAATAATGTTACACTATATCAAACATATTGAAAAATTATCTATATCACTGAGGTGCACTACAAGATGTTTACTCTAGAATAGGGTGTGTACAGCATTCATCTTTCATTCACAGGGATACACAAAACAATTCAGTTAGAGTACTGTCTTATTAATAATAATTGAATAACAATCGCTGGAAGTACGTTTTCAGTTGTGATTCGTGTTTTAAAATTTAAATCATTTTTAGGGTTTCGTTCATCTCACGAAGTGGGATGCTCCCGCTTCGGTGTCTGTCTGTCACAGAGCCGGTTTTCATAAACTATATAACTTACAGGTATAAAATTTTGTGTATATATAGCTGAATACCTACTATGAAGCTCAAAATCATAACATTTAAAAAAAAATCGTATTATTTTAATATAGATAGATAAAAAACCAAAAATCTAACAGCTGTTTCCTATTAAATTTACACATTTTTCGTTATAGCAGTTGCCAACAATTAAAAATCCACAATAAAATTCTTTCTACAATAAATAATTTTCTATTGAAAGATTTCCACGTGAAAAATGAAAATGAAATAAAAAGTTTCACCAATTGAGAAAAAGATTAATATGACGTTATATTGATAATAAGAAGGAAATTTTCAAACATTTCTCAATAATACAAGGAGTATGACTATGAGCATATGTAAATACAGAAAGTAGCTTAATATGACGTCATTAGAGTATTAAAAAGAAAATTAATCTGACGTCATAACGGATTTTTCAAATGTTTGAGAATAATACAAAGGGAGTATCAATATGACTAATAAAGAATAGTAAATATATAAGTTTGAGGAACGTATTGAATCGTGATAAAAACCCGATTATGGAAATATTGGCTTATTTTAACATTTTGAAGGTCTCTATACAACATGTTTAATTTTGAAACTGATTTTTTTTTTTTTAAATATCGCATTTAGTCCACATGACAAATATTATTATAACAGAGTATAATGCCGGTTCAGATATTCGAAAAAACGAGAAAAATAGACCGGTAAATTTTTACTTTATAAAAAACATGACTTTTTTTTTTTTTTTTTTTTTTTTTTTTTTTTTTTGAAAATGAAATTTATTTGGATTTATTAAACAAAGGATAAAGTGTTTTGAAAGGAATATTAAACGAAACCCTTTGTGCGATCTTCGATCACACTTACCCACTTGTTTGTGTATTACTTAGTGTTTATAACTTCTATAGATCCTATACAGGGCTGCACAAAAGATCTCGACTACATTTTCGTTTATTGGCGCAATTTGCTGTAGGGGAATTTACAACTGTGCTGTGCGTTTCCTAATTGAAGTAAATTTTAAAATACTATGTAGTATATATACAAATCTATAGATCCTATACAGGGTTGCACAAAGGAATTCGGATACTTTTCCGAATATTGACATTAATTGCTGGCATTGGGTTTTCAAATGTGTTATACTTACAAGGAAGGTCTCCTTAAAGAGCATACTCAGGAAAAAAAATGCTAATAAAGCTACTCATGTATGTAATAAAGGAACAGTGAAATTTAGCTGCGGAATCGTAGTAGAAAATCTGCAAAAAAAAAAATACTTTCGAGTATTTGTCGCAAAAAGACGCGATTTGGCTAGCAACCTTTTTTCTTTCGCCAAACGCAAATTATTTTAATGCATTTTGTTATTGCTTGTAAAATGATTATTCGAATGCGCAATACTTAATAAATTTAAACTTAAACGATGAAAGTTTATTATTTTTTGTATATTTTTTGTATTTTCAACAATGCTTTTTTAAATTTCCAAATATGTCTATGAGATTTTTGTACAATTTGAAAGCGTAAAATTGCCATTAGCTTAAAAAATATATGTAATAAATGGGTTAATTCTATTAGGGCTCATGATACCATACCTTCTTGTGCCAGAATCGTTTGCATTTTGTATTCAACATTTTCAACTCTCTGTACGTTTGTAGTAATATTAATTTAAAATAGTCTTTAAATCAAATTAAATAAATCTTTCACTTTTTGTTCTCTATTTATTACCGATTGAATGAAATTTTGCTATTGTTTTATCTCCCATTCCACAATTTTTTCTAATTTAAACGGCTTCACCGGTTATATAGTAATTTTTAAATGTATTTTAAAAGAAATACCCGATGACAAACGCATTCGTTATATATTTCCATATCGAAGAAGTCGTTGTTTCCATAGCAACAATACTTTTGCCTTGAATTGACAATGCTCAAAATCGGGCTTATTTTTGAGCTTGAAATATTTTTAATCCATTTAAATTTTGTTTTAAATCGTAAATTACAATCTTTAAATTTCATTATACTACATATAAATGTGTACACAAAATTGTAGTTATAAAAATATATTTATTATGTAATACATAAACAAGTTCAGCATGAAAAAGTTTTTCCTTAAAGAGTATTTGTCATAAAACCGTATTTTTAAAAATTTGATTCCGTCGCCAATCAGTGATAAATCGCCAAATAAACGAAATTTTCATAATTTTTTTTTTACTGTCGTTATATCGAGGTTCCGCAGAATTATTGTTTATAGACGTATCGTATATATCCTCATGACAAGAATATTCTATAATTTTTTCAAAATTATCTGAGTATGCGTTTATGGAGACCTCCCTTGTTTAGTTGTTAGACATGATATTTCACCATATTATATTGTGCAGTTTTGTTACAGTATTCTGAAAGGGTTTGAAAGTGTTTTATAATCTATGCTTGTGACGCATGATTTTTATTTCTTGTTTCTTTCTTTCTTTCTTTTTTTTTTTTTTTTTTTTTGTAAAATACTATCGCATTAAAGTTTTTTTTAGGTCTATGCGCAATTAAAACTGAGTTCTTATAACAGAAACATAATTATTATTTACATAATTATCGTGCGCTCAGAATAGGTTCGAGACAAAATTACTTAAATTTGAAAACACATATTTTGATTTTTGAGATAATACACCCTCTTCTCAAAAGTCAACATGTGTTCGAAGTTTGACAAGAATTCTGTAAAAGCCTAGAAACAAATTTTAACAATGACAAAAAAAAAAAAAAAAAAAAAAACTTGCGAATTAGAGGACAAAGACTATGTTTTATATCGCGAAAGCAGTTGAAATCTAATTTTGTTTCATAAATTACAGACATATATATATTTTTTAAACTACTCTTTTTTTTCTTTCTTTTGAAGAGCTTTAAAATTATGATTTTCTCTGATTATCTATTTCTTTATTACTGATTTAATTAAATTTTGCTATTGTTTTATTCCTTATTCCACGATTTTTTCTAATTTAAACGGCTTCACCGGTTATATAAGTAATTTTTAAATGTATTTTAAAAGAAAAGCCTGATGAAAAACGCATTCGTTATACATTTCCATATCGAAGAAGTCGTTGTTCCCATAGCAACAATACTTTTTCCTTGAATTGACAATATTCAGAATCGGGGTTATTTTGGAGCTTGAAACATTTTTAATCTTTTTAAATTTTGTTTTAAATCGTAAATTACGATCATTAAATTTCATTATATATACATATAAATATGTACACAAAATTGTAGTTATAAAAATGTATTTATTATGTAAGTTAAACTTACATAAACAAGTTCAGCATGAAAAAGTTTTTCCTTAAAGAGTATTTGTCATAAAACCGTATTTAAAAAAAAAATTATTATTCCGTCGCCAACCGGATAAATCGCCAAATAAACGAAACTTTTATAATTTTTTTACTGTCGTTATATCGCGGTTCCACAGAAATAGATACGTATATATTCTCATGAGAAGAACATTCTGTAATTTTTTCAAAATTTTCTGAGTATGCGCTTATGGAGACTTTCCTTGTTAGACATCATATTTCACAATATTATACTGTGAAGTTTTGTTACAGTGTTTTATAATCTATGCTTGTGACGCATGATTTTTCTTTCTTGTTTTTTTTTTTTTTTTTGTAAAATACTATCGAGTTAAAGTTTTTAAGTCTACGCAATTAAAACTGGGTTCTTATAACAGAAACATAATTATTATTTACATAATTATCGTGCGCTCAGAATAGGTTCGAGACAAAATTACTTAAATTTGAAAAAACACATATTCTGATTTTTGAGATAATACACCCTCTTCTCAAAAGTCAATATGTGCTTATATTTCATGTTCAAAGTTTGACAAGAATTCTTTAAAAGCCTAGAAACAAACTTTAATAACGTAAAAAAAAAAAAAAAAACTTGCTAATTAGAGGATAAAGACTATGCTTTATATCGCGAGAACAGATTAAATCTAATTTTGTTTCATAAATTACAGACATATATTTTTAAAAAACTACTTTTTTTTTTCCTTTGACGAGTTTTAAAATTATGATTTTCTTTGATTATCCACTTTTTTTCATTCTAAACTACTTTGATTTTCTTACTGAATCTTCATTTGAATGAATGTAGTTGTATCTTTCAATCTTTTTAATCAGTGTTTATGTACGTAAGTGCCTAAGTAGTCATTAATATTGTTTTTTTTTTTTTTTTTTTTTTTATTCTATGAATTTCAAACATAATCCTTCCTAATAATATTATAAATCCGATTGTGTGCAAATGTTAGGCGTCAAAATGCCAGCGTCAAAATGGAGCATTTAATGATCCTGTATCTTTGCATATAGGTTGATTATAACCCTCAAATGAACATAGGCTGGTTTTTGTTTATTTTATTCAAATATTTTTCTTAATAATTCGAAATTTCGTTATTTTCATAGAGAATAAATGGACATTTTTTCGTATAATATTTTAAAATGGTTAAATTTACTTTACCGTAGCTAATACTTTATCGTTGCCAAAACTAGATCAAAATCCGGAATAATAATTTTTACTCAACAATTTAGTTTCAATTGAAAAATTTTCACGTGAAAAATGAAAATGAAATAAAAAAAAATAAAGAATTAAAAAGAAGATTAAATAATATTATTAGAAATAAAACGTACTTTTTTTAGTTTTTGATAATAATACATGGTTTCAATATGCGTAACCATAGGAAACGGGCGAATATGACATGATACATCGAAAATAAAGCGGTTATGCTTTGATGGTGAAATAAAATAATCTTGGGTTTTTTCTTTACTTTTTTTCTTTCCTTTTTTTTTTTCATTTGTATGATAACATAATACTTGACGTTTTACCGTCTGCGCACGGCTAATATAACTATACCGTATTTTTTATTTAAATTTAAAAAAAGTAAAACGAAGTTTGAAAAGAAAATGGTTAGAAAATGTCAATAATATGCTCCGCAGAATTATCCATGTCGAAAATGATGTTATGGATAGCGACAAATAGTTATTTTCATTCTTAAAACTAAAAGAAATAATTCGATTACCTAAAAAAATGACGAATATTAATAGTTCCATTTTTGTTGATAAAACCTAAAGATTTAATATTATTTCGTTAAAGTAACACAATTCCCCTATGCCAGTACTGAAATTAATTGCCTGGAAAAGAAAATTAACAAGAATTATGTCATTAAAAAGGGGTTTCTCTGGGGAAAAAGAGACGTCATATTTGAAATAAAACGGGAATTTACCAATATGTTTTAAAATGAGTGTGAATCAATTCCAAACATTAATAATACGAGGATCAGTAAGTATAGAAAGTAGATGAGTTTCACGCCATATTTATAACGAAAAATTTAAATGTTTTTTTATCTATACTGATTATTAAGCATGAGTATCCGATATATACAGATGAGAGTTTTCTGCTAAAAATCACATCATAATTTTAAGAAAAGGAAAATGAACACGAATCTATTATATTAAAATCTGATCGTGTGTTTGTATTTCGCAACTACTCCTAGACTATCGAACGCAACGCTATTTACTTAATACCGGTTACCATTGATCCGAGAATGTCACACAAACTCTCAGAATTAAAAAAAAAAAAATTAGATGCCAACATTTTTTTTTTTTAAATTTTAACGAAGCTTCTCTAAAAACGGAAAGTAAATTACTCCATATTTGTGTATAAAAAAGGAGAAATAAAATAGATCAGTATATTTTTTACACCATTTTCTCATTAAAACTGAAAAACAGATTTTATTTTCACTTTGAATAGATGGTGAAAGCAAAATCTTGATTTCAGTAAATTATCCGAAAAATAAAAACATATTTTCACATACACAAACTTCATGAATCAATTTATTCTGGAGAACAAAAATTGCCTGTCAACATACTGTCATTTAGAAAACAAGATTTGTTTCAGCTGTACATTAAACCAAGGAGACAGAATTGAATTTAAAGAAAAAACATATACTATTTTCAATTAATGTTTTTTTGAAGGATGGCTGTTAAAACGTTTCACAAAGGCGTTAAAAGTGAAATTGTTTATCAGCTAAAATTGACATTTGTTTTTACCCAATTCGTCTATTTCCACGATTTTATTTGGCCCTCATTTTTGCATTGGTTGCAATTTCATTTTCGTGATTATTTGACACAAAATTTCACTTTTTTAAGACTGAGTTATGTCAAGGTCCCTATAGCAAAAAATACCGTATTATCTCCTATGAAATGTGATAAATAGTTAGTTAATTATTAACGTTTTTAATTATCGGGAGTGAAATATTTTGCTTAATTAATGTATTTATTCTTCTTTTAATGTTGCGTGAACGAAGTCACGGGTAACAGCTAGTCTGAAAATAAAATATGTGCATAAGTAAGTGTGCTTTGTGATGAATAATTTTAACTGTAGGATAATGTTGCTTTAAAAATATCGGCATGTTTTGTAGAAATTCCGTCGGACCGCGTCGTGCCAATTAAGTTTTTGTACGTTGCCGAGCCGCAAATTCACAATCACTCAACGTCCTAACGCACTTGACGCCAAACGGTTTGGCGAGAAAATAAGCTGTAGCACGCATTCGGTGTGACTTATACGAATTTGCAAACGGTTGAAACTGTCGGCGGTGCAGTTTATTTGAATGTGTAAAATAGTTTCTTTAATTGTATAAAAACATTTCTTCAAAAATAGAGTTAAGTAAGCATGCATTCGCTTACCTGATTGGGCGATGAAAGCATTTAGTATATCCAATAAATAGATTGGTGACGTGTTGCAACTTCCTCACGTATATTATTATCCGTTAGAGTATTCCGGATTATCTATAAGATCACTTCTGCAAAATAATAAAATTAGTTTCGTTGAATAATCACTGTAGAATTAATAGAGTATTTCCTTTCGATTAAATTTAGGTTTAATATACGTTTTTTGATTACATAATTACACAGAGCATTTACATCGCTCTGACATTTTCACACACTACATTTTATAAAGAAATTCACACAACAACTGACTAAAATCTAAAGAGTTTTTTCATGTCCTTGGTAGCCTTGGATGACGTCACTGGGAAAAAGCACATGATAGCACGTGATAATCATTCTTTCACGTGGGCGTTTATTCCATGTACTTAGCTGAGTTGAAAACAGTTTATGAGTTGGTATATCCGACGAGATAATTAAAGTTGTTTACTGCAAATTTAAAGTACTTTATTATTATCTGACGATTGAAGAGTAGTTGATTCCGAATAGAAGATTACCCTTTAATTGCAATTTCCGTCACTCCCCCTTAATCTTCTATGTAGGATAAGGAAGTAAGTTCAGATTGTTTCGGTGTTTAATGAATTCAGGTTTGGGGTTGGGCTTGGTGAGTGAATCTGCGGTCATAAATTCTGTGGGACAATACTTTAAATCTATTATTCCATCTTCCTTGAGTTGTCTTATCGCGTGGAATCTGATATCTATATGTTTACTTTTTCGAGTATGTTTTTCACTTTCAACCATTTTTATACATGGCTGATTGTCCTCGTATATTGTTATGGGTTTCTGTTGTGGTAATTTTAAATCTTCCAGGAGTTTTATCATCCATAGTATTTCCTGTGCTGCGTTACTTACAGAAATGTATTCAGCTTCTGCTGATGACAGAGCAACGCATGTCTGTCTTTTCGTTGTCCAATGTATGGGACATTTTCCTAACATAAATATATTTCCGCTGGTGGATCGTCTAGTTTCTGGATCACCTCCCCAATCTGCATCTGCGTAAACTTCGAGAATAGGCTTATTTTTCGAACTTAGCGTCAGGTTGAGGTGTTTTGTGTTGTTTAAGTATGTTACGATTCTTTTGACTGCTTTCCAGTCTTTTTCTCGAGGGGTTTCATTTCTACGGCTGAGTATGTTGACCGCTGCTGAAATATCGGGCCTGGTTAATGTTGAGATGTAGAGTAATGTTCCCGTTGCTTGTCTGAATTTAATATTGTTAGGTAATAGATTTTCATCATCGTTGAGTCGATTGTAACCTGCTTCCATAGGTGTGCTGTAAGGTTTTGCGTTTTGAAGATTGAGTTTATCTACCAATTCTTCAATTTTTGAATTTTGGTTTTAGTAAAAATTTTTATCGTCTCTTTTTATATTTATTCCGAGATAGTTATTGACTTCTCCCAAATCTTTCAATTCATATTCCCTTTTGAGATTGTTTATTAATTCAATTATATCTTCGTTTTTTCCGGCGATTAACAAATCATCCACATATACTATAATGTATGTCGAGTTTTCACCATTTTCGCGTATAAAAAGACATGAGTCAGATGTACTTTGTATAAAATTTAATGCTTTAAGACTTTCAGAGATTTTCGTGTGCCATTCTCTGGCGGCTTGTTTAAGCCCGTATATTGCTTTTTGTAATTTACATACTTTGTTTTGTTGATTTGGAGCTATATAGCCTTCCGGCTGTTTCATGTATACCTCTTCTTGTAGGTTTCCGTGTAAAAACGCTGTATTCACGTCGATATGATTAACTTTAAGGTTATGATTTAATGCTGCTATGAGAAATGCACGGATTGTGGTATGAGAGACAACTGGAGCAAAGGTCTCGTCATAATCTACTCCGAATTTCTGACTGTATCCCTGTGCCACGAGTCGTGCTTTATAGGTTTGCACTTGGTTTAGGTTGTCGCGTTTTAATTTAAAAGTCCATTTTGAACCTATCACTTTCTTGCCTGGTGGCGGATCGACTAATGTCCAAGTTTTATTTTTAGCTAGGCACTTGATTTCGTTTTCGGTGGCTTTGAGCCAATTTTCCCTATCGTGTGGATTTTTCATTTCCATAATTTCGTTCCAATTCTTTGGTTCATTTGATTGTGTGTCTTTAACTAAACAGACAAATCTATCTGGTGGTACTCCTCTGTTAGATCTATTTGACCTTCTTGGTTCTATTTGTGTTTGTTTGGACTCGCATGGTTGTTTTTCATTATCATTAATGTCAATTTCAATGTAATTTTTATTCTTCTCTTCTTGATTTCTATCATCAGTGGAGATTTCTTCGAGATTTGAATCTTCCTCAATGTTGTTTGAGTGTTTTATTTCATGTTCTATGAATTTTACAGTCCTGGCAATTATTATTTGTTTGTCTTTTGTGTGTATGCGATATCCTTTGGAACGTGTGTCGTAACCTAGAAAAATACCTTCTTGCGCTCTATTATCTAGTTTTCCTCGATGTATTTTATTAATGTAAACAAATGCTTTACATCCAAAGGTTCTTAAGTGTTTGAGATCAGGTTTGATACATTTCCATAGTTCGTATGGAGTTTTGTCGTTCGCTCTTGTTGGTAATCTGTTTTGTAAATATGTCGCTGTGTGTATTGCCTCTCCCCAAAATTGTTTATTTAAATTTGCTTCTAAAAGCATGCTACGTGTCATATCGAGTAGGCTTTTATTCTTCCTTTCTGCCACGCCGTTCTGGCTCGGGTTGTGTGGAATTGTGAATTGGTGTAATATCCCGTTTTCCTTTAGATAATTGTCTATTTCGTTGCTATTATATTCTCCTCCATTATCTGATCTTATTTCTTTTGGTTTTCTACCGAATTGATTATTTACCATTGCAATGTATTCTTTTAATTTATCAATTATTTCGCTTTTCTTAGATAGTAAGTATATAGTTGTATATCTCGAGTAATCGTCGATGAATGTGAGAAAGTATTGTTTTTCTCCTAGTGTTGGTGTACTTATAGGTCCACAGACGTCGCTGTGTATTAAATCGAGAACTTTGTTTGCTCTATTTGTAGCCGATTTTGGATATGGCGCGTCGTTTAATTTAGATTTGATGCAGGTTTCGCATAATTTATTATTGTGTCTGCAGTTTTTAATTTTTATTCCGGTAGCTAGCTGTTTGTTAACAATTGTTTTGATTGCTTCATAATCACGGTGTCCTAGTCTTCGATGCCATACTTCTAAACATTCTTTGTTATTATTACAGCTTAGTGTGACGTTTGCATAGTTTTCTGCATTTTCTGAGTGGTTTGTTTGTTCGATTATGTATAAATTATTTTTGTTCTTCGCTCTTATATAAATTTCACCGTCGAACGTTAAGTCGCATTTGTCATTTTCAAAGATTAATTTGCATCCATTTTTAGTTGCTTTGCTTACGGATATTAAATTGGATTCTAGTTCTGGGACGTATAGGACTTCCTGTAGTCTTGTGAGTTTTATTTCTCCATTTGGGGATTTCGTTTTTATTAAAACGTCGCCTGAACCGAATGCTTCGAGTTTGTTGCCGTTTGCGATGGTGACTGATGATTTTTCAAAATTGTTAAATTTATCAAATAACCTCTTATCATTTGCAATGTGTGAGGTACTGCCACTGTCGAGTATCCAGTTTTGTTTTCCTAATTTTTCTGTTATTAGTACGCGATCTTCTGATTGATTAGTTTTTGAGCTTATTTTCTGATCATTCGCGTTATCGTGACAGTCAGTATTCTCTTTATAATTCTCTGTGTTTTCATAGCATAGTGATGATGAAAAAGGTTTAGATTTATTTTTATTATTAAAGTTATTCACATTTTGATATGTGTGTTTGTTTTTGTTGTGCTGTGTGTATCTGCTCTTGAGGTGATAGCACTCGCTATTATTATGATTCGTCATCTTACAGTGACTGCAATATTTTGAATTTCTTTTGTAGTCGTTATAAGTGTGTTTTCTTTGTGTTTTAAATGCCTTTTCAGAGCTGTTGTTTTGTTCAGACATTTCTTGTCTGCGATTATACTCATCTATGAGTTTACTTCTGATAAAATCTGGGGATAATTCGGCTTCGGGCCTTGCCTCTAATGCTGTGATAAGCGTGTTGTAGCTGGGCGGTAATGAGCATAGAAATAGTGCGGATATGTGTGAGTCATTTATATTCTCGCCTATGGCGGATAATTTATCTACTATTTGTAGAATATTTGTTATATGAGTAATCATATTGTCGTTTTCGGGCAGTTTAGTACTGTACAGTTTTCGTAATAAATACAGTTTGCTACTCAAATTTGCTCTTTCATGCGTACTTTTGAGACCTTCCCAGGTTTGCCTGGCTGTGGTAAAATTTTTTACATGCACAATTTGTGCATCATCTATGCTTAGATTAATTAAAGCTCTTGCTTTTCTATCTTTTTTGTTCCAATCCTCATTTAAAGGAGTTGGCGGTTGATCACTTATTACTTCGAATAAGTCTTCTTTAATGAGAAGCATTTCGAGCTTAAATTTCCAGTTGGAATAATTGCTCGAATTTAGTTTCTCGATGAATTGGCTTTCTTTAAATGTAGCCATTTTTATTTTCTATCTTTAATTATTTTTAAAGATATTCAATTTAATTTAATACGAATCGCTTTTCTTTGCGTTCGTTTTTATTTTCTATAAAGCGAGTTTTTTCAGCATATAGCTAATGTGCTTAAAATTTTTATTTAATACATACTATCAGTCTTTCATAATCTGTCGGCGGCGCAGTTTATTTGAATGTGTAAAATAGTTTCTTTAATTGTATAAAAACATTTCTTCAAAAATAGAGTTAAGTAAGCATGCATTCGCTTACCTGATTGGGCGATGAAAGCATTTAGTATATCCAATAAATAGATTGGTGACGTGTTGCAACTTCCTCACGTATATTATTATCCGTTAGAGTATTCCGGATTATCTATAAGATCACTTCTGCAAAATAATAAAATTAGTTTCGTTGAATAATCACTGTAGAATTAATAGAGTATTTCCTTTCGATTAAATTTAGGTTTAATATACGTTTTTTGATTACATAATTACACAGAGCATTTACATCGCTCTGACATTTTCACACACTACATTTTATAAAGAAATTCACACAACAACTGACTAAAATCTAAAGAGTTTTTTCATGTCCTTGGTAGCCTTGGATGACGTCACTGGGAAAAAGCACATGATAGCACGTGATAATCATTCTTTCACGTGGGCGTTTATTCCATGTACTTAGCTGAGTTGAAAACAGTTTATGAGTTGGTATATCCGACGAGATAATTAAAGTTGTTTACTGCAAATTTAAAGTACTTTATTATTATCTGACGATTGAAGAGTAGTTGATTCCGAATAGAAGATTACCCTTTAATTGCAATTTCCGTCAAAACTACTTCGACATTTCGACCGCTCATTTCTTGTTTATGTATGAAGTATTTCTGACTAATTATAATACATATGTATGCATATATATTGTGAACATGTGCAATATGTTTTAGATATGCTTTATAACTTTACCTTTTTTAAAATGATCACAATAAATAGATGAAAGTTTATTATATTTACCTTAATTACTTGTTGAGGAAATGCTAAGATAAGTGTTTTGTTGCTGATTGATAATAGGGTAAATGTGACATAACAGTAATGGACACCTCCCCCTCAAAGTTTTTGCTTTATAAAAAAATATCCAATAAAAATTCATATATATATATTTTTTTTTTCAGAACTCTTCCTTGCATGTTTTATAATGTGGTATCGCAAACGACGGCGATTCGATAAACAAAAATTTACCCGATCTTATATTATCGCCATTCAGAGCACGTGAAAATAATATATTTCAATAAGATAAGTGAAAATCATATAAAACTCAACACCCTTTTATTAATTTTGCTTTTGTGCAATTAAAAAAACCATTCGACACACCTCAAAGTTACAGCCTCTCAAAATACATTTCCGTGAGGTCGTGCTGAAATCGTATCTCTTTTCATTTAATCAGTGTATGGTGTATGGTGGTGCCCTCTCTTATTACATTAGATAAACCATTTCGAGACTCAAACCCAGGGATAGAGAATAATATTCAATATATCTTATTGAATATACAATATATCTGATCTCAATATATCTCATATTCAATATATCTTATTGAATTACTCAAGCATAAAATATTGCTTCACAATTCCACTGTCTTTCACTAAAATTTTTTTAATCAGTGTATGGTGTATGGTGGTGCCCTCTCTTATTACATTAGATAAACCATTTCGAGACTCAAACCCAGGGATAGAGAATAATATTCAATATATCTTATTGAATATACAATATATCTGATCTCAATATATCTCATATTCAATATATCTTATTGAATTACTCAAGCATAAAATATTGCTTCACAATTCCACTGTCTTTCACTAAAATTTTTATTGAACAAGCTAAGAGATGGTTTTACTTAATTGATTTATATCTTCTTTGTTTTCTTACAAAATGTTTTTTTTTTCAGTAATAGAAAACTGAATTTTTTTTATACTAATGGTCATTTACAAAATTTCATTTATTTTTAAGATTTAATATCCATTAGCCGACCCTGCGCAGAGTATCTGCACTCTAGTGCCTAACTCTTTTAAATACTATATGCATATTAGAATACACGAATTTCAGTATTATATGTATAAATATCACCCATAAAAACTTCTCCACTTAAGACTGGGAACTTTGAAATAAAAAAATATATACACATCATAATATATGGCCATTTAGAAATATGAAAACAGAGGTATTTTTCCAGCATCGTGCATATAAAAAACATTTGCATGCACACAATAGTTGCTGGATACTCTTTAAAATTAAAAAAGTGTATACATATTATATTGAAAATATCTACACCATTCACAATTAGGAAAATGTTTTTATCTTTTTCTTTTTTTTTTTCTGCATCGAAAACGTCTTTATATACACAATTGTAAATTTCAGAGTTCGGAGATATTATTATTAATTTTAATTGACAAATTGTCTGTCACTGTTACTATGGCTGGTCCTTTAGGCTTTTACGGTGTCAGCGTTGAAAAATCAATGTTACTGAAAAGTTGCTGCACTGAATCTTGTATATCTGGATAGCAAATTGGGGGAAACTCAATAGTTTTCCCACTTTGAAATTCGCCAACCTGTAACAGCGAACTTGCTAACACTCTCTCTGTTTGAAAGACATGCATATTTGCTGTGAGTTACATAATGTAAAATATTCTCTTCTTTATGCAACTTGAAACTGTTAGTGATCTTGAACCTCTAAAAATGACAGGTAGGACTGACTTAACAAAATGTCGCGTATCTTGGTTTGATTTCGCACTTTATTTTCTTTCCTTTTTAGAAAGTAGCTAGTTTTTAAAAATAAATAAGATAAATTGCCGGCCAATTTTTACAAAAATTGTATTTTAGGATGCAAAAAATTTTTCTACATATGTGTGGTGACTTTTAAATCGATACCTCAAATACTTTTCTTAATATTCGCAAATTAGTGAAAACAAACCTCTCGTTGCCATCGGCAAATGATAAATAATCGTGATTTCTGTGCCACGTACGATAGCCTAATATATATATAGATTACTGGAATGCTCAATTAGGTTTCTTCTCTAATCTACTAACAAATTTATTTAAATATTACATATATATATATATATATATATGTGTGTGTGTGTGTGTGTGTATACTTAATTAGGATGAATTTGAAAAGTAAAAACCTAATGATCCTAATTATTTTATTAAATTTGGTGTTATTACAGTGCTGTACTTAGGACTTCCCTCAAAGGGATTAGTCTGAGTGATATTGCTGAGAACATAGGGTTAACAATTACAATATAAAGAAAAAGAGCAAATTAAATGATAGAATTACAAAATATCATATATAAATTCATATACACTGTTAAAAAAATAGAAAAGAAGTACCGTTCATCAGATGTGTTGTCATAATTTTTTTTAACATGTGGCAAAGAATCTCATTTTCTTAAGCGCGTATTACGCAAAACTTGAAAAAAAAAAAACGCCGAATCTTTTAAAACGCCAAGCTTTTTAAAGTTACGTAATTGGATTTGCAGCCAATAGATTATTCTATCAAGCGTGGCTTAACGCAAATTTAATTTCATTGTTGCACCTTTTTTGTGTGTGAATTTAAAATTTTTCTTCCTTGATTATATATCTATTATTTGTATAACTGTTTATAAAAACTCTTACACTTCAAACCACATTGATAGCATGTTTTGCTACAAACCAGATTGCAAAACTATAGTCTAAATTACTATTAAAGTATAGAAAAAATCTTTCGATGACTTCTGTAAAATAACTTTTACATTAAATCTCCATATCGGCAAAATTGAAAATTATATATATTACAAAGTTAAGCTTAACAGATACTTCTTGATTATTCTATAGGAGGCTCTGCCCCCTGCTCCTTTAATGCGCCTTTACAGCGCCAATCCGCAGACTTTTCTTTTGCCTGTCTGTCTGTCTCTCCACAATCTGTCTGTTTCCCTATCCGTTTTTCTGCCCGTCTCTCTAACTGATTGTCCATCTCTCTATACGTCTCTATATTTCTCTACCGGTCTCTCTACCCGTCTCTATATTCCTCTAACAGTCTCGCTACCCGCCAATCTATTTCTCTAACCGTCTGTCTATCCGTCTAACTACTTGTATGTCTAGCCGTGTCTCTATCCACTTCTCTACCCATTTGTCTATCTGTCTCTCTACCCGTCTGGCTATACGCCTCTCTACCCATCTTCTTACCCATCTCCGTACCCATCTATTGTCTCTCTACTCGTCTGTATACCCGTCTCACTATCCGTCTGTTTTTGTACCCGACTCTTCACCCGTCTCGCTATCAATCTCATTACCCGTCAGTCAACTCGTCTCTGTACTCATCTCTCTACTCGTCTCTTTATCTACCACGCTACGCGTCTCACAACCTTTCTCGCTACATTCCAGTCTACCGGTGTCGCTACCCGTCTCGAGACCCATCTCGCTACTCCTCTGTCAACCCTCTTTTTACCTTTCTCTCTATCCGTCTGTCTATTCGTTTCGCTACCCGTCAGTCTACCTATGTCGCTACTCGTCTCTCTACCCATCTCACTACCCGTCTGTCTACCCGTTTGTTTACTCGTCTTTCTACCTCTCGCCACCTCTTCCCAATATTTAAACAGTTCATTTATTATACAGAAGCCGTTTATCAGTTATTAAATGCAAACAGAAGTAATTTATCTAATAAGTGTAATCAGATGCATTTTTTTAAAATACACATACATAAACCTGAATAATAATTCATCAGTTTTGTGTTCATAGTTGTTTATATCATTTGACAGTAAATCTCAACTTCTTAAACCTGAATTGTCTCAAGCTTTTTAAAAAAAACCACAAGGTCTGTATAACTGCAAAGTACCCTGAGGGCTATATTAGCTACATGTTATTAAGTTTCGTTATCGCGTTTGCAGCCAATTGCTTATGTCAGAAAGCGTGGCTTAACGCCATTTTAAATTCATTACTGTAACTTTCTTTTCTTCTTTTTTTTTGGGCGAGGGGTAGGGGGGGAGGGTTTCAAATATATACATTTAAATTAAAACTTTTGCCTCCATGCCATTAGTGTTGTTTGTATTATTAACTAATACCTTGTAGACCGAGCTTCATTTGAAACAAATGTAAAAGACTTCTTCTACAGTTTTTTTGTAGGAGAAACTTTCGTAATTGGGCCCAAAGCCAATCGGAGTATTTAATATCATTATTGTAACTCTTATAGAGTTAAAACAATATTGTTGTTAGCTTTACTCTTGTTTGAGACCAACCTTGCATGTGTATCTGAATGGGAAAAAGTTTCGTATCCTATGTCGGTTGGCGAAAAAAATTTTAAATGGTGCCAAAAGGTAGTTTTAGCAACTTACAAAATTTTTCAAGAGAGCGGTAAAACATGTTTTTCAAATATTTACAAACATACGTTTATTAAAGCATGTTTTTGCGCCATCTTAAAAATTTAAGCACGATGCTAAAATGAAATTTTATCGCCATATTCGATATTTTAATAAGTAATGAAAACACATAAACAAACTTATATAACAAACCTAAGAGGCATTTTTGTGATAAATAATTGTTATTGTCAGGGGGTTAAATTGTAAACAATTAATAAACGGCTAGTAAATAATAAATAGCATTTAAAATCTAAGGTACTTTTCGGTTAGCCGAGCGCCAGTGAAATGTATATATCTATATATACATATATATATATATATGTATACATACACACATATATGTATGTGTATATATATATGTATATATGCATACATGCATATATAAATGTGTGTATGTATAGATATATGTATATATATGTATACATAAATATATAAATTTCACTGGCGCCCGGCTAACCGAAAAGTACCAAATCTAAAAATGGAGAAGTTAATAAGTAATGAAAACACATAAACAAACTTATTTAACAAACCTAAGAGGCATTTTTGTGATAAATAATTGTTATTGTCAGGGGGGTAAATTGTAAGCAATTAATAAACGGCTAGTAAATAATAAATAGCATTTAAAATCTAAAAATGGAGAAGTGGTCCGTATAAAAATGCAAAACGTAACATTATACGCTTGATATATGTAAATCTTTTTTTATTTTTTAATATTTCCGAATGCACAGATAAAAAGGTAAAAATCTCTTTTCCAAATGCCAAATAGAAAATATACAAAATAGAAAAATATCTGCTAAAAAATATATTTACATAATGCTACATCTACAAAAAAAATAAGATTTAGAAAAAGTAAGCCAAATCCTTCAGATCCCAACAATCACATCGAAAAACTTATCACCAAAAAAGAACTCGCCAAATCTTACGGCACAGGAGATGGATTTTTCCCTCTGAATGCAGAATATTAGTTTTTTTCTTGTACGATGGGTGATTATAACTGTTTCATTTCACATACTACATACCGTTTGATATATTGGTACTTTTATGTTATCCTGGCGCAGTTGATAAATCGCCAAATATTGTTCCTATAACATTTTCATATTAAATTTATTTCATTTAAATATAAACCTTTCACTCATTTAATTTAAAATACATACCTTTCATTAATCCAATTTAAAATGCTAAAAAGAGAAAAAAAAAAAAGAAATAATGCCATAAATCGAAACCTTTTATTTAAACACCAAAGAATTTTTTTTTATTATTTACACATGAGAAATAAAAAAAGCTGCTATTGCTGAGATTTGCGCCAAATCTCTAATACCAAGTCTACTAAGTTATTGCGGGGTTTTTCTTTCAAAGAGAAAAAAATCCAGATTAATTTTCGATTTCTACTCAATTGAAATATATTTTATTGTGCTGAATATTAGTGCGTGCATATTTTTTTTGCTCCTTGTACTCCATGAACTTTTCAATTCCGATTGTCTACGAAAATCTCGCGCCGGTGAAAATGACGTACCACAAAATTTCGTGACGTATGTACTTTAATTGTGCTTTTTTATCTATTTTTTTAATATAATTTCCAAACGGTTTAGCATTTATTCTTGGTAATAAATAGACGTCGTTGTCACCTTTATAGGTACCTGCTGTAAAAATTTGAACGAAATCCGTTAAATATTTTTTGAGTTATGCTTGACGAAAGGTTTTAATATCCAACGTAGCTATATGGGGCAAAGTAATACTGCGCTGTGTATGAGTCTTCGTTGCACTCAGACAATTATCCCCTTTAGAAAGTATCTCATTCATCTCATTCTATCAATGCTTAACAAACTATATAAGATTTTTTTTTTTTTTTTTGGGAGGGGGGGGGGATAATTTAAAAGTGAAAAAGCGTTTAACTAAATATAATGAATAAGCATCCGTGTTTATTCGAGATTAAATAAAGTAGTATAAAAGGTAAAAAATGTAAATAACATCCTGTATTATAAAATGTATTTTTACTTCTTTCTAAGTGTAACTGTTTACAAAACAGGAAATGATCCATTTTCATGAGCTTGGTAGGCTAAGTTACCAAGTAGCTACTGAATCTTTGTAATATCTTTAAAAAATGAAAGCTTTCATTTATTTTTAAAGCATTTTAATGCTGACGATAAAACTAGAGGTAAAAAGGTAGGAGGAATGTTGTAGGATGTACAATTGTAATAAAAGATCTATTCACTGGTACTTGTACGATTTTGAGTTTGCCGGCCAAATGCCACGCATGCGCGAAGTTCAATTTCTCGCCAAAGCGCTTGGCGATAGAGGTTGGCGTCAAGTGCATAGGACGTTGAGTGATTGTGAATTTGCTGCCGGGCCGAGCTCGAGATAAATTTTTAGCTTTTATACCGGGCTGGGACACTACATTCTTTTGTACGGTGAGGGCCGAACTCGGCCCAAACTTTAACTTTTATACCAGGCCGGGCCAATAATTCTTTCGTAGAGGTCAGGCCTGAAAATTTCATCTCGTGTAGATCTCTAAAACCGACATATCTAAGACAGATTTATTTTTTATTTATTTTTTTTTTCAATGCTTCTTTTAGCCAGAGCCTCATAGCTACTGAATATATGGTTTTTAAACAAGTTTCAAAACATTGTTTACTGAATTACAACTAATCTTATATATAAACTAGTCGGATGTGCCAATCCCAAAACTTTCTTCTATCTCACACAGATTTCGCATACACTAAAAATAATCAGCACCAGTTTATATCAAGGTCTAACTGAATCTAAAGTCTTGTTAAATTCCACGCATTAGTTCTTGAGATATGACTATTGCTAAAATCGTGTAAATCCTGCAAAATGCAGCATAGTAGCGACACCTGTTGGCAGATTTAGACCAAAACCTAATCAACACCAACTTATATCATCGTCTAACTGAACCTCAAGTTTGATTAAAATCCGTGCATTAGTTCTTGAGATATAGTTATCGTGATAATAAGGAAAAAAGTAGCATAGCAGCGCCACCTGTTGGGCAATTTACACAAAAACGTAAGTAGCATTTATCTATGTCAAGGTCTAACAGAATCTGAAGTTTGATGAAATCCCGTGCATTAGTTCTTGAGATATAGCTATTCTGAAAATCGAGAAAAAAGTGGTATAGCAGCGTCACCTGTTGGGATATCTACACCAAAACGTAATCAGCGTCTATTTATGTCAAGGTCTAACTGAACCTGAAGTTTGATGAAAATAAGCGCATTAGTTCTTGAGATAGAGCTATTGCGGAAATCACGAAAAATACAGCATAGCAGCGCCACCTGTTGGGCGATTTCCACCAAAAACTAATCAGCATAAATTTATATCAGGGACTAACTGAATATAAAGTTTTATTAAATTTCGTGCATTAGTTCTTGAGATAGAGCGCCCACAAAATTTACAGACAAGACAGACAGACAGAGTCACAGACACACATTTTCTAAAAATGGTCAAATCGTGTTCAGGACCTTTTAAAACGTATAAATTCGTCGAAAACCGGAAGTCGAAAATTTTCATGAATCTAATACTTTCTTGTAAAGATAGAAGAAAGTAAAAACAAGCAGTAAATAGCTATATGAGCGGGCCTAACATAATAAATTGCTTATTTCTAGATCCAAAAAAGTCTAAACGATGTTTTATTTCATAAAATTGTTAATTTATTAGTTATTTTCGGAACATTTAATAAGTTTAGAAAGTCTGCGTCGTCCCGAGGCCGAGCGTGCCCCACCCCCTGAAAATAAATAACAAAGGGACCTTTGACATATTATGTAAAAGTGAGGGAAGCCTTCTCATCCCCGTCCTTTTCGTACACCACTGGATTTTCGTGAGTGACAATATGTTTCTGAATAATAATAACAATAAAAAAACTATATTATGTTTAGATCCATTCATTGTATTGTTTTATTTTTGTTTTATGTTACTATTATTTAAAAAAAAATACAAACCGCGATGTTTGGTCGCTTTATTTGTAAATTGTAAAGGTGTGACTTTTGAGAGGTACATTTTTCTCTTTTACCCTTTATTCATACTAATAGAGATCCTACAACTTAGTAAGGCTTTCAGGTTCTCTAATTCATACAAGCTGACACGGAGGAAGCAAGCTGTGCAAGCTGATATGGCAAATCAGTTGATCAAGTAACACCGTCCTTATCTAAAGATAAGTATTTTTGGCAAATCATATGCAAAAAATTTTTACTGTTGTCGCCACCATAGCTCAGTGGATAGAGCACTGGTCTTGTAAACCAGGGGTCGTGAGTTCGATCCTCACTGGTGGCTGAAATTTACAGCGGTGTTGTTCGCGTCGTTGTACTTATTTTACTACGCTGTTTATAAACATTTCTGTAATTTTTTAACGCATCATCATATATTATTTTTATTTTTTATTTATTTA